>OX375872.1:7014136-8293341 GCA_947359465.1 Metellina segmentata
TCATTTATAACGTTTTGCTAACTGGCATTTTTTTTCACATCTTTCCATTAAAAAAAATTATTGGACCCTATTGAGGAAACAACGCACATGTTCAGAGTAAATACCCGACAGAAAAAAATTAAAAGATTTGAAAGTAAAATTTGTTGCATTGTATTATTCTTTCCTTTTTTAAAAATTATTCCTATTTATGTAATGCATGCAAAGGTTCACAGTATGGATTTTGCTATATGGCAGCCATTGTGGAATTGCTTAGATTGGTTGCCATCTTGATTTGGCGAAAAAAATTGATTTGGCAACCTAACGTAGCAGATTCTATATCTCTACCTTTTCTTTTTCTTCAATTTAAGCAGCTTACGCACTAGGATGCGCTGTATCCATGGAGATGCAGCATCAAATTAAATTATCTTTTTATTATAAACGCAGGCAAAGTATAAATAGAAAGATTAATTTAACCATATATTTTTTAATAAACCTTCAATCAATAACGAGTACTTTGCAGTTACGCTAAATTAAGTGACTGCAGAACCAGTGGGCGGCTAGAAAAGTTTACTAACAACAAAGATATAAAATTAGGCGGTAGGTATAAAATTGTTGACTACCCCTGATTTAGGTCATAGTCAGGCCCAGGAATTGATTTTGAGTGATGGGGTAAAGATAAGAATCTTTGCTCATAAGTAATGCAATTTTTGATTACTGAAATAACTAGTATCAGATAGTACATTTGACATTTTAGTTTAAGTTGACAAAATGCAAACATAAATGTTCAGAATTGCAGTATATTTACTTCAAAGTAATTTGCATCACAGTACTCAGCAACCTTTTCCAAATTTGAAAAGCTATCCTGCAAGCTTCTTCTGTTTTCAGGAATTTCTGATTCAATCAGAGAAATCAGATCAGCCATTATGGAAGGCATTTTGCTTCTCTAAAACACAATACAATTTTTTAATTATTTCAAATTAAACTTTATAATTACATCACATTAAACTTTATAATTACATCTAATTAAAAATAATAAGCTTTTAAGATTCAGAATAGTAATTATGATTGGTAAATATACGAATAAGTGTAAGTTTGTCAAATTTAGATTTTTAATAAACAGGTACGCTTGAAAACGTAAACATTTTCTGAGAACTAAATGCTCCAATCAAAATAAACTACATGTTTTAGAATCATATAGCAGATTTAATAAGTCAATATCACTAGTGGAGAAAAGAAGTATAAAGCAGATTACTAAACAGAAGAGAACGATCAAGAAACCATCCAACACAGAAAATAAAATATGGATTACGAATTTCATAAAACTAACAACATACTTCGAATTTCGCAGCTATCGAAATCTTAAGAGTGGAGAATGTGATGATATTCGTAATACCCCGTTATCTTTAATTAGTAGTTCCGGAATGTAACAGTTACAAACGAGAAATATATATCTAATGTATCATAATAATTCTGGTCTGCCACTTCACTTTGTGTGATTGCCAAACTGACCCTACCTTATACTACTTAAATAAAAATATATATGTCGTAAGTGTGTCTTTTCTATTAAAAATATAGAAAACATGGCTTCTAAATTCATTGAATAAGCTGGAACCTTTAAAGATGCGAATAAATTTATAACAGTTTCGAAAAAGAATTGTTTTGCATAAAACAAAACTAATTTAAGCTTCCGCTCGGTAATTCGATATCGTCATCTACCGTTGTTCAAAATGACGTGTTCTTGTCCACAGAGAAGTAGTATACAGAGGATTCACTACCATAGGAAGCAATGAACTACTAAATAACGTGGGAAATTGCAGACGCTGGCGCCCTTAGCGGGGGCGCCAGACCCTGCTAGGCGGTTTTATTCTATTCGAAACCCAATTTGCATTTCTTCAAATATTTTATAGCATAAATGCTTTAAAATAGCAATTTTTTAATGTCTTCTGAACTTTAAAAAAAAAAACTTTTATTTATGAAATCTTACCAATGTATGAACTTTTTTCTTTCATTTTAGTAAATTCTTTTTTGTGAATGCCTCTTTAAAAAAATATTCCAAAACGTTTTTGATTTGGAAAACTGTTGATCTCTGTTGATAGTCTGAAATATTATTTGAACGAAAAAGTACATAATAAAATTTTTTTTATTAATTTAATCAGGTACATCATTCATTTTTGAACAAATTATACAATTTGAAAAGGAATAGAAATGAAGTACTGTTTATATCTGAAACTTGGGAAGGTGGTAGTACGGAACAAAATAATCATGGTATTTTCACAGAACTATTCAAAAAAGCCTTCGGAGCACAGTCAAATGGGTGTGTAATCCGTTGACTGAACAATGGAACACAAGTTGCACGGTTAAGACACTCAACATGAATGCATCTGGTCAACATAGTTGGGCAGTTTACCCGCTGAAATTCAACAGACAATTGCATCTGTACTTAGCCATCAAATCCACACTAGTGGTTCCATTTTCACACAGCTCTAGCATCTGGCACCTTTAACATAGAGCTCCCTGGATCAGATTAAAAAATTTTACCATAACATTGCAAAAAGAAAGTTTTAGATCTTGCCATAAACAAAAAAATACAAATGTATATAAATTAACTGTGCAATAAAATTTTGAATTGTTTTGCTGGCACAAAATATATCTATGCAGCTATTTTATGTTTTTGTTGGTTTGAGGAAAATGAAATGTAAATTTCTTCGCTAAGTTCTCGACTTCAAATACTCTATGAAAGTATGTATTTATACATGAAGAAAAACTTCATAAGTATTGTCATGTATGCCAGAAATTCGCATGTAGGCCATTTGAAAACATAATCTGATTCCCCTTTGTAATCTTTCATACAAAAAAGGTACAGTAAAACTTCGATTAACCACATTTATCCATTATTGGCGCTAAAACACACAATTGTTCAATTTTAGCATAGCAAACGAACAATAAAATATACAACAGGATATAAAGGAATGAACTACTTTGGTAAAATAAGCAACTTAGCAAGAATCCTTATTTGCCTGCCAAAGAGTAAATTTCATTGTTTAGCATTCATAAACAATCTAACTCAACGTAATTCACCATTTCGAGTAGCAAATTAATGGATAGTATTACTAATTTTATACATTATTGGAGCTAAATTATACAATTTTTCACTATTTAGTGTAGCAAATAAACAATAAAATACACAACAGGATACGCCTTTTTTTGTATCGCGAAAAGTTCACCGGGAAAGTTTGTAAGTATGTAATCGCGTACTATACTTTCGAATAAACTTTCGAGTATGATTTTAATGTTAATCCATTATTGATGTTAATCACACAATTGGCAACAAATTTTGTTTGTTGAAAACGATCGATAGGAAAATTCGTAAGAACTTCAATTATTTGAATTTGTACTCCAATCAATAAATTTTGCCACTAATAGCAATCAGTTAGTTTAAAAAATTTTTACCAAAACCACAACAAATATAAGCAATGACATTGAGCTACATGTATTAACAGGGTGGCACTGAAGATTCATTGATCCGTCTTCCACAAAGGAATCATTAATAATCGTGCTCAAGGATATCCAATTAACTGCCTAAAATCGAGCAACACATGATCACCATTATCCACACAATTTGAAATATTTCTTTTTAAAACAAAAAGTTATGTATGACCTTATGCATGCCTTGGCAAAACTGATAACAATCAGGATTGTATCAAAAACCACTTCATCTTCTAATGCAACAGAAAGTGTTTTCCAGACACTCTTGGTTGAAACAGTTAAACAGAAACATAATTTTACGACTTTCGACAGTGACAAAGCAAAACAAATCGTGCTATAAATTAAGTTGATTTGATTGATTTAGATATTCTAAGCATTTCAAGAAGCTGATTTATTTGTTTGTGATCATTAGGAATTGTAAAGTCTAGCCACTTTTTAGACATTCTTCTGAAAAAAGTAGTTGCACAGATTTGTGCACTTTTAATATTCTATAAGCGTTAGTTTCAGGATAAATTGATTTAAATCAAGTTATTTTTGTAGAAAAAATATTCATAATTAAATTCAAACTTTTAAATTTTCTTTCCTGTATTAAGTTTACAGTGAAAACTCTTTCAGCTGCATCACACAAGAGCATTCCAATTTTGCACAAATACATTTATAAATGTTGACATAAAACCGGTTATAATTCAGAAAAAGGTTAATTTTAATTACACAAAAACAGAATGTAAATTTTTACAAAATCTACAAATACACAAAATGAAAATATAATGAGCACAATTGTACAGAATTCTGAATACCACATGTTTCTTAAATTTAAGAACGATTGATTTTGATTAAATAAAAAATACACAGAATAGTCTTAACACTAAATAGAACGATTTCATTTTTTCTTCTTTAATTGGGTTTTAAAATAAGTGTTATTTATTTTACTTGATTGTAAAACAATTTTAAAAATGGTACATAATTAACATTAGTAGTTTCTAAGTTATGATTATATTTTCTGAAAAACAAAAGCAATTTACCTTTCAACGTTTTTTTTTTTGGCGGTAAACTTGAACTACGGCTTTTCTCTTGATATTGGTATAGTATTTTTAATTAACGTCGCACTCACTCTGCGCATTGTAGCAACACAACTGGCTATAATAGGTGACGGTTGGGGATCAACCTTTTCTGTTGATGGATAGAACAGTTTTTAAATAATTATTAAAATGATGCATATAATATTCAGCAGGATGACGCTTCAAGAAGTCTGCCGATTAGAAAATAAAAAATGGCTAGCACTCTGACTGTGTTTGACCAATTTCTGCGTGACATTTAGGTGCTGATCGTTGGAGATCGTGATTGGCTGAGAAATTTCCTCATCGTAACGACTGAGGGAGCATCTAAGCCAATGTTTCCCAACGACCATCTCACGGGTGTAAGAATCATAGCAATTGCGCATGCGTATGGAGTTGGAAATTTTTAACTCCATGTTTGGTTCTGGGGAAAGGTATGCCAAATTTGGCAATTTATCGCTTACAATACGAGGATTTTTTGAGTTTGCTGTCAGATGTTAAAGTAATAAGTACGGCCAGTTTAGAATCCTATTTTTATAGTTTAGTATAAGTAAGGCTTATTTACGATCAGTAAATAAGTATTAAATACTATCTATTCTATACTATCTTTCGACGAAAAAAGTTAATTTGTGTAAGTTCATAATTTAAAAGTTTATTTAAATGTCAAACACACACATTATGAGTTTCTGAAAAATAAATTATTTTATAACTTGTAATTGTGCTCTATATCCATTTGCTCTACATCCAATACTACATTATGAGCACTCGTCACATGTTCCCTCAGCTTTGTTCGTGTTGAAAATGTTTGTTCACACGATACTGCAAGGCAGTTTATGTTAAATTTTCTTTTATTGCTGACATTAGTCACAATGTGCAGTAGTCATGAGAATTCTTCTGTTGGCGATTTATCACTTCCTTTGTGCTTTCTTCTTTTCTTTTCAGACCCATGGCTATGGGTGGGTAGAGGTGGGAGCCGAAAATTGTATCCTTTTATTATATAAGTTAATAATTATATAAGTTAGTGTTTTATGTATGCTTTTTGTTACATCAGAATGGTCCTAAGCCAGCGGTGGATACGACACAATCATCCTAAAGCAAAGGGGACGGCAGAGGGGCGGAAAAATATCAGTTGGTCGTGAGTTCAGGAGTGGTTCTTAGATTATTTATGTAAAATCAACGGAAGCTTGGAAAAATATAAAAAGGGTATTAAAAATTGGGAAAAGTAAATTAGAATGAAAAGGAATTAAATTTGAATTTTTTAAAAATAATTTGGAGGATCTAAAAAGTTTTCCGCCAGCTGGGTTCGAACTGGGGTAGTCATCCTCCGCTGCCGACGCTAATCTGAATGTGGATGACTTTAGCCGTTAGGCCATCGTTGCTTCACGAAAAGAAGCTCTTTAAAGTATAAGTACCCTTTAATATAAGTTTGCAAGAAATACTACTAACAACAACCATACAACATATATATGAAAATGAGGAGCAAATCAGAGTCAACTTGTCGGACACTTACGCTGTACGCTGAGGCGCTTGTGTATGTATTGTATTTCTACGAAACAACGCGCATATTCAAAATCAAATGGTTACTGCAACAATCAGATTAGCGAGATATCCAAGTGAAGCCAAGCCCGTGAAACTAGCCAATCAAATTGGACTTGCGTAAAGTACTATCATAGGATTGAGACGCTTCTATTTATACTGTTCATCCATTCGAGAATGTCAACGACAGCGGACAGATGCTTGGTTTGGCGCGGGGTGAAAATATCCTCGTCGTCGCCAAACA
The DNA here is from genome assembly GCA_947359465.1 of Metellina segmentata. Classification (NCBI taxonomy): domain Eukaryota; kingdom Metazoa; phylum Arthropoda; class Arachnida; order Araneae; family Tetragnathidae; genus Metellina; species Metellina segmentata. The sequence continues at coordinate 7,020,437 of OX375872.1, forward strand.
AACCACTCGTAAAGAAAGGGTTGCAACAGAAGTCCGGACCGGAATAAATTGACGCATGCGCAATTGCTATGATTCTTACACCCGTGAGATGGTCGTCCCACGCCCACAAGGGGGCAATTTGATTGTTAAGGAGGGGGGGGGGCAATTCGAAAATGGACTCGACACAAGTTTAACCCTTTTGCTCCGGGCCATTTAAATGCAATGCTAGATTTCGGTGAAAGAATTGAAAGAAAAAAGCAAATTCTTAAATAATTGCGGCCAATAAATATTATAAATTCGTTTGACGAGACCAAAATATCAACTGGGTTTTTGGCGTCGTCAAGTTAACCTCCCTGCGGCAGACGGCAGGCACCGCGTGTACCCCCGGACGCCTTAAAATCTCTATAAACAACGCAGTTCTTCGCATCTGAATGGCCCGTCGCAAATTATTAAAGTCTCTATTTACTGCTCACACTTGAACTCATAATCGTATTCTTGAGGCTAGTTATCAAAATTTCTTTATTCATCGCTAAATCTGGAAAAAATCATACCATAGGAGAGAATTTAATAAAATCGTCAATATCAGCATTTCTTAAAACGGTTCTTAAAAAAAGATGACAAAGATGTAAACGCTATGCCACTCAGTAACAATACTGTTAGCAGAAGAATAGACGAAATGAGTGAAGATATTGAAAAACAACTTGTTGAAAAGTTGAAAACGAGAAAATTCTCAGTGCAAATGGATGAATCAACTTTGAGAGACATAAAGGCAGTATTTATAACTTACGTAAGATATATTGATAAAGGACATTTTGCTGAAGAAATGTTGTTCTGTAAAAGATTAGAAAGCACCACTACCTCCAAAGATATATATAATAAGCTAAAAAACTACTTAGATGTCAATAATATACCAATGAAAAATATAACATCTTGTGCTGCTGATGGTGCTCCTAATATGATGGGGAAGAAAAATGGCTGCTTAAAAATGATGAAAGATGAGAATCCAGAAATGATTCTTGTGCATTGTGTTATTCATAGGGAAAACTTGGTAGCTAAAAACATCTCGCCTGTTCTAAATGAAGTACTACATTCAGTAATAAAGTGTATCAATGCTATTAAAGCTAATGTCAAATGTGAGCGTCTCTTCAAGCTATTTTGTGAAGAACAAAATGCAGACCATGTGAGACTTTTACTTCACACTGAAGTAAGATGGCTCTCTAAAGGGAACTGCTTGAAAAGATTTATGGAACTGTTTGATACTCTTAGTGATTTTTTAAGCGACAAACCTGAAATGAAGTATCTGTTAACAGTCGATGGTAAAGCATTTGTGAGTTATTTAACCGATATCTTTGAAAAACTAAATACATTAAATAAGCAACTTCAAGGAACAAATGATCTTGAACAAAACTCTTGTTGATGCAAAAGCGAAGATACTTGGTTTCATTACCCTTATTTAGTTATGTTAGAAATATATTAATAACAAAAACTTTGAACAGTTTCATTGGCTCCAAAAATGTAAAGTAAATGATACCGCTTTACTTGTTATTGTCGATCATCTGAAAATTCTATCGGCTGATTTAAAAGAAAGATTTTCTGATTTAAAACAAATTGATTTTCCAACATGGATGAAGCAGCCAATGTTAGTGGATTTGTCTGATACATCAAATATGTAGTATCAAGAAGAACTCGCAGAAATGCAAAATGACGAGTCAGTTAAAACTTTATTTAATATAAAAGGAGCGATGGCATGGCTTTGTGAGGAAACAGAAATCAAATACCCAAATTCAACCAAATGTGCAAGAAAACTATTGTTACCGTTTCCATCTTCATATTTAGCCGAATGTGGATTTAGTGCTGCAAATGATTTACAGGTAAAAAAAAAAAGAAATCGTCTGGATATAACACAACGGGGAGACGTGAGAGTGAAGCTAACCAAATTCGAACCTAACATAAAATATCTGTGCAGCAAGCATCAAGCGGAAGGATCTCACTAAATTAAAATATTAAATTATTATAGAAAAATGTTTATTAAAAATTTTTCGAATTTGAATTTCAGTTTTTCATTATATGTTTTGAAAATTTATTTACTGTGTTTCGTTAACAATTTCCTAGTGATTTCTACCTAAAACCTATCATTTAAGTTTTTTAAGTGAACAATTCAATTTTTTAATATTAAAAATTATGTATATGTTACATAGGGGGGCATAAGAATTTTAGAAAGGCTTAGGTGGGGCATGGCACAAAAAAGGTTGGGAAACACTGATCTAAGCCATTTTTGTCAAAAATCTGATGTAAGATTCTAGCAGTCATGGAGAACCATTTGGATTTGGATCTATGGAAGGAATTATGGGGCGGTCATAATTACCGGTTAGTTGTATATTTTTTTAATTATTTCATTCCGTTCTCTATACCAGTTTGTGTGTTTGTTGTTCATTTGCTACGCTAAATGGTGAATCACGTTGTGTTACCTTGTTTTTTAATGCTAACCAACGAAATTTACTTTTTGGCGGGAAGATGGAAATTCTCTTGGTCAGTTGCTTATTTTACCTATTTCATTCTTTTATATCCTTTTGTGTTCAGCATTGTTCATTTGCTATGCTAATTGGGGAATTACGTTGAGTTAGCTTGTTTTTAAATGCTAACCAACGAAATTTATTTTTTGACAGGCAGATGAAAATTTGCTTGGTCAATTGCTTTCTTCCTTCATATACAAATGGCGCCTTAAAACCCCAACCAAACCATGTATTTTAAAAAATCGTGAGAGTTATCCTTGAATCCTTTCTTTCAGGATTGTTCTCAGATTGTCACCATTAACCTGTTATATTACACAAGTGCAAGAAATTTAACTACCTACCTACATATTTGAATACTTTATATCTAAAATCTCAAGTCGAATTGTAGTGTTAATGAAAAAGTGTTATTGAAATGTATTGTTGTTGATGTGTCTTCCAAACCCCTGTTAGGTTTAGTAGCTTGTCAAAAGAAAGATTGATAACAAAAATTGACTAAATTCAAGACATTGTCAGTAAAAATTATATAAGTAAGAACGGTGATTTTCAAAGGTTTAGGAATGTTTCCTGGGGATCCATATCACATTGAGCTAAAACCGGAAGTTAAGCCTGTGATAAATTCTCCCAATACGAGTGCCTTTCTCACTTAAGGAAAATTTAAAAATTACATTGAATAATTTAGAAACTAATTGAGTAGTGAGAAAAGTTAACAAGCCAACTTATTGGGTTGGATCCTAGAGATCTGAACAAAGCAATAAAAAGGGAGCATCACATAATACCTACTGCCGAGGAGTTGATAAGCAGGTTAGAAGATAAAAAAGTATTTTCTGTCTTGGATTTGAAGAAAGAATCTTGGCCTTTAAATGAACCTAGTGCAGATTTGAGTAGCTTTTATACTCTTTTTGGTAGATAACAGTTTTTGAGAATGCCTTTTGGCATAGCATCAGCACCTTGGTTATTTCGAAGGCGAAATCTAAATTTATTTGAGGACATAGAAAATGTAGAAGTGTATTTTGTGGTTGTAATTGTGAATGGCAGTAATGTGAAAATGAACATTACCAAACTCTGTCTAAAGTATTTAAGAGAGCTAGAGAAAACAACACAAGTTTAACACTGAAAATTTCCAATATAAAGTACCAAAAGTTAAATATGTGGGTCAAATAATATCTAAGGAAGGAATAAAAGCAGATCCACACATAGGCGTAACTAGGGTTGTTGAATGGGGGGGGGGGAGGTTTGATCCTCCCAAAAAGTTTGGATTGTACCCCAGTAAACAGGGGAATATTAAATTAATTATATTAATCTAATTAACACCTATTAATTATTTATAATTAATTATATTAATATGGTTAATATCTAATAAGTATTAAAAATTAATTAATTAATTATATTGATGCATATTCATTAATTAACACTTGATTTTTAAAAATCACAATTTTTTTTATCGCTTTATATTTTAAAAAAACGTTGCCGCAGCCGCCGTCAAAGGGTTGAAAACTCGCTTTTTTTGCTCGATTCTTAGACAGTTTGCCGAGAATGTACGGATCAGAAAATTACGAAGTTAACATAGTTTGTTCAAAATTGTACAGGGAACACGAAAAAGAAGATTTTTTTTCCGATGCGTTTTTTTCCGTTATTAGTTTAGTATTTATTGAGTGTCTAAGTAAAAACGCGAAATTTCAAATGCGAGTGAGCAAAAGACGTACAAATTTTCAGTCTTCAGTCGTGATTTTTTACAGTGCTTCTAAACGTGAATTTTTGCAGCTCATCGAGCTATTTTAGAAATTTCAATTTGGTTCCCGGTAATATTTCTTTGAAATTCGGGAAAAACCGGTACATTTTCGTTATTTTTTTGGTAAACTGTCATATCTATAGCTTATTACTGTTAGTTTTTAAATTCAAAAACATCGCACAAAACCTTAGAATGTACTCTTTCGTATGGTACAATTATTTTGGAAATTGGTTAATAAATAAATTTTCGATGCGATTATATGTTGGTCATATAAAAATTTCTGGACTTTAAGATCGTAAGTTCCGATACACAAAACTAAAACTGTCATATGTGTAGCTTAATACTATTAGTTTTAAAATTTGAAAATACCACGTGAAAGCTTAGAATACACTCCTTCTTACGGTAAAATTACTTTTAAAATTGGTTCATAAATAAATTCGATACAATCAAAAGTTGGTCATACAAATTTCGTAATTTTTAGATCGCGGAGCGATAGCATTCATTCTCCTTCACGGAAATGAAGGTTACATTTTCTGACTAACTTATATATTTGCCAGATATCAAATTTATCATAGCAACGATTTTTTTTTAAATTTGGCGAGGAAAAAGGCTCGCTTTTTTTACTCTATTCTCAGACGGCTTCCCGAGAAAGTATAGATCAGAAAATTAAGAGATTAACATGGTCTATTTAAAGTTGTAGAGGGAACAAGATGGAGAAGGTTTTTACTGATGCGTTACTGATACATTAAGTGTTAAATTAAAGAAAAGAGAAATCACTTGCGAAAAGAATGTTGGTTTGCAAAGCAAACCAAAAAGGATTGCGTAGCAATTCCCCGGGGTTCGCAAGCAGGGGGCGGAGCCGCCTAGTTTATACAATATTTACCAGATGTTTTTATGGTGAATTTTAAAATTTACAATACATTTAAATAAGAAATTAAAGCGTCGATTTTTTCGTAACTTCTTAGATTTAAACTTGATTTGCTTGAAGCACATCCGTAAAAATTCTCTCGATTTTGTCGTCTTTAAGTGCTCACAATTTTTTAAGAAGTGTATTAATTATATACTTGTGAATAACTACATGCAACTGTAATATTTATGATGAGATTAAGATATGAAATCATTCATCAGTATTGGAAGAAATATCAATGTTGTAATGTCAACAAGAAGAAAAATAACTTATACTTATCACATTAACGTTTCTATTGAATTTGTTTTTAGTAAAAAAGTCATCTCCCGAAAGTAATATTTAAATTCTAACATGATTACATGAAATATGTCTTACCTTAAAACTGCAGTAATGCTTTCGCACTGTTATTTTTTTTATTTGTCTTGTAATAAAGGAAAAAGAGTGTACTTCCAAGTCCAACAAGATATTTAATAACTGTAAAGGGACATCACAATAGACAGGGATAAGTACGAAACGAGCAGCGTAATGACTCAGAGGCAATTGGGTCAATTACTGCGTATTATAAAAGATTACATCAGCCTGTTTTAACTGATTAGAATATATATTTACTAGAAACAGTAATGTTTAACACATGACATCATAAATCTAAATGCCGGGAAGAGTAATGTATAAACATTTGTGATTAACAGCACTCATAATATAAACGCTTAAAGGAAGTATGCAACATTTTTAATACTGAAACATTTTAAAGCAGAAGTACAGAAGATGTGCTGTACAGAGATGGCGAACCTTATCGCCACAACATCTCTGTAAAAAGAATATGTCCTCTCACCCTTAAGGAATTTAAGACTTTTAATAACATGCAGGCGGTTAAGAAATCATGATTATAAAGTGAAACTAGTTGAATTTAATGAGTAATATATAAATGTATGTCGAAAAGGAAATGAACCCTCAAAAATTTCTATTCATTGACGAGTGTAGTATCGAGAATTCCTTTGCGCGGACCCTTATAGTACTCAGATGCATAGGCATGACTAGGGTTGATGTCTGAGGGGGAGGAATTCAGCCCCGAGAAGTATGAACTGTACACCAATAAAAAGGTGAAGCATCTGGAGACCTTCTCAGGAAAATTTTCGTATTTTTATGTTAAAAATCACATGATATATTGATACTTTTTTTCGTAGAACATTGATAAAATTATTAAAAAATTTGCGTCTAGCAAATGTCGTCACTATATCAAATATACTATAGCAAATGTTTCAAATAAAGTCGTTTTAAACAATGTTGTTTTATAGTATCATACATGAGAAACACATTGTTTGGTTTAACAACAAATTATTTAAAGATAGTCTTGAATTACACTAAAATCCTGCTAATTCAACGCCCCCAGCCGTTCATCCGAGTTTGGTTAATCCGAACCATCTGTTTTTAAAATTTGTGAAACAAAATACAGTAAATCAGTGACAACATGTATTACAATTATTGATTAAAAACATCATTGGTGAGAATGTGCACATACATTCAAATTTTTAGATTATCATTAAATTTAAAAAAATAGAAAAATAGTCACAAGAACTTCATGAACTATAACATTTGGACTAAATTAAACAGTTTTTGCTGTAGTAAATACATAAAAACATTTTCCTAGTTAATATTCTTCAAAAAACATATTCTAAGTTAAACATAAAAAAATCAAGTGAATAAAAATTTCATTTTTGCCGTGCATTTACGCATATTTCCATGTATAAGCCGAGAATTTTGGAACTTTTTCTAAAGCTAAAAAGGGGGTGGGAGGGTCGGCTTAAATACGGATAGGCTAATTTCGCAAAAAAAACGAAGGTACATTTCCGTTAGCCGGGCGCAAGCGATAAATCGCTAAATATCCCCAAATATAGCATACAAAATAATAATTGAATACCCTTAAATAAATAGCACATGAAAAAAACATTTGGAAAATGAACATTTTTTTATACAGCTGTTGGATTTGGATCTCCGTACGGTGGCAGAAACTTCGAATTCGATAAGTGCGATTAACGATTTTTATAGCAACTCCAACGGGTGAAGGGAAAGCAACCCTTCTTTCTTACTTCGTGCCATTCGAATCCAACAGTTGTTCTAATTTTTAAAGTCTTTTAACTTACGTTTTGAATGCAGCCTTTAAGCAAAAATAGAAAAATAAGTCATAAATCCTTCAAATTCCGTGTCTGAATCCGAGTTTCCGAATAGTTCGTAAAATTCGGCTTCACTCATTGGGATGTCCTGATGCGTATAATCATCAGTTCTATGCCCTTTCCGTACTAGAATTTATATGTTCTTCATACACATAATTGTCCTAGCTACCAACGGTCAATGAGCCCTCTCCCCCTTTTGAAACTTTATGTGCCGCACATGTTTAGGCTGCAATGCGAAGAAAAGCGGCACTGGTAAAAAATATTCCCTAGCCCCAGCCGCTCCCCCTGACCAATGTTGAACTGATCATCTGTTAATCACCCAGTCAGAGGTCCGGCATCAGATGCGGGACACTGGGAAATATCATTAGCGGTCATTTAACCCTCTGGTTACGGCAGCCGGCCCAAACGGCCGAGATTTCCATGTCCTTTCGTTACGGAGCAGACGGCCGAAATCCATTACAGTTTCCTTCCCCCTTTTTCTAAGCAACAAAGAGACCTCCTCGTAAATAACCTCTTCACCGATGACAGGGGGATACCGGGGGACCGCTTTACCTCGAGCTATTACGATTCGTGAAAGACAACTTCCCGCGCGCATTTAAGAAAGAATATTAAAGAATCTACGAAAGAAATATACTCTGTAATTTGTCTTGTTAACTATCAAGATATGTTCATGCAATCTTTTTTTAAATCATGGTATTTTTACAAGTTTAGAAAGCAATGGTTTTTGCCCAACAATGAAATAGTGAATGTCGTGTAGTACTGCACCATAAACGTTAAGTAAATAAACGAAAATCATAAAAAAAAAACTTATTTTATGTATGGCATCAACACAACCTCCAGAAAAATTGTCAATAACCAAAAATAGTTAACAATGCAAGTATCTCAAATAATGAACATAATTTGAAATATATAATTTACAATGAACAAGTGGAATTTTTTAAAGGTCGTAAACATATAGAAATGTAATTAAAATAATTATCGTTAACTTTACCCGCTCTTAAGAGTGATTTTGTAAATCTAAAAAATTTGCATGTGCTTTTATTTTTTTTTAAAGTGCAAATAAAATTGGAAGCCTTCTAAGTTTGTTAAAATTATGTTTGTACTCTTAAAATCCATAAGTATTTTACGCATAAGTTTTCAACTAGAAAAACTCCATAAAATTAGTGCGGTATTTTCAATTAAATTCTATTTTTCTAATAATTTTCTCATTGAGCTCATTTGGTACGAACAAATCTCAAAAAGATTTTTCATTTCCTATCATTTCATAATTTTTGTGATCATTAAAAAAAAAAATTACTGATAAAATGGCGGAATTTCCAATGCATCATAATATTCTTTGTTCTTAAGAATGAAGTAATTAGAATTTTATTTCCTTTAACAACTTGTGGGAAAATAGAATATTTGCGCCTTGCCGTAGCTCAGAGAGTTGATGGAAGAGGTAAGGGTCACAGAGGTAGCATGATTTATGCAACCTGATATAAAGCTTGAGTTTTTCATAGAATTAGATAAATTCTATACAGCCAGAATATTTAGTCAGTAATTTCAATGGTAATTGGTAATTTTTAATTAACGTCATACTAGAGCAACACAACGGGTTATTGACGATGGTCCAAGATCAATCACCTAGGGGAAAGATCCGAGGACAACACCACGTAATTATGAACCACGGTCAGATGACGAGGCAACACCTGAGCTGGCACCCCACTCTCCAAACTTCCACACCAACCCAACGTCAGGACTTTCGGTCATGACAGATTTTAGGTGCACCAGCCGCCTCTCCACTATACCCTTACAAACATCCATGCCCGAACCGGGATTCGAACCAGGGACCTTCCGATCTAGAGGCTAACACCTTAATTTCAATGGATTATCATCTTAATAATGCACATTATAAAATAATATTCGCTCAGCGCTATTTTATTTGAGGATATTTAATTAATGATGAATGGATTACGAAAAATGCATGTCTAGAAATACTTGCGTGTATTTTGAACTTGTACTAGTATTATGATGTACCAATAATATAGCGTTGTATCAATGTACACATTTCAAAGATAAAACAATTAATATTACATTTAAAAATTTATTTCATCATCTATGATTTTGTTTATATTGGAAAAAAGTGTATCAAACCGATTTCCTCATCAACCAAGGGGATGGTTTATTGATGAATTTCACCTTTTGCAATTAGCTAGGCGGTTTCCCCAAGAGGCATTTTTTATTTCCTTTAATTCAATTCTGCATTGGACAGAGAAGGAGGGTGGGATATATTTATGATTCTTGGAAGCAGGTCTTGCAAAAGCATATTGCACATTCCACACTACCACGAACTCTACTATCCGATTCATTCACGGCATTTGACACAAGATCTTTTCCTACCATCTAATTTTCTTCTTTTATGTCTATGTGGAGAGGTGGATGGGCTCAAAAATACTCTCCCTCTTGTTATTCGAATATTTTCTCTCGATATCTGTATTGAAGCAGCACCACCTGCAGTCAGGGAGTAGTCAAGTGCTGAATGCAGCTATTGATAAGCAATCTTTATTTTTGAGTCGCTTTTTCATACAAAGGATCAGTGCTTGAAGGTACAAGAGAGGAATGACCAAAGAAAAATTATCACTTTCTGCAACTCTTCTAAAGATTTCCCACGGTATAAACGACGCCGAGGACAACTCCAGAATCCTTTGAGTTCAAGTGACCATGTCTTAGTTGTTGCCGCCTTTTCAGTGACTCCGGGAAATAATTGCGCCTTACAGGCATACCCCGACCCAACAAAAGAGATCCCCAACACTAAGTGATAAGAATTGGCTCGCTCTCCACGCCTCCTGGGGGAAGGCACTACGTCGGCCGGTTCGGCCGTCTTCCCGTAACCAAGTGCAAAAACGATATTTCGACCTTCCGTATGTAGAGGGTTAAACCCTACCCGAGTTTAATTAAAAAGCCATAATGAATCCCCTAACCCTTTTGAATCCTAATGTCCCGTATATCATCAATTGTCAATCACCCCGTCGGAGATCGGATATCAGGAGCTGGACCGTCTGTATACTGGGGAAAATCATTAGCAGGTTAAAACTATCAGCATTGCCGAGTGGCGTTTTACATTACAGCGATTTGATTGGAAAATATTCCACTCGTTTTACCTTCTTGGCGACATTCACGCCCTCATGGCTTTATGTTTAAACGTCACAATTTTATTTTTAATTTTTATTTCGGCTAATATACAGGTTTTGAATCTTGGGTAAATTTTTGAAGAAAAAACGCACCTTCGGCTTATATTCGGAAATATACGGTATTTGTATTTTATGAGTGTAAAAATAATTTTTATTTTTATATAATCTAGTTTAAATATCCATAAAGCTTAAAGCTCTGATTACTCTTCATTAACAAATTTGACTATCTTTTATGACAAACTGAATGGGGGTTGAACCCCCAACTCCCCCTGGTTACGCCTATGAACTAATGAACAAAGACGAGGAAAAAGATGACTCACTAATGACCTCGGTGAGAAAACGTCTGAGCCAAAGTCTTCTTTACCAATGGAAACGGGAAAATTTTCAAACTTTAAGTAGTAAAAAGTTTTGAAATAGTATATACATTTTTTAAAACGTTTGCATGTAAAAAAAAACTTTACAAAAATATTCTATGTATAAAGCAGTGAATGAAAAAAAAATGCTTTAAAAACATCAGATTTGTTCGATTTACATCAGATTAAAAAAACTTTTAATCGGATTTGTATGATTCTATTTATTTCCTTGCCCGTCTAAGTATTAATTTGTTGGACATGAGATGCAAATCAGTGTAGTTTATAGATGATTTTGATTTACCTTAAACAATGATAAATGACTAGCCCCTGCGTGTTCAGCACGGCGTTGCCCGTGACAGTTCTTTTTATGTGGTCAAAGTGTGTCCACTGCTCGCTAATTCCCGGTGATTGCTTCGAATACAGTTCTGTTGCAGAGGATCAAATGCTATTACTAATGCTAAGCTAACCGCAACATTTAGGTGCAGATTGTGATTGGCAAGGTAACCGTTGGCTAGAAATTATCGACTAGGTGCTTCCTCATTCGTTACGATAAGGAAATTTCTCAGCCAATCACGATCTCCACCGATCAGCACCTAAATGTCACGCAGAAGCTAGTCTCACGATGGCGTGGCGTGGAAGCTTGGAGAGTGGGCTGCCAGCTCAGGTGTTGTCTCGTCATCTGATCGTGGTTCCAATAACGTGGTCCACAGACCTTTTTCTTCAGGATTGATTCCGCGCAACGTTAATTTAACTACCTATATAACACACACACATATCAGCAATTTGCTTAAATATTTGTAGTAAATGCAAAACAAGAAGGTTCAAAATATTAACGTTAAATAACTTAACTAAATATTAATCAAAAGTTTAACTTCTGCACTAATGATTGTTCATGATCTTTAGAGATGGTAGGTATTTTAATCGTCACCTTGCAGCAATACAACGGGTTATTGGTTAGATCGAGTTTCTAACTCGCAAAGCTCGAGTTGCTAATTCGCTACTATTCCAACCGGGCTACGATACTTTTATAGATAATAATAATAAAAAAGAAAATATGTTGAAACAATTTGAAGTGTATACATTAGGACTGAACTAAAAGCTAAAAATGAAAAATTAAAACTAATTATTTCTCAAAATGTTTTTGCAATTTTCTGACTTTATTTCTTAAATATTTAAAATGTAATTTCACTAGAAACTTGGGTTAATCTTTCCGAATAATTGAATTAGCATTGATTTTTTTCTTTTGAAATTATAAGATAAGCTCTTTTTACCATTGTACAGATAACAAGATCGCAAATATAATAAACGTAAAGAAATAGATGGGTATAAAAATATTCTTCCAAATCATATTTTATTGTGTTGGATATAAAACTTTTCTGTTTGTTTTGGGGTAAGCAAATAATAAAAATTGGTGTTTGCTAAAATGTTTTTTTACAACTTAAAATTTAAAATATTAAAAATAATAATTTAGACAATTACCTATCCATACAAACGTTTACGTGTAACCAAATAAAAAAAAAATGAATATTTCGATGAAATGGATAAAAATATTTCATTAAAATATATCATTTTAATATGCCAGTCACGTAAAGGCACTTGCAAAAAATTAAAACCTGTATGTATCAAGTACTTTTTTTATTATCTATTTTTTGAAATGATACAATAATATGGTAGATGCTTCATCAAATTGCACTTTTACTGAACTCGATATTTAGAGATATCCTACTAAATTATGAATGTAGTTGAAAATATGAAATAGCTGGTAGAAATTGAATCTCGACTTTTATGATAGCGTCTTTAAGATGAAACAACCCTTTTTCAGTAACTTATTTTGCTGGATTAAAACTAATAACACTCATTGCTCTCAAATGGGAGATAATAAGTATTGCAAAGAAGTGCGAAATTTCAAGACGTACATTTTTTTATATCCAGATTGCAAATTTATACCTCAAGTAAAGCTGCAATAAAAAGGAATTTTTTTTCAATGTTCACATGTGAATACGAATCAGTTTTTAAAATGAAATGAATTATTTGATCAAAACCTGTTTTAGTCAGCAAAGCAGTGCTCAGCAAACTGTAGTCAAATTGGCAAATATTTCACAATTTGATCAATTTTAATTAGTTGATATGCATTTTTTGTATGTTATTAAAAAGGAATTTTTAAAATAAATCAATTTGGATTTGTTTACTTAAAAAAATTATACGTGTTCTTCTTTTGTGCATAAGTTATGTGATTTTGAGAGCACGATTTTGAAAATTATTTTGAACTGTCAGGTAACAAATTTCTTAATTATGTGTGCAAAAAGTGCTTAAAAATAAACAAAATTGCTCTATTATAAAATAGGTAATTGGTAATTTTTGTTTAACGTCGTACTAGAGTAACACAACGGGCTATTGTCGACGGTTCGGGATCAGTTCCTTAAGGGAAAGATTCGAGGACAACACCTCGTAATTTTGAACCAAGATCAGATGACGAAGCAACACCTGAGCTGGCACCCCACTCTCCAAACTTCCACACCAACCCACTATGAGGACTTTTGGTCACGACAGATTTAAGCATCAGCCGCCTCTACACCATACGCTTACAAACAACCATGCCCGGAACCTGATTCGAACCAAGAACCTTCCGATCTTTTTTTTTTTTCATCCTACGCCCAGCTCAAGGCCTTTTGGCCATACGCTGTCTTGCCGTCCAATATAGCGAATAAAGTCCTTGGGGAGAAGTATCTCTGGTGTCAATGTCCTGTAAACTAGAGCACTCCGCAAGGTGTTGTCTGTTCATAAAACCATCGCTACAAAGCGGACAGATCGGGGAGGTAGCCACCCCAATCTTATGTAGGTGTTGTTGGAGATAGTCATGTCCGGTTAATAAGCGGAAACAGGCCACTCCAATCCCTCTTGGTAGATCAGTAGGGATTCTTCCCTTGTTACTCAATAGGCAATCCCAACTCCTTCCCTGTATATCCCTCTGATCCTGCAGTTTTCTTTGTTTCTTAAACTGAGAATTTATGTAAGTCCTGCAGTTCCGCAAAGGGAGAGGTGGAGAAGGTTGGGGCAGGGAGAGGGCCGATTTAGCCAATCTGTCAGCTTCCTCGTTACCCTTTATCCCACAGTGACTTGGAATCCACTGGAGAACAATCTCACCACCACCCTGAATGAGGCGACTGATAGTTTCTTTGCATTGTGCCTCTGCTATTGAATACACGTGGTTTCTATCAGTAAGAGCCTGAATTGCTGCGGTTGAGTCGATAAATAAAACAATTTTCTTATCCCTTCTAGTGGCAAGGGCCTCAACAGCCATAAGAACAGCATAAATCTCACCATCAAAGTTGTCACAGAAATTTCCAACCGCCTTACTCAGCTGGAAGTATTGGCAAAAGACCCCAGCACCCGCCCTATTAGATTCAGGGTCGGCAGAGCCATCAGTATAGACATGGAGCCAGTCAGGGAGAGGATATCTCTCGTAGATGGTAGCCATCGCGAACGATCTCAACTCAGCATCAGTATAGTCTGTCTTGTTGCAAGGAAGAACCAACTGGAAGTCCGCCTTGGCAATGTATGTGCAGTCCATCTCAAGGGCATCCATACAAGGCTGTCTACAGATGTCAGGCATGTCAATTCTGTTGCAGATCTCCCTTACACGGTTTAGAAAAGTTATTTGCGTTTTTAATTTGCTTATTGCGGGATTATACCCCCGCCAGTAGGTGTTACCAGAGGCTAACACCTTAACCACTAAGCCGGTTGGTCGTCGTATTATAAAATAAAAATGCAAACTTGGTTTTCTTCGCAAATAATTCAAGTCATTAAATCTATGGTTTCAAACAAAAACAAAACATGAAAAAAAAATATATATAGACATTTTGTGCAAATGACTATAAATTTCAATGTGATTTTTTTTCTTACCAAAACAGTTTATTTCTTAAGAATCGAGAGCCGACCAACCGGTTTAGTGGTTAAGGTGTTAGCCATAGATCGGAAGGTTCCTGGTTCGAATCCGGGTCCGGGCATGGATGTTTGTAAACGTATGGTGTAGAGGCGGCTGGTGCACCTTAAATCTGTCGTGGCCAAAAGTCCTCACGTTGGGTTGGCGTGGAAGTTTGGAGAGTGGGGTGCCAGCCCAGGTGTTGCTTCGTCATCTGACCGTGGCTCAAAATTACGAGGTGTTGTCCTCGGATCTTTCCCTTAAGGGACTGATCCCGGACCGTCATCAATAGCCCGTTGTGTTGCTCTAGTATGACGTTAACTAAAATTAAAAATTTCCAATTACCACATAGAGCTATGTTTTATATTCTTAAAGTTGGCAACAATGGTTCAGTAGAGGTGGTATCCGTTTCGATTTGTTTGGTTCGTTTGGTTAAACAATTTAACCTAGCGAAACTTGGAACGAAATGTCTCATCAAACAGGAATACAAGGTGACGAGTGTAATTTGTCAAAATTTTCTTTCGTGCTTAAATTGTTATTTGTTATATCTTTGTACAGTTCAGGTGATAAATTGAACAAATAATTTTTTCGTGTTTAAAATCACCTCACCAGTTACCCTTTTATTTCTTATTCATAATCATAACATCAATAATTTGGTTTTTGGTACTGTGTTGCAATTTCACGACCGCTAACACATGAGATTACCAATATGATTGATTTTTTAATTTATTAAATAGTGAAATAGATTATTCCGATTCCTAGTGAAATGTTACTGTGAAATTCAGCTTAAACGTCAGTGACAAAGCTAATCCTGCTATAGTTAGATGAATAATTAGAATATTTTCGAAAAAGAAATATTCCCTGAGAGGAAGATTTTTGTTTGTTTATCGGATTGCCCTGTACTTTCGATAGATCGTTTCCATACTGCACTATTTCTGTGTATGTAATTTAAGTTGGTTTGAAACTTGAGTGTCTTACACATGTGCAATGACGAGGTTCCCGAGTGATTCATCCCTCCTTTCATTTTTACCCTCGCCTACCCTTTTACTTTAGATTTTTTCCTTCCTTCCTCGTTATGTTGACTGTCTTGTGTTTGGTGCAGCTTGGAAAAATAACCAACCCCAGGATGTCCACTTGTTTTAATATTCATTTTTAAAATTGAATTTGGAACATATCAGTTGATCAAAATCTGTTTTGGACAATGTGTGCTGTTTCTTAAAAAAAAAAAAAAACAATTTTAAAATCTCAAAAGATAAAAAATTAATACTTTCTAAAGAAACTGACATTTAAAAAAATAGGATGGTATGTAGTATCCGACACATTAAAACTTATGGGTGATTTATTGCCAAATGTGGTACCCTTTCAGTTTTCATGCTTTTCATCCATTTTTAAGGCAACTCTATTCAGAAAAAATTCTGCAATTCTTCGTTCATTGGATTTATGTTGATTCTAGTATTTGTTATTCTTTCAAGTAAATTGCACTTTTATTTTGCTTTATTAGAGTTTACCCCTCTCGAATTTTGCGTTTACAAGTAGCGTTTTGAAAAGTAAAGTAAAATATCAGATATATAAATAAGAATAATTTATAAAAGGAAAATACCCTTTTAATACAATGAAACAAATTTTACTTGCAAATTTTCTAATTTTTCTGTGTGATATTTACTCTAAACATGTCAGTTATTTTGTGTTGTTTCATGAATTAGGTCCAGGTTTAACTCCTTGATTTTTAAAAATTGTCGGAAAGATGTAAAAAAGTGAGAAAAAAAAACGCTGTTCAGAAAAAACGTCCAGATTTTGGAACTTTGTACTGTATACCTAATCGTATTAATTCTTATTTCTTTGCAAAAATGTTTGATGAGAGCATACATTTAGAAACTCTAAAGATATATTTCTGTAATTTATATGAAAAACACTGGATGGCCTTTGTCTAGGAAATTCTCAAAATGTACAACGTGAAGGAACCAAAATGAGGGCGACACTGGTCCATGCCCGTGTGGGCACTTGGTACTGTGGTTTTCGCATGAAAGCCACAGTGATTGTGTCTTGTCGGCAGGCAGGGGTCGTGTGTTATATGCTGTGACTTATGTACAGAATAATTCCTCCTGTTAAAGTGATTTATACGCATTCGAACCTTCTTCGTTCTATGCTGTGACTTATATAAAAAAAATATTCCTTCTGGTACCGTGGTTACAAAAAAAAAATACTTATTTTCAATTCCATATCTTCATCTCTGACCAGGAATATCCCCATTGAGATGCCCACATAATGCTAAGTAAATTGCTAGAATAATTCTCAATGATATTCCACCTCACACACACATATGTATAGGAGAATGAACTCTGTTATTTTTTTCTCTCATCAAAAAATATCTGGTTAATTATCAGGATTCTAGAAAAGGACCAATTTATCTACAAAAAAATCCTTATTTTCAATTCCATATTCTGTACAGAGTACCAAGTCTGGAATTGTTCAAAATACGGACGCTTTGTGTACCAGTGTTTTTTTTTTCAGTTCTTTACATCATTCCGATAATTTGAAAAAAACTAAACAATTTAAACCTTGACTTAATTGATGAAACTATGGAAAATAACGGACGTGGTCAGTGTCAATACCACACAGAAAAATTAAAATATTTGCTAGTGAAATTTGTTGCTTTGTATTAAATATGTTTCTTTTTCCTTTTTTAAAAAATTATTCCTATTTATGTAATGTATGCAAAGGTACACTGTGTGGATTTTGCTATATGGCGGCCATCTTGGAATTGCTCAGATTGACCGCCATCTTGATTTGGCGCAAAAATTTAATTTGGCGACTAACGTATCTTATACTTTATCTCTACCAAAAAATACAACAGTTTGTGATAGGTTTTATAAAAGAATAAAGTTTTATAAACGAATATATCATTAAAGATAGATTAAAAATTTCAACAGATTTGAAATCTACAGAAAATTTTACACCAGATTACTAACCTTATATCAGGGCGTTCCTGTAAGTCACTGCGTGGCTAGACCTAGATAAAACAGCTCTAGCAAGCAGGTGAAAAATGAACTTGTGTTGAGTTGAAATATCAAAGTATAATTTTATTGTTTTGAGTTATTAGCAATATAGTATTAAGTGGAACTAAGTTCTTAAAAGTGTTGAAACATTTTTATTTTGCACACTTGAAAATGTGTGTATAAACCTTCTATGACTCCTTAAAAATTGTGAAAGAACTAGTTAAATACTCCTTATGTACTACTTAATTTTTCTATTCAAAATTCTGCATGAACCCTGTTGAAAGGTTCCAGAGATAAAGCGCTTAAAATTTTGCCAAAAATCACATGCGAGAGTCCCTTGAGGCCCCATCTTTGTTGGACAGGAATTTTTTTGAACTAAACGAAAAAAAAAAAAAATAGTGTTTCTTGGTTTTTCCTGAATTTTAATATTTGTTAAATTCAAAAACATCCAAGACTATGAAGGTAACCTTCCCCTTTGCCTGCCTGACTTGATATGAATGTATCATTAGTTCTTTAACAGCATTCAGTGTTTTGCTTAATTTGATAGTTGGTTAGAGTTAAAAGGTTTTAAAATTTGCATTATCTTTTAAATTTGTCTCCTAAAGTAATGCTGATATCAACACAGTTGTGGTTCCAGTGTACCAGATGAAAAATTCCTCTTACAACTTTATTGAAACTTGAAAAAAAAAAAACAAAAAAAAACCGAGAAATTGTATAGTCCAGCTCTCTCTGGTGTGTTGGTAGTTGAGCCTTGTGGTTTTGAACAAGTCTGCTCATTAAATGAGTGGGTTGGTTAAACTTGAACAATACATGATTTCTGACTCAAAGCTTATTGTTAGGTGCCAGAAATGATAATAGTGACTGACATCAAAGAATACTCTGTTTCTTTCGGTCAGGTGATTTTGTGTATGGCATCTTGTTGCATTGTAATCTTAACCACATCTGTACAGATGTACCATATTCACGTATCTTCTCATTGGAGCTGCACTATAGTGGGGAATGCTTGATCAATGTTGTGATTCAATATCATACAAATGTTGAGTTACTAGTCGGTTTGGCTGGAATTGAATTCTGAGAATAATAGTACAAAAATTGTATCCTTTCCGTACAGTATTTAATTTTCTCAAAAGTAAAACTTCTAATTTTTTAAAATTTATTTGAATAGTTGGTTTAACTTTTACAGGAAGTACCGAATTGAAATCTTTTTTCAGTAAATGCAAGGATGGCAAAATTCGAGCATTTAAAGTCATCATAAAAGATGGTAAGTAAAACTTTCAAATTGTTCTTGTACGTAAAAGGCAAATTATTTTAAAATTTGGATAAGAAAATGTTTTTTTTTTACTGCTGTCGTTTAGTTTTTAATTACTAATTTAAGAATACAATAGGTTAAAAAAATGTACAGCCTTTAGATTAAGTTAGCTTTGGTAACAATTGCCTTACATTTCTAAATATTTTTTCATATGTTGGTAAATAGCCTGTTGTACTTCAGTGTGACGTTAATTAAACTACCCTCCATATGTTGGTAACAAATGTCTTGCATTTCCAACTGTTGATTATGCAAACATATTTTTAAAGATTATTTCTCTTCAATCTAGAGCAGCAGTTAACTGGAGTTAAATTAAATTTCAAGATAATAACAGCAATTTTTGTGTAGTTATTTAAGAAATGATGATTTTGATAAAGACAATGGCAATAACATATTTAAAGAAGTTAAAAAGTATTTTAATATATTACAAGCTATAAGTTTTGGGATTTTCATTTAACAGTATTTCATTTACAAAGGCAGTGAGTCCTCTGAAACAAAATTAACTATTTTGTAACACTGGATGAAGATGGCTTTTGTGTTGTTCTATGTTTATAAATTTTGTGGTTAGGGTTTCGAATTTTCATTAATTTACCCTTTGAGTATTTTCATTGTGTATCAAAACATCAGTGTATTATTGCATAGTATAAGAAAAAGCATGTTACTTTTTAAAAATATATATTGAAATACTTTTTTCTACATTTTCCAGAAAAGCTGGTTATGGATAAAAGTTGTGAAGCCAAAGGATCATGGGAACAAGATATCCTTTCAGTTTTTTTGGAAATATTCTATTTCAAAGACTTAATTTTTAATTCTATAATAAAATCTGTTTTAAGAAATTAATAACTATGTTAAATGAAAAATAAAATAAATAATAAGATATTTATTTTTGTTAGCAAAATTTCTATGTAGCACAAGATGAATAAGTAAATTTATCTTGATTTATATTCATGAAAATTTTACTGGAAGTGCATATTAGAATGATTTTAGTTAACTCGGTGTCTTGAATGAATCTACTTGTTCAAATCTATGTTAGTTAGAAAAATTAATGTTCTTGTCCTTTTTCATATAAAAATTTTATGCTAAATATTCAAAATCAAGTGATTACATTTTATAAAATAATGTAGACACTATGAACTCTGATTTTAAAAATTAACCTCTTGAAAAGATTCTAATATGGTGACAAAAATATCCAACTTTTAAATAATTTTTACTACCTTCGGACTCCATATAGGAAAAATATATCTGATTTGGAATTTGATATTTTACTACAGAACAAGTTTCAAATAAAATGAAAGCAATCATCTGAAATTTTTTAAAGTGTTATCTACTGCTGAATAATTGTGAACCTTTTTCAAGAAATGGTTAATATAACTGTTTAGGAAGAACAATAACAAGTGGAATTCTTCAATTTATTCAGAAAAAGAAAACTAAGAATACTGTAAATGGTTTAATATTGATAGGTAACAGCATGTCAGTAATTGATTATAATGAATATGGTGTTAATAATATCATGTTACTTTTACGTAATGCCACTCATGCAAAATAATTAAAAAAATTACATACATATTTTTCAGTTATGTTCAATTGTTCAACTGGACAGAAAATTTTGTTTTGAAAACTTTTTTCCATGTGTTGGTTGGTTAACAAATTCAATAAAAATATCGAAATTGTTTGAAAATGTTTGTTTATCATTTTAAAAATGGTTATTTGCATAAACTGTCAGTGATAAAAAAAAAATTCAAAGAAAATTGGGGCTCTAAATTTTAAGTGCAATACAATTGTTTATTTCTAAATAGTTTAAAGGATAAGTTTTTAATTTTCTTAGTTGTAATCCTTAATGTATCTTAAATTATGATAAATTTGTATTACCTCTTTTGGAACACCAGCTCCCATGCTATGTATTTTATAGATTAGATTGCCAGAATGAAGCTGGGTATGAGTGGTTATTCATTAGCTGGTCTCCTGATATTTCTCCAGTAATTATATTTGCCTCTTATATAAGTGTATAATTTAGAAAATAGTATTAATATACATTTGTTGAAACATTTACCTGATCTTTATGTCTACATCAACAAAAGTTGTGACCTATTGTTTTAATCATAAAGAGTGCTGAGAATGATTGCAATAGAGGTGTTTAGTATATTATCAAGTTTCTGAACTTTTTGTATTTTTATCTTTAAGTCTATCTAGTTCGAAGATGAGTGCTGAGAATGCTTACAATAAAGGTGTTTAGTATATTATCAAGTTTCTGAACTTTTTGTATTTTTATCTTTAAGTCTTTCTAATTTGAAGATTTATTAATTTGCTTAGGTTGTAAAAATTTCAGTGCATTCTTCAATACTCCATATTCAAACATAATTAACATTTCCTCATTATCTTTTGGGTATAGTGCAAGGTTTTGTTTATTTTTGTTAGCAAAAGTAATGTTAAATTTTGATTGTAATCCAATTTGTTCCTGTATGTTTTTAAAAACACTAAAGAATCCATTTTTGCACTCATGTGTTAAAATAAATGACATTAAAAATCAGATTTTCTCACTCAAGCAAAGGTACTTTGTTTGACTTTTAAAATAAAAATGTAACTTGTTTTATTCTGAAACAGTCACAAAATTTCTTTAACCCACTTACTTCCCAACAGTACCCATACGGCCAGGTAAATCCTTCACAGATATATGTGCATTTTTGATGCAGCATATCTGCTATCAGAACATTCATATTTTTTATATATTTATGTTTTCTTGTGCAGTTTTGTAATATTCCCTAAGTGTATATTACCCAAGAATTGTTAGCTGTGTGCAGATCAGAGTTTGAGAAACATTAAATTTTTCTGTAGTATATACTTTCGTAAAATATGCTGCTCTAACTGAATTCTGAAATAAGCCAATTTCTCCCTTGTAGGTGCGACAAAAAATGCTGTATGCTTCAACTAAAGCAACACTTAAGAAGGAATTTGGGGGTGGACAAATCAAAGATGAGCTATTTGGAACACAACGTGTATGAAGTTTTACATTTTATAGTACATTTTAATATCCTCACTTTAGGTTCATGAACTTCATGAGTTAAGTGGTAAACAAATCCACCTCTAGTTATCCTTAGATGTATTATTTTATGAAGCAGAAAAATGCAAGACTTTAATAACAGATAGTTTTTTAAACAGCTATAAGGAGAAGCAAACAAATAAATATTGGTATAAATTATCAGAACACTTGCCATTTCCTGCGATCCAGGAAATGGCCTAACACCAGGATGGTGATGGTGATAGAGACTATCAAAGGAGTTGGGTCTCAGAAAGACTGGAGAATCCCCTAAAGAAGGTGGCAGATGGTCACAAATCATGAGCATATTATGTAACGATGAAAGCTCAATTCCCCTGTAAATAATTTTCTTTATCCATTGTAATTAAACTTCTTCAATTAAAAAAAAGAACGTCTCCTCATCTCTTTATCAACAATTAAGGGTCAGATAGATGAGTGCTCTGCCCGTTCTTATCAAGAAGATTTACCCTTCTGTAGACAATTCACCAGAGAAAACAAATTAAAGAAACTCAAATTAACCACTGCAGTCTGAGTGATGAACAATCTTGCAGAAGTAACCACTGAACCTTTTGTGACGTGTATTTGAAACAGAAAGAAAGCTCGATTGGATAATTAAGCTGCAAAAACATCTACACTGACTAAACCCAATTGGATTAATTAGCTGCGAAACCGTCTGACCTGTACAAAATCCCTTTTTATGTGAAAATTGTTTCATTATCCTTGATCATGTCAGAAACTTGCTAATATCCCCAAGGATTACATCGTTTTTGTTTCATGCCAAGGGTTTTGACTATATTAAAGCTACTTTTGTTGAAAATTTTCCATTTTGTAGCAAATTTTTATTAATAATTCTCTTAAAAATTTTAAATTTTTTCTCATTAACTTTTAATTTGATACTCTGCTATGGGTGAATTTTATTTAGTTGCATAACAATGAAAGTTTACGAATTATCAAAAAATGTATTATAAATTTTTGAAAAGTCCTTGAATTTGTTTCTTATGAAAGAGTGGAAACACTGTCCTGAATAGAGAAAATCTGAATTTTCTCCTCGTGCTTTCCAAATCAGCAATGTGAAAAAATTGTAAATGTTGCCCTGACAATATAGAAATTCAATCTGAGATTGATACCTAGATGGAGGTTTGTTTAATTCCATTGTTCTCATGCTTTTCTTTGGTTTCAAATGTAAAATGGTCATGCTAGATTTTTCTTTTAGGAAGATGTGAACTTAAAAGGCTATAAAAAGCATGTTGAAAGTGATAAGTCACCTCAACCACTTAGTTCTTCTGAAGCAATATTGCAACAAATTAGAAGAGAAGAGGTGAGTAAATAATGTATTGAAAAAGATGGAATTGAAAGATTGAAAAGTCCTACTATTTCTCATTTGGATGCATTGTTTTTTACCTTCTTTATCAATGTAAAATACACTACTGTTTGTGAAAATTGCAACACTATGAAAGTATCATCAGAAATAAATGAAATTTATTCTATGTATTAGTGGTCTAAATGAATGATCAAATTTAGAGAGCAATAAAACAAAATAATGCCGAAAATCAATATCTTATGCAACTGCCACCACAGCTATGAGAGCTCGTACACATCGTGGCATAGAATCATACATTTTTAGCCTTGTATGAAGCCTTCAAATTGATTTCACATCTTAGGGTGGTAATTTTGAATAATGCTCGAGAGTTTCATGGAGAATTTGATTATCACCCTTTAGTGTGTGATATTTTTAAACTTATAAGCTCACCCAACATGGCTTCGTTGTCACATATTGTTGGAAAATGTTATATATTATATTGTTGGAAATGTTATTATTTGTACAACTTTGCTTCCGCCGTTTTCCTATATATGGCTTTAGCAGTAAGTAGTAGTCGAAATAAATAGATCATACACGTCATGCAATAAACTTGGACATCTGGCAACACAAACCCATAGAAACATTTGTCGATTTGTGTCTGCATCATAAAGTTATTCAAGATTGAAAATGTAAGTTTACGAGCTAAATTCTGGTTATTTGCGGAAGGTTTAATTTTCTGCTTCAATATGAAGAAATCTGTGTCTGCTGCTTGTCGAATACTCTCAAATATTTATGGTGAGGCTGCTATTAGTAAACGAACATGTCGTAAGAGGTTTCAACGCTTCAAGAACAGTGATTTTCACGTTGAGGACCAGCATAGCGGTGGAAGAGAAGGTTTTCGAAGATACAGAATTGGAGGCATTACTTAATGAAGACTCGTGTCAGAGTCAAAAAGATTTGGCACGATCATTGTGAGTGACTCAACAAGCAATTTCAAAATGCCTCAATGACATGGGAATGATTCAGAAGCAAGGAAATTGGGTGCCGTACGAGTTGAAATCAAGAAATGTTGAACGGCGTTTGTTTGCTTGTGAACAGCTGCTTGAAAGGCAAAAACGGAAGGGATTTCTGCATCACATTGTGACTGATGACGAAAAATGGGTCCATTACGAGAACTCCAAGCACAGAAAATCATGGAGATATCCCGGCCATGCTTCCACGTTGACGGCCAAACCGAATATTCACGGCTCCATGGTCTTGCTCTGTATTTGGTGGGACCAGCTTGGTGTAGGGTATTATGAGCTGTTAAAACCGACTGAAACAATCGCAGGCGATCGTTATTAAAAGCAATTAATGCGTTTGATCCGAGCATTGAAAGACAAACTGCCGCAATACAACAGAAGACACGATAAAGTGATTTTGCAGCATGACAATGCTCGACCCATGTTGCGAAAGTGGTCAAAACATACTTGGAAACGTTGAAATGGGAAGTCCTACCCCACCCGCCGTTTTCTCCAGACACTGCTCCCTCTGAATATCACTTGTTTCGAACAATGACATTTGGCCTGGCTGACCAGCACTTCCGGTCTTATGAAGAAGTGAAAAATTGGATCGATTCGTAGATCACTTCTAAAGATGACTAGTTTTTTCAACGCGGGATTCGAATGCTGCCCGTAAGATGGGAGAAAGTAGTGGCCACCGATGGACAATACTCTAAATCATGAATGTATAACCAGTATTTTACAATAAAGCCTTGAATTTCAGATAAAAACGGCAGAAGCAAAGTTGTATACCTAATATACACCTTTAAAATTGTAATATTAGGCATTTTAATTTAGTAACTGTCATTTCACGCAATTAATACTAAAATAAATTAAAAATCATTTTGTAAAGGTAGCTATTTTTGATGCATACCTAATGTATAATTTATTCTCTTTGCAACATAACTTCTTATAACATTACTGTTTTAATTTGTTAAATGTCTTATATTTTTTAGTATGATGTTTTTTTTTTCAGTTTTGAATATCAAGATTAAACTTTCTTAATAATAATTTCTTATTTTAGGCGGCTGGAGGTATTGATGCTAAACATCAGACAATGCAAGGGGTAGCTTTTCCTGTTTCAGATGATGTCATTAATGCACTTTGTGACATGAAAGACAATCGTTTGAGTTATGTGCAAATGGTAAATTTCGTTTTCATTGCTTCTCTTTCAAAGCAAGAATTAATTCACAACATTAATTATGACTGAACATTTTTACTCATAACTAAGATATTCATTTTAAATTTTCATTGCTTAAAAAAAAATTATACTGGTTTCAGAGTAATAATGTTTTTGACTATTTGTTATGGCGTAGACAGCAAATAACTTAGTATTTCCCAACACTTTGAAGTACCTGCTGTGGATCTTAGTCTGTTTAGCTCAGTCCTGGAATAACTAGTAATTCAGATAGCCACTGTAAAAAACTAGTCCTTGCGCATAATAATAATCAAATATGAGTTTTCAGCATTGCATTTTATCTTGAAGAAAATTTATTAATTTAAGTAGAAAACTTTAATTTAGAGTATACATGAAATTTTAAACGTATTAAAAACATCAAGTGCTGAAATGAGCTATAACGATTGAAATGTTTCAACCCAAGCAGCAGTAAGAATAAAAGCTTTTCAAAAATTCCCCTAACCACCATTGAGCGGTTCTGTGACAATTCCTTAAAGGACAGACCCTTCGGTGGTCACCATGAAAACCATTTGTACCAAACTCACCCTAAAGATAGTAAATGGGGAAGAAATTAGGAAATTCGCTGTTCTGAGGAGCAACTTACAAGATTTAGGTTAAAGCTATTCAGCTCTTAAGAAATTGTATTACATATATGAATGAGTTATAGCTGTAAGTCTTACTTATTTTAATTTCAGTAGGTTTTTATTCATAATTTAAGCCTGTATTCTTAGAGTTTTATCTCTTATACCAGTGGTAATCAATCTGGTCCCTACTACCCAGTAGTAGACGATTCAAGCTTTCATGGTGGGTAGTAGGAGTTGTCCGATACTCAAGCTAGCTACTTTCTGTTATGTTCTATAACTCACTGACAGAGCAGGTGGTACTGCACTCTAGTGTTCATGACTGAAGTTTTATAAACATTGCCCCTAGAGCGAGATAGCACAGTAAAGCGACAAATTGAATAAATGGTACTTAATCTTGAAAATAAACGTATAGGTATTTTCCAAAATTCTTCATTTTCTATACAATTAGACGAGTCTACCATTAGAGATAACGTTTTATTAATAACATGTACGTTATTTTGATGAAAACAATACATTATGAGAAGAAATGCTATTTGCAATAAATCACATAATAGATACAAGAGGATTGTCAATATTTAATGCTGTGAAATCTTACTTTGCAAAAAATAATATACCTTAGAACAATATTGTTGCATGCGCTACTGATGGAGCACCATCAATATTAGGTCACTATTGTGGATTTGTTGCTTATGTGATGGAAGAAGTGCCAAATGGTTTATGCATTCATTGTGTGGTGCACAGACAACATCTTGTAGGAAAACTGACATTTAAGTACAAGTCTTCATTCATCATTAACTGTAGTAATTAGAGCTGTAAATTAGGTAAAATCAAATGCCAACAATGATGGAATGGTTTGACAGCTGTTCCAGGACAATAATGAGGATTTTATTAAGTTACTTTTACTCACAGAAGAGTTCAGTGACTGTCAAAGGGTACATATTTGTCTCGTTTTGTATCACTACATGTTAGTATCATACAAGTTTTTGAAAATATTAATGAGACCAATCTCTAAGCAGTTAAAAACAGTAAAGAATGATGCCTTTCATTTAACAGATATTTCATTTAATGAAAACAATTTGCAGTTTCAATAAGCTAATAAAACTTTTATCAATTGCCAAAATATTGTGTCATTATTTATCGACAAACTTGATTTTTGTTTCAATCTATTGAAGAAAGAATTCATTGGTTTCCCGAATTATCATCTATAAGAGATGATGCAACTCCAGAGGAGATTCAAAGATTCAGTAAACACCACCGAATTTAAAGGTCTATGACTGGATGGAAAATCCTTTGACCTGCCGACCATCTGGTATAGTGGTTAAGGTGTTAGCCTCTAGATCGGAAGGTTCCTAGTTCGAATCCTGGTCCGGGCATGGATGTTTGTAAACATATGGTGTAGAGGCGTCTGGTGCACCTTAAATCTGTCGTGGCCGAAAGTCCTCACATTGGGTTGGTGTGGAAGTTTGAAGAGTGGGGTGCCAGCTCAGGTGTTGCTTCGTCATCTGACCGTGGTTCAAAATTATGAGGTGTTGTCCTCGGATCTTTCCCTTAAGGGACTGATCCCGGACCGTCGTCAATAGCATGTGTGTTGCTCTAGTACGACGTTAACTAAAATTACCATTACCTTTTACCGCAAATATTGAGGAGGCTGGTACAACCTGCCAAAAACTGTTAGAACTTAGATAAGATGAAGAAAAGGAATATAATTTCGATAGTGGTGAATATGTGAAAACCTATGGCTAAATAAAAAATGCCTGTGTTGTATCCAAATATGTAGAAAATTATATTCAATTTATTGATACTTTTCCCAACCTCATATCTTGTAGAATCAGGCTTTAGTGCTGTTAATCATATTATCTCCAAAAAGAGAAACCGTATGGATATTTCCGAAAGATAAGACCTTCGTTTGTTGCTTACGAAAATTGAACTAGGTATCAAATATTTAGTTTTGTAGCATTAGCCTGAAGGGTATCATTAATAATTAATTAAAGGTAATTTCAATAGAATTTACTCTTAAAGTTTTTATATTTAATTTTCTTTTTCTTCAATTTTTAAGCTGCTTCTGCACTAGTAGGTGCTGTGTCGATGGAGATGCAGAAATGCTGCATCAAATTAAGTATTCTATATATATATATAAACATATGCAAAGTATAAATAAAAAGATAAATTTAACTACATATTTTTTTACTAAATCTCCACAAAGATACCCAAATTTGCTGTAGGCATGAAAAGGTTGACTTCCACTGTCTTAAAAAGTTCACAGGTTTTTTGTATACTTCATAAGCTGTTGTAATTTTAAATAGAAAGGTATTTTTGCATCTAAAAATACTAATTCATGGCATTTAAAAAATGCAGAGCTTTTCGCTGAAGCATTGAGTGTTAGTACTTTAAAAGCTTTTTTAAAATACAAAACTTCTTTATTTACTATTTAAATGTGTTTAATATTAGTGTAACTCCTGCCTGGCCATTTTGAGAAGCTTACAAGCCATTGACAAAGTTCCCTTTCAGGGAAATCTTTATAACAACAAAATTATGGACATTGCAAGGGCCATGATTTTGACACATAGAGTAATTTGACTCGACTTCGATTGGACACGACACCAACCAACCATTAGTGTAACTCAGTATTATTTTCTTATCCTCTAAGCATTTAGAGTTGTGTTTTACACTATCCAGTGCAATCTCAAACCAATAGTTAAATAAAGTGTGTTGCACTCAATATATTCATGGCATAAAATAAATTTTAATTTCATAGCTATTTTTCTATTTGCAAATATTTATATGTTTGCAAAAAATTGCCTTTTATCTTCAACACAATGAACAGCAATTGCTGTCACTCCTGAATTGTTGCCTTTAGTTGATTCTTGAAATATTTTTTGTCAAAGATACATTAGAAAATGTTTTGTTTTCTAAACAGGTTTTTATATGAAGTTGCTTTTTTTTTAATATATTATCAGTAATTTGTAATTATTTCATTTTGCAGAGCATTGATATGGACAAAGAAGAAATAAATTTAGAGAAAAGGCTAAATATAGATGTGAAATCTTTACCTAATATGGTTCCATCTGACCATGCAAGATATCATTTGTTTTGCCTACCTCACTCTTATGATGCTGATCAGCTAAATAGTATAGGTATAAAATAATTTTTATTCAATTGTTAAAGAACAAATTTCAGGTTTTTTTTTTGTTAAACATTTCCCAAACTCATTTAGAGTGTTATTTTAATATTATACATAAATGGTTCTTGCTGCACTATTTTCCCTTCAATTTGGATCATTTAGCAGATATTTTGTGAAACTTGAATTTATAAAGCCAGTGTTTCAGTTTCCATGCTGCCATTTTAATGTCTTTTACATTAAGCATTGGATCTTAAACATACACAGCACAGCTTCGATTAAAAAAACCTCTCTTATGAATCTTTTCGTTTGTAATTTTCCTGCTTGCATATTTAACTTTTTAATTGTGGATGAAACACCAATTTTAGCATTATTTTATTTCTTTAAAAAAATAGTGCAAGAATTAGAATAATGAACTTTCAATTTCTATCTAGATAGCAGGCATTGTAGTCATTTCAATATATAGCTCTTTTATTGTAATGGATTTTAAACAAATCACATATACTGGAAAGGAGTTCATAGCTATGTGAGAAATTATGACAAAAATTGAGTTTTATCTGACACTTGTGATTTAATGACTTAAAACTTGCAGTTGCAATTTAGCTTACTCATACTTAGATTTACTTTTATGTTATGAGATGCTCTTGAAAGTAAAAGGTGTTGTTTTGGAATGTGAATAATTTCTTAAGGTGCCAATGTGTGTGATTGAAAAAAAGATTAAAGGGCAATCAAGAAAAGTGTTTAGTTACAACGTTTGAAAGCTTAGAGAAATTACAAAACCTTTTGACCGAAAATCTTTTGATTCAGGAGTTGTGAAAAATCAGCTTAAATATCTATAAGATATCTAAACAATGAACTCAAATGTTTTTACTATAACAACAGCAAACAAGTGTACATTGAAAAATTAATGAAAGTTAACTTAAAAAGCTTATGATATAAGATAATTTTTTATGATGTCATAAGTTATAGGAATATAGATATTTATACAAGATCAAGACATTTTGTTCTTCATGTAAGAAAATTCAAATGTACTTAGGCAATACTAGTTTTTAATATTTTGGTTGAAAAACAGTGACTGCACTTGAAGTGAATAAATACATCTATATTAAAATGTACTTAAGATGAATATGATTGATTATTAGTACACATTCAAATATTTTCTTCTGTAGGGGAAATTAATATCCTCTTGATGAATAATTTGTTGTAATCCAGATATAGAATTTAGATCTTGAACAAGTTTGTCTTGCATTTAAATGTAACTATATATTTTTTACAGTGTTCATTTATTCTGTTCCTGGTTATAATTGTTCTGTAAAAGAACGAATGTTATACTCAAGTTGTAAGGCACCTCTTCTCAATGTGATAGAAAACAAGATAGGTATAGAGCTTGCTAAAAAGGTGATTATTTCATTGCAAGTATTTATTAATGTGCTGTATTAATTTTCAGATGTAAGATAATTCTCTTAAAAATGGGTAATTTTCTTTTTAAACTTATTCTTCATAGAAGCCAACCTAGTAGGCCAACACGGCATTGCCCATTACAGTTCTTTTTCGTGTCCTTACTGATACTGAAAACATTAAAAAGAAAGAACAATAAATTGAAGAATGAGTCCCACCTGACTTGACACAGGCTTGTCGCCTCATTCCTTCCACCTCACTGGTCCTTGAGGAATAAATACGTCTCCAATGTGTTGGTAAACTCTTGTGTTCATAATAAATATCTTTTTCAAATGGGGCCAAATTCGTATTGTGAAAGTATAAAAGTTACAAATGAAAAATTATTTGTTTAAAGACAATCACATTTAAGGTATTGATCTGGTGTAAAAATTTTCCACAAATTTCAAATTCATTGAAATTTTTCTTCCATCTTTAACAATCGCAAAGATAGAACTTTTACAAAGGTAAAAAAGAAACAAATGGCAGTCAAAATTTTTTATTTGTTTTATATTGTTTTGCTGGAATTATTTGTGCTAAGCAAATGAAAGGAAAAAAATTAATTTAGAAACTGTTATCATCATACTGTTGCCATTGTAAGAAAAACAAATAATAAATAAATGCCATAAAATTAATTAAAAATATTCTACATTAAATTTTAAAATTCGGGCTTTGCACTAAATTTGCATAAAATTAGGACAACCTGTGTGCCAAATTTTATTACTGTAAGTCCTATAGATTTATCTGGACACCACACACTCAGA
The DNA here is from genome assembly GCA_947359465.1 of Metellina segmentata. Lineage (NCBI taxonomy): Eukaryota > Metazoa > Arthropoda > Arachnida > Araneae > Tetragnathidae > Metellina > Metellina segmentata. The sequence goes on from OX375872.1 coordinate 7,051,934, forward strand.
AACTTCCTGTTATAATAGTAGATATTCTCAAAGTTGGAAGTTTTGTGTTGTCACTAATTTTCTTATATTTGTTTGAATTCCTAATTTTCAATTTGATTCTTTTTAATTATGTTTCAGTTTTGTTTAAGCTTTTTTTAAATTAGCCTTTCAAAAACTAAAAAGGTGTTACTAATTATAAAAGGGATTACACATTTTCTTTCCTGTTCTCAGTTATACCCATTAAGTAAGTGATAAGTACTAGTATAAGCACGTAAATATATATTATTTATTTATACAAATTGTTTTGCGAGTCATTTTGGCATTTTTTGACTATCACAGAAATAGACAGTGCAGTAGTTCTTTCCATTGCACTTTCTTGAATGTTTAAAAACTGCATTAGATGATACCATAATTGTGCAATGTATACTTTTGGGTAGATATTTGAATGACTTAAGATATTGTGTGTTTTAACTTCCAAACTATAATCTAAGACAGAAGTTGTTTTTTATAGTTAGAAATTTTTATATAGTTTACAAAAACAGGATTGTATACTACCTCAAAGCTGAAAAGTTTCGAGATTCCCCAGTAAACTGAAATGTCATTACGATATTACCTCATTTATGCGAAAACCTTAATTACTGATAAACCAGCCATGCTAACTATCTTCAGTTATTGTTTATGGGTTTTTAACACTTAAATTTGAAAATTTGTTTCCAAAAAACTGAGTTCATATATTTATTTTAAAATTCTGTGTTGATTAAACATTTTATAGTTTAATATAATAAACATTTTATGCTTTAAAATTTTACATAACCACAAACTTGGAAGAATCAAGGAATTTTATTTTTTTATGATAATCTATAATTTTTCTTGTTACTAATTTCTTGTGCTGATTTTAAGTGGAAAAATTAATACATGATTGATCATCTTTTAGTAAACATGATTTCCTCAAATACCAAGTTTAAAAAAAATTATTTCACAAGTAGTGCTAATGGTTTTAAGTACTTTGATCAATTGAACTTGTCTAGTTATCATCAATTGAATCATTTAACAATTGTTTTTCCTTTGAATATAAAATGTTTTATATTTTAGATTGAAGTTGATGATGCACAAGATCTTACTGAAGAGTTTTTGTTAGATCAAATCCATCCAAAACAAAATATTTTTAAGCAAAAATTTGCCAAACCAAAGGGCCCTACCAATCGTGGGGCAAGACGTCTGTTGAAAACGCAAAATGAAGCTGATTAAATTGTTACATTTAGAATATTTTGATTTGTGCATACATAATCACAGACATTTTATAAATTTTTTATTTATACATTGAAATGGCAAATTTTATGAAGACGTAAAATTGTTTTTGTGTAATTTTGACTAATAAAGGCAGTATTGTTTCTCATTTGTATTTCAATTATCTTTTATATTGCAAAATTTATTTGTTGCACTCAACACTGCCTGCATCCGTACATAAAATACAAATAAAATACAAAATCTGTGAATTCTCTCAATATTGCAGTAATGTTTCTTAAAATAAATCTTGACTTGGACTATTAAATTTCTATTCAAGAGCATTCTACAAATCTAGATAACACAGTCACTGATAAGTGAGAATAATTCTTATTTATTTGGAATGTTTGATTTTTTGTTTTACTCAAAAATATTAAAACGACAGTTCGTGAGTAGCAATTTTTTTACTCTGATTGTACAGTTTGACAGCAAATGTATACTTAGTTTCACTGTAGCTGATCAAAGTTACGACTTGAACAAATCAATACTATCAAGACACATTAATGTTCAAAGTGAAATGTTGCCTATTTCCCATAAAATCTAGTGCTAAAGCTTGATGGTATAGATCTGTTGGTTGCTGTTAATCTCAATGCCTCATATTTGCATTAACTGCCCATATGCTAGGCACATTGCAGCCATCTTGGCATTTGTGAAGTGATATAGTTCCTGTGTTAAGTCAGCAGGGCCCTGCATACATCCTTATATGAATACAGTTTAAATTTATTTGTGACAGTGAAATTTGCAATAATTTTTCCTTAGAAACAACTAACTTTTTACCCAACCTAATATTTTAAAATGCCTGAAAACTGATTGAGTACTTATTAATGTCCCGAATGAAAAACCATGCAACTGCTGATTAATCAATACTAGTAGTACTGTGACCTTGTACTATCGTATGCTGTGGAAATGAACATTCATCATCTGATTGGTTCACAGGGTGGGATAAGATGCATTCATTGATTCATCTTATTGCTTTGCGCCATGTAGCAGTAGACAGACAATTTCATCAAACTCTCAAGAAATAAAAAAAATCAACATTTAGTTAAAAAATTAATTCAACTATTTATTAATAATTAAAACATTCCTCTGAAATTTGAGGCCACTGGCTCAGTGGGTTTATCTTCCGTGTTGTCTATGAGTTGTACATGGCACAGGTTCGATTCCTCCCTGGGTGTATTTTTCCCTTTTGCCAGTAAAAGTTTAATTGACTTATGAGGTCCATTACTTGATATTATCTGTTTAGTGCAATTTGGACAAATATGGTCCTTGTTAAAATTCCTTTAACCATAAAATCCCCTGATATTGTTTTTCTTCATTGTCGAGCTTTTTATAAAATCCGTAAGTAAAATAGTACGAAACAGATTACCCATTTCACTGAGATACAACTTTTTATCAATTCTTTATCCGATCCTCTTTATTTTATAATACTGAGTGACTCAAAATTAAGTCCCCAGTTTTTAAAAGATTGTAGATTACATTAAAGCAAATTTCTTGACTTGGAATGTATGTCCACAACTGTTACGCTTAAGCACTAGAGGAGCTACTTCCAAATCATTCTTAAAAAGAAACTTCGTCACTCCCAACGCGGGTTTCGCTAGTGATGCAGCATTACAGGAATTTGAGATTGCTGACATAAATCTAATGTATGGGGAATGAGTTAGGGTACGTCCATAGTGCACCGCTTCCAGCTTCCTGCTTTACCGCTTAAACCGCGGCAGTTGCAAACAGCGTTGTAAAACCGCGCGATTCTAGCAGGGAGTGGTTATAGTGCAACGCGCGTTGGACCGCCTGTCAGTTTGCAACATGGAGCTATCACGTGAGGATCTATTGCAGGGATGGCGAACCTATGACCCGCGGGTCGCACTGGCCCACGCAGGCTTTTTAAATGACACACGCGTTGATTTTTATTAACTTATCATTTCATCATATACATAAATTTTTGATATTTTTCGAACCCTTCTTTTAAAAAACATGAAGAAAATATCAGTGTTAATAAAAAACTTAAAATTAAAAAAAAATTGCACAAAGGATTTTTGTAAAATGTTTTGGACAGGGTGTAAAAAAAGATTGGAATTTGATTTTTTTTATTTAAAACGGATTTTTTTAATTTTAATTTCTGTAGTTTCTCAACTGTTTTTACAAAAAAAATATAAATTTTTTACAAAAAAAATATATAAATTTTTTAAATAAAAAAATTGAGTTTGTGACATGGTAAATCAATATTTACTTAACATTTGTTTAACTTTAAAACACAAGTTGACATCCTACATAGTTTTTCTTGAGTAAATTACATCTTCATGTTAACAAATTTATCAGTAAGAGTAAGTGACAGACCTGAACTACAGAGTGTAAGAAGTAGAATAGAGGACAGAGAAATAATCAGACTAGAGTAAATTCTAATAATAAAACTGCCGAGCAGCAATAATAAATGAATTTTCACCTACTTATAATTCATATTGGATCTTTCTTTCTTCCTGCTGACATTTTAATGGCTGTGTGAATATGTATATTTCTACTCTTTAATCTCTGTTGCACACAACAAGAATAAGCTGAGCCTTAAAAAAAACTTTACTTCGAACTGTGTGTTTTTTATTAGCTATAAAGATGGGCGATCCGCTCAGGAGCTGACTCAAAGAGTTAGCTCTCTTGACGGAGTGAGCGAGCGCTGATTCGTCAAAAAAGAGCTATAGCTCTTTTTTAACCAATCAGGGCTGAAGAGCGGTGACTCTTTTTTAACCAATCAGCGCTTCCACTCTCGAAGAGTCATTTCCGCATGCGATCACCAGCTCAGTGATTCTTTTGGGAGTTGATTCTTTGGGAGTTGATTCTTTTGAGAGTTGGCTCTTTCGAAGAATCATTTCCGCATTCGATCGTTTGCGCTCACTGATTCTTTTGGGAGTTAACTCTTTGACTCTTTTCGATAACTATCGCTCTCGAAGAGTCAATTCCGCATTCGTTCTTTTGCGCTCCCTAGCTTTTTGTTACTTTTTTGAAGTTTCAAATTTTTAAATATCTATGCACTATCATAAATGTTATTTTTTAAAATTTAATTCAATTTTAGATTGAAAGGGTGTTTTTACGGCTTAAGTCATATTACGCCTTTTAGCACTAATTAAAACTAGTCTTAAGGTTGTTATTAAAACATATTCTAACAGTTATTATGTTATTCACTTAACATTAATATAATAATTATAATAAAACCTTGATTTCTAGGGAGTGATATCATTTTAATAAAGCTACACAAAATAAAATTAAACGTAACTCGTTTTTATTGCATTGCCTTCACAAAACAAGGCATTTTGAAAATATTTTATTAAAAGACAGGGATTTTGAAAATCTTTGGGACAACGAGTATTCGAGGGTATTATATACCTCTTTCTTGAAATAAATAGTTAAAAATCTTAAGTACTTAAATAAATTATTAATCTTTTTATTATTTGATTTTAAAATATCATTTAAATTATTAGGAAGTCTCATTTGGTAACTAAGTGGTTTTAGAAAGAAATCTTAATGTATCCAAACACGTCCAAGACACTTTTTTTAAATGTGGTATAGAAACATTTTAATGATATTTTTATGTTTTGTGTTTTAAACAATAGCAATGGGCTATAAATATTAAAAGTATATATTAATAATTTTGTAAAAATATGATAATTATGTATGAAATTTTAAAGAAATGTGTCAAAAACTTCAAATGTGCTACATGAAAATCTATTCAACCAATTTGAAAAATGATGCTACCAAAATAAACTACATGCATATTTCTAGGGAATGAACTAGAATAAAATAATATTTGAATAAACAACAATTTTACAAGTGATTGAAAAATGAATAGAAGATTTTTTATAGTTTTACAGTCCTATTTCTTAAATAAATAGTAATAATTTAGAAACTTTTGAACTCAGCATAATTATTCTAGTTCATTCACTTGACAACATTATAAATAACAAACTCTCAAAAGTTTACTAGAATCCAGTTATAAGTTTTTGTATTATAAAATTTGAAGTGAGGAAATAATGCAAAAATATTAATCTACCTTTAACTCTAAGTTAAAGGTAGTTTCAAGTGCATCGCTTGCTCCCTTGCGTTTGCTCTTTGTGTAAACAATTTTGTTCTTCCTTCTCTTTAAAAAAGTTCACTCCATTTCCAAAAGAGAAACCACTTAAATATTTGAAAAAACTTTCTAAAATTATATTTGCAAAAAAAAGTAAGGTTTAAATTTAGATTTTGCCATGTTTTTGGCCTTTTAATGGCCATTTCCAGTGTTTTCCCTTCTTGTTTTCCCGCCTTGATTAAAATCTTAATACTTCTTCAAGTAATCAACAGAGAAAAAATTAAATATGTTTTGGAAAGTCAAATAAATACTCTATCCAATAAAATAGAAAACTTTTTTAGAATTCTTGGTCAAAAATGAGATTTTTAACGTGTTTGGATATTTTAATTGCTACTTCTGTAATCTCAAAGGGTTCATGACGGGAATTACAAAAGTAGAAGTGTCCTCAAAGTAATTTATTCTTTATGGACAATTTCAAAGTTATATGAATTGACATGGTTTTGGGCCATCTTATGCCTTAGCAATTAAATTTTACAGCTTAGCAGCCCTATGCTGCAATGCCTATCGTCCTCGGTCCCCGTCTCCCTCCTTTTGTTGATTTTAGAGGTAAACTGAGCACTTGCTGGATGAGTGAGTGTTTCAAGTATTGTGTGCGTGGGTGTTTCAAGTGTTGTGTGCGTGGGTGTTTCAAGCACGCTTGGCGCCTCTTCGTCTGGACACATGCGCTCACGTGACAACGAGGGATGTTCGATGGCCCAAACATATTGTATACATTTCGATATGTTATATACATTATTATATATCTCAAAGGAGCGGTGAGTCATCAAAAAGAGCTAGCTCTCTTTAGTGAGTGAGCGGTTCCGATCCGATTCCTGAAAAGAGTCATTTTCCCCATCACTAATTAGCTAATGAAATCAGTCACCCCTTTAGATTATAATTTTGAATCAAACTGTTATATACTTCCTTTAAGTGTTTATACTATGAGTGTTGTTAATCAGGACTGTTTATACATTACTCTTCCTGGCATTTAGATTTATGATGTCATGTGTGTTTACATTACTGTTTCCAGTATATAGTATATTCTAAGTTACAACTGGCTGTTGCAATCTTTTATAATATGCAGTAATTGACCCAGTTCCCTCTTTGCTGGGTGTAGCCATTAGTGCTGAAATCACCACGAGTGAAGAAAGATTAAAGCATTTGACCGCTTCTGTGATTATTCTGTGGTGCTTTTACTTAGTAATAAAAATGTGTGTTTAGTTGTGATTTAAATCAGTGTTTAAAAAAAAATCATTTGATTAAAATTATGATTTTAATCGTTGATTTAAATCAAGTGATTTAATCTTGACACACTGGTTTTAGATTTATTGATTATACATACATAATGCTGTTTTAAAATTTATGTGAATACCTATTGAGTAGAATATGTAAATTTCTAAAATACCGCTTGAGAATGAACACATATGGTAAATACTACTAATAAAGACATATTTATTTAGGCCCCGTTCATATGAGGCGCGTAAAACGCGCGTTTGACGAGGCTGGTGAGGTCCCGCTCTACAAGGCCGTTAAGATAGTAACTTGTATTAGTGGTATGGAAAACATAATGAACGACAATTTGCACAAGTATTAGAAGTGGAGTGCCAGTATTCAAGGGATTTTGACATAGAACAATGTTCGATGGCTCAGTTCGGGTCAAGTTCTTAATCGGTTTGTCATTTTATAAGAAGAAATTACGCTCTTTTTGAATGAAAAAAACAATAATTTTGACAAATTTTCAAATATAGATTAGTTAAAATGATTTTATGTTTTTATGCGACATCACTCAGCATTTTAATGAAGTAAAAAAAAAAAAATTCAAGGAAATGGACAAATTGTTTTAATGATGTTTGAGAATATTAGGATATTTATGACGACACTTGACATTTTTACTAGGGATTTGGAAATGAAAATCATGAAATATTTTCCTCAGTTACAAAAACATTTTCAAAACACAATAACAATGGAAAATACGCTTGACATTCAAGAAAATGCAATAAAAAAATATTTAATGATTATATACAGTAAAAAAAACAAGGCATTTGAAGATAGATTTAATCAATTTAAAAATATGGAAAATGCATTTCACTTTATTTTATATCCATACAAAACGAAATTCGAAACAATGGAGTAAAACGAATTTAAGTGGCTGGGTATCCATGATTTAGAAATGGAATTAGAGAAAAGCTAAGTTAGTTAGAACAGCATAGTTTGGAAAAATATATTTTATAACTTGATTTCCGAAGTAGAAGGGAAAATATCTGAAATTAGTGCAAATTAGAAGGATCCCACACTAACATATTAAACGTATGTGATTCTTTACCAAATAATTTATATCAATGAAGAAAGTTGCAAATGATCTTTTAACAATGTCTGGATCCCCATAATCATGTAAAAAAATATTTTGTCCTAAATTACACTTTTTAGAAACACTTGGAAAATAAAACATCTTTGTCTGCTTCCATTTTGTTCCAACAACCAAAGAGCGTAGAAGTGCAGAACGGAATAACACAGCAAACTAAACGAGCGAGCCAAGCGGGTAAGCGGTTCAAGCGGGAAAAAGAATTAATAATTCATTCCGGAAAAAGCGGGTGGAAGCGGGTAAAGCAGGCGGAAGCAGGGAAGCAGGTGCACTATAACCGCACCAATACTGTTTACGCTACTTTTCATCCCCGCTCAACTGCCGCGATAAAGCCGAAGGTGGAAGCGGTGCACTATGGACGAAAAGTACAGCAGGTCGTTCTGAACGTCGTGATTCGGTGCGGAAATTCGTGGTGAGCATAGCATTAGAGTTTAATTTATTGTGATAAATTTGTAGATATTGTTTTAATGAAGTGCTCGTTGACGAATTTAAAACTCGCCTCATAGTGTTATTGAATCATTTGCAATATTTCGTTTATTGCTTTTACAAGAACTTATTTATGTAATGTTGTGAACTTTATACTCGTGTATGATGTTTCTAATACTATATCTTTATAAGCCATGAAATCCTCTAGATAGTTTGTTTTAATACCACTTTGCATGTTGTAGGTGGGGTAAAACAGTTATAAAAAGAGGTGCTTTTTCATTTATACCTTATTTGCAAAAAATATATTAGTTACTTTTGCAAAAAAATTGTATCAAATATGCAACTTAATATTCCTCTCTACATTTTATAAACAAATTTAGCAAAAAAATTACAAATTAGTAATTATAATGCTGTTTTAAAACATGTTGTCAATTACCTATTTTACCCCATACCGTGGGGTAAAATAAGTAATGTGTGGGGTAAAATAAGTATAGTCATTTAAATTTTGCTTTATTCTTTATTGAGATCTAATATTGCACACTAAGTTTAAAGAAAGCTAATTTTAAGTTTTTAAATAATGTACACACATATTTAAGAGAAAATATAGTGCCCTCTGTGGTCCATCAGTGGATCACACAGGACTCTCACAATTTGGGACACATCAACCTCAGATATGTCTTCATTTTCTGGGAAAATAATGTATGAATTTCCACTTTTTTTGGCAAATTTGACAGTATAGTCCTGGCTACTTTTAGTAATTATTACTCCAACAAATGTCTGAGTCATTGTTTTTCCAGGAAAATTCACTTCAACCTACTTTCCGATTTTTAAGGTTGGGTTATCACTAATGCTCTTTGATGAAGTAAAGCATTCCTCTTCTAAAGAAATTTTGGGGTTTAGAATCTTTTTCTTCGCTAGGCTTTTCAATTTAATGTCTCGATTGATTTTTTCTCCTAAAAGTCTCTGATGGATTCCAGTCACTGATTTATTACTTGTGAGGCATTTCGAGATTTCTTATCCACATTAACTTTATTTGCAACTGGATTAGTAGTTAGCCCTGTCTCATCAGCATTAAAAATTTTATGAGGTTGATCGCACAGTTTATGCTCATTAAGGATGCTTTCAGACTTTTCAAAAAACTTCTCAATAATTTCTTTTGTGAGACTCTTAGCCCGTGACTTAGACAATATTTCAGGCTTGCGCTTTCCCAATTCTTTTCCCCAAAATGTCTCAAAATTTTTTTTTCAATTGGGGCCAGGAAAGTTATTTGGGAAAAGATTCACTTTCCCTGATGATTCTAAATAACCTTGAACCATTTCGATAAGATCATTTCGATCAAAGGGATATCCTCAAGAAGCTGTAAATTGCATTGCACGAACAAGAAACTACTCTTCCACTTTAGTGAAAAGAGTTGCTCTACCAGAACCTTTGTATGAAGGAGGTTTTACTGCCCATCTTCTCAGTGTATAATATGGAATGTGATACTTTTTAGCCATGCTGTAAATGCTGCACTTCTTATTGTGTATTTCTTCAACTGCCTTCTGCAGTTCTCCTTGACTGTAATTAGTAATAGTCTTCCTCTTATAAGTTCTAGGCATTTTCTGGGAAATTACGATTTTTAAACATTAGAACATATTTGGAATCTAAGTAAAAAAATCACTAATTTTGATGAGTAATTAAAAGTTATTAATATTTTAAAATTAATTTAATTATAAATTAATAGATGTTGAAAAAATAATTTGAATTTGATATTACTTTGAGAAAAAAGTATCTCAAAATAATAAAAAGTTAGGAAATTGAATGTGTTTCTTAAGTTTTGCTAAGCCTAAAAATATAACTATTTTACCCCACGTGGGTTATTTTGTTCTAAAATATTTATTTTTCAGAATTTTGCCACAAAATTAAAGAAAGTCAATCATGAATAAGAGTTTTATAAAATAATATACATAAATATTCAGAAACTTATCTCTTGTATACTTTAAATCCAAAGTTTTTTTCACTTTCCCTATCAAACAACCAGATCAACAAACATCAAAATGGCCATCAAGAATAAAATTTCAGTAGAAAATATTTAATTCTGCATTAGAAATGATGACTGACACCTATAATATATAAATCTAACAAAACATTTACAAAAATATAGCTTTTTGTATTTAATATATATTTATTTTTGAAAGCTACCTCTATTTTACCCCATTACTTATTTTACCCCACCTGACCCTACGTGTTTAATTTTCATTCTTAACCCCCAAATTCTTTACGGCACTGGTTGTGGTTTTGACTCCAAAGATTAGCCAGCTTTGGTGTAATAATTTAATCTATACCTGTTTAATTTAAATATAAAAAAACTCATCCTTTTCTATTTTGTTAATTTGTGCATTTGACTTTGTAGAACCTCTTGGGTCTTCTATTAATTAGACTTGGACACAATATTCACGTGTTTCGTAGTGTTTTCGGAAAGTAGCAATGTTGAAATAAGACTATGATTTCCATATTAAGACTGGTAAATTTATGTTCTTTAAACTATTGTGTCAAACTTAAAAACAATGACAACATTTTGTTAATTCGCTTCAATTAAATAACATTAATTAAAAAAATATTTCAGCATTCAAAACCATTAAAAAATATTTGTGGGTGTTGAGTCGATCCCCACACACTGCCGAACCTAGAGTTTAGTGACTTCCCATTTTTCCCTGAACTATATTCACAAGATTCTGCAACTCTGCATAACACCTGTCTAAATGCTGCACTGGTTTTATGCTTCAATTATTGAATACTTTAGCATATGGTGAATTTATTCATCAACATACATAAATGATAGATTCACTGATAGAAATACAATAAAAAATTTACCACATTTAAAGCATGTTATTTTCATTATGCAGTTTTTCTGAAAAAGAAAATGCTTCAATTTTTACAACAGATTATTATTAAAAAATGTCGAGTAATGTATATTTTGATAAAAAAATATTTGTATATTCTTAATGCAACTATATTAAATGTTTATTTTAATATTTAGATCAAACTACAGTTTTTTGACTACTTTAATTATGGGTTGACTCCAATGGCAGGCAAGCGGTTTCATGTAGATTTACTTTTAGCCAGTGACAATTTTGTGGAAGATTTCAAATTCGGCAAAAAATCCCACTCGACAGCAAATTTTACACTTTTATGAGTCATGGCAAGTAATCAATTTGGGTCCTTCAACAGACTCTTTTGAAAAAATTAAAACTGTACGAAGAAAAAAGTATTTACTAACTTTAAGAAGATATTCAAAAGTAAATGATTTAGGATTCATTTTAAAATTGCTTACTTGAACTAATACACTGAAAACATTCTAGGGCTACTGTAGTTTGGACTCTTGATGGGACATGGTCTGTGCTTATAGTTATGGCTGTAATGAAAAGAGCACACAAGCTTCAGTGTTCCTCAGAAATCATTTTTGTGGATTTTACTGCAGGCTGTGAAAATACAGGTTCCTCACTCAATACTTTTAACAGCAACAAAAGTAGGAGCTGTTCCAATTGCTGTAGTTGCCCATGAAAATCAAACAACCAAAGTTACTTAACTGCATTTTCTCTACTAAAAATATAATTTACTTTGTGCTTTAAAAATAGAGAGGTAAGATACATTTCCTTTTTTTTTTCAATTAGAAACTTGTGTAAAAAATTACTTAAGCAGATGGGTTAAGGCTTAACACCCAAAGTTGATACATATTCAAGGCCAGCAGCATTGAATTAATGGGAATATCTATTTAAAGAAATTATTTATTACATTACTTGGAGTATTTAATTAAAGTAATGATTAATGATAGTCTTAAAAAACCTCAATATTCTCCTTTTCACAATGTTGGACTGCCTGCAAAGGCTTTGATAAAAACAAAATAAATAACTGCATACAATCTTACCATAGCATGGTGAGTTTCCAATGGGTGGTTTGCGAACTCTTAGGAGTGCAGGGAATTATTTATATTTCTCAATTTTACACAATCTTACCCAAACATGGAAGTTATTACTCGAGTCCCCACCAGATGGAGAATAGCCACATAGCTAACTATAGAATATTAACTACATCTTTTGTGAACATGGCAAAATCATTTAAAGTAATCTATGTAATAGACATTTTTTTAATTCCTTTGTAAAATAATTTATTTCAGGTTAGCAGTTACACTATCATTTAACATTACAAGACCTCTTGTATAAACTATTATAAATGTAAACAAAACCTGTAAAGGGAGACATTCTCAAATCTAATTGTTAACATTCAGCTTTCTGAAGAAATGATCATTGTTGTATCATAAACATCAATGAATCCATCTGAAGTTTAGAAAAGATACCTCAATCTAAATGTAAACAAAGACTAGAAACATTTTCTGGTGTGGACATTTAAATGTAGTTTTGATATCAAGATATAACATTACTTTAAACATAATTTCATTTATTATATTGAAGAAGTACTTCAGAGGACTAAGAATTCACTGTCTAAATGTAAACAAAGCCTGAATGTAAACATTCTAAATTTTGAATGAAATCAGTTAAGTGTACAGTTAAGAACTAACACAACTTTTTATTAAAAATGAAATGTAAATATTTCACGACTAAAAAATTATGAATTAGTTAAACAAGTGATTTCTAAGATTCAACCCAGTTTGAAATTTTGTACAAATCTGAAACGGGAAATCTGAATTACTGAAGGGCAAATGGATGACTGGAAATGTATCTTTAAACAATAAAACACACTTGTTATTAAGAAAATGGACACTTATAGTTTTGGAGATTTTATTTTTACATTTTATGTGTTCAATCATTTATTTTTACTCAATACACTACATTCTTAATTGAAGGGGCAAGTGGATAAAGGTGATACACTTGCCCCTTCAATTGTGCAATTAAATGCAGCATATTTTAGCTTAGGATAGAATAAATGTATTAATATGAAATGGATGTCTAAATATGTATATTATTTTAGTATTTTTCCATAAATCAGAAAACATGCTGATAAAGATGTAGATTGTTTGACCAAAAAATGTATAGTGTTTGATTTTTACACTGATAATTGGATATTATTTATATCTGGTAAAATTGAAATTCATCAATTGTCCCCTTTTAATTTTCAGACGCCATCTCTTTATGACTGATGATTCAAAAACAGGAATAAAAGCCTCAGTAGAAATTTATCCCTCATCTGTGCTACTTCTCTACCATTTCCACGTGGCACAAACAGATTGGAGATGGTTGCATAGCTGCAAGGCTGTTAAAGCCTGTTTTTATGAAAATGTTGAATTATGTTAATATGGAAGAAAAACAATTCATTATAAAATGTATGCTATGTGTTAGACTACTGGATATGAGATCATTTATTACTTGATAATAAAAAGTATTTTTGCTTTACTACCTTATTTTATTAGTCGTGTATTTCTTTTTAACAGCATGTTTAAATTGTCCCCCCTTGGGATTGATGCATGTGCTGTTAGTCACTAAATGCAGCATTAAATGTTTTGCTTGTATATATTTGACTAAAATGTAGTCATGTTTATACCAAGTATTAGCATTATTCAGTGTGCAAATAAATCAGTTAAAATGGTTTTAATTGTATGGCTAGTTAGGGTTATCTGACAAGCATAATAAACAGAATGCCCCAACTATATAATCTTCTGTAGAGTTAATAGCTAATGCAGAGCCGAGCTTTACTCATGGTAGCTAAAGGCTAAAGTAAGATTTGGTACAGAATCTGAAAGTTCATATTCAAAAACAAACTCCAAAAATCTTAAAGACCATTCCAGAGAATCTTTTGTTGAAACTTGGCAGCTTGTAGATGTTTTCTTACTCGTGGAACCTCTTTTAAGATATCATCTTTAGAAAGTTTATCATAATTTACGACTAAGATTTGTATTAACTGTGGCAGTTTGTTTTCTGAAGTTGTATAGTAGTAAAAGAATGCACTCTACAGATTAAGAGTGATTTGTACAAGGAACAAATGCTTTAGGATTAAGTTAACAAATCCTCGCCTGGACACTTTCCCTTTAAAAAGAGATGTAGTGGCAACCTTAGTTGTAACCTGATATAAAAAACGGTTAACCAATAACTGCTTATTTTCTGATTGTTGACACCCCTACTACAAACTGTAGAGGCTTCCCTTAGCCATACGCATCGTCGAATTCAATCGCATTTCGTTGACCGAACTAATAAGTTTTAATACGCATCATCGCTTATTGAAGTTAATTGTCAGATGAAGTTATTAAACTTATTTTAATTCTAATATATTTTTTTAAAGTGTCGTAAGACACTAATTAAAAAAAAATTTTACAAATTTTTGTCACCTTGGGCAGCTCGCACACCTTTCCTATGCCACTGGGCCTATGGTTGTATTTTTCAGTACATTAAATATTGCAACCATAAGTGCCCGAGTACTGCTGTTGCTTCCAAAAACAATATAGAATTTTCAAATACAAGTGCTTCAATATAGAATTTGAAATACAATCGATTCAATATAGAATTTGTAACCTATGTTTCCACGTGAAATGCGAGAACTACTAAACTGTAGCCACACACAGAAAATTGTAAAGTACCCCAGCAAAAAATGAGTTCTTCAATTTAACCACGCCCCCTCCTCTATGCTGTCAAATTTTGACACTGACAACACTCAGTAAACTTCAAATATCTTTAAAACTAATTGGATATCAGATCTAGAATTTTGAGGCAAGCTTCCTAACTGTATAAGCCATCAAAAAATGCAAAAACATTTTTTTCGATATTTTTAGGGTACTGTGTTGCCTTAATAAAGATTATTTCTACAAATATATTCTTTATTTTCATAAAAATAACTAAATGCACTTTTTCAAATTCAGAATTATTGGCTAATAAATTTTGCATAGCTCCTTAATAAGTTAAATTAAAGAAAATTAGGTTTTACTAATTTTACCAACAAAATTCATTGAAATAATGGATTTGATGTTTTATTTCATGTAAATAATAAAGAAATTTTGTGATTTGCCACATAATTTAGACTTTTTCTAAAACTTCAATTGTTGAAAGCATGCTTGAAATCATTTTGTTTATAAAATATTGTTACATTTGCATTATAAAATTAAGCTACTTAATGTTCACGATAAATGCTAGCAAATATAGGACTGAACTAAGTTATTAAACTGGTTATAGTCAATTTTGTAGGCAAAAAAAAACCCATGACTTTCAGTTCATTGAAAATTTGAAGTTTAATATAAAATTTTCTCTAATAATAATTTGATAGGACCATTGTCACTAAAGCCTATGCTATGGGCAAAAGAGATTTTAACTCAAATCTATCTTTAAATCCACACAAATATTAGCAATTTTTTCAATGCAGAAGTTACAATGGAATTGTACAATTAAAGCTTTCTGATTTGTTTAAAATTTATTTTTTAAGTGGAAAGATATTTGATAAAGGCAATTACATCATCAATATTTTATATTTAAAAAAGGTTCTGGCCATTTTATTGCTTTAAATTTATCAAATTTGGCAGTACTAATGGCTAGGGAGGGGGCTTGAGTGCCTCTGTATGGGTGCCCATTACAAGGATTTGATGAAAAAAAGCATCTGCAAATAAATTCAATACTTTTAAGAAGCATAATTATATTATTGAACCCTAAGTTTAAAAAAAATGGTAACTATAACTTACTGCATTTCACATTTTTTAAAATCTCGATTTAATGTATCAAATCATCCATGCATCAATTAGTTAATAAATTTAAATGTCTTGTATTTACTAGAGGTGCTTTAGCATAGTCAGATAGGAATCTTTTTTCCTGATTGAATTCCAAAGAAATCAACCATGGCAATGCACAGTTAAATCATTTAAAAAATGTGTTGGATATCTGCATGTTACAAAAAGCAAAGAACATTTTCATACAACCAAAATAATGTGTTCCTGAATTCCATGGTATTCATTCATCTTATTTACAACACAAGTCATTGAGATTTAGAATTAATCAGTTAAAAATTTTATTAAAAAAAAATACACATTAAAATAAACTCAAGTTAAAGTTCAGGTGAAAATTGAGCGAGAACAAGCGCCGAAAATTAACTCAAACTTTGTTTCAAATAAGAGTTCAGGGAAAAAAAGTTGAGAACAATCGGTACAAGTAAAGCAAAATGAAAAATTTTCTCAGTTTAAAAATATAAAACCCTGTATTTCTATATGCTTAGATATTAAAGGATGTGCGAGATTCATCACAGTAAAAACAAATTGGTGTTTCAAATACATCGGTCTGTTTAAGAAGTTCCGAGATAATCTACAATGCTTGTTACCAAATGGAAAGGAAAATAAGACAGTACGATCATGAAGCTATTGTATTGTTTACATGTAAATAAAGATGTTATTTTGCTGAATTTTCTAAGTTTTTAACATTGCTGATCGTTATCTCTCCATCCGCTTGTGGTCAGTGGTCACGGTTGATTACATTCGTTCGCATGACGTCAAGTTACAAGTTGGCATTGTACGCTAGCTGATTTTTTCGCCAAATTCCCGCACGCGCCAAAAAAGTACCGCAGAATGGAAATACGCGGAGCCGCTATCTATGTGAATCCATAGATCAATTATAAAAGTAAGTCTGTGTGCGATACGCAACCTTTCTACCCAGGATCATGTGATGAAAACTAGTAGTAACGTGCCCTTCGACTTCTTTCGTCTGCTAGGTGGAACAGTCATCTGATTGGTCCACGGGATGGGAGAAGACGCTCAGAGATTGATTCATCATCTGATTGGTCCGTACGACATGGTAGTAGACTTTTGGATTACACTACGTTTGTCGCCACTCTAGAAATGCGCTTTGCTATATCTACAAAAGAGGCGATACGATGCCAAATTGACCAATCAAGTCAATTTCTCAGAGTAATCACGTGACTACTAGAACACATATTGGTTACACTTTTTGAGGCTCCTCTGAATAGCAATACTCAGTCTACTTATATTTCACGTCTATGTACACTGCTGGCCACCGTAAATGCAACGCCTATGGCGCCACTTCAAAGCGCTATTTAAGGCTTGGAGATTTCGACGATTTCAAGTACGGCAATTGTGTTTTTCTTGTGGTTTTTTCAAAAAAACCGATCAATTATGCCTCGTAGAAAACAGCGATTATCTTTCGATCAAGTATCCGAGTTCGACAGAGGAAGGATAGTGGCCTACCGAGATTGTGGATTATATTTCAGGGAAATCGGTAGTCGTGGTGGACGAAACCAAACAACTGTAATGCGGATATGTGATCGTTGGATGCAGGAGGGTACGACGGACCGACGTGTTCGATCGCATCCACCTCAGTGCACCACTTCACGTGATGACAGACATATTGTGCGTATGGCAGTGACGGATCGCTCAGCCACATCACGAACCATAGCACAGCACATTCAGTCTGTAACGCATCATCATGTGTCTGCACGTACCATTCGACGCCGTTTACAGCAGAGTGGTCTGTCCGCAAGACGTCCATTGCTTCGTCTACCCTTGACGCAGAACCACAGACGTCTCCACCGCCAATGGTGCGATGAAAGAAGGATGTGGACGGCAGAATGGAATGAAATTGTCTTTACTGACGAGTCACGCTTCTGTCTGCAACACCACGAAGGTCGGATTCGAGTCTGGAGACACCGTATGTAGAGGATGCTGAACAGCTGCGTTATGCACCGCCACACTGGTCCTGCACCGGGTATTATGGTATGGGGCGGTTTTGAATATCACTCTCGCACTCCTCTAGTACGGATTGCTGGTACTTTAAACAGCCAGCGCTACATCTCCGAGGTGTTGGAGCCAGTTGTCCTTCCTTACCTTCAGGGCTTGCCCACAGTCATATTTCAACAGGATAATGCGCGACCACACGTGGCACGCATTGTCCAAGGGTTCTTCGTCAATCGCCAGATTGAATTGCTTCCCAGGCCAGCTCGCTCTCCGGATCTTTCGCCGATAGAAAACATGTGGTCCATGGTTGCTCAACGATTGACCCAGATTACATCCCCAGCTGCCACACCAGATCAACTTTGGCAACGTGTGGAAGCTGCTTGGTCTGCTGTACCCCAAGAACACATCCACAGTCTCTTTGAATCAATGCCGGGCAGCGGTGATCTCCAAGAATGGCGGCTTCTCTGGCTACTGATTTTGGCAGGAACCACACTTCACAGAAGTCTATAAATTTAATCATTTGATACTTGGTCAACATGTTATCTACAAAATAAATTTTGTTGTGATATTTCTTGTCTTTCTTGGTGTTGCAATTTGGGTGGCCAGCAGTGTATAAAACCGAAACATTTCATGTCGAATATTCTAGAAATGGGTAATGAATAAACTTCCTGGTTCGGATTTTTCTCATCCTGTATATATCTTACAACCAAGGAAACCTCAAATCACTTCTACAAATACCAGTGCGGAATATCTTCCAACAACTTTGAAAGATTGTTTAGCGGGTCTAGGTTTTGTAAACGCAAGTGTTCCAATGATAATTGGCGAACAAAAAAAGTCAAAAATGTAATTAATGAAAATATCCCTTAAAAAATTAAAACCTTTCGAAAAAAAAGGACTGAACACCGTAGGTAGAGGATGCTGAACAGCTGCGTTATGCACCGCCACACTGGTCCTGCACCGGGTATTATGGTATGGGGCGGTTTTGAATATCACTCTCGCACTCCTCTAGTACGGATTGCTGGTACTTTAAACAGCCAGCGCTACATCTCCGAGGTGTTGGAGCCAGTTGTCCTTCCTTACCTTCAGGGCTTGCCCACAGTCATATTTCAACAGGATAATGCGCGACCACACGTGGCACGCATTGCCTGCAAATCTATAACGAAATTGTAATTAATTAACGTCGCACTGGAGACGGTCACAAGGGTAAAGATCAGAGGACAATACTGTAACGATTTCACAATCTAAAACTAATTTTGATTAAGAGCGTACGAGGGCGCCACTAGTCTCTATTCTCTATTCGCCTGATTGAACTGAATAATAAGAGAAGGCGTCATTGTGTGGGTGATCGAGACGAAGGGTGTGGCGGATGAGCTTTGCCCGGAATGCGGTGTTTAACCATGTGTTAGAAGTTGTCTTTGTGTTGAAGTGTTTTAAATGTTTTTTGTGTCGTAACTTGTAGTGTGGTGTTTTGTCCCAGAAAAAAAAAACGTTTTCCTAAGGGAATAATGTGTCTGTGGATTTAAAATCGCTACCTCACAGACCATAGTGATTTTGCTGGCAGCGCCATGGATGAACCACGCGGATGAAAGATGAGAGGCTTCGTGAGTAAACCAAATTTTTTCTGATATCTAGTGCCTGAATTCTTTAGTAATATCTTCTGAATATTTTCTATATTGATAAATATGATGAATAAATTTCTCACTTTAAAGAAATTGTGAGGAAAACAATCTGTTTTCGTTGATTTAAAAACAGAAGATATTACATTTTAGAAACTTTTAAACTGATTTGATTAAATGTGCTTGTTTTCTGATTGTATTATCATAAAAATAATGTGGAATTTTAATTATTGTAGCAATTGTATTTTTGTTTTACGATAATTAGTTTCAATGACGTATCAGTTTTCAGTTTAAAGGTAAATGAGAATTCGTTTCGTTCTGTTCCGTTTTCTAAACGTCGAGAGAATGAGAATTTTGTTTTGAGGCCTAATAATATTTTAATTTTTATCTTGGAATTTAAGTGAAAATTTTGTCGTTTTCTGGAAATTTAAGTGAAAGTCAAAAGAAAAAAAAATTCTTTTTTGGAAATAAGAATTTCCGTAGTTTTTATTCTGTGAAGTACATATGTTATAAGTATGATAGAAAGCGTATTCTATTTTTGTTAAAAGTGCACTCTGAAATTAAGTGAAAAGAAGTTTGATGTTTTTATTGCAAAAGAATTATTTGTGTTTGCAAATTTTGAAAAGAGTGTTTTTTTGCAGTTAGTACTAATTCTATTCTTGTGTTTGAAGGTTAGAAATTGAATTGAGTATCATGGTTATTGAATTAAGTATATTGAATAGAATATTATTGAATCAAGTATATTGAATAGAATATTATTGAGTCAAGTATATTGAATAGAATATTATTGAATATTGAAAATTTTTTAAATTGTGTATCTTAGTAATGTTTACAAGTTAAATGAAAATATTACAATAAGGTTTTGTGGATATAAGAATATTGAAGGTGAAGTTTGTGTGTTGAAAGTAAATTTTATAACTTTCATTGAATTTGATATTTTAGAAATAAATATATATACATACTTTTATCTCTCTCTCTCTCTCTCTCTATATATATATATATATATATAGAGAGAGAGAGAGAGAGAGACAAAGTTTGTGTTTTGAGTAATTTGGAATACGACGAGTATGTTAAAATTATTAAGTGTTCTATATTAAATGAAAGTAGATTGATTAAAAAAAAATGATGTGATTTTTCTCAGTTAAATTCAAGTAAGAATATAACTTTTAGTGTCCTAAAACAAAAGTAGATTGATTTAAATATTGATGTTAATGTGATTTTTTTTTTTAGTTAATGTAAACTTTGCTATCGATTTCCTTTTTAAGTTTTATTTTGATTTTACTTCTGAGTTCTGTTAGTTGAAAAAAAAAACACAGCATTTTGATTTAGTTTCCTTAAGTCCCCAAAATGGCGTTCTTGGGAAAGGGTAAGAAACAGGACTTATTAATAGTTTGCGAGGAAATTGGAGAAGTGGTATTGCCTTCAAGCAAAGTACCAGACATAAAAAAGATAATTTTGCAAAGTAAATTCTATGAAGAGGAAGAAGTGAAGTTAATCCTGGGACGAGTCATTGAAGACAGACTAGAGGAGGAAAAAGAAGAAAAAGACAGAGAAAAAAGAGAAAGAGAAGAAAAATTAAGAGAGGAAGAAAAACAGGAAAATATCAGACAACAAGAGAGGGAAGATAGGGTAACTCGGGAGCAGCAGCAGTATGAATTGGAATTGAAGCGGATGGAGCTGATCCAAAACGGATCATTGCCTCTAGCAAACCAAGGTTCTGGAAATGGAACTGAACAAAGTCCCAAAATTCAACTAACGCAGATTACACCCAAGTTTGACGAAAAACGAGACGAAATGAATCTGTATTTGATTAATTTTGAAAGATAAGCTGAAATGGCTCGAGTTCCCAAGAAGGACTGGACAGCTTACCTGTTAGGTGTGCTACCTGCTGAGCTCTCAAATATGCTGGCCAGGGAACCACCTGACAAGGCTAATGACTATGATTTTGTGAAAAGTCTCATTCTAAAGAGATACAAGCTAAATAGCGAGAAGCTGAAGCAATGTTTCTATAGGCATCAAAAAACTTCTGAGAAATCTTGGAGAAATTACACCCATGAACTACATAGCTATTTTACGGAATGGATTGATGATTTAGAAGTAAAAACATTCCAGCAGTTGAAAGATCTGATGGTTACAGAACAATTGAAGTTCCGGGTTTCAGCTGAAGTGAGGGAGCATTTTCTAGACGAGTGGATGAAGATGAAAACTCCATACGAATTGGCAGAAAAACTGGACGAGTACGAGAGTATTAAACAAAGCTTCCGAAGGAATGAGTTTCCTCTAAAAACTAATTACACATTTCAAGGAGGACATTACAGTGGATATAAACCCAGGGAACCGTCAAAAGACTTTAAGAATAAATCTCAGATTGATAAAGAATTTTCTAATGAGAAAAATACTGAAAGGGAATTTGAAAGCCTCGTTGTTATGAGTGTGGATCGTTTTCCCATTTGAGACCACAATGTGACAAACTAAAGAAAAATTGTGAAAGTGTGGCGTCTATTGTGACTGTTAGAAACGGATCCCAAGACGCCCTACACAAGTATGGGCAAAGTAAATGGATTTGACACTTAGAGACACTGGTGCGACTCTTGACTTGATTTGTCACAAGTATGTCAAGCCGTCAATGTATACCACTGAGACAGTGTGGATACGTACTCCCCTAGAAGAAAACCCTACATGTCTGCCGTTAGCTGAGGTAGAACTAGACTGTGATTTTGGTCACATAATGACGAAGGCTGCGGTTATAAGAGACTCGCTGGATCAAGGTAGATATCTTTTGGGCAATAAGACCGCTGCATTGTCGGAAGAAGCACAGCAAGATGAAGTGGTCAAAGTTCATATGGTAAATGCTGTTCAAACCCGTGCTCAAAAGAACATTTCCAGAATTGAAATCCCAAGTCCAGAAAAAGAGGACCTTAGTTCAGAAGATTAAACAAGGAAGCGCTATTGGACGAAGAGGAAATTTTACCTTTGGCGGATCGAGAAATTTCCGAATTGGACCTTGTGAAGATGTCTTCAAAAGAATTTTTAAAGGAACAACAAAAAAGTGTGGAATTGAAACCACTGTTTCAGGAGGCTGAAAATAGTCCAACTTCAAAAGAGTCTAAGTACATTGTGGAAAAACAGAAACTGTTTTTCAGGAAAAAAGACAAAGACGGCACAGAGCGACGATTGCTTGTAGTTCCCGAAAAATATCGAAGACAGTTGATGGCAGTGTGTCATGAAGGAACAGCGGCTCATCTAGGAACAACCAAAACAAAAGATACTTTGTTCAAAACTTTCTACTGGCCGAACTGTTACAAAGACGTTGAGGACTTTGTCAAGACACGTGATAGTTGTCAAAGAGCTGGAAAGCCACAAGACAAAAAGAAAGCACCATTAAAGATTGTTCCAGTTATTTCGGAAATATTTACCAAAATAAACGTCGATGCTTGTGAGCCCCTACCTATTACTCCTTCTGGAAACAGAGATCTTATCACAGCTATCTGTATGTCATCAAAGTATTCCGATGCCGTTCCTGTGGAAATCCATAGTTCAGCAACTATAGTTGACGTTTTGCTGCAGATATTTACACGCAGGGGGTTTCCGAAAGAACTCCAGACGGACCATAATCCCCTTGTTTGGCTGGACAAAAATAAAGGAACTAACCCCAGACTTTTACGATGGGCTTTAATATTACAGCCATTAAATTATGAGGTTGTCCATAAGAAGGGAAAACTCCATCAAAATGCTGACAGTCTCAGTCGTGTTCCTTAAACTTTAGTTTCGTGAGAAAATATTTTAGTAATATGAAAATTTTCTTAAAAGTATTTTATTTTTTTTTATATATTGTATTGTACTTTTTTTATATATTGTATTGTATTTCCTTATAAATGTATTTAGTTCAGGCACTGAGGTTCAGAGAAAGTATGGTTTTGTGTTTAATGTTTTGAACTATTTTGAAGTTTTGCAGATTCGAAGAAAACTTTTCCCTCAGAACTTCGAGAAAAGTTTTCCTCCGTGAAGGGAGGAAATTTAGACTGTAACGATTTCACAATCTAAAACTAATTTTGATTAAGAGCGTACGAGGGCGCCACTAGTCTCTATTCTCTATGCGCCTGATTGAACTGACCAATAAGAGAAGGCGTCATTGTGTGGGTGATCGAGACGAAGGGTGTGGCGGATGAGCTTTGCCCGGAATGCGGTGTTTAACCATGTGTTAGAAGTTGTCTTTGTGTTGAAGTGGTTTTTGTGTCTTAATTTGTAGTGTGGTGTTTTGTCCCAGAAAAATAAAAACGTTTTCCTAAGGGAATAATGTGTCTGTGGATTTAAAATCGCTACCTCACAATACTATGTAATTTTGAACAACGATCAGATGACGAGGTTAACATCTGAGTTGTCGTACATCTCTCCAAACTTCCCCATCACGCCAACGTGTAAAACAGCATTATGTATAATCACACACACACACAATAAATCTAAAACTTTTTACAAAAATCATTTATGCATTTTTTTTTATTTTTTAGTTTTTTATTAACACTTGTATTTTCTTCATATTTTTTAAAAGCGGGGTTTAAATATAATTAAAATTCTTCATGTATACGATGAAATATGATGATAAGTTTATAAAAATCAACGCGTGGGTCATTTAAAAAGCCTGATCTAGATCATCGGCAGAGCCTTTTAATAGATGTCGTGGTATTTTTAGGTTCTTCAAGTTATCCAGTTGAGCTCTCAAATTTCTTTGTCATCTTTTCCGTAAGTTCAGCAACCTCATAACTTCCAACATTCTTGTAATAAGATCTTAGGCCCCATCAGTGGAGGATCAAGTCAAGTGGGGGCCCCAAGCGGTAAAATTTCGGGGCCCTCAAACTCAAGTTGGAAAAAAAAGGTTTCTGGCGATCGTAAGCTACCAGGGGGTGGAGCCCCCATAGTTTATTAAGAAAAAAAGATTTTAATATGAATATCCGCGTCTTGCTTTTTTCTTGCAAATTCGTCAATTATTTTGGCAATGCCAATTCGGTTTAAAGTTTTTGCTCTATTTACAGAATTGCCATATTAATTAATCTTTCTTCTCCCATAGTACTACTTAAATAATTTTTACACGCATTAAAACAGAAAACGATTGTACTCCTGACGCATTAGATAAGGGAATTGTTAAAAAAAAATTTCAATAATACTTCAACATTCGGAAATGTGTAAGACATTTCTTTGAGGGCTCGATAGATGTCTGGTGTGGTTTTTATGTGATGACCTCGTTTTCTTTTTAAAATATTAAAAAATGTTCCAACTCATCTTATCCAAATTCAAAAGTACAAACATTACTGTCATTTTTGAAAATATCCTTCAACTTTTTTTATCGTGTTCTTTTTTTTCTTCTATACAATAACAACTTCATACGTCTGAGTTCTTAGAGATAATTCTTCATTTGTGTTATCACGTGACATAAAATCCATTCACAATGAAACTTCTCTTATTGTAAATTCATGCCCGACTTCTTTGTTTTCTGCAAAAAAACATTTTCCATTTTTGTTGTTTGCGAATTTGTCCATCTTTCACATTAAATGATAGGCCTGATAAATTAGTTGCTTTTTTCAACTGTTTTAAATTTTTCTCTGAAATTATTGATAACATTTTTCTAACGACTATAGTAGAATAGATCATTTCAATAGTTTGTATATTCCTCTGATTGCAGTGATTTACTAGCAGAATTTATTCTTTGTTTAATAGTATTCCAAATAACTGTCATTAGGGCGGTTTCATATTTATCCATTTCTTCAGAAGTGAAGTCACTTCCACTATTAAACTTGTCTTTCTTCTTCTGAATTACAAATTTCATTTAAAACCTCTTTTATATTGGGGAAACCAAGTTACTAATACAGCATCTGCTCTTGGCCCTCTTATATTAGAAACTCTTTTCACTGAACTTAAAGACGTTGTCACAACTTTCCTCGAACCCTAATAAAAAGACATTTAAAGACCTCGGGGCCCCTTCGGTAATCCCTACGCGGCCGCTTAGTCCGCTTAATCCGCCTCTGGGCCCCACAGTGATCGGGCAAGTAAATCCGATGGGATCGAATATTCGATGAACAGCTGAAAGAATTTTTCTTTTGGTTACAGATGATGTTTGATCGGTAAGAAAGGTCTTCATATCGATGGATAGCGCATCTTCATCTACTGTCCAATTTAGACCCAAAACTGAAACAGTTATTTTTCAGTTGTATTTTCAATCAATGATGCTGAGGAATGCTCCCCTCCTCGAAGATAGAATTTGGCATCACTAAGAATCTCTTGAGCTATAGAAATTAACTTAACAAGCTCTTCTTCAGTGTTGACGCAATTATCAACGTCTTCAGCAATTCTATCAACTCTTCAGCAATTTTTGAGCCGTATTCTGTAAATGGTCTGGAGCGTTTTCTAAATTAAATTCTAAAGTAGCTCCAATTAAGAAAGGACTAGACGAAATTCCGAAAACAACTTTTCTATGCTGAAACACTTGTTGATTTTCTTTCTTCCCACCGTCCCACCACAACAAATTTAAAAATGGTCTATCATTCTCCAGAATTCCAATTTGTAAAAAAAGCTTTCCTTATGTCGGCTGTAATACCGAACTTTCCAAACGCAATCTGTTAATGATTGATGGAATCAACTCGACAACATTGGCTCCCTTTTCCAGACAATCATTTATGGATGATCCACTTTTTTCTTTTGCTGATCCGTCAAAAACAGGTCTAACCTTGGTTGTCGAATTTTCTTTAAAAACTGGGTGATGAGGTAGGAAATGCTCCTCTGTTTTCTTTTCTCGCGGAGCAATAACTTCTTCAATAATTTCCTCATCCTCATTCGCTAAGAAACTTCTGATAGTCTTGTAATTTCTCAGATTTTTCTGAGGATTTCACGCAGCTCTCACTAGTCTTTTACCCCATATTTCACAAATTACTTTTACTTTACACGAGCGCGATAAATGACCTGGCTTTAAACATCTAAAACATGATCCTTTTTTCAATAGCACATGTTTTATTTCTTCTAATGGTAAGGATCGAGCATACTTGCAATCAGCTGCTTCATGAGAAGATTTATTGCAAAATAAGTAAAACGCACGCTCTTTTTGTTTTATTTCAGAGGCACATAAATCTGTCGCAGTCGGTATCCCTTTTCACTCACGATACTTGCCTCTGTGCCACTCCCTTTTCTCATACGTTTCAAACGGAACATTGATCTTTCTTTTGCGTCCAAATGCGCCATAACAAGTCCTTGAATTCACAACTATCACTGTCTGTTTCTTTATTGAATTTGAATAGTAAATCTCGAGGTAACATTTTTAATATCATAGGATGTAAAAGTTTTCCATATGTATCTGAAAAAACACCAGTGATTCTAAACTGCGTATTTCTGTTTGAATTGTGGTGAGATCCACACCCTTTGAGGGTTACTTGACGAGGGAAACCCGTGAGAGAGGCTTTCATTAAAGCAGGCCGCTTCTTTGTGGACCATCTCTGGAATTCCACGCTATTCTCCCCCGTAGGGAGTTTGTCGTGTTGAACGGAGTGTGTCGGCGGACATTTTGGACTGACCGACAAACGAGCAAGTCAATTCCTTTTGATCCTTACCCTAACGAGAAGGAATTTGTCCTCAGCTGTGAGGTCGGCTATAAGAAGGGAACTGCAGGAAACTAAAAGGACTTCTGAGTCGGACTTCTTCTTGAGAGAGCGTACGGTGTGCCTTTCTTTCGTATGATCCGTGATAGATCGTCTCTGTGCATGAAAACGAGTGATGATTGTTACTCTCCTCATTTTAGAAACTGCATTCCTTCATGTATAAGAATACTTTATCTACTCAAGATACAATATAGCTAGTTTTCTTCTAAAAATATTCTGTTTGGCTGGGCATAACGTCACAGAATACTGTCATAAATGGAGGGTAATGTGAATAGCAACAGGTACGTCCGTGAAGTGCTTGAGCCCGAAGTCGTTCCCTTCCTTCAAGGCATCCCTGGAGCTATCTTTTAACAGGATAATGGTCGCCCACATGTTGCAAGAAATGTTCGAGATTTCTTTTCAGCCCAATACATGCAACTTCTTCCTTGGCCTGCTTATTCGCCGGATTAGTCGCCTATTGAGCACATGTGGGATTTGGTGGGAACAGTTTTTTTTCGTTGTTAGTTTCGGGTACAGTCACAATTAAAGTTAACTCATGCTCAGTTTGCAACAACTTGTGACTGTTTGCACAACTAAGGATATTAGTAGAAAGCTGGCGATCATAGGAAAGGGGTTCTGCAACCGCAGACACTCTTTTTTACAGCGCTACCCTTATGGCACTCAGTAATGTACCGTATTGTACTAGCCGACCCTTTTTCTCTAACGCGTGGACGTTGGGAATGTGCATCAACATCAAGACTGTGACTACAACAACTTCAGTGGTTGCACGTGTGCTTGTGACAAAGTACCGAAAGAGAGTTTTTCTCATGAGCGTTCCGTTTTGGTCAGCCCCTTTATGTACGGCATTCAAATTCAGAAATGTCCGGAAAGATTTTCCCATCGACACAGCTGTTCTGTCGGTTTCCTAATCCCATGTCTGGAATGGAGATTAACTTTTATGAACTCAAGTCGGCATTACAGACGGTTTTTGCATCTGTGTGAGGGTGTCTTCAGTTCTGTTGAGGACCTTCAACACCTCTTGCAAGGGCTCGGAATCCCCCCCCCCCTCTCGTTCGCAGCTGCGGTTCGGGGGATCCAAGAGAACGGGGATCTGAGAACTTTTGGACAGACTGATTCTGAATTCGAAGAGAGACAGATGTCTCTGTTTTGTGGAGAGCCATTTGTGCTTGGCTTCAGGCAGGTTTTCGATGTCGATGGCAGTGCCCAAAATAGTTGTAAATTTGTAAATATTTAATTTTCTTAAATAAATAGTTTAATTTTAAAAACATCTGTCCATTGTTACATGACGGTACAGCAATAGTTAATTTGGTAGCAGTGTGTTGGATTGATTAAAACAGCCTCGACAGGTAAATCGAACCTGCCGTTTTATGCCTGAAAGATTAAGGCGGATAGAACTTCGCAACCAGAAGTTCGGATCGTTCAGAGGTACGAAGTGAAATAGTACCAGGTTCTTCGTGAACCGTTTTTGTTCAAAGGTCATAACGATCAGCATAGTAGGCTCTTTAGCCGAAACATTTTTGGGACTGCTTCTGGTCCAGGGTGCGCTTTAGTGGTGCAGTGTTATTTGTGCGCGTTGTGAAAGAGGTCGAGACGACCTACACCAGTGGGCTCTTTAGCCGAAAAGGGTGTTTTGTGGGCTTTTCAGCCGCAGATAGTGCAGTGCAGTGTTTCCAACCGTGGTCCAGCTTGTGGACAGTGGTGCTAAGTGAGCCAAAGTCAGTAGATACAGGTTAGTGCCATTTCCCTATTTTGTCATTGTGACTCAAGTTTCAAAGAATATGTGCAATTGCTAAAATTTTGCTAATCTCAATAAGTGTGGTCATTTTAAAGGAAATTGATTTAACTAAATACCTTGAATATGTATTGTGTTTCTGAGAATTGCTAAATTATTGTATGTTGTAAGATTACTGTGTATCGTAAAAAGTTTTGTGACTGTTCTGTGAAAAAATATATTGGTTAGCCGATTTGGCATCTTAGCGCTTCGATGACGATATAACATACTGATAACAGGCAGAGGTCCAAATTCTCGTTTCTATAGAGTGGCGAAAAGAATGTCGAAATTTCCAACCTGTTATGTTGCTTAAATCAATCAGATGATGTTTCAATGGATAAACATTTTCTACCGTCCCTATACCAATCAGATGATAAATGTTTCCATCCGCAGGCGAAAGAACTTTGTGATATAGATCCTTATAAAAAGATTACTATTGCTCCCTTTACTAGCATTTATAGGCGTAACCCATTCAGTTGAGAAAAATTTTGCTAATGTATATATATATATATGTATAAGTTTTTCACAAATTAATCCCTTGTTAATAACTCTTCAAACTATTCATAACTTAATTTTCAATTAATGTTTTACTTGTGTAATAAACATAGCCGTCCGTCAAGGGGGGTTGGGGGTTCAACCAACACCACCTAGACGGACAAGGCCGCGGCGCTCATTTGTGACGTCAGAGCAAGTAGGGAAACGGTGAAGCTGGATTCTCCCAATGACAACGCAAAACATTAAAAAAGTGCAACCAAAAATAAGCTTACTCGGTTATCTATCGCAGTTTGATATGAGAAAACAAATGCCTAAATGTGCTTTAATCTTTTTTTTTGTTTTCTTTTCAAGGAAAACTTAGGCTTGAAAAGGAAAGTTAATTTTAAATAAAAATACTTTCAGCAGCTGCCTTGAAGAATACAAATGCAATAGAATTTTATATTTATTTGTTGTTAAAATTGAATGCCAGGAAATCAAATCTTAAACACAATAGAACACAAATAAAAGTAAGAACAAACTTTATTTTTGCACACATGTAAATATCAGCAAACATTTATATGATCTTAGTTATGTAAAGGTAAACATGATAAAATTATGATTATATTCATATTAATCAACCTTAAAATAATATTACTTAGTTTTAGTATTTATTCTGGTACTTTACATGATTTTTAAGGGATATTTTACTCTTTGGCTTTTTTGTTTTTATGGTAAAGATTTTTTTTCTGGCATAGGCTGCAGAGTTGCATTTGTTGGGGAGTTTTTAACTGTTTCTAGTTTACGCTGTTTAGCAAGTGAAACAGGTTTTGGTGTATCATTTTTTAAAGTGTGATAATTGTTTAGTAAAGCATTTGTTGCAGGTCTTAAAATTAGTTTCAGTTCATGGTCTGTTGAATGCCCATTAGAACAACTCTCATCGTTAAGAAAAAATTCCTGCCTATTAATCAAATCAAAACTAATAGTGATTACAAGTTCCCTTTGATTATTCTGTTTCAAAAACAAATGTTCATTCTTTTGGTTAACTAGCTTTTGCACAACTATGTAATTATATGTAACAGCAGTAACAACATCTGGAGATGGACATAGCAAACCACCTCTGTCTAAATTCCGAATAAGAAAGTAGTCCGAAATTAAATTTAAAGTTTTATCTAGAACTAAAAATTTTGAGCGAGCATCACAGTTGAGTTTAGAAATTGCTGAACGAGCACAATAACCTGATAAATACGTTAAAACTGGCAGTAGAGGTTTTAAATCAAAATCCGTTTCAGAAATATCTAATACAAATTGGGAATATCCAACATTTCCCTTAATTTCTGAGCAGTTATTTTCAGGGTCAGTGTTTTTAATTTCTACTTCACCATACATGTTGGAATTTAAAACAAGTGGAAGAAAATTTTGCATCCTTAATTTGGCCTCAGATTCCTAAATTTGTGAAACTGATATTAGATATTGTGAACCCGCAAGTGTTCTATATTTTCCAAAGCGATCTTCAAGGGAGTCGGTTTGAATTTTACCAGGTAAAAAATATGTAAAATTCAACTCCTTAATGCAATACTTAGACATCTCAAGAAGACCATATGTTGTATGCGAGATGGCTAAATGTGTTTCTTTTGTTAGTTTACCTGTGGAGCATTTTTTGTCTTTCCATGCATCTAACCAGGAAAGAAAATCATTCAGATATTCTACTTTTACATCATTTGCGGACAGAGTTATTGGTTCTTGAAAGGGATCCTGTAGACGCTGTCCTTTGAGTGGAGTCTTAACATTTACAATTTTCCACCATTTGAAAATCAAAGTAATAAAATCGTCTGTTGGTTTGTAACTTATTAAGTTATGTTCCTGTCCTAGTTGCAAAAGAGCTTGAACAACAAAGTCATTAAATATTTTAAGGACTAGCTTCACATTTTGCCTCTCTAGATTACTAGGAGTCAATGATTTAAGTGTTAACCCATAAGAAAATTTTACTAAACTATTGTTGTAAATCTTTTAGTGTACCTTGTTGCGGATGCATTTTAGGATATGCACAGAATAAAAAATATAAAATAAAGGACTAGTAGCATCAGAAGGGTGGGGATACACAACGCTTACTTTTGGAAGAGTGTGGAATAAAGACATAGATTTACTATTGAGAGCATTGTTGTCAGATACAACACCTATGACTTTAAATACTATATCATGGAGCTTAACAAGAATTTTTTTTATAATTCCATTTAAAATGTTTACATTTATGGTTTTTACAGGTACAATATGTACAACAGATTTAAATGAAGAAAGAAGGCTCTGTATCATAAAAACCTGAGCAGACGTTGCAGCATTTTCAGAATTAAATGCCATTCCTAATATATTTCCACCTTTGTAGTCAAGATAAGGTTTAATATGTATTTCGTTAATTAGCAAAACAACTATTTTGTCACAAGACTCTAATGAGTTAATTTGTCTTGATATGAACATCAAAAAATTCTCATCAGATTGTTCTAGTTGGGGGTTAGTATTCAGTGATGCACAAATCTTCTTCAAAGTCCTTGGGTGTGGAATCATAACATAACCAGCATTTCTTAAAAAGTTATAGGCATGAGGAGATATTGAGTGTAAAATACAATAAAATATAAGCATTTCAGGAGAGTATCTTAATAAAAATTTACTGCATAGAATGGAATTAGTTTGTTCCATTAGGAATTGGATAGAAATTTTTTTTATCATCATTTACATGTACCATTAAAGTATTCAATAGTTTCACAATATATATAACAATTGATGGTAACATTTCTGTTGCATTTGAATCAACTTTATCAGATAAAATATTTAAAATTTCCAATATTACATTTATATCATTTACAGTTTGAGG
This sequence comes from Metellina segmentata, assembly GCA_947359465.1. Taxonomy (NCBI): domain Eukaryota; kingdom Metazoa; phylum Arthropoda; class Arachnida; order Araneae; family Tetragnathidae; genus Metellina; species Metellina segmentata. The sequence continues at coordinate 7,084,097 of OX375872.1, forward strand.
GAAATTAAACTTACCCAAATTATTTAATAGTATGTCTCCCAAGAAAGTAGAAATTTTTAAACTTTCATTTATGATGAGAGAAGATTTGATAATGGGTACATCTGTTGTGTCCATAAGAAGTAACAGTATTTTATCAGTTCTAAAGACAATGCTCCAACTCGCAGGAACATTTTCTACGTTTAAACATCCATTTAATTGTTCTAAAGAATGAAACTTTGTTTTCTTGTCATGCTGTTCTTTGGATGATATACTTTCAGCAATGGAAATCTGTAAATTGTCGTTTTCCACCCTCAGTCTTCTTTCATTGGGACTTTCTCTGATGTTGGTAGAAGTAGACGAGAGTTAAATGGGACAATTTGGCAGAATGGATGGAAAAGCATCAACTTTAAGCCTAGATCGCTGTAAAGAAACAGAAATATGCTTTCCAGTCTTAGGATCATAGGCTCTAGTGCATCTTTCAATTGACTCCTTAGGGAAATGTAGCTCACATCCCAACATGAAGAAATATTTTATTTAAAACATGTTCAAGAAAATGCAAACAGCTTATTGCATTTTTGAAGAAATTTTAGTAATTCAAATGTATTTATATATACCTGTTTAAAAGTTTTTAACATACTTTTTAGGGAAAAATTAATTTAATACTTGTATAGATATAAACATTTTCTAATCACACATTCTTAAAAAAACGTTAAAATTACAAATAAATGCTGTTTGTTTTAATTATGCAGCCGAGAACATATTTTGAAAACAAAGTAAAGCCAATTACTTAATTGCACATCAAGCTTTTTTTTCTAAATAAAATAGGAAATATTCAAAAAGAACGATTATTACAAATGTAAAACAAAAAGCAGTGTAAATCTTAAGAAAATGGTTCTAGCAAATGTTCTTAGCAAAACAAAAACATTCTAATTTTTGTTCTAAATATTCGGCTATGAAGTGGCGATGGTACTGTGTTTTTAAGTCTAAATAATATTTTGAACAAATGAATTACATACCTTAGAATATTTTGTAGGCACGAAATCCTTTCTGCAAATTGCGCGAATCTCAATACTTCTTCATTCGGGAAAGAGAACACTTGGACTTTGGGGCTATTTGGATAGTTGCCCCTGCATTCTGGCACGCAACATGTGAACACCATCACTTTTTAGAACGAATTTAAAATAATGAATGCATACGTTGAGCCAAACCCTTTTTACGTGGTAACAAAGTAACGGTCTACAGAGGAATAATGGGGGGCGGAAGCTTCTGTCTTCGGCACTTCCTTCCCTACTTGGCGTGACGGCACAGACAAGTTTCGGTTCAGAAACAGGGCCTTGTTCGTCTAGGTGGTGTTGGTTCAACCCCTCCCCCATTCAGTTGAGAAAAATTTTGCTAATATATATCTATACATAATTAATCTCTTGTTAATAACTACTCAAACTATTCATAAGTTAATTTTAATTAATTGAATTTTAAGTAATGTTTTACTTGTGTAATAAACATAACCGTAAACAGGGGCAGTTGGGGGTTGAACCCCGCATTCAGTTCGTCATAAAAGATAGTCAAATTTGTTAATAAAGAGTAATCGGAGTTTTAAGCTCAATGGCTATTTGAACTAGATTATTTAAAAATGAGTGCGTTTTTTCTTCAAAAATTTACCCAAAATTCGAAATTTGTATAAAATAGAAAAAAAAATTTTAAAAAAAAATTGTGACATTTAAACATAAAACCATGAGGGCGTAAATGTCGCCAAGAAGGTAAGACGGGTGGAATATTTTCCAATCAAATCGCTGTAAAGTAAAACGCCACTCGCCAACGATGATAGTTTTAACCTGCTATTTTCCCCAGTGTACAGACGGTCCAACTCCTGATATCCGACCTCCGACGGGGTGATTGACAGGTCATGATATACGGGACATTAGGATTCAAAAGGGGGAGGGGATTCATTATGGCTCTTAAAAGAAACTCGGGTAGGGTCTAAATGACCGCTAATGACCTTCCTCAATGTCCCGCACATTATGCCGGACCTCTGACTTGGTGATTGACATATGATCAATTCAACAATGGTCAAGGGGAACGGCTGGGGTTTGGGAATTTTTTTTATCAGTGCCACTTTTCTTCGCCGTGCAGCCTAAAACATGTGCGTAACATAAAGTTTCAAAAGGGTGAGCGGGTTCATTGACCGTTGGCATCGAGGACAATTTTGTGTATGAAGAACATATAAATTCTAGTACGGAAAGGACATTGGAACTGATGATGATACGCATCAGGACATCCCAATGAGTGAAACCGAATTTTACGAACTATTCGAAAACTCGGATTCAGACACGGAATTTTAAGGATTCATGACTTATTTTTCTATTTTTGCTTAAAGGCTGCATTCCCCCCCCCCAATACGTAAGTTAAAAAACTTTAAAAATTGGAATAGGTGTTGGATTCGGATGGCACGAAGCAAAAAATTAGGGTTGCTTTCCCTTCACCTGGATTTGCTATAAAAATCGTTAATCGCTCGTAAAGAATTCGAAGTTGCTGCCACCGTACGGAGATCCGAATCCGACAGCAGTATCAAAAAATGCGGATCCGTATATAAGTCGACCCCCCCCCCCAATTTAGCTTTAGAAAAAGTTCCAAAAATTCACGGCTTATACACGGAAATATACGTAAATGCACGACAAAACTGAAATATTTATTCACTTGATTTTTTTTTTGTTTAACTTATAGAATATGTTTTTTGAAGAACCAACTAGGAAAATGTTTATGTGTATTTATCACAGCAAAAACTGATTAATTTTGTCTAATTGTTATAGTTCATGAAGTTCTAGTGATTTTTTTTTATTCTTTTCAATTTAATGATAATCTAAAAATCTGATTGTATGTGCATTCTTACGAATGATGTTTTTTATTTCAATAATTGTAATATAAGTTGTCACTGATTTACAGTATTTTGTTTCACAAATTTTAAAAACAAATGGTTCGGATTAACCAAATTCGGATGAACGGGGGGTTTGAATTAGCATGGTTTAGTGAAATTCAAGACTATCCTTAAATAATTTGTTGCTAAACCAAACAATGTGTTTCTCATGTATCAAACTATAAAACAACATTGTTTAAAACGACTTTATTTGAAATGAAAGTGACTAAAATTTTCTAGACGCAAAATTTTTAATAATTTTATCAATGTTCTACGAAAACAAGTATCAATATATCGTGTGATTTTTGAGATAAAAATACGAAAATTTCCATGAGAAGGTCTCCAGAGGCTTCTTCATTTTATTGGTGTACAGTTCATACTTCTCGGACTAAACTCCTCCCCTCTCAGTCATCAACCCTAGTCACGCTTATGTTTCTGAGTAATACAAGGGTCCGCGCAATGGAATTCTCGATACTACACTCGTCAATGAATAGAGATATTTTGTGGTTGATTTATTTTTCAACATACATTTATATATTACTCATTAAGTTCTACTAATTTCACTTTATAATCATTGTTTCTTAACAGCCTACATATTATTAGAAGTCTAAATTCCTTAAGGGTGAGAGGATATATTCTCTTTACAGCGATGTTCTGATAAACCTTAACAACAGCACATCTTCTGTACTTCTGCTTTAAAATGTTTCAGAATTTATGTTCAGAATTTAAAATGTTGGATACTTCCTTTAAATGTTTATATTATGAGTGCAGTTAATCACGAATATTTATACATTACTCTTCCCCTCATTTATATTTATGATGTCATGTGTTTACAATTACTGCTTGTAGTAAATATATATTCTAATTAGTTACGACAGGCTGATGTAATCTTTTATAATACACAGTAATTGACCCAATTATATCTGAGTCATTACTCTGCTCGTTTCGTACTTATCCCTGTCTATTGTGATGTCCTTTATAGTTATTAAATATCTTGTTGGACTTGGAAGTACACTCTTATTCCTTTATTACAAGACATAACAAAAAATAACAGTGCGAAAGCATTATTGCAGTTTAAAGGTAAGACATATTTGATGCAATTATATTATAATTTAAATAATACTTTCGGGAGATGACTTTTTTACTAAAAAAAATTCAATAGAAACGTTAAAGTGAAAAGCATAAGTTATTTTTCCTCTTGTTGACAGTACAACAGTGATGTTTCTACCAACACTGATGAATGATTTCATGTCTTAAACTCATCATAAATATTACAGGTGCATGTAGTTCTTCACAAGTATATAGTTAATACACTTATTAAAAAATTGTGCGCACTCGTAGACGACATAATCAGAATCGAGAGAATTTTTACCGATGTGCTTTCAAGCAAATCAAGTTTAAATCTGAGAAGTTACGAAAAAATCGACGCTTTAATTTCTAATTTAAATGTATTGTAAATTTTAAAATTCACCATAAAAACATCTGGTAAATATTGTATAAACTAGGGGGCTCCGCCCCCTGCTCGCGAACCCCCGGGAATTGCTACGCAATCCTTTTTGGTTTGCTTTGCAAACCAACATTCTTTTCGCAAGTGATTTCTCTTTTCTTTAATTTAACACTTAATGTATCAGTAACGCATCAGTAAAAACCTTCTCCATCTTGTTCCCTCTACAATTTTAAATAGACCATGTTAATATCTTAATTTTCTTATCTCTACTCTCTCGGGAAACCGTCTGAGAATAGAGTGAAAAAAACAAGCCTTTTTTCCTCGCCAACTTTAAAAAAAAATCGTTGCAATGATAAATTTGCTATCTGGCAAATAAGTTAGTCAGAAAATGTAATCTTAATTTACGTGAAGACTTGAGCCTTGGACAAAGAATCCTTCCCGTAGGCCTGCTTAGCAAGCGTCTCATTAGCCGATTTGTTTAGTTTTACACCAAACTTTACGGCGTATAGCTGCTCGACACTTCGCTGCATTCTGAAAACCTGACGCCTGTTTCAAACACGTATCTTCTTCACGAGCGATACATGCGCTGCAAATGCTCAAGTGTAGCTGAGTCCCCGAGTACAACCCCCAAACTCCATCCCTTTGGCAATCTGCTTGGTGAGAGAAATTCAGTTTCATTACTTTCTGGACAGACCCTGTAAATATGTATCTAATGTTTTTTTTTTATTCGCCTTGGAAACTATCTTTGAAAGAGAGTAAAATAAACACAAATTCTTATACATCTACAGGGTATCCCGGAACTTTGTACAAACTTGGAGGGGAGGTAGAGAACATCGTTAGGAACGATAATTCCATAGGAAAGCATGGACGTCACCCTCGCGTGATAAAGAGACACAATAAGGCCACAACACAGAATGTAGTGTAAAACGCTTTATTATACAACAAAAGAGTATGACTTACAAGCATCACAGGAGGAGTTCGAAATTGGCATGCATGCACGCACGACACCTACGCGACATGGATTGGAGAACATTTTCGAAGATACCTGGCGTTTCGCTGATCGTAGCAGCAGCGATAGAGATTCGTGCCACTAAGTCCATTTCAGAATTTACGGGCGTAACGTACACAATGCTCTTCATGGCACCCCAGAGAAAATAATCAAGAGGAGATAAATCAGGTGATCTGGGAGTCCAAGCGACGCCCAATCCAATTGTTTCCAAATGTCTGGTCCAAGTTATCACGTACACACCTTGCGTAATGAGATGGCACAACATCGTGTTGAAACCACATGTGCGGGGACATCGTTAAGAATTTCTCTCTTAAAGAAAGACGAGGTACTTGCGAGAATTCAGTCGAGATGTATGGCCCGACTAAATTGTCCCCCACGATACCCGCCCACACATTAACATTATATATATATATATATATATATATATATATATATATATATGTGGTGCCCAGCCTCTGCCTGCCACTAGAGGGCACCTTCATGCTGAAGTGATCTACGACCACTGAACAGCCACACCGCGCATCCGCGTAACGCCGAGATCCAGCAGACGCAAGACGAAAACGCCAGGAGAAAGACGTGTTCGCGTGAGCCGAACCGCAACGACGAGCGCCGATCTTGGACACCTTAAGACGGACTTGAACTTATTACTTTTGTTTTAACCATCCCATATCTTGTAAATAGTACCATCATGATCATCAACTCATTAAACTTTATTATTCTTTAATTTGTTTACTACCTACTACTCCAACACCCGGCCTCCACAAATTTTCAGAAGTGGGATAATGAACGCCTAGATGATGATTAACGCCTGGATGATGAACGCCTAGATGATAATGAACGCCTGGCTGATGGTGAACGCTTGGATATACGCCTGAATGTACGTCTAGAAGTATGAGAAGTCGCGCCGAAAAAAGGAAAACGTGTGACTCTTTGAACTTGTGACTGTGTTTCAAAAACGAAATCTCTACTCCAATCTCCAAGCTGCTCCTTACAGCAAAAGCATCTTAAAGGTACGTGAACATTCCATAATATAACATGATTTTGAATGATATTAAAGAAGTCAGCGTTGCATTGAAAAATTGCAAGACCGACAAAATAAGAATTTTGCATAGATTCATTTTCGAAAATGACGGCAATCGATTGAATAGAACACGCGTAAGAAATTTTCCTGACTTTAATTTCGAAACAGATAGCGAAGAATTTAATGAGAAACTGAAAAATAAAGAAGACAGCTTTTCGCTAAACGAATTGATTACAATATCTAACTTGCTAAGCATTAGTTTTGAAGGCACGAAAGCGGAAATAGCAAAAATAATTTTATTTATGTTATGTAACCTTGAAATCTTTGTCGAGAACGAACACGCCGATCTGTCTGAAACTGAATCGGAATCGGAAGACAAAACAAACGAAACGAGAAACTAAACCGATTTTTCAATGCAGTGCAATGAAATCGAAAGTATTACTAATACCTCTCAGTGTGATTATATGCATAGTAGAAATAAGATAGATAAGAGTGATTTTTCTATGCAATGTGGTGAATTTGATTTTAAAAATAATACTCATGTTTCTCAGTGTGATGATGTATATAGTAGTAGAAATAAGATTGGTAGTAATAATTCTTTTCAAAATGTCAGTATAAATTACTCTGATATCGAAAGTACCCTTACTAAGTTCAAAGCAGAACCGCACGAAAATGTTTTCAATTGGATCGAACATTTCGAGAATACTTGTCATCTGTTTTCCTTAACGGAATTGCAAAAATTTATTTTTGGCAAGAGATCGCTTAGTGGTAACGCTGCTTTGTTTGTTAGAACAGAACCAGAAATAAATTCATGGTCAAAATTGAAACAGGCCTTGATCGACGAATTCTCTTTTGAAATAAACTCTGCTAATTTACATGAACTTTTGAGAAAAAGGAAAATGAAAGATTCTGAAACCACTCAAGAATATTTTTTAAAGATGAAAGAATTGTGCATTTGCGGAAAAATCGATGACGCTGCTTTGATGCACTATGTGATTAAGGGAATAAATGACAAACAGGAAAACAAAACTATTCTGTATGGTTGTAAAAATTTGTTTGAGTTTAAGGAAAAACTGAAAGTTTATGAAATAATAGAAGCCGATTCTGTATATGGTAGAGTTGCTTTCGACAAAAAAAGTTTTGGTAGAAAGAATTTCGATAGGATGAATTATGATAATAAGAATTTTGATAGAACAAAAAATGAGTATCGTAATAGATTTAATTCTAAAAACGAAACTGCAAACAGAGATAGAGTCAAGTTTGATGGAATGAAATATAATGGTTCAGAAAATCGGTAGTAATAAGATTTCTTTTAATTGTGGATCAAAAGATCATATATCTAGATTTTGTATTCATAAAGATAAAGGACTTAAATGTTTTCAATGTGGCACGTTTGGTCACAAGGCTTCGGAATGTAGAATGAATTCGAAAACGGAAGTAGCCATTTTGGATGTTAGCGTAAAATCGAAAGTAATGAAAATGGTTATGATTAATGGTTTAAGTGTTAATTCATTGATAGATACTGGAAGTCAAGCTACTCTGATTCGTAAATCTGTTTTTGACAAATTGACTATTAAGGATTTATGCCCGTTGAATTCTACTTTGACTGGTTTTGGTAAATGGCGAGTAGAATCGTTAGGCTATTTTAAAGGACACGTTCAAATAGATAATTTTGAGGGTGATGCAGATATATGCGTAGTAGAAAATAAAGTTATGACTTATGACGCTATTATTGGACTAAATGTGTTAATGTTGGGTGAAACATTAATTAACGAAAACGGAATTACTCTGAAAAATAAATCCCAGTGTGTTGAGGAAATAAATACTTTGTCTGTTTTACCAACGGATTTGTCAACTGGTGACGATGTTGATGTAAATATTGAACCTGACGTTCCAAATATCTTAAAAGAAAATATACAGCAATTAGTTTCGAATTATGAACCACACAAAACAAAAACAACAAATGTTGAATTGAATATCTTGGTAAAAAATAATGAACCTGTATCTCATCAGCCACGTAGGTTACCATTTTCAGAGAAAAAGATCGTCGAATCGCAAGTTACTGAATGATTAGATCAAGGGATAGTAGAACCAAGTTCTTCAGAATATTGTAGCCCAGTTGTAATTGTAAAGAAAAAGGATGGAACACCTCGTGTGTGCATTGACTATAGAAGATTAAATAAAGTAATTGTAAAGGACAGATTTCCCCTACCATTAATTGAAGATATTTTAGACCGATTGCAAGAATCGCAAATTTTTAGTACTATCGATCTCATAAATGGATTTTTCCATGTTGATGTCGCCGAAGATAGTAGAAAGTATACTTCATTCGTTACGCATGAAGGACAGTATAATTTTCTTAAGGTTCCATTTGGTTTATGTAACTCCCCTGCCGTATTTCAGAGGTATATCAACACCATTTTTCGACCGTTGATTAATGATGGTATTGTTTTACCATATATGGACGATATAATAATTTTGTCCTCTTCACTTGAAGAAGGAATCGAACGGCTTGAACGAGTCTTAGATCTTGCTCGTGAATATGGATTGGAAATAAATTTTAAGAAATGTCAACTTTTGAAAAAGCGAATTGAATTTTTGGGTCACGTAATCGAAGAGGGAAGAATTTTTCCATCAACTCTAAAAACCAAAGCTGTTCTTAATTTTCCCGAACCAACCAATTTGAAGCAGATTCAAAGTTTTTTAGGACTTAGTGGTTATTTCAGAAAGTTCATGCCTGGATATTCTACTATCGCTAAACCTTTGAGTGATCTTTTGAAGAAGGATCGTAATTTTAAATTTGTACCAGAAGAAAGAAACCCTTTTAACCGATTGAAGACATTGCTGGTCGAAAAGCCTGTCTTGGGAATATACAACCCTAATTACGAGACTGAATTACATTGTGATGCAAGTTTGGAAGGGTATGGAGCCATTTTGATGCAGAAGTCCCCTAACGATAGAAATTTTCATCCTACTTATTTCAAGAGTAGAAAAACATCTGATGCCGAAAAGAAATACTCTAGTTATGAGCTTGAGGCCCTTGCTATCATAGAAGCTTTAAAGAAATTTCGTGTGTACCTTTTGGGAATTCCATTCAAAATTGTCACTGACTGTTCCGCGTTTGAAAAAACAATGGCAAAGCGAGACTTGTCTACTCGTGTAGCTCGTTGGGTTTTATTACTACAGGAATTTAATTATGTCATTGAGCATCGTCCTGGTTCTAAAATGGTTCATGTAGACGCACTTAGTAGATCACCGATAAGTATGTTTTGCATCTCAGTCCATAACATCTTACCAAAATTAAAATTAGCCCAGGATCAAGATAACGCAATAAAAACAATCAAAGAACTACTGAAAATTTCTAATTATGAAGATTACTGTGACAGACAAGGAATTTTGTATAAATTCGTTGATGGTAAGGAATTAGTGGTCGTGCCTGAGGGTATGCAAACCGAAATCATAAGAGATTTCCATGAAAAGGGACATATAGGAATCAAATATACTGAAAAGAACATTGAAGAGTATTATTTCATCCCAAAGCTTAGGCAGAAGATTGAAAAAATAATAGCCAATTGTGTACATTGCATTTTAGTGAAGCACAAAAAGGGAAAGAAAGAGGGTCTTTTCACCCCTTGCAAAATGAAGATATTCCATTGAAGACGTATCATATTGATCATCTTGGACCTTTAGAGAGCACCCATAAGAACTATAAGTACATTCTAGCGATAGCCGACGCATTTACCAAGTTTGTATGGATTTATCCAACGAAAACCACTACATCTGCTGAAGCTATTGCAAAATTGGAGATTCAAAAAGCTGTATTTGGGAGTCCTTCTCAAATTATCTCCGACAGAGGTACAACCTTTACATCTAGCGAGTTTGCTGATTATTGCTCTAAAGAAAACATAAAACATCATTTAATAACTACTGGCTTGCCGAGGGCAAACGGACAAGTCGAACGAATTAACCAGACGATCATATCAATTTTTGCAAAGCTTTCCTTAGAAAATCCAGCCCAGTGGTACAAACACACAAGTGAATTACAACAAGCGATAAATTCGACTTATCAACGAAGCATAGATACCACACCGTTCGAATTACTATTCGGTACAAAGATGAATGTGAAAGGTCTCGATAAGTTCAAAGAAATGATTGAAGTTGAATTTCAAGCTAATTTTGACACGCAAAGAGAAGAACTAAGAAAGCATGCAAAACAGCAAATCTTTAAAATTCAAGAAGAAAATAAGAAGACCTACAATTTAAGAAGAAAAGAACCAAAACCTTATTCAGTTAATGATTTAGTTGCCATCAAGAGAACTCAGTTTGGCCCGCACTTGAAATTAAAATCAAAATACCTTGGACCCTATAGAATCACCAGAATTAAGGGAGGAAATACGTACGACGTTGTAAAAGAAGGATGTCATGAAGGACCCAACCTCACTACAACATGCGCCGAATTTCTTAAACCGTGGAATTGGATTTAAAAGTTTGCTAAGACGAGTCAAAGGAAAGGAGGAAGAAGATACCATATTTTTTAAAGACGACAAACCGAATGAAGTTAAAAACGAAAGACGTTTAAAGAAGAAGTTAAAGACGAAAGACGTTTAAAGAAGAAGTTAAAGACGAAAGACGTTTAAAGAAGAAGTTAAAGACAAAAGACGTTTAAAGAAGAAGTTAAAGACGAAAGACGTTTAAAGAAGAAGTTAAAGACGAAAGAAGCTGAAGAAGACGTAGGAAGTTTGAAAAAGACTAAAGATGTTTGAAAGAAAGACGAAGAACGACGTTTAAAGACGACAAATGAAGCTAGAAGACGATTTGGCTCATTTAATAATTTCCAGAGCTGAAGTACATTTCAGAGCTCTATAACCCAGATACATTTGTTTTACAGAGATTGACGGATTTTGAACATTGCTACTGCTTTTGCCTCTTTTTTCTGTATATTTTCAGAAACGCCTGGTGGTCCAGTCGCACCCAGGATGGCCTAATTGTGGAGAAGCGGCTCAATCCCATGATAGTACTTTACGCAAGTCCAACTTGATTGGCTAGTTTCACGGGCTTGGCTTCACTTGGATATCTCGCCAATCTGATTGTTGCAGTAACCATTTGATTTTGAATATGCGCGTTGTTTCGTAGAAATACAATACATACACTAGCGCCTCAGCGTACAGCGTAAGTGTCCGACAAGTTGACTCTGATTTGCTCCTCATATATATGTTGTATGGTTGTTGTTAGTAGTATTTCTTGCCAACTTATATTAAGGGTACTTATACTTTAAAGAGCATCTTTCGTGAAGCAACGATGGCCTAATGGCTAAAGTCACACACCTTTAGATCAGCGTCGGCAGCGGACAATGACTTCCCGAGTTCAAACCCAGCTGGCGGAAAAGTTTTTAGATCCTCCAAATTATTTAAAAAAAATTCCAATTTAATTCCTTCTCATTCTAATTTACTTTTCCTAATTTTTCATACCCTTTTCATATTTTTCCAAGCTTCCGTTGATTTTACATAAATAATCTAAGAACCACTCCTGAACTCACTACCAGCTGATATTTTTCCGCCCCTCTGCCGTCCCCTTTGCTTTAGGATGATGGTGTCGTATCCACCTCCTGGCTTAGGACCATTCTGATGTAACAAAAAGCATACATAAAACACTAACTTATGTAATTATTAACTTATATAATAAAAGGATACAATTTTCGGCTCCCACCTCTACCCACCCATAGCCATGGATCTGAAAAGAAAAGCAGAAAGGAAGAGATAAATCGCCAACAACTATAAACCTTGATGACATACGTATCTAGGTCATGTGATCCGATTAGCCAATCAAGTTGGACTTGCGTAAAGTACTATCATGGGATTGAGGCGCCTGTGAATTGTGGTGCCCAGCCTCTGCCTGCCACTAGAGGGCACCTTCATGCTGAAGTGATCTACGACCACTGAACAGCCACACCGCGCATCCGCGCAACGCCGAGATCCAGCAGACGCAAGACGAAAACGCCAGGAGAAAGACGTGTTCGCGTGAGCCGAACCGCAACGACGAGCGCCGATCTTGGACACCTTAAGACGGACTTGAACTTATTACTTTTGTTTTAACCATCCCATATCTTGTAAATAGTACCATCATGATCATTAACTCATTAAACTTTATTACTTTTGTTTTAACCATCCCATATCTTGTAAATAGTACCATCATGATCATTAACTCATTAAACTTTATTACTTTTGTTTTAACCATCCCATATCTTGTAAATAGTATCATCATGATCATTAACTCATTAAACTTTATTACTTTTGTTTTAACCATCCCATATCTTGTAAATAGTACCATCATGATCATTAACTCATTAAACTTTATTATTCTTTAATTTGTTTACTACCTACTACTCCAACACCCGGGTATTTCGAGCCCTGATATATATATATTGCATATCCATTCATGTAATACATTTCACATACATCGCACAATTGCTGTATGACAAAGCTACAAAATGACGAAAGGTGATACTAAGGTTACTACTATAAAAGACGATTTAAAGGAAGATTTGGAATTCCCTTTCTTAAGTTATTTTCATGTTCAACTCAATTAATTAAAATTACGATTTACGGCGAGTGCTCTCGCATTCATAGTCAACAAAACAATATTTTTTTACTTGTGGCACTCTTGCCTCCGGTATGCGACATTGTGAAATTTTGCAATCTTCTCCTGTCATTATTACAACGAATTTTTTAATGTTGGAAAAAGTTCCAGTTTGGATTAATAAACATTATTATTCTTTCAATAACGGCATTATTCTTTAAATAACGGCATTATTCTTTCAATAACGGCATTATTCTTTAAATAACGGCATTATTCTTTCAATAATGACATAACTACACTTAAAATTTACTGAACATTTATACTGACTTACCTAACATTTTTAAGTCTAATACTTTGTGGTGCTGTTGCGTGTGATGAGAAGGAAAACACATTTATTAAAATAATAAATATTTAAAACAGGAAACAGCGAAGTAAAACAAAATAAAAGATGTCGCAAAAAATTGTTCTAAAGATATTAATTTGTGATTCAATTTTATCTCTTGATCTCGCACAGTTGCCACAACTTACAACTAAAAGTGTACAAAATTTAGAAATTTGAAATTAATTCAGAGCGAAAGAACCAGAAAAAAATATCACTGCTCGCGCGATCTTGTTCATTCTCGTTTCATTGAAAAATATCGTCTGTCAAAAAATATTCGGAAATCGTTTTCATTGCGCAAAGAATAAAAATAAGACTCGAAATAAATGAAGTATCAGAGATGAAATTCCATAAAAAAAAAATAATTTTTTGAAGAATAATTACTTTTTCAGCAGTACTGGTAAAGCAATCGAAGTAATCGTAATATTCAATAGACATTCGAATTTTTCCAAAACTACCAAATTATGGTTGATTTAAGTATACTTACTCAGGTGTTTTAGCATGAAACTCAACTAAATATAACAATAAAGAAATGTTTAATAGTGCATTCACTAAACTAATAGATAATGTATAAAATAAAATACAATGCAATCAAATATCTGGATTACAATTCATGTGATGTCTACACAAACACAAAATCGAACATAGAACAGAAAGACGGACAGACAGACTTTCGCAACCAATGCCACTCACTAAATGAAGATAAGTACTCACTGTATGCAAATTTTCATGAAAATATCTTAAACCGCGTATACGTGTATAGGGCACAACATACAGACAGACAGACAGACACCAAACGAGAAAAAGGCGGATTCGGCATCAGAAGGGTCCAAAACGGATAGAAAACTTGAAATGGGTCGAAAATATTGAATGTACAAACAAACACTCCATTCTTATTTATACAGGGTGGTCCCGAATTCATGGTACAAACTTTAATGGTAGGTACAGGACATTGTAACAATGATTTATTGTATAGGAATGTATAGTCGCAAGTGACGCGGTGAGGCGAAAACAGGGGAAATAACGGCCGAAAGGAAAAACAAAGATTTTATTGAAAGCGTTGTTGACAAGTGTCATGTTTACAGTAATTGTTCAAAATTGCGTCCACCAGTATCGATACATGCTTGACAGCGTCGGTGGAGCGATTGGCGTACACGTTCAAAGATGCCTGGTATTTCACGCACACCTGCAGCAGCTACAGATAAGCGAGCGACGAGATCCTCATCTGAGTCAACTGGAGTCTCATAAACAAGATGCTTTAGATGTCCCCATAAAAAGTAATCGAGGCTCGATAAATCGGGAGATCGGGGTGGCCAAGGGACTGGTCCACCACGCCCAATCCATCGAGTACCAAACGTGGCATTCAGGTAATTCCGTACATCAATGCTGAAGTGTGCTGGCGCCCCATCGTGCTGAAACCACATGCGGTTACGAATGGCGATCGGAACATCATGCAGCAGTTGTGGTAACACTTCTTTCAGAAAAATAAGATAGCTTCCGCCAGTGAGCCGCGTGGGTAGTAAGTATGGGCCAATCAAAAAGTCGTTCACAATACCAGCCCACACATTAATACTGAAACGTTGTTGAAACGCATGTCGACGCGTTGCATGTGGATTATCGGTTGCCCACACATGGGAATTGTGCGCATTAAAGACACCCTCGCGTGAAAATGTCGCTTCATCTGTAAATAGCACATAATCTACGAAATCCGGCTGCAACGCACATTGCTGCATCACCCACAGGCAGAAGTTCACGCGGCGAGGATAATCTGCCGGATTCAATGCTTGTACTTTCTGAAAATGGAAGGGGTGTAAGCGATTTTCGTTTAACACTCTGCATACAGTCTGATGACTCACACCTACGTCACGCGCAACAGTTCTTGTGCTTGACTCGGGTCTATCAGCCACAATGTTCAAGATGCTTTCTTCCAGCCTTGGAGTGCGTACAGCTCTTACTCGACCAGCGCCATGTCTGTTGACGTCGAACGCACCTGTTTCACAAAGTTGACGATGTAACCGTTGAAAAATTCTATGATCCGGCATTCGTCGATCAGGATACTCCGCGCGATACATTCGTAACGCAGCTCTGCCGTTACCATTTGCACGGTCGTACATGTAATGCATGTCTGCTTTTTCTGCATACGTAAAGTCACCCATCGTCTACGGCAGCACAATTGTGAATGGCGCTTTTCCCTACTGCGATGCATCATGTTCAACAGCGGCTAGACATCTACTGCCCTCTACCGGCAATGATACCAACCGATCACTCCATTTCTCTTTCCTTTTATTTCCCCTGTTTACGCCTCACCGCGTCACTTGCGACTATACATTCCTATACAATAAATCATTGTTACAATGTCCTGTACCTACCATTAAAGTTTGTACCATGAATTCGGGACCACCCTGTATAGATATATATATCAGGGCTCGAAATATCCGGGTGCACAGGTGCACTGTGCACATGAAAATAAATTTATGCCCCTAATTTTTTTCCGCTAGGTGTACGCCGTGCACCTAACGTTAACAAAAGGGTGAGGAAGCGTGTTTTATGTTATTTTTATGCTTGAACAAACTATTAGTATCGACCTCTCTTGCTCTAAAGGAACGTAATTAAAATTACTAATTACACATGATGCGAAAATAAAATCACTGGATTTATACAGGAGGAAGGTTTACTTGTGCCACTGCCAACAGAACTTTCCGATGATCGAAACATTTTCCAGATGGCTCTGTTGAAGCGACTGTCGCGACAGCCGTGCGCCGGAGAAGGGAGAATTTATATGTTCAAATATTTTTATTTACTATCTACTACTAACCTATCAAAACATATCCAACTAATAAATTAGTTTACATTATATTAATGCTCTTATATTACGTTTTTTTAAATGTGCACCTAAAATATAACCTGTGCTCCTAATTTAAAAACTTAGGTGCACAATGTGCACCTGTATTAAAAAATCTATTTCGAGGTATAAAAAATCTCTCTCTCTCTCTCTTATAATATAAATATATATATATATATATATATATATATATATATATATATATATATATATATATTATAATTGCATATAATTGCAGTTGTACTATGTTTTTAAAAGTCAAAATTATCGTTTGCGGCTTGAGAGGTTTGTTTTTATTCAAAATTGCGTTTTTAACGAAGCAGTGGTTCGAAGCCAATATTTATGCTCTTTCCGAAGAGAAATGTTCATATTCCGTTATCCAAAAACGATGTGAGAGTCATGGTTTTGTGACATATAAAGGATCGATAGGTAATATCGTCAACAAGAAAGGGAAAAAACGTCAAATTGGAGCCTCAAGTAGGACAAAAATTCCAAACAAGTATCCAAGGAAGAAACGGACATCTTCGTCTATTGCAAAGGTACGTTGTTTAATGTTAAAAGAAAATCCCCTCTAGTCAAAGGACAGTTGCAAAATCGTTAAAATGCTCGGTGTCCACTGTAAACAAAATGATACACGTTGATTTAAATTTGAAGAAAGCGAAAAAACGCAATGTGCATCGTCTTTCTCCAAAGCATATCGCTGAACGCAGGACACGCTGCCGAATTCTATATGAGAAACACTTATCCAAAGAAAAATGAAATTTTTTTTTTCACAATAGATGAATCATGGGTGTATTTAAATGATTGCAGCAAAAAAAGAGCCATTTATTATCATAAAAGGGGAGAAAAAAAATTTAAGTACATGGTTCACAGAATCGAAAGAAAGTTTTTCTAAGGGATTCATGATTGTTGCTGGTTTTTCATATAATGGCAAGTTAAAAATAAAGAGAGTGGAAAAAAATGTCAATGAAAAAATGAAAAAATGAAAAAATGGGGTCGACGAGCGTAAACGAGCAGGGGGCGAAGCCCTCACTGTGACTTCATGGACCGGAAAGTGAAATCAGGATAATACGAATTATTCCGATAGTTTCACTCTGCGAAAGGAATGTATGCTTGCGAAGAAAACCAAATAGCATCTTTGAAAGGATTGTATGTTTGCGAAGCAATCCCCGAGGGTTGGCGAGCTTAAGCCTAGTATATATATGTATATATATGTAAAACACTGCTGTTTGTAAAAAATGTAACACCATGAGAGGAATCACCCGAATGAAATGAAATTTGAAGCAAATGTCAATTATAGGATATTATGCAAAGTAGTAAAGTTTAAGAGCCACCACGCATGCGTGGTGTGAACATTGTCCTCTGAACTGATGCTAAAAGCGTATAAATAGAGGGCTATAGCGGGACGTTGAAAATAGTGCATGGTAATTTTTTAGTGACGAATGTTTAGGGAGACCTAAGTATGCCTCCATGACGTAATACGGGAAAATTTCAACAACTTACAGAGTTTGAACGGGGGAGAATCATCGGCCTTCATGAAGGAGGATTTTCCTATCGCGCAATAGCAGCTCGTGTGCTGCTGAACAGTTCCATAGTGATGCGAGTTTGGAAGCAGTGGACCGACGAGCACCTGACAGCTCGAAAAACTGGGAGTGGAAGACCGAAGGTTACGTCAGTATGATAGACACCTGGTCCACATGGCGGTGAATGACTGTACTGCTTCCTCCAGGCAGTTGGCAGTTTGGTCTACTGGTACAGGTGTACTAATGCCGGCTTCGTCAATTCGACGACATCTGCTGCACCGTGGACTGCGTGCAAGGATTCCTTTATACATGGTCCCCCTCACGCCAAACCATCGACGGCTGCATCTGCAATGGGCTCATGAGCACAGAGCCTGGCGGGCTGATTGTTGTTGTTGAAAAGTTGTCTATTCCGACAAATCCCGCTTTAATTTGTGGAACCATGATGGCCGGTGAACGCTGCCTTCCAGAGTGCGTTATCGAACGTCATAGTGGCCGAACACTCGGAGTTATTGTCTCGGGTGCGATTTCGTATCATGTCCGATCTCAGCTGCTACGAATGGAGGGTAATCTGAATAGCAAGAGGTATGTCAGTGAAGTGCTATAGCCCAAAGTCGTTCCCTTCCTTCAAGGCATCCCTGGAGCTATCTTTCAACAGGATAATGGTCGCCCACATGTTGCAAGGAATGTTCGATATTTCTTTGCAGCCCAACACATGCAACTTCTTCCTTGGCCTGCTTATTCGCCGTATTAGTCGCCTATTGAGCACGTGTGGGATTTGGTTGGTCGGCCTCTCGCTCGTGATCCGCGTCCTACAGCTTCAATAGACGAACTTTGGGTGCGCATACAAACAATATGGAATTCTCTTCCGCAAACAGATAATCAACATCTGTTTCACTCCATGCCACGTCTTATAGCAGCAGTTATTGCAGCGCGTGGTGGCTACACCAAATACTGATTTCGGACACTTAATATTGTTTTTTTTGCTTTGAAAATTTATTCATTTATTTGTACTAATACAAGCCGTTTGTGTATTAAATTTCATTTAATTCCGATGACTCCTTCATGGTGTTGCATTTTTTACAAACAGCAGTATACATGCGTGGCTATCCCGGCGTTGCCCGTGCCAGTTACTTTTGTGGAGTTATTGGTTTGCTTCGTAAACCAAATGGGAATTCGTAGCCTGTTGGGTAACATCAATCACGGATTCCCAACGGATTCAACAACACGGGCAACGCCGTGATGGTCTCGTCATTGTCAAATTCGCCCAAGTTCGAATTACAAAGAGAATTAAATAATTATTTAAATGAAAAATTATTTAATAAAATAAAATCAAGGTTTTTATCGAGTGTGAAATTTTCTGCAAATTTCAAAACCGTTGAAAATTTCAATCTATCTTTAACGATCCCGATTTTACCAAAAATAACTAAACAATGCCAGCCAAAACATTCACTGTGGAATAGTTTGAGCAGAGACTACGCATTCCCATTTAATTACTAAGAGCCGAAGGTGAATAAATTTGGCATGGTTCCAAAAGCCGAGTCGATAGTGACGATTGTGACGTGACGTCAGAGGGGAAAATAGCATAATTTTATTCTTTCTTCAGTTGCTGGAGAGCAACAGAACGAAGAAATAAAGGTAAATAAAACTATTAAATTCATTTTAAAATGTTCTAGATTGAAAAAATTGCCAAAAATTAAGCTTTGGGTTTAATTAACTCCAAGATTGCACTCGCGCAAAATGGTTGCGCACGAGTTGTCAAACTAGAAACCAGATGATTGATAATTCCAAATGTATGCCGCGACTTGAGTGTTGTCAAGTCATTGCAGGGCGGATATGTCCGTATGTTGGTTAGAAGGAGGGCAAACCAAGCTGTCCTACACAAGGAATTATGGGACCTATGAATCAGCAGGAGCGCTCTCGTCGTTATCTCAACTACAGCAAGTTTTTAAGTCAGTTAAGGTTGTGCTGCCATTCCTGGGGGATATCCTCATACATATCATATATTTAAGGGGATATCCTCATACAGCTGTCACCCTAGGTGCTCTACAGAGTGCCTTGACCTGATAGATCACTGGATCTTTCTCCCATCGAGCACGTATGGGACATTATTGGATGAGGACAGCATTGACCGTTGCTAATTTGACTAACCAAGTGACCACAAAATGACACCTGTAGGACACTGCATGTTTGCATGCTTGTATTCAAAATTATGTATTATTAATGTACGGTTATTAATGTACCACTTCACATTGAATACCACTTCACATTTGAAATGGCTCTTTTCGTTAACCTGTGACCTTGAAACTTTAAATCAAATAAAAATGTTACCTAGACAAATGCTATGCCACAATTTCATTCCTCTAAACTAATTTCTCCTTGGTGTTTATTTTACGCCGGTGTATTTATGATTTGTGGCTTTTTATGTGTCTTGACAAGCAAAAATAATATGCTTGACTGCACGTAGCCCGCGGGCCCCGCCTTGTCCAGCCCTGATTTAAAGCATTTTATGTAGCCATCTCATGTAAAATGGAAGTATGGCAGATCGGATCTCATGAGCAGCGTGACTGAGTTGTTATTGGAGATGACCGGAGGAAAATGTTTCATCTCCAAATGGAGTACTTTCCCCGGTGATCATAAATTTGTATTAGTTTCTGACGCTTATAGGTCGTTAGTCCCTGCTATCAGTCGGATATTTCTTCAGTTATGAACATAAAAAACGCACAAAATATCAATTCAAAGGTCCTCCACGACCGATGCAACACAAAATATGAAATACAAAAACGAGTTTTTATTTTAAGGTATTTAATAAACGTCGCACTGTAGAAACATAACACCTTTGAGTTGGGAAAGATTCAAGAACACAGCTTCGTCATTCTGAACCACGGTCAGAACACATCTGAGCTATTCTCCAAATTTGCACACCACTCCAAAAGCCATTTGAGGGCAAGACAGATTTAACGTGTACCATCCCATGTACACGTCGGTCTTTGGCTGGATCGAGTTTCGCAACCTTCCGGTTGGTAATCCGTTGCTCTTAGAACTGTGATATTTGGTAGGTAGTTAATTAACTTCGCACTGGGGCTACACACTATTCCTGACGCTCTGAGATCAATCCCAATTTAAACAACGGTCAGATGCCGCTGTTAATACCTGACCTCCAAAGATTAACAACATGTCGAGTGTTTGTAAAAATGTGTTGGAAATGGTGAAAATAATTTCCTTTACTTTGATACAACTTTCATTATTTTATTTTGTGGGAAACTCTTATTTTGATATGACTTTTTTACGATCTGACTTACCAATCAACCCTAGAAAATTATAGTTGCCAATTTTTAAGCCGTTTTCGATACTGTTAACTTTGAATGTTTTTAAAAGTTCCACTCTCTACTAACATTTGAATAAGAAAAAAGTGAGTATTATTCACTATTTCGAATTCCTTTTATCTTTTCGCTTCATTTGCTACTCTCGCATCCGCCGAGTTGTTGATTGAAACGTTCACTGCAGTTACTTCTTGAAATCTCCGAAAGTAGGTATAGGAAATGACATTTTAAATTCGAAATGGAATTGGATGCGGGCCGATCACTTATTGGGACACATCTTGCCAGGATCAATGCCAATTTGACGGATTTAGTTTCATTTAATTTTCTCTTCAAATAAATGAGAATAGGTTTTTAGAACCTGTTAGTTGAAGAGTTTAACATAAAAGTAATTCTTTAAGAACAAGTGGGCGAATAGTGTTGTAACAATCCTGTTTCTGTTTTATTTTAAAATTAAATTGACGAGTGGAAAATTATCAAAAAGTACTGTTTTTTGAGGGTTTTCGTGCTATATTCATTTTTTAAATACTTTTCACATGTTTGAAACGTACGTGCACAGATGTTTTCATATTTAAATTCAATCAATCACTTGAAAGATGAAAAAATTGTGCATTTCCAAAAGCATTTCAGAGATTTTATCGAATGCTTTAGGAACTTGAATCATTTCCCTTGCTGAGAAATGTTTTGTATTGCTCATAGTGACTACAACTCTTCCTGCTGTCAATTACTCTTCGAGATGATAATATTTGGCATTGTGTATAGCAATTATAGTACTTCTTGTTGTTAATTCCTCTTCAAGGTGATCTTATAGCATTGGATTTTAATACATTGTATCAAACTAATCTGTAACTCAAACTAATCCCAATTCATGTGTAGAATAGTAGCTAATGCAAGTCCTTTACCTTATCATAGATGCCCTGTTCGAACTTTGATCTTACGTCTCCAGCGTTGAATTTCGCTATTGCTTGCAACGATAAGTTAATGCGAAATTTTTCACGAGTTGTCAACACCGTACTCTTTGCCTTTTCACAATTTGTCCCTAAATTCTTAACCTTTATAACAAGTTAATCCAGTATTCTGCGCCCTTTTCACAAGATGATGCAGTGTTATTAGCCTTTATTGCAAGCTTCTCACCCTTTTTTACTCCTTTATTTTAAGTACTGAACGTTTCTGCTAGTGTAATTAAAGCTTGAGATATTAGTG
Organism: Metellina segmentata; assembly: GCA_947359465.1. Taxonomy (NCBI): domain Eukaryota; kingdom Metazoa; phylum Arthropoda; class Arachnida; order Araneae; family Tetragnathidae; genus Metellina; species Metellina segmentata. The sequence continues at coordinate 7,106,304 of OX375872.1, forward strand.
TTCAAAGATGTCATGGCTAGTTTTTATATACTATTTTATTTCCTTTTTTCCATTATTACTTTTAATTCATTTAAAACAAAGCAAAATTTGTGTTTCAATTGTTTTTGAATTTTAGAAAAATATATATGTGTATGAATAGTAAAATAAACAAATATTCCACTCCGGTTTACCCTATAAAGGTTGTTTTCCCTCTTTGCCATTACTGGAAAACTTTTTATCTATGATACTGTGAAAAAGTAACATATTTTTTAGTTGTATTTAGTTTAGGCTTTCAAAGAAAATTTTCTTTAGCACCCCTCTGGAAAACTGCCTCAACTAACAAGTTTTCAAGTGTAGCTCTGTGCCTATAATTTTTAAATTCTACCAAAATATCAAATTTCAAAAAGTTAGTTTGCAAGTTAAGCAACTTGGAAATGAAATTACGAAACTTTTATTAATTTGAAGTAACAAAAATGAATTGCCCGTAAACACCGTAGTCACACTCACTAATATAAGTAAAAGAATTCAAAAAGGCAGTAAATAAAAAGGATGAGTATCAAAGGATAATTCATCAAATGTTGTGTAAATGTAGTGTAAATGTAATGGTTTATGTAATAATTTCAGCAGAACTTAATATTTTGAGACCAAACTTTATATGTGGGATTTTTGAAAAAATTATTTAAAATAGCGTTGATATGTAAATGAAAAAATAAAAGAAATTGGGCAGTTGGAAAACAGGATTTACTTTAACAGACTATTTTACGAATTTAGTACTCTTGAAAACAATCAATAGCAAATATTTTAAGGATTCTAAACATGCTGGCAAATAAAATCCACGCATACCGTATCCTAATTAAAGCAACAAAGAGGATTAGGAAAATTATTTACTGCGAACTGACAGCAGTTCATATCCAGTTGCATTTCAATTACAACTTTTAGTCGAACTGTGCGAATGGAATTAATTGCATCGTCAATTGTGCTGACAGTGTACAGAAGAAATACCTCAACTTCTAGTATTTTCCCTATTGAGAGGCTTTTTAAAATTAATTATGGAAATGAAAGGGCGTAAGTGGGATGAAATGAAATTCCTTTCAGAATTCTTATCTTATAGGAGGGTTAAAAAGCAGTGAAAGTATTCCTTTTGAAACCTCTTGTTGGTTGTGGAAAAGCCATATTTGGCCACATTGTGCCAGACAATATCAAGAAATAGACAGACACACAGTGAAAGTTTGACTGCAATACAACCAGGGAGGAATGCTCCTAGCAGATCCTGAGCCACTTAATGTTGTGTACTCAGTGGTATTATAAGTTTATCATGTATATATATATATATATATACCCCGCTTATATGGTCAGTTTTCTAAAGTCCCGTCGAACTTAATAGGGAAACATGTGTTGATGCATTTATTTTTCTGGTTATCGGTTATATGGTCAGTTTTTCATCTTTTCAATGAGGTTATCGGGTAACATTTCTTGAGGCGGGGAGCAACACAGGGAATGAGCAGAAGAAAAAAGTCCTCGAAAGATATGAATCTGCCTTCAACGTTGATGAATGTGGACTTTTTTTTTATCGGATCTTGCCAGACAGAACTCTTTGTTTCAAAGGTGAAAAATGTGTATGGGGATAGAAAAGCAAGGGACGCTTAACCATGAATTTGGACCAAGGTCCACGCCAGGAGAATCACCCCCAGACCACAATTCAAGACAAGATAAATCTAACCACTATGCAAACGTTCAGCAAAAATGTTGAGGTATTACCCTACTGTATATTCTTGCTGTTACCAAGGATAGTAATCCTTCATAAATAAACTAAAAAGGGACCCAACACTACAACTCGAAGGTTGCTAGCGTCCTACCCACTGAGCCATGACGGCCTCTCTTGTTAGTTGTCCTGACAAGGTGTCATTGAAAGAACTAACCAGATCTTGATAGACCATTCTAAAATATGACCCGATCTTGATCTCGTCATCATCATTCAATCGGCGTTATTAGCAAATTGGATCAGATCATGATGGACACCTCCCTCACTTGGATTGTTCAAGGTGACCTTGAATGTCACATGATTTCAATTGAATGCACAAAACACTGAACCCTCTCGAGGTTTACGAGTAGTGTTGGATTGGTTTTTGACCCATGCTTCATGACAAAGCGACTACATCCATTGCTTGAACTAATCCACGGATTCATTCGATCTGTATAAAGATTCTATTGGATCCCCCTCTCCTTCAAACAGAATCCTTCGGAGCGATTTTATTAGTCCTTTCTTTTTACCAATAACCGTTGGAATGATTCAATTGCTCCATTTTGTAAAATAGAGTATTTTGGAAAGATTTATTGCATCTTTCCTTAGACTAGAATCCTCTGGAAAGATTCTTTTACTCATTTTCTTAGGAAATAATTCCTCGGAAATTTTTTTTATCGCTTTTTTGTATAGAATGCAATCCTTTGGAAAGATCCTATTACTCTTTCCGAATGCTTTGGAATGGTTAAATTGTTTCGTTCCTTTCCTTAGAATTCCTTTGGAAATATCCTATTGTTCATTTCCTAAGAATAGAATCCTTTGGAAATATTCCACTGCTCCTATTCTTAAAAATGAATCATTTGGAAAGATTCGATTGGTCAAGAAGGTCAATATTTGTTGGAAGGTCAATATTGGTTAGAAGTTGTACAGGTAAGACTGCAGGTTGGAAGGTTTTATTCCTTTCTAAGTCACATATTTCGAAATAGTTTTAATGCTATCATTCTTTTGATGCATTACTAATAAAGAACTTAAAAACAAAACCAAAGCCTAATCTTCTTACGCAATGTGAATTATGAAATTAATATTCGAAACGAGTAAATATTATTTTTGTTGTATTTGGATTGGAATTGATTCAAGAATTTTTATAACTACAAAACTTTAGCTCTTTGGATAGTTTTAATTGTATTGGATTTAATCATAATTCCATAAGTTTCAAAAATAAATGTCGAATTTTAAAGTGGAAGGGGTAAGATTACCCATGTGTTAACATCGCACGTACATGAATGAAAAAACGTTATTCCCATTCGAATAATACCTTTCAATTCATTCTAACTCGAACAATGTACGAATAAACAGGGCTTTTTATATGTGGCTTATGTACCTTGAATATCCACATCTGAAATTGAGACGATTGTGGTTGTCTCGAAGAGTAGTTAATTAATGGAGCAACACAATGAGGTATTGATAACGGTCAATCCCGAAGGGAAAGATTCAAGGACAACGATGACGAGGCCAGTACCTGAGCTGGCACCCCAAACTTCCACGCCAACGTGAGGACATTTGGGGCCCCGACAGATTGAATTGAAGTTTGGAACCCTCCGATTTTCGATGCTACCCCCTTTGCTATGTAGGAGGATTTATCCGAGTTCACCATTACTTCGGATACTGTTCTTTTTCATTCACTGCATTTGTAACATTCTTTTAATTTTCTGACAGCCACAAAGATCACGTGTCAATTCATTACTAGCGAGTTCTCTTTCCAAAAAATACCAGTTGTCATCCGATATTTCGGATGGACCTTCTCCAACAGCCCATTCTATTGCTCCAGTGCAAGTAACCACTTTTCGACCGACTTGTATACTTTCTATGATACTTTCTTTCCCTGAAGTTGGAGAGCATCTATATAAAAGGGTCTTCGAAAAGCAATGAAAACGTACCTTTAAGTACACGTTATTTCACTATACTTAGTAAAGTTTCATTTATATTTCTAAGAAATGAGTATGAAATGCTTCTACCTTCGTAACATTTATCACAAATGAGCCTGTAATGAACTGTCGATTAATTAATAATACTAGCGAATATTTTAACTATATTTTAAAAGCAAAAAGTATTTAGTTCGCAAGTTTCAAGGGCACAAAAGTACTTTGAAGTGCAAGCTATTTCACAATACGAAACTTTTACAAAATTCTAAACAAACAAATTTCTAAAAAATGAGTATGAAGTTGTACCTTCTTAATATTTTTTACGGCCTGAAATGATCTCTCAATTAATTAACTTGTTAAAAATAATAGCGAATATTTGGATCCTATTTGGAAGAGTCGACTCTTCCGAACATCTTATTGGACGGAACAATTGACCCCCTGTAAACGGTATTTTGTAAACTCGATTAAGAAAATGTTCTCTTCGTACTTTAAAGTTTGAGTATCAGCAAGAGGGGTAATTTGAGTTGGGAACACCCCTTCTGCTTATTCCAGCAGAATCTCGTGAAGCAACTGGTGCTTCGTGATTGGCAAAAGACTAAGCAAGTGGGCGGAGTCCGGATCCATTCGGAACAGCGCAGTTTTGTTTTGTAACAGTAAAGGCCACATAAATCGCAGAAGGATCTCGTCTTTCTTGGAAACTTCCCTCTCTCTTTTAAAACTACTACAAATATTAGAAATAACTTTTCACTTCTAAACTTTGACATTGGATTTATGAAAGTAAGATTCGTAACTTCCTTTCTATTTCCAGGTAAGATTGCATTTTTACGAATGTCTTTCATGTTAACGAAATGGTAAAGAAGTTTTAAATTAGGTACTGTAAATATTTTTCGATGGATAATCCTAACGGAAAGTCTCAATTCATTATATGTATAGCTGAGATGATAAAGGCTTCATAGTCACTGATTTTGTGTTCATTTCAAAGAAAAATGAATTTCTAATAGAAAATATATCAAATCTAACCAAAGTATCAAAGTATTGGAAGGTATTTTTGTATTAAAAATTCCAATAATAAAAATTACTATATAAGCTGTTATCAAAAACTCGCAAAATGGACATTGGTTCATTTTATATCAAGCTAAGGTTACAGGATTCCTAAGTTTCTTTCTATTTACATTTTTGTGAATATATATTTTGTGGTAACGAAATGATAAATACGTTTGTTTTAAATTAGATGCTGAAATATTGTTATATGATGGAGTTCGATACTATAGCTTTAATACGAATTTATTATATCTATACCTTGGTAGAAAATAGGCCTGATTTCTAGTTCTGTCCACAAATGAATGAAAATTATAATAGAAAAATGGCTCTCCCGTGATTACATTCTAGAAGTATCCAAAAATTAGAAAGTATATTTTGTAATCGGTATTAAAAATGAAAATAATCGAAATTTCTAAATAAGCTGTTACCAAAAACTCACAAAATAGACATTGGTCCTTTTTCTATCAAGGAACGGATATGTGCTTTTCGTACAATCTTATAACCTTTCTACTGTAATGCTGCAAAGAGCTTAATACTCTATAGATTTCATGTTGGATAAATATGTATGTAATTTCGTGACCAGGGTTCTGGAAATACAATTTCAACTTGTAAAAATTTGTTTTAAACTGCTGGCTTAGGTTGGAATTATCACTATTTAAACGGATGAAAATAACACTCTTTCAATCTCTTATCTTTGAGTACTTAAAATACTTTTATTTGCAGTACATTAACTGAATTATGCATTCTATTTTATTGTAACTTACAAAGATATATGCATACATAAAATACGTAATAGGTTTTAGTATATAATACAGTTCGTGGAGCTGATAGGAATGCAACAAACTGTTCGAGGTCATGCATAAAAATGTTGTATGTTATGTTATATATCCCAACCCTGTTGACCAATTGACATTTGTGATATTTTCTTTCAATTGGAGTTTACTGTGTCCATGGATACCCAAGCTATCTTTTTTTTCATCTCGTTATCCTCTTCTCGCCTCTTTCACAACGCTTTGTACTTGGAGTTGTCTGTCTTATACTTGACTCTGCCAAATACGGCCGTTGCCTTTAATTATTGATTATTTCTGTTGAAACGGGAGAAAATATAATACTTTCAACCCCTGCTTTTACATGCATTAACTGAATGATCCGTGCTATTTGATTAAGGTTTATAATTATATACATAAAATATGTAATTTTTTTGATTTTCTATGCTACAATTCGCAGAACTGATAGAAATGCACCAAACTGTTATGGATTAAAACTATAAATCCCAACCAGCTGACCAATTCACATTTAGATGCAACACGATTCATCCATTAAAGCTGGTTTTTCGCACAAAAACCTTTTCTTGCAGAAAAATGTACCTCTGGGCTGTACTATTAATTATATTATCATGCATATATCCCAACCATATTTTTACATTTAGATACAATGCGATTCATACAACTAAAACTACGAAATGCTCTCCTTGCAGGAAAATGTTCTTCTTACTGAGTGTTTTATCAAGCATACATGTATTACAACCCTATTGACCGCTTTTAGATACAATGTACGATTCATCCATGTAAAACTGGTTTCTTCTACAAAAAAATTTCCTTGCACAAAAATGTACTTGTTGTTAAAACTAAATGTTTTATCACGAATCTATTAGAAAGCATGCGGCCCAATTGAGTTGTAATGCGATTTGTCCATGTAAAGCTTGTTTCTACTACAAATGCTATTCCTTGTAGGAAAATGTTCTTTTGGATACACACGCGCATAGTCGGTGTTTTTTGTATTCTTCAATTCTTGTTTGCTTTCATCTAGCCAATTCACCGACAAACTACTTTGTTCTCAAAAATTTGTAAAAGCTCTTAACAACGAATTTACAAAAACAAAAGCTAGTGTTGTACTTCCAATGAACTCATGAGTAAACTTTCCATAATAATAACTCCAGTAAATAACAATAATATACAATAACCCATAGTTATACCAAACTTCTTAGGAGAATGTCATGTGAAATAAAATAACATCAATTAGTCATTGATTTAATAACCTCCTTGTGGTTGTCTTGAAGAGTTGTTACGTCATTAGCAAAACTTACCAAATCTTGTTAGACGATATATTTCGTCATTGTAAGAAAACATGATCATTAGAAGAAAATTGATTAGATCTTGATATCTTCATCAACAGAAAATTGGCAATATCTAGATGACGAGATATCTCGTGATTGAAAAATTGGTAATAACTTGATGGACGAGATATCTCGTCGAAATCAGTTGGAGAGGTAAATCGAAAATCGATCAAAATACCACTAGACATGGGTCGTTTCTTGTCGATATTTCGACCCACTTTCCTTAAGTCTTTGGTTGAATATGTAATGGTTTAAATAATTGTGTTTCATTACAATACAAAACCTTTTTAAGTAAGATTTTTAATTTAAAATGACCAGTAAAGTTAAAATAAATTATTTTAAAATAAGATAGTTTCAATTCAAATGGATAGCTCAATCGACTTTTGAAATAGTCACCTTTGAAAAATTTTGTACTTTGTCTTACAGCAGGATGAATATGAAATGAATTCTATGGATGGATATATCATGTATACATATTTGCATTCGAAGTAAATTGTAGAAATGACGCAAAAGTTTTTTTAAATGTTACAAATTATTTTCCGTACGCTTAAGGATGTTTTCTGTGATCCAATCACCATTTTACCAATTCAACCCGAGAAACGCGGGCTAATTCTGCTAGAAGATTACCGACACTTCACATTAAGGATTTAACGTTTGGAAACAAAAAAGCTAGATCCTCCAATCGAAATCCCCATACCATTGAGTATTATTACGATCAATCAACACCATACTTGATACATTTATGGTTTTGAACCCTGCTGGAAGCCCCATTTCATCTTTTGATAACAATTAAGAAAAATTGCAAAACAGAGTAAAAGATTTTAATATATAGTCTATTATAAGTTACTCTAAAGGAAGCAATCTGCTATCGTATTTCAGAGAGAATAGCAGCAAATATCATGACAGACAGTGCATCAAGTATTGCCGCTCTAGGTAATCTCCCACAACCAGATCGTTAGTGAGGTCAAGGAAAAACTGCTTGAAATCACGAAATATCCCAAATTAACATCTCGGGCACATGCTGGCATTGAGGGAAACGAGCATGCAGACATGCTTGCGAAGTCTTCAGCCAAATGGGATTTCTCCCCAAACAACCAGTTTAAAATGGCCTAGGTGCAAATTATTAAGTTATATTGATTCATTGGTCTATTGAACCAATGGCAAGCAGAATGGGATGCTTCTACCAAAGAGAGATACACTCATCAATTCTTTCCAAAGATTTCAATCGACCAAGTTTACCAGAAATAAAAGCTGGTACAATTTTTCGCAGACCAAGGTCCATTTCTTGCGTATCTAGAACGCTTCCATCTTAGAACAAGTACGATGTGAATCCGAGAAGGTGATTTCATCCACTACCTTTTTGACTGTGATCTGGTGAAACCCTTCACTTCAAAACTATTCTCACTAGAGCCAAAAAACTGCTACCACAAAATCCTTAAAACGATAGAATTTCTCAGCTCCAACATCTTACATCTGTGATTACATCTGTGAGAGCTGAAAAGTCGAATGTTCTCAAAATAATTTGAGAATTTTCTTTATTTTTTCCATTTTGAATACGATTTCCTGTTTTTTTGTATGGTTTTGGTACGTTTTTTTCATTTTGTTCTTTGTCAATTTTCAAATTATGTGATCATTTCCTTTCGTTTTTATGTATTTCCGTGCTTGCATGTTTTGCCCTTCACTTGTCTTTTCTCTTTCTGTGTACTTAAATGTTTTATATGTATTGTGGATTACTAGGCTCTCCCTTATCCCCGCAATATACAGCAATCTATACTTCCTTCAAAGTACCTATACAAAGTACCTTCCATTACTCGTAAACTGAAATATTTCCACTAGTGCCGAGTACTAGTAATAGATTTTATTTGCAAAGGAACATCTGAGCTGTAACCCCGTTCTCCAAACTTGTAGACCGCGCTAACGTGAGGAAATGTGTGGCCACAACATATTAAATATGCACTAGCTCCCACGTACACAACGGTTTTTTTAATACAAATGATTATCGTGTAATCGTAGGTGACGAGGAACACTTCTCCGAATAAGGTGCAAAACATCGGCCACATTCTATCGTGATCCCAAATGCCCTCACATTGGCGAGCTGTAGAAGCTTAGACAGTGCTCAGGTGTCGACCTAGTCATCTGTTCAAATTGACGAGGTATTGTCCTCGGATCTATCCCAACGAGGTTGATATCAGAACATCGCCAATAGCCCGTTGTGTTGCACCTATGCAAGTGTTTTTTAGGTCATTATTTTTGTTTGTATGGAATTTTTTGTAGTCTAAGGGGTCAAAAAAAGTATTTTCTAGAACATTTCCAGCAATGTTGAGGTAGTCAAAATCCGTCTCTAATCATTCTGCTCTTTGAAGAAGCTAGGGCAAAGCCAAGCGGAAGCTTGTGTACCTGCTTATTCGGCGTTAAATAATCCACTAAGTCAATTGCAAACGCAATTGCATTCAGCAGTTTAATCGATTTAAATAAGGGAAAGCCGAAAAGTCAAACTAGAAGAGAAACTTGTCGAAGAACAAGGAATGCTGACGTCAAATCAATGATATTCTCCAAGGCAGGGAATACAAATCATTTGCGTAATCCACATTGATTGTTCAATCGCGTTACTTGTCACTAGTGACGTTAAAAAGCTCTTAAGGTTTTGATCTCGCACTGTAAATTATTGTTTACTCAACTTTTGCTGGAGAAGAAATTTCTTTGAGGCTCTTCAGTAGCTGGTCTCGATCCACTCTACTTAGTCTTCAATTTCTGTAATGAAAGCACAAATTTTAAAGTTAGTTTAAAAAACGAAATAATCTGATAAAGGTGCCCCAAACTTCCGTAACCTTAATTGTTTGAAATCTAACCTAAAATTGGACTTTCATTTATACTAATAATTTTAGTAATTTTTCTTATAACTTTTGGCAAAAGTTATGTCACGAAATAGTTTATGAATAAAATACATAGTTAAATTGTTAAACGTTCAATAACCTATCAGCTGAGTGTAAACCAACCAGAAAGTTGATGCAGCTTTTAATTAACAAAATTGATCAGATCTTGATGGACGAGTTAGCTATTCTATATAATGGATACCAGGCTATTGGAATACATGTCTTGAAAGCAATCTTGTCTTAATTAGCAAATTACAGTTGAGTTGCTCTGCCCATACTCATCTCAGACTTGTTCACAGAACTCTCCAGTGCGACCTGATCAATTTTCACTACCTTGCTTTGGGGCATATTTTTTTTTATAAATTATAGAAAGAAGCTTTTAAGTATTACCAAATAATCCAAATAGATATCTTTTAAGTAAGTACCAAATAATCAACTCAAACAAAAGCATTGCACAATTTTTTGAGTTCTAGAAGGCATAAAATAAAGGGTAAAAAAATAAATAATTAATTTAATTTTATCAGTTTAATACATTTCAAAGAGAATTAGTTATTATAACTACAATATACATTCTAGACTGCTATATTTGTAAGCCCAAACTATTGTATAAAAGAACAAAATAAATGTTGTACCTCGGGATGTCCCAAGGTACAGCATTTATTTTGTACCGAGTTACAACTGGTTGCCTTTACAAATAAAACCGTCTAGAAAGTAAAATCAGGTTGTGTTTACATTGAAATCGCATCATTAGTGAGAAGATTTTTAACTAACTCTTCCAACCCTTAAAATAATATAATTATAATCAATAAAATTACAAAAATACAAAAAAAAAATGAAAAATCCAAAATATGTACTTATTAGAGGACGTATTTGAAATAGTTGTTTAGCAAACACAACAAACACCTGATGAGTACCAATTCTCAAGGTTCTCTGATGGCTACAATGTGTTATTTTGCTACTTACTCATAGAAGACACCACAATAGAAAGTGTTTCAAGGTACAATTGTCTACGACACCTTCCTCTATATAAAAATTACATACAGAATATGAAAATTTAATATTACAACAGAAAAGTGACACGAAAGCTTGTAATTTACATTCTACTAGGGGTTTTCAAATGAAAAGATACGAAACGTCGTAACAACGTAACCGTTAACATATTTGCCTATACCGCTATGGGAGAACGTAGCGAGACATCTAGGGAGGCGATTGGAATCTCCGCCGTGGATCGGAGCATACGTGGGCTTCCGTATGCGCAGAAGAGAGCAGATGCTCTTATAAAGAGCGCCGTCCAATTGACGAGGCAGTGCGTGTGAGGACAGGATGGCGTTCACATTGCAAAATTCTACGATTGAGAAGCAGCGAAGCGTTATTCGATTTCTGACAGCGGAAGGTGTTAAACCGGCCGTTATTCATCGCCAGATGGTGACCGTATACGGGGAAGACTGTGTGCCCGACAAGTCAGTGAGAAAATGGAGTGCCGTTTTCTTGCAGGCCATGAGAGTTTGGTTGATGACTCGAGACCAGGCCAGGCAAACATAGTCATCACGGCTTATCTCATCGACAAGGTGGACGACCTAGTGATAAGTGATCGGCGTGTATCACATTGCGAATGTTGGCGATGAAGGTGGATGTCAGCGTTGGAACAGTGTGGACAATTGTTCGCGACAGGTTGCGTTATCGGAAAGTGTGCGCGCAGTGGGTTCCGAAGCAGATCACCGACAAGCAAAAGGAACTGCGTATGGGGCTAGCACTTCAATAACTGTTTCGGTATCATGAAGATCCCGTTTTCCTGGAGTGGATCGTCACAGATGATGAGAGCTGGTGCCATCACTACGAGCCAGAGACAAAGCCGGACAGCATGCAGTGGAAGCATGCGTCGTCACCTCCCCCTAAAAAGTTCAAAGCCGTGGCGTGAGCAGGGAAGGTGTTGCTCACCGTCTTTTTCGACGTCCAAGGTCCACTACTTGTTGAATTCATCGAGAACAGAAGAACCATTAACTCCGATGTGTATTGTGAGACACTTTGAAGCCTACGGAGGTCCATCAAGAACAAAAGACCGGGGTTGCTCAAGGAGGGTGTGGTTCTGCTCCATGATAACGCGCGTCCGCACGTCTCCAGGGTCACACACGCGGAACTGGCCAAGTACAAGTGGGAGCAGCTTGACCATCCGCCCTACAGCCCGGACATGTCGCCCTGCTATTTCCATATGTTTGTTCCCCTGAAAACACATTTGAAAGGGAAGCGCTTCAACTCGGACGACGAACTCAAGGACGCTGTGAAGGACTGAGTCTCGTCACGGCCACAGGAATTCTGGAAACAAGGAATCCTTCGGCTCGTTAATCATATTTGATCGTTGTGCTCAGGCCTATGGTGTATACTTTGAATAATATCTTCATTTATACCCACAGTGTCGTTTCGTACCTTTTCATTTGAACAACCCTTGTATTTATGTCTTTTGGGAGTTTTTTATCTGGAAAGTTATATCTAGGAAATGTTTTGGCAACTTGTTTGTAGTTTCAGCGCTTCTATTAAGAATTAAAGAATTAAAGCCAAACATCGTCAAAGCGGCGATAAATAGAAATCAATGGAATCAATCGAAAGTATTTTCCTTCTCCGATATTGCTCCGACACTGCTTGACTCAATTTTTATTCCGCTCAAGATAAGTATTCGGAAAGAATGAGTAGTTCACACGCGTGATTACAGTCTCTCTTGTATGACATCAAATCAATTGGACCCTCTTGACCAATACAAATAATCTTTCGAAAAGATTCCAAGTAAATGAACAGTAAAATCTTTCCAGGGGATTCTATTCCAAACAAATGAGCATTATAATCTTTCAAAGGCATTCTATTGTAAGGAAATGAGCAATAGAATATATATTCTAAAAAAAAAGGAAGCGATAGAAACTTCCCAAAGGATTCTATTCGACAGAAGGAGTCAATAGAATCGTTGCAAAGGACCGTTCCAATGAAAGAACCAATAAACTTGTTATAAAGATAGGTTATATTGTAAGGAAAGGGGAATAAAACCTATTCTAAGGAAAGAAGAAATCGAATCTTTCCAAAGGGTTCTATTCTACAGAATGGGTCGGTACAGTCGTTGAAAGGGTTTTATTCCAATGAAAGAACCAATCGAGCTGTTATACAAAGAAATAACCAATCGAATCTATTTCTAAAGGTTGAAAGAATCCTTTCGAAAAATGTGATTTAGTCATTAAGTGTGTTATGGGGGAAAAGCAACACTACAGTACCTTTAGAAATCGGAGTTAAAAAGTACAAAGCCCCAAATGTTTTGGAGGTCAATCCGTGACAGTTGTTTTGGGTTTCAATGCGAATCAATCAATCTAGGGGGAATTTCAGATTTCCGAGAATATTCAGTGTTTATTTTATATAATGGTTAAATAACCGCATTGATCAGTTGAAAGAATCGAAAGAAAGATTCTGTTGGCCAATAAACTCGCAACTGGTTAAAAGAAGAGAATCGATGAAAACTGGGCGACATTAGCAAAAGTGAGCAGATATTGAGGGAGAAAATATCTTCTCCCCATTATCAAAATTGGTCAGATCTCTTGGAGTGTTTCTAAATAGGTAACTCGTTCATCTTTTCAATACAAACTCTATTAAGGGATATCACTTTTTCAAAACTCTTTTAGGACAGATTTTCGATCGGATTAATTTCCGTATTATCCGTAATTCCGTATTATTAGTATAGTAGATTCGAATTGGACAGATTCGGATCGAATTGTAGATTGTTTTCGAGAGTCATTTCTATTTTTCTTTAGATATGCGGATGCAGAGCTGGCTCACAGGAGCAGTGGTGTGCGTCATGTTTGCTCAAAGTATGTCTTCTCTTTCCTACGAAGACAAACAGAGGCACCTAATGTCTTCTACGAGTGTCCAAGACATCGGATTATCCTATCCAGCATCTGTGTCCTACTCCATTTTCCTTGGCGCTCTCAGTGGACTACAAAGGACGACTCAAAGGAAGAGGACGGGTCAGTCTCGTTTTTATACTTCTTAAGGAATACGGATGTGTGTCTTTGCACTTGAGGGGGAAGACATTTATTGGGACCTTTAGTTTAATCCAACTCGACGGTGGGAGTGTTTTAGGACTTATTGAGTTGACATATCCTTCATTGAGGATAGTGGTTGTTTCGAAGTTATCAAAAAGCGATCTGGATGTCGTTGCAAATCCAATCACTAGAAACATACCTGTCTTTTACCTTCAAGTCAAATGCATCGAGCGAAAGAGAAACCTAACTGACTAAACCTGCATGCAATCGGTCCAGAGATCGTCCTGTACGTAGGGTATGGTGCGCGTTAAATATGTTGTGCTGGACCCCAATGTCTTAACGTTGGCGTGGTGTGGAAGTTTGGAGAGTGGGGTGCCAGCTCAGATATTGCCTGATCGTGGTTCAAAATGAAGTGGCGTTGTCCTCGGATCGTTCCGTTTGGTATTGATCCAGGACCGTTGCAAATTGGCCATTGTGTTGGTCCAGTGAGACGTTAATTAAAATATCTACCTACCAGAATGTGTGCTTTAAGCTACGTCATCTTCGCAATGCTACGTCCAGTCGGACACAAGTTTGGATAAGTTTTCGGTCATTAGTTGAATTTACGTAGCATTAGGGCAACAAAACTTACTATTGGTTATGGATCAACCACAAATTTAAAGTTCCGAGGATAACACATATTCATTTTGAACCCATAGAGGACAGTGAGAGACTAAAAGTAGTAGAAAAGTGACTTAACTACTTTCGTGTTTCATCATCTGATTATTTGACGGATACATCCATTAATACATCATCTCATTGGTCCGTGACAAAGTAGTAGAATTTGGCACTCTGTAGAAATTCCTGTCAAAAGAAGTTGTCAATTCTTACAGATGAATGACGTGATGAACTCAGCCAATCTCTCAGCATTAGAACGAGAGGACCAACGGTCTTTGATTGGATTGAGTTTCGAATTCGACGATTCTACCACATGTGTTCGAATCGCTTGGATTCAGACTATCCTGCATAACCTCTTAAGGTACCAATGGAATGCAATAAACTAATATTTCAGCATCGCGTCGGCTGCATAAATGACTGCTTCAATGGAAATTCCTTTTACAATTTTTATGTACGTTCGACAGTAACGACTCCAGTGAGATTTCACGTTGAGGAACTCAAACTTTTGCTTTCAAATTAAATGCTTAATTTTAGCTTGATTTTAATGATCACACATGAAAACTAAAACGGAGTGTTGTCTGTATACGTTACCTCAGAAATAAAATTTCCTACTGTCCCTTTAGTTGTAAACTATCAGATTTTTACAAATTCTGTGTGAAAGCGGGGTAAACTTTCTTTCAAGTTATATATTTTCCATCAAACGAGATAAATAGTCCTTTTAGAGTTCGTAATTAATATCTTCGTCAATTGCGTCCAAATTCTTATTGCGAAAGTATTAAAGTTACTATTGAAAAATTATTTATTAAAAGATAATCACATTTAAGATATCGATCTGGTATAAAACTTTCCGCAGATTTCAAATCCGTTGAAATTTTCCTTCTATCTTTAACGATCGCGAAGATAAAAAAATTGGACTAGAGAATAAAAAAACAACCATGACACTCACACAGCGACTGAAACTCACGTTATTGGAAGTTGAACAAACTACTCGGATCGTGCCTTTGTTTACCTCTAATTGCACGGTCGTAGTCGTTTCAGTAGTCACATTGGAGTCGTACCTTTAACTATCGATATTTACTTACACGCACTCCTTACTACATTTTGGTAGAGCAATGGATTTGGCTCATACCGCTGTCTAACACTCACATACCTAGCGTATTGTAACATTTTTAAATATAGTCCATGTTTAAATATAGTCCAGAAATAGAACTCTATCAGCACACAAACAGTACAAGACTGTCATGTCTGAAAGTTCGAGTTTGATGCTTTTGTAATTCAAGAAAGTTTCAAGTTGGGTTTTTAGTTTATGCTGAAAATCATTTGACATTGGAAAAAAAATCACATTAGGCTAATTATTAACTATCTAATTGAGATAGAATTAGCTAATAAGAATGCTTCATGAACAATGATATCTCAAGTTCGAATTGATTCAGAAAGACACTACCTGTTGGAAATTAATCTATTTTATTATGAAATTCTTCATGTTTTGACCTCAATTAAATTGATTAAAAAAGGGAATAGTTTTTACAATCTCTTTCACCAAGGAAGCATAAAATAGCAAGTGTTTAAAAAAGAATTTTAGCATTTAAAAATAAATTAAAAATTTATTTCTTAACTTATAACTCTGATTGAGGTTCAAAACATCCATTGTATTACATAAATTATAATGATAAAAATAGTTAGACAATTTCATCATTGAGTTATCACCTTTCGAACAAAGCATCCTACTGCAAAAACACACTTCTTCAGAAATTGAGATAAAAGTTTTGGAAACATGTTTGTACACTTCTGTTTATGAAAATTGCAACAATCATGAAGGAATTATGAAAATTAAACGAAACTTGCAGGAAATGCAAAACAGGTTAGGATATGCAAATGATTAGAATTACAAAGTGATCACGCATGTGTGGGCCGAGAAACACCCTCTAAACTTCCAAGTGAGCCGTGGATAGAAAGCACTGTAAAGGTGCGTTGAAATGGGAGTATCGTCGTTTGACTGCTGTAAATGATTGATTGGAAGGCAATATTTCTCGCCAAAAACGCAGAGTGCCATAAGAACAACTGACAGAGTTCGAACGGATGATTGGCCTCCGAGAGGGTGGACTTTCGTATCGTGAAATCGCACGGGTTGTAATACCACAACAGTGATGCGTGTGTGGAAGAGATGGACCGTGGAGAACCGGAAAAGTTGGCAGTGGACTACAGACACTTCATCCGCATGGCGATGACGAACCGTACAGCGTCAACTCGTGCATTGACGAACATGCAGCGTCATCCCATCCCAATATTGGTGGAGTACAGGTGTGTCATTGTTTGTCTCCACGGTTCGTCGGCGTCTGCTGCGCCATTAATACGTGACGGCTACAATGGACTCACCGACACAGACAATGGCGTTCCGATTGGCAACAAATCGTCTCCTCAGATGAGTCAATCTGGACTGGAACGATGGTCACGTACTACAGAGGTGAGTCTTATTCAACGTCATACCAGACGAACGCCTTGACGTTCTAGTCTGTAGGGACCAGCGGGCTTATATGATGGAAGTTGTACAACATCCCTCCTGCAACACATACCTGGAGTTTTATTTTAGCAAGACAATGCCTGCTCACGTGTTACACTCACATGTTGCCTTCTTCAGTGGACGACAGGTTCCGCTTTTTCCATGGCCTCACTTCTGCATGTCTGGGATTCCATCGGAAAGCGCGGCTGAGCTTGGGCATCAGATAGAGGCCATCTGAATCAATCCACCATTCCTCAGCATGATATTCCGAATCTGTAGGATTCGATGCCACGATGTGTACAGGCTCTCATCGCTGCGCAAGATATTGATTTACTGCATTTCTTATGTTTTATTGGTCTGTAAATTGGATCGTTTATGTAAGCCACTATAAGTAATAAGCAAATTAAATTTCATTTATTTCTTTCATAGCCTTTGCAATTTTCACAAACAGCAGTGTACATATTGACCTAACGAAAAACACTAATAACTTGAAAAATGCACTCTATAACAAAAAAATCGACGCACCAAGAAGGAGTTGTCCGATGGAGACAAAAATTGGTGGATAGGAAAATTATGTACAGAAAAGAAAATGATTAAAATTTCAGAACAATTGAATGATTGATTTCAGAGTCACTGTAACGAGCTCAATAAGGTGTTGACCCGCCTCTAGCCTGGATGCAAGCTGGAACACGGCGTGGAATAGACCGATAAAGCTCCCGGATGGTCTCCTGCGGTATTTCTTGCCAAATTTGCTCCAATTGTCGGACTACGTCATCAACATTCCCTACCGGATGCAGTCGCTTTCCCATCATATCCCAGATATGCTCGATGGGAGAGAGATCTGGTGATCTGGCTGGCCAAGGAAGTGTTTGAAAAGCTTGAAGACAGTTCATAGCAACACGTGCCGTATGTGGTCTGGAATTGTCTTGCTGAAAAATGAGCCCAGGGTACTGCGAAAGGAACGGTAGCAAAACAGGTCTCAGAATGTCGTCAACGTACCGCTGTGCAGTAAGTGTACCTCTAATAACGACCAAAGGGGTCCGGCTATCAAGGGAAATGGCACCCCAGACCATAACTCCTTGTTGAGGGCCCGTGTGGCGTGCAATAGTGAAAGCAGGATCGACACGCTGCCCTGGGCGTCTCCAGACACGTCTTCGTTGATCGTCAGGACACAGTTGGAAACGGGATTCGTCGGTAAAGACTATACGTCCCCAGTCAGCATCATTCCAGCCTGATCGAGCCAAGCACCACTGTAATCTGGCTCGACAGTGTGCAGGCATAAGTGGCAGGTAGCGTAATGGTCGGTACGAGTGTAGATTTCGCTCTCTCAGCCGTCTGTGAATGGTCATGATGGACACTCGTGTGTGGGTCGCACGACTGATGGTTGATAGCGATGAATCAGGCGCTGTGACAGCTGATCTGACAATCACTCTGTCCTCGCGAACTTTTGTGGCCCTACGTCGACCGCTACCATCATGACGCTGAAATCTGCCACTGTCCACCCACTCTTGCCAGCATCTTCTAATCGCCGCATCGCTTCGACTCATATGACGAGCGATTCTCCGATTTGCCCAACATGCCTCTTTCAATCCAATTTCAAACTCTGAAAGTTGCTCGTAATCAGCTCCAATCCTGCGACGAGACATTTTTTCAGTGTTTGAAAGGTATCCTAAATCGCAATGCAGCAGAAATTTTTAACAACATTTCAAGAACAACTCCTTATATACATCTGCTGGATGCGCAGTTCCGATGCGCTGGAGATCGCACTATTCATTCATTGGACACCAAATTTTAATCATTTGCAGATTTGGTCAAAACATTTTTGCATACGAAATTTCAAAGCAATCGGATGATTCCTTCTTGGTGCGTCTTTGTTATAGAGTGTATTCCGAATATTTACAGTGTCTTGATATCGTTTGAAAGCTAAGGATTTTATATATTGCGGTCGATTTTTGTTATTTCTAGTGTATATATACACCTTAAGAGATATATAACAGTATAACGTTATCAATTGTAGCTAACGTAGCATTATTATGTACTCATCTAATATATGCAGCATATAACTCCAAATAATCCAACTGAGAAATATGGTCCTGCTAAAGTGAAACTGGCAATTTTTGTCACATAATTTTCAGGTGTCAAGTATACGTTTAGTCATGAAACAAGTCAAAAGTATGCAGTGTTCTCACAATTGTCATTTTTGAAAGGTTCTGATTTCATTGTTCAGTGCCGATTTGATTTGTCGCATCATTTTCGTGCTATTTGAGGAATAATTAAACCTACGGTTTAAAGTGGATTCCAAATCACTTCGAATATCCATGCCTCAATTCTATTGAACCCATAGACATGAGATGTAAGTAGACTGAGCTTATTGAGGAGCTTCAAAAAGTGTGAGCAACATGTCGACTAGCAGTCACGTGAGTGTTAAAATTGACCGTCACCATTTCGCCACATTTGATGGTATTCTATCTAATGACAGGGTAGGTATTTCAATAGAGTGTGACAAAATTGGCGCCAGAGTCTACCATTATGTCCAATCAGATAATGAATCAATGGAACCTTTCCAATCCGATAATAACCTAGCTGTTGAAAGTGATCTAAGGTCTTACCATTGCTCACTCTACTTTTGTACTTCTTCTAGAACTGAGTGCTAACCACTCGAGTACCACTCATGTCGACAGTTTATAGAGATATTCCCTTTTCAGCACCATCTTTCGGATTTCATTTCAAGTTACTAAAAAACGTACGAAATTATTTAGAAACAATGTTAAACAAAGTTACTCCTTGCTGTTAGACCGTCGTGTTTCTTTTCTTACTTAAGGCTAACGACTTGTGCTGACTATTGAAAATGCAACACCCTAAAAGACCTCAATTGCATATTTCAAATAATTACTGCTCCATTCGACTTGAGGAATTTTCTAGGCATTGAAAGATTTGGGTGTGTGTTTGGAGTATGTCAGTCCATGCTGCGCCAATATTTATTTGGGTGAACTGGTGGACCATGAAATAAGTGAAACCTGGTAGAGAGTGAGGGATTATTTTAGATTGAATGCTACGTGACGTGCGATCGTGCATTGTCCCGTTGAAAACTGACTTGAGACAACAAACTCTAAAATTAAAGAGATGCAGCGGTGGCTAATAAGTGTACCAGCAATGCGTACTAGGAGTATGAATACATGCTGCAATGCTAATCATTTGGATGTCCTTCTATAATCTTTACCTCGTGCAAATTTTAAGGCTATTGGCTAGTCCTATTCTTGAAACCGGCTCTATGTTCTGCCTTTTTATACTATTAGGGGGCTCCCCCACCTGCTCGCTTACGCTCGCCAACCCCCGGGGATCGCTTCGCAAACATACACTCCTTTCACAGATGACATTTGGTTTGCTTCGCAAACATACATTCCTTTCGTAGAGTGAAACTATCTGAATAATTCGTATTATCCTGATTTCACTTTCCGGTCCATGACGTCACAGTGAGGGCTTTGCCCCCTGCTCGACCCCCGGGGATTGCTACGCAATCCCGTTTGGTTTCAAACCAATACTTCTTTCGCAAGTGATTTCACTTTTTTTTACTTTAACACTTAATGCATCCTAAACTAATAGTCACATAAGTACAAAAATCTTCTGAATCTTGTTCCCTGTACAATTTTAAGTAAACCGTGTTAATCTCCAAACTTTAAGATCTATACTTTGTACTTTCTCGGTAAACCGTATGAGAACAGAGGGAAAAAAGCGAGCCTTTTTCCTCGCCAAATAAAAAGAAATCGTTTTCATGGCAATTGTTGCTACAATAAATTTGATAACTGGCAAACCCGATAGTCAAAAATACAACCCTCATATGCTCCGCGAATTTGCTCCGCGAAATAAAAAATACGAAATTTGTGTCAACAACTTTTGATTGCATCGAATTTGTTTATGAACCCATTTGAAAAATAATTATACCATAAGAAAGAGTGTAATGTAATGTATTCAGTGATGTTCTCAAATTTAAAAAATAATGGTATTTGCTGTAGATATAACGGTTTTAACAAAAAGTAGCAAAAATATCCAAAGATTCAGAATTTTGTGTGACCA
The DNA here is from genome assembly GCA_947359465.1 of Metellina segmentata. Taxonomy (NCBI): domain Eukaryota; kingdom Metazoa; phylum Arthropoda; class Arachnida; order Araneae; family Tetragnathidae; genus Metellina; species Metellina segmentata. The sequence goes on from OX375872.1 coordinate 7,127,223, forward strand.
ACTTTTGATCGCATCCAATTTAATTATTAACCGATTTCAAAAAGAATAGTACCGTAAGAAAGAGTACATTCTGAGGTATACTGCGATATTTAAAAAATTAAAAACTAATAGTAATTAGATATAGAAACGGTAGTTTTTAAAAAAAATAACAAAAATGTCCTGATTTTTCCCGAATTTCAAAAAAATATTAACAAGAACCAAATTGAAAAAAACTCGACGAGCTGCAAAAATTTACGTTGAGAGGTACTCTTAAAAAAAAGCTCACGACTGAAGACTGAAAATTTGTATGTGCTTTGCTCACTCGCGGAAGAAATTTCGCTTCTTCAATTTTGACACTTAATAAACCCTAAACTAATAGCCGCATCGGAAAAAAAAATCTTAATAATTGTCCAGGGAATACGATAAAGAACAAACCATCTTAATTTCAGTTTTTTCCGATCAGTACTTTCTCGGGAAACCGTCTAAGAATCGAGCTAAACAACACAGTTTTCAATCTTGCGGCGGCGTTGGCGGCGGTAACTTTTTTTTAATATAGAGAGATTAACAATTGGTGTTACTGGGGTACGCGATTTACATATACGATGCAATGCTAATCATTTGCATATCCTTCCATGCTCTACACATCATGCAAATTGTAAGGCTATTAAATATTCCGATTCTTGAAACCGGCTCTGTGTTTTGCCGTTTTATACCACTAAAAATTGGTGTTAGTGGCTCACACGATTTACATATTCTGTGACATCCCGTTACCCATAACCATCGAGATAACTGATCTGGCTGTGGAAGTGACGACTGGAGGATGCTGTCGTAGTGAAATGGTTTAGAGGACAGAAGAGTCTGTTCGAGGTGCAGACGATTGCGGAGACTTTTAGCTTTTGGCTACTGTATTTGTATCTGTGATGGATATCGTTCCTAATTTTAAAACAGCTCGTAAACAACCTGTACAAATCCTGTAAATAATTCTTATGATAATATAACTATTTTAACCTAGAAAGTGGTTTTTCTTTATGGTTGATATGGTACAGACAGCCTGAGGGATGGCAATTTTGTGGTTGCGAAGTCCGCGTTAGTTTTGAGCTACAGTTGAAGAGTCTTCTGGAAGGTTCGTGTGAAATTTGCGAGTGACGAACGGCAGCTCGTCTGATCTGTAGCTGTTTTAAAAGGGTAAGTGCCAGCTTACCAGAATTTCGTTGTAAATGTAAGAATCAGTGCACACCGAAAATACATTTGTTTTAGATTTTTCTGTGTTTATAAATCAACCGTTTCTGGTTTTGGTTTTAAGTCAACTTGACTTGTCTATCTTTGAAACGTCTCGTTTCTATTTTCGTTTAAGAAGTCGCCAGACTTTGATCTGTTTTATGAAATATTCTGTTTCAAGTTTTAGTTTTAAGTCAATCTGACTTGTGTAGCTTTGAAACGATCCGTTTCTATTTTCATTGTAGAAGTCGCCAGACCAAAGTGTGTTTTGAAGCATCGTGTTTCAAATTTAAGTAAATGCTGACTAGCATTTGAGTCATTCTGACATATTGTGAAAAAAAAATGGAACATCAGATTTTTTTGTGTGGTTGTTTTATATCAAATTGATTTATTCAAGTTGTGATATCAAGTTGTTTTATATCAAATTGATATATCATTGTATAATGATCATATTGGAAGAATATTTTGATAACAAGTTGTGTGTATTATACTTTACGTTTATGTTTCTAATTCAAGAAAGCGTTTTTTTTTAACATTTTTATCATTGGTGCAATTAATTTTGATTTATTTAGTGTGAAATTTTTGTTGTTCATGTAGGAAAAATTCTAGTTTTGCTTTAGCGTAGGGGTATTACACTGAACAGTACTTCGTTACACATCAAAACGAAAGTGCTTTAAAATACGATATTTTCGAGTTTTTATGTTTTATTGTCATTTGAGTGTGTTATTATCATTTGGTGATGTATTTGAGCAAGTATAGAATTTAATTATTTCCCTTAAAAAGAATGTACTATAACAAATTACTGTGAAAGTTAACGAAATACTTCTAGTTCGTTATTCTGACTCCAATCGAAAGTAGAATGGATTTATTTAAAAAAAACTGAGTTAAGCATAGTATTTATTTTAATAACTGATATTCAGTGTTTTGTGTGTCATACTTTGTGTTAGATGTGTGCTTTAAGATTGTGGATTCTGGGTTATTTTAGAATGGTGTATTATTTTCGCTATTGGAATTCTGACTTTCATCGCGCAAGCGATAAAACAGGACATTGTCGTTCTAACCGTGGAGTTCCAGGGTCTGTTCAGAAAGTAATGAGACTTTCTCGCCAAGCAGAATGCCAAAGGGTCAGTGTTTGCGTGGGATACGTGTGGAGGGAATTGTCAGCTACAGAGGCTGGCGGAAGTCAGTTGGCCTTGAGCCTTTGCAGCGCAACCTGCTGATCGGTGTGCATTTCAGCATCCAATCACCAAGATACATGGGCTGAAGTTGAACCCTCAAACTAGTCAATCGAAAACATCGCCAATACCTTGAGATTAACGAGAAACCACTTGGAGTGTGCTAACTTTTATAGTGCACATTGTAATCTTGGTATCGCGTCATTAGTAAATATCGATGGATGACTTGACAATAAACCGCAGCTTTAGACCTGCATTCAAAAATTGTCAATTGGAAGAGCATTAGATTAGCTACCGGAGGGTTGCGAGTTCCAATCCAACCAAAAATTTAGTCATGTACAAAGGGAGCTGGTACGTGTTAAATCTACCGTGGCCTAAAATGTCCTCACATAAGCGTGGTGGCAGCTCAGGTGTTGCATCTGACCGTGGTTCAAAATGACGTGATGGTGTCCTCGGATCTTTCTCTAGAGGATTGAACCGTCACCAATAGCCCGCTGTGTTGCTTTAGTGCGACGTTAATTAAAAATACCTAAATTGTCACACCTTTTTGTTACATGTGTGCCATATCTTTTTTTGTAGTCACATTTCTGTCTTCTCAAACAGCAATGGGGATGGATCTGACTGATTACCTGTGGAATAAAGCCCACGAAAAACACCGCGCAATGGTTCTCCAACGGATGATGAAGAACGGAAAAAGGTAAAAATCTTCCCAACAAATCAATAACTTTAGGAGCGAAACTTTCCTCTACACTCATTTCGGAAGCGTTGTTTGAGGACGAGATAACAAACCCGGCATGAAAATAAACTTTCAGACTTTATGCTTTTTTTAATTTAGCCATCTTGTACGAGGTTTATTTTCAGATCGTAGATTTGGTAGAAAGGATAGTGGTTTACGAAGTGAAGAACAACGGAGTTCAGTAGAATATTCTGAGATCTTTCTACTTTGCCATAAGTTTTAAGCTAACACCCACAGCAAATATTTCATGAATATCGTTAGTAGAAACTTTATAGATACCGCGTGAAAAATAGATGTTTATGCCAAGAGAAAAACTGCATAGATGTAACGAAATCGATGAATTGGCGAACCATGAGTTGGGTTCGTTTTACACTTGAAAGATTCATTAGATGTATTCGAAATTCGTGTAAATTTTGAAATAGTTATTTTTATGCATCCTACATTTAAGATAACGGTTTTTTATAGGCACTTGTATAGACATTTATTTTTATACTAAAGGGAAGATTTCATTTAGATTATATTGCATGACAGTTAAAAAAATATTGATAGAAAATTAACAAGCTGTTGCGTTGCAAAGGGAGACAATTCTCCAATATTTCGGGCTTTACTGTGAACTAGAAATAATCCAATATCAATTTTTATGAATTGTCTTAAAAACAAATTGTTTTGCTATTTCTTGATATTTTTAGGCCAGATGGACCCGCCAAGATATTGATGTAGATCATTGAATGTTTTGTCAGATGTTTGCGACAAACTATCCAATTTTTCCAACTCGTATTCAATCAATAAAAGTTTTTTTTTCTCCCTATATTTTTGAGTTAAAAAGAGTTCATTAGTTTGCAAAACATATTGGAATTTGAAACAAATCGTGTTTAGGACTTATAAATTTATTCAAAGTGCAATATTGTTATTTTATAAATTTCATTTGGTAAAACTCCTGTAATAGACACAAGCAATATATGTGCTAAGTTTAATTAACTTGTAATGAAAACTAAAGTCGATTAGCATTTTGAAAGTGATCAGCATGAAAACCTGATTTTGAGAAAAACATGTTATAAATTAAAGATTATATAATTAACTAATAATTGACTTTCAACCTAACTGATAGTTTAATCCACCCACAATCATTTACTAATAACGTGTAGAAAGATTTTAAGTTTTAGTGTGAATAATTTGTTATTTTTTGGTCAATTTTCAGCGTTATACCCCCTGACAATTCAAGCTCAGAGTTTGAAATTGACAAGGTATATACTGAGAGAATAATACTTTTAAATACTATACCATATACTACCTTCATTATAGTTTCTTTTCAAGCTTCTCGGGTATATTTTCTTCCTTTCAATATTATTTCAACCAAATATTTTTGGGATCCTTAATTCCAGAGGAAGTATACTTATTTCTATTCTAAGCCATACATATACACTCATCTATACACATATTCACCTTGGCAATAACAAGAAAAGCAATGCGAAAATACAAAAGTTGTAAAAAAGCAAGATCCTTCTGATAGCAAGTGTCTTTTCTTTAAAAAGAATTGATGCTAGAGTTTCTTTTCATATTTTTCCGAAATAAATGGGTTATTAAACTGGAAAAACTTTGGTTCTCGAGTACAATTCGAAGGCATTTCGCTATCAATCACATGATTGTAAAATATCATGTTAGATAATTATAAAATATCTTCGATACGGAATTATTTCAAATACTTAAGCGACGTTGAATTCAGTCGAAACTGCAGAACTTAAGGATATTGATTATTAACCCTCTGAAGTCATGACTTCTGACCAGTTTTGACCTTCTTGACCATTAGAATCTTTCCTAAGGAAAGAAGTAATAGAATCTTTTTACAAAGAATATTTTATTCTAAGAAAGGACCGTTAGAATCCATCCCATGGATTCTATTCTAAGAAAAGGGTCAATAGAATCTTACAAAGGATTCCATTCTAAGAAAAGATAATAGAATATTTTTCACACACACAAATGACTCTATTCCAAGGAAATTAGTAACATAATCTTTCCAAAGAATTCTATTCTGATGAAAGGAGAAATGGAATATTTCCAAAGGGTTTTAAAGAAAAGAGAAATGGAAAAAAATCTTTTTCAAAAGTATTATCTTATAAAGAAATATTTCCAAAAGTTGAAAGAGAATAGTTGTGCTTAGTCAGTCGTTAAGTGTGTTATGGGGTAAAATAACATTTATAACGCTCCTAGATTAAACCTTTTAATTGCGAACTGTAGCATTGCATTGCAGAATTGACTACTCTACAGCAAATGTAAAAGTAGAGTGGTAACCTTTTATGTGCCCAGATCATGTGACCTAAACTAGTAGTAGCGTGACTCTGCTTCCGTCAGCTGTGTGGAACCTAACATTCAACATATGATTAGTGCATTTCAACTAGTGTTGAAAATTATCTTTACATGCATAGAATCACAGATTTCTCACAAACTGTGAATTATCATTTAATGAATTTGTGTGTGGAGTGAGACGTAACATCATACGAACCAAATACGAAGGAAAAAATTTAAAACTCCTCCAGTGATGCAGTCTTTAGGGCATTTATATATCTAGGAGGCGGATGTCTCTGTGCTTTCCAAGGTAGTCCCATAAGTACTCTATTATGTTGAGATCAAGATATTTTGCTGGCTTCATTTTTAAAGAATTTGTCAACGAGGTTTGCTTCCATAAATAAGAAATCCGATCCATATGTACCTCTGAAATGTGTTAGATAACGGTGCATAAAAGTGTTGCACGATATCTCACAGATCCTCTGTTGAAAACGTGTAGGGCGTAAGTTCATCGATCATTATTCCACTACCAAAACGATCCCATTCCGTAATGTTCGGAGGAAGTTTCGAATCAGATGTTAAACTAAACCTAGACTGATCAGTAAAGAATAATGCTAATTGTGATGTTTGATACAACAGTTCCCGTGAAGGTTGTAAGCTCAGTTATTGGTCTTGAGAATCAGTTTATGAACTTGTCCAGGCCTCCTTACAGTATTTACAGACTGAAATACTGACACATCCATTATTGCTGCTTCCATTATTGCTTCGAAACGGCCGATAATGCGCCACTCCACAGATTCTTCGAAATGATACTTCCATAACAAACCGTTTTGAGTCCTCACACACTGAAATCAAACGCTGTATTGCAGAAATTCACTCAGATATTCACTTTGGGCATGATTCATCGTCAGATGACGTAACGCCTTGATTTGCATATCTGAAACCATTTGATCACTTTTGATTGGATAATGCTAATTAGGCTTTTCTTTCACACATTCCCTGAAAAATTCATTACATTGAATGGGTATTTCATGAAATATAATTATTTTTGGGTATATAAAGACAATTTTGGACGTGAGTGTATATGGCTGAGAAATAAAATAGTCAGTCGAGTTTAACAAAAATCTTAGGGGGTCGTCACTAAAATGACCCTTATCTGTGTGGTTTGACATGGAATATACTAGTACAAATACTCTTCGAAGATTATCGAAAAATTTCGGTCGTCCATAAAATCACTTCTTCTATATGTAATTCGAAAACATGAAAATTTATTTTAGCAGCATCGACTTCGTCTTTTGTCTCCTTCGGATGTTTTTCGAAACATTGATGCAAACATTTTTTGAATAGGACAAAATATACTGTCAGAAATGATGACAGACAACCTCTCTCTACAATCTTGAAGTGTTTTGTCGCCGAGAATCCTTGGTTCTCTATGGATAAGTGACATTTCAGGTATCTAAAATATGAAGAGAATACATATGGGATGTCGTTTTGACCAACTCTTGTAAGCTTTAAATTTCGCCATCGATTCAAGTTTTAGATAGTTCTGATATCTCGTCGAAACAACTTCAATAGTTAAGTAGGCATTCTATATATCTTGTTATCAAAAATTATTATTAACCCTCCAAGTGACGAAAATCAAGATCTGATCCATTTTGTAAATCTCGTCATTAAGAATTATCGATATGTTTATGACAAGAGTCAGTTTTTTTCGAAAGACTTGTTGTCCACCAGGAGAGTCATGACAAAAATAGAGCAAAGTGTTTTGAATGTTTGACCTTTGCTTTTCAAGCTTAGCAATTTCATTTGTAGGAGAAGTATGGTTAACAGATTTTACTTGTACGAAATGAATGGATTAGATATTCATATTTATATTTAGCTGAAGGTGCTAACAGAGTAAAATTGAAAAGATTTGTGGACAATTCGGTGGAATAGCAACCGGAGGGTTGCGTATTCGTAAAACGATCCAACCAAAGACCGTCGGGCACGTGGTGGCTGGTGTACGTTAAAACGGTCGTGGCCTCAAATGTCCTCTCGTTTGCGTGGTGTTTGGAGAGTGGATTGACAGCTCACGTGTTGACTCGTCATCTGACCGTGATTAGAAATGATGAGGTGTTGTCCTTGATAATAGTTCATTGTGTTTGTCGGGTTTAAAATAAAATCTAACTACCCACCTGTAAAAAATTCACGATTTCTGCAACCTTTTGAAACTGCGTAGTAACTCTACATATTTGAATGCCTTTTCATTATTAATTAAAATGTTTGTAGCTTGGATGTTAACACAACCTCGCTTTGGAGCAACACGATGAGTATTGGTGAAGATCCGGGATTCATACCGAAGGGCAAGATCCAAGGACAACACCTCGTAATTTTGAACAACGGTCAAATGACCGACAAAATTTTGGAAACCTTTTTAATTTAATTTCTTTGAAACATGTGAGAAAATTTGTAAAGATTATCTTGTAGATTCGAGAAGTATTGCAACCCCGTCGATTGGGGTTGAATGAATCCAAGGAAATATTCTATTGGTCATAGAGGGTTTTTTCGGAACCTTTTTAATTTAATTTCTTTGAAACATGTGAGAAAATTTGTAAAGATTATCTTGTAGATTCGAGAAGTATTGCAACCCCGTCGATTGGGGTTGAATGAATCCAAGGAAAGATTCTATTGGTCATAGAGGGTTTTTTCGAAACCTTTTTAATTTAATTTCTTTGAAACATGTGAGAAAATTTGTAAAGATTATCTTGTAGATTCGAGAAGTATTGCAACCCCGTCGATTGGGGTTGAATGAATCCAATGAAAGATTCTATTGGTCATAGAGGGAAGGCTGTTGAATGGAGAGATGCGTGTTTTTAATATCGTATCATTGCATATCGTAAAATTGGGCATTTTTGTTCGAAATTTAATTACAAACGCAGTTTTATGTTCCAATTCTTAAAGTTTACTGAAAATATTAAAATGGTATTTTTTGAGGGTAATACATGTTTTTCAGATGAGTTCAATAGAAGTTAAAAGCAGAAGAAAATCAAGGAAAGTGGAAGAATGCATTTCCCCTTGAAACAGATTATGTTTGGAAGCACAGAAGGAAGGACAAATATCTTTTTTTTAGTATTCATATGTATTACATACTCGTAGAATAAAATATTTTATGTAAGAATTTTTTTCAAAATATTGTGAAAATGATCCTAATTTTTAAAAATAGTGGAAAGCAATGTCGTTTTCTCATTGGTATCGATGCGTTAAATATGTGTCTGAAATGAAACAAGATATATTAATAAAGTATTTGTTGACTGTATGTTTTCGTGTCATTTATCCCATCATTAGCGATATTAACCACATCTTGGTGGACATTGTTCATCCCAAAATTGGTAACTTATCGTGAATACATCTTTCCATTCAGACCAGTGCTAGGCAGTGGCGTACACAGACTTCTTTTATGTGTCTGAAAAAGAACAGGCATGAATGTTGGAATCACTAGGCTTTTTCACTAGTTCTTTGAGGATTCAAAACACTGACTTGAATGCTAATATTCATGTTATACTACAAGGGCGTACCCAGGATCTAAAATAGTAGGTGACCCATCTTATTACCCAAGTAGTCAAGTTTTTATTTTTTACTACCTTTTTAAAAACACTGTCAAAATCTTAAAGATCACTGTAACTATCCAATACTAACAAATACTTCTATATAATAGTAAGAAAAAAGTACTAAAATTGTTCTACTTTCCTAAAGACCAAGTGTTTTCGGAAACAAACCAAATGAATTTAAGGGGGAACGGGAGCATTCAATTTACGTCGTACTAGAGCTACACAACGTGTTGTTGACGAAGGTCTGTAATCAATCCCGAAGGAAAGACCCGAGGACAGTACCACGTAATTCAGAACCACGGTCAGTTAACGAGACAACGCCGGAGCTGGCACCCCACCTCTTCAAACTTCCACGCCAACGTGAAGACATTTGTGCCACGACGGATTTGACGTGCATCAGCCCCTCTACACTGCGGTGTTGAAGTTGGCAAGTTTCGAAGTCTCAAAATTTGAAATTGTTTCTTCGTATACCCCTTGAAAGCGGTTTCTTAAAAATTTCATTGTAATTTTGGTTTTCGTTGTAGTGCTTCCACAGTAAGAATTCTGAAGCACATTGAACAAAATTCAAAGTTTTCTAAATTTGCCAAATGCTCTTGAATAACAAAAAGATTAGCATGTTTCATATCTGTTATTTTAACATGGCTAAAAAACTAGTCGAAGTTCAGACTTTTTTCGTAAACAGTACTAACTATTCTGGACGAATAATTCCATCTTGTTTTACAATATGTAGTAATCGTTTTCCACGAAATTTATCGAGAAATTTTGCACGCTTTGGCAATTTGGAGAAAAAAAGCTACAAGACAATCCATAGTAGCGAAAAGACTGCGACATTCGGGTATGTTTGAATCACTATGGGACAATGAAAAATTTAAGTAGTTTTCATAGCAGTGAACATTAGGGGCTTGCGGAAAAGACGCCTTAATATATATTGGCTTGTACTCTATAATGAAGAGGCCACCATCACTCTTCTGTGCCGTTGCTGCCTTGTATTCATTGCTGCCTTGTATGTTGCTGCCTTGTCTTAGAAAAAAAACCTTTATACTACTCTTTCAATTGTAAAGCAATATACACGTGTAAATTGTGATTTATACGAGACATCATCAGCTAATATGGCAAAAAGATTTTTCTAATTGTTTAATATTTTAAGTACGTGTACAGATTCAATTAAATCATTTTGATGCCACCTTTAAATATTGTAAAAGTCTCGAAACGATTTTTTAGAAGGCTGTTATAAGAAGGGGATCATACTGTGCAGAGTAATTCAAAAGCTCCAAATAATTAGTTGTTCGACATTTGTGTTTGATTTGAGCACGAAGGTACTTCGACACTCGATCCAACCAAGGACCGCCGTGTAGAGGGTAGTGGTGCACGTTAAATCCGTCGTGGCCCAAATGTCCTCACGTTCGTGTGGAAGTTTGAAGACTGTGGTTCCAAATAAGGTACGTCATTTGACCGTGGTTAAAAATTATGAGGTAGTGTCCTGGGATCTGTCCTTCGGCATTGATTCTGGACCGTCGTCAATAGCCCATTTTGTAGCTCTTCTACAAAGTATATACATTGAAACTTTATTTCCCTTTTTTTTTCTTCCTTCGTCATGCGGTGGTCAAGGGAAGGAAGCATGCCGATTTCTTACAAAATAAAACTAAAGACTATTACAAAACAGCTTTTGCTGACAGCTTTTTTTAAGAAGAATAGAGATCAATGAACACGTTTAGGTTCTGTCACTCTCTAATGAAAAATATCTATTTTCCATTGCTTTATTACTATGGTCGTGTTTTAACAAATTCAATGTCGCCTCATCATTCGATTCCGCTTGAAATATTATATAAGAATCAATCAAAAAAGATATTTTTAAAATTTTAGCATTTGTTCCCTTTTTGTAAAAATGTGTCTCAATAAAATCTATTTGTTAACTGCACAATTTTATCATCTCTTAGAATACTGTCAAGGGGTCTTCTCCGGGGAGCTGGTCAAGAATCGAGATGAAAAAAATATGGCGTTAATTTAGTTTCAAAGCGTTTATTTCAGAAGACCATTACATATTCATAAATTGTTTTTTCCTTTAAAAATTTGTTGAAGCATTAAACTTTACGGTCATGAAGACCCCAAAATATATTTTACATACACATAAAACAAACCCTACTTTAGAAGACCCTGTAAAATTATCCCAGAAACCTCTAACTCAATCGCAATAAATCTGCAGAAAATGAAAAATATTTCGTTTTATATTAGTTTATATTCCTGCTTTAGATCTAAACAAAAATTATGGGTTAAGACTTTTGTCATAGCTTAAAGTTTTAGGTGTAATTTAAACTTTATAAGCACAAAAGAATATAAAAGCAATTACAATAAGAGATGTAATCAATAGAATCAAAACGGGATAAAAAACAAAACTTAAAAGAACATATTTAAAAGAAAAAATTGTATCGTCCAAATGTGATGGTTAAAGTGGGAGTAAGAAGTGTGAGCAGGAAGAGGATTTATGTGAGTTGACCCCAACCTCATCCAATTAGAAGAGTTCAGTGTTGATACCAGTTGGGGGAAGTATATCTCCCTTTTACTCAATAGTATAGTTTACATGACAAAACCGATAGACCCGGGTAATTCGAGGGTGAAAGGGATTTTCGAAGATTACCCGCGTTGCATTATGGGAAAAGAGGGTAAACTCAAAAACACGGGACTTGACTAGGATTGAGATCAACCCGTGTATTTCCTCGCTTTTTCCCCAAGTTGGGAAAGCGGAGTAGAAAAAACCGGTTTAACTCTCCTTTTACCTAGAGTGTCTATATAATAAGAGTGGCGACAAGGGACCAAATTTGGCCCAATGCGCATGAGCGGCAGCCATTTTTCTACTAGAATCGTCTCAAAGAAGGTTTCTGGGCGAATTAACATATCATTTCAAGGAGAACAAAAAGCATATGATTGTTATAATATGGATACATTCGGTATAAATGAATCATATAAACGCTCAATTCCATGCGTATTTGATGAGATGGATTATACAACGCGCTAACGTAGATTGCGGGAAACGCCAATTTGTTCAAAAAAAGCTATTTACTTAAAAAGTCTTCAAATTTATATTGACAAAACACTAAAATAATAATAAATAAACATTCCAGAACACGAAATGGAACATGAATAAGCTATATTTTCTTTTTTATTTAATGTACACACGTTTTTCTCGCACACACAAAAAGTTCCCATGTTAAGTCTACGGGAGCTAGGAAAAGACCGCCTCGGGCTGTAGAAAAGGTCTCTAAGCCAATCAGAAAATGTTTCCCGTATGTCGCCACTCTTATTATATAGGCACTCTACTTTTAACCGGTTATTCAGCTCATGTAAACGGTACTATTGTCGAACCTGTCAAGACTTGACCAGAGAGAGAAACAGAGAGTCAGTAGAATGTCTTTTTTTCAACTTTTTTTTTTTTCAACAACAAACCAAACGACCCGTTAATTCGTGGGTGAAACGAATTTTCGATGATTACACGCCTTGCATCATAGGAAAGGAGCTTAACGCAAGCAGGAGCATCAACGCTTAATTCTTCGCTTTATCCACATGTTGGGGAAGCGGAGTAGAAAAAACCCGGTTTAACTCTTCTTTTACACAGTTATTTGGCTCATGTAAAAGGTATAGACCAAGAGATAGATCACTTTTATTTACCCCAAATTTACCATAAGCTTTGTTGTGTGCTTAAGAATACCCATAACCCACTGCCTTCAAAAAGGTATTTCTTAATGTTGGCGAGTGGTGGGGGGCCGAGTAATGACGTCATCAATATGGCTGCCGCGCAAACTTGTGACACTTTACTTAAACGAACCTAGCTCCTCAACGAAGAGTCGTAGAGCATTGTACTTTTTTTTAAATTACTCGTAATTAAATATCCATTGTTTTATGTAATAACAATATAGGTCGTAAGTGTAATAGTTTTCCTGATATTTAGCCCCAAACGTACATTTTACTAGTTTTTCTGTTCTATAGTGAATGTTGAAAGCCCAACAACTCTTAAACCGATAAGACAATAAAAATAGGCAAGATTTAAAATGTTTGCTGTGGGGATTTAAAAAATACCATAAACATGTATATGGATGCATTACGAGATAGTAAATGGCGGTTATTGTCTTACACTTGAAGCCAAGAACCGCTTGACCAGCCCGCTGTGGCGGGGATCTTGAGAGTTAACACCTCTCTGACATATTAGTATATAGTTGTAATGTATTACAGTCACAAACAAAGACTAAATAACAAGCAAATAAAATAAATAGTTTTTATGAATATTTCGTCGATTGTATTGTGCGTGTCTTCACAGTTGTACTTATGGACCTCTAAAATATGTTTTTATAATTACTCTAACGTTTTATTTATATGCTAATTAACTAAATCTAAAACTAATGTTAAATCTTACAATAGATGTCAAATTTGAAAAAAATGCTTTAAACAAAAACAATTTAAAATTAGCACTTGCGTTCTTGTTTAAGAAGTTTTTTTTAATCTTCTGTCCTTATAACTCGTCATCGGTGTCTGTGTCACTATCATTGCTTTTTAAAGCAACTTGATCCTGTGCATAAGTATCGTCATTTTCAGGCGGAATAATGCCAGGTGGCATAGGCTCTTCATACCACTTAACCTGGCATTTCCTAAGTTTTATCCATGACAGGTTGGGTCAATGTTTTACAGAAGGTTACAGATGTTTACACGCTTCCACATCCATGTTTACAGCATTGCTCCGCTTAACTTTTTGTTTCAAAGCTGCTTTTGAAGGAGGAAGAGTAGGATCAACAGGCCTAAGTATTGTCAACGGTTTACTTGTTAGCAGAGCTTGTTTTAAAAATACTGTATCGCACTTCTGATACATACCACACACAAATGTCTCTACACCAATGAGCAATGATTCATCCACCAAGACGGATTCTCCTAATTTAGACAGTTTTTTTGATGAGCTATGCTTTTTGTGAGAATATTAAAAGGTTTTATTTTACCTTGTCTGATAAAAGCAGCAGTGTAATCTGAACCAGTCAAGGCGTGAAAGCCTGGCAGGCCGTCAGCTATTTCACTTCCTATTTCATTTGCTATTTTTGAGACGTTAATATATCTTCTAGAGTTGTTTGAAGATACACCACATTCAAAGCACAAGTGTGCATTCTTTAAATTCTTTTGGTGATAGACCATTAAGACTGAGATATCTTAATCGTTTGCTCGCACCAAAACATTTTTCTCGTCATCATTTCGAGCCGTGTGTGTAATATATCAAATTATCCTCTTAACTGCTTCATTGTGTTGGCAGGCAAGTTCTTTTGCCTCATTTACGTTCATGTTGGTGCCTGTCCATGAGAACGTGTAACAAGTCTGTTCTACAGCAACATATAACTTTTTATTGCCTAGCAAGTGACGATATTTGGAAGATCTCCATTCTTTGCATAGAAACTTTGTTAAAGATGTCTTGAAAGATTCAATTCTTAGAGCCTAAGTTTCTTAGAGCCACTGAAGACTTTTTTGGAATTTTTGTTCAGGTCCAAACATTTTTATTTCAGACACTAGTGTTTTAACAATACGTATGTCATTTCCGTATCCTTGATATTTGGAGTGCCATAGACGTCAAACACTAAGTGAATTTCTCTGGCTTCTCCTTTACAGATTAATCCTAGAATGTTGTTGGCAAGAGCTCCATAGTTATCTGGGAATTGAATTGTATACATAATGAACATAGCATCAAAGACTATTGTGTCCACAGTAAGTGGAGCAGATACGATATCTTCTTTTTGAAGCTCTTCCAACTTATGCATCAGTTTTTATTTGCATGTTTTATTCAGTGAGCCATCTATCTGTCCAAGAGCTAGGGGAACTGGGGTAAGAGGATAGGCCAAAACATCCCTCATATCACACTTCTGTTCAGAGGCAATATTGGTCTTGCAAAAAGATCACGCGTGCATTTAACGACATAGAGCTTTTAATCTGACCCTTGGATAGTTTTAGAAGCACACACAAAAGCACAGTTCAAAGCAATTTTTCTTGGTATTGGAAGTTTAACATTTCTTGGATCACTAACATACAACGTCTTAAAATTTTCAAAGGCCTCTGTGCCTTTGAAGAATGCACTAAGTAGATCTTTACTTACTTTATTGTCCACAACATGCCCATTGGATATGTTTCTAAAATAAGTTTCTCTGTCCATTTCTTCAAAAGGATCTGAAAAGCTCTTGAGTGAAGATATTACACACTCAACATATTTGTTGTCTTTTTCGATTCGACTTTCTAGAAGGTCCTGTTTAGAGTCTGGTCTCCTGGATACATCACTGCCTTCTTCCAAACTTGTTACTATTTTGCTCCGTAATGATCTTGTTTTCATCCACCTAGCCCTAGCTGAATCAAAGTTGGCAAAAGCTGTAATATTAATCACGCATCCATCCATAGAAAATTACAAATTTTAAGGACATTATTACCCTTATCAAGATAAAAATTTCTTTTTGCAATATTTTCCTAGTATATTACAGATACAGAATGTTTCTTTCGATTCGACAAATTTCGGTAAAACTTATTAATATTGCCAGTGCAACAATTTAAAATTTTCTTAGATTGAAAAAAAAAGTCACTACATATATTAGATACAATAGCCACCTATCCTTTATCTTAAATTTAGAAGTGCAATGTTTCCCCAGTATCATTATTCACCTAAATTCACATGAATAGACATATAAATTTGAAAATAATATTGGCATATAACATTTTTATATCTGATCAGATTTAATCGTCAACGATGTATGGAAAAACAATGCTTACAAATAGACTATTTAAATAGTAGTATGAAATATATTAAAGTACTTAGCTTACCTTATCTTAAAAAGCTTACCTTTTAACCCGCAATAAATAATGTAGAACCAATAAACTCGAACTGTTAAAAAGAGAAACATCCAACAGCGAGAAAGTGTAATTGAACTTGCTAAAACAGACTCCAGCTACGGTACAAACCAGGACATATATAAGAGGACAAACGCTCTTAAATTAATAGGATAGGTTTGAAAAATCAACGGGATAATGACACCGTATTTGTGAGGTTAAATCATTTGAGGTTCCTAGTATGTTTTTGAATACTGATAAAGTACAACTTTGTTGATTAACTTCAATGACTATAATGGTTTATACTTGGTCTTCAAATGTACTAATCATTAGTACAGTTTTTAGATGGAATTCTCCTTTACAATCTATTTGTTACGAATAAGTAACATGTTTGCACATGTGTGGTTGTAAATTCACGCGGCCATTAACACAGTTGGGATCTTTGAACTGGAAAACGAAACGATCCTTCCATTTTAGATTGAAATAATTAAGATCATAGGGCAATGCGCGCCCCTAATCACTGCTCGGAATGCTTGAGAGACATTTCCTCTTAAAAATGTTCTTTCTCTATTCAAACACTTATCTATAGATAGCATGTGATCTTCCGTATCATTTATACTTACTACATTAAAATTTAGCATTAGTAAATTATATGGTAAATATTACAATAGAGTAATTATTAAAACATATTTTAAATCCATAGGTACTACTATGAACACTTACAATACAATAGACAAATATACATAAACATTTGTTATTTAGTCTTTGTTTGTGATTATAATACATTATAACTCCATACTAATACATCAGAGAGGTCAGTGTTAACTCTCAAGATCCCCGCCACAGCGGGCTGGTCAAGTGTAAGACAATAACCGCCATTTACTATCTCGTAATGCATCCATAGCCATGTTTATGGTCTTTTTTAAATCCCCACAGTCTTAGCAAACATTTTAAATATTGCCTATTTTTTATAGTCTTATCGGTTTAAGAGTTGTTGGGCTTTCAACATTCACTATGAAACAGAAAAACTCGTAAAATGTACGTTTGGGGCTAAATATCAGGAAAACTATTACACTTACGACCTATATTTTTATTACATAAAACAATGGTTATTTAATTACGAGCAATTAAAAAAGTACAATACTCTACGACGCTTCGTTGAGGAGCTAGGTTCGTTTAAGTAAAGTGTCACAAGTTTGCGCGGCAGCCATATTGATGACGTCATTACTCGGCCCCCCACCACTCGCCAGCATTAAGAAATACCTTTTTGAAGACTGTGGGTTATGAGTATTCTTAAGCACACAACAAAGTTTATGGTAAACTCGGGTAAATAAAACGTGTCCTATCTCTTGGTCTAGTACTAATTAGAGTCGTTTACATGACCAAACCGATCGACCCGGGCAATTCGAGGGGGAAAGGGATTTTCGATGATTACCCGCGTTGCATCATAGGAAAGGAGGTTAAACTCAAAAACACGGGACTTGACTAAAATTAAAAACAACCCGTGTATTTCCTCGTTTTTTCCCCACCAAGGAGAAGCGGAGTAGAAAAAAATCCGGTTTAACTCTCCTTTTACCCGGGTATTTGGCTTGTAGCTTTGGTAAAACATAGTAAAACACAGAAAATCTTCGTTCTATCTTAATCCCTTTACCATTTATTGTATCACTTCTGCTTGGTGGATTATCGGTCCTTTCAAACTTGTTTTGAACTCGACCCTCGAACTTGTCTTTCGCAAAGACAGGGTTTCGTTTCACAGTTCGTCTAACGTCTTCAAACTTCTCCAACAGTTCCACCAAATCTGTAGGGGAGTTTATTTCTGTCCATTCTCTGAGATACATATCTTTAAATTCGGATGGTGTTTTTTTCTTCATCTGATCTGTGATGATCAAATCTCTCAGTTTTTCAAAAGTAAGGACCTGACAACCTGCAATCCATCCATCGAAATAAGTAGACAATTCATGATAGAAATCCCTCCAGTTCCGATCAACTGCTTTATGGTGTGAACTAAATAACTGTCGAAATCTTTCTTTTGTTAGTTTGAACCTTTTTAACAGAATATTTTTCATTTGATCATAATTTGTAGCTAGGTCAGCTGGTTCACGGGCCATTATATGTGCAATCTCTTGGGGGATCAAACTTAATAGATGAGATACCCACATTTCTTTTCCCAGCGACAGCAAAGTTACCTGTCGCTCGAACAAGATTAAATAAAGACTCATATCATCTTTCATGTCGTATTTCGGAAGGATCTAGGTCAAGTCTCTATTCGATGGTCTAGGATTATCAACTGCACCTTGCTGTGTTTGACTAGTTGCTTCTATTCTCAATTTTTCCAACTCATACTCTCGTTCTGCTTTTCTTCAAGGGCTTCAATTCTCAGCTTTTCTTCAAGGTCTTTGATTCTCCGCTTTTCTTCAAGGGCTTCATTTCTCCGCTTTTATTCAAGGGCATAATTTGTTTTTAGAGTTTCTATAATTCTACCAAAAAGATCTTTGGTGAATTCCTCATCATATCCCTCACTTGAAGTAATAAGATTCACTAATTCTTTTATGGATTTTCCTACTGTGATTTCTAAATCTATCTCCTACACCAATTTGATCAAGTCCTCTTTCTTTCCCTTAACTAAATAAGTCATAATTAAATTCTAAACAGTTCCCTTTTTTTTTTTTACTCAAATATACTGTAAGGTACAAAAAGAAAACTTTTCGAAACCGAAACTGTCCAGAATTCTGACTTACCTTATAGCCAAGCCACAAAAAATATAACTCAAAGACAATAGAACAATAGAAAAGAAATAAATGTACAAAAAACAATTTTGTTAGCCAAAAGACCTTCAAACGATTTTTTTTTAAATTTAAATCAAAATACCATTTTAAATACAAAACAAATTTAAATTATTAATTAAGATAAATGATCATCTACGATAACTAAAATCTCTTACATTTTTATTACACATAAATTCCAAAACAATACTAAATTCTATTAGAAAAGCAAAATTTGCAATTAAGAAGTTTTTGTTTCGTAAACTGTTACGATAACTGGAAGTTATCACAAAAACAAAAGTAAAATTGTACGTTATATCTAATAGTACATAAAATTTTAGATTTAAAACCAAAACCACTTATCTGGAACAGTTGCTTGATGGTGCACCGGAAGTCCTTGAGCTGGAACCCAAAGTTTGAACTGGACTTCGCTGACGATGACAGGACGCGATGCCCAAAAAGTTCTGACCGGATGGCCCTTTCGCTGCTGAACACACACGCTTTTCACACACAGGAACAGGACGAGATGTCCCAATTCTACTGACCGGACTAAGCTTCGTTGCTGGACACACGCAGTAACAGGACACGTTTTATACACAGGAACAGGACGGGATATCCAAAAACATCGTAACGGATAGCCCACTTCGTTGCTGCCGGACGCACGCAAATACTCCACTCACGAGGACGGGATGTCCAAAATCTTCGAACCGGATGGCATCTTTCGTTGCTGCCAGACGCACGCAATTCACTGGAACACAGGACATGATAGTCCTTTGCTGCTGAACACACGCAATTTTTCACTGAACACAGGACGAGATGTCCACAGTTTATTCACAAATCAGGACGGGATGTCCAAAACTTCGATTTAATGGGAATCGATCCCAATGCATGCCACCATTAATAGGTAGCTGTGACATCGTGATAAAAGAAAAACCCTTTTTTAAAGAATAAAAAAAATTATTTACAAATTGGTAGCGATATCACAGTCACAACTAGATCTCATCATACGTAGAAAACATAACGGCTGAAACATGCCACTCTGACACAGCACCGTGTCCACTCTTCAAAGAAACATCCAATCGACTAAAAAGCAGTTTTCAAAAAAAAACATTTCACCCACGTTATACATAAAAGAAATAATAAACTTCCGGGAAAACCATTTAAGCTCACGTAAATATGTCAAAAGAAAAAGATATCCTTTCCAAGAGTGATAAGAAGTATAAATAAACACAGGAAGTATCGCAATGTCTTGGAATAAGGAAAAATAAATACTATCATTATATTTAAAAGATATTCCAGAAGTATACGTTACAGCGGTTTAACTCTCCTTTTACCCGGGTATATGGCTCATGTAAACGGTACTATTGTCTAACCTGTCAATACTTTACCAGAGAGAGAAACAGTCCGCAGAGTGTCTCTTTTTTCAACTTTAGTATTGTTTCCATGACCAAACCAATCGACCCAGCTAATTCGAGGGTGAAAGGGATTTTCGATGATTACCCGCGTTGCATCATAGGAAAGGAGGTTAAACTCAAAAACACGGGACTTGACTAAGATTGAAATCAACCCGTGTATTTCCTCGTTTTGTCCCCACCTAGGGGAAGCGGAGTAGAAAAAAATCCGGTCTAACTCTCCTTTTACCCGGGTATTTCGCTCATGTAAAAGTCCGAGTTAACTCGAGGATCAACGATAATCCGCGAGTTATCGAAAAAAAACCGTATTCACAAGTCCTGATCCGTGGTTTAAACTGCCGGTTCGGTGTTACATTTTGATCCTCCGAAATCGGCGAGTTAACTCGCGAGTAAGAGTTACGCATGCGCAGTATTACATTTTCAGCTATACAAAATGGATGACACATTTCATTCTATGCTAAATTACAGTTTTCTTGCGACGATTGGATTGGACGTATCATTACGGAGCACGTGCTTCATAGCAGCTCATGTCCTCATTATAATATTGCTTAAATGGAAAATTTAAAACATAATTTTTTTGAAATTAAAAAAAAAATGAAAATAAAGGTAGCAGTGTAATCTTGAACAAGCAGCTTGGAGAAAAGATAGATGGCGGCACCTCCGTCAACAAAGCCGGAGAGAGCGAAAGGTAGAATATGACCATGACAGATACAAATTTGTCGTAGAATAAAAATTATTCTGTTGATTTATTACGAATTGAAAGAAAATTGGCCATGCAAGTTACTTTTCACGACACCAACACACACCCATACTGACAAGTACAAAGATAATCGGATTACATATATGTGTTAAGACATTGTGTACAATTCTTTCTTGCAAAATTTAGGATTCTATAAAAATCCAATTTTAAATTAAATAAATTTGCAATTCTTTACAAAAACCTATATTTAAATGCTGTGTGAGTCCTATTGAATCAAAATTTGGATTCAATTCTACGGTGAAGTACGTGCTTGATCAGTATGAATGCAGATTCGGGCGTCGTAACCAATGTAAACAATACCACGTGATCGTAAGGAGACCAATCACAGCTAGCGTCTCATTTTAATCCCCGGATCACTTAACACGCCGTTTGAGAATACAGTACTTGATTATCTTCGAATTAACTCTAACGGTCATATTCACAAGTCTCGAGTTAACTCGAGGATCAGTTGATCCGCAAGTAAGAGTTAACTCGAGGATTAGCAAGAACGGTATTCTCAAACAGCGTGTTAAGTGATCCGGGGATTGAAATGAGACGCTACCTGTGATTGGCTACCTCACGATCACGTGGTATTGTTTACATTGGTCACGACGCCCGAATCTGCATTAATACTGATCAAGCACGTACTTCGCCGTAGAATTTATTCCAAATTGTGAATTTATAGGACTCATACAGCATTTAAATATGGGTTTGGGAAAAGAAATGCAAAGGTATTTAATTTCAAATCGGATTTTTATGGAAACCTAAATTTTGCAAGAAAGAATTGTACACAATGTTTTGACAGATATATGTAATCTGATTATTTTTCTACTTGTCAGTATGGGTGTGTGTTGGTGTCGTGAAAAGTAACTTGCATGGTCAATTTTCTTTCATTCGTAATAAATCAACAGAATAATTTTTATTCTACGACGAATTTGTATCTGCCATGGTCATATTCTACCTTTCGCTCTCTCCGGTTTTGTTGACGAAGGTGCCGCCATCTATCTTTTCGCCAAGCTGCTAGTTCAAGATTACGCTGCTACCTTTATTTTTATTTTGAATTTCTATAAAATTATGTTTTAAATTTTCCATTTAAGCAATATTATGATGAGGACATGAGCTGCTATGAAGCAGGTGCTCCGTAATGATACGTTCAATCCAGTGACCAGTCGTCGCAAGAATACTATACTTTAGCATAAAATGAAATGTGTCATCCATTTTGTTTTGCAGAATATCCTTCGCAAAAAGGCAGTACTGCGCATGCGTAACTCTTACTCGCGAGTTAACTCGCTGATTTCGGAGGATCAAATGCAACACCAAACCGTTAGTTTAAACCACGGACAAGGACTTTTGAACACGGTTTTTTAGATAACTCGCGGATTATCGTTGATTCTCGAGTTAACTCGGACTTGTGAATACGGCCGTTACTCGCGGATCAACTGATCCTCGAAGATAACCGGCGTTGCATTATGGGAACTTAAGGTAAACTCAAAAACACGGGACTTGACTAGGATTGAAATCAACACGTGTATTTCCTCGTGTTTTCCCCACCTAGGGGAAGCGGAGTAGAAAAAAAAGGTTTAACTAGCGGTTTTGTGTATGTCTTCTTCTGCTATCGGTATTTGAAAGTAGGCTATGAAGAGATCAGTTTTGGAAAACACACGTTTATCTTTCAGTATATGATGGAAATCTTTAGTTCTTGGGATTGTGTATCGGTCTGGTACTGTTTTATCATTAAGTCGGCGATAATCACCACATGGATGAATCGAGCCATCCTTCTCAGTGACGAGATGGAGAGGACATGCCCATGCAGATTTTGATGGTCTAATAATGCCATTGTTTATCATGGATTTAAATTCTTCCCTAACTATTTCCAATTTTATCTAATTGTCGTGTTTTACTTTAACAGGCTTCCCTTGAGAAGGAATATGTTTTACATTATGATTAACATTTCATATTAATAAATTCGGTTAATAAGCTAGAAATTTTATAGTTTTTATCAAAAATGCTTACACCTATTTCTACAATTACTGATGCGGCAGTGCCCCAAACATTGAGTTTGGTAACACCATCAATCAGTTTTCTTTTTTAATGTCCAGAAATAAATTAAATTGATTTAGAAAATCAGCACCTAAAATTCCTTTACTGATTTTGGCTATGATGAAAGGCCACTGAAATTCACGACGGAGACCCAAATCGAGATCGAGCGTTAAAAGTTTATATCTTTAACAAGGTATTTCAGTACCATTAGCAGCATGAAGTTTGAAATCGCTATTCCGGGTATCATTTGATTGAGCTGGGATGATGCTCACGTCAGCTTCACTATCCAACAAAAGCCCGTTTTTCTGTCCGAAACAAATAATCGGTATTTGCGACAATCATACATATCATTTGCACAGAGCTTGCCGCTAATTCTGCTGCGAGGGGAAGTTTTCCGCCCTTTTCCACCTGCAAGGTGAAACGCATTTGTCCGGTAAACACTTGTCACCAAATTTAAAGTAATAATAGCAATATTTGCCGTTCGGTTTTAATTTACGGAATTTGTTACGAGATCTGAAACGAGAACGCTTCGGGAAATTTTCTTTTGGTCTCGAAATACGATTTACAGTTAATTGAGCAATTTTCTGCTTCAAAGACGTTATTTTGAGCATTAAATCGTTAATTGTTAGCGAATGAGGTTTTACAGTACTTACAGAACAGATGTGTCGCTTCTGGAGCTCATATCGCAGATCTTATCAGCCATTAACGCCAATTTATTAATATATTCATTAGTAACTAGTGAAATGTGTTTCATTGCTTCTAGTAATTTGTCGAGGCAAAGTATTGGAATTAAATTTTCAGATATATCTCGAGTAGGAACTGCACGTAACTTTTGAAAAAGTTGACTGGGTTTCATATCTCCCAATTCAATTCCTGTGATGAGACGTCTGATTCTCCGTGCTTTCTCTCTCTTTAAAGAGATTTAAAAGCCTTGTTTTAGAGTCAGCAATATTTACTACTCATACTACAAACAATATCCCAAATGCTTTCGACAAATTTCGGCTCAAGCTGAGACGCCAAATAGTTAAATTTTGTTTGTTCAGACACAATATTGTTAATTTTAAACTAACCCTCACAACTTGAAAAAAAAAAAAATTCTGGCTTATCAATCCAGAATGGAAGTATTTTGATGTCCACCTTGTATATTTATGTAGACAAAGCGCCTTTGTTTCAGTTTCTTTTTCAGTCATTTTGTTGTCGATAGTCCAGGGTCACCAATTCATATAGGTGCTGATTGCTCTGTTGAAGATAATTCTAAGAAATTTATAGTTCCAGAATATTTATATTGGGAAATATCACAAATTTTTCCTTTTGGAATCAGACAAATAAGCAGAACAGCAATTTTTTTGACCAGTAGATAGAAATGCAAGTCTCACCTGACGTCACAGAATTGATGACCGATGGAATTATTTCAAGGGAAAAAGCTTACTGTTTTAGGCTGCCATCTACTATTTGAAAAACGCACTAAAAGAAGCACATGGTAGAATTAATTTATTAAATATTTTTAAATTCTTTTTCATAAATTAATTTTTAAAAATTACATGAATAAAATGAAAATTTTAAATTAATATTTTAAAAGTGAATGATTTTTCAAAATTTAATTACTTGCTGTTTGAAGTAATCCTTAGAAATATGATCTTCGGCTTGATTGAAAAATAATGTTTTCGGTGTAATGCAAGTATATTTATATCTTAAACTCAAAATATATTATTTTAAGGGTTGGGTCGGTTTATCACTCTACGGTCATTTAGGTGCATGAATTGAAGAATAATGCATACTTTAGGCTTAAAAATGTTTAAAATTTATGAAATAAAAATTTTAGAAAAGCTTATAGCTTTAGAATAATTTCTCAGGCAAACACCCAAGTATTTTAAGAATGAATTGATATTGAATTATAATTTTTTTCTGAATTTCAACAAATTAATACATGAGATAAATAACAAATGGACATATTAGATATTAACTTGCATTTTTATCGGCATGTTTTTAAGAATACACGCACAAAGTATATGTGATCTAAAAAAGAAAGGTTTTAAGTGTTTACAAGCACCACAACGACACAAGGAGTTATCTTCAATCATTTTAAGATTCCAAATAATCATTTAAAACGATTGGCCGATATTTATTTTTGAGCTCATGCTATGTTTAGTCAATTGTTCGTTGTTTAAGGAAGTCATTATATTATGAGACATACCGAACATGCATTCTGCCTTTGATCATTTTTTTCCATTTCTTATTTGTTCCTTCGGAAAAGAAAACGTAAGAAAAAACGGGTCAGATGCAGCAGCCGAGACGAATCTAGCAGTGAATCAGAGCAGTCATCCCTAAAAGGTAACTATCATGGATATTTATGGACATTATTTAGTAATGTTAATAATATTTAAACAAGAATAATTAAGCATATTCATTTGTTGCATTGCTGAAGTTTTAGCCCGTGTTTGTAGTTTGTTACATTGTCAGTATACTCTGACAACAGGAAAATAATAGAACACTATACAGCATTCTATTAGTGTTGGCATAATGTTCTATTTTTTAATGTAAATATTCATCGTTTACTGCTATCAAATTCTCAAGTCCCATTCGATTATGTGCAATGCTATTTTCATCGTTTATTGTTATAGATTATTTTGTTTTGCAAAGTAAGATATTAGTATATTAGCAGAGTTCTGTTTGCAGTAATTTTTTCTTTTAGTGTTCCATTTTCAAAGTCGGTTTAAATATATTGTTCAAGCATAACATAACATCTTAAAATTTAGTTAATTTTTGTTTTTTCTAAGAATTATACGAAATGTTTCTAACATAAAAAAAAAATCAATAAATATATTTGAGATGCGAAGCTTAAAAATTGGTGACCATAGGTAAAACTGCTTGTTCCTTTCAAGTTTTGTGTGATTTGATTAATTTCATTAAAAAAAAACTAACTTCAAAAGGTGAAGTATTGTAAATATTTTTCATGCTAAAAAATAAGTTTACAACAAATTTTTCTTCTAAAAATTAATAAATCATAAATTTGCATGTGCCAAATATATACCTTTTGTATTAAATTTTTATCATAAAAGATTTATAACTTTACAAAAAATTGGCAGCTTATATTCAGTGTGTGTGTGTGTGTGACTAACAAAACTATACGGAATCTTACTATACTCTGTTTCACCTTAACTTGTCAGTAGAGTAAAGGCTACGTTGACCGCATCACAGCCGTTGTCGTAGAAACTAGGGTTACAATGTCAGAAGAAGTCAGCTATAAGCGAGGAAATTCGCCCTTTTTGGCAAGGAGAAATAAAATGCACGTGGAAATTCTATACGTTTCACAGATCTTTAATTTCTAATGGCTCTTGCATTACATTTGTTAATTAAACAAAAAGCTACTCTATGTTAATATAAATGCGTTTTGATTTTTCTAAATGAGTATTATTTTTAGTTATTTAAAAATATATATATTTAAAATTTTTTTACAATAAATGTTGTTTAAAAAAACAGTCTATTTAAAGATGTGATGAACCATAAAATTCATTTTTTGAATTTACTTACCTGAAAGCTAAACACCTTGATTAATACTTCTTTTTTCAATTTTAATAATTTTATTAAAGGAAATTAATCCAATTTAATTACTCCTTTGGTCTTACATTTGGTTGGACAAGGTAGGGGAGAGTGCGTCGTCTGCTAAAATATGTGTTTTTCTTAACAGCAAAATATAGTCTCCAAATTAAATCAAATTTATTCTGATATTAAAGAAAGTAAATAACAAATAAAAATACATATAACATAGAGGATATAAAATACATTCACAATAAATAAATAGAATATAAAAAATACAAATATAGTGAATACACATACAATAATAAAAAAAATGAAACCATTTTAAAAATTAGAGTTAAAAAAAATAAACCTTATATGTGTGAAACATATTCTGAAACTCGCGGAACGGTGTCGGGTTGATTAGTAGTAAATTATTAATTTTATGAATAATTTAAAATAGTTTACAAGAAAGTGTACAGAAGAAACCAATCTCTTTCATGAATAGTAGTTACAATGAGAAAACTATATTTACGTTTTACTTATTCATCACATGCATTTATACATCATCAATATATGTAAAACATAGCAAACATCATAACAAATCTATTTACATTATAATATACTTATTCATCACATGAATTTACACATCATCATCACTTAACATTTCCGAATCGCTATCAGACTCACTATTAAAAGAAATTACCAAGTTCTTACTTTCCCAAATATCATCCACAAGTCCATCTACTTCCCACATGTATTTCTCTTTTTCAGTAACATGGTTTATGCAGTTTTTCCAATTTTGTACAGAGACCTTTTCAATCCCTTGGATGACTAAATCCTTCACATCGTTCAGTTTAAAAGTCTTGTTTTCCCTGGCAACGTGTCCTTTTACTTGACTCCATATCATTTCAATGGGATTAAGCTCACAGTGATACGGGGGAAGTCTCAAAACCTTATGTCCAAATTTTTCGGCAATTTCTTCAACTCTGTATTTATCAAACATATGTTTGATTTCGCTAACTTTTTTCAACAGTTCAATCTTGATCATGTCCTGGTTCCACG
Source organism: Metellina segmentata (assembly GCA_947359465.1). Lineage (NCBI taxonomy): Eukaryota > Metazoa > Arthropoda > Arachnida > Araneae > Tetragnathidae > Metellina > Metellina segmentata. The sequence continues at coordinate 7,154,569 of OX375872.1, forward strand.
TAATGTTTTTCAACGATAGCCATTCTTGAATTGCACTTTTTTTCCAAGATGTCGTCGGAATTTTTTCTTTCTTCACCGAGTGATAGGGGGCATTGTCCATCACTACAAAGCTGTTTCGTTTCAATTTAGGCATGATATCTTCAAACCACTTCTCAAAATGGTTACCATCCATTTCTTCGTGGTAGTCACCGGATTTTTTTCCTACAAAAATGTCAGCCGCATCAGGTACAAATCCTTCATCACTTCCGATATGGGTAATGATGAGTCTTCTTCCTTTTCCTTTTGGTGCAGCCAAGCCTGTTGTCAAACTTGAAGAGGAAGCTTCATTGGTGCTTTTGATGTTTTTGTCTTGCCATACTCGACTTTGTGAGTGTCCTTCATTCACCCATGTTTCATCTAAATAATAGATTGAAGCATTTTCATTCTTCAGTTCTCTAATTTTTCGTAAATAATTTCTTCGCCATAAAATTATGTCGTGTCTTTCTAAAAGCATAGCCTGCCTTTTTCGCTTTTCAAAGGAAAATCCCAAATCTTTCAGTATCCTGTACAGTGTACTTCGGCTAATGTTTGTCGAAAAAATATCCTTATCATTGTTAATTTCATTTAGAACTTTGTCCAATGTAGGAATTTCATTTCGACGAAAACAATCATGAATTTTTCGTCGGATGCACGATAAAGTAAAGTTGTCATATTTCATCATTCTTGTTCTTTTTCCAACGGCATAAGGTCGTTTTTTTCCTGGAGTACTCAAAGGACTTGTCGTCTTCTTTTCTTTTTTCAAACGAAAAACAGTTCTTTTGGAAACACCAGTTAGTTGAGACACCTTTCCGACGATTTGGTTAATGGAATCACTATGGTTTTCTTCTCGAAGTCTAGAATAAACATTCAATATGTTCCTGCGAGCTCCACTACCAATTGATTTTCCTTGCTTTGATGGCGTATACAGCTTGGATGGTGACGTTCCTTTTTCAGCCATGTTCAGAGTATCAAACACACTCCAATAAAATAGCACAAGAGAGATATGAACGTAAATACACACGCTAGCAAAGACGCAGAGCGAAATGGCGCAGACTTGGCCGGAAAGCGTATTTAGCTCGCCAGAAATGTTACCATGGAAACCGGTTTAGAATTCCGTTTCGGATATATTCATTCGCTTCGGTCAAAAAAAAATGCTTTTTACAAATAAATAACCGATTATAAAGGTTCAAAAATCACTCCTTCATTGTAGGACAATTTTTACACGTTTATATGCATTTTCTTTATTTTAAATTCCAAATCAAGTTGGAATTATTTTTCATGCGGATGAACATCATTTCTGCCTTTCCCAATACTGACAAGTTAAGGTGAAACAGAGTATAGCTATTTCTTTCTTTCGAAAGAGATTTTGTTATGACAATGATCATCTTTGTTCAACCTAGTAGTTTTTTTCTTGTCAATTCTTACCAAAATTTTTATTATTAAAAAATAATACTTTTCACACTCTCTTGTATTAAAATCTTTCGTATTAAAATTATAATTTTATTGTATTAAAATTTTTGAATAAAATGGTTTTAGAAGATATAACATGTAATCGTGTGTACAAGGTTATCTTTAAATTTATCACAATGCAACAAAGTATGCTTACATTTTTAAAAGTTTCAGTAACTGATATTTCATTAAATATTGCAGTTCAGATGAGGATTATCATTAGGCTATAGACATGGAAGAGGCTGTGGGGAACAATACCAGACCAAGAATAAATTCCAGTTCCAATAGGAATAATGTGATTAAAGCAAGATTGTTGATTCGTGGTTTCGAGCAGAAACCTGGCATCAACTACCTTGATACCTACGCTGCTATCATCAGTATGGCATTACTACGACTGGTTTTTGTCATTGTTCTCCATAGTGAAATAAGATCTATACACTAGATGTTAAGCCTGTTTTGAATGGTGAACTCGATGAAATCTTATTTATGGAACAACCCATGGGCTACGACGACAACAGTGGTCGTGTTTGCAAATTAAAAAAAAAGTATTTATGAACTGAAACAGGCACAGTGACAGTGGTACACGGGGGTTGATAAGCAGGGGCGGAGCCCCCTAGTAGTGCTACATGTTGATGACCTACTGATTGCTGGTTCCTATGAATCAGTGGTCATGGTGGTGATACAACTTCTAAGAGATGAGTTCGAAATGTCCAAGGCTTAAGTTGTGAAAGATTTTCTGGGCATATGAATTAAGTTTTCTCACCAACAACTTTGCTTAGAGGAAAAGGCCTATGTTGAGAAATTTTTTTAAATAAATTCAAAATGACTCAGTGTAAACCAGCCTCTAGAACCTAAAGCAACACCATCGTGTTTCGTGCAAAGTGAAACTTTCCAAGGGCCCAATCGGGAACTTGTAGGTGCATTATTGTAGCTATACATGACAACACATCCAGATATTTTATATTCTTACTCTCTGAGCCAAATTCAAGAGAAACCAACAGAAGCTGCCTGGACTGGTCGAAAAAGAGTTTTAACATACCTGAAAGGGATTTCAGAACGTAATCTGGAGTTTCCTATTTCTAGCAGTGATTTTATTATTAATATACACTGCTGGCCACCCAAATTGCAACACCAAGAAAGACAAGAGATATCACAACAAAATATATTTTGTAGATAACATGTTGATCAAATATCAAATGATTAAATTTATAGACATCTGTGAAGTGTGGTTCCTGCCAAAATCAGTAGCCGCCATTGTTGGAGATCACAGCAACCACACGCCTCGGCATTGATTCAAAGAGACTTTGGATGTGTTCTTGGGGTACAGCAGACCAAGCAGCTTCTACACGTTGCCAAAGTTGATCTGGTGTGGCAGCTGGGGATGTAATCTGGGTCAATCGTTGAGCAACCATGGATCACATGTTTACTATCGGCGAAAGATCCGGAGAGCGAGCTGGCCAGGGAAGCAATTCAATCTGGCGATTGACGAAGAACCCTTGGAGAATGCGTGCCACGTGTGGTCGCGCATTATCCTGTTGAAATATGGCTGTGGGCAAGCCCTGAAGGTAAGGAAGGACAACTGGCTCCAACACCTCGGAGATGTAGCGCTGGCGTTTAAAGTACCGACAATGCGTACTAGAGTAGTGCGAGAGGGATATCCAATACCGCCCCATACCATAATACCCGGTGCAGGACCAGTGCAGCGGTGCGCAGCTGTTCAGCATCCTCTCTCTACGGTGTCTCCAGACTCGAATCCGACCATCGTGGTGTTGCAGACAGAAGCGTGACTCGTCAGTAAAGACAATTTCATTCCATTCTGCCGTCCACATCCTTCTTTTATCGCACCATTGGCGGCGGAGACGTCTGCGTCAAGGGTAGACGAAGCAATGGACGTCTTGCGGACAGACCACTCTGCTGTAAACGGAGTCGAGTGATACTCGCAGACACTGGATGATGCGTTTCAGACTGAATGTGCTGTGATATGGTTCGTGATGTGGCTGAGCGATCCGTCACTGCCATACGCACAATATACCTGTCATCACGTGAAGTGGTGCACTGAGGTGGATGCGATCGAACACGTCGGTCCGTCATACCCTCCTGCATCCAACGATCACATATCCGCATTACAGTTGTTTGGTTTCGTCCACCACGACAACCGATTTCCCTGAAAGATAATCCACAATCTCGGTAGGCCACTATCCTTCCTCTGTCGAACTCGGATACTTGATCAAAAGATGATCGCTGTTTTCTACGAGGCATAATTGATCGTTTTTTTGAAAAAACCACAAGAAAAACACAATTGCCGTACTTGAAATCATCGAAATCTCCAAGCCTTAAATAGCGCTTTGAAGTGGCGCCACAGGCGAGCATGATGTGCGTGTGCGCTGAAATTCTAATCATTTGCAAATCTCACCTCCGCTAATGCATGTTGTAAATTTCATATTATTTGCATGCTTCCTTCAGGGTGTTGCATTTACGGTGGCCAGCAGTGTATATGTTGATGCTGATTGGGGGCTAATGCATATGACAGAAAATCTCTATTAGGGTATATAATTTTCTTAAATGATTATCCTGTGACTTTGTGTGTGAAAAAGCAGACATCCGTTGCATTATCCTCTACTGAGGCAGAAATTTTGGCTTTGGCTAAAGCTCTGCAGGATGTATTTGTGCTACACAACATTAATTAAGCATTTATTTTAAAGCAATAATCAATACAAAAAATTAGTTTTTATTTGCAATTCAATCTGTCAATTTTCAATATTTTTGTATGAAATAAATTTTTACAATGTTGTTATAGTATATGCAAAAGACCTAGTGAGAGATTTAAAAAAATTTATTTACGAGTTTTCATAAAAAAAATTTTTTTTCGTTACATGTTAAATTTCTTTAAAAATATCAAACTTTTTATGCTTATTAATTTTTATAAATTTTTCTGATCTACTCATACAAAAAAAGCTCTCCCTGTGTCTGTTAAACAGTTATTCAAGGCCTAAAAAATGTAAACAGTTTAATTCAAAGTGCATTTATCAAAAAGCCTTAGTACTTTGAACTTTGGCAAAATTGTAAACAACTGATTTTGAGATAATCGCATTTTAAGTACAAAATACAACAGAAGTTAACGAAAACAACATACTTTTTGATAGTACCATTTTTTTAGTAATTTCCATAACACTAAGACTTTTATCAAAACAAGAGTTTCTACCGTAAGCTCGTATATATTTTTAATGCCAGTTTTAACTCTGATGACAACTGAGTGATTTGTGATAATTTGTAATATTAATACAATTTGTAAAATTATTAATTTCTTGTTTAATGAACTGAAATTTTTTTTTATTGGATCAGTACTATTTTAAAATAAACTACCACTGGAAAACTACACCTTCTCTTTTTCTACAGCTATTTTTTTCTGTAAACGATCCTTTTTTTTGTATTGATACGCATGCGACGAAATTTAGCGCTATTTTTTCAATGTGTTTCCTTCAATGGCGTCACCACATGTTTTACATGAGGACCTGGATTTTGTCCTTTAGCTTTCGCCGATTGATAGAAAAACCAAGAGCCTACAACTTAAGGGTATTTAAAATGTTTGGGATAGTCGTCGGTAGATACACTATGATATAATGTTGCATAAGAGGGATCGCGATAGGTGTCGAGCAGTGTGCTTCGCGTTTTCGGAGCTCCCGTGAAGTTAAGTTATTTTTACGTTATTCTTCATTCATTTTAGCATTATCTTCAGTGTATTCCTATCAGCTCAACCATTTCTAATTGTTTTTAAAGTGTTTTTATAGTTCTAGTACTTAGTTTTTTGACTTATTAAGTAGGCCTAAATCAATTGTGTCTCGTTGGGCCTAAATCTTGTGTGTCTTGTTTGTTTACATTCGGTTAGTTGACTACTATAAGGTTATAGGATATTTAATTCCAGCTTTTTCTGTATATTTGTTTCAGTGCAGTGCTTTTTCTGTGTATTTGACTTAGTGCTTTTTCTGTAGGTTTATTTTGTTTAGTGCTTTTTCTGTACATTCATTGTTACTTTGGGTTAGCATGGGTTTAGTTAGGATCTTAAAGGAGATGAGGACAGAGGGAGCCAGTGGCGAGTTCTATGTGGAATGTGACTTGTGTGGGAATATGGTTGAGGCCGGAAAGGGTGGTGGGAGTGGGGTTAAAATGTCAGAGAAGGTTGAATTTAAATGTAAAAGTTGCTTAGGAGGTGGGTGATTTGAGGATGGAGCTGGAGGCTTTGAGGGTGAGGTTTGCAGAGGGAGGGGAAAAGGGTGTTCAGCGTGTATACTTGGGACATGTTGATCAGGGGGATGAGGTTTATAAGGTAACTAATGGGGTTGTGGTTGGAGATTCAATGGTTAGGGTTTTGGGAGACAGAGTAGGGCATAAAAATCGCAATTTCGCAAGGTGTTGCTTGCTAGGCGCCAGGGTCAAACATGTAGTTGAGGCAGTTAAGGTAGGTGTAGTTAAAGGGGAGGAAAAGGCAGTAGTGTAGGTGGGAACTAATGATGTAGAGAGGATCACTAATGTTGAGTTTAAGAGGGAAGCGGAAACACTTTTGAGAGGCATTAAATCTCATGGGGTAGAGGTTCCAGTCTTAGGGTTACTACCTAGGTATGGGTTAGATAATGGGTGGTTAAATCAAAGGGCCGATAAGATGAACGGGTTGTTAAGGGATTTGTGTGAGAGGGAGGAGGTTAGATTTGTAGATGTTTGGAAGGAGTGTAGGAGGGATTGGATAAGCAGGGACAATTTGCATTTAAGCCTGATAAGTAATAGGGAGGTTGGCAGCGAGTTTTGAATATTCTGGAGTCAAAAAACTAGAATGCAAGCAGGGATGGGTAGGATATAGAGGGTTGACAGTACACAATAATTGCTTAGGAAAACTAACAGGGTCTAATTTACAGGAGACAAACAATACAAAGAGAAAGTGTAATGTAAGAGTGAAAAGCAATACAAAGACTAATACTACAAAGGGAAAGTGTAATATAAGAGTGAAAAATAAGCTAAAAGTATTTTATTGTAATGCTCGCAGTGTCAGAAATAAGATGGATGAGCTCAGGGGAATTGCACAAGCAGAGGATATAGATATCGTTGGGATAACTGAAAGTTGGGCAAGCAGTGAAGATGCACAAATTTTAGAATTGAGTGATTTCACAATGTTTAGGGAGGACAGAGAGAATAGAAAAGAGGGTGGATTTTTATTTATGTGAGATAATTCTTAAACTGTAAGGAAATAAAGTTAAATAGTAAAACTGAGGGTATAGAATCAGTCTGGGTGAAACTGAATACAGACAAAGGCAAAGGACTAATTCTGGGTAATATATATAGACCTCCTGTTTGTAGTGAAGAGCAGGAAAAGGGTATGTGCAATCTGATAAACGAAGCATGTCAAAAAGGAGAATTAATTTTAATTGGGACTATAATTATCCAAATATTGACTGGACAAACAACCTAGCTGCAAATGGGAAAAGGGCAGAATTTTTGGAAGTGATACAGGATTGTTTTTTGTACCAGATGGTGTATGAGGATACTAGGGACAATGCAAGATTGGATTGGATTTTCAGCAATGATGAGTACAGAGTGCAGGATTTGGTTATAGGTGAGCCACTGGGAGAAAGGGATCATAGAAGTATCAGATTAAGTTTTGCAAGTGGAGTTACACGTAAACTGCAGTGTCTATAACTATCAAATGTAGGCTCTGGTAATATATGAAAAAGAAACTTCTATAATGAAATGCTTCATCCAAGATGTATGCATCATTTATTTTATATCTGATTTAAAAATTTATCTTCAACTTTAAAGGAACCCTTAAAAGAAGTATCACCAATGTTGCTGTTAAGTCTAATGGGGTTCTACCCACTTTACATAAAAAAAAAACACTTAACAATAAAAATAATGTAGTTATTTTTGACTGTTTATTGGAATCGCTTCACAAGTACTTTATAGTTCAGCAGAACAAATAATATATATTAGCTTTGGAAAGGCATGCATAAACCGGAAACTTTCCAAATAGAATATCATGACTATCAAAACAAACAAGAGGGCTTCTAGGTCTCTAGGATCTACTAAATATTGACAATAAATTTTTTGCATTGCAAAACTTTTTGAAGAACTAAAATAAATTTGTGTTATATTTTCCATTTTAACAAGATTTGTAATTAATGAGGCTACTTTTGTACTCTACTCTACTGCCCCTGATCCTAGTCTGTTAATAGTAACACCTAAAAGACCATTAACTTAAAATTTCAAGTTGTGTAAATGAAAGGACTGTATCATGCATTTTTTGTAACTTGTTTTAATATTGTATTTGATATAAAATACTTTTTAAATAATTGTTTAAATCTAGAAGGTAGAAACCTAATGATGAAAATTTTAGAGTTTGAAAAGTAACAAGACAATTTTAAAATTTGAGCTGTTTTTCATTTTATGCAAAATTTTCCAATATACACTCATTGCCATAAAAATTTGCGCACCAAGAAATAATTGTGGGATCGTAACGAAACGTGACATGAAGGTACATGTCGGCCAGATATGCAAATGATTAGAAATGCAGCGTGATTGCGCATTGCGTAATGCCACTAGAGGGCGTTGAACTTCGTTCTCCTTGGAGAACAGGTAAGCAGACAGGTAAAAGCAGAGCTTGTTTGAGTGTTCTTAATCTTTTGCAAAGGAAACGCTGAGGTAGACATGCCGTTACGCCTCCATCAAAGACAATATGAGCATCTGTCAGAGTTCGAGAGGGAAAGAATCATCGGGATGATGGAAGCTGGGTGGTCAGCTCGGCGAATAGCTCGTCAAAAACTCCGTTCTGATTTTACTGTGAGGAGGTGTTGGGACCAGTGTGTACAGTTCGGTCCCGAGCACCCTTGAGACATTGGCAACTTGTGTACGACCCCTTGGAGGGGTGTTGTAAGGAACCAAACGGGGTGTTTTAGGAAGAAGGAAGCGTGAGTGGACAGAATAGGGGAGGCCATGCGTTGGCGTTTTGCTCGCACACAATAGCTCTTATGTAAACTAATAATTTAAGTTAAACCTATCCAATTATCTTGAAACTTGTCTGTAACATTTATCACTAACTTGGAAATAAACTTTAATTTTAACTTTAATTTTAACTACAAAATGGCCACGGCATGTTCATCCAAGCACATTCGAAGGAAGTAAGGAAAGGGAGAATTTGACTGGCGCAGCCGTCCGGACGAGGCCTAGAGCAGAGCGTCAACGTAAGGTGAGAGCTCTTTTTTTTCTGTTAGTTGCAACTCCCCTGGTAATATTCTTGAAAGCACATCAGTGCTGTTATTTACAAAATCAAAAGTACAGCGGTACATTTGAGTAGTTCATCAGAGCAGTTTTTTTTTGTTGATTGAATAGCACGCCAGTGCAATAATTCAAAGTACACTAGTACATTTGAGAGGCTCATCAGAGCAGTTTTTTTTTGTTGTTGTTGTTGAATATAGCACGCCAGTGCAATAATTGCAAGTACGTCAGTACTGTGGAAATTTCGGTGAAAAGGGTATACAAGGGCTTGGATCATTACTGATGTGTTTTCAAGTAGACTGTGTATATATATATGAGAAATTATTCATTCTTATGGTAGAGCGTTATGAAATGAAATTTAAGTGCTGATGCTGATGGTTCATAATATTTTAAAAGTTGATTTTAAAGGGTTAAAATGCAATTTGAGATAATGTTTTTCTAATAAAAATTAGAAGTGTTGTCATATTTTGTCGAAGAGTGTTTTTCATTATATGAAATTGAAATATTAAGAATTGATACCTATTATTATTAGAGGTATATTTTGAAACTGTCAAGAGTGTAATGAATGTGATCGGATAAGTTTACTTTTCCAATTATTTGAAGTGTTCATACTTATATGATATGAAATTTAATTGCTGATTTTTTATGATATTCTAAAATTTTATTTAAGAGTTTAGTAAATTTGACCTGATATTATTTTATTACAAGTTTTAACAAAAGAATTGTGCATGAATATGAACTGATAATTAAGTACTGTATGCGAATATATTGCTACTGTATATTATTTTTCATGCTTTCATATATTGATAATAGTGGCCTTTTTTTTTCAATTTGTGTAAAGAGGGTATTGTCGAATTAATTTTACTGAGGTTAATAGGAGTGAAAAATCATTTTTGCTTAGATTTCCACTGAGTTTGTTGGGGTAAATTCAAAACCTAAAGAACATATATAATCATTTTTTATTTTTTTTTCTGAATGTTGAGAATAATATAAATCAATATGGCTTTTTTTTCAAAAGGGGGAAAAGCTGATTTAACTCTCTTAACAGAAGAATTAGGAGTTACTGTATCACCCGAGCATTCCACAATCGATATTAGAAATTCGATCCTTAGTTGTCGGGGGTATGACGAAAAATTCGTGCGAGAACGTTTACACATAATTATAGCCGATAGGAAGGATAGAACTGATAGGGAATTCGAACTTGAGAAAATCAGAGTAAAAGCCGCATTTCGAACTGGAACACCATCCAGGTGAAAATAGGTATCAAGGGATCTGGAGAAGAGGAACTCTACAGCAGCGGCCAACTACAAAACAATGGCAGGCGCGTGAACGGTCCACAGTCACCTCCAGACTCCAAAACTCTTACGGAAAAAGCCCCGAAAGGATTTGATGAAATTTTTCAAAATGATACTCAAGGCTCTTGGACAACGTCTCATGGAGAAATAGACTACAATACAAAGTTAGTTTTTAGTGGTAATGAAGAATACACTGCTAATACAAAGAAATACAGAGGTACCAAATCTAACTCGTGGGCCAATGCACAAGATTATGAAGAAAAAGCAACTGATCAATTTGATAAACCACTGGATTCGGAGAAAAACCACCAAGGAGAAGTCTGATCGTTCTGTGAAAAAGAGGGACCCCCTCGACTAGACAGCAGAGATTGTCCTGCCAAACGAAATCCTGCAAAAGATGACCCTGTTGAACGGAATGAAATGAAAAGTTCATAGTCTGAAAAGAAAGGAGAAAGCATTCGAGAAGATAACGAAGAGGAACCCACTACTTTGGACTGGTGCGAAATTCCTTGTCCAGCGGAGTTTAAAAGACGTGAATGGCATCATCGTTCTCCACCCATTGTTCACAAACAGCTTGAAAGCGTTGGTCCTCCCAATAACACTTTGACAGCTCTAGGAAAGTCCAGTGCTCAAGCGAGCTTACCTAGTATCGCAGGAAAGAAGTCGGACTCTAAAGAGGAAACTGAATTTAAAACTGATTAAGATTCCAACGTAATAACGGACAAGAAGGCGAAAGAAGAGAAAAAATAAAGAATGAAAGTTCATCGAAACAGACTGAACATAATGTTGACAATTTCTATCAGTTGCATTTTGACAAACCTAAACAATTTGGGAAAGATAGCTCGAAAAAGAATGAAACCGAGGGCGTTAGGGAAATACATAAGAAAGATAGTTCAACAGATGATAGAGATAAGAAGGAACATTCGGTTAAAATTGAACAGAATCGTGATAAAAGGTGTGATGCTCTTGATAGGAGATGGAATTTTTGTTCTAGAGAAGCAAGTACATTTGCAAACCAGACTTTTGTGGGGAGTGGGAATAATACTTGCTATGACAGTTCTAGAGCACGTGACAGTAATTAGGAAAGGCTTACCTTTGGTCATGGGACTAAAAATGTACAGTCAGTAGGCTCCATCCAAGGTGGAATTGGCACATATCGTGGTAAAATAGTTTACAATAGACCGAAGTGGAGAGACAAAATTGAAGTTAAGTTGAGCCACCGGACAGAATTTGGGCTCACATAGGGATAATTCCAGCAAAGAAGTATAAATGTAGCGTCGATAACAACTGATGATAATTATGTTTAAGGTTTCTAAGTCCTCTGATATTGGTTGGGTTTTCTGTCTGCCCGTTAAATTTAAGCCCTATTAAACTAGATGCTATAACTACCTAGAGTTCCTTTATTTTAGGTGTATGATTATTATTAGTATGTGTTTTTTTTATTTTTATTGTTCGTGTATGTGAGTTTTATATATTCGTTACAAAGTGATGAGCAAGCATCTATATTAACCAATATTTTATATCCATTTTGTCGTACCTCTCATGCTAACATGCATTTATTTGCAGATCCCCATTCATCTTATTTATAAGTTTAATTTATAGTACTTTTTGAAAATTTTATGCATTTATATTTTTGGGGAGTTGCATATCTATCCAGAGCTCTCACTTTAATCCTTTTGAAGTTTCCAGCTTAGCAGTATCGTATCTAAGGATACGGATGTGCTTCTTCAGGGGGGGACGTGTGCAGTTCGGTCCCAAGCACCCTTGAGACATTGGCAACTTGTGTACAACCCCTTCTTCTTCTTCTAGACCCACCCCAGACCCACTCACCGTTAGGTTTAGAGTGTTATATGGTCTAGGGGGGAAGGGGGAGGACTTCCACCGCAGCACGGAAGAGGGCCAGAAGGCCCAACACCAGTCAGTCGCTCGAATTGAGTGCCGAATTAAAAAAAAAATAATAATAATAATACATGGGGAAACAAGCCCAAAGAAGACATAACACTTCCGGTGTAACCGGGAATTTAAGTTATGGAGACAAACAACTACACAAACCTCCGCGAGAAAAAACCGGGTAAAAAATAAACTCTGGCAACACGCCAGGAAAACATCAATACAAATTAAAATAATAAGCCAAATACATAAATACACAAAACGAAAAAAGAACACAGCACAGTACAAACACACAAAACACATATAGTTAAAAGTTGGTTTTACCTTAAACAATTAACAACAACTCAAAAAAGAAAAGAATAATGATTATGTTTAATGTTGAGGAATGAAATAAATATTATATGAGAGATATAATGACTATTTTAATGTACAATTCAATATGAACGAAAATAAATGTAAAGAAAAAATCTAAAAAGGTTAAAATTCTGTAAAATTTAAAAAGGTTAAAATTCTGTAAAATTTAAAAGTTTTAAAATGTTTAAAATCTTAAAATAGAGGAGAACCTAGTTCTACCTCTCTATCTAAAAAAAAATTTAAAAAAAAAAAAAAAGGTTCAACCAAATGGGGGTTCCAAGGAGCCACCACATTTTTTACTTATGGATCGTGGGGACCGGCCACCATCTCCATGGCCGCCATCACGCAGGATTTTATTTTTGCAATAGAAGTTTTGCTTCTAAGGACACTTTCCAACCAAATTGGCTTGTGTCTTTCATTTGGTTTTTTCACATGATTTTCCTTTGTGAGTGGACAGAGAGTCAAAGAGAAAGTGGTCGGCATCCCCCACTTCCCCGCAGCTACAGAGGTCCGAATTTTTGAGCCCAAACCTGCGAAGGTAAGCATGGAACGGTCCATGACCCGTGAGAAACCAGACGAGCTGGCGATCAGCGATGAGTCTATCTCTTGTAATGAATCCCCTGAGCCTGAGACCCTTATTTGATTCTAAGTAATGATTTTGCCAGGTCTTCTCAGTAAAATCTACAATTTTCCTTTAATTAGGCTCAGGGGGAACGGAATGTCCAAGACCTCACCACTGATCGAGGCAAGTTTTGCGTTTTCGTCGGCCAGCTCGTTACCAGTAAGACCCGCATGAGCCCGAACCCAACTCAGGCCAAAGATGTTAGTAAACTTTGATATTTTCTTTTTTATTTCATAAAGGTAATTGGATTTATTAGTTGCGGTTTTAAGGGCCTGAATTGAACTGAGGCTGTCACGATAAATGTTTATCTTCTTTTCCTTGGCTATTGCCCAATCGATTGCTTTATATATTGCCGACAACTCTGCCTGAAAGACAGAGTTGCCGGGTAAAAGTTTGAATTGTAAAATTTATAATAAATTATTATTTTTAAAGATGCACACAGCGGCCCCGACATTGCCATCAATGCCCGAGCCGTCGGTGTACACCTCATATTCTGCATCTGTGATGGCGTCCTGGAAGTCCAACCTTAGTTCAGCCATCCGGACGCCACCAACCATGATATTGTAGTCATAATGTACTGGTGACAGCCTCAGCTCCGGGTCGGGGAGCCGCCTCTTGATAAAATTAAATTTTTTGTACAATGACAGCAGGGTCACATGGAGCGGCGGAATTCCGCATAGTGTATTAAGGGAGACGGTCGGAGAGGTTCTATATGCTCCAAGAATTTTTAACAGAAATGGCCTCTGTATAGTACCAAGCTTCTGGATCTGAGCTTTAGTTAAGCTGCCTCCCCAAATGCCAGCTCCATAGATGAGGATCTTTTCCGTGACGGTCAGATACCACACCTTCTGGAGCTGGCCACCGACTTCCCAGCCACCTCCTCGAATTTTTGGAGTGAACCTCCGAGCCGCATACAGCGGTCTCTTAATTTCTGAATGTGGCCGCTCCATGCGAGCCGGCTGTCAATGTTTAGGCCTAAATATTTTAAATAACTGACTATTTTTATTTCTTTACTATTTAAGTTTATTTTTATACTGTCTTTTAATTTTGGATTTTTAGAAACTATTAGGGTCTGGCATTTGTCGGTCGAGAGAGTCAATTTCATTTCATTTAATCTATTGAAAACAATAGCCAATGAATTATTTGTATTTCTCTCCAGGAGCCCCGCGGAGGACCCATGCGTTATTAATGCCAGGTCATCCGCAAAGGCCTGGAGGTAAATCCGATCAGAATTTAAATCAAGTATACAATTAAAATAAATGTTCCACAGTGTCGGGGCCAAGACCGAACCCTGTGGGCACCCTTTTATTAGATTACGTGTTATATGTACCCCGTCTATTTCAAATAATACTGACCTAAAATTTAAATAAGAACATATAAACTTAATAAAATACCCCGGGAATTTAAGATAATCGAGTCTGTTGACCAACAGTTGCCAGTTCATGTTATCAAAGGCGGCGGAAATATCCAGTGTTGTCAATGCGGCATGGCTGGTCTTTTTGAGAGATTTCAATTTATTAACAACATTGAACAACGCATCCTCACAGGACCGCTGCTCTCTAAAACCATATTGTAGTTTGTGAAGAATATTACTATTGTGCATCAAGTGATTTAAAATTAGACAAAAGGCCCTCTCTAGGATTTTACCTAGAGTGGGTGATAAACAAATTGGTCTGTAGGCACCGCAGGTTGAGGGGTCACGACCTGGTTTTACCAAGAAGCGAACACCCCCAGTCCTGAGGCACCTTGGAAAATATGAAAACTGAATAGCTTTCTGAAATGGATTAAAAAATAAAACAGGGTATTTTTTATAGAGAAATTTCCAGATTTTTTTTGTAATCAACGAGGTCTGGCCCTGGGGCCTTCCCATCTTTAAGCATGGAGAAGACATGGTCCAAGTCATGGATTGTGATATTTTCATCTATTTCCGGTTCTATTGTATTTAAAAAAAATTAAGGGGTGTGGGAATTGTATAATTATCTTCGAAGAGAAATGGTTCATTAAAATAGTAATTTTATATCCTTTTGAATAAGGTTCGGTTGGGTTGGTAAAAATAAATCTAGGTTATTATTCTGTTTTTTTGAAAAGGTAAATTTAAATAAAGATCCGTATTTAGAACCATGACTCGAACAATGTTCCCTCCAGGCAGTTCTTTTAGAGGTGTTGATTAACAACCTCAGGGAGGCCCTTTTTGAACGGTATTTTATTTCAACGGCTCGGACCTCGTCAACTGGTAAATTAAATTTTTTCATAATTTTAATTTTTTTATAGAGAGCAGTGACTCGGTTCCTGGAGGACGCGAGTTCGTTGTTCCACTAGTGAACTTTAGGAATTAAATTATTAGTTTTTTAGTTTTTTTAAGAGTTTTTAATGGCTATTGTTTGAACCTTATTTATGAGATTTTCAAAATATGATTCAAGTTCACTGGTGTTGTTAATCGTTTTAGCAGACTTTATCAAATCGGGTGTTAGTTTATGAAAAATGCCAGGAAAACGACCCAGGCCGAATTTCGTCCTTAGGAAGAATCCCTGGTTGTTAGTAATAGAAATATTGTAGTCTAACACAACATAGCGGTAGTCACTGCATGCGGCTTGGTCTAAAACGCTCCAATTCTCGATGCAGGCAGCGACATCTGGACTCGCAAGAGTTAAATCGGGCCATCCCTTCCCAGTAGGGGCAACGAAGGTAGACCCTTTATCTGGGATATTTAATATTTGGAGGGAGTTTGTCATGCAGAGGTCCAAAACACACCTGCCCCTAATGTCCTCATGATTGTACCCCCATATGGGGGAACGAGCATTAAGGTCACCCATGATGAGGAGCCTGCCTCTACTAAAGTCGAGGTCTTTAAGCTCCTCTAGCTGATCCTGAATGCTGTCATGGGGCGGGAAGTAGATACTCCCCAACAAGAGGGGACCGGCGTGCGTCGAAACCTCAGCAAAGACGCAATTTGGAGATACAAAACTTAAATTAAAAGTGTAATTAGGATTTAAGCATAAAATAATACTTTTATTATTATTGGAAACGAATTGTCGGTGGCCGGGAAGAGGAGCGACTGACTTATTATTTAGTAAGAAGGGATCTTGAATAAATAAAAAATCTATTTTCCCTTGGGTTGCAGTGTACAACGCCAGGCTGTGTGCGGCATATATGTGGTTAGTGTTTATTTGCAACATTCTCACTCTCCGAACAGCCATCACTTACCATAATCAATGCTGGCCTCTAAAATAGCTATCTGCCTTTTGTAGTTAGGGCATGTCCGGGATCTCACGTCATGTTTTGTATTGTATTTTGTGCGATGCAGGGAGTTAGACTCAGTGCAATTAATACACGTCTTCTCAACCTCCCCGCACGCGACCGTCGCTAGCTCACCCCCACAGGTAAGACATATTGGTTTTTCTGTTGATTTAAAAGTGCACCGGCCCTTGCTATGACCCAATCTGCCACAACCTGTGCACTGTCTTACACTCTTGAATTCCTCTATTCTGCATCTTCTGAAACCCAGATAGACAAAACCTTCACCCATAAATTTCTGAAAGATGCTCGGCTCCAATGAGACAACCCAGTGATTGCCCCTCTGAGCCTTTATGTCAAAGTCGACACTGATGCCGTCCTCGCTTTCCACAAAACTATTCAGATCAACGAGTGCAGAGGGAAGGCCCGCCTTATCAATATCTGGGTCTACACCCAATATGATGCCTCATCAGCTTGGGTCGGTCGACATCAAATATATTCGTGATACTGTCGATAGCTTTCAATTTATTGTGGAGTTCGTCCACCTCGGCCTGAGAACCGAGGTCAACTGCAACCCCGCCGCCCCTAATCCTTCTTAACTGCATAACTCTTGTTCTCAGATCCCTGAGGGTGGCTTGTATTTTAGATTTATTGACCTCGAAGTCACAGTCCACTTTAGTCTTTAGTAGAAAAGTAAATTTATGAGACTGTGGACCGGACCTCCTTTATGTGACAGGGCCTGATACCTTTTGTGCGTAACTCGGGACCGCAGGGGTGCATTCCCTTCTCAGCTCCTTCAATTCCTGTAATATTTCTTCACCGCTCCCTTCAGCACTCCCATTCACGCGGCCCGTATCCTGGATCTCCCTTACGATTTTTAGGGTTTCCTCCACGGACCCACTGATGATGGTCGAGAGCCTATCAATCTGGGCCTCCCTCTCTTCAAGAACACCCGTCATCTTTGCATTTTCTAGTTCATTACGTGAACTCTGTCACGTTCCTCATTTACTAACATGCCCAGTTTCCATACCTCGGCCTCAAGCTCCCTGTTTCTACCCTGTTCCACCATGGCAACCTCGTCCTGCATTTCTCTGAGTGATTGGTTTTTCTCTCGCACCATAGTTTCTAGGCTTTCTATTTTCTTGTTCAATGTTGTCAAGACGGAGGAGTCCGCAGTAGCCTTGGGCTGTACGCCCGAAGTATTGATATCGGAGCTTGTGTCATCTGATTGTAAGTTGGTACGGCTAAGCTCTCTAATTATATCGATGAAACATTTTGTATATTTTACCAAACCC
Organism: Metellina segmentata; assembly: GCA_947359465.1. Lineage (NCBI taxonomy): Eukaryota > Metazoa > Arthropoda > Arachnida > Araneae > Tetragnathidae > Metellina > Metellina segmentata. The sequence continues at coordinate 7,171,983 of OX375872.1, forward strand.
TTTTGGATAATTGCAGTTTCTACCTTACTATTTTTTTTTGTCATTTAATAGCTTAGATAGGTCTGTTATGTTATCGCGACAGTTAATTAAGGTAGGATTGGTCAAATCGTCTTTGTTAAGATTATGAGCTATTCCGTCAAGTCCTGGACATATAGAATCTCCCGTCCCTGGGCGAAGGTTGTGGTTGCCCACAGTTGAGTTCTTAGAAGTCATTATATAATTGATAATTAAATCCTGCAAGCCCGACCGAGGTCAAGCCCCAGGATAACGGCGATCACGAGGACCGAACCAGTGCCGACTTCAAAGCTGGAAAAAAGACGGACACTTAAAAATATTTAACACTATGATATACAAAACCCCAATAAATCCCTAGCCCCCAGCGCCACTCAATGGAGATGGCTCAACCAGTCAAATATGAATGCGGAATGATGAACCAGTCAAACATGAATGAAAACAGAAATCACACCAGGTCTTGACGACTGTAGGCAGATAGGCTCCAAAGTTTAAGTCAGTCTGCGCACGGGACGCCACGCAGGAGGCTCTTGAGGGTAGAAACGTCAGGATGACACGTCCGACTTCAATGGCCGCCTCCAAACATACAGTGCCAAAAGTACAAAATTATAAAACTCAGCAACCACTGGTCTCACGGATTCCAAACAATATTCAAAAGATAGATCACAGATTAAAAAGATCCCTCAAAGTAAAAAATAATGGTGTCTCAGCAGCGGGGGATCCGCCACTGCCCCTCGAAAGTTCCGGCCAACTTAGCGTACAAAAAAAAATAAACTCAAATCCAAACACAAAAAGCACCATAAAATCATAAAATAATAATCCAACGAAATAATAACTTATCTTGCGATGAGGGGGAGAGGGTCCTCTATCGATTGGTACAGGTTACAGCCCTGTACCACTGGTATATCCTGGTCAAAAGACCAATCTCACGGAGCACATAAATCTCGCAACGTATCAAAGGTCTTGGCGCTGATCAGGATTGGATCGACCCTTTGGAGGGGTGTCGTAAAGAACCTAACGGGGTGTTTTAGGAAGAAGGAAGCGAGAGTGGACAGAATAGGGGAGGCCTTGCGTTGGCGTTTTGCTCGTACACAATAGCTCTTATGTAAACTAATAATTTAAGTTAAACCTATCCAATTATCTTGAAACTTGTCTGTAACATTTATCACTAACTTGTAAATAAACTTTAATTTTAACTTAATTGCTCCGTTCCTGTTTATATTCAATAATTCCTTCAACCTTCTACAAAATGGCCACGGCATGTTCATCCGAGCACATTCGAAGGAAGTAAGGAAAGGGAGAATTTGACTCAGTGGACAGAAGAGACGTCATTTACACGGCGACCAGGCTCAGGACGCCCTCGACAGACCAGTCGTCGAGAAGACCGTCACATCATACGAAACGCACGCGTAGAGCCAACTGCCTCATTGGCCACTATCCAGATACAGGAAGCACCTTCACTACGGGCCCCTGTGTCTTCCCGAATCATCGCAAGGCGCCTGGCTGAAGGACATCTGGTATCGCGGCGCCCATTACGTGTGCTGCCAATGACACCCACCCACCGACGCCTCCGTTTGGAGTGGTGTCGCGCACGACGGGATTGGACTGCAACGGAATGGAACCATGTCGTCTTCAGCGACGAATCTATATTTCATTCGAGCAGTTATGACAATCGTGTTCGTGTGTGGAGGCCCCGTGGTGAACGCCTCAATCCTGCCTTCGCTTTACAGCGACACACCGCTCCCACAGCTGGTGTGATGGTATGGGGTTCCATTACTTACAATACGCGGTCACCCCTAATATTGATCCATGGCACAATGACAGCCCAGCGGTACGTCCATGACATCCTTCAGCCTCATGTGATGCCACTCGTGGCAGGGCTCCCAGGAGCCATTTTTCAACAAGACAATGCTCGGCCACACACAGCAAGGATGTCACAAGACTGCCTCCGCCACATTTCCACCCTTCTCTGGCCTGCTCGATCCCCAGATTTTTCACCAATCGAGCATATCTGGGATCATTTGGGACGGCAAGTTGGACACTTTACGTGTTTGGTCGAACTAGAGGCGCGTTTACAGCAACTGTGGAACGAGATGTCTCAGGACATCATACGAAACTTGTATGCCTCAATGCCCGCTCGTATCGCATCGTGCATTCGCGCTAGAGGGGGTCCGACAGAGTGCTAAAACCTCCGTTCATTTGTACTTTTTTTCTGCAATAAGTGATCCTTTTTCTTTGATTTTCTAATCACTTACTTATATCAAAGTAGTACTTACATGTGTAAAATTTCGTTTCATTTTGACGACTTTTTCTTGGTGCACACTTATCAGAACCAGTTCATAAACATGATGACAGCAAGCAAAGAGTAGCAATTCTCTTTCTAGTTTTTTCTAAAAGCACACTACCTCCATTCAAGCGTCCTGTAATAGATGCTGTCGTATAACAGCACATTATTTGAACCTTATCATGAAGTTTCCATTCATAAAGCGCGTTTGAAACTGCTTTAGCTTGATCTTTCCCGGAAGAGCTCTCCCAGTTTTGGTACTGCAAGAAGTTGCTCCTTCTCTCCAAATGAAATAAGGATCGGCATGCGTTCTTTAGAACTTTTCATATCCAGCCATGATAACAATTTTCCATCCCAATGAACGGTAACTACTTCGGGCTAGTTATTCTGAAAATCGGATTTGATGAATTCCCCTTATCCTTTCTCATTTGTGTTCGAATGCGTTGAATAGAAGATTTGTTGATTGGGTAGTCGTCGCTACTAAGACCTAGTGCATCTAATATTGTGTGAAGTATATAAACAGAATCCTTTATGCTTAGTTGACATCTATCTAAAGCAGCAACTAACTTAGACGTGATAAAATATTTCCTTCCTCTTTTTCTAGTAGTTACAGAACTTACAGATTGAGATATGGTAGGTAAAGGTTCCTCCAGGCTTCCTCAGAGCTGGTAGATTGATCGTGTAGTTCTTGAGGTGGTATAAAGCAGTGCGAAGCAGTAGCCGTGCGAATTCACAACTTATAGCACCCGCCTTAACTGACAAATAGAGCAAACACGGCGCACCTGCGACACAACTTGTACGAACATGTTTCCATGCAAGTCGGCACGGGTTGCAGTGATCCAAATAAGGTAACAATTTATTTTTGAGTGTTTTAGGGTCAAATAAACAAAACTAGGACCTATGCGTTGGAAAATAAAAACTTTGAAAAATAAGGGACACCCTAATGCATATGGATGAATAATTCTGAAATGTGTATGATTTGAAATATTTTATACACTTTGTGGTTCCGCCCCCTGCTCGACAATCCCCGGTGATTCCTACGCAATCCCATTTGGTTTGCTTCGCAAACTAACACCCCTTTTGCATTCGTCCCCTTCCATGACCACAAGGCCATCTAAAACGATCTAACGTTTCATCGCCGCGATGAAAAATTTGTACACTATCGCGAAATTATACTTTTTATCGCATCGAATTTATTTCTGAACCAAATGTAAAATTAATTATGCCATTAGAAAGAGCGCATTCTAAACTTTCATGCGGTATTTCAAATTTTAAAACTAATAGTATTAAGCTATAGATGTGACAGTTTTAGTTTTGTATCTTAAATTACGATATAAAAATTCCTCAATTTGTCTGACCAACTTTTAATTGCATCGACTTCATTTATTAACCAATTTAAAAAATAATTGTACCATAAGAAAGAGTTCATTCTAAGGTTTCCAGTGATGTTTTCAAATTAAAAAAAACTGATAGTATTAAGCTATAGATATGGCAGTTTTAACAAAAAGGTAACGAAAATGTCCCGCTTTTTCCCGAATTTCAAGAAAGTATTACCATGAACCAAATTGAAATTTCTAAAAAAAGTCGGCTAGATGCAAATATTTAAGTTTAGAGGTACTCTAAAAAAACTCATGACTAAAGACTGAACATTTGTACGTGTTTTGCTCATTCGACGTTAGTAATTTCACTTTTTTCCGACTTTTACAAGTAATGCACCCTAAACTAATAGCTGGAAAAGAAAAAAAATCTCCTTCATCTTGTTCCTTAGTACAATTTTGAACAAACCATTTTAATTTAGCAATTTTCTGATACGTACTTTCTCGGGAAACCATTTTAGAACTGGACAAAAAAAAGCGAGTTTTCAATCCTTCGGCAGTAACGTAACAGTAAAAAAAAATTATGAGTGTGGTGTCTGGAATCATAACTTATTTATGTTAGTTCAAAATTTCTACGTCACTGGTTATGGGTTACAATCAAAGTAATCTAAACTGGCTTAAAACCAGATGGAACAATTTACGCTGTTCTCTTATGTGATTTACAATGCTAATTTCTGTTGCATTTTAATCTTTAAAACATTTGTCCAATTATATTTTCTACTACAATAACGTTATAGATAATATATATTAATGTTTAACATAAAAATCAAAACTACCTAGAAACTAAACTGATTTCATTACCTAAGGTCCAAGAAGTTTAGACTTGTACAAGCAAGAAATTAATTTTAAAACCATAAAAATATTCGATTATTTTAATTTTTAAAAAATTATGCTTTTTTTATACCGATATGGAATGAAAAATTTGCAATACGACATAAAACTATGAAATTTCTACAGGTTTCTGTTAAGTTTGTTCTATTTTTTCTTATACTCACTCGCGCGCGCGCGCGCGTACATGGATCGCACAGATCTTTTTTGCAGAATTAATCTTTCGTACACATAAAATTATAGGTATTGTCTTCTGTTTTGTGAATTCATTTCCGATAAAGTTATTTTCTAATAAAAACATATGCATATGTATAACGTGTAATTTATTACAAATTTAGAAGTATTTAATTTTTTAAAGACAATCTTAAAAAATGTTGAATTTGGACAATTTTGCATAAAATTTAAAAAAGCCCAAATTTTAAAATTGTCTTGTTACCTTTCAAATTCTAAAATTTTCATCATTAGGTTTCTACCTTTTGGATTTACCAAATTATTTAAAAAGTATTTTCTATCAAATACAATATTAAAACAATTTACAAAAAATGCATGATGCAGTCCTTTCAATTACACAACTTGAAATTTTAAGTTAATGGTCATTTAGGTGTTACAATTAACAAACTAAGATCAGGGGCAGTAGAGTAGTGTGCAAAAGCAGCCTCATTAATTACAAATCTTGTTAAGATGGAAAATATAACACAAATTTATTTTAGTTCATCAAAAAGTTTTGCAATGTAACAAATTTAGTGTCAATATTTAGTAGATTCTAGAGAGCTAGAAGCCCTCTTGTTTGTTTTGATAGTTATAAGGCTATCTAGAACGTTTCCTGTTTATGTATGCCTTTTCAAAGCTATAATATAATATTTGTTCTGCTGAACTATAAAGAACTTGTAAAAAGATTACAATAAACAGGTAAAAAATAACATTATTTTTATTGTTAAATGTTTTTTTATAAAGTGGGTAGAGCCATTAGGCCTAACAGCAACATTGGTGAAACTTCTTTTTAGGGTTCCTTTAAAGTTGAAGATAAATTTTAAATTAGATATAAAATAAAAGATGTATACATCTTGGATGAAGCATTTCATTATAGAAGTTTGTTTTTCATACATTACCATTGTTAAGTTGTTAACGTAGCATAGTACTTGAAGTCAATCAATAGACATTGATTAATAATAAGTGTATTATATACTAATAAACATCTTGAATAATAGGACAGCACAGCAAGCACATGGTAATACAAGTTACCACATTGTGGTAGGTCTACTACAACGTTCCTAGTGTTGCCACTTACTGTAAGTTGAAGTTCCTTGTAACACAGTTACAGTTACTATGACATCCTCCCTGTTAAGATAGGTATATCAAAGTTTGATACAAACAATTACATAACAATGGTTACACTTTAATAATACGATTTAGTAAAACACTGATTACTCACACAGTATACACTTTAATTTAATATAAGACATAATCGTTAAAGTGAGCAGGCTTTCTGTGCACACGGTTACTTTTTCTTTGCAGTACATTGTTATTTGTTGTATTAAGTGATCCATTAGTGTTTGTAGGTACAGAGGACTTCTGCAGGGGATTGTTTATAAGCTTGTCATTATGGTCAATTTCCTCAGTAAAAGGAATGTTTGAGTTCCTAATATGTTTCCTAGTTCTTTTAAAGGTTCGCCCTGACCTATCCTATAGAAAATAAGTCTTAGGAACTGAGACGTGTTTTAAAATCACCTGAGCAGGTTCCCATGTTTTAAGTTTAAAGTTTCGAATCCTAACACTATTTTTCCTGGCTTAAGTTCAGATAAAGGATTAGAGGATTTATCATAATAGAATATTTGTTTGTTTTGCCTCTCAACTAGTTTTTTTCTAATCAGTTTTTTTCTGTCATTAAATAGATCTGCATTTAATAATTTATTGGTCATAGGAAATTTAGTCTTTAGTCTGCGGTTAAACATAATTTGAGCTGGGGATAGCTCAAGCCCAGATATGTGATTGTTGCGATATTCCATTAGTTTAGCATAGTTATCTTTGTTATCATCTCTAGCTTTTCTGAGTATGCTTTTGGCTATTCTATTTCTACCATGCCATTACTCTGGGAGTAATGAGGACTGATAAATGCATAGTTAAAGTCCCATTCAATTGCAAAATTGTTTATACACATAGCCATTAAATGGAATGTTATCAGAGACTACAGTGTTGGGTACACCAAATTCAGAAAATATGGATTTAAGTTTGTCAATTACTTCCTTTGCTAATTTATCATTTAGTTCACAAACCTCTAACCACTTCGAGTAATAATCTATAAGTACTAAATAACTTTTATTCCCAAACTCCATGATATCAGCACCTACTTTTTCAAATGGTCTGTATGGAACCAAATGAGGTGTTAAAGGTTCTTTGGTGTTTGCTCTTCTGAATTTTTCACATACCTCACACTGTGAAAGAATTTTCTCTATGTCTGAGTGCATACCTGGCCGATACATCAACTCCCTGGCCCTTTTTTTGCACTTGTCTATTCCAAAATGAGCCTCATGAATCAACTGTGCATATTACCTCTTAGCATAGAAGGAACAACTATCTTTTCACCAGGGAATATTAAACCCTCATTAGTATGTAGGTCATCTTTAGCTTTGTAATACGTTTTTACATTGTTTTGCACATCTTTAGATGATACAGGTCACTCCTCGTTAATGTATTTAAGTACACTTTGAAAATCTGAGTCAGCTGCAGTTTCTCACTTGAATTGGTTAATCCTATATTCACTCATGGGCAAGTGTTTGGATATACTATGTACAGCACTTAATAATTCAGGATCATCTTTAATAGATTCATCTACCAAAAATGCACGAGACAATGTGTAAGCTAAAAACATTTGAATTCCAGGTATATAAGTTACATTGAATTCATATTTCAGTAGTTTTAAAAGTATTCTTTGCATTCTCGAGGATATTTTGTGTATAGGCTTCTTAACAATAGACATTAAATATCTGTGATCACTTTGTATAACAACTTTGCGCCCATGCACAAGATTGTGAAACTTTTCAACTGAGAACACTATGGCCAAAAACTCTTTCTCTATTTGAGCATAGTTCTTTTCACTATTCGTTAAGCTTCTGGACACAAAAGATACAGGTTGCCCCTTTTGTACTAAGCAAGCACCTAACCAGTCTTTCGAACTGTCACACTGAATCATTATTTCCTCTTTCCCATTAAAAACTTTTAAAACTGGAGTCTTAGTTAGCATATCTTTAATTTTATCAAATGACTCTTCCTGTTCCTTATCCCATTTAAATTTTTCTTTTTCATGAATGACCTACCTCCATTAATGGAGCAGTAGTTTTAGATATATTCGGCATAAACTTAGACAAAAAATTTACCATTCCCAGTAAACGTCTAATTTCAGTTTTTGATCTGGGCGTCGGCATGTCAATAATTCCTTTAATGTGGCCCGGATCGGCTGTAATTCCAGAACTTGAGATTATTTGGCCCATATACTTGACTTCAGGAACTCTATATTGAAATTTATCAGGATTAAATTTAATATTTAGGGATTTGGCTCTCTCGAGAACCTTATACAAGACACTATCATGAGTAGCCTCATTTGAACCTGTTCTTATGAGGTCATCAAAATACACTTCAACACCCTCTATGTCTCCAAACACCCTATGGTTCCTTTTCTGGAAAACCTCAGGTGCAGAGGCTATACCAAATGGAATCTGGTTGAACTTGTACATCCCAAAAGGTGTGTTGAACGTGCAAATTTCTGAGCTACTTTCATCTAGTGGCACATGCCAAAACCCCTTTTTCAAGTCTAGTACTGAAAATTTTTTTGAACCCTCTGGTCTACTTAAGATATCATCTGCAGAAGGTATCTGGTAATGTTCTCTCTTAATAACTTTATTTAAATCCCTGGGATCCAAACAAAGTCTAAGACTTCCATTGGGCTTTTCATCTATAACTAGACTCTCTTTGTACCCAGTCGATGGGTTTGTTAACTTTGGACACAATTCCTTCCATTTCTCAGTTTTCTAAGGTTTCTTTTAATTTTGGTTGCAAAGACTGAGACGCCCTTTTTGGGGGATGGACAACTGGTATTACATTGTCCTTTAATACAATACAATATGGTTCAACAGGAAATTCCCTTGTACCATTAAACACATATTAATAATCATTTACGACATCATCTTTGCAGATCAATTTTCTTTGGATTTCATTAACTCGGTTAATTAGGTTTAACTTATAACATGGTTTTAGCCCTAAAATAGGTTTTGATTTTACATCAACAACATAAAATTACAAAGGAATATCTCTAATCCTATTTGTTGAGCACTTCACAACTATAGTACATTTAGGCTTAATTTTAAAATCACCATAGGACATTAATGTTACATTTGTGTTATTTAGTGCAGGCTTAACATTTGCCTCATTTAGGACACATAAAGGTAAAATGTTTGCTTCCACTCCCGTATCAAGTTTAAAATTAACCTTCAATTCTTGATTTTAACAGACAGATTAATACATTTGTACCAGGTGTTACTTACCTCATCAACAGAGTCCACAAAAACATTATATCTGCTTTCAAGTTCTTGGACCTCGTGAACTTTTTTTGGACGTTGGGGACATCCAATGGCAAAGTGATTTTTTTTTATTTGCACATTGTGCACACTTTTCCAAAGGCTGGACACTCACGTGGCTTGTGTCTTCTCCCATACTTTTTGCAGTCATATTCAGACACCTTTGGTGAATGTCTCTTATTTACAAATTTATTTACTTGATGCAATGGCACATCACATCCACTGGCACTTCGCGTTAAAAAATAGAAACAGATTACATTTCCAGTCTCATTCCATTACCGCTTCCATTCTCATTTTCAATGAGAGCAAGAAATAAAAAAAACGTATTGAAATAAAAAACATATTGACTGGGATTAAGTTTTTTTTCGTAAAATCGGAATCACTAAAAGATAGATTGAAAATTTCAACGGATTTAAAATCTGCAGAAAATTTTACTTTAGAATATACCTAAGAATATGATTTTCTTTAAATAAATAATTTTTAAATTGAATATATCTTCAACGGATTTGAAATCTGCGAAAAATTTACTGCATAGAACAGATCACATATTTTTATTTTATTGTTTTCATTTCCGTTTTGATTTTGATCGGAGGAATAATTTTTCAGCCAGACGATAAAAACAAACAATATTTTAACTGTGTTCAAATAGTTCTTTTCTATCTCCTAGACCGTTAAAGAAAGAGTAAAAATTTCAGCGGATTTGAAATCTGCGGAAAATTTTACAATAGATCCATACCTAAAAATATGATTTTTTTTATATAAATAAATTTTAAATTGAATATATCTTCTACATTTTCGCACGAGATTGTGACTTCACGGTAATTTTCCCTTTCCCAAAATAAACAGATTGCATTTCGAGCCGTTCGGGTTCAAAAAAGAAAAACAGATTACATTTCCTGTCCCATTTTTGCGAATGAGAGCGAGAAATAAAAAAAAAAACATATTGACTGGGATTGTTAAGCTTTCTTTCGTAAAATCGGAATCGCTAAAGATAGATTAAAAATCTTGACGGATTTGAAATCTGCGGAAAATTTTACACCACATTAATACCTCACATTACGGCTTTGCATGTGGTGTTGGTTTGCTTTGCCAAGGTTTAATGGGATTCCGAAACCGGGCCAGCCACGCAGTGGCTAGTATTTAATAAAAGTGGATGCACATATTGTACTCACAGATTTTTATATCCTGAAGATTGTTTGGCCGACCAACCGGAAAAGTGGTTAAGGTGTTTTTTAGCCTCTAGATCGGAAGGTTCCTGGTTCAAATCCGGGTCATGGTATGGATGTTTGTAAATGTATGGTGTAGAGGCGGCTGGTGCACCTTAAATCTATCGTGGGCCGAAAGTCCTCACGTTGGGTTGGTGTGGAAGTTTGGAGAGTGGGGTGCTAGCTCAGATGTTGACTCGTCATCTAACAGTGGTTCAAATTTACGTGTCGATACACTGAATGGCTTAAGGCTGGGACGGTGGTAACAAGTTGAAAATCCTGAAGATTGTTGGGATAAAACTTATGATCAAAGGTGATCCCACTCTTGGTGAATTATGTTGAGGTTTTTCTGCAATACAAGCATGATCATAACTAGAAATTTCTCATCATTGTAAAACTGGCTCAAGAAAAATGTTATGCTGAAAATGCACTCATGTAGAAAACATGAATTACAAATCATAAATGTGATATCCAAGAGCATAAATATAGGTTGTTAAACAAGACCTTGTTAAGACGAACTTCATGGAACAGTAAAAATAATTCGTATTTACCATAGTTAGTGTATTTACATTACTTAGGTACTGTACAATTCTTGGCTCACAGATTAAATTGTATTAATCAAACATTATACAAGTGATTGTCGATTATTGAGATTAATTCTTGATTACACAACTGAGCAGATGAATTTTAACTGCGAAACAAAAGCAGAACTATTTCTTAGCCAGCAGTAGCTTCTTTTATAGGCAAGCTTATTTCTTGGTCAATATAATCTGGAATTATATTCTTTCTTCGTCACTCTCTTTCACAGATAAATCTAAAATTTGGAGTCACTTAATGCTTCTGATGATTGAAAATAATCCATTTCATTGCACACACACTTAAGTTGAAAATTTATTTATTGATTAGAATAACCCGCTTTCTGAGTAAATATTAGAATACATTTTTTGATGAGGACTGGAATTTAGTTTGTATTACGTGAGTTAGTCTTAAAACCATATAAAAAAAATACAAGGTTCGACCATACAATAAAAAAACAATTGCGCAGTAATACGTAAATAGAAAAATCATCAAAAGTATTATACCTAAATAGGTATAAATAGAAGCAAATGCTATTTGCCAGCTGAAAAGTATATTCTGCAGGTTAGCACTCAACAGTGCGTACTACTGGGAAAGTTAAGAAATAAGAACAGTCAAGGTATAAATTCAAGTATACCAATAGTTATAAATGAAAGCAGATACAAAAATAGATACTTACCTAAATTTTAACATTGTGTGTATTAGTTCATATTTTTCAGGAACATCCAGCTTTCATCCACGTTAACAAACAAGGCCAAAGGGTAGTGTTCTGAAGCTCAGCGTGTGGAAAACATGCATTACCAACGATAAACACAATATGCAAGAGAAGATAATACAGTTACAATAACAGTATTGCATACAGTTTGCATTTAATATAACAATATGAATTACCATAAAAAATGTAACAAATGCTGTCACTTACCTAGAATTTCCTTAAATGTCACTTTTAAGCCTCGCGGCCGTTCGCTCATAAATTTGCCACATAACCCAATCTAATCTACAATCCAGACCAAAATGGCAATAGAATAAGCATTTGACAAGAAGCGGAGCGTTCTTCATAAGGTTGCTTTGTATTGAGATGCGAGTAGCATAAAAGGCTAAAACAAAGTGATCTTTAAGCATTTCAAAAAGGTATATGAACTGTCATCAAAAGAATAATGCATATAAATAGTAGCAAATAATTTAATATCTTAGGTTTAATATCTTCTGAGTAGTATTCCAGATCAAGCAGACTCAACAGAATGTACTATTTGAAAAACTAGTAGGAAATAGAAAAAATTTACAAAGTAAAGAAAGCAGATGCAAACATTGTTACTTACCTGGATCTAGTCCTTGCTTTCAATTTTTCTCCACCTGGATATCGAAGTTGAATCAATGGATCGAATACGAACAAACAGATTCTGCGGGATAAAAACGAAAACCATTTTGCCAAAATAAAATTGCGGTACGCCACGCTCACACGCTCATAATTACACAATTTTCGATAAAGTAATTGTAGTCACATCTTAAAACATTGTGAACCGCTTAATATTTCTTTAACACAAGGTGTTAAAAATAGATTTAAAAATTTTTTACTTATAAAAACGTAGTGACTGCCATGGTTCGTTACCAAAAGTTTAAACTCGTTACTTGGCTTGATCCTGTCATAACTGATTCTGATTGGGATACTGTCGACGCATTTCTTCAAAGAGAAATTATCAAACGAATCGTAGAAGAGAAATATTGTGGTCAAAAAAATGAAGCATTCCCTACTGATTGTACTGATGATGACCAACATTCATCTAGCAGTGACGATGAATGTTTTGCGACAGTGAAAACTACACATCCTTCTGCGATTTTGAGTTATCCACTCATTTTCAAAACAAACATTGTAGCTTGTCTGAATTCTGTTCTCTACCTACAGGAAAAAGCATGTTTGTAAAATACAATACTCCATTGCCAACCAGTGCGGCTGTTGAAAGATGGTTTAGTTCTGGCGTTTTGTCTCTGACCCAATCACAGCCGTGTAAGTGACAAAAATTTAGAGATGCAGCTTTTGCTGTATCATAGATTTTTTAAAACGATGTAATAAAGTTGATAAAAAATCTTTCGTTTATTGATTCCTACAGTATTAAAAAAATATTTGTAAATATGGAATTTAGTCGTAAAAAGTAATCTTAAAAGTAATTGTAATGCGTTACTATTGAAAAATAGTAATTTTACAGGTAATTCGTTATTTTTTACGAAAAGTAATTGTAATTGTAACAAGTTGCATTTAAACTAGTAGCGGCCCAACAATGACTATTTTTATCTTGAGATTATTCTTGTATGTTAAGGCCAATATTTGCACATAATTTAGTTTCAATCTGTCAATTCTACTTTTTCATCTGAAAATGTGATAGATTTTTTAACAAATGTGTACTGATGGTGTTGACTATTTTTGAAATTACATGTTTTTTGACTTGTATAAATGGATGAAACTTGAAACAAAAATTAAATTTAAGTGGGTTAAAATTATGGATCATGCATTAAAAAGGTCAATTAAAATGGGTTCGGTTAATGTAAGGAAAGGATTAATCACACTAAAGAAAAACTACATGTGTTGAAAGAAAGTTTTATTTTGAGGAACTATCCATTAACAGTAGGGCATTTTAAATCTAGTTTTTATTTAATGTTATAAAATTAATGCGTAAACTTCTATCACACAGCATGGAAAGAATTTAAAGAAAAAACTGAAGTATGCCTGAGAGAGATAACACATCAGATCCTATTTTATTTTACACTGAAGTTACAAGCTTAACTTCTTTCTTTTTCTTGCTAATATTCACGAAAACAATTTCAATAAATGGTGAGCATAAAAATTGCGGGACTTAAACACTATCGTCAAAAGAAAGAGTGAGGAGGAAATGTGGGAAACCGAAGGAAGAAAATTATTCGCCCAGTTATCTTCTTGGAGACGATTATGGTAGAAAAATGGTTGCCGCGCATGCGCATTGGGCCAAATTTGGTCCCTTGTCGCCACTCTGATAATATAGGCACTCTACTTGTCGTCACTCTGATTATATAGGCACTCTAGAAACGGCTGTATACCCATGCTTCCCCCCACCCCGTGAATGTGTTCATGAATTAATATCTACAGCTCAATAGGAATGGTTGAAAGTTTAATTTTTATATTATGTTCGATCGATTGTATGTTGGCTCTGTCTTCAACGAAATCTGCTCTCCAGTCCACATCTATGCCTAGTCATCTAACCGTGGTTCAAAATTACGCGGTATTGTTCTCGTTCTTTCCCGTTGGGATTGATCCTGGAACGTCGTCAATAACCTATTGTGTTGCTCCAGTGCAACGTTAATTAAAATACCTACATTCCTACCTGTCCAGATCTCTTCACGTGAAGCTCGTTAGAAGCCTTTTTGATATATCGGAAAAATATGCAGTTCCCAACTACAAATTTGCGTACATCCGAGACCAATGTAAAGTGATATTTTCTTTTGCCTAGGTCTTCCTCAACCACCGTCGGATCATTAGATTCGGGATTGATTCTGGACCTTCACCAATAGCCCGACATAAAATTGTAATAATTTTAATTCAACTTACTACCTACCTCAACTAGTGTGACCTCAACCAACGAATGAAATCATCTTATAACAGCCAATAAACATTGGGATAATTGTACGATTTAGTGACTTCATTTGAAGTTCGCTCTGTCTCCTATAGATAGCAGTGCAAAACTAAAACAAACAGAAATGGGCGTTCTGTTACGAGAATATCGCATTGAATATCGTGAGGCAAGCAACGAGCGTGCAAGGTGAAGTAAACATGCGTATTTGGTGAAAGATGGTATATAGATTTCCGACATTTGTTTTCACATTTGGAAGCAAAAATTTCGGGTGAAGAATTTGAAACGTTATAACTTCAAAGCATGAAATAAACTCGTGCAAATTATGTATATTTTTTGTTCAATAACAAAAAAATTTTCCAAGCAAAAAAATCCAACGAACATTTTATTTTTACTTTGAACAAGACTGATTTTGATATGTGCTTGTTGACATTTTACCATAGAAGATGAGTAATATTTCTGTTGGTGATCCTCGAAGCTTGAATTTATCTACAGGCCCTCTTTTTTATAAATCTAGTGATGTTGATGGTAAGATGTCCAAAAACCACACAGCTTTGAAACTGCCTACAGTTGTGGGATCGAGTCATCTGAAAGATAAACAGGATTATTCCAAGTCTGAGACCAGCTCCTACAAAAGTACAAATCATGTTACCTTCCAAAGGGCTTATAGAGTGTTTTATTCTGGGTATGCCGTTCTTGATCGGCGATACACTCTTCCAATGTTGCCATGGCTCATAGCTGAAATTAAAAGACATGGATCCCAAAACGAGGAAGAGATTTATATTGAAGTTACTGAGCAATCCTTAAAAGCTGTCAGCTGCGTTAATAAGACACCTGTTTTCGAGCACAAATTGCAGTCAATATCCAAGTTTGCCCAGTCATCACAAGATACCACCTGTTTCACTTACATGACTAGAGAAGTCGCATCAGGTCCTTGTGCATACCATGTGTTTCAAGCAGTGGATGAGAATACGGTGAGTTTCTTATTCCTCAAATATTGTGCCTGTTATTTTCAGCTGGTGCTTATACTTGAATGTATTTGCCCAAACTCAAAATACCTACAATAATTTATTATCTACGTTTGTATGCCAAAACAAATTTATGGGTTTGCAGTGTCATATAGAGGGTCCGGAGAGGGTTTTGGTGTAAAGGTGAAAATTAACGGTAGCTGTGTGGCGACTGAATGTTTGAAAGGGAAGACTGAAAAATTTTGCTACAGTCAACACACTTTCATAAAAACAGTTTATATGGTGGAACCTCCAATTTTACCTTTTTTTTTAAGAGGGCCGTAAACGAAAATTAAAAAAAAAAAGCATGGGGAACATAAACATGGAAAATAGTATTTGGAATTTAGGGAAAAAAAACCGCTTGAAGCGGGAAAACGCAAAGCAATCTAGGGAAAGAAGGCTGAAAATTTGTACTTGCATGTACACGTGACCTGGGGTATTTCGCTGGGTGAGAAAATCTATTTTTTATGTATATATATATATATATATAACGTGTGCAGTGTATTCTACAAAATATGTGAATGAAACAAGTTCAGTGGCCACTTCACAAATCATTTACAAATGAACTACTTTTTTTACTAGAATAAAATAATGGTTATTGTGTTAAAATAACTTACAAAATATATTCTATATGTAATATTGTTTTATGACTTAATTCATTTAAAATTAGAAATGCAATAATTATGGGCATTGTATTATCTGGGTTACAAAGTTGACCCTAATCTGTTGGTTTCTCGTTTTCATAACATCTAACAAACAAATACTACATGAATCCCTTTTTATATACGAATAAAATAATGGTTATTGTGTTAAAATAACTATTTTGTAAATAAATATACTTTATGTACTTTTATATTTTATGACTTAATATTCATTTAAAATTATGAATGCTATAATTATGGACATTGTTTCATCTGTGTTGACCAAACCGTTATTGCTGGCATTAATTTACTTTTGTATAAGATAAGAAATTTACTTGGTTGTAGTGGCGGGTATAGCTGGAGAGATTTCTGGGATTCAAAACTGTCCGCAAATGTATTTGTTTCTGGTTTATGAAATTTCTAAAAATAAAATATTATAAATACATGAACTACTCTTTATGCTAAAATTAAAATAATGGTTTTTGTGATCAATTAAGTATTTTGTAAACAAATATTCAATTATATATAATAGATGTATGATGAAACATTATGAACACATTTTATCTGTTGACCCAACTGCTGTCAGGTTCATTCATATACTTTTGAAATTGGATAGGAATGAGACTTGAATGTTGGCTTAACTCTTTAATGTAATTTATTTTGTAAATGTTTGCAGTTCAACTTTGGAAGTCATTCATGTCGGATTAATCTAGACATATTACTAAATGTCCCTATAGTAATGTTATCCAAGTCCATGGTCTGGTAATCAAAAATAAGGAAAATACATTTTTAAAATCTGGTCAGATCTTAGCACAACAAAATTCCATTTCTTACTTTAGGCCCCTCCAAGATAAAATTCCTGGCTCCACTGTTTTGTTGTATTTGAAGATCAATTGTAGCTGTATTTAAGGTTAAATTTGCAACATGCAATTAATCTTAAATCTTGTTTTGACTGACATCACAGTGTGATCAGCTTTCGAACCCTCAGTGTTCAAGAGAGACTAGCTTGACTTCAATTTTTGAAACGCCGATCAACCGGTCTTGTGGTAAGGTGTTGATCTCTGGATCGGAAGGTTCCTGGTTGAAATCCAGGGTCAGGGCATAGATGTAATTGTGCTGTCCTTAGTTAAGGGCAATGATGGTCACCCATTGGCTGCTCCTTCACAAATGGCCAATGCTTCCGGCCTTGTAGCAGCCTATGATTAGCAATCAAGAGCCCTCCGTAATTAAAAAAAACGTTTTTTTTTGTGAGGCTTGCTAAAGTAGAAACTAAATTAATAGTTAAGTGTAAATTTAAGGTCCTCTGAGAATGTTAGACCAAATGACCTTGATCCTACTCATTGTGGGCTGCTATGGCTCAGTCGTAGGTGTAACTAGGGTTGTTGAATGTAGGGGTTGGCCCTCCTGAAAAGTATGGACTGAACCCCCAGTAAAACAGGGAATATTAAATTAGTTATATTAATATAATTAATATATATTAATGGATGGTATGTAGTATCCGATACGTTACAACTTTCGAGCGATGTATTGCCAATTGTGGTAACCTTCCCGTTTTCGCGCTTTTCTTAGTTTTAAGGCAACCCTAGATATTTTCTCATGATTGGTTAAGGAAGAAAATACGCTTTTCCACTTTTATTTTTAATGTAGAACGGAATTAAAATTTAGACAGTCTTTGAAATTGTTGGGTGCATATGAATTTTGCTTTTGATTTATAAAATCGACTTGTTTTATTAATTTTCAAAATTTTTAGGATAAGTTTGGAAAGCAGATTGTAAGTTACAATTTTTTTAATTTGTCACTTTATTTAAATTTCAATTAAAATTTCGAAAAAAAAATTTGGATTAAATTTGATTTTTTAAATTGCAGATTGGAATTTAGAATTTTTTTCCCCTTTTGGTTGCTCATTTCCCCTTAGTTGATTTGATATAGCAGTAGATAGTGTTATTAAACGTTAGAATTTTTTTTTTTTTGCAAACATGTAGTAGCTTGATTGGGAAGAGGGTGAAATGTCTTTCATGTGAGAATGATATGATTTTAACATTGAGAAAGGATGCTGGTGATAGGTAGGAGTGGAAATGTAGAAAGATAGGACAAAAGTTTGGCAAAAGAAAGTATAACAGGAGTAAGAAATTGGAGGGTAAATGGGTGTTTGGAGGACTTGAACGAGGGACGGATAAATGTTTTATGGTTGAGGTGAAAAATAGGAACCAGAAAGTTTTGGCTGAGGTAATTCAGAGCTGAATTTTGCAAGGAACTACAAAAATTTCTGACTATTGGAAGTCATATGCTGGTATCAATACCCGAAGGACAAAGAGTTCAAGGGTTATTGATTCGAGCATATGACTGTTAACCATAGTCAGAATTTCAAGGACCCGGCTATGAGGGTAAACTTGATTTTTGTTTAGCTTTTGGTTATATTACAAACACTGGACTATGCTTGGGTGGGCACCCAATACGGTGACTTATACGCATGGAAGCCAACGGTGAAAGGTCCTCGGCGGCCCCAGAGGGGCGGCGAGGTAGCTGGCAGGCGGGGATTGCGCGTTATACGCTGTGACTTATCTACAAACAAATTTCTCCCGGTATACTGGTTTAAAGGCATTGAAACCTTAAGCGCAATACGCTTTGACTTCTCTAAAAAACAATTTCCTCTTGTAAAGTCGTTACAATAAAAATATTTGTCTTGCTTTTCCATATATGGCTCTATAACTTGGAATATCCCCATTGAGTTGCTCACATAATGCTAATTGCTAGAAAAATTGTGGAAAAATATTTTTTCACACTTATAGATAGCAGAAGAATTTTTAGATTTTTTTTTTCTCATCAAAAACCTTTGTGTGGATTATGATCACAGAAAAGAACTACCTTATTAAAAAAAGATTTCTTGTTTTGAATTTTCTATGCATTGCAAAGTTTCTAATTCAAAATTGATGAAAATCCGGACGTTTTAAAAAAATCGCGGTTTTTTTTTATAATTTTTTTTTTTTTTTTAACAATTATAATTTTTTTTATTTTATTTAAATTTTTTTTTTTAAGTGACAAAACTAGGATGAAATTGACGCAAAATTGCGTACATGTTCGGAGAAAACCAGACTGAAATATTAGAAAATTTTCAAGTGAAATTTATATTGCTTTTTTCTTAATTTTTAAACAAATTATTATTATTATTTATGCACTGTATGCAAAGGTTCACGTTGTATATGGCGGCCATCTTGGAATTGCTTACATCGGCCGCCGTCTTGATTTGGCGTAAACAATCGCTTTGGCGGCCTAACGTATCGGATGCTACCACTCCACCCGAATCTACCCGCTTACAGAACATTTTGCTTTGGATGAGAAGAGAAAAGAACTAAAACGGGAAATGAAAAGTTTGAAACCAGGAAAACGAACCTGGCTGAAAATTCGGGTTTTGAAGATCGCCGGCATGTTTTATACCGGTGATGGATACAATGATCCACATTTGATAAAACCGCATATAAAAACAGATTACGCGAAATCGTAAGAATGGGAGTAGATAATCGGCAGAAAGGAAAGGGTATTTGCGAGACAATGGGCGCGAAATGCACAGGAAGAGTGAACTAAAATAAAAAGTTTCATATCTTATCTCTACTATTATAAAAGGAAGTGTTTGTCTGTCTGTTTATTGCCACAAATTCTGACGATTCTATGGCACTTACAGCAATTAGATTTGGCACACAGGTAGTCCAAATTGTTTGCAATTTATGGGTGGCGGCGAATTTTAGAATTCAATCTAGAAGATTTTAAAATGAATTTAATAGTTTTATTCTCTACCTGGTTTTTCAAACGCCTTTCTTCCGGAGAAAAGAAGAAACACTCGAATCTGTACTTTTTCTACCCACGTGACTTTGCCATCAGCCTCTGGAAACATACCAAGTTTTTTCATCTCGGGGAACTCGGAGAAAATTATTCTTTTTGTTTCCGCTATGATTTTGCGCGGAGGAATAATTTTCCAGCCAGACGATAAATCTTCACTGGAGTCACTATAGTCTGTTTCACCCTAACTTGGCAGTAGAGTAAAGGCTACGTTGACCGCATCACAGCCGTTGTCGTAGAAACTAGGGTTACAATGTCAGAAGAAGTCAACTATAAGCGAGGAAATTCGCCCCTTTTGGCAAGGAGAGATAAAATGCACGTGGAAATTCTATACGTTTCACAGATCTTTAATTTCTAATGGCTCTTGCATTACATTCGTTAATTAAACAAAAAGCTACTCTATGTTAATATAAATACGTTTTGATTTTTTTAAATGAGTATTATTTTTAGTTATTTAAAAATATATATATATATTAAAAAATTTTTTACAATAAATGTTATTTAAAAAAAGTCTATTTAAAGATGTGATGAACCATAAAATTCATTTTTTAAATTTACTTACCTGAAAGCTAAACACCTTGATTAATACTTCTTTTTTCAATTTAAATAATTTTAGTAAAGGAAATTACTCCTATTTAATTACTCCTTTGGTCATACATTTGGTTGGACAAGGAAGGGGAGAGTGCGTTGTCTGCTAAAATATGTGTTTTTCTTAACAGCAAAATATAGTCTCCAAATTAAATCAAATTTATTCTGACATTAAAGAAAATAAATAACAAATAAAAATACATATAACATAGAGGATATAAAATACATTCACAATAAATAAATAGAATATAAAAAATACAAAAATAGTGAATACACATATAATAATAAAAAAATGAGACCATTTTAAAAATTAGAGTTAAAAAAAAATAAACCTTATATGTGTAAAACATATTCTGAAACTGGCGGAACGGTGTACCAAGTTCTTACTTTCCCAAATATCATCCACAAGTCCATCTACTTCCCACATGTCTTTCTCTTTTTCAGTAACATGGTTTATGCAGTTTTTCCAATTTTGTACAGAGACCTTTTCAATCCCTTGGATTACTAAATCCTTCACATCGTTCAGTTTAAAAGTCTTGTTTTCCCTGGCAACATGTCATTTTACTTGACTCCATATCATTTCAATGGGATTAAGTTCACAGTGATACGGGGGAAGTCTCAAAACCTTATGTCCAAATTTTTCGGCAATTTCTTCAACTCTGTATTTATCAAACATATGTTTGATTTCGCTAACTTTTTTCAACAGTTCAATCTTGATCATGTCCTGGTTCCACGTAATGTTTTTCAACGATAGCCATTCTTGAATTGCACTTTTTTTCCCAAGATGTCGTTGGAATTTTTTCTTTCTTCACCGAGTGATAGGGGGCATTGTCCATCACTACAAAGCTGTTTCGTTTCAATTTAGGCATGATATCTTCAAAACACTTCTCAAAATGGTTACCATCCATTTCTTCGTGGTAGTCACCGGATTTTTTTCCTACAAACAGGGGTGAAAACAGTCAAAATGTAAAAAAGAGGAAAATATACGCAGCGTTATTTTGAACTACAAAAATAGCTGAATAAGAATACTATATTTGTGTACTAATGTGTGTACAGAACATTGGTGTAGCCAGAGATTTTTTCTGAGAGGGGGGGGGGGTAAATTTTTAGTCTGATAAAAGACTATAGAGTCCACTAAAAAAAAAATTTTGTTTTTGGAAGTAGGGAGAGGTTAACACATAACCTCCCATGGCTGTGCCACTAGTACAGAATATGTGTTTATGATAAATATGTATTTTTGCCCATTATTTAGCTTAAAAGCTCTACAAAGTCCACTATAAACAATGAAATTTGTCTTTGGAAAAGGGTGAGGGGGCACCTTACGCTTAAACTCAAATTTTGTAAAAGAGAAAAAATATCTTGGTAACTCTGTAAACAGTATAAATAAGTTGCATGAAGTTGAAAATGTTATTTTTATGAATATTTTTGAACATCTCACCAATGGTGAGATTTTTTTTAAGAGTTGCAATTTTTCCAAAACTTTGATACAAAAATTAAATTAACAGGAAATAAAAATGATATGTTACAAAAGAAGAAACAAATAAATACTATTTTTATTAAACAGCATAATTTTTTTTTTTAAATAAGCAGAGACCAAAAATAAAAATGGTACAACTTAAGACTACATTTATAGCAGTGGCAACGGACTTGGCGCTCTTCTAGTAGCGAGTAATGACAGGTTAAGGTAACCCATCTGCATAACGGTTATTGTGGATTTTAATACAACCTGGGCAAGTGGAAAGTTTAAAAATTTCATTTCGAATATTCCAGAAAGTTCTTTCAATTTCCGTTAAACTGCGTTTGATTTCATTTGTTCATTTGAAATAATTCTTTCCTTGGCGACTTAAGCGCGGCAAGGGCAGGCCGTTGCCACCGTTATAAACGTAGACTGAAGCTGTACCCCTGTGGTAAAAAAAAATATTACTTAATTCAGTTTAAATTTTCAACCTATTTTCGAATATAAAATAACTTTTTTTTCAAAATATCTAATATCACTATATTTTTCCGTAAATATTCTCATTTTCTAATTAAATCAAATAAAACTTAAATAATAACTTGTATTATCCAAGAAACAATTTAACTTATTAAAACAATCATAAATATTGCCCTTAAAAGAAGCATCATTTTGAAAATTTCCGTAGCAAAATATAGCTGCAGTGCGCAGTCTTGGCGCAGCCTTGGCGCACTTCTAAAGTCGCCAAAGAAAAAAAGTTTTAACTGATTTTGAAAGAACTTTCTAAAATATTCAAAAGGAAAATTTAAACTTTCCGATTGCCGGAGGTTGCCATAAAAGACGAAATAACCGAGCATCTTATTTTCTAGTTGAAAGAAAAATCACATTAAAAGCTGATCAACTTAAAATATTTCATTTATACCTTTTCCGCCGCATTATGACGTTTCACGGCCGTTAGATAACAGCTCCGCTTTTTTAGGAAACCGTAGCTTTACCTACGAAATAGACAACAACGTACGCTAACTAGTTCAAAATTCAAGTTCTCCAGGTTTGCCATTAAACTAATAAGCTTCTCACAAAGGATTCTTTTCAAAAACTGGACTGGAATATCACTTTCGGAGCACCCGCTGCAATGCAGCTCATCTCCACATCAGAAAAAGAATTAATTAAAATAAAGACTATTAAACATAAGGGTGGGTTTATTTAAATAAAAGTAAATCAAGGGTGCAGAAAACAAGAGCTAGAATAACCGTAGACACTCAGGCCGCAAAACGAGAAGGGAAGTCACCCTCCCATCTACTGTCCGCGACCATGAGTGCTTAGGTTTTTGGTCCAGTTTGACTCGGGGACTAATCCCCTGCACTGCTATCCGCTCGCACAGAAGAGCGTTAGCAAGAAAGAAAAGGAAAGGAGTAATTACGCTTAAGTAGAGACAAGGCTAAACTTGATCGTAGCCGTAGGTTGTACAGGCTGAATCATTACCCAAAAGATCAAAAGAGCCGACGTAACTGAAAGTTTCCAACTCTTACCGCTTGAGAGCGCTGTCACCCTACCAAGAAAAGCAGGTTGTTTACCATTGGATTGCATAGAAATCGTGTTCTGTATTCGCAGTATTTTCGATTTAGTGATTATTTTAAAGCCTTAAATCAGTAAAAACTTGATAGAGACAATGGTGAACTGTTGTGTGCCGTTTTGTACGTCTTATCATACTCGTAGTAAGAAGTTTCAAGAGCAAGTAGGGGAATATGTATCATACCATGAGTTCCCCAGCGACTCGACCCTTCGAGCACAGTGGTTGGAAACAATCTCTAGATATAACAAAGAAATTATTCATGAAAAGACACAATATTTACATTTTCTAAAAGCAGATATTATATTTAAAAATTTGTCTTCACAGTTTTTTTAATACATGCATATTAAATTTTTTTTAATTAAAAATGATAATTTTTTGAATTTATAATTTATAAAAACATTTATATTTTATAACATATCAATAATTTTTAAAATAGCTGAAGACAAATTCTTTTGAAGAATATACATACCAAATTTCATGCAATTATCTTGAATAGATTTTGAGTTATATCATTTTAAAGTTGGGAAAAGTGTGAAAAATCCATCATGGAGAAAAATCACCTTAAAAGTTTCATTAATGAAAATCATTTACAAAAGTGTTGATTACTCCGAGTACGTAAGTAAATGCGTTAATGTCTTCAGACCTTTGGTTAAGGTTTATTTTGGCTAATGGTACCTTTTTACGGTACAATTTGCATGCAATTGTACTTTTGTTAGCAGTTTTTCGTATAAGTCGACATATTTTTCGTTTCAAAACTTTGACAGCTATCAAAACGTTCTTTTGTTTATAACTTCGGTTCTACTTAAGATATCATAAAATTGGTGTCAAACAAAAGAATCAAATTTCAAATTTTTTGAGAATATAAAACAAAAAAGGACTTTTTGAAGGTTTTTTTGTGTTTCAGCCCCCCTCCCCCCCCCTCTTAAATAAATCTATCTTAAAACTTTATAGTAAATGCTTCATTTTAAGTATCCCAAATGTCACTCTGAACATTGCTTATAGGCAGAATAAATAAAAAAATTTATATGAATACTCATTTACTTGAATAACATTACATGTTGTCTGAGATTTTGTTTATGATCAATTTTATGAATAATGTATCATTAATTAGTGTGGCTAACTAATGGTAGTAAATAATACTGTAATATTTTAAATTATTCATTCCCCCCCTCCCTCAAGTCCTAAAATTGTTTTTAATCTACTAAGGATTCTTGTACCTGATAGCTAATATATGCTATAAGAAATTTTTTTGTTTAGTCTAAGAAGGGTGACAAAAATTCTTTTTGAAAAGAAATATTAAAACATATTTGTAATCAATTTTCTAAAAACCGAAAAAAATACCAAGAGTGGAATGTTTTTAGGATTTGATAACTTTTCACATATTTTATTTTCAATAAAATCTAGCTTTCTCCCTGATAAAAAACATGCGAATCCCCGTGATCCGTTTTCACGATTGCTTCCACTAGATGGCGCTGGCAACCTACCGTTCTAGTGTTACATCCCGAATAGCGCAATGAACAAGCCTGATCAGACACGGAATCCAGTTAAGCCTTGGTAGAGAAATTACTGTTTAAAATTTAACTTTAAGAAGTAATAGATTAGTGATCCAGTCGAGTCTTCAAAAGCCCTTTGCTGCTGGTGTACAGAATTAGCAAAGAAAGGGAATTAAAAAGGGGGGGGGGAAAGCTAATATGGTACAAAGTTAAATATAATTTGTTGGATCCAAACGGAAGACTCCACATCGGCCTTTGCGGGAAGGTGTTAAAGTCCTTATGCAAGATAGCACGAGGCCTTTTTTGTGAGCTGATGTTAGTAGCATCATAAGGTCTAAGAGACTGAAGAGCTTCGTTTGGAACCTGTGGAATTTTGAGGAAAAATTTTGAAGAGAGTTGCTGCAAATGTTCAGCGACGGGTTTAATGTTTAGGTCCGAATGTATAACTTCGTTGCGGACATAGAACGGAGCATCCACGATCATTCGCAAAACTTTGTTTTGGAATGCCTGCAGTTTCTTGAGATTTGTGGAACTCGTAGATCCCCAGATTTGTGAGCCATAAGTGAGTGTGGGTCTGATAATGGATTTGTAAAGTAGTACTTTGTTTGTGAGGGATAGTCTGCTCTTACGAGAAATGAGTGAGTAGAGTTGGGATTTGGCTATATTTCTCTTACGGATGGAATGCTTGACGTGTTCGTTCCAAAGCATTTTCGGGTCTAAAATGAGACCAAGGTATTTGTAATTTCGGACCCAATACACAGGAGTGCCGAAAAGAGAGATGGGGGGGATTGGAAGGTGATCTGGATTGCCAAGGTTGATATTGAATCCGTAATAAAACTGGAAATATCTCCGTGAAAACATACAAGCGCACTTCGAAGCGTTAACTTTAATGCGCCAATCAGAGAGCCAGAGCTGAAGGTCTGGGGGACATACTTTCTCATTCGTCCGAGAATATGGTGGATGTTGTTCGATTGGAAGAGAACAGCAGTATCGTCGGCGTAAATAGCCAAATCTGTGTGTTGATTTTTCGGCATATCGTTGACAAACAAATTAAAAAGACCCAGAAGGGATCCCTGGGGAACTCAGGCACAGATGGGGCGGTGGGTGGACAAACTGTCTCCGTTGACACAGAAAGAACGATTGCTTAAGTAATCGTAAATAATTGAGATAAAATGGGCCGAGAATCCAAGTCGCAATTCTTTTCAAAAAGGAATTTGCAAGACTTATCATCTTGCAAAATTTAGGAGTGCAACGTTGGCGATATATGTCTCATTTGGCGCATTTTACGTTTATAAAAGACAAAAAAAGTGCAAAAATCGGATTTTTTTTCGTACAAAATTATAAAAAACGGTCATTTTCTCAAAATTTACGAAAAGTCGGAAGAATCTCATCCTGAAGTGAGGACACTTTCATTATTATTTTTTTTTTACATTTATTCTTTGGCTGTAATACCATGATATAATTTAATTCTATAGAAAAAATTGTAAAAAAAGCGGAAATTCTCGGAAGAAAAAAAAAGCGGAAATCCGCGTAAACGCGGAAGATTTTCACCCCTGTACAAAAATGTCAGCCGCATCAGGTACAAATCCTTCATCACTTCCGATATGGGTAATGATGAGTCTTCTTCCTTTTGGCGCAACCAAGCCTGTTGTCAAACTAGAAGAGAAAGCTTCATTGGTGCTTTTGATGTTTTTGTCTTGCCATACTCGACTTTGTGAGTGTCCTTCATTCACCCATGTTTCATCCAAATAATAGATTGAGGCATTTTCATTCTTCAGTTCTCTAATTTTTTGTAAATAATTTCTTCGCCATAAAATTATGTCGTGTCTTTCTAAAAGCATAGCCTGCCTTTTTCGCTTTTCAAAGGAAAATCCCAAATCTTTCAGTATCCTGTACAGTGTACTTCGGCTAATGTCTGTCGAAAAAGTATCCTTATCGTTGTTAATTTTATTTAGAACTTTGTCCAATGTAGGAATTTCATTTCGACGAAAAAAATCATGAATTTTTCGTCGGATGCACGATAAAGTAAAGTTGTCATATTGCATCATTCTTGTTCTTTTTCCAACGGCAAAGGTCGTTTTTTTCCTGGAGTACTCAAAGGACTTGACGTCTTCTTTTCTTTTTTCAAACGAAAAACAGTTCTTTTGGAAACATCAGTTAGTTGAGACACCTTTCCGACGATTTGGTTAATGGAATCACTATGGTTTTCTTCTCGAAGTCTAGAATAAACATTCAATATGTTCCTGCGAGTTCCACTACCAATTGATTTTCCTTGCTTTGATGGCGTATACAGCTTGGATGGTGACGTTCCTTTTTCAGCCATGTTCAGAGTATCAAACACACTCCAATAAAATAGCACAAGAGAGATATGAACGTAAATACACACGCTAGCAAAGACGCAGAGCGAAATGGCGCAGACTTGGCGGGAAAGCGTATTTAGCCAACACCACCTAGACGGACAAGGCCGCGGCGCTCATTTGTGACGTCAGAGCAAGTAGGGAAACGATGAAGCTGGATTCTACCAATGACACCGCAAAACATTAAAGAAGTGCAACCAAAAATAAGCTTACTCGGTTATCTACTGCAGTTTGATATGAGAAAACAAATGCCTAAATGTGCTTTTAATCTTTTTTTTTTGTTTTCTTTTCAAGGAAAACTTAGGCTTGAAAAGGTAAGTTAATTTTAAATAAAAATACTTTCAGCAGCTGCCTTGAAGAATACAAATGCAATAGAATTTTATATTTATTTGTTGTTAAAATTGAATGCCAGGAAATCAAATCTTAAACACAATAGAACACAAATAAAAGTAAGAACAAACTTTATTTTTGCACACATGCAAATATCAGCAAACATTTATATGCTCTTAGTTATGTAAAGGTAAACATGATAAAATTATGATTATATTCATATTAATCAACCTTAAAATAATATTACTTAGTTTTAGTATTTATTCTGGTACTTTACATGATTTTTAAGGGATATTTTACTCTTTGGCTTTTATGTGTTTGGGGTAAATATTTTTTTTCTGGCATAGGCTACAGAGTTGCATTTGTTGGGGAGTTTTTAACTGTTTCTAGTTTACGCTGTTTAGCAAGTGAAACAGGTTTTGGTGTATCATTTTTTAAAGTGTGATAATTGTTTAGTAAAGCATTTGTTGCAGGTCTTAAAATTAGTTTCAGTACATGGTCTGTTGCATGCCCATTAGAACAACTCTCATCGTTAAGAAAAAATTCCTGCCTATTAATCAAATCAAAACTAATAGTGATTACAAGTTCCCTTTGATTATTCTGTTTCAAAAACAAATGTTCATTCTTTTGGTTAACTAGCTTTTGCACAACTATGTAATTATATGTAACAGCAGTAACAACATCTGGAGATGGACATAGCAAACCACCTCTGTCTAAATTCCGAATAAGAATGTAGTCCGAAATTAAATTTAAAGTTTTATCTAGAACTAAAAATTTTGAGCAAGCATCACAGTTGAGTTTAGAAATTGCTGAACGAGCACAATAACCTGATAAATACGTTAAAACTGGCAGTAGAGGTTTTAAATCAAAATCCGTTTCAGAAATATCTAATACAAATTGGGAATATCCAACATTTCCCTTAATTTCTGAGCAGTTATTTTCAGGGTCAGTGTTTTTAATTTCTACTTCACCATACATGTTGGAATTTAAAACAAGTGGAAGAAAATTTTGCATCCTTAATTTGGCCTCAGATTTATAAATTTGTGAAACTGATATTAGATATTGTGAATCCGCAAGTGTTCTATATTTTCCAAAGCGATCTTCAAGGGAGTCGGTTTGAATTTTACCAGGTAAAAAATATGTAAAATTCAACTCCTTAATGCAATACTTAGACATCTCAAGAAGAGCATATGTTGTATGCGAGATGGCTAAATGTGTTTCTTTTGTTAGTTTACCTGTGGAGCATTTTTTGTCTTTCCATGCATCTAACCAGGAAAAAAAATCATTCAGATATTCTATTTTTACATCATTTGTGGACAGAGTTATTGGTTCTTGAAAGGGATCCTGTAGACGCTGTCCTTTGAGTGGAGTCTTAACATTTACAATTTTCCACCATTTGCAAATCAAAGTAATAAAATCGGCTGTTGGTTTGTAACTTATTAAGGTTATGTTCCTGTCCTAGAGTTGCAAAAGAGCTTGAACAACAAAGTCATTAAATATTTGAAGGACTAGCTTCACATTTTGCCTCTCTAGATTACTAGGAGTCAATGATTTAAGTGTCAACCCATAAGAAAATTTTACTAAACTATTGTTTTCAACATCGTGTAAAGCTTTTAGTGTACCTTGTTGCGGATGCATTTTAGGATATGCACAGAATCAAATATATAAAATAAAGGACTAGTAGCATCAGAAGGGAGTGGATACACAATGCTTACTTTTGGAAGAGTGTGGAATAAAGACATAGATTTACTATTGAGAGCATTGTTGTCAGATACAACACCTATGACTTTAAATACTATATCATGGAGCTTAACAAGAATTTTTTTTATAATTCCATTTAAAATGTTTACATTTATGTTTTTTACAGGTACAATATGTACAACAGATTTAAATGAAGAAAGAAGGCTCTGTATCATAAAAACCTGAGCAGACGTTGCAGCATTTTCAGAATTAAATGCCATTCCTAATATATTTCCACCTTTGTAGTCAAGATAAGGTTTAATATGTATTTCGTCAATTATCAAAACAACTATTTTGTCACAAGACTCTAATGAGTTAATTTGTCTTGATATGAACATCAAAAAATTCTCATCAGATTGTTCTAGTTGGGGGTTAGTATTCAGTGATGCACAAATCTTCTTCAAAGTCCTTGGGTGTGGAATTATAACATAACCAGAATTTCTTAAAAAGTTATAGGCATGAGGAGATATTGAATGTAAAATACAATAAAATATAAGCATTTCAGGAGAGTATCTTAATAAAAATTTACTGCATAGAATGGAATTAGTTTGTTCCATTGGGAATTGGATAGAATTTTTTTTTATCATCATTTACATTTACCATTAAAGTATTCAATAGTTTCACAATATATATAACAATTGATGGTAACATTTCTGTTGCATTTGAATCAACTTTATCAGATAAAATATTTAAAATTTCCAATATTACATTTATATCATTTACAGTTTGAGGGAAATTGAACTTACCCAAATTATTTAATAGTATGTCTCCCAAAAAAACAGAAATTTTTAAACTTTCATTTATGATGACAGAAGATTTGATAATGGGTACAT
This sequence comes from Metellina segmentata, assembly GCA_947359465.1. Classification (NCBI taxonomy): domain Eukaryota; kingdom Metazoa; phylum Arthropoda; class Arachnida; order Araneae; family Tetragnathidae; genus Metellina; species Metellina segmentata. The sequence continues at coordinate 7,202,283 of OX375872.1, forward strand.
CTGTTGTTTCCATAAGAAGAAACAGTATTTTATCAGTTCTACAGACAATGCTCCAACTCGCAGGAACATTTACAACGTTTAAACTTCATCAACTTTAAGCCTAGATCGCTGTAAAGAAACAGAAATATGCTTTCCAGTCTTAGGATCATAGGCTCTAGTGCATCTTTCAATTGACTCCTTAGGGAAATGTAGCTCACATACCTACATGAAGAAATATTTTATTTAAAACATGTTCAAGAAAATGCAAACAGCTTATTGCATTTTTGAAGAAATTTTAGTAATTCAAATGTATTTATATATACCTGTTTAAAAGTTTTTAACATACTTTTTAGAGAAAAATTAATTTAATACTTGAATAGATATAAACATTTTCTAATCACACATTCTTAAAAAAACGTTAAAATTACAAATAAATGCTGTTTGTTTTAATTATGCAGCCGAGAACATATTTTGAAAACAAAGTAAAGCCAATTACTTAATTGCACATCAAGCTTTTTTTTCTAAATAAAATATTAAATATTCAAAAAGAACGATTATTACAAATGTAAAACAAAAAGCAGTGTAAATCTTAAGAAAATGGTTCTAGCAAATGTTCTTAGCAAAACAAAAACATTCTAATTTTTGTTCTAAATATTCGTCTATGAAGTGGCGATGGTACTGTGTTTTTAAGTCTAAATAATATTTTGAACAAATGAATTACATACCTTAGAATATTTTGTAGGCACGAAATCCTTTCTGCAAATTGCGCGAATCTCAATACTTGTTCATTCGGGAAAGAGAACACTTGGACTTTGGGGCTATTTGGATAGTTGCCCCTGCATTCTGGCACGCAACATGTGAACACCATCACTTTTTAGAACGAATTTAAAATAATGAATGCATACGTTGAGCCAAACCCTTTTTGCGTGGTAACGAAGTAACGGTCTACAGAGGAATAATGGCGGGCGGAAGCTTCTGTCTTCGGCACTTCCTTCCCTACTTGGCGTGACTTCACAGACAAGTTTCGGTTCAGAAACAGGGCCTTGTTCGTCTAGGTGGTGTTGATTTATCTCGCCAGAAATGTTACCATGGAAACCGGTTTCAACCGAACTAGAATTCCGTTTCGGATATATTCATTCGCTTAGGTCAAAAAAATAAATGCTTTTTACAAATAAATAACCGATTATAAAGGATCAAAAATCACTCCTTCATTGTAGGACAATTTTAACACGTTTATATGCATTTTCTTTATTTTAAATTCCAAATCAAGTTGGAACTATTTTTCATGCGGATGAACATCCTTTCTGCCTTTCCCAATGCTGATAAGTTAAGGTGAAACAGAGTATAGTTATTTTTTCTATCTCCTAGACCGTTAAAGATAGAGTAAATTCTTAACTGGAGTCACTCAGTTCTCTTTTCTATCTCTAGACCGTTAATGATAGAGTAAAAATTTCAACGGATTTGAAATCTGCGAAAAATTTCACATTAGATCGATACCTAAAAATGTGATTTTCTTTAAATAAATAAAATTTTTAAATTGAATATATCTTCAACAGATATGAAATCTGCGGAAAGTTTTACACCAGATTAATACCTTACACCATGGGGCATGGGCAATGCCGGGCTAGCTACGCAGTGGCTAGTTTGTCATAAAAAGAAATTGTAGATCTATCGTGACTTTAAAAGGCCTTTTTAATCTTGAGTTCTAACACTGAAAACAATCCAACCCGTCAAAATAATGTATTTCAGATGTTTTCAATTACAGAAACTATCAACGTGCTTTTTGTCGAGATAAAACAATTGAAGGGTAATATGACATTCGTTTATATTTTGGGATTATTGCAGTCTTGTAGTTGCCTCAGGGTAAAGTATTGACAACTAGAGCGAGAAACCCTATGCAGATACACCACCAATCCCTAACTCCTTCCCAACTCGTCTAGTAAATATTCTACTAATGACTGAGGATCTCGAAAATGTCCCCTTCTTCCACTTAGTCCTTCAATTATATATGCCAATTTATATTCCACTCTAATTTTGAAATTCTGTATGCAGGACATCGGGCTTAGGGTAAGGCGGGGTACAAAATTTGTATGTTCACTTTCAATCCCTGTTTTCAAACTCTTGATAAAAGAATTAAACATTGTTCACCCTACTAAACTAACTTGTCACTATTCTGCTTTGATATTTAATTAGTACGAAGATTCCAGAAAAGAAATTTAATACAGTACTCGGCTGTTTTACCCCTGAAAGTAGGGGTAATTGTAAACAACGATTTTCCTCGTGATATTGAATATTGAACAAGTGACAGCATGAGCAGTAGTTATGGCAGTAGAAGGAACTCCAATGGTATTTTTATCCTTCTAATACCATGTTTACAATTACCCTTTTTTGATCTTTACATTTACCAAATACTCCCACTTCTCCCCCCCCCAAAAAAAAAAAATCGTGAGACTTGAAAGTTGCATTGATCATGAGGTGAACTTGCAGGAATACATAAGAATAAATCATTCACACATTTACTGAACAAAGAATGCGTTTAGTGTAACGAACAGAAAATTAAAACTTAAAATTGAAAAATACAATCTTAGGTTCAAAAAACAAACACACATTACATTTCTTACACATTAACAGTGCCCTCAAATTGAAAATTTCTTTACTGTCTTCTTTGCTACAAGTTGGAGTAGGTAAAATTGCTTTTACATGGTCTTTGGTACCACAGAATTAATCTTTTTGAACCATAGCGAATTTAGTATATGCATTATATCGATGCATTTGAGTCGGATGGTCTCAAACTCCTCTTCCGAAACGATATACATACGAAAAATTTATTTATTTCTCTTTTCCCCTCAACATCTACAAGCAGAAACATAGTTGTTTCAACGTCTTCCATGAATGGATCCAAACTATATAACTTCCCCTATAAGGGTCATTCTTGTGAAATAGGGAAAATTGGCTTCTTAAAATTTTTTCAATCGAAGGTTTTTTAAATTTTATTTTTTTGGTCTAATAATTTTCTATCATGTTCATTAAGTAAATTAAAAATATCAGCAATCTAAATTATTAACATTTTGTTAAGGAAAAAAATATTTCAAAATATTGGAAGGCAGGACAATGATGAAAATAGAAAAAAATATATAAATTTCTTGTTGAACATTTCATATGACCATGTATATTTAATTCAGCTGATTAAGTACATAAAAAAAATTACTAGGAACATGACACTTCAGGAAATTATGGATTCCCGAATATTTAAGTATTATTAGAAAGTAGGAACACATTGTGGATAGCTATTACTGCAACTTTTATGCTTTTTTAAACAGATTACGTGTTTTGCTGTGTGGTGTTAAATTACTGCAATCAATTCTCAGCTATTTTTGATCTGTAGTATTTCTTTTTGTATTTTCCATTTGCCTTGTATATTTTTAAAATTTTTCTTCCAGTTTCTTTGTACGAATGTAGGTCTCTGCTCTATGTCTTCTAACTTTTTTCATTAACTTTTTTTCTTAACATTATCATCTCTTGTTGTGTCTGGGTTTGAAGAACCTGAAAGTTGAATATCTATACCACTTTCACTTGGTTTGGGTAGCCAATTCTATCGGATGACAATTTCTTGTTCAAGCGATAGAGTTTTGAATTTTCTTTCCTATTTTTATAATTCCCCTTTTCTGCCTCGAACTCATTTTAGCTATAGGCTTTACCACTCCTTTCTATTTTTGGTTAACGTATATTTCACATGCCTCTTCAATTTATCTTGTATCAAACGTTATGGAATTTTTTTTTAATATGCTCCTGACGACGTTTCTCAGCTAACCTTTTCTTTAACAACCTTTCCTCATATGTTTGTTTCTTTTTACCACTCATATCTGTCCATATATTGTTTACAACCTATAAAAAAGAGCACGTGATAAAGGATATTTAGTAATATCTAGACATTTTTAGGTGCAATGACAAAAACATTATGTTTTAAATAAAAGAAACAAATAAGTTTCAAAATTTCAAGCCCATTATAAGGTATTTTACTATTAAAAAAATTACAATGGATAATAAATAATCAAAAGTTAATAGTTAAAAGTAAAGAATAAATTTGTCTTCAGTTAATAATTTAAATATTTATAAAATACTGAACATAAAACATAATTTTCCTGTATTGACATCATTGACTTGGTATGTTAAAGGCAGGACAATGATGGCCAGGATAATGATGAAATAGGCTTGTTCAGGGCTTAATGGATGAACCCTTAAAAATTTCAGTTTGAATTTCACACACATTTAAGAAATATCTTTTATACACTTGATAATGAAAAAAAATTAAAAATTTACTACAAACATTTAATTTTTATCAAAGCCAGGAAAATGATCTTCAGTATACATAAACCTTAAACTCTGAACTTGTATGTGCTGACCAAAAAAAAAGTTGATAACTTTTCAAAATGGCAGTTATTTATTTAAATAACCTCAACCCCAGATTACTTGAAAAGTATTCTTTTAACTCAGTGCTGTCATCTATTAATTGCCCACATAATGATATCTGAGATGCCAGGAAAATGATGATATTACTTGGGACAATAGTTATTGAAGTTACTTTTGGAAATTTTTGCAATATTATTTCCATTATTGAAACTAATAACCTTTCAAATGTATAAAGAAGCAGAATAAATTATTTACAAGAATATATAAATAAATATTAAAACCCTAATGAATGAAGAAATTGTAAAATTTCACTCAGGGACATGCCAGGACAATTATATTTGATATTTTAAAGTTTTAAAAATATATAAAATAAAAAAAATATGTCATTAATTTTCTAATTCTGTAGATTATAAAAGTGATCCTAAACTATTCTTGAAAGTTGACAAAATCTTCAGAGTGATAGAATTCTATAAATTTTGAAGGGACATGAATTTTGCCTATTTTGCAAGAATGACCCATAAGCTAGTCTTCTAAATTTTGCTTGAATGTTTGGAGAACTTCAAACTCTTCACCGTCAATATTAGTCAATTCTTTCAGTAATTCCACATCCTCACAGTCCTCGAGTTCTGCTGTCCTTTCCATTTCCTTCTTTCTTGGTTTCTTGCTTACCCCCCACCCCCTTCTGGGTCATTCACTATCTTCTCACCAGGTTTCCTTTGTTATTTTTCTCTTCTACCTCTATCAAGCGCGACAGTACTTGATCAGTTGTAAAAACTTCACCATGTGTGAAATTTTAGTAATTCAGTCTTAATGCTCCCCAAGAACACGAAAAATGCAATAAAACGCAATTCAAACGTACTAAATACAATTAAATATAAAATTACACGGGACAACATATTGGTTTTCCATCCAAATTGAACGAAGCTATCGGCAATGTTATGTTTACAACTACCCTGTCCCTTGAAAAATATGGGGTAATCGTAAACATTCAACTGTAGGTGCATTACAGTTCCCAGAAGCTAAAGTCAATGATTTTCTATTCGAAGGAAACATAACTGACCGTTGTAAAGAATTGGAACAACATACCTTTCAATATATTATGGAGGGCAGCAGAAAAGGCAGCACACAAAAACTTTAAAACCCAAACTTTTCAACCATAAATTTTTCAACTAAACATATTGCTATCAGCTGTGGTTCAAAGAAATACGTGATCACCATATTGCATCCTCGGGTTGCCAGCTTTCATATTTCAAAACTTTTTAATTTCTCGGAATCCTTCGTGTGCGCTTGTAAAGCTTTTTTACAATTACCCCGCCTGACCCTATGTAAAGTCTATTTTATCTTACATGCCAAATGGGAAATTGTAGCCCATTGGATAACAGCTATAACGTAGTTGCCTGTGGTACTACGGGTAACGCTCATTGTCAAATGCGGCCAAATTCGAATTACGAAGAGATCCAATCAGCGTGACGTCACAATCTCTTGCAAAAATATAAATATTTAATTGAAAAATTATTTATTAAAAGAAAGGCTAGCCCGGCATTGCCTGTCCCCGTGGTGTTGGTTTGTGATGTTTGCTTTTTATCTTGTGTAAAATTTTCTAAGTTCAAATCTTGAAATTTTCAATCTGTCTTTAACGATTCCGATTTTACGAAAAAAGAACTTAACATTCCCAGTCAAAATGTTTTTACTTCTTTGCTCTCCTTCGCTAAAATGAAAATCTGTTTTTATTTTTGTTTTAACGCGAAGGGCAGAAAATGCAATCTGTTTCCTTTACTGGAATCCGTTTCGCAGGAAATCAAAATGAATGATTCTCAAAACAAACGAAATTCATTCAATGGAGAAATTCTCTCACCGGAGATGAAAAGGCGAAAAGTTTAAATTTTAATTTTTCTTCATCCTCGGAATTACCGCAAAAAAATGAGAATGGCGAAAAAAACTATTAAATTCATTTTAAAATGTTCTATATTGAATTTTAAAATTCGCCTCTACCCTATATTTCAAAAAATTCACACTACCTGTGTGCCAAATCCCATTACTGTAAGCGTCATAGATTGGTCAGAAGTTTGCGTTCAAGAAAAAACAAACAGACCCTTTTATAATAGTAGAGATTAATGTGCGTTAGTCGAGATAAAAGAATTATGTATGCCAATTTCTGTTCCATCGACCATTCTAATTTTGAAATTCTCTGCAGGTTAGCGAAATCCGTAGTATAATGTCTATATCTTCCATTTTAATAGCTCTTTAAACGACCAATTTTATCTCATCTTTACGGGCGTCCCTTATTCTTTTCTCATGGTTCTCTGCTCAACAGTGTTCGGAGGATGCCCATCTTTTCACAGTTGTATGGTATGTTTTCATGAGTGTGCCAACTATCATTTGTTCAAAATTTCTATGCATTGTCCTCGACGTTAACTAACCACCAGTCCGATGGGTCCACTGGATTATATGTAGGCTAGTTAGAAATTCTACAGTTAAGTCATCAAAGTTTTTTCATTTGTGCCTTTAATGTGTACGCGTATACACTAAATTTTTTCAATTTTTTCACAATTTAAAAAAATCCAGTTTTTTTACTATAGATCTCTGTTTTGTGCGAAAGATAATTTCCGTTTGAAAAAAAAATCACATTTAACTTATCATTAGTTGTCGGATTTAGATATTGATTTTTAGCGTGTTTTTATCTTCGAAGTTGTTCAGATAGACAGTTCCTGTTGGAAATGATTCTAATATTCTTCATGTTTTTATCCTCCATCAAGTAAGAGGTAGTAAGGTTTTTTTGCATTTCACCAAAAAAAGTATAAACAATCAAGATTTTTCAGGAATTTTAACATATTTAAAAATTAGCTAAAAATTCATTTCTTAACTGATAGCTCTGATCGAGTCAAAACATCCACTGTATCATTAATATTATAATGATATCAAACTATTTATAACAGATTAATTTATTGTTGAGTTATCACTGAACAAAGCACATTGGGAAAACTTTAGGAATTGAGTTTAAAGTTTTGGAAACATGTTTGTGCATTGTGACGGTACTCAACGAAAACCCTTGTAACCAAAAATGTGTTTAGAATATTTACAAGATCTTGGTATCGTTCTTTAGCTAAGGAGTTGTAAAATATTTTGAAACAAAAAAAATTGATATTTAGGTCGATTTTTGTGATTTCTTGTGTATACCTGCACCTTAAAAATGAAAAATAGCTTTTAGCCTCAAAGTTACTTTTTAGTTTCATTATATAGTTTGTGACCACAGTTTTGCTTGAAGAGTAAGAATCCAAAGAATTTTATCCGCAAGAGGCTACGCAATACTTGTATACTGTCACTAAAATTATTAACTGCAGCTCACGTGTCATAAGTGTTGAGCCGTCATATGTTGTCTACTATTAAATGAAATACAGTCAGGAGTGTCAACAGTATTACATTAAAATAAGTTATTGCGGGCAAAGGTCAGGAAAAAGGAAACTCGGCAATGAATCCTTCCTTGGAGAGTAACATCGTGGACCGAGTGGTGTGCCATAAACACGACTGCAAAGCCAAAATTAAATTACAATTAAACTAAAGTTTATTTCAAAGCACAGTAATTTACATTATTACAGTATTAATGAATTAATCCAGAATTTGAGTCCCTTGGTTGTGGGTCTGACTGGTTTAAAATTACAAGGCTTTGTCCTCGGACATTTCATTTCAGGATTGATCTCGCCAATAGCCCGTTATGTTACTCCAGTGCAACGATAATTAACCATCCCCCTGGAGAAATAGAATCTACTCAAAAACGACCGTCTCGAAGGAACAACAAAAACCACGTCTACTCAGTTTCTCCTCTGCAAAACTTCTTGTTCCCCTGCCTAGATCAATTAGAGACAGTTCAATCGAGGGCCACTGGGGCGTCGTGCACCCCTTGATGACTATATGGAGTGTAATTTTGTTTTTCATCTGCTACTGATTATTATTACTCGTATTTCGTCCTGTGTTTGGCTCAGCGCCGTAAAACCCAAACCAACTGACGCAAAACGGTTGGTTTTATGTCTTACTAGCCACTGCGTGGCCAGCACGGCGTTGCACACGACATTTCTTTTCGTGGGGTCAGGTGTGCCCACTGCTCGCTAACCCCCGGTGATTGCTACGAATTCCAATAGGCTACAAATTTCCATTTGGTTTGCGAAGTAAACCATCACCACGTGCAACGCCATGATGGCTGTTATCCAATGGGCTAGGAATTCCCATGTGGTTTGCGAATTCGTAGCAATCACTGAGGGTTAGCGAGCAATGGTCACACCTGACCACACGAAATAAACTGTCACGGGCAAAGCCGTGCTGGCCACCCAGTGGCTAGTCTCTAATATTATAAAAGGAAGTGTTTGTTTGTTTCTTGCACTCAAAGTCCGGACAAATCTATAGCACTTACAGTAATGGGATTTGGCACACAGGTAGTCCAAATGTTTTGCAATGTTAGGGTTGCGGCGAATTTTAAAATTGAATCTAAAAAATTTGTAAATTAATTTAATGAAATGAAATTATTGTTTTCTTTGGAATGGCAACAGCATAAAGAGGACAGATTCTAAATTTATTTTTTTCCGTTTCCGTGACGTCACGCTAACATTCGTGTTCCAAAAATAAACGGATTACATTTCCAGCCCTCTTACGATTTCAGCGAAAGAAAGCAAAGAAAATAAATAATATTTTGGCATTTTTTTTATTAAATAATATTTGCCACCAGATAAATATTTTATACGTTTGATTTTCTTTTCATAAATATTTTTTGGGTTGCGAAGCAAACCACCACACGGGCAATGTGATCTCCACGAAAAGAACTGTCACGGGCAACTCCGTTATGGCTGTTATCCAATAGGCTACGAACTCCTATTTGGTTTAGTAACCCCACAAAAGCAACTGTCACGGTCAACGCCGGGCTAGCCACGCAGTGACTTGTAGTAAATATGGGGCAAGAACCATATTTGACCAAGCTGCGACACGAAAGGAGAAGTTTGTAAAGAAATTATATACTCCATTCAATCATCTGCAAGGACTTTAAATAAAATAAATTGAACATAAGCCTTGAAGTAAAACTGGCAAGACTTCGTAAGGTCACATGTATTTAAGGCTTTACTACATTCAGAACCAGCTCTGACATGTGTCCGTGAATCTGAGAACTTTATACAATCCTATCTGTTGGAAACGTTTGAAGTGAATGTACTGATAGTAACGTTAACTATTAGCCACTTTAGTGCCACCAATCTTAGTGTCACCGATTTAAAAAGTGATCCTTCCTATCCAAATCTATTTGTATCATACATAGGTTTTTATAATTTCATTTGAATTTGTGTACCTATTTTACTCAGTTCAGTTTTGGTGATTAGTTTCAACGTCAAATTTTATTACCGACAGTTTGGTTCAGCTTGTTCAAACCTGTCCCTTTAGCCATACAAATTCAATCAACTAATTTGAGGGATGTTAATATGAAACACAAAGTTTAAAAATGCTTATGTTCGTAAGGGAAAGAAATTATAAATGTATTCTGTCAAATTCTGTTGCCAAACCATATACGATAACTGAAAGTTTACTTGTACGAAAATTTCAAATAACTGCTACATTTATCTCGCTAACCTTAAAAATAAACCGATAGTGGTAACGGAACAACTCGAAGTGAGCTTACATTTACTGACTATACATTTAACGTTCATCGTTTCGTAAAACCCTTTCTTATACAATACAGATATTTTCTATAAAACAAGTTTCTGCTTGATTATATTGACAGCAGTGACGGATTGGTTCGAATTATTTGGAAATGAACTATCTGTCAGACTCAAAAGGTGAAAGGTGAAGGTGAAAGGTCAGACTCAAAGGTGTTGAAAATAAAATACAAATTTTTTAATAATTAAATGAACGATATACGGGACTTGAGAGGTGAGAACTTTGTTAAAAGTAAAATACAGTTTTAGGAAGTAACACATTTGTGGTTGCATAGTGTGGAAAAGATTTCCTTTTGTCATTGTCAAACACTGATTCAATATTACCAACCAGGAATAAATTCATGTTTCGTTTGCAATTTTTTTAATGTATCCCATTAAAAAGCGTTTTAAATTGGCAAGCTTGCCATATATAAGGCACTGTAGAAAGCTTAAAATTAAAGAGTAAATTATTACGAAAGATTCAACTTTTATAAAGACAGGAAAATGCACTAAAGGAAAGAAAAAAACTTGCCGTGAGCTTAGTTAAAGGTTATTTTTCAACTGAATCAAAATCATCATCCATTCATGTCGTTATCATAATCCATCATTTACATAAAATTATATCGCTATGTGATCACGAAAAAATTTTGATTTTGAGGTTGTCCCAACCACGTGAACTATGCAACTATTCCATGAGTTGGGCTATAGAGGGTGCCTCCATACCGTTGATCCTCTGTCGTCTTTATATGCCCTCTAATCTGTATTTATTATTAATTCAGCCATCATCAGCATTGATAGTTTTAATATTTTCTCGCGAGCAACCTTGCAACTTTCGAAGCTATAGTACTGGTTAGCGGGTTTTGGACGAACACAATCCGTTGTAGTATGATATCATTCGTTATATATAGTGTGTACGTTGCCAAGAACGAAGTACTTTCTGCACCTTACAATAGTGTCTCTTTACGAGCGCGCGCTGGATTAAACTATTTGCCACATTTACCGTCCACATTTGAAGCTGGTCCTAACAGTTTTCTAGTGAGTCAGATATGGACGGCCACAGTCGTGTTGTAACACTTCGCAAACAGTCGAATCCACAGTGCTTTTGATACAGTGCTGTGAATGTGTTGCTTAGAAAATAGTGGAACGTTAATGTTGCTTAGAACTGAGCATTTTCCCATTCTGCATCCGATCTCTTCACGAGCCCGCTCTAAGCACGCTAAATTCAACTGTTTGCGATGCGCACACATGAAGCAAGTTACATTACATGTTACTGTTCAATATTGAGTCAAATGGGGACGGCCGTCTTGTAACACGAACAGTAGAATTCAGTGCTGTGGTGCAAAAATTGAAAAAAATGCTCTGTTTGAGGCAGCGTACACATTAGCGAACAAGTTCCTTTCGGTATCCTCGAGTCTCCTTTTTGTTCGTTGAGAAAAATCGATGCATAGTTCCGAGCGGTTCGAAGCTGTTCGCGTGCCTTGTTCGGAAGGCGTAGACACTAGCGAATTTAGTTGCTTTACATGTTACAGTTCGTTTTGAGTATGCGACCGGTTATTCATTTTGTGCAATTGCAGTATCCTCTCAATGTCTACCGTCTTATTTTATATCCCCTCCAAATCCAAATTTATCACAAGTTGAAAGTCAAGCAGACACTGAAATGCAGGAACATTTTCACAACATTTTACGTCATGTCCTGCATTTATTTCGCAACATGGTTTGACCTTTAGCATGATACTAACATTTTCGATAAGTTTATGAGGATACTAAATAAATATCTTCCGATTTGCGAGTGGGAAATATCGAGTGTCTGGACTTCGAGAGCCTTATGTCTCATTTCTTGACAGCTGTTGGCTGCAGTAAATTCGTCTCTTATTGCATCCTTCCAATTTATTTTTTGGTCCTTGAGGTTTGCTGTCGCTTATGTCTTACTCATATCTCTTGGGTTTCGAGTTTACTCACCATTCGAATGGATCGGTAAATGAGAAGGGCTTTGCCTTGAGCTAAATACGTTTGGTTGAACTGCTGAACGTAAACTTGCGTTTATTTCGGTTTCACCGTTCTTATAATGCACTTTCACTTATGTGTTTGGGTTAAATGCCATTCCTTAGTAATGATCGTGTTTTATGTATCGATATAAAAAGACAAAGAAAAAGCAGAAAAAATGTTTTTCCTTTTGCGAGTTGAAAATATCAAGCAGTTGAATTGATTTCACGTCTTTTGTCGAATCTTATGCATGGAAGCATGTTTTTAAGCTGCAATTTTGTAGAATACCGTAAAGATAAATAAAATTTGTTCTTGAGCTTAGACAGGTTATGAAAACGTCGTTTTCATGTTTTAAAAAAATTATCTGAAATGTAATATTTATGGCCGAAATACCTTTTTGTCTTTTAAACATCGAACCAAGTGAGTTTTGGAGCTTTCTGCCTGTCTTCCAACTCTAATTATTTTGTTAACCAATAGGGAGTCCAAAATTATTCAAGTATTCCTTTTTACTAAACTTGGGGGCTCCCCCCCCCTGCTCGCCTACGCTCGCCAAACACCGGTGATTGCTACGTAATCCCATTTGGGTTGCTTCGCAAACCAACACTCCTTTCGCAGAGTTTTCAACCCTCTGCGACGGCCAAACGTATATTCCTGATTGGACGTATATTAGATTGGCGGATGTCTTGCGAGAGGAAGCTCTGTCTTTTTTTAGGTACTCTTCAATACATCTTAGGTGCTGAACGGTCCTCCATGTTCAACCTCTCGTGGAATAATTCGATCCAGATTGGACTATGGGTGTGCAACCTATGGTTCTGCCCGTTCATCTGTTCGAAAGCTCGATACAGTGTACCACACCGCATTTAGGATCTGTTCCAGAGCCTTTGGAACTTGACCCGCGAAAAACCATTATGTGTAGAACTACCATTGACTTCCACACGTCTTCTGTTGTCGTTCGGCTATATTTTCGCATTCTATGTGACCTCTATCATCCACTTCGAGGTTCGGCACATCTCTTGATCACCATTTCATGATTCGCCCTTCCTGCATTCCATCTTTCGGGTTACGAATGCGAATTGCTCTGAGTACTACACCCCTTTATAATACCAATGTTTCTGGGACTCCCTTATTTTCTTTTGCACCTTGGAACCCTACAAGTGTTTCCCATTTGGACCTATTCTCAGGTTTTGGAAAGTCGAACACCATTCCGTTTAATTATCGTCAACTTTTCGCCGTTCGGAATTTTTTACAGATAGGTCGAAATCAACAGAACATGTTGGTTGCGCCTTAGTGGATCGACCACTGTGAGTTGTGTTTTGCCCAGTGTCATATCTATTTACGGCTGAATTTTGTGGTTTGAATGAAGCGTTGAAATAGGTTTCTTACCAGGGAATGAGCAATATATATACAGAGGCTGTTCACACATTTTTTCGACAGTGTATATTGTATTCACAAAACTAAATTACATAAAATTCTTGTGTTTTAAATGTTCTATTTGATAGCCCTTATTCTAAACTATCTTTCGACACCGTAATTTCCAGGATAATAATGCCTTTTGAAGTGTCAGAAGAGGTATTCTATCCCATTTCTCCTGAACAGCTTTCCAGAGTCCTGTAAGGGTTGTGGGACGACGTTTGGATAGTGCAGATTTTAAAAGTCCGAAAGCACAAAAATCCATAGGTGATACATCGGGAGATTTAGTAGGGATATCAGTGAAGGGTATGGCCTTGATACCGGTTTTTTGTTCCATTTCTTTTAGGACATTTACAGTGGATTTTGATGTGTGACTGCTAGCTTTGTCTTGATGGAGTTCCACAGATTGATGGCACTGTGGGTAAAGCGATGGTATTTCATTCAGAAAAAATTGGCGATAAAATATGTTCCTGATAGTATTTGGAGTTAATCTTGACATTTTTTTCCACTCTCTTTTTTTTTAACTTGAAATTATATGAAAAACCAGCAACAATCATGAATCCCTTAGAAAAGCTTTCTTTCGATTCTGTGAACCATGTACTTAAATCCCCCCCCCCTTTATGATAATAAATGGCTCTTTTTTTGCTGCAATCATTTAAATACACCCATGATTCATCTATTGTGACAATTTTTTTCCATTTTCTTTGGATAAGTGTTTTTCATATAGAATTCGGCAGCGTGTCCTGCGTTCAGCGATATGCTTTGGAGAAAGACGATGCACATTGCGTTTTTTCGCTTTCTTAAGATTTAAATCAACGTTTATCATTTTGTTTACAGTGGACACCGATCATTTTAATGATTTTGCAACTGTCCTTTGACTAGGGAGATTTTCTTTTAACAGTAAACAACGTACCTTTGCAATAGTCGAAGATGTCCGTTTCTTCCTTGGATACTTGTTTGGAATTGTTGTCCCATTTGAGGCTCCAATTTGACGTTTTTTTCCTTTCTTGTTGACGATATAACCTATCGACGCTTTGGATATCACAAAACCATGACTCTCACATCGTTTTTGGCTAACGGAATATGAATATTTCTCTTCGGAAAGAGCATAAATATAGCCTTCGAACCACTGCTTCGTTAAAAACACCATTTTGAGTAAAAACAAACCTCTCAAGCCGCAGACGATAATTTTGACTTTTAAAAACATAGTACAACTGCAATTATTTCTTTTGCAGCAAACGATTTTTTATTATCGCTAACCAAAATCGTCTAAAAAATGTGCGAACAGCCTCTGTATTTTATCGTTTACACAAACTCAAGAAGTACGTATATTGGAATGCTTGTCAGCAGATCGTCCACAACATCCTTTAAATAGTGTTGAAATTCCGTCGTCAGCTTACTCGGCGTGGCTATGGCATCTTTTTCTGTTGGATACCAAGTCATGCTGGGATTACCGGCAATGAACTTGCTGTTCTTTTGTTCTTTGTGTTCCATACAAAGATCAAAGACAAAATGCCAGGGATATCATTTCGAATGAATGGAGTGTGCACAGAGTGGAAACAGAATTCAACCTGGTATCTCTTTTTTGCCTTTGTGTCCTCATCTAGACTTATCATTAACTGGGCTCCGTATCGGGCATTCTGGGATTACACATCGATACTTTCTGGATGAAGAAAATTCTACTTTATGCCACCACTGCAACAGAGATCTTACAATCTCATATTTCTTAACTTCATGTCCTAGTTTATGGCATTTTTACATTCGATTTTTTAAAACTTCCGCGCCTAGTTTGTCTACATTGCTGGGTAATCCTCCCCATTCTGCACTCTTTTTTTTATGATGTTCAGAATTTTTAAAATGGATATAGTTGTCATCT
This sequence comes from Metellina segmentata, assembly GCA_947359465.1. Taxonomy (NCBI): domain Eukaryota; kingdom Metazoa; phylum Arthropoda; class Arachnida; order Araneae; family Tetragnathidae; genus Metellina; species Metellina segmentata. The sequence continues at coordinate 7,217,610 of OX375872.1, forward strand.
TCATGTTTCAAAGTTAGTCCTATATTTATAACTTAAATGCTTTTAACTCAGCCTTTTTATGATAGTTGTAAAAACTTAACTTTTAACTACTATGGCTGACTGTTTTACCTGTTTTTATTGGGTATATTTAATTTTGCATTTGGCGCAGCTTGTTTGCTAATGGACCTTGTGTGCCATAGAACCCAAACCACTGTTCAAAAAAGACTTGTTTATACAAACTTTCTGAGCCTACAGATCTATCGAGAGAACTGTTGTATTTGAGATTGGGTTAGACGCTTGAATACGTTGCTAGTGTTAAATATCCTTTGAAGAAGTCCTCCTTCAGTTCGTCTCTCCTTAAAAATTTTACCTGTCTTGGTCCTCTTGAGAGACTCGGTGGTGAGAGTGTACGAAAAGTATTAGAAGTTGCAAGAGCAATGCCATGGGTGGTCTCAAGAGACGATTTTAAGGAAGCAGTGCTTGAAGAGAAATGATTGAAGGAGCGGCAAAAGTCTCAGATGATGCTGGTCAGCATAGACAGACTTAAAAAAATGCACTTTCTCTTGAGAAAGAAAAAAACAAAATCCATTTCTGGCCTTTTCTACAAAAAAAAAAAAAGACCATCTTTCAAAGAAATGGAAGAAATTCTTCAAGCTATGGTCAAAAATGAATATGATCAGAATGAATATGAACAGACAATGACTAATGAAAATTTAGAATCAACTTTGCGCAAAGCTACAACAAAAATCAAACCAAATATTAAAACAATTCTACATCAAGGCAATGTCACACTAATTTAAATTCTTTACTTACTTTAACTATCTTTCTTTTTCGTGATATAAATGTAAGTAATAAATATAAATAGCTAGGCACTGCGAGGCTAGCCCGGCGTTGCCCGGCCCAGTTACTTTTGTGGGGTTATTGGTTTGCTTCGCAAACCAAATTGGGATTCGTAGCCTATTAGATAACAGCCATAACGGAGTTGCCCGTGGTGTTAGTTTGCTTCGCAAACCAAATGGGCCTTGCCCGTGACAGTTCTTTTCGTGGAAGTACCATTGTCCGTGTGGTGGTTTGCTCAGCAAACCAAAAAATATAAATATTTATTTGAAATATCATTTATCAAAAGAAAATCAAACGTATAAGGTATCTATCTGGTGTCAAATTTTCCGCAGATTTCAAATCCGTTGAAATTTTCAATCTATCTTTAACGATCCCGATGTTACAAAAAAAGAACTAAATAATGCCAGCCAAAATGTTTTATTTTTAATTTTTTTTACTTTCTTTCGCTGAAATCGTAAGAGGGCTGGAAATGTAATCTGTTTATTTTTGGAACACGAAAGGTGACGTGACATCATAATCTCTTGCGAAAATATAAGATATTCTCAATTAAAATTTTTTATTTGTTTAAAGAAAATCATATTTTTACGTATCGATCTAATGTGAAATTTTCCGCAGATTTTAAATCCGTCGAAATTTTTACTCTATCTTTAACGGTCTAGGACAGGGATTCCCAACCGGTGGTACGCGTACCACTGGTGGTACGCATCAACGTTTCAGGTGGTACGCAAGGATGATACCAGCAACCCAAATATTCTACGAAGTTTGTTCGACTTTTTAGTATGTATAACCAAGTTATGCTATTTCTTTCTATGTTTCTTTCTTTTTTTTCTATTCTATATTCTATTACTAGTTACTTGTGTAAGAGTTGAAATTTTGTATTTAAAAAAATAAATATAGAAACAGAATAAGTGTTGAAGAGGACTTAATAATGAAGTTAAGCTCCATTGCTCCTGATAGTGATATTTTAATGAAAGACAAACAAGTATCGCACTAAAAATTGATTTTTGATTAGGTCAATCTTTATTTGCTTAGTTTGTAGGTACTAATTATTTAAAATTATTTATTTTTAGACATGTAAGTAAAAAATTAAACTGTAATTTTCAATAATCGTTTTCTTTTTTCTTTTATTAAAACATCATTAATACGAAATACAAGTGGATTGATCATAAAATATGATGCTTTCTTAGTATTTTAATTAAAATAAAACAAGCCATTGGGCACTTTTCTGACATTAGATATCTGTTTCTAAAAAAATATAGGACTGGTGGTACGCCAAAAACTTCTAAAAATTTCTCAAGTGGTACGCAGTTACTAAAAGGTTGAGAACCCCTGGTCTAGGAAATAGAAAAAAGAACTACATAACTAAAGTTAAAACTTTGTTTCTTATCGTTTGTTTTTATTCGGAAAAAATAAATTTAGAAACTGTGATATATTTATGCTGTTGCCATTCCAAAGAAAACAAAAATAATTACATTTCATTTAATTCATTTTAAAATGTTCTAGATTAAATTTTAAAATTCGGACGTGACTATAAAATTGCAAAAAATTCCGGATTACCTGTGTGCCAAATTTTATTATTGTAAGTGCCATAGATTTGTCAGGCCACAGCCAACACCCAATACACGATCCTCATTTTATAATAGTAGAAATATAAATTACTAACCACTGCGTGTCTAGCACTGGCTTGCCCGTGCCCGTGGTGTAAGGTATTAATCTGGTGTAAAATTTTCCGCAGATTTCAAATCCGTTGAAATTTTTACTCTATCTTTAACGGTCTAGGAGATAGAAAAAAGAACGAAGTGACTCCAGTTAAGATTTATCGTCTGGCTTGAAAATCATTCCTCCGCGCAAAATCAAAGCGGAAACGAAAAAATAATAATTTTCTCCGAGTTCCCCGCGATGAAAAAAACTTCGCAAGGTAACGTGGGTAGAAAAGTCTAGATTCGGGTGTTTCTTCTTCCGGAAGAAACTCGTTGAGAACCAGGTAGAAAATAAAACTCTTAAATTCATTTACAGTTCTTCTAGATTGAATTTTTAAATTCGGCGTGACCCAAAAATTTCAAAAAATTCGGACTACTCTTATGCCAAATCTCATTGCTGTGAGTGCCATATAATCGTCAGGAGTTTGCAGCTGCATAACAGACAGACAGACAAGCAAACTCTTCCTTTTACAATAGTAGAGATAAGTATAAATATTTATCAATGATACCATTTGAAAGGGGACATTTTCATGGATATTTGGACGGCCTTCCGTAAATCCCTGTATCCCTGGCATTAACTAAACTCTTATACCAAATTTCATGATAACTCTTCACGGCAGGGATGCAGACTTAGTATGACCAAGGTCTACATAGATTCACTGTGACTTATGGGAGGGCTGTCCGAAAACATCAAGCTATCTATCAGGTAGGATTGATATTTATATTTTGTATTGCAAAAAGGGAAACATAATAAAAAGTAAATGAAGAAATCAACTGGATAGTCGTGACATCTCATTAATTATTTTAATATTTGGTTCGATTTTGTAGTAGCCAAGCGTAAAGTTGATTCTAAATTGTCATTAGTCAAGCGGTTCCTATTTTTCGGGTGATAGACATAAGGGATGCAACATCGATGTTCTATAAAAGATTCTATATAGATATATTTACCATCGATGTATTGGAGCCGATATTTTTTTAACATCAATGTTTCTACTTGTCAATGTTTTTACGTGGTCGATGTTTATTTAAATTACAAAAGTACCATTACAAAAATTAAAAAAAAAAAACCAACCAAATAGCATAATTTTGATAATCAGTCAATTGAACATACTTTTAGACCAAAGTGGCCAAGGGTGGTCTGAAAAGTAGATGTCGATGTTTTATAAAAAAATAATGATGTCAGGGCTCCTAACACGTCACCTTTTGTCACCTTTTTATTTTTTGTCACCTTTTTGACATTTTGTCACCTTTTCAGGGGTTTTAAGTTCTTAAATTTTGTTTAGAGAAGAAAAAAATATTTGGTGCACAGTAAAAAAAATTCATTTTCTCTAAAAAAAAAAAACAGGGTTTGTACGAATTCAATTTCGAAATGCGCGCTACATTCCACCGCAAGAATGGATCCAAAAGCGAACTGTTTCAATTGTAAAAGTATACTTCACATTGCCCGCGGTGTATTAGCAGCAAGTTCTGGAAATTTTCCCACAAGAAAAGGCTATCAGTAAAACGAAGCGGCGAAGTTTAAGAGAAGCAGGACCATCTGCATGTCCGACCCCTCTTACCTAATGACCTAACTTGAGTGGCATTTACGACTAACGTTTTCCTTTCATAGTGTTGTGGTGTATCATTTGGCGCAAGATAGATATCACCGGTCTATAGGGTCAAACAAAAGGAGGAACCCTCTAGGAGGTCAGATGGTGACAGCTCGTAAATGGTGATCAATGCCAGTGGTCACTTAAAAGGGTGTGGGGGGGGGATAACATCCTCCATACACAAATCTGAGGGCGGTCTCAACAGACCCGCTTTATTTTCGGATTCTGGAATAAGACGAGAATGGAGAGGTCAAGAGACCGGGCGGATCAAGCTGATATTAACTCAACGTTAACCCAGGAGGAGAGGTAATGCGTTTAGTACCTTTGTCATCACATGTTGCAGTTTCTATTGTGGGTCTGATTATGTCTAGAAGGTGTAGATACGTTGCGGGTAAACACTGAAATGATGGCGGAATCTTCAATATGTATGATAATTCACACTCGAAGGTGTCTTCAGCAAAGTTTTTAAGGGGATAGATCATCAACCTCTCACACATTCTGAGTGCTCGAAGCTCCCCATCGAGAACCCTGACATTCCTGTGTAGTCTATTTAAAAATAAAACATAGACAACGTAAAAACTTCGACAAGTATAAACATCGATGTTACAAAAACATCGACTCATCAATGTAAGAAACATTGATGTCGCATCCCTAATCTATATTACTATTAGTTTTTAATTTTGAAACTATCGCAGTTTAACTGAGAATGTACTCTTTCTTACGGTACAATTATTTTAAAAATTGGTTCATAAATAAATTCGATGCAATCAAAAGTTGGTCACACAAATTTCGTATTTTTTAGTTCGCATAGCAGGTTCTGCACGCAGTTGTGGGTTGTATTTTTGACTATTGGGTTTGCCAGATATTAAATTTATCGTAGCAACAATTGCCATAAAAATTATTTCTTTTTATTTGGCGTGGAAAAGGGCTCGCTTTTTTCACTTTGTTCTCAGACTGTTTACGGAGAAAGTATGAAGTACAGAACGTAAAGTAAGGAGATTAAGACGGATTACTTAAAATTGTACAGGGAAAAAGATGCAGAAGGTTTTTTTACTGATGCGGCTATTAGTTCAGGGTGCATTAAATGTTGAAGTAAAAAAGAGTGAAATCACTTGCGAAAGTATTGGTTTGCGAAGTGATTACGTGGCAATCACTGGGGGTCTGAGAGCGAGCAGAGGGCAAAGCCCTTGATGTGACGTCATGGACCGGAAAGTCAAATCAGGATTATACGAATTATTCAGATAGTTTCGCTGTCCAGGAGATGCACTCTGCGAAATGTTGGTTTGCGTAGCAATCCCAGGGAGTTGGCGAGCGTAAGCGAGCAGTGGGCAGAGCCCCCTAGTAAGATAGAAAACATGAGGCACAAGAAAAATTAGAGAAGGACAGTAAAGAAAAAGGTAGACTGGAAGCTGAGAAAAAAAATTTAAAGCAGCTTTCAAAGAACAGAAAGGTGATAGAAGACAAACGAAAACTTAAAATTATGCGTAAGGAAGAGAATGAGATATTGGACAGTGCTTCAAAATTATTAAAGGTAGCCAATGATAGATTCAAAAAGGTGATAAAAAATAAAGTTTTTAAGGAAGCAGCACTTGCTCAGTCAATGATTGAAGGAGCGGCAAAAGTCTTGGATGATGCTGGTCAGCAAAGACAGACTTTAAAAAATGCACATTTTTCTATTGAGAAGAAAAAGACAAAAATAATTTCAGACTTTTTCAACAAAAAAAAAACGAGACATAATATTTTAAAGAAAAGGAAGAAATTCTTGAAGCCGTGTTAAAAATGAACAACTTAAAAAAACATCATTACAATTTTTTTATTTTTATGTTAATATTTTAAAATTATGTACTTTTTAAATGAAGAAAATAAAAATATCCTTCCAAAGAAAGGATAGGGGAAGATCTTTTTATTTTCTATCTTTGTACTTTTTTTTTTGCTCGATTAGTCACTTTTTGTCACCTTTTTGGTTAAATTAGTCACTTTTGTCACCTTTTTAGACCTTTAAACCTGTTAGGAGCCCTGTGATGTATTTACCATAATTTTATTGGAGCCGATGTTTGTTTAACGACATTGTTTTAACATTGTCGATGTTTTATTTTGGAATGAAAAAAAAGCACCCTAGTAAAAATTAGGAAAACTAACCGTGCAACAGAAATCCTAACTGGTGGGATAGTTTGTAAAAAAAAGAAGTTTGTTAACTTTCTCCACCTTAAGCCGACTTCTTTTTTCACTAACTGTAAATAACAAATATTGAGGCATATAAGAATTACATGCCTCAATACTAGTACCTGTGGAGTAGTACCTGTGTCAAATTGTTGTAAATATTATTTTCTTTTATACTATTCAATTTGAAAATAAAAGATTTGTTAATTGTACTTATTAATTTTTTTTACTTTGCTTTGACAGATAAAAAAAAGTCTAAGTTATAAATTAATAAACACGGCAAATGACAAATTAAATGTCCCCCCGGCGAACATTAATGTTTGAAGTTGCTAAACAAGTTTTAAGAAATGTGGGAAAAAAGTTTAAATACACTGATGTCTAAAAAACATCGATGTTTAAAAACATCGATGGTTTTGGGCTGATGTATTATCAACATAGATGTTTCAAAACACCTATGTTTTGCTGTCGATGTCGCATTCCTAATAGATATTCATGACTGAAAATGTTGGATCACAAAGAGACTTGCGCATTTTAATGCAACCAAGTTTTGTGACTCGCAGTAGCCTAAAAATTATCAATTATTTTCTCTATTTTATTAATGACTAGACACTGCGTGCTGTACCTTGTGGGGTTAGGTGTGTCCATTGCAACCACCGGGGTGTTTGCTACGCATTGGATTGAACTCCAACCCTTGTGTTGCTCGAGAACGTTAATTAAAAATTACCCAATTTCCTCCGATTCTTTTCTTAGGGGATTGATCCCGGACGGTAATCAATAGCCCGTTGTGTTGCTCGAGTACATTAATTAAAAATTACCGCATTACCTCGGATATATTCCCTAGGGAATTGATCCCAGACCCTCGTCAATAGCCCACTGTGTTGCCCTAGTATGACGTTAATAATTAATTACAAATTAACAATTTAAATTTTCCGCAGATTTCAAATTCGTTGAAATTAAACAAAAAAATTGTAGAATTTCTGTTGATTCTTGTAGTATTTCTAAAATCCATCTTATACACATGCATCTTCTACACATTTTACTGCAATGCCAAATAATTCTCATTTTCTGAAAATTAAGAGTTTAAGTTTTTGAAAAAGGCAGCTGAGAAAATTGAATGGTGAAAGAGGAGTAAGAAAACATGCCTTTTTACTTAAAACATAGAAAAAATGAGTCTCGTATTTTTAAATTTTACAACTTAAATGTGTATTTTATTTTTAATTTAACAAACAATGAAATGTGTTGGTTTGAACAACGTAGTATCTTTTAACCCCAAATTACTCATATAATAGAGAGATAGAAAAATTAGAAATATTTTTAAATGTTAAGGTAATTTTCAATTTTAAATGAAATAGATTAATAGACCAAAAATTAAGGTAATTTTTTGTATATTCTCGAGTAAAAAGTAAATTATTTTACTGCTTACGTGAATTTTTAAAATTAGCAATGTTTGTAGATGTAAAATGTTACTTTAGAAACAGTTAAATTCAAGGAAATAAGTCTGTCCCATGTGTGAGAGGAAAAGAAATTTTAAAAATGAGCATTTTGTACTTGATTACTTTCCCCGCGAGAGTATACCTTTATTAAAATAACCATATCGGCAGGGCCCGATTTAGAAAATTTGGTATAGTAGGCACAACACGCAGGAAGGGGCCCCTTCTCATATTATTTGTTCATCACAAAAACTAATTTTATAACAATAATTGGTACTTACGTATTTGACTGTTGACCGTTTCACAGATGTCACCAAAAAGTTTGAGAAAATCGTGACATCACTTATAACTCTTGACAAAACAAAATAAAGCAGATGAAAATTAAAAACATAATAGTTAGATAATTAATGTAATTACAAGAATGTGATAGTGGGGGAAACGGTCGACGTTCATTTACGTAACTACCCAATAATTTATGTAACTACTTAAAAACTTTTTATAATTTTTAGATACTTTTGAAACTTAGGGGCCCTTTAAATTATGGGGGCCCTAGGCCCGTGCCTCACGGGCCTAATGGTAAATCAGGGCCTGCATATCGGGCAAGAAATTTAAGTCATATCTTATATATAAAAAGTAAAAACGTATCCAACTCTCTCTCGAACACCCCACATACAGTTTAACGAGATCGAGTCCTACGACTTTCAGCCACTGTCTTTGTGCCTTGTTGATGCTCACAGCGAAACTTAAACGAACCGGGAACTGAAGTTTTTAAACTTGGGATGGAATATCAGAAGAGATGATTGGTATTCAAGGAATGAATAAGTCTTCGCCTGCGGCATGTCCAGTCATGATGATGGATTCAATAATATTTGGCATGAGTTTCTTGACAGTCTCGTGCCATTGCAGAGTGAAGGTGGCATAATCGGTGCTCCTATATGTGCGAGAGTACTCCAGATGGTTCTAATGTGTTAAAAAACTATCGTGTAGTTTAAGGCCTCATCTGTGTCACGCGTAATATCGATAGATTTTTGAATTTGAACACTACCTTGCAATTCTCTCAAGAGTTGCTTTTTGATGACATTGACATCTTTATTTCTTAGGGAAAGAATTGACCTTTGCACAGCCATGCATGATCAGTACTTTGCACAAGATTCTGCGGACAGTGTGCCCGAATGAGCAAGGTCTGCTCTGATTGGCTGGAATTAAAAATGTGCGTTTCTGTTATTTTTGGAAAGCGTTAATAACTGTTACATTATGTCTTAAAAAACTGTTATAAAATATCTGTTCCAAACAACAGTTTGTCTGATTGAATTTATTGGCGCCATCTATGAGAAAAACAATGAGTAGCTTGTGTTTGAAGAGTTTCTTTTATTAAGTCTGAACATATTTAGAAAAAATTTAACTGTTGACCCATTTATCAGTTTAAAAAAAAACTAGATATTACTCTTAATTTTTTTAGATTCCAGGCATGAGAGAAAATGCTGAACTCTCAAGATGTATGCCAGGGATATAGAAACTTTTTTGTATAAAAATCCACATCGATCTTTCGAACCACTACTTACTAAGCAAAATGAATTAATTTACATTATTTTAATGATAATATTGCCATCTACTTTTGATAGCACAAATGAACATAAAAAATAACTTTCTGAGTTACTGAAATTAAAATTTATTATACATACTCTCTGTATATTATTCATTAATTTAAAAAAAATCTAATATTAGTTCACTTATGAGATTTCGAGGTTTTTTTTTTGTTTGACAATAACTGGATATTAGGCACCAGTTTTTATTTAAGATTCAATATCTTTCCAATGCACCTGAGACGAAGTCAGAATTCGCTTCGACAGAAGACATCACTAGTTTATTTTAATAAAGTAACAATCGGAAATCGCAACTGTTGCTTTTTTGAGAAGTATTATTTTCTGTCACTGATTGTAGTCACAACAAAGTTACTGCCTACATAAAATTAAATAAGTTGTTTTTTCATCATTATAGGGAATTTTTTTTATTACATATTTACAAATTAGGTTTTACACATCGAAAAGGAGGACACTTTTCGAGGGAGGAACTTCTAAAAAGGACTGTCCTCCCTAGAGGAGGATGGTTGATCACCTTATAGTAAATATATTCAAAATATAAAGCCCTCTCAGACAAAGCAATTGTGTTTCGATAAAAGTATATTGGGAAGTTAAAGAATAATTTGAATTGCATGTTTGTGAAGTTGCTCTTTCATAAGACTGGTGTGGTGTCAATGTTTTTTTTTTTTAAAGAACAGTTACAAGAAAACTAAGAAAGATTGGTGACAATGAATTAATTTTGTTAAAAAAAATCTATTTGCATATATTAATGGAAATTATTTCATTTTTCTATAAAAAATACAATACAGATTGAAAAAAATCACAAAATTTTTCTTTTGTGGAAATAAATGAAACAGCTTCCAACCTGGAAGCATTTTCAAACTTCGACATATCAAAACTGAATTTCACATCTTCCTATTGACCCAACAAAGCAAAAAAGATATGAAAACAGTACTTAGATAAACTGTTTCCACTCACCCCATTCCTCAGGATGAATGAAAATGACAAATTCTTAGATTTTATGTATAAAATGATTAGCTAGGGCCCAAAACTAATTACAAGTTTAAAAAGTAAGGCCCAAGACCCAGAGCATTTATATTTTTTTAAAAACTGTTGTAGTTTTTCATCTCGAGTTTCTATTTATTCCTTTAAATAGTACTTCAATGTAATCAAAACCAATGCAACAGCACTGAACACTCAGTTTGGCTTTCCCTTTTATCATCATGGTAGTTTCTGCTTAGCTTCATTCTATCTTAATACTGATGATATTAACCTAATAACTTATTTTATTTAAATTTATCATGGCTGTTGAATTTTGTTGGTACTTCAAGTTAAAACACAACTAAATATCTGTTTGGGATTTAGTGCGCTCTTAATGATGTCACTCTTACACCCATAATTAAAATATCAAATTCTTCTACTGCTTATTACTGAAAAACAAATAATGTACTGTGATGCTTTTATTGAGTTTTCATTCAATTATTTATTCATGTTTACACATTTATAATAATTTTGACATAATACTTCATACAATGCTATTTTTTTTACTGAAAATACGTATTTATCAAGATTATTTTCCTTTTTATTAAAACAAGCAGCAATAATGCAACTTGTATTTATTCATTTCAGCTTCATATATTTTCCCCTTCAGAATGGATATCTGTACCAAAAAAATACTCATAATTGATACCCTTTCAAAAGAGGTCATCAAATACAAATATCATTTAGTAGTTCAGCAATACAGCAACAACCTAAAAAGAAAAACATTTTCAAAATTCAGGAATATATTCATAAATTCAAATAAGAAATTTTTTTTTTCATAAAAACATCTCCATGCCATAAGACTTCAGCTTTGATTCATTATTTAGCTAATTACCATCTCCCATTTACACGATTTGACCAAAGCAAAAATTTTACAAGCAAGAAAAAATATTTTTTCATGCAAACATCTCCATGCCATAAGACTTTGGCTTTGTTTCATTAGTTAGCCAATTACCATCTCCCATTTACACGATTCGACCAACACAGAAACCTTTAAGAAAAGAAAAAAAATATTTCATGCAAACATCTCCATGCCACAAGGCTTTTGCTTTGATTGTAGATTAGTTAAGCTAACTACTACCTCTCATTTACATGATTTGACCAAAGCAGAAACCTTATAAGCAAGAAAAAAAAATATTTCAGGCAAACATCTCCATGCCATAAGACTTCGGCTTTGTTTTATTAGTTAGCCAATTACCATCTCCCATTTACACGATTCAACCAAAATCTCCATGCAACAAGTCGTTTGCTTTGATTCGAGATCAGTTAAGCTAACTACTACCTCTCATTTACATGATTTGATCAAAGCAGAAACCTTATAGGCAAGAAAAAAAATATTTCAGGCAAACATCTCCATGTCACAAGGCTTCAGCTTTGATTCATTAGTTAGCCAATTACCATCTCCCATTTTCATGGAATATTTCAAAAACTCAAAGAAACAATTATCACAATCATTAGTTAAGATTTAATCACTGAGCTTACATACAATAGTGTTAAATTTTACTATTTACCATGTACATCAATCAAACATATATTCTCAGAAATAGTTATATGTATGAAACACATATGCAATACACTAGGTTGATTTTTTTTTAGTTCAACACAATAAACAATGCAATCTTTAAAATATTGAACATTTAAACAAGGAAATTCCTATAGAACATGCTCAATGAGTGCATATTTTAAGACAATCTGGTATCAGCATTTTCCTTCATCTTTAGCATTAACATCCAAATAAGTGAGACAAAAATCTCTTCAATCAAGTAGATGACTGTTTACATTACCATTTTGAATTCAAACCAATTTAGAGCAGTTTATCTTTATCTTGCTCTGAACATGCAAGTAAGCCTACTTACCTATTCAAAACAAAACTTCAATTAATACTGTCAACTAGAGAAGCAGATGTACTTCATAGCATAGCAAATAGAACACTTTAGGACTTAAGAATGTAAGTAGTTATAAAGCTTCTCTTTCAATTAGGTTTAAATTCCTTGTGGCCATGATCATTGGTTGAATTAAGCCTAATTTTTTCCCAATTTTACTAAAAAGATATTCACATTTCTTTACCATAATATGGGCTAATTTGATCAAGAGACCAATGTAATACATTCTTCATTTCCGATAAATGGCTCAAATAACACTACTTTAATATTTTTATGCAAAAGCCTTGCCAGATAAGATGCACCAATCTAGAGATGCATGTAGATTTCTCTCTTATCCATCTGTGTGGGTTTTTCCCAAAGAAGACTTGTATATCCTTTTCTTCTTGGTAGAAGAAAGCCTTTGTTTAGATATGTTTTTGTTTAAACTACAAATTTCTTTTTCTACAAACTTTGGCAGTAATCCACTTAGCCTGAATGCCTTTATTGTAGGTCTTACATGTTTAATTAAGTTTTGAACAACTTCGATCTCTGACACATTTTTAATACTGCTTGCAATGCTGTCTAGATCTTTTTTCTCAAGTTCTGAAAGTTGGTTGCAAAAGAGTAACATGTGGTATGCCGTAAAGTTGTTGACCTATCCTCATGTGATACTGCAGTACCTTCTGTCAAAATCATCTTGTGATGCTGCAGTAACTTCTGCCAAGGTTTGCATTAACTTCTGCCAAAGTTTCCAAATCCACCACTTCAAAGTTACTTCGGCACACCAAATGTATATGCTTGCACATATTTGCCCTTATCATAGAATCATGACAAGTACAAATAAATTTGTGCAAACAAGCATTGCAATCTTCACGTACCAAACACAATTGCACTGAGAATCATTTACTTTAATTATATACATATCATCTTCCGTATTAGAAGGTACAATCCAACTGTCCTGGTACTGTATGACTGAATTTAGTGGAAGAGAAAGACTAGCATTGTGCCGAGTTCTTAATTCCATCACCTTCTTAGTAACTTTACCCTTGAAATTCATAACAAGCCTATCAAATTTCTTGTATACAATGAAGTTCACTAAGGCACTAATTGCCTTATCCAGCCTTTTATTATGCTTTTTATCTAAATATTCATACTTCAGAGTTCTATGCATCCTTCCAAGATGCATGTTTGTATTAATACCGCTATGTCCCCTGAAGCAATAGGCCCAGTTCTTAACATTACTTGAATAATTCTTATCAAAATAGTGTCAAAATTCAACTAAGTCATCATCATTTTGAAAATATGCTAGTGCTTTCGGAAATAGCGACCAGAAAATTTCTTCATTTTTCTCCTCCAGAAGAGTCCTCAATACCTTGTAAACAGCAGATTTCTTCTCTGAAGATTTTATTTTCTTTAAATTATTCCTCCATGTCTTGTCAACAAGCCAGGTGCAATACAACCGCATTTCAGGTGGAGAAAAGACTTTGTTCCAAGCATTATAAAAGTTTTCTGCCATGTCAGACATAAAAACTTTAGGCTTTAAATCCCCACATCGGTTCTTAATGACCGACAGAAAACATGCAATTGTCCCATAATCTGTACGAATATTAATACAAAATGCACCTGGATATCCCTGGGTTGTCAACTCAAAGTGGTAAGCATTTGTTCCGTGGGTGCTGTCCATACAAACAATATCATGCCCACATTTTTTTATCATCTCCTGTGACTTTTCCATTATAACTAGCAAAAAGTCTTCTGCTAGAAGCATGGGAAATTCTGAATCAATTAGACCTTGAGGTTTATAACTGATAAAAATGTCCTTCCTTTCCTTCATCTCTCTAACCAATGCTTCTACACTCATAGCATCATTAGGGTGTCTTATGATGTCTGAATCCAGCCTGTAACTTGCTTTAATGTTGAACAAGTCCTTTTTTGTGAGCAAATGGAATCTACTTACTGAACTTGATGGAGCAGATCGAACCTCCTTAAGGATTTCCGAGAAGGGTATCTTTTGAGTAATTTTAGCTGCTAAATAATCTCTTTCTGCATCAGAGAGTCTTATATGGCCCAAGTCAATTTCATGACCAAAATGGGTTTTAGCAAAACTCAAATTGCATTTGCCTTCATTGCTAACAGTTAGTTTCATGTGAGCGGGGCAATATGCATTCAGTTTTGAACTTCCTTGAGATTTCAAGTGACGTCCACCAACACCTCTACTTTGAAAATATCCAGATCGATTGCAGTGAAAATATGAAATAGACTCTTTTTCAAATTTTTTCTTTCAGAAATGAAAAGGGCATGTGCAAGGGCAAGTGCAGGTGGAAAAACAAGATATACTGAGGAAATTAACAAAAGCTCTTTACTTACATAATATTTTTAGAGCCAGACGATAGAAACGTTTAGTGACGTAGCTTAAAAAAATGAATTTTTGGGAAGAAAAATATTGAATAGTAGAAGTTTATTTAGTTTGCACTATCAAATCGTCTGCAAAACAATTTTATTGAGTTTGAATGGCATTACGCGATCTTCAAACGATTCTTTGCTGTTAGAGAATTAGCTTTCTGTTAGAATCTTTGCTGTTAGAAACGATTCGTTGCTTTTCATTTTCTCAGCATTTCTTGTTTTTTCCCCTGCCCTTTTCATTTCCAACCCCAAGTTGCTATACAAAAAATGCTTCTTTATATGTATTTTACTTACCCTTAAAGTTTGGCCCGTGAATTCAGAAACACCCTGTATTAGCACAAAATAGCAAGAAATCGAGATGTCATTTTTAAATTACTTGACATAAACCAGCCACATTAACAAATCTGATAATCAGTGCATTTAATATTGAATAGATTCCGAAAAGAAATTTAAATTACCTTGGTTCCATTCTCTTCTCGTACTGTCTCGTACTGAGACAGCCGTTTTCCATAGAACTCTAGTTCTAGTACTACTCCTAACCTAATGCTTTGATTAATTTGATGTTTGTTGTTATATTTGCACAGGAACTGCTCTTTTCTGTGCCTAAATCTTTCGAAAGAGTGATTTTATAGGCCAACCAATCAGAAGAGACTCGGCTCATTCGGGCACTTTGTCCGCAGAATCTTCTGTACTTTGCTACAACAGCAATATACGATCTTCCGCGGGGGTCGTAACCTTTGGGCAGCGGGCCACAGGTCTTCGGACAACTGTTTGGCTTGTTGGGAATTGTTTGCATAGTCGTGAAATGACGGAATGAACACCAAAGAAAAGAGCAACATCAGTAATTGATTGCCCTTCTTCAAGGCATTCCACAGACCGCCAGCGCTCACAATCTAAAATTCGTCTTCTGGAAGCCACAAAAACACGTCAGTCTTGAAAACTAATCGTATGAAAGTTATAAACACTTTTTACAGCACTTACATGCAACTCCTCTAACCCTTCATAATGCTTGCTTCTTATACGACTGCCTTTTTTTTTCTTCATATTTCTCAACACAAACCTTGATTGGCTGTTACATAACACATTTGCATAGTTCCATCCACCTCTGCAACAAATTGCACCCTCTCAAATTCAGATTGGCTTCTGGAAATTAACATTTTTCGCTCTGTGCTTAACTTTTGGCAATAAGTGTCGACTATTATGAAATGAATTTTGTGTGTTGTCTGTTCGGCGGGTCCTGACGAATCTATGTCACTTCCAATAATGGGATTTGGCACACAGGTAGTCCAAATATTTTGCAATTTTAGGTTCGTGGCAAATTTTAAAATTCAATCTAGAACATTTTGAGAACAAATGAATTTAATGAAATTTAATCATTATTGAATGCAACAGCATAGAAGAGATCACATTCTAAATTAATTTTTTCGTTTCTGACTTGATTTTGCGATGATGAATGTTTTTCCAACAGTCGATAAAATACAAATAATCTTTTAACTGCAGTTACTTGGTTCTTTTTTCTATATCCTAGACCGTTGAAGATAGAGTAAAAATTTCAACGGATTTGAACTCTGCGGAAATTTTCCGATTATGTTGATACCTAAAAATATGATTTTCTTTAAACAAATAATTTTTAAATTGAATATATCTTTTATATTTTTGCACGGATTGTGACGACACGTCAACTTCGCTTTCCAAAAATAAACATATTGTTTTCTTTTAACGCGAAGGGCTGGTCCTCTTCCATTAAAACAAAAAAAAGAAAAAATAAATTAAAAAAAAAAAACGTTTTGACTGGCTTTGTTTAGTTTTCGTATCATAGGAATCGTTAAAGATGGACTGAAAATTTCAGCAGATTTGAAATCTGCGGTAAATTTTGCACCAGATTAATACCTCACATCACGGGCACGGGCAACAACGGGCTAGCCACGCAGAGTCCTTTATAAAAATTTATTGCTTTTTTAAAAGCATAGTTACTTTCAGTTAGCGTTAACTTTTAGTTTAGATTATTATAATCTCTAATATAAGTATCTTAATTTACTGTGCTTCCATTTTTGGAACTGGATACAATAGTTAGGATTATCATTTTTAAAGCATATTATCTTTTAGTTTGGATTATTTGGATATCTTTTTAAAAGTTAAGTGATATATTATTTTGATCTTTTATGCAATTTTTGTTTTGTTTCATTTATGCAATCTTCTGTTTGTTTTTGTATAGTACTTCGGTTTTCGTATAGTTAATTTTTATCATTTTGGTTTGGATGTCTTATCGAAAGTATAGTGATATTTAATCCCAATTTTAAATTTAATGTAGAACATTTTAAAATGTATTTATTACTATTTTTTGTATTATTTGGATTCCTAAAAATGTCAACAATCTTCAAATGGTCTTTACTGCACTCCCACCTATCTTCGATTTGGATCATTTATGCAAACTAAGAACATTTCTTCTATGTAGTTCTACGCTCATAGGATGATGATGCGCTCTTCGAATTTCGACATTTTACTGAGAAGCAAAGATCTGTTCCATCAATTTATTGTCGACATGTGTTCCAAGATTGAATCGGAAAAAATGTTGTACATACGACTGAATCAGAGGACTCTGAGAGTGGAACAGTATGCACATTTGAGAGATGCGTTGATGAACGATGGAAATGTTGCTTTACGAAAACTGCAGAATACAAAAATCGCTAAACTTCCAAAAAGATATCCAAACCAAAAGTTAAAATTTGTGCTTTTATAAATTTATATGTTGCATAAATTATCAAAATTAAATATTGCTGTACTTTTCAAATGACACCCAAACACAGAAACAAACAAAAAATTCATAAAAGATCAACAAAATTACAGCATTTTGCTTTAACGGTCTTTTTTAATATACAGCCCCCAATATGCAAAAAAGGCAGTCGTATTAGAAGCCAGCATTGTGAAGGTTCAGAGCATTGAAGTTATTAACAAAATGATGTAAAAATCCAAGACTGCCTTTTTTGCATATTTCTCAAAAAGAAACCGTGATTGGCTGTTACATAACACATTTGCATACTTCCATCTTCCTCTACAGCAAATTGCAGCCTCTCAAATTCAGATTGGTTTCTTCTGAAAATTAACATTTTTCTCTCTGTTCTTAACTTTTAGTAGTGAGTGTATAATAAGACAAATTTGAAAAAGTTACTTATGTTTAACTAAACCCATTAGTTTGAACTGCCTGCAGTTCGTATCGTAGCTCGTAAAAGTAGCCTCGCTATAAGACTTCGAGTTGTGACATGGGCTTTGTATGGTATTTATATTTTTGGGCTGTGTTGGTCTATAACAACACAGTAAATTGATGACAATGTTGTGCCAAATGTTCCTCATATTTTTGTGAGGCAAAATGTAGCAGGGCCGCCTAAAGGGAGAAGTTGAAACTAAATAGAAGCTAAAAAACATCATTTTTTTGGCCGTATAACGAAACATTGTGGGTCGTAATTTAAAAAAGGCCGTTATAACAAAAGGCCGTAATTTTGTTGATCTTTTATGCAATTTTTTGTTTGTTTCTGTGTCTTTTGGAAAGCAAGTATTTAATTTTGATAATTTATGTGCAACGTATAAATTTACAAAAGCATAGACTTTAACTTATAGTTTGGATATCTTTTTGAAAGTTTGGCGATTTCTGTGTACTTAAGTTTTCGTATCGCAACATTTCCATCGTTCATCAACGCATCTCTCAAATGTGCATACTGTTGCACTGTCAGAGTCCTCTGATTCAGTCATATGTACAACATCCTTTCCGATTCAATCTTGGAATACATGTCGACAGCAAATTGATGGAACAGGTCTTTGCTTCTCAGCGCATCATCATTCTGTGAGCGTAGGACTACATAGAAATGTTCTTAGTTTGCATAAATGATCCAAATTTAAGATTATCGGGAATGCAGTAAAGACCATTTGAAGACTGTTGACCATTTTTAGGAAACCAAATAACTCAAATATATAGTAATAAATGAATTTTAAAATGTTCTACATTAAATTTAAAACTGGGATTACATATCACTATACTTTCAATAAGTTAACCAAACCAAAATGATAAAAATTAACTACGAAAACCGAAGTACTATACAGAAACAAACAAACGATTGCATAAATGAAACAAACTAAAAATTGCATAAAAGATCAAACTTTAATCAAAGATCGCTTAACTTTAAAAATGATAATCCAAACTATCGTGCTCTAAAAAAGAAACAATACCAAACAACGTATTGCACAACCGTGATCCAGTTCTAAAAATGGAGGAAGCACTATAAAAATATATTTATACTACAGATTATGATAATCCAAACTAAAAGTTAACGTTAACTAAATGTTTATATGCTTTTAAAAAAGCAATAAAGTTTTATAAAGTATATCCAGTAATCGGCCGGCTTCACACGCACAGTAAATAGGGATTTAGTCAATACCGATTGGAGACTGTTGATGTTCGGAGAAAAACAACAATAATAATTAAAAATCTCATTAGATTAATTTTAAGATGTTCTAGATTAAGTTTTAAAATTCGGGCAGGACTAAAAAAATTGGGACTACCTGTGTGCCGAATTTCATTATTGTAAGTGCCATAGATTCGTCTGTACACGCCGAACAGAGACGTCACTAACTTCATTTTATAATAGTAGAGATACGATTTAAAAGGGGGATATATTTGGTTTCTATTCCATTATTTCGCGAGTTATGAAAGTTTTTCTATCGAATGTAAGGTCCACTTTGAAACTTTCGAGTGCTTTTTCTCAGTGTTCTATTTTTCATTACATTGTATTTAAAATGCTTTTTTAGAATTGCCGTTAAGATTTGAAATTTTTTGGGGTAGTGTATTATGATAAAAATGTGCATCTGGGATAAGGAAGAACTGTTTTTAAAAACTAATGAAATCAACTTTGGCTGTTTTTTAGTGTTACAAAAATCTTTGTAAGGAAATAAACAACTGGTGCTTGTAATTCCATGCAAAAAAAAAATTGGGAACCACATTATGGAGACGTAACTAAAAAAAAAAATATTTGAAAAAATTAAATTTAAATTCTTTAATTATTGTGAATTTTTTCTTTTGTAATGTGTATTGAAATAAAATAATTTTTGCTAATATGAAAACAAAAGGGTTGATAGAGTTCGCTCAGTTGGAAGAGCAACGGATTCGCAACCATTAGGCTTGCGAGTTGGAAATTAGGTCCAGTCAAGGACCATCGTGTATCTGTCGGACCACCTGTTTGTCGTGGCCTCAAATGTCCTCACGTTGGCGTGGTGTATAAGTTTGGTGAGTGGGATGACAGCTCAGAGAGTTATTGACCTCGGTTCAAAATTACGAGGCGTTGTCCTCGAACCTTCGGGATGGATTCCGTACCGTCGCCAATTGCCCGTTGTGTTGCTCCAGTGCAACGTTAATTACCTACCTAGCAATAAATCATCGGGAAGAAATTCAGCTTTTGATCTTAAATATAAAGAACCTCTTATATTCTCAAAACAACGTCTTGTATGCCGGTAATAGTTAAGAATTGAAGTGAAAGCAGGTAAGTTTTGTTTTATTTCTGTGCGAAAACATTGCGTATCTATGTAGATGGAATTAATTGGAATAGGGGAAACTCATTTGGACTTAAGTTTTTCAGTATAACACACAAGAAATCCATTTATAAATCCTTCTGCTATTTGTAAAACGACTATTTTCAACTTACGCCTTCGCTTAACTTAGAGTTTATATACTTAAAACCAGTAGCGTAACGAAAATTCAAGAAAATGGAAGTTTTTCTTCTTTTTTGACTTCAATTGGAGTGACTATTTTAGGTATTAAATTTATGAAATTAAATTTAATCTTGCCTTATTAAGATGTTTAATTTTAAATTTAGAATTTTAAATGTATCAATTTGTATCACATGAATAGAATTCAAATGGAAAAATAAAAGCATCTAGAAGGCCTAAGCAAAATTTTAATTCTAATCTTTCAAAATTTTCCCTATATTTTCTAAATCCTAATTTAATGTTTAATCTGAAGTAGGCGCTGACCATATAATTTGCAGAATCTGTAGAGGGCGTTCTAGTAAAAAAGGCAGCATCTGCAAATAGTCTTTAAGATTAACGATTGTTAAAATGCTTCTTCTAAAAACTGGATTCCGCACAAAATGTTTGTCAACAGTAAACTCAATCAAAAGTTGACTGACTGATCATACTATTATCCAGATGTTGAAAATGCTATCAATTATACGGCATCGAACAGCAATCTACTATTAAGGACCAAACTTGGGAGGCTACTTCATTTTTTACTACCCTGGCGCTGGCAGTATTCTGATTGATCTTTTTGCCAGGATTTCGGTGGTGGATCTCATTTCGTTGACCTTCCAAGTGTTTCTCCCGAACCGTAACCGATAGTCCGCTGTGGTGCTCCAGGGTAAGTACCTACCTCCAAGTGTTTCGACTTAGCGCAGCTTTTTATTTTTTGGCGCCATGAAACCCAAGAGTCAAAGTGCTTTGACCTGGTCAATTTTGCTATGGACGAGACTGCCCTGAATGAAGATCCAAGTATGAAAAAGCAATGGTCCCCATCTCTGAAGTTTTTGCCCACTACAGGGCAGGACGCGAAGATAAGCAGTCATTTATCAAATCTATTCATTGATAAAGAAGATCGTTCTGGAAGAGCTCCAGAACGTGAGGAGTCTCCCGAGCTCTTGTGTATGTTTTTTTGACCCACTGCCCTTGGTATTTATTATTTCTTACTTGTTGCTTCCCAACTTCGAAAATTCTGTTCAAAATATTCGTTTCGAAGGCTTATGCTGAAGTTCGAAGCTCTGGAAATAGCTTTTTAGTCGTCAGAAATTTGCTTTGAACTTCACTTTCGCGTCGGCAAGGCTACAACTCCTGAGCGCATGGTTGTTGCTATGCTGCAGTCGAATAGCCTTCTACTTGAATCTGAACGTTGGTGCAAGCTAAGTTTAAATGTGAGAACAGTGTTCGCCTTTAAGTATAGAGCTTTAGATTACTAGTCCAGATTGTATGCTATAAGTGCTTTTCGTTCAAACTGATGAATCTATTCTGATTCACTATTATTTTACAACTGCACACAAATGGAATTGAAATATATTTAATTTTGAACTGCATTAAGGGGGGTAATGTTTCGCTTTTGTTGCTATCGATTCGAATGAACGCAATTAAAGGAAATGTATTCGAAGTGAATCAGTTTCTAATGTCAGTGCTCTCTTTCATTTTCAGAATCCTTTTCCTATCAAACATAAATATTTCGCTCCTACTCTGAATTTTACTAAACTAAAGCCACTAGCTTACAAAGATACATCGAAATGGGGAAGAGCAACGGATTAGCAACAGGAGAATTGCGAGTTCGAAACTAGATCCAGCCAAAGACCGTCGTGTACAAGGGGGCACGTTAAATGTGTTGTGTCCTCAAGTTGGTGTGGTGGTGAAAGTTTTGAGAATCGGGTGCCAGCTCAGGCGTTTCTTCGTCATCTAGTCGTATGCATATATTACTGTACCCTATGTTTAAAAATATGTCATAAAACTAGCAGCATTTCACATTTTCAGGTTTTTTAATCTCAATTTCATACTAAATCCATGTGTTCCTGAATTACATGGTATTCATTGATTATACTAAAACACAAATCATTGCTATTTTATATTCTTCACAGTAATATAAAAATTTTATTTTCAAAAATACACTAAAACAAACTTAAGTTTTAATGAAAGATGCTAGAGATTCATCACAGTAAAAACAGTTTGTTTTTCGTCAGACTTTTTTAGAAGTTGCAATGCTTATTACCAAATGAATCGAATATAGTAAAACATGACAACGATCATGAATGTTATTGTATTGTTTACATGTGAATAAATCTGTTACTTTGCACAGAAGACCATTTCCACAAAAAAAAAAACGATTATTTTGTAGAAAACAGCCAATTATAAAGCGTATGATCGTTCTCTCGTTATCGACAAGTCATGCCTGATGTTTCACCAGATTCGCTAAAATTTTCAGTTTTTAACATTGTTGATCGTTCTCAATCCGCTAATTGTTTCCCTAGCTTCTACACTATTTACATCATCCCTTAATGAAACATTGAGCACTGGAGAGTCCGTGGGCATGCGCAGTGAACGATTTCTTGTTTCCCATAGGGATCGGTGAGCAGGCTACAAACACTAGTCGATGACATCGCAATTTCTGGCAAACAACACCCTCTTGCGCAGCCCTCTGGCAGCAACGCCCTCTATGATTGTGTTCCTATGTAAATATGTTTATTTTTTGTATTCCTGACGTACCTGTACCTTTTGAATCCCCTGGTATACTCTACAGTGCTAATCATTTGCATATCCTTCCATAGTGCGAATTTCTAGGCTATTGGATGCTTCTTTTATAGTGTTGATGTCTATACAATATTATTTTATAGTGTTGTTGTCTTTACACGAAAAATTATTTACCTTCCTTCCTACCGATGAAGAACCTAAACTCCCCTAACTTAACAATGTATGTAGATGTCCTTACAAAATCTCATTGAGATAGAAGACTTACAAGAAAACTGGTGTAACATCTCCCAGTTTACATCTATAGGTGTGTACGGGCTTTACGAACGTATTCTTGTCAACTATTCTTTTCCCAAGGTGTTTATTGTCTCTGGTAAACATGAAGGTTTCGACACACTAACGGACATATTCACAAGTCTCGAGTTAACTCGATGATCAGTTGATCCGCGGGTGAGAGTTAACTCGAGGATTATCAAGAACGGTATTCTCAAACGGCGTGTTAAGTGATCCAGGGATTAAAGTGAGACGCTCGCTGTGATTGGCTACAACCGTCTCCTCGAGATCACGTGATATTTTTTATATTGGTTACGACGCCCGAATCTGCATTCATACTGATCAAGCACGCATTTCGTCGTAGAATTGATTCCAAATTGTGATTAAATACAACGCATACGGCATTTTAATATGGGTTTATGAAAAGAAATGCAAAGATATTTAATTTCAAATTGGATTTTTATGGAAACCTAAATTTTGCAAGAAAAAATTGTACACAATGTTTTGACAAATGAATGTAATCCGATTATCTTTGTACCTGTCAGTATGGGTGTGTGTTGGTGGTGTGAAAAGTAACTTGCATTGTTAATTTTCTTTCATTTGTAATAAATCAACAGAATAATTTTTATTCTACGACGAATTTGGTGGTGTGAAAAGTAACTTGCATTGTTAATTTTCTTTCATTTGTAATAAATCAACAGAATAATTTTTATTCTACGACGAATTTGCATCTGCCATGGTCATATTCTACCTTTCGCTCTTAGCTGACGGAGGTGCCGCCATCTATCTTACCTTGATGAAAGAACCACCTTCCTTCTGAACTCGTTTCTTCGTTTTTCGCGAATGGCATCGCGAACTTTAACTAGCATGTTGCTGTATATTGCACTGTTGATAGTCTGTCCACTTTTCAGGTAGTCTTTGTAGGTAATTCCTCGACGATCCCACCTGATACAGAGAAGTACCTTCTTGTTAGTTAGGGCTCGTCTTGCAACCGATCCTGCTGATTCCCCAGGTGCTGACCACCCTCTTTTACGGCTTGTATTGTTGTACTACACCCATTTTCATCACAGGTCACAATTCTGTCCAGAATTTTATCCTTCCTTTGATCTCTGAGCAGAGCCAAACAGGATGCTTTTCTCTTGCGCTTGTCTTCAAAAGTTCAATTCGTGAGGCACCTAGCGGTTGAACTTAACGTTAGATTTATGCGATTCATAGCGTTAACTATTGTTTGGCAAACGTCAAGCTCTAACACAATAGTTTATGTTGAAACATTTCTTTCTTGATCAATGATTTGCTTTAACTGCTCACAATCAACTTCACTAAGGCGGCCAGAACGTGGTTCATTTTCAATGTCCAAATTTCCAGCTTTAAACTTACGAAACCTAACTTTGATTGTATCATAAGAAACAGTAATGATGCCTAAACGTTCACACATGTTTTGGTGGCATTCAGTCGCACTGGATATTTGTTACGGAACTTATAGTACATAATCGTTGCGTTCGGATCTGTTGACGTGATAGCTCCATTTTAAACACTTTTTTGACGCACAAAATAATAAATTTTTAACAAACAAATTACACAGTCGTGTAGTTCCAATTTTCAACCCGCTTGTGGAAAGGCTAACAACCACAGAAATGATAGCTGTTGGCGTGGAGGTATCTCCCCATGGCGGAAAACTTTTTACTCAACCCGATATTTCGTAAGTGTATTAGTTTTCCTGATATTTAACCTGAAACGTAGATATTACGAATTTTTTGTTTCATAGTGAATGTTAAAAACATAAACCGTTGAGAAAATAAAAGACAGGCAATATTTAACAGGGTGGTAACAGAACCGGGAAATCAGGGAATTCTCAGGGAACTTTTCAATTCTGGAAATATCAGGGAATTCTCAGGGAAAATTTCCAAATTTCACAAAAAATCAGGGAATTTTAAATTTTTTTATGAAAACTGTAACTATTGTCGTTTGTGGACTATTTAGAGATGCACGCGATTACAGGTACTTTTGAGAATAGAATAAATCGTTTTTGCCGAAATTGTAAGTCGTATAAAGAACACCGGCGTCGTAATTTTCGAACCCATCGAAAACCGCCGCCGTGGTTTTCGTTAACGGAGCGTCTCGTCGCCATGAGGACAGCGATACAACTTGTGGTATACAATTTTAAATTTGTGTAACTAATAATGTTTTTTGGTGCATTAAATTAATATTTTTTGCTCGCAATTATATTTTTGTAGAATTTTTTGGTAAAACTACGTTTATAGCGATGTTACGGCTTTGGCGCTTTTTATGCGAACTTCTAAATTCGCCAAGGAAGGAATTATTTCAAATGAATCAATAAAATCAACCGACAGTTCAACGAATTTTGAAAGAACTTAAAAGAATACTAGCCACTGCGTGGCCAGCACGGCGTTGCCCGTGACAGTTCTTTTCGTGGGGTCGGGTGCTTACTAACTAGGTGCTGCTCGCTAACCCCTGGTGATTGCTACGAATACGGTTTGAGAAACAAACCAAATGATAATTCGTAGTCTATTGGATAACAGCCATCATGGCGTTTCCCGTGGTGTTGGGTTGCTTCGCAAACCGAATGGAAATTCGTAGCCTATTGGAATGAATTCCCTGTGAAATTCCATTTGGTTTTGCGAAGCAAACCAAACTATGAATATAGTGAACTATGTATTGCTTCGCAAATTCGATAACAGCCATAACGGTGTAGTCCATGGTGTTTTTATTTTCCTCTTTCGCTGAAAATCTCTCTAAACGTCAGAATCTGCTGCGAAAATTTTAAAGATATTCAATTTAAAAATTTTATTTAAAAAAAAAAAAACATATTTTTAGGTACTGATCTATTGTGATATTTTCCGCAGATTTCAAATCCGTTGAAATTTGAAATTTTTACTCTATCTTTAACGGTCTAGCAGATAGAAAAAAGAACTAAATAACTCCAGATCAAAGTTTATTTGTTTTTTATCGTCCGCTGTAAAATCATTCCTCCGCGCAAAAAGATAACGGAAACGAAAAAAAAAAAAAATTAGAATCTGTGATCTTCTATGCTGTTGCATTCAATAGTAATTACATTTCATTAATTCATTAAAAATTTTTTTTGTTGAATTTTAAAATTCGCCGCGACCCAAGAATTGCAAAACATTCGGACTACTTGTGATGTAAGTGCCATAGATTCGTCAGGACTTTCTTTGCGTGCAGGAAACAAACAGACAGACTGACAAACACTTCAGTTTATAATATTGGAGATTCAAAATGAAAATTTAACCTTTTGACTACGACTATCGATATAATTAGCGCGATTCTTATAACTTTCAATTCACTACAGCTGTAACGGCCGTAGTCTAAATTATTTCTTGGCGCGATTCTTATAACTTTTAAGGCACAACTGATGTGCTGGCCGTTGTCTAAATTCTTCCTTTTCGCGATCATGGTACAACTGCTGTACTAGCCGTAGTCTAAGGCCCGGTGCACACATCCGATTTTTCAACATGCGGCACCGAAGCCCAACTATGCGCACATAGCCGTGAAATGACTCAGATTCAGACATTTCGCGCCATTTGCAATTATTTTTCTATCGATGAAAACGTGTTTATTTCGTTAACTTAGAGTTAAAAAAGTATATTTTGAAACAAAATAGTTGTTACAGGATCAACCATTTATTAATCACTTCAGTCCGGAGAAGCGTGTACGGCGATCTGCTGCGCCGTGGAGAACTGCGGTAGAAATTGCACGCAAAGTTGGACGTACATCGCCGCAGTGACGCCGGAGGCAAGTGTGCACTACTCCATTGGATCTAATGTATCTCAGACCGCACTTGCTTTACAGCAGCGGCGCCGTACGTTGAAAAACCGGATGTGTGCACCGGGCCTAAAGGTTTAACTTTTCGCTTGCCGAGGTTACCATGGAAACCATAGTAATCGTAATTCAGATAGGTTGCCTTAACCTGCCCTAACTTGCTACTAGAAATGCGCCAAAAAAAAAAAAAAAACCGCGAAGATCGTTGCAACCGCTTTAAACATAGACTGAAGCTGTACCAATTTTTTTTATGTATATTTGCATTTGATTTTGGAAATGTTTGATGTATATTTGGATAATGTAGGGACATGTGTAAAAAGTTCATAATATTTTTTAAACAAAATATTTTTTTTCGCATTTTTTTCAATTGCTATTGTTAGAGTTCCATTAAGGGTTCCAGACCTTACAATAACAATTAAAATATCTGAGAAAAAATACAAAATATTTGTGGAGAATGATTCTTTTACCCCATCTGACCCTAAATATTTAAAAATATTGTCGTGGGT
The DNA here is from genome assembly GCA_947359465.1 of Metellina segmentata. Classification (NCBI taxonomy): domain Eukaryota; kingdom Metazoa; phylum Arthropoda; class Arachnida; order Araneae; family Tetragnathidae; genus Metellina; species Metellina segmentata. The sequence goes on from OX375872.1 coordinate 7,245,027, forward strand.
ACTGTATATCGATACCAAATACGGATCCCGACATTTCTTAAGGGATTTGTAAAATCAGGGAAATTTTTGTCACACTATCAGGGAACTTTTTTTCGAAGATTTTGTTGCCACCCTGTTTAAAATTGCTAAGATTGTGGGGATTCGAAAAATGCCATAAACATGGTCTTTGGATGTATAAAGAGATAGTAAATGGCAGTTATTGTCACATACTCTTGAAGCCAAGAACTGCTTGATCAGCCCGCTGTGGCGGGGATCTTGAGAGTTTATACTGACCTTTCTGATGTATTTGTATGAATTTTTAATGCATTATAATCACAGACTAAATAACAAACAAATAAAATAACACCTTTTTTATGTATGTTTCGTCCATTATATTGTACATGTCTTCACAATAGTACCTATGGACCTAAATATGTTTTCATAATTACTCTAACGAACTATTTACTAATTAACTAAATCTAAAACTAATGCTAAATCATACAATAGATGTCAAATTGGAAAAAATGCATTGTACAAAAACAATTTAAAATTAACACTTGCGTTTTTGTTTAAGCAGTTTTTTATCTACTGTCCTTATTACTCATCATTAGAGTCTGCTTTTTAAAGCATCTCGATCCTCACTTGCAGAAGTATCGTCATTTTCAGGGAGAATAATATCAGATGATAAAGGCCCTTCATATCATTTTTGATATTTCACGTTTTCCATCCATGACAGCTTGGGTTAATGTTTTCCAGAGGTTTCCACATTCAGGATACAGCATTGCTCCGCTTGACATTTTGTTCCAAAACAGCTTTTGACGGTGGAAGAAGGGTAGGATCAACAGGTCTAAGTTTTGACAACGGTTTACTTGTTAACAGAAGAGACGTTTTCTTTTTTAAAATATTGTATTTCACTTCTGAAACTGAGACGAAAAGAGGTTTCAAAGGCTGACATCAATAGTGACGGGGTGGGTGGAGAAAAGTCTAAATTTGTTTATGCTTTTTCATTTTTCAAAAGAAGAACGGTGAAAAAAACTATTAAATTCATTTTGAAATGTTCTAGATTAAATTTTAAAATTCGCCGCGGCCCAAAAATTGCAAAAAAATTGGACTACCTGTGTGCCAAATCCCATTACTGTAAGTACCATAGATTCTTTAGGACTTTGAGAAACAAACAGACACTTCCTTTTATAAATGTAGAGATTAATTGTGTTATATGATTACTATCTCTAATATTATATAATGAAGTGTTTGTTTCTTGCACGCAAAGTCCTGATGAATCTATGGCACTTACAGTAATGGATTTGGCACCCAGGAAGTTAAAATTATTTGCAATATTAGGGTCGCGGTGAATTTTAAAATTCAATCTAAACATTTTAAAATGAATTTAATGAAATTCAATTATTGTTTCTTTGAAATGGCAACAGAATAAAGATATGGCAGATTCTAAATTTATTTTTTCGTTTCCTTTTTCATTTTGCGCGGAAAATTATTTTCCAGCAGACGATAAAAAACAAAGTTTTAACTTCAGTTATGCAGTTCTTTTTTTCTATCTACTAGACCGTTAAAGATAGAGTAAAAATTTCAACGGATTTGAAATCTGCGAGAAATTTGACAATAGATAGATACCTTATACGTTTGATTTTCTTTTAATAAATATTTTTTCAATTAAATGGGTTTTTTTTTGGTTTGCTCCGCAAACCATTACACGAGCAATGTGACACCCACGAAAAAAGAACCGTCACGGGCAACGCCGGGCTCGCCACGCAGTGGCTAGTATATTAATTATTAATAAGTAATTATGTTAATTATTAATTAATTAAATTAATCAATATTTATTAATTAACAGCTTATTTTTAAAAAATCACGAATTTTTTTATTTCTACAATATTTACCAGATTTTAACTTACAATACATTTAAATTAGAAATTAAAACGTCGATTTTATTCGTAACCGTTTCTATTTTTTGAACTTTTTAGATTTCAATTTGATTTGAGAAAAATAATCTCGATTGTGACTATGAGGATTGATAATTTTTTTAAATGTACTTGTGAATAACTCCATGCAACTCTAATATTAATGATGACATTGATCAGTGTTGGTAGAAATTTCAATAGTGATAGGGTTAGGCGGGGTAATTGTAAACAAGCTATAACTAACGTGGGATTCCGAGAAACTAAAAAGTTGTGAAATATGTCAACCCTGAGGATGTAATATGGTGATCTCGTATTTCTTTGAACCATAGCTGATAGCAATCTGTTTAGTTGAAAAATTTGTGATTGAAACGTTTGGGTTTTAAAATTGTTGTGTGCTGCCCTCCTTAATATATCGAAAGGTATGTTGTTCTAATTCTTTACTACGGTCAGTTATGTTTCTATCGAACAGAAAATCATCAACTTTTCCTTCTGGGAACTTTAATACACCTACAGTTGAATGTTTACAATTATCACATATTTTTCAAGGGACGGGGTAGTTGAAACATAACTTTGTCAATAGTTTCGTTCAATTTGAATGGAAAACCAATGTGTTGTCCCGTGTAATTTTATATTTAATCGTATTTAGTACGTTTGAATTCCGTTTTATTGCATTTTTCGTGTTCTTGGGGAGCATTAAGACTGATTTACTAAAATTTCACACATGGTGAAGGTTTTACAACTGATCAAGTACTGTTGCGCTTGATGAAGGTAGAAGAGAAAAATAACAAAGGAAACCTGGTGAGAAGGATAGTGAATGACCCAGAAGGGGGGGGGGGGGGTAAGCAAGAAACCAAGAAAGAAGCAAATTGAAAGTAAATCAGAACTCGAGGACAGCGAGGATGAGGAACTATTGAAAGAATTGACTAATATTGATGGTGAAGAGTTTGAAGTTCTCCAAACATTCAAGCAAAATATAGAACACTAGCTTATAGGGGTTGGTATATAGTTTGGATCCATTCATGGAAGACGTTGAAACGACTAGGTTTCTGCTTGTAGATGTTGAGGGGAAAAGAGAAATAAATAAATTTATCGTATGCATGAAGGGTGGATGTCGTTTCAGAAGAGGAGTTTGAGATCATCGAACTCAAATGCATCGATTATGCATAGATTAAATTCGCTGTCGTTGAAAAAGACTAATTCTCTCTTACCAAAAACCATGTCAAAGGAATTTTACCTACTCCAATCTTTAGCAAAGAAGGCGGTAAAGAAATTTTCCAATTTGAGGGCACTGTTAATGTGTAAGAAATGTAATGTTTGTTTGTTTTTATACCTTTGTTTTTTTTTTCAAGTTTTAGGTTTTTTTTTTAATTTGTAATTTTCTGTTTTTTACGCTAAGTACATTCTTTGTTCAGTAAATGTTTTAATTATTTATTTTTACGTATTCCTGGAAGATCACCTCATGATGAATACAACTTTCAAGTGGCATTATATTTTGCTGGGGTAAGAAGTAAGAGTATTTTTTAAATGTAAAGATCAAAACGGGGTTATTTTAAACATAGTATTAGAAGGGTAAAAATACCATTGGAGTTCCTTCTACTGCGATGACTACTGCTCATGCTGTCACTTGTTCAATATTCAATGCCACGACTAAAATCGGTGTTTACAGTTACCCCTTCTTTCAGGGGTAATTGTAAACAGCCGAGTACGGTGTTAAGTTTATTTTCTGGAATCTTCGTAATAATTAAATATCAAAGTAGAATAGTGACAAGTTAATTCAGTAGGGTGAACAATGTTTAATTATTTTATCAAGAGTTTGAAAATAGAGATTGAAAATGAATATACAAATTTTGTTTACAATTACCCAGCCTTACCCTATCACTGTTGTGATGTCAGCAAGAAAAATAACTTATACTTTCCACTGTAGCATTTCTATTGAATTTTTCAAGTAAAAAAGTCATCTCCCGAAAGTATTATTTACATTCTAACAAAACTGCATTAAATATGTCATACCTTTAAACTTACCCAAAAACCTTTAACTATGCCCAAACCTTTAACTATGCCATACCTTTAACTATGCCCAAAATTGCAAACCCACAAAACATACTTTGGCGGTTTTTCTAGATCTATCTAAGGCATTTGACAGGGTTTGGAAGTATAAATTACTTAACAAGTGTTACAATGACTTTAACATCAAAGGTAGAGCTCTCCCATGGATCTCAAACTTTCTAAATCACAGAAATTTTTGCGTAAACTTTCAAAATAAGCAATCAGGATTTTACAGGTTGTATCAGGGAATCCCTCAGGGTTCCGTACTCAGTCCTACCCTGTTTTCCATGTTTATTGCAGGAATTGAAAAAATTGTATCACCATGCCAGATTGGCATCTTTGCAGATGACATTGTGTTGTGGTCTAGTGGTTCAGACATAGGAAAACTGGAATCTAATCTAAACGGATCCTTAGAAGCTGTCCGTGATTTCTCAAACTCTCACAGGTTAAACTTCAATCCCTCAAAATCAGTTAGTAGCTTCTTCACCACTAATAGACACCTCTACAATTATTCTCCTGCAGTGTACTTTTCTAATCAGTTACTGGACTGTGACAAATATCCAATTTACTTGGGTTTTACATTGGATCCTGAGATAAACTGTAGGAAACATATAGAGAAAATAGCAGATAAAGCTAGAAAGCGTCTACAGATTTTGAAGTATATTTCAGGTAGAGACTGGGGAGCTGATGCTTCCACTCTCAGACTTACTTTTTGTTCCCTCGTGCGTCCCATTCTTGAGTATGGTTACCAGGTATTTCAAACGGCTTCTGCTTCTAACTTAAAGATCTTGGACAGAGTACAATTGAGTGCAGCAAGAATAATCACTGGGTTAAGGAATAGCTGCCCTAGTGAAGTGGTCCTATACGAAGCTGACATTTTACCTCTGACTACGAGATATAGGATTGGTTCTTTTAAATATTTTAATAAATTGTCAAGTCTTGGTGATTTTAACAGGACTGCTGAATTCACTTTGAAGTGGAGGAGTAATCAGCGTTTAAAGAGAGACACCCCGATGGAATTTGTGAGGAAGGAGGGTTTTATTGATTTTGTGTGTGTGTGTGAGGTTATTCCTTCGACCACTTTTAACTGCTTGCCTCCGACGGTGTCCCTTGAGAATGTCAGTTTTAATGATGAACTGAAGACTCATGCCAATAAACAGACGGATCACCCAGACCTTTTGAAACAGTTGGCCCTGGAGGTTGTCAATAGCATCCCTTCTGATGCATTGGTCATCTATACGGACGGTAGCAAACTTGAAGACGGTAGAACCGGGAGTGGTGTTTTCATCAACAGCGCTGAGGACACGGTCAAATGCAGCATCCGAAACCCTGACCATTGTTCAGTCTTTAGATCGGAGATCATAGCAATTGGTGCAGCCCTTAATTATGCACAGTCCACTGATAAAAATTGTATTTGGATTTTGACTGATAGTAGGAGTGCTATACAGTATTTCAAAAATTGGCCACAAATTTTTGACATCCCAGACCAGGATATTCTGAAGCTTCTCTGCGAGATTGGCCTGAAAACACCAATAAGCCTCCAATGGATTCCATCGCATATCGGGGTGTATGGCAACGAGACAGCCGATGTACTCGCCAAGAATGGCTGTGATCTCCCTATGGACTGTTTGAATCGCCTCACTCCCACTGAGGTCCACTCCCTGGGAAAACAACGTTTGCTTTCCTTGTGGCGCCGTACGCCATCCCACCATTGGTATGCTGGCAATCACCCTGGACTCTCAATCACATGCTGTGGCCCTCGGCCTTTTCAATCGGCCATGGCCAGATTTCGAAGTGGCCATCTTAAAAGTATCAAATTTCAGAACGGGGAGAGAATTTTCCCTCCTTGTTCCTGTTCCCTACCTGCCAGTCCTGATCACCTTCTTCTCTGTCTTGGCGCTTCGTATAAGCAGCTGTTGGTTGATCAGGACTTTTTGCAGGTATATGGGGATCTGGCACGACGGGGCCTTCTGGACCTGGTGTAGGCTTTCCTACACCAGGGGGATGTGCAACAACAACATACCTTTAAACTACACAATAATGCTTTCGAAATGTTATTTTTTATACTCAAACATTTGCTAAAGCAAAAGTGCAGAAGATGTGCTGCGGACTCCTGTTTGTAACAAAATGAATTAAGAATTCCTAAACTGACAAATAGCCAAGGAGTCCCATACTTTGTTTCTTACACGTTTATAAAGCTGAATGATTGCAGAGCTAAATGGCTTATCTGATTGCACTGTAATGAATCAAGCCGCTTTAAAGAGCCCATTAAGGAATTTAGACTTCTAATAATTTGTAGGCTGTTAAGAAACCGTGATTATAAAGTGAAACTAGTAGAACTTAATGAGTAATAAATAAATGAGTATGTCGAAAAGGAAACGAACCACCAAAGATCTCCCTATTCATTGACGAATAAGTATCGAGAATTCGTTTGCGCGGACCCTTGTAGTACTCAGAGGCATAGGCGTGACTAGGGTTGATGTATGAGTAGAGTCAGTCCCGAGAAGTCTGGACTGTACACCAATAAAAAGGGGAAGCATCTGGAGACCTTAAAAAAATTTGGTATTTTATGTAAAAATCACATGATATATTAATAAATTTTATCGTAGTACATTGATAAAATTATTAAATATTTTGCGTCTAGCAAATGTTTGTCACTTTCATTTCAAATAAAGTCCTTTTAAACAATGTTGTTTTATTGTATACACGAGAAACACATTGTTTGGTTTAACAACAAATTATGTAAAGAACCTTGAATCACACTAAAACCCTGCTTATTCAAACCTTCCTTTAATCTTTGGTTAATCCGAACCAACTGTTTTTAAATTTATAAAACAAAATCAATCAGTAACAACATAATATATTAACATTGAAATAAAAAGTATCATTGGTAAGAATGCACGTACTTTAAGATTTTTTGATTACCACTAAATTAAAGAGAATAGAAAAATAGTCACTAGAGAACTTCATGAACTATTACATTTGGACGAAATTAATCATCGTTTTTGCCGTGGTATGGTAAGGCGGGGTAATTTAAACAGCATTCGCAAGTTCACTTTTAATGCCTATTTTCTAACTCTTAATAAAATAATTAAACATTGTTCACCCTACTAAACCAACTTGTCACTATTCTGCTTTGATATTTAATTAGTACCAATATTCCAGAAAATAAATTTAACACCGTACTCGCCTGTTTACAATTACCCCACGTGTTTACAATTACCCCTGAAAGTAGGGGTAATTGTTGCATTGAACATGAGGTGAACTTCCAGGATTACATAAGAATAAATAATTCGAACATTTAATGAACAAAAAATATATTTAGTGTAAAAAAAACAAAAAATAAAAAAATACACCTGTAACATAATACACAAATACACATTAACAGTGCCCTCAAATTGGAAAATTTCTTTACGTCCTTCTTTGCTACAGGTTGGAGTAGGTAAAATTGCTTTGACATGGTCTTTGGTAACACATAATTAGTCTTTTTCAACCACAGCGAATTGAGTCGATGCATTTGAGTCCGGTGTTCTCAAACTCCTCTTCTGAAACAACATCCACCCTTCATACATACGAAAAATGGGTTATCTTTCTCTTCCCCCCCCCCTCAACATCTACATGTAGAAGCGTAGTCGTTTCAATCTCTTCCATTAATGGCTCCAAAATATTTAACTCCCCCTACAAGCTTGTATTTGATATTTTGCTTGAATGTTTGGAGAACTTCAAACTCTTCACCGTCAATGTTAGTCAATTCTTTCAATAGTTCCTCATCCTCGCTGTCCTCGAGTTTCCTTTCCATTTGCTTCTTTCTTGGTTTCTTGCTTACCTTCAGGCTCTTTCACTATCTTCTCACTAGGCTTCCTGTTGTTCTTTTTCTCTTCTGCCACTTTCAAGCGTGACAGTACTTGGTCAGTTGAAAGAACTTCGCCATATGTGTGAAGTTTTAGTAAATCAGTCTTCCTGCTCCTCAAGAACACGAAAAATGCAATAAAACGCAATTCAAACGTACTAAATACTATTAAATACAAAATTACATGGGACAACATATTGGTTTTCCATCCAAATTGTACGAAACTATCGGCAAAGTTATGTTTACAACTACCCCGTCCCTTGAAAAATATGGGGTAATTGTAAACATTCAATTGTAGGTGCATTAAGTTTCCAGAAGCAAAAGTCAATGATTTTCTGTTCGATAGAAACATAACTGTCCGTAGTAAAGAATTGGAACAACATACCTTCAATATACACAGTCCAGTCACATTAATGTGACCACCACCTATTTTCGACGTCAACGTGAAATAACCAATCACAAAAGGCAGGTGGCAGCACATTGCAGTGGAGTGTATATAAAGGATGTCCTAGGGCATCGGAAAGCATTTCAATTGTTGGCGTAATGCAGAAACGTAGCGATTTATCCAACGTCCAAAAGGGCATGATTATTGGCTTTCGGGCCAAGGGTGGAAGCATTTCGGAAACGGGTAATTGTGTGAACGTTTCGCGTGCCGCCGTGGTAAAAGTATACCGTGCATGGCAAAATGGCACTATCCAAAATCAGCGGCGTGGCACATGTGGTGCACCACGGGCTATAGATGACAGAGGCGAACGAAGGCAGGGTTCCCACGGTCCTTGAAAAGTCCTTGAAAGTCCTTGAATTTTGTTTTCCTAACTAGGGGCCCTTGAAAGTCCTTGAAAATTACGAAACTTGGTAAAAAGTCCTTGAAAGTACTTGATTTTTTTTTGACAAGTACATAATTGCGTTGGAACTTGTATTCAAACTAGTTTCCCTCACGCCAGGTGCGCAATTTGAGCGTCATTCTGAAGTGTTTCGTGTTTTGACACCATGTTTTATATATATGAACAACCATAATGGGTGATGTATACATGAACCACGTGATATGTATATATGAACACACAAGGTCATGCACCATGTTTCATTGACGCGTCGCCCCATTACTTTTTTGCATAAACTATACAAACATGAAAGAGTTCCGCCTCTTTGAACATTTCTTAAAATTGTCTCGGGGATTGATGAAGAAATACAAAGAAAATATTAAGGTTTTTGAAGGGGGTCACTGTTTTGTTTTTCATTCTTATATTATTAAAGAAATTATACAATTGACGTCGTACGTTCAAGAATGAAAACTTAAGAGTTTAGGATACTGAATTATCTGTTTTCGACAACGTTCGTTTAAAACAAAGAAGTTTCTTCAAGCACGCTCACAATTCGGGCTTTGCATAAAATTCGGACTACCTGAGGTATCAATCTGGTATAAAATTTTCAAATCCGTTAAAATGTTTGCTCTATTTTTAACGATCGCGAAGATAGAAAACCTCTAATAGGCATTTTTTTTTGTGTGTTCGTAATGAATATCTTCGTCAAATGTGGCCGAATTCGTATTGCGAAAATATAAAAGTTACAATTAAAAAATTATTTATTTACAGAAAAGCACATTTAAGGTATCCTTGTAAAATTTTCTACAGATTTCAAATCCGTTAAAATTTTTACTATCTTTAACGATCGTGAAGATAGAAACTTGGACCAGAGAACAAAAAAAGCCGTAACACAGCAATCAAAACATTTTATTTGTTTTGTTTCTCAAACAAAATAAACCACGACAGCCGTCTGCTGTAGTGGCCGTGGACGAGAGCAAAACGGAAACGGAGATTGTGTCGATCGAACCATGTGTCAAGCTCTCATACTCTTCTTCGTGCCACCAAAGAATTTATCGTACGATATTTTACCGCACGACCGAAATTGATATGTGTGCAAATAGCCTGATAGTTAGCATTGAAACGAGAAGCCCACTTTGCGAAAAAATTCACAGGTTCTGTGATAAAAGAAAATCCAAATTATAACTAAAATTGATGACTAAAAATTTTAGGTCCTTGAAAAAAATATTTTTGGTTTTGAAAAGTCCTTAAAAGTCCTTGAATTTTTTTTGGACAAAGGTGTGGGAACCATGGAAGGCTACGGAGATGCGTTCGGGCGAATAGACGAGCAACTGTTGAGCTACTGACCGCCCAGATGAACCAAGGGGCTACCAAGAGTGTATCTTCAACAACGGTTCAGCGAACGTTGCTGCGCATGGGCCTCCGCAGCAGACGCCTGGTTAATGCGCCTATGCTGACTGCTGTTCATCGGCGACGAAGGCTGGAATTTCAGGTGGCGACAGGTGGCCTTTTCCGACGAATCACGTATTATGCTCCATCGGACAGATGGACATTGGCGTATACGGCGTGAAACGTCTGAACGCAAACACCCTGAATCAATTGCTATGGATCCTCAACCGCGTAATGTAGCGCAGCTGGCCACGGCACTGGAGTAGGCATGGCTCAACATCCCAGTGAACACCTTTAGAAACCTAATTGACTCTCTTCCTGCACGTCTCGCAGCGGTCCGCTCTGCCAAAGGTGGTTATTCTGGCTTTTGACAGGTGGTCACATTAATGTGACTGGCCTGTGTATTATGGAGGGCAGCAGAAAAGGCAGCACACAAAAACATTAAAACCCAAACTTTTCAACCATAAATTTTTCAACTAAACATATTGCTATCAGCTGTGGTTCAAAGAAATACGGGATCGCCATATTGCATCCTCAGGGTTGCCAGTTTTCATATTTCACAACTTTTTAGTTTCTCGGAATCCTACGTGGTTGCTTGTATAGCTTGTTTACAGTTACCCCGCCTGAACTTAAATACATATAAACATTTTCCTTGTTGGTTCTTCAAAAACATTCTTAGTTAAACATCAAAATCAAGTGCATAAAAATTTCACTTATGTCGTGTAGTTATTTAACGTTAGCGTATAAATAACTTTTATTTAATACAATCTTGTTTAATTAGCCATAAAGCTTAAAGCTCCGATTGCTCGTTATTAAAAAATTTGACTATCTTGCTCGACGAACTGAATCGGGGGTTGAACCCCCAACTCCCCTGGTTACGCCCATGAACTAATGTACCATTGACTTCATTGTTTTATTACACAAGTAAAACACTGGTGAATTAAGTTATGAATAGTTTGAGTAGTTTTTAACAAAGGGTTAATTTGTAATATATATATATATATATATATATATATATATATATATATATATATATATATATATATATATATATATATATGGATCACATGGCTCCTAACACGTCACCTTTTTGACATTTTGTCACTTTTTCAGGGATTTTAAGTTCTTAAATCTTATTTAGAGAAGAAACATTTTTGGTGCACAGTTAAAAAAATTCATTTCCTCTATAAAAAAAGTCGTTCGTATGAATTGAATTTCGAAATGCGCACTCATTTCCACCGCAAGAATGAATTCGTACCGTTTCAATTGTAAAAGGATACTTCACGTTGCTCGTGGTGTATTAGCAGCAAGTTCTGGAAATTTTCCCACAGAAAACAGCTATCAGTAAAATGAAGCGGCGAAGTTTAAGGGAAGCAGGGCCATCTGCATGTCCGACCCTTCTTACCTAATTACCTAACTTGAGTGGCATTTACGACTAACGTTTTCCTTTCATAGAATTGTGTGGCGTATCATTTGGCGCAAGATATATATCACTGGTCGACAGGGTCGAACAATAGGAGTAACCCTCCAGGAGGTCAGACGCTGACAGCTCGTAAATGGTGATCGATGCCAGTGGTACTTAAAAGGGGGATAACATCCTCCATACACAAAGCTGAGGGCAGTCTCAACAGACCCATTTTATTTTCGGATTCTGGAATAAGACGAGAATGGAGAGGTCAAGGGACCGGACAAATCAAGCTGATATTAACGCAACGTTAACCCAGGAGGATCCCAGGTATATTGTGGGTCTGATTATGTCTAGAAGGTATAGATACGTTAGGGTAAACTCTGAAAGGACAATGGAATCTTCAATATGTATGATAATTTTGCACTCGAAGGTGTCTTCGGCCAAGTTTTTAATTGGATACATCATCAACCTCTCACACATTCTAAGCGCTCGAAGCTCCCCATCGAGAACCCCGACGTTCCTGTCTATGGAACGGATGCTATTCACGCGCTGCTATCTTTGTGGCACAGAAATGAGGGCATGAAAATCTTAATGGACTTCAGACGTTTCTTCAGGAGTTTGAAATCTGAAAGATTCCAAACCCCTTTATAACCAGAGATTGTAAAAATTTCGTCCGTTTCTGTATCCAGAGGGTTAAATATTAAAAGAGCATTGCGAATGTATTGAAAATCATTCTCTGTTATCATCGGAAGTTGATTGTTACAATTTCTTGAGTTTTTTTAGTGAAAGTCAGTTTTTAAAACTATATATATATATATATATATATTAATGGACTCAGTACTTTCTACCCAAAAAAAGAACTAATTAACATTGGGGCAGGTAATATTCACATAATGCATAATTAACAATTCACCTTTTTTGGTGTCAATCACATCAAAGCTAATGAATATGGTAAGGGTTGCATATAAAGCCTACAGTGACTATTTAGAAGACTAGGGGGCCCCCGCCCCCTGCTCTCTTGCGCTCGCCAACCCCCGGGGATAGCTACTCTATCCCATTAGGTTTGCTTCGCAAACCAACATTCCTTTCGCAGAGTGAATCTCCTGAACAGCGAAACTATCTTAATAATTCGTCTAATCTTGAGGTGGCTTTCCGTTCTGTGACGTCACAGCTTCGCCCCCTCTTCGCTTACGCTTGACGACCCTTGGGGATTGCTGCGTAGTGCCGTTGGTTTGCGAAGCAAACCAATACTCCTTTCGCAAGTGATTTCACTTTTTTTTTTTTAGTTTGACATTTATTGCACCCTAAACTAACAGCCGCATTAGTAAAAAAACCTCTACATCTTTTTTCCTGTACAATTTTAAGTAAACCGTGTTAATCTCCTAGATTTACGATCTGCACTTCGTACTTTGTCAGTAAACCGTCTGAGAGCAGAGTGAAAAAAGCGAGCCATTTTCCTCGCCAAATAAAAATAAATCGTTTTTATGGCAATTGTTGCTACGATAAATTTGATATCTGGCAAACCCGATAATCGAAAATGCAACGCACACCTGACTGGAACCTTCTCTGCGAACTAAAAAATACGAAATTTGTGTGACTAACTTTTGATTGCATCAAATTTATTTATGAACCAATTTTTAAAATAATTGTACCGTAAGAAAGAGTACATTCTGAGGTATACTGCGATATTTTCAAAATTAAAAACTAATAGTAATAAGATATAGATATGATAGTTTTTAAAAAAAGTAACGAAAATGTCCCGAATTAAAAAAAAATATTATCAAGAACCAAACTGAAGTTTCTAAAAATACTCAACGAGCTGCAAAAATTTACGTTGAGAAGTACTCTTTTAAAAAAAACTCACGGCTTAAAACTGAAAATTTGTATGTGTTTTGCTCACTCGCTGAAGAAATTTCGCTTTTCAAACTTTGACACTTAATAAACCCTAAACTAATAACCGCATCGGAAAAAGATCTTTACAGTATTACTTCTCCAGGGAATACGATGAAGAACAAACAATGTTAATTTAATATTTTTCTGATCCGAACTTTCTAGGGAAACAGTCTAAGAATCGAGCTAAACAGCACAGTTTTCAATCCTGCGGCGGCGGTAACTTTTTTTTAATACAAAGAGATAAAACGTAAGGCACAAGAAAAATTAGAGGACAGGAAAGAAAAAGATTTAAAGTAGCTGGCAAAGAAAAGAATGGTGATAGAAGAACGATAATTTAAAATTATGCGTAAGGAAGAGCATGAGCCGTTGGATAGAGCTTCAAAATTATTAAAGGAAGCAGCACTTGTTCAGGCAATGATTGAAGGAGCGGCTAAAGTCTTAGATGATGCTGGTCAGCAAAGACAGACTTTAAAAAATGCACATTCTTCTATTGAGAAGAAAAATACAAAATTAATTTGTCTTTTTCAACAAAAAAAATTAAGACATAAATTTTTGAAGAAAACGAAGAAATTCTTCAAGCTGTGTCAAAAATAAACAAATTAAAAAATCATATTTCCGATTTAAAAAAAAATTATGTTAATATTTTAAAATGAAGAAAATAAAAATATCCTTCCAAAGAAAGAAAAAGAAAAGATAGGGGTAGCTTGGGAGGATCTTTTTATTTTCTATCTTTATACTTCAATATATTTAGCATTATTGTTGTTTGTTACTTTTTTTTTTGCTCGATTAGTCACTTTTTGTCACCTTTTTCTACTCGATTAGTCACTTTTTGTCACCTTTTGGTTTAATTTGTCACCTTTTTGGACCTTGAAACCTGTTAGGAGCCCTGATATATATACACATACACACATATATATATATATATATATATATATATATATATATATATATATATATATATATATATATATATATATATATATATATATTTTCTCAACTGAATGTGGGACATTTTTCTCAAGTGAAAGGAGGGTTGAACCCCTCATACGACTATGCATCTGTCTAGTAGTAAATTGACGTGACCATAACACAGTAGAAATCTTATCCCTTCCATTTTCGATTGAAATAATGAAGATCATTCGATGTCTGCTCGAAGGGATGAGCTGGAGGGACATTTCCTCTTGAAAATGTTATTTCTCTATTTAAGCACTTATCTAGATAACATGTGTGATCTTTCGTATCATTTATACTTACTACATTAACTTTCATTTAATTTTTAAGATTTAGCATTAGTTTTAGATTTAGTTAATTATTAGATAAATATTACGTTAGAATAATTATAAAAACATGTTTTAGGTCCATAGTTACTGCTGTGACAATACAATGGACGAAATATACATTTATTTGTTATTTTATCTGTTTTTTTTTTTAATTTGTGTTTGTGTTTATAATGCATTACAAGTCCGTGCTAATACATACGAAAGGTCAGTGTTAACTCTCAAGATCCCCACTACAGAGGGCTGGTCAAGCAGTTCTTGTCTTCAAGAGGAAGACAATAACCTGCCAAATGACGAAGACAACACCTATACATACATACATACATATATATATATATATATTAGTACTAATAAACATCTTCGAACAGTTATCTCAGTGTTTCCGCATCTGACAGGATATGTTCTCTTAGGGTCACATAATGGCAATCAAACTATCTGAATCCAGTCAATCAATCTTGGAAAGCGTGATATATTCATAGGGGTAGTAAAATTACTTTTGTCTTTCCCCCGCTGGAAAGAAGCCAAGAATAAGGAAAATGCCAAACTATTCACCTGGTCGTTTGAAAGAGAGTCTGTCGTGGCCTCAAATGTCGTCATGTTGTACAAGTTTGGTTGGAGAGGGTTACAAAATCGGGTGTTCTCGTCATCTGGCCATGGTTCAAAAATAACAGGCGTTGCAGTAGGACGTTCGGGATTGATCTCGAACTATTGCCAATAGTCCGTTGTGTTGCTCCAGTGCGACGTACAGAGGTGTCCAAAATTATCGTTACTAGTATAGAATCACGAATTTCTCAGAAACTGTAAACAAAATTTTATGAATTTGTGTAGAATGTGAGACAACACATAATTACGAAGAAAAAAAAATTAAGAACGTTGCATATGATTTAAAACTACATGAAATAATAAAAATAGCAATAATATATGACAAAGTTCAGAAAAAAAAAATTAAGGCTAATGAATTTAATATGAAATGTGATCCCCCTGACTTGTACACACATATCACAACGTGATTTCATGCTGGCAATAATGTTGTTAACCACCACTTTGGGGAATTAAGTTCCACTCCTCCAGCAATGCAGTCTTCAGGGCATTTATATCTCTAGGAGGAGGATGGCTCTGTGCACCTGTTTTTCCAAGGTAGTCCCATAAGTTCTCTATCGGGTTCAGATCAGGAGATTTTGCTGGCGACGGTATTTGCTCAATGGCTTCATTTTCAAGGAATTCTACGAGGTTTACTCGATGTGGACGAGCATTTAAGCGCATAAATAAAAAAATCAGATCCATATGCACCTCTAAAAAGTCGTACATAACGTTTTAAGTCATCATCCCGATCTTTTGTTGAAAATGTGTAGGGGCGTACTTCCATCGAGCATTCCTCCATCACACCTGCACTACCAAAACGGTGATATTCCATAATTTTCGAAAGAAGATTTTGCGTTCCTGACTGTAAAAAGTTTAGAATCAGTTGTTAAACTAAACCTTGCCTTATCAATAAAGATACCATGGGTCCTTCGTTGTTAACACCAGTTCTTATGTTCTTTGCACCTATTAAAGCGATCCGTCTTGAGCTGTGAAAACGGTGAAGCATATGTCCATGGCTTTCTGACATAAAGGCCTTTTTAATTAAGCCTTCTGAATACAGTTTGCCGTAATACAACAGTTCCCGTGGCGGCTGCATGCTCTGAATTTAATTGCCAGGCAGTAGCCTTCCTATTATGATGGGCAGTTATTGCCATATATCGATCTTGAGAAGCAGTTGTTACGACCTTGTCCAGGCTTCCATACAACAATTCCAGAGTTCTGAAATTCCAGTCTTCTAAAACCATTCCAGTCTTTGACGGAGTTGCAATGCTGTTGAAGTCAGTCGTTGTATCTGTCTACGTGAGTTTAGTCCCACGTCGTGTAGCCGTTGACAAATGGTGCGATCACGTATTGGACGATCGAGAAAGGTCTCGTTGGATGTCTTACAACATGTCGATCCTCTCGGTCCGGTTTCTCTAGGCCTTCCTGAGCCTGGTTGACGCTGGCATGTGCCTTGTTCTATCTACCACTGCCAACAGCGTGCGACAGTAACATCACTACAACCAATATGTTGCGCAATCCGACGATTAGACCATTCACCTTCTCGGAGGTCAATTACTCGGTCTCTGTCACTCTCCCAGTAGCTTAAATTTCTTTCTTTCTTAATAATTTTTCCTTGGCATAACTCAATGAGAAACGATGTAATCAGCATGAGGCGAAATGAATTTGCTGAGCTACTGAATGTCCTTTTATGGCTCGGTATGCAGCGTGTTTGAGAGCTGCTCTACGCATGGTGCAACGATTCTGAAAATTTGAAAATTTGATCATTTGCATCTCCAACGCATATGTACTACTCCTCCAAATTTCATTTATACCGGTCTACTCCTTCCAGGTGCAAATTTTTATTTCGTCTTGAAGTGTATAAGTTCTTATTTTGTTTCTTTGTGTACATGCAAATTTCTCTGCATGTAAGTGATACTCTGGTAATTAATTTGTGAGTGACAGGTTTCATCTAGTACCAGATGAAAGTTACTATTGTCTTACCAAGAGAGTATAATTTACTATACAATTAAATCGTTCAAGAGACGTTGTGGCTGCAGTAGCCCAGTTGGAAATGTAACGGATTAGCAATCGAAGGGTTGCGAAACTTAGACAAAACAAAGACCGTCGCGTACACGAGGGGAAGTTAAATCTGTCGTGAACTGTAATGTCCTCACATTGGCGTGGTATCTCAGGTGTTCATCTCGTCATCTGACCGTAGTTCAACTTTACGTGGTGTTCTCGAATCTTTCCATTGTGGATTGATCCCAATGCCAATGATTGATCAGCCGCCAATAGCCCGTTGTGTTGCTCTAGTGCGTTGTTAATTAATACTTTTTCGCTCATGAATTGTGAATCTTGACGTTTATAACGCAGAAAAAGAAATTTTCTAAAAATTTGAGGTTAAAATGTAAGCAATACAAAAGAATCGTCAAAACGTTGCTGTGCATTCAAAATAAACTAAAATTTCCTTGGGGCTGTAGGAATTTTGTCAGGGTAAACACAGGAACATATTTGAAATTCAAAAGCAAACTCAACATGTAAAATTCTGAATTATTCGAAAGGATAGACTTTTGGTGTTGGGTTGGTTAATTTATCTGACGAGATCCAACATATATGTGCTTTATTTATTATGTTTTATGACTTCTAAGTGAAGAATTCATCTAGTGGCTGGGTATAATTCATCCTTAGGTAATTCCTTTCATAAGTTTTGTGTTTGCGAGGGATCAATGTCACATAAGGTTCTATTTGTTTTTAAATTTGCATTTGCAGTGTTTTTTTTTTTTTAAACTGTTTTCCAACAAATCTTGAAAGTTGCGTTTTTTTATGGTAAGAAGAGAATACATAGGAGATGAGAGACCGAAAAATTAGTATTCACGGGCCCATGAAAAATACATAGCAATACCATCTATGCACGCCACTGATTGCCTGTACATATATGAAGCTATGGACATCTATAGAGGCCATCTAGAGCTGTTGTCATGAGAATGGAAAGTTATCTCGATTTAGACGATCTTTAACGCTGTTTAACAGTTGAAGTTCGCTAGATGGGTCAACATTTTGGAGGAAGAGACAAATCATTACCGATATTATCAGTGTTGTGTAATACTTATCCCTCATGTTGGAGGGGGCAATCCTCAACCATACAAATTTCAGAACACAAGTAGTTCAGGTCCCTGTAACTGTGGCCCTCTGGGCACTTCTTCTTTACATACTTCACGATCTTGATGTACTCTAGAGACAAGCGCCTCAGCGTACAGCGTAAGTGTCCGACAAGTTGACTCTGATTTACTCCTCATATATATGTTGTATGGTTGTTGTTAGTAGTATTTCTTGCCAACTGATATTAAGGGTACTTATACTTTAAAGAGCTTCTTTTCGTGAAGCAACGATGGCCTAATGGCTAAAGTCACCCACCTTCAGATTAGCGTCGGCAGCGGAGGATGAGTTCCCGAGATCGAACCCAGGTGGCGGAAAAATTTTTAGATCCTCCAAATTATTTAAAAAAAATTCCAATTTAATTCCTTTTTATTCTAATTTACTTTTCCTAATTTTTAATACCCTGTTCATGTTTTTACAAGCTTCCGTTGATTTTACATAAATAATCTAAGAACCACTCCTGAACTCACTACCAGCTGATATTTTTCCGCACCTCTGCCGTCCCCTTTGCTTTAGGATGATGGTGTCGTATCCACCCCCTGGCTTAGGACCATTCTGATGTAACAAAAAGCATACATAAAACACTAACTTATATAATTATTAAATTATATAATAAAAGGATACAATTTTCGGCTCCCACCTCTACCCACCCATAGCCATGGATCTGAAAAGAAAAGAAGAAAGCAGAAAGGAAGAGATAAATCGCCAACAATTATAAACCTTGATGACATACGTATCTAGGTCATGTGATCCAATTAGCCAATCAAGTTGGACTTGCGCGTAAAGTACTATCATGGGATTGAGGCGCCTGTATGATTTTCAGTCTGATTTTTTTTTTTGGATATTCTATATACATTATGTTGACATTCAAGATATAACATTATTGTTTTTGTTTTATTTTATCTATCTCTATTGTAACTACTTCGTAATATTGGTTGATATAAGAAGCAGGCGGTATAAGAAGTACCCCATGTAAACAAATTGTATATGTTTACATTTATTTGAAATTTAGTCAATCAATTGCGTTTCGTTATGATTTTTACAATATAAAATGATCACTTACTCTAAAACTCGTCAAATAGAAAGAGTTGATGAGAATGTATTTGTTTCAGATGCGAGTGGGGAGGCGGATAAATCAATTACGTTGTTTATTATGGAAATTATTCGCCTTTATAACCCGAGTGTTTTTATTTTCATAATATACTTTCTTACGAATCAAATCTCTTGTTTGATCGCATACTTAATATAATCCCGCCGCTGTTTGGGGAGACAACTAGTAGTAGATATTCTTTATATTAGTAAAAGCAGTTATCAATAATAGGTATCAAGATTTAACTAAAGTAATTTTTTGTAAACAAATACACTTCTAGATTAGTTTTAGTCATTTGAGCTCAAGATCACACAATTTAAATAGAAAAAATATTCTATTTTGACTGTTTTCAATAACTTTTTTCGAAACAAAGTTTTTTCTAACTCATATCCTTTAATTATAGCATTTGCATTTGGGCTGTTAAGGAGCCAGAAATTTTTTATACATATATTCTCAAAGGAAAAAAAAAATATTTAAAGTTGTTTTATTTCATATTTATTGTTTAAGATATTAGTAAGGTAATTGGTAATTGGTAATTTTAGTTAACGTCGTACTAGAGCAACACAACGGGCTATTGACGACGGTCCGGGATCAGTCCCTTAAGGGAAAGATCCGAGGACAACACTTCGTAATTTTGAGTTTAAGATATTAGGGTGTGTCCCAAAAACATATATTATTTTATGTATTTAATACATATTTGCAGCTGAGGTAAACCATTTAAAATAGAAAACATTCAAAACAGAAATAAAAAGATTCCTTTCTGAGTCAACAGATGGCAGCAAGAGGGTATATGAAAATGTCTTGTCTCGCGTGGCCCGATATAGTTCTCGTAGTTGGCGATACAGCCGGCTTTCGCCAACTCGCCAAGGAGTGCTGAAAGCGTGAGGGATTCCGCGAATGCCTCCCGCATACGATCTTTTTCTGCTTTCGTTCCACTACCTCTGTTCACCAATCCCTTTCACTTGATCGGTCTTATATTTGGCGTAACTTATCCAAATATGGCTCTTGCGCCATAAAACCACAAAACAACTAACCTCACCCTCTCGGGGTCGCCATGTCTCTGTTACCCATTGCGCTGTCGGCCTACAAGTTTATAAATGGCGCAGATTCCCACGGTCCTTGAAAAGTCCTTGATTTTTTTTTCCGAACTAGGGGCCCATGAAAATTATGGAACTTGGTGAAAAGTCCTTGAAAGTACTTGATTTTTAAAATCTAGTACATAATTGTGTAATTTCGTCTTGCGTTGGAACTTGTCCAGAATAACGCTCAATGGCCCACCTGTGCCATTTGAGGGTCATTCTGAATGAAACCGGTGTTTCACGCTTTGACACCACGTGATATACTAATAATATTATGTCTAGATCGTCCATTCCCACCTTATTCTGTCCGTCTAAGTTGACACCTCTGGTCTCCGTTAAGACAGTCGTCTTGTTATGCCTGCCACATCACGATGTATTACGCCCGCTAGATAACAGCACCGCCTTCTTGGAAACCGTAGCTTTAGCAGTCAGGATGTCATTGGAAACCTGGCATGCGTCCAAAGATATGAAGCCAGATTTTTATTGCGAAATATAAAAGGTTACAATTGAAAAACAATTTTCTTATGACTATCAGTAGTTTAAAAAATAGAGAAAAAAAAATTATGTATTTTTTAAACATATTTTTCACATTTTTCTTTTTAATTGACAACTTTTGCTTTTCCTTGTTTTGGGTCGTTATAAAAAATTTTAGGTCCTTGAAAAAAATCTATATATATTTTTTGAAAAGTGGAATTTTTTTGGATAAAGGTGTGAGAACCATGTCCTCTTTGGGCTTGTTTCTCTTCTGTGTCGGTAAAGCTTTTCTTGCCTGTGTATGGCCATATACTTGACTGTCTGTCTTGTGTTCAGCGTCAGGTATGGTTATGCGCCATAAAACCCGAAACAACCAACCTTTTATTTACTATTACTCCTTTAGCAAATTTCGTTCTGTATTTACATCTCCTTTGTCGATAATATTGGTTACTACTCCTAATTACGGTACTCAGCATCCTTAATATAATATTACCTTTTTCTAAATCTTGGAAAATTTGTGCTTTGTAAACAATTTTTAGCAAAATGTTTAGTTATTTTGAACTTTTGTTTTTTACAGGTGTTAGAATTGTTTACTGCCATGAGGGAAATGAGCAAGGAAATGGCTAACCAACACACACCAGGTCCATTATTAGTGCGAACAGCAAGCGGGAATGCTCTCGACTCTGTCATCAATAGTTGCCAACAGTATGAAGTTCTTTATTTGGGTAGGATAAAGGTATTAAACTTTGGGATTTTGATGGCATTCTTACTTATACATTTGAAGCATGAATTACTTTATTAATTAATCTTTTATAATGTTTAGTTTTCTAAAGCCATTGCTCTCCGCATCGCTTGATGTCCTTTTAGATTGTCATTTGTTGATACTTAAAAAACTATTGGTTGGAATTTAAAAAATTGCATTTTTGTTTGGTTTTTGACAAGATTATATAAATAATGTAGGCGCATTTAATACTATTACATAATCTTGTTAAAATGTTTCAAATGATGTGATGCTTGATTGACAGACGTATAATTTTTCTTTTGATGAATTGAGATAGTTCACCTATCATACTACACACATATCCAAAATTAATATTAAGTACCCAAAAATAGTTATAATAAATTCAAATACAGTCAAGCTTGATTGCAAGACACCTACCCAATCGATGTAATCCATTTTTGCAGGGAATGTGAAAGACAGGGCTAATTAGCATTATCGAATGAAAAGTGATCAAACGGTTTCTAATATGCCAATGAAGGCGTTACCTCATCCTACGGTGAATCAAGCCCTTTGCGCAAAGTGAATATCTGAGTGAATTTCTCTCTGCAATACAGCGTTTGATTTCAGTGTGTAAGAACTCAAAACGGTTTGTTATGGCTCAGAAGTATCATTTGGAAGGATCTGTGAAGTGGCGCATTCTCGGCCGTTTAAAAGCAAGGCAGACAATCATGGAAGCAGCGAGATGTATGAATATTTCAAGACAGACAGTCTGCACTATGGGAACAATTTCAGAAATCTGAATGAAAATTAGAAGCTTAATGAAAAAGACCTTCATGCCAAAAAGCAAAGGGTATGTGTTTCACTGTCTTCACAAAACAAGAGGGATCGCTTTAATTGGAGCAAAGAATATCAGAACTGGGTCAACACCAATGGACCTATATTCTCTTTACTGATGAGTCGAGGTTTAGTTTAACATCTTATTCTAAACGTTTTTACATCTGGAAGGAGTCAGGAACCCGAAATCTTCCTTCGAACATTATGGAATGCCACCATTTTGTTAGTGCAGGTGTGATGAGGAACAATGATCGATAGGCCCTACACGTTTTCAACAGAGGATCTGACCGGCTAAGGTTTTAGAACGTTATGTAATACTTTTCAGAGGTGCGTATGGATCTGATTTTTCTTATTTATGGACGATAATGCTCGTCCACATCGAGAAAACCTCGTTGACGAATTCCTTGAAAATGAAGCCATTGAGCGAATACCGTTTCCAGCAAAATCTTCTGATCTGAATCCGATAGAGAACTTATGGGACTAACTTGGAAAAACAATTACACAGAGACGTCCTCCTCCTAGAGATATAAATGCCCTGAAGAGCGCATTGCAGGAGGATGTAACTTAATTTCCCAAACTGTGGTTAACATTATTGCCAGCATGAAATCACGTTGTGATATGTGTGTACAAGTCAGGGGCGATCACATTCCATATTAAATTCCATAAGCCTTAATTTTTTTAAGTTATTCGTTTTTTTCTAAATTCCTTGTCACATAATTATTGCCATTTTTATTGTTTCATGCTACAGTTTGATATCATGCAGTGTTCTTATATTTTTTCCTTTGTGTTTACGTGTTATGTCTCATTCTAATCAAATTCATAAAATTATAGTTCACAGTTTCTGAGAAAACTGAATCTATGCATGTAAAGATAATTTTGGACACCTGTGTATTTTATGAATATATGTTATATTACTGCATTTTTTGTGAATGTTTAGGTAAATCAACATACGTTTAGCTGTTATGTCTTATAATTTGCATAAATAATTTTATTGAACAAGTATGTTTTTATATTCCGCATTGACATTTTAAGTGTATGGTTGTTTTCTTTTTAAATTATAAAAGTCAAGATTTTCAACTTTAGTAATCAGATTGATTGGTCTTAATTTTAAAATTTATTTATTGATGTGTCAGCTATCCTTTAATATAGAGATGTGAACAGAATATTCTGAGAACGAGAATATTCCCCAAAAATTGAAATTTGGAGTATATTCGAGAATTTTCTCTGTAAAGCCTAATTTTTCAGAAAATTGTAATCTGTTTTATTTTATTAACTGCAGAAATGAACACGAAGCTTATTTTATGTATCATTCACAAAATAAGCATATAAGCACTGTGTTATAGAAATTAGTTATAACATTTATTTTTTATTGTAAAACATAACAAGCAAATGTTTCTATTTTTATCTTAAAATGAAAATCTGCACTTTATATCACATGGAAATAAAGGAACTGTTAACATGGTATGCAATATTATAACACTGCTTTATCATGCCTAACATAATTTTTTTATGATTTATCTCACTTATAATAATTTTTTACACTACAACCACACTATTTCAATCTACACTAGCCACTGCGTGGCTAGCCCAGTATTGTCCGTTCCCAAACCAACACCACGGGCAACGCCGTGATGTAAGTTATTAATCTGGTGTAAAATTTTCCGCAGATTTCAAATCCGTTGAAATTTTTAATCTATCTTTAGCGATTCCGATTTTACGAAAAATAATTAACAATCCCTGTCAAAATGTTTTTTATTTTTTGCTCTCATTCCCTGAAATGGAATAGGACAGGAAATGTAATGTTTTTTTTTTTTTTTTAAATTAATTAATTAATTTTTTTAACGCGAAAGGCAGAAGATACAATCTGTTTCACGTTGCGTCACAATCTCTTGCGAAAATATAAAAGATATATTCAATTAAAAAATTATTTATTTAAAGAAATTCTTATTTTTAGGTATCGATCTAAAGTGAAATTTTCCGCAGATTTCAAATCCGTTGAAATTTTTACTCTATGTTTAACGGTTTAGGAGATAGAAAAAGAACAATAAACTAAACCACTTTTATTTACCCTAAATTTACCATAAACTTTGTTGTGTGTTTAAGAATACCCATAACCCACAGTCTTCAAAAAGGTATTTCTTAAGGTTGGCGAGTGGTGGAAGGCCGAGTAATGACGTCATCAATAGGGCTGCCGCGCCAACGTGTGACACTTTACTTAAACGAACCTAGCTCCTCAACGAAGCGTCGTAGAGCATTGTACTTTTTTTTTTAGTTGCTCGTAATTAAATCACCATTGTTTTATGTAATAACAATATAGGTCGTAAGTGTAATAGTTTTCCTGATATTTAGCCACAAACGTACATTTTACGAGTTTTTCTGTTTCATAGTGAATGTTTAAAGCCCAACAACTCTTAAACCGATAAGACAATAAAAAATAGGCAATATTTAAAATGTTTGCTAAGATTATAGGGATTTAAAAATACCATAAACATGGCTATGGATGCATAACGAGATAGTAAATGACTGTTATTGTCTTACTCTTGAAGCCAAGAACTGCTTGACCAGCCCGCTGTGGCGGGGATCTTGAGAGTTAACACCTCTCTGATGTATTAGTATGGAGTTGTAATGTATTATAATCACAAGCAGACTAAATAACAAACAAACAAATAAAATAAATAATTTTTATGTATATTTCGCCTATTGCATTGTGCGTATTTTCACAGTAGTACTTATGGACCTTTAAAATATGTTTTGATAATTACTCTAACGTAATATTTATCTGCTAATAACTAAATCTAAAACTAATGCTAAATCTTACAATAGATGTCAAATGTTGGTGTGGAAGTTTGGACAGTGTGGGGTGCCAGCTCAGGTGTTGCTTCGTCATCTGACTGGTTCAAAATTACGAGGTGTTGTCCATGGATCTTTCCCTTAAGGGACTGATCCGGGACCGTCGTCAATAGCCCGTTGTGTTGCTCTAGTACGAAGTTAACTAAAATTACAAAATACAACCTGGTATTTCCTGTTTTCTAAGTTCCATCCATGACAGGTTGGGTCAATGTTTTCCAGAGGGTTACAGAGGTTTGTACGTTTTCACATCCAAGATACAGCATTGCACCGCTTGACTTTTTGTTCCAAAGCAGCTTTTGAAGGAGGAAGAGTAGGAGCAACAGGCCCAAGTTTTGTCAACGGTTTACTTGTTAGCAGAGGAGACGTTTTCTTTTTAAAAATACTGTATCGCACTTCTGTTACTGAGACGTATGAAGGATGGCCATACATACCACACACAAATGTCTCTACACCAATCAGCAATGATTCATCCACCAAGACGGATTCTCCTAATTTATCCAGACTTTTTTGATGAGCCATGCTTTTTGTGAGAATATTAAAAGGTTTTATTTTACCTTGTCTGATAAAAGCATCAGTGTAATCTGAACCAGTCAAGTCGTGAAAGCCTGGCAGGCCGTCAGCTATTTCACTTTCTATTTCTTTTGCTATTTTGAGATGTTAATCTATCTTCTAGAGTTGTTTGAAGATACACCACATTCAAACCATAAGTGTGCATTCTTTAAGTTTTTTTGGTGATAGATTATTAATACAAAATTAAATCTGAATCGCTTGCTTGCACCAAAACATTTTTCTCTTCGGCATTTCGAGTCGTATGTGTAATATACCAAATTATCCTCGAATCTGCTTCATTGTATTAGCATGCAAGTTCTTTCGCCTCATTTACGTTCATGTTGGTGCCTATACATGAGTACATGTAACAAGTATGTTCTACAGCAACATATAAATTTTATTGCCTAGCAAGTGACAATATTTGGAAGATCTCCTTTCTTTACATAAAAACTTTGTTAAAGATGTCTTGAACGATTCACTTCTTAGTGCCACTGAAGACTTTTTTGGAGTTTTTGTTCAGGTTCAAACATTTTTATTTCAGTCACTAGTGTTTTAGCATTACGTATGTCATGTTCCGTATCCTTGATGGTTGGAGTGCCATAGACGTCAAACACTAAGTGAATTTCTCTGGCTTCTACAGATTAATCCCAGAATTTTGTTGGCAAGAGCTCCATAGTTATCTGGGAATTGAATTGTGTCCAGAATGAACAAAGCATCAAAGACTATTGTGTCCACAGTAAGTGGAGCAGATACGATATTTTCTTTTTGAAGCTCTTCCAACTTATGCATCAGTTTTGATTTGCATGTTTTATTCAGTGATTCATCCATCTGTCCAAGAGCTATGGGAACTGGGGTAAGAGGATAGGCCAAAACATACCTCATATCACACTTCTGTTCAGAGGCAATATTAGTCTTGCAAAAAGATCATGCGTGCATTTTACGACATGGAGTTTTTTATCTGATCCTTGGATAGTTTTAGAAGCACACACAAAAGCACAGTTCAAAACAATTTTTCTTGGTATTGGAAGTTCAACATTTCTTGGATCGCTAACATGCAACGTCTTAAAAATTTCAAAGGCCTCTGTGCCTTTGAAGTATGCACTAAGTAGATCTTTACTTACTTTATCGTCCACAACATGCCCATTGGATATGTTTCTAAAAGAAGTTTCTCTGTCCATTTCTTCAAAAGGATGTGAAAAGCTCTTGAGATAAGATTTTACACACTCAACATCTTTGTTGTCTTTTTCGATCCGACTTTCTTGAAGGTCCTGTTTAGAGTCTGGTTTCCTGGATACATCATTGCCTTTTAACAAACTTGTTACAATTTTGATCCGTAATGATCTAGTTTTCATCCAGCTAGCCCTAGCTGAATCATAGTTGGCAAACGCTGCAGTATTAATCATGCATCCATCCATACAAAGTTAAAATTTGTAAGCAGATTATTACCCTTATCAAGATAAAAATTTCTTACTGCAATATTTTCCTAATATGTTACAGATACAGAATGTTTCTTTCGATTCGACTAATTTTGGTAAAACGTATTAACGTTTTTTTTTAACGTAATTTAACGTATAAAATGCCAGTGCAACAATTTTAAATTTTCTTAGATTGCAAAAAAAGTCAAAATATATATTAGATACAATAGCCACCTCTACTTTATCTTAAATTTAAAAGTGCAATGTTTACCCAGTACCACTATTCATTTAAATACACATGAAAAGACATATGTCAATATTATTTTCAAATTTGATATAACATTTTCACATCTGATCAGATTTAATCGTCAACGATGTATGGCAAAACAATGCTTACAAATAGACTATTTAAATGGTAGTATGAGATATAGTAAAGTAATTGAACTTGCCAAAACAGACTCCAGCTACGGTACAAACCAGGACATATATAAGAGGACAAACGCTCTTAAATTAATAGGATAGGTTTGAAAAATCAACGGGATAATGACACCGTATTTGTGAGGTTAAATCATTTGAGGTTCCTAGTATGTTTTTGAATACTGATAAAGTACAACTTTGTTGATTAACTTCAATGACTATAATGGTTTATACTTGGTCTTCAATTGTACTAATCATTAGTACAGTTTTTAGATGGAATTCTCCTTTACAATCTATTTGTTACGAATGAGTAACATGTTTGCACATGTGTGGTTGTAAATTCACGCGGCCATTAACACAGTTGGGATCTTTGAACTGGAAAACGAAACGATCCTTCCATTTTAGATTGAAATAATTAAGATCATAGGGCAATGCGCGCCCCTAATCACTGCTCGAAGTGCTTGAGAGACATTTCCTCTTAAAAATGTTATATCTCTATTCAAACACTTATCTATAGATAGCATGTGATCTTCCGTATCATTTATACTTACTACATTAAAATTTAGCATTAGTTAATTATATGGTAAATATTACAATAGAGTAATTATTAAAACATATTTTAAATCCATAGGTACTACTATGAACACTTACAATACAATAGACAAATATACATAAACATTTGTTATTTAGTCTTTGTTTGTGATTATAATACATTATAACTCCATACTAATACATCAGAGAGGTCAGTGTTAACTCTCAAGATCCCCGCCACAGCGGGCTGGTCAAGTGTAAGACAATAACCGCCATTTACTATCTCGTAATGCATCCATAGCCATGTTTATGGTCTTTTTTAAATCCCCACAGTCTTAGCAAACATTTTAAATATTGCCTATTTTTTATAGTCTTATCGGTTTAAGAGTTGTTGGGCTTTCAACATTCACTATGAAACAGAAAAACTCGTAAAATGTACATTTGGGGCTAAATATCAGGAAAACTATTACACTTACGACCTATATTTTTATTACATAAAACAATGGTTATTTAATTACGAGTAATTTAAAAAAAAGTACAATTCTCTACGACGCTTCGTTGAGGAGCTAGGTTCGTTTAAGTAAAGTGTCACACGTTGGCGCGGCAGCCATATTGATGACGTCATTACTCGGCCTTTCACCACTAGCCAACCTTAAGAAATACCTTTTTGAAGACTGGGTTATAGGTATTCTTAAGCACACAACAAAGTTTATGGTAAACTCGGGTAAATAAAACGTCTCCTATCTCTTGGTCTAATTGATTTTTAAAATTCGCCACTACCCAAAATTTGCAAAAAATTCGAACTACATGTGTGCAAATCTCATTGCTGTAAGTGCAATAAAATCGTCAGGATTTTGCGGCCGCGAAAAAAACAGACAAGCACTTCCTTTTATAATATTAGAGATTACTAATATTACATAAAACTAATACTATTAATTTGGATTATTGAAGAATATTTAAAATATTTTGGAGATTTTCCATCCGTATGAGAAAAGTAGATTTAGTTCTAGATTTGTAGTAGTTTATAATGCTATTGCAAAAGTAAAAATCTAGCAATTATTTACTCAAAAGTATGGTTTTTCTAGGCAATAAACATAAAATCAAATGTTAAAATTTTGTGAAGAAAATCACAAATTCTAAAAAATTTATTTCTACATTTTTTACAAAAATCAGAAATCTAGCTTTGGCTCTAAAATGTGTTTATTTTTGGGCGAATTTGGAGATATTTCAGTCTTCTGAGTTGGCACTACTGCTCCAATGCTTTGTTTCCCACCATTAGTCTTCCATTTTCTGGATTCCTTTCACATAGAAATACTTAAATAGACAGTTAATTGAAAATAATGAAATAATACTACATTTTATTATAAAATAATACTTATTTTTAAAGTGTTTTTTTTTTCATCTCGTGTATTTATTGTTAGATTTAAAAAATATGTGCCATACTTTTATTATTTATGTATTTAGAAAAGAAAATTCTCAATTATACTCCCATTGGAGAATATTCTCCAAAAGATTATTACCAAAAATCTCTAGGATTAATTCATTTTAAGATTAAAACTAACATCTGACCTTTTTCTTTTTCTAAAGGTTTCTGGGAAAAGAGCCCCTCCTACCTTCATTGATGATGCTGTTGAAAAATTTCGTATTTTTAACCATCAGAATTTGTACAAACGCAGACGCCATGGCAGTGGTGCCAGTGTGTCTAGTCTTCCCCATAATTTAGAAATTCTAGAGAACCCAATGGAAAATGAACTTCAAAAAGAAGTGGACCCCTCGAGTAAAGAAGATCTGAGCAGTAGCAGTGGAGTAAGCTCTTGTGAAAGCATTAGTCACAAAAGCTTAGATGCTATTAACCAAGTAAGTTCTTTCAGATCGTTAATATGGAGTATTGTAACTATTGCTGAACAGTGCCCAGATTTTGTTAACATATCAACTCTTTATACATAGATTGATAATGACACCAGTGAAACAGACAACAGCATATTTATCTTGTTGCATATAATTGGAAACAACAAAAGGAATAGAGAGCAGCCCCTTTTGGTAATTTTTGTAAATCATGGTTGTGTAAATTGTGCAGGAATTTAGCCCAATATGCGAACTGAATTTCATCCTGATAAGTACATGAGTAATTTTTACTAAAATTCATGTGAATCAAAATTGCATTTTCTGCAGTGTTTAATTTTAAATCTTTTAAGAAAAGTGCTTGCCTTTCACGAACAAATTGGTGCTCTAAAAACACTGGGAGTTTATTTTCCAATTTTTCTATAACTTCAATCATAGATCCAGGTAGTTTTTCCTTTTTTAATTTATCTGCTTCATCTTTTATCCTTTGTTTTTATGTAACATCATGAGTTGCATCATCTTGTGTCCACTTTTCAGAAAAATAGTCTTTAATTTTATCAAAATTTGCAGCTCTCACATTTTTGTAGCATACAATCTGCAGTTTTTACAGCTTACTGTTAGTTGAATGAACGCTGAAATATTACTAGGAAGAAAATGGCAGGCATTTAATAGTAACTTGATATTCTCATGATGCACACAAAGGCATAAATTTAATGGAGTTTCATGCATTAGACAGACGTGTTCAGGTCGGATATCACAAAATTTACTTTGCCCAATAGAAACATTAGGATATTTCTCTTTAAACTGTTGGTAAGTTTCTCCTAAAGTAAAAAAAGTCTCCTAAAAAGCATCTGGACTTTATGTTTTCCTTCTAAATCATGGGTGATTTTGTAATCTTTAGAACCTGGAGCTTGATAAGATATTGCATCAGAAGCATAAAATTATTTTACTATGTTGCATTCCTCATTGGATGTTGCAGCAAAAACAGATTTCTTTTTCTTCTGAAATAATTATTTGAAGAAAAATATTTGCATAAATTTTCCACGATTGATTTTTTTTTGTTGGGCTCTTAGGTAAAGAATTTTTGGCTTTTGCTATTGCTTTTCCATAAGAGCTCTTAGATTTGAAAGCTTTGGATGGGTTTGTACTTATAGTAGAATCAGAAAGTTGTCGTTTAAGGTTGCATTTTTTCTATACTTTGTCATTTCTTCTCTCTTTTTTTCTTCTGCTGTCATTTCCTGCTTTCTTTTTTCTGGCAATTTTTTCCTGATTTGGTTCTGACTTGTGAAATTCTTCAAACTTTCCAGACTCTTTTAATCTTTGCTCAGCTGATGTTTTTGCCATCACTACCTATAAAAAATATATCTTTAATGTATTTTATCATTACCCAATAAATGTTTTAAAAGTTAGACTAAATAATTGCTGGAAGGGAATAGAGTACAATTGAGGCAGAAAAGCATTTTGTGGGATGCACTGGGAGCAAATTTGGATGTTTAGGTAAATATTAGTAATATTTTGAAACTAGAATATTTGCATATAGTTAATTAGAATAAATACATTCTTTACATTTATATGTATAAACATCAAGTCAAATATTAAAAATAATGTTGTAACTCGCATTATTTTGCGATAATACAATGCATTTTGATTACTCACACTACGTAAATTATTTATTTTTTTAAAAGTCAAGAATTGTGGTTAAACATGAGATGACTTTACTATAATAAAACACCTAATATCTAAGAAAAGAAAAAAAATTATAATAACTCATATTATAAAACTAACAATTTAAACAAGAAAAAAGTAATTTTTTTTATGTGACTGTTTTGCATGCACTAAGCCTAAATATAAAACTAAATTAATAATTTTAAAAACATCTTATGGGATCAGAGAAACATTTTTAAAAAGTTAAGCATACATATGTTTCAATCAAAAAATAAAATAAATGATCTAACTCACCTTTTAATTAGAAATATTCAGAACAATTGATATGAACACACTTTCTACCATGTGGGTGTAAACACTACTTTTGATTCCATGAATTGCCAAATTCTAAAACATAAACTTTGTGTCCTCTTTTTAAAAAAAATTTTGACCTATTAAGTACATAATTATTTAGAAAAAATTTATGAAAATCTAACTTTCAAATTCTGTGTTATGGTGTACTTTGGCATGGAATTAGCCATTACTTTCTACTATGAATTTAATTACTTTATGCAAAAATTCCTTTGTGTTTTTTCTGTGAAACACCTTCTCTTAAAGCGACTGCCTAATTTTTTGTGGAGTATTTTCAAATAACTTGTATATAACTATTTTATATAACTTTGAATTTGGAAAACGAAGATTTTCTCATAAATAAAAGCTGTCACGTTTCAAAAAGCATAAAACCTTCGTTTGAACCACAAAAGTGTTTCTAGATGTGAAACACAATTTCTTTGTCTGAGAATGTAATCAATTAAATGTTATGTGAATTTAAAAACATTCTGTTTCACTACTTAAAAATATTTACTTTATGAAACAAATAATAAAATTAAGAATTATCACTCTTATAACACAAGCACAAACTCAATTCATGCTAAATAAACAAATTATTATAATTACTTATTGAATCATTTTAATTTTAGATATGCTGTGATACAGGCCATGCATTTCATTCTTCTCAGACTTCACTTTACAGCTCTGATCAAGCACACAAGTTTCCTACTCATTCTCAGTCCTTTGTGTCTCACAGTCAAAGCATGGATATTGCCTCTGCTTCTAGATTGTTGAAAGAGGTCAAGAACGCAGAGTTTAAATGTAATCTAATGCCTCCGTCCTCACTTATTACCCACACTCAAAGTTTAGATACACCAGGCTGTGCTGATATTGTTCGAGATCTTAGAGACATTGATCCTAGCGTGATGCTGAGAGACCGAGTACGTTCTTGTAGTGGTGATATACCTAGAGCTAAACAGACATCTCTCCCTACCTATCACCATAAAAATGATACAGGAGGATTATTAGATGGTCGACGACCTCGTGCTTATACTAGTCCTAATCCAGCTGAAAACTGTCAAAGTAATAGAACAATGCTATTTCTAATTGGTCGTATGGAAATATGCTTAATAGGAACAGACAAGAAGCAAATGCTCATGAGCAAAACTTTTAATGACATTGCCCACTGTTCGCAAGTATGTCTTTTTTCTATATATTTATTTACTTTGTATTTCACCATACTCATTAAGATGAATTCAGTATATATAATTTATTGAAATGACCCTGTTTTCTTATGAAGTGTTTTGTGTTACCTGTATTGAATTTTGTGTACAAATCTGAAATCTTTGTTTTTAACTATAATAAATTTGGAATTCAAATATTTACTTTTAAAACTTATACATTTATTTTTCAAATAGGAGCTACTCTTACCATAAACCATTTCATAATTTTGGAATTCAAAGTTTACTTTTGTATGATTTCCAACATTAAGTTTGTGATGTAAATATATTGAAAAGCTTCTCAGACATATAAAAAAATATTGTATGGTAATAAATTAAAAACGTTTTACTTAATTTTTGATTTCTATGCAAGCGATTCATGTGGATAGTATACTGCCATCTAAACTTGGAGCTGTATATGCAAGTTCTCAGATTGAAGAGCATGCATGGATTTTAGTGTGCAAAAGTCTCCGATCTTTAAGTACAGTGAAAATATCTAGATATATGTACTAAAAAGTGTTTCACTTTGTTCTTATTTTAAAATTAGATGCACTGGAATTAGCATTGAACAATCCATCATGTAAGAGGTATTTATTAGCATGGCACCTTTCCATCATTTCTTTGTAAACCCAACTCTAAAGGAACAGGCTGTTTACCAGAAGGGGTTATTACACCTAATAGCCAGTATGCAGTTTTATTGAAAGACAATTGCTGATGTGACATCCTCAGCTCTACATGTGGTTGTTAAGTTGAGTTGCTAGCTATATGTATATATAGTCTGATCCACATTAAAATATTTTTTTTTGTCTGCAATCTTTTTAGGAATTTATAGATTTTACATTGATGAATCTAAATGTGACACTTATCAGCTACACCTACTAATTTTAAGAGAGCTGCAATTGTATGTACAAGGTTTCTGTAAAATAACTTTCTCATCTCGGATCATTCTGTAGTTTTATCCGAGACCAGACTAGTGATCAAACCCTAATTGAGACATGAAAAAGGTTTCTGCCCCCCCCAAAAAAATTACTCAAAGTCACCGATTGGATAATAGGCTGCCCTGTGTAGTATAGCAAGCAACAACTGTGCATAACCAAATGGATCTGACAGTGACATTGAAGTTGAATAATAATTTAGTTTTGAACATAGCTTATATTGCAAATTAAATTTTCTGCTCTGCATTTATGCAACTTATATTCTAAACTTCAAAACAAATTTTATATTCATCTATGCCTACTATTTCCCTATCAGTATGTTTTTGGAACTAAATATTTGATATTGTAGAAATCGTTCTCATGTCTCATTTAGTATGTAGTCTATGCTTAGTACAATTCCGGGACTTAAAAATTACCAGATGTTCAGAATAAGGAAACATTATACATTGCTTAAAAATTGTGCTTATTAATTTTTAAACTGCAAAACATTTTCAAACATGAGACTTTGTTGACTTATCATTATTATTTTAAATTTACTATATTCAATGTTATCCATGTTCAATGAAATATAGCTTTACTTACATTATTTATAGACATTAGACTTGCACTATTCTAAAGAACAAAAATCTTTTCATCAGTCCAAAGGCAGTTGAGCATCATGCTGTTGATATTGGTATTGTACTGGTTTGAAATAGCCTTTCACATTGCTCTGACTTTTGTTTTATTCTCAGGATGTATAGTGCCAAGGTGTAGTAATCAAATTCTGGATCCTTACGTTAGACATGTAGCAGCTGCTGTTGGTCTGGATAGTCTGTTAATGTTAATAATCTTTCGGTAGTAGGTGGGGAGGCCAAATTTTTGTTTGAATTGTTCAGACGTAAGTTTAAATCTTTTGAGTAAGATTTCTTTTATGTGTTCATAGTCATTAGATCTTTCCTCCGGTTCGCGAGTTATAATCTGTGCTATCTCTAAGGGTAATAAACCTAGTAAATGCGTTACAAAATCTTCACTTTCGATTTTGATTTTCGTCGCTTGTCTCTCGAACAGCGCTAAATACGTACTTATATCATTGGATTCATTCGAATCA
This sequence comes from Metellina segmentata, assembly GCA_947359465.1. NCBI lineage: Eukaryota > Metazoa > Arthropoda > Arachnida > Araneae > Tetragnathidae > Metellina > Metellina segmentata. The sequence goes on from OX375872.1 coordinate 7,280,344, forward strand.
AAACTTTTAATTATCTTTGATAATTCCTTTCCTCTATCCCATGCAGTGTTCGATTCTGTCATGTGATTTTCCCTAACTGTTTGTGTCGCATTTTGCAGTTTCAGTTTTTCCAATTCAAATTCGCGTAATTCTTTTTCTTTTTCCCTCTCTAACTGCTGTTTGTCTTTCTCCAGCTGCTCTTTTTCGATTCTTTCAACTATTATTGTATCCAGAAGTGTTTTTGTGTACTCCTCATCGTAATCGAGTTGTTTCGTCACTAACTTTTTTAATTTCGAAATTGTCGCATTTGAGGGTATTTCTATATCTAATTCCGTTGCAAGACGGTAAATATCGTCCTTCCTTGCTTTACCAAAATATGACATCTTTATATTAAAAATGAGCAAAATGTACTCACAGTTTGCGATGATGATGGCTCTCTAGGGTTCTAGTCTACGTTCAGTTTGCATGGGGCAATCCTGGCCGAGCCCCCATTTTGTAATGTCAACACTGGAAGGGCACCTGATATGGTATTTTTGAATGAGTCCACGTGTTGTCAAACAGAATATTTATTAAAATAATAGATGATGGTACACATTTACGTCCACAAAGCACTAATCGCCTGTAAATGTTCTGAAACAATAACAAAATTACAATAACATACACAGAGGATATTACACTGTCGATTCAGGGAACTTGCTATTTAGTCCACAGAGGACACATATGAGCCACAGAGGTCTCAAAAGATTCGCGTAAAGAAGTACGGAAGAGTGGCCACGCTGGTCTCAACTCTCTCCGGTCACAGAAAAACTCTGCGGGCATGATCAAGCCTTTTCCCCTTAGCGTTCTTGGTGATTCGTCTCCACGATGAAATAGTCCCTTTCTCCTTCCGGTAGTAGGTGGGGAGGCGAAAGGATTCGGTTCCTACATATATATATATACATACACAGGGTGACCTGTAAAGTCCTTTAATTTTGAGACTGTGTCTCGTAGAGTCAAGGTAGTAACGTGTACCTACAGTAAAGTGACCATGCTGAATTTATTGAGACAGCTTACAGCGCCCCTAGCGGTGAAATAAGGAAATTAATAAAAATAACTAAAAAACTAAAGAAGATAGGCCAAAAAGTTAAATTAGAAAAATGTACGCAATACAATAATAAAGGCACAGAACAAAATATTTATGGAGTTATCTGTAAAACTTGTGGAGATATTCACGATTGAAATGTGAACTTTTCCATGCCTTGAAAAGGGGGCCGTCCTGAAATTGAAAAATGTGTTCTCCGGTCTTATCATTCAGTTTTTCGGAGTTAAACAACGACTAATTTAAATTCAAACTACAAGGAAAGTAAAAAAATAATAATAAAAAAAAATTAACGATCAGAAATCATAATTTTAGTGCAACAACTAAAATACACGATTAAAAACCTCTCTGCTATACAACCACGAACGAAGATTTACTACGTAATCATTTTATCCTAATAAACTTTGAGTGAGATGTGAATATGTTGGAAACAAATGCGTGTTATATTCAGTGTGGCACATTAGAAAAGTAAAAGACACAGATGAGCTACAGCAAGAAATTTATTGCTAAACAAAACCATGGCGAGTGTGTTCAAAAAGGTCACCATCGGTTACAATACACATTTGTATTCGATCAAGCACGCCGGCATGCACATTCCTTATCATCAGTGGTGTGACAGTAGCGCAGCTATCGATGAACGCTGCCGCAGATCCAGCAAGCTTGTCAACGGAGTTTCATACACTCGATTGTTGATGTAACCCCAGAGGAAGAAATCGAGCGGGGTTGTAAGATCTGGTGATAGTGGAGACCATTCAACACAGCCACCATAGCCCATTGCCTGTTGGCCAAATCTGTTCTTAAGAAACTTGCGCACTGCGTGGGGATGGTGGGGTTTGTACGGCGGGCGCCATCATGTTGGAACTACGGTCAGGTGGCGCAGTAACGCCTGAGATATAACCCCAATCTCCGCAATTCAACATTACACCAGAGCGAGGACTTAAGAGACCACGACGGATTTTGTGTGCACCAAGTCCATTTTTTTTACCCGTCTGTATTTGGATGGCACAGACGAGGATCGAACTCACAACCCTCTGGTTGGCAGTCCGTCACTTTACCAATCGGGCTACCAGGGCAACCAAAATTTATCAGAATAAAATTATTAAATAGTAAATCTCGTTCTGGCAGCATGGTCCAGAGGTTTTCATTTGTGTATTTTAGTTGTTGCACGAAAATTGTGATTTCGGATAAATCAGTTGTCTTATTTTCCGGAGTACGTTTTTCAGATGCATTTTTTATTAATCTTTTTTTTTTTTTTTTTTACTTTCTTTGTTTGAATTTAAATTTGTAGTTGCTTAACTCAGAAAAACTGAATGATAACACCGGAAAACACGTTTTTCAATTTCAGGACGGCCCCTTTTTCAAGGTATGGAAAAGTTCAAATTTAAATCGCAAATATCTCTGCCAGTTTTACAGATAACTCTATGAAATTTTTTTTCTGTGTCTTTATTATTGTATTGCGTACATTTTTCTAATTGAACTTTTTGGCCAATCTCCTTTAGTTTTCGAGTTAATTTTTTAATTTCCTTATTTCACCACCAGGGGCGCTGTAAGCTGTCTCAATAAATTCAGCATGGTCATTTTACTGTAGGTACACGTTACTACCTTGACTCTACGAGACGCGGTTCCAAAATTAAAGGGCTTAAAAGGACTTGCAGGTCACCCTGTATGTATATATATATATATATATATATATATATATATATATATATATATATATATATATAGGCACAGAAATGACACCTTTCAAATGAAGTGAACTACCAATTGTAGTCCTATCAAAGTTAAACGAAGAACAATGGCATTGTTCTCGGGTACTTTGAATCTAGTACAATTTGGAGGAAGGTGAATAACAATCATACATCTGTAATGTGTAAGATTTTTGATAGGATTTTCAATTGTGTTCCCTTGCTGTCTATTCTGTGGTTGTATGACACAAATTTGAGCATTGTTCTATATTAAGAGAAATGTAAGGCTGACTATACATATGAGCATAACTATCATGATAACTAACAACAAGGGTGAGCAATGAATGATAAGTCATGTCAAGTTCTCTCTTAGGGTCAAATGTAGATCCCAAGATTTGGTTTGCTTCAGTAAGAGAATGGTTTGGGTCTTCTAGGTTCACTAGGCTTGTTTATTTGCTTGATATAATAATTTTCTTATGCAGCCTACTAATGAAATGTACACTAAATGCCATCTTGCATAAAACTTCCTCTCATGAAGCCATTTTTACAGTGTTAAGCTGAATGCTTTGTGTTCTATATCTGTTTATTCTGTGGTTGTATGACACAAATTTGAGAATTGTTCTATATTAAGATGTAATACTTGGGTTGCTTCAAGAATTGAGTTGGCAGTTGTAAAAAGGGGATTTGTGACATTTTTCCGAAAAATGATTTTATTGGTGGAAGCATACCTTTATACCAAGACCCACATTCTAACATTTAATTTTTCCATGAAGTAGCTTAATTGAGAGAAATGAGACGGTCTAATATCCAAATGTCCAACTTCGGTTTGTGAAAAAGACATCTGCCAACATAGCCCTCTACACATCTTTTTATGTAACAACTTGTGCATTTTGATTATTTGGGTTGGAAGAGTTAGGTTAAAAGTATTGTGTTTTTGAACGTTTTTGTATAATGGAATCGGATTCTTCTGAAGGCAATGTGATTGATGGACGTGTCAAAAAGATAAAAATCAATCAAGAACTGTTCCGAAAAAATGTTATAAAGAAAGCAAAGACTAAAGGAACAAGCTTCATAAACCATGCTGGTAGGTAAATATATTTTAATGAGTATCAATCGAACGCGTTCATGCTTATTGTGAAATCTGCATGGGCTAATTTCTCAATGCAGGTAATGCTGTAGCTGGCAGATTGACAGGCCCTGACTGTGCATGCAAACTGACTTGTTTCTCCAAGCTTGCGGAGGAAGATTTTTCAAAAATAACAATCGGTTTTAACGAATTGCTTAATAAAGATACACAAGATTTATTTTTAACTTCAATTATATTAAAAAGAGATGTGACTCGTAGAAGGAGTGATACATGCACGTTTACAGATTGATCAATGCAATCCAAAGACTTAAAAAATGACATTTTTTCTTATACAACATCAGGGTAAAATGTTCGACAGTAAATGCATGCAAAAAGACATTTGTTTCTATACACGGTATAACAAAAAGAAGAGTTTAGTGACTGCATTCTGATAGCTTTAGAAAATGTCCTAGAGGTATGAGGGGAAAGAAAACAGGCTACAATGCCATTAACACCGCCTCATCAAAAGAAATTCATGATTTTCTGACATCACTTGAAACGAAAGTGGCCCGATACACGGGGAGAGAGAAAGTACGTAAATGCTCATCTTAGTGTCAAAATAATATATGAAAAATTCAAGGTGGACAATCCTTATGCAAAAGTGGGATATGACTACTTTCGTCTGTATTTCAATGAAAACTTTGACTATTCCTTTGGAAGACCTCAAGTTGATGTATGCATTACAAGAAGAGCTGTTGGTTCACAGGCGTCAGGCTATAAAAGTTTATGTCAAAATAAAGAACGTCTTGTTGCACATGAAGGATGATACTAACTTTAAAAAGAATAATTTGGCAATTTGCTATGACGACATACAGAACTTGCCACTCCCAAACATACCTGTACAAGATATATTTTATTTACGCCAGCTTTGGGTTAATACATTTGGGATACATAGCCTGGCTACTGGGAAAGCTGACTTGAAAACTGATCATGAAGGAATTGCAAAAAAGACACCAAACAATCTGTAGTCTGCTACTAATTTACATCAACTGGAATAAAACCAATGAACATACAATTCTGCATCTCTTTTCAGACAGATGCAGCAGACAAAACAAAAATAATTCTCTGCTAAGAATGTGTATGTCCCTAATTGAACCACAAGTGTTTATAAAAATTGAAATATTATTTCATATTAGGGGTCACTCTTTCCTCCACTGCAACAGGGACTTTGAGACAGTGAAACGTTTCATTCGAAAAACTAATCGGATTTACTCACTTGAGGAATATGAAGAGCTCATGAGAATATCAAGCAATACTGGAATATTTAATGTTATAAAGGTTACTACCAAAGATTTAAAGGAGTTTGAAAAGTTATGGTCCTCATTTTATAAGAAGGCATGTATTTCTGATGAAATGTATGGCAGGCATGTAAAAAAGGGACAAAGTAGCCTTCCAGATATCTTCTATCTGCCACATTATCATCAACGAGCCAAATAAAGTTACAGCATCACATGCGAGGAACTTGAGCAAAAACTGAAGAATAGGTTACTTTGTGACAGCAAGAAGAGCTACGGCAGAAGAGCTGTTGGTTCACAGACATCGGGCTATAAAAGTTTATGTCGAAATAAAGAACGTCTTGTTGCACATGACGGAAAACAATTACATTCATAGTTTAAGTAAGAACACTTTCACACTGAGGAAACCAAACGTTCTCACTGGATTGCCAGACCAACCAGGCATACAGGACTGGAAAGGTCCCAATGAATGAAAAGGTCTCTGATGTTGGAAAATGCCTCCTGTACATCCTGGAGCAATACATGAACTTCTATAATACAGTGGCCAACAACCAGTGCAGAAGTCAACGATAGTGAGGCTGATAATTAATTTTTATTTTTCCATTTGTCACTAGTTCTTAACTTTTTCATAACAAAAACTTATCTTTTATAATGTCATAAAAGTATTTTTAAAGTTTTGTTCCTAAAAATAAATAATTTTGTTCATGTAATATTATTTTTCTATTTTTTCCCCCAGTAATTTCAGTGTAATTAGGTAAAATGTGTAAAAAGAGAATATGTGCCAATTTTTTAAAATTTTGTGGGTTGCCTTCATGAATTATACTTGGATTATAAGAGCTTTATAATATCAATTATCTCAATTTTTTTCTTTAGTTTATGAACACCAGAATTGAAGTTGTACACTTTTTAATCTCTTGTCAAATTTGAGTTTTGTAACATCCCCTTTTTACATCTGCCAATTCAATTAGGGTGAATGAGAAACCTTAGACTACAGTTATTTTGAAATAGCTTGGTGCTGGACATCTGTTAACCATTCCAATGCTTTAAAATTGTCTCCATAACTTGATCATCACCTCATAACATGGGATTGTGCTGGCTCACATTCAAATATCTCATTAGCACTTCTCTGAACATTATCTCTTTTCAACCCACAATGATCTTTACCTGAACTGTTATCTTTTCAAATGTTGGCTTGTGCCTTCAGCACCACTGAACTTAGGTGTTCCAGTAAATATGGAATCATTTTCTAGAGAGTCATGATGTCAGTTCATATATGTATCCACATATGCTACCCTATATAAAACCAAGATGATGTTATGTTTGTGTGAATATTCTCAATAAACATCTCATAACTAACCTTTGTTCATTAAATGTTAAGAACATTAAGATTTTCACTAAGAAAATACTGGGCATGCATTTATAGCCAGATATCAGCATTCAAACATGTTTCATTTTCCTTGTAATGTCAGTAGTAGCAGAGTACTTTATGAAATATCTTCATTTTTATGAATACAATGTGTACTTGAGCTCCATTTTCAAAACTTCTTTTTTTCCACTATGTAATGTTTAAAGTCCATGTGTTAATCACCAGTTTTCAAAGTTGTTTTGCAGTTACATTTTTATCCAATTAGTAGCCTTTATCAAATGTTATGCTCCAGTCAAAGTATTTCACTAATATCGGATTAACTATAAGTATTGTATTCACCAAATGTAGAAATTCAGCAAATAATTCTAAACTTGTAAAATGTATGCTGTATTTTATGATATGTATGTGTTCTGTAGTTTTGATGGAATTTTCATGTAAATTATTCACTTGATAACAGATTATATTTGCTTTGACACTGTGGTTTGAGTTTCTATTGACATAGAATTTGTGACATGTCATTTGTATTCCTGTCATTATTGGTAGTTTCTTAAAATAAAAGCTAGTAACTCAATGATTAGGATGAACAGTTGTCACTTGTGATTAAAAATAATTCATACTAAACAATATAGCAACTAAACTACTTAAAAACTTAGATAACATGTTTAAATTATGTAAAAGGCAGCTTTATCATAAAGGGGTTTAGTTTGTATTTTTACATAATGAACATTTTCTTTAGCAATTTTCATCAGGTTACAATGCTCAAGTAGTTTAACTTCTTTGGGGGTCTATCTTAAATTGACACTCATTTTTAACAGTTATACTTTAACAGAATTAAAACCTTTTCCCTGCTTAGAGAGGAAAACAAAACAATACAATAAAAATACTAGAATTAGTACAAATGGATCTACAAATCTTTAAGTGAATTGACTAATGAAAAGTATTAAATTAAATTGAAAAGGAATTTGTAAGTTGTTAGTTTTATTTATTGTTTATCTGAAAAGAAATCACCCATGTATGTAGACTCTAGTTTTAGAATGATAATACAAGAACAAATATTTTTTCTACTGAATGCATGTAGTATTTTAATAATTTAATTCTGCTTTCTCAGAATGAAAATGTATTAACTTTGAAAATTTTATTTTTGATCCAGATTTTAATTGAAATTTAAAAAAGAAATTGCAAATGCTTTTTTACCAAGTCATTCAAAGATAGAAAAGTGCTAAATTTATTGGCAATTTTGTATAGTCAGATGAAAGTGTCTTGATGTTGCTTTATTATAAGTTTATGCTTAAAGTTAATCTGCATTCAGACAAATGATTCGAAACTTATTGTTTAATGTTAGAAAAATTGGTTGATATTTTGATATATTTTATCTAATTCACAATTGTTTCGAAGCTGTCGTATCATTTATGTAGTTGTCATTCCTACCAGTTTTGACTGATAGAAATTTTTTTTTTGTTTTTTTTTTTGGGGGGGGGGGAATTCTTTTAACCAGTAGATTTTGTTATTTTAGTCATTCAATGTAATGAGGGATCTAAGCAATGCTACTCTACTTGGAAGTCTTGGGAGGCTTTAATCATACATGTAGCAATGCAGCTTGTCTAGTTTTATTCATGGTGAATAGAAGGTAAAACTAATTTTTAAAAGATTTGTCACTACAGAAGTTCTGATCCACACATAAAAATTTAAGTCACTCTGTCAGTAAAACTTTCCAGCTGAACACTTTGTTCCTGGAACAAATGACTTCCTAAAGTTGTATTAACACTGCCTTAGCCATATTCGTTGCTATCACATGAAGTTGTGTGAATTTTGGTTGTCAAAATTTGGTGAATTAGACTTGATTCAACCAACTTTTTTTTGATAGAACTTTGGTTTGATTAATAAGGTAAGGAGTTAGGTAATTGATGGTTTCTTGATCAATGATGTAATTTCTTGTCATATTATTATGCTATTTGTTATGTTATGTGAGATGGGAGTTTAGACAGGATTTGCTGTTTACGCATTTTGTATTACATGTTTGTTGGATTGATATTGTTTTAGCAGCTATATATAGACTAAAAAATTCTATCTGTGCTTGAGTTGTGCTTTATTTCATCCTTTCTTGGTAAAATTAATAATGAATTTTTTTCATAGGGAGTGAAACATTTAGATCATTTTGGCTTCATATGCCGAGAAACAACTTTATCAGGTGGTGAATGTTACTCAGGCTATATCTTCCGATGTCAGACTGAAAAAGTGGTTAGTTTTGCCTTGTATGTTGTAGATTTCTCATCTTATTTGTTTCAAAATTTTATTTTTGTGACATATTTTTTTATTCTGATTTATTTCATAAATTTTAACTTCATACAAAAATTATTTTTTGTGTTCAAAATTTAATATTTTCTTTTGTTTAAGAAATGAAAAACTTAAGGAAAATAAGGATTTGATATTTCCAAAGCTTTCAATTGAAAAAAAAATATATAGTTTGTTTTTTTTACACCAATTTTGAGTAAGCATTTGTTTGATTTTTGGATTCCATGTAAAGAAAAGGGAGAAGAATACTTCCTTAATTTTCGTTTCTTTAAATAAAATATGGTAATTTTATGCACTTATTAACTATAGCATTTACTATTACATTTTTCTACATAAGCTTTGTATGTATATGCTTTAAAATTTGCTTATTCAGAGATGACATGTTTTTTGATGACCCAATTTGTAATCATGGAAACATTTTGGTGATAATAATTACAATTTTCAATGTATTTTTTCTACATCATAAAGCATTTTGTGATGGTAACAATCAATGTGTTATTTACGAATCTTTGAAAACATTATTTTCAAATTTTGCTTTTGCAATTTTTTCTTGGAATGGTTTCAGTAAAATCAATTTTTTCAATATTACCAGCAGAGAATACAGATTTTTTGTTTATATTTAAGTTGCAGACAAAAATTTCATTGTCTAGTTAATTATTGCATGCCAATCATTATATTTTGAGGAAACTCTGAATAATTCCCCATTAAGAAATTTAGATTTGCCACAAACATACCATTTTCTGTGATGTAACATTTTTTTTTATTTCAAGACTTAAAAGGTGAAATTGGTGGATATGTTTAGATGATTGTATGTGCAGTCACGGATAAAAAATGAACCACCCCTCTTCATTTGAGCAATTTTAACAGAAAATTCAAAGATGGCGTTTATCAGGAGCTAATGTCTTTTATAAATTCAAATGTCTAAAATTTGCTTAAGGGGCTGCCTTCATTTTAAATTCAGCACCGACTTCTAAATTTTCAATGGGAACCCTTAATTCAACACAAAATTTTAATTCTATATCAAATTTAACTTCATATATCAAATTTCATGTTATTAGGTCTTATCGTTTTTTATCGTATATTATGGGAACAGAAAGAGATTGGAGCTCCTAATATTAAATCAGTTTCTTAGACTTTTACATATATCTTCCTAAACAATAATTCTATAGCGCCGATATTTTGTACCATGTTACCTGTTAAACAAAGTACACCAAATATCTTATTTTGAAATAGTTTTTAGTATGCAATATTAATTATTAAATTAATGTTTGAAACATTTATGAATTGAAACCTTAATGTATTTTGATAGAAATCGATTAAGAACGTCTAGTATGGCCATGCAAAATTTCATCTCATTCCTATTGTTAGTTTTTGAACTACATTAAATTTTCCTTATTACTGTGATTTTAGGGGGAAACCAAAAGTTTAAAACACATCTCACAAGCCTCGGATAATAATTCTTAGATCGTTCGCACTTGGATTGTAAATATAATAATGTAAATCTCAAATCGTTTGCACTTGCATAGTAAATATAATAATTCTCAGATCACTGAAAAATATGTTTGAACTAGTGTTCTGATTTAAAATTCAGGTAGCTATAACTACAATTAATCTCAAGCTACAAATAGCGGCTTTCTATGTTAAGAGGATTCCTTTTATTGACACCAATTTTAGGATTAAATATAGTTGAATAAAGGTAGTAAAAGTCATGAAGTTTCATATTTAGACTTGACGATGCAGAATCTGATTATGGAATCAAAACATGGCGTTTCCATTAGAAATTTCGTTGTTTGTGCAAAATTTGACTTGAAATGTCCCTGTATACAAATTTTTTAAAATTTGAATTTGTAGATGCGTTCTTAATCAAATATCCTTGAATTTGCTCTAATATGAATTGTGCTCTAAATAAAGAAGGTGGTTCGTTTTTTCCCATGACTACTACATCAATGTTTTTTCAAAGTACTACTAAACTGAAAAACTTTTAATGCATTGTATATCAAAAGCTGCCTGAAAATATGGATAATACTGTATCTGATAAATGTTGACTTTACTTTGACTATATCTTCAAAGTACCCAGTATGATCTACCTATCAGTTTTCAGATATTTACTGATTGCAATGCGGAATTAACATACGGTAAATGTTTTAATCTTAATGGGGAGTTTATATCAATATAATAAAAGTAAAACTTTAGAATTATTGTTCATTTTTTTACACCTAAGCTTTGTTGTGGAAGTGCAGCAAAACATATGGATTGTTTTAGACACTTTTTTTTACACATACCACAAATTCTAAATCTTTCTAATTGTTTCATGCCATTCCTGAATGGTGTGATTGGTATAATGCTTGTATGTAGTTAGAAAAACATGGGCGACGATAGACTTAAAAACAACTTAAACTAATAAACAAGAGCAATAGAAGGATGTGGCTAATAAACTACAGATGACTTGTACAGATGAGCACATGTAATATACCATTTATTTCTTTTAAATTTTTCAATGAAAAATTTGAGGTGTTTCATTGCAATTGGTCGTAATAAAAACTAGTGATATAAATTTGTAAGTGGTTTTAAATTTTCCCTAATTTTATCAAAAAGCATAAATTAATGACGATTTAATTTGACATGTTTTCGAGAAAAGGAAAGGGAGCATTTTTTTAGGTTTGTATGTGTGTGGCCATATCTTACAAATTACTGTAGTAAAGATTCAAGATTTTTTTCAAAAACTGTTAATTTCTGTAATGAGGAATTTACATGCAAATGAAACAATTTAGAAACGATTTAAAAACAATTTTTCTTAGTTTTTAGTATAAACATTCGATATTTAACTTCCTTGCTTTCAAATTTGATTTACAACTTTTTTAAACTATAAATTTTGTGTTTATGCTATTTAACTTACTCATACTTAAACATACTTTAACTTTAATTGGTGTTATATATGCAACTTCTTTTTTTATTTTAAAAATATTTTGTATGGTTTGTTTAATGTTGAAACTAAATTTAGTAGCAAATTATTAAACACAGGTGGATGAAATGATGCAGACCCTTAAGCTTGCTTTCAGTAAAGCACACCAAAATTATCAGAAGTTCTCAGAAAATCCCTCCCAAGTGTCAAAAGTTTTTATTTGTGATTCTTGTCCAATGCATTGGTTTCATAAGCTGTGCTCTGAAGTAGAAGGTAAGGCTGTCTTTTAAATAGCATTATTTTTAATAAATTGATTATAAATGAATGTAATTGTATATTTGTATGGATAATCAGTTCTAAATTGAATTGTTCTTTATTATTAACTATCAGATTGTAATTTTAAGATCAATAAGGAATCTTTTTGAGGCAATAAAAATGCTTCTAGTGGTTAACTGCTGCAGAATGTATTTTGCCTAGATAAATGTTACATCTATGGATTCTCTTAATATTGAATATTAGCCTCTGCATGGCCAGCCCGGCATTGCCCGTTCTTTTCGTGGGGTCTGGTGTGACAACTACTGGCTAACCCCCCGGTAATTGCTACGAATTCCGCAAACCAAATGGGAATTCGTAGCTGGATTCATGTTGGATAACAGCCATGACGGCATTGCCCATGGTGTTGGTTTCCTTCGCAAACCAGATAGGAATTCATAGCCTATTGGATAACAGCCACGACGAGCAATGCTCATTGTCAAATGTGGTCAAATGCAAAGAGATCGAATCGGCGTGACAATCGCTGAGATAAAAAAGAAAAAACAATAATGCTCACCAACCCCCCTGTGATTGCTATGCAATTCCAAAAACGATCCCAATAGCCCATTATGTTCGTCCTGTGCGACGTTAATTAAATACCTACCAAAAACAAAAGGGACGTCATTGTCCTATGCCAGGCCTCGAAATAGATTTTTTAATACAGGTGCACCTAAGTTTTTAAATTATGTGTACAGGTTATATTTTAGGTGCACATTAAAAAAAACGTAATGTTAGAGCATTGATATATTGTAAATTACTTTATTATTTGGTTATGTTTAGTTAGGTTAGTAGTAGATAGTAAATAAAAATATTTTAAAATCGAAATTCTCCCTTCTCTGGCGCACGACTATCGCGACTGTCGCTTCAACAGAGCCATCTGGAAAATGTTTCGATCTTCGGAAAGTTCTGTTGGCAGTGGCACAACCTTCCTCCTGTATAAACCCGTTACGGCCCATCAATTTTGTTTTCGCATAGTGTGTATTTAGGAATTTTAATTCCGTTCATTTAGAGCAAGAGAGGTCGATACTAATAGTTTGTTCAAGCATCAAAATAACATAAAAGGTTCCCTCCCCTTTTTTAACGTTAGGTGCACGGCATGCACCTAGCGGGAAAAAATTAGGTGCGCAATTTTATTTTCATGTGCACCTAGGTATTTCGAGCCCTGTCCTATGCACCCATATTTGTATTGCAAAAATAGAAAAGATACAATTTAAAAAGCAGGAAATGGAATCTGATCTCAGCAGTGAATGTCAAATTCGTATTGAAAAAAATATAAAAGTTATAATTTAAAAATTATTTATTTAAAGAAAATCATATTTTTAGGTATCAATGTAATGTGAAATTTTCCGCAGGTTTAAAATCCGAGGAAATACTCCAGTTAAAACTTTATTTTTTAATCGTCCACTGAAAAATCATTCCTCCGCAAAATTAAGCGTAAATGGAAAACTTAAATTTAGAATATGATCTTTTATGCCGTTGCCATTCTAAAGAAAACAAAAATAATTAAATTCCTCTAAATTCATTTTAAAATGTTCTAGATTGAATTTTAAAATTCGTGTTTCGTACAGAAATGCAAAATATTTGGACTACCAGTGTGCCAGATCCCATTACTGTAAAGTGCTGTAGATTTCCCAGGAACTTGCACATAACAAATAAACACTTCCCTTTATAATAGTAGAGACTAGCCACTGCATAGTCAGCACAGCGGTGCTCATGACAGTTCTTTTCGAGTGGTCAGGTGTGACAACTGCTCGCTAAATCCGGTGATTGCTACGAATTTGATAACAGCCATCATGGAGTTGCCCGTGGTGTTGGTTTGGGAAGCAAACCAAATCGAAATTCGTAGCCAATTGGATAGCAGCCATTACAGTGTTGCCATTGTCAAATGTGGCCAAATTCGAATTGCGAAGATATCCAATCGGCGTGACATCACAATCTCTTGAGAAAACAGTCTACGGCTTTGGCGAGTGGATGATGCTGTGTGGAATGTCCTTTAGGGTCTAGTAGAAAGGAGATGGTTTTACATCGCTTTCGGCAACCCTCGCGTACTTTCAATTACATTCCAATTTTAAAATGTTCTAGATTGAATTTTAAAATTCGTGCGCAATAAAAAAATTTTAACATTTTAGACTACCTGTGTGAAAAATCTCATTAATGTAAGTGCCATAGATTCGTGAGGACAGTCCACACACAAACACTTCCTTTTATAATAGTAGAGATGGTGGAATGGAGGTGTACTAATCTACTTATTCTAATAATTATGTTGGAATTGTTAAAAATATATTGGTGTCTTATTAATATACCTAAAACTAATGCTTTATTACAATTTTGACAATTATGTCTGCTTGCTCAATAAAGATTATTTGCTTATGAAAGATACCAAGGAATGTCACATAGATGTTCCTCAAAATGCTATGATGCTTCCATTTATCAAATCATTATTATATATTTAGTCAAGTTGACTGTCTTTGGGTTTTGATTTGATTTTTTATTATTTACTCCTGATGAGACATACAACTGTTAGCTTGTTTAAAATTCCTCTAGGAAGCACTGATACCTTGTTAGTTTACTTTCCAGGCATGTCCATCAATGCATTGGTTTTTAAACCTGCATTTGTCAACGTGCATTTAATAGTGTTTGTATATAAGTGAAATGATGATTAAATTCAGAGGTTCTGGTGTGAGGTAGCTGTGATTCCTTATTTATGTCAGTCTGCACAGATTTTCAAGACACAATGACCATATTTTCAAGACACAATGACCATATGTTCTTTTTTGACTAGAATATTATTAATCTGATCCCAATTGAGTTAGAAGCAATCATAGTTTCAACATCAAAATCCCCAAAGTCTTAAGTAATATAGCAGCCTACTTAACACCATCAGACTCACTGATTTAACTAATTATATCCGTAATTGTTTATCAATGAGTTAGTATTTGCTTCATAACCATCATTGAAATCAGCCTGTGGTATAGTTTTATTTCACAGAATATTACAGGATTCACATATTGCTATTTAGATGTATGTATTAATTAGTCCTATCTGTTTACTTCATACAAACTAAAGCAGTTCACTCAAGATAATAGGAATGGCAATATTTTCACAGGTTTGCCAGCAGAAGATTCTCATTTAATAATTTTGAAGAGACTTGGAACTTTAGCAGATACCGATAAAGAGGAAATAATAGTTAAATTTCAGGTATTGAATATTTATAACTTAGTACAGCATCTGCTTACTGTTTTTAAAAATTAATTGATGTTTGAAATTGTTTTGAATGATGTTATTTACAGTGCTTTGTTTAATATTTAGTCAGATTTAAAAGATTGAATGCATTTTTTAAAGTTAGTTAACTGACGTCAGATTTGTTTCTCTGTATATATTAATTATATCATTGAAGTAAGGTGAAAGCATTAAGTAATATTAATGTAATCTCAAAAGTATTGCTGTGTAAATGAATATGGATGGATGTTATTTTATTTGCTGTTTAAAGTAAAATACCTTTTTTATGTTAAAATATTTTAGTAAATGATTTTGGACTTAAAACTACTCTATAGAGGTCAATTGCTTTGTGATTGATATTAGTATTATGTTCTGTCAAAATATGTTGATAGTTATTAGTTACGTATTTGTAGGGTTTCTATGTGGTGTAAAACCTTGAAGTTAAGGATAAATATTTTGGATTTTCAAGGTATTTTAAATAACTTGAAATGAAAAATAGCATTTAATTTTTCATCAGTTGAATTATATTTTTGGTTCATTATTTATATTTAATATGCTACATTTGGCAAAATTCAATGACTAAACAAGTGAAAAGAAAAACATAGTTAAACTGCAATATATTATTTTTTTAGTATGTGCCTGTTTTGTGGACAAGAATTTTCACAGGCCTGTAAAGATAGTGTTTTAGTTTATATTTATGTTGCTTTGAAATCTGGTAATATTCAGAGATCCTGTTTTATTATATACTAGCCACTGCGTGGCTAGCCTGGCTTTGCCATGCCCGTGGTGTTGGCTTGCCGCAAACCAACACCACAGGCAACGCTGTGATGTAAGGTATTAAGCTGGTGTAAAATTTTCTGCAGATTTCAAATCCCCTTGAAGTTATATTCAATTTAAAAATTATTTATTTAAAGAAAATCATATTTTTAGTTATTAATCTAAACTGAAATTTTCCGCAGATTTCAAATCCGTTGAAATTTTTGCTCTATCTTTAATGGTCTGGGAGATAGAAAAAAGAACTGTGACTGTAAATCCTTCCTCGGGCAAAATCTAAGCGGAAACGAAAAAATCCTCTGCGCTCTGTCGGAGAAACGGCTGATGTGGCAAAGTCTTCTCCCTGGTAGTAACGCGTTAAAAAACCAATGGAAAATAAAATTATTAAATTCGTTAAAAAATTATTTATTTAAATAAAATCATATTTTTAGGTATCAATCTAAAGTAAAATTTTCCGCAGATTTCAAATCCGTTGAAATTTTCAATCTATCTTTAGCAATTCTGATTTTACGAGAAAAAAACGTTTCAATCCCAGTCAATATGTTCTTTTTCTTGCTCTCATTCGCCAAAAAGGGGACAGGAAATGTAATCTGTTTCTTTTTTTAACGCTAAGGGCAGAATATGCAATCTATTTTTTTAAAAGAGAAAGTTCACGTGACGTCACAATCTTTTGCGAAAATGTAAAAAAATTAACGTGGGAGAGAAAAGGCTTATTTTAGAGGGTTTCTTTCGTTTGGACAAAACGCATTTGAAGAAGCGGATAGACAATAAAACTATTAAATAAATTTAAAAATTTTCTAGTTTAAATTTTAAAATTTCGCCGTGACCCAAAAATTGCTAAAAATTTGGACTACCTGTGTGTTAAATCTCATAGCTGTAAGTGCCATAGAATCGTCAGGATTTTGCTCCCGCGAAAAAAAAACCTGACAAACACTTCCTTTTATAATTGTAGAGATTTGAAAGGAAAATTTCTATGGATAGCAATGCCATTTATAAATATGTGTATGTTGCCTTAATGAGGAAAAAGCAGAATTAGTTTCAACTGAAATACTAGAATCAAAATATGTCTAGAAAACATAATTGCTGGCATTGGATAATTAAAACTGATTCACTAGTGGGTGGCATTTTTCTATTGGAAGTTTTGACTTTATTAATCTAAATAAGTAAACTCAAAGCTAACTATTTCTTTTCTCATCTGATTTTATTGTATTCTAATGTCCAACATCAAGCAGCATCAACTTGTATTACAAAAATTTATCAAAATGATGTTTCCATTAAAGGATTAATTCTTGTTCAATTTTATGGGTGCCTGCACTGATAGAACTCAAGCAAAAGTACAGATTTTATCAGAACACAAAGCAACAAGGGGGTATTCCTCTCATTCTATCATCACTATTAACTACTAATTTTGAGGTTTCTTAGATGCTGAAAAAGATTATTTTAAATTGTTAAATGAACTAATAGGAAAACTCAAATTATGTGCAATTCAGAATATTCTGTTTGTATTTTGAATCTCCCTTCAGAATTAATCTTCACTTAGCTGCTAGAATTTTTATATATTGACATGAAATTTGCATTTCACTCTTAGTATTTTGTAAAACACACATCTTTTAGTATATTTTCTTTTCTTTACAGAATACTGTTAACAGTACTGTTCAAGAACAAAATGAAGTTCTTATGATGCTGTTGCGAGAGTGTGCAGAGCAAAAGCAAATTAGTCATTCTCACACTCTTAGCTCAGCTAATCATTTCAGAAATATTGTAAGTAAATATTCTTTGATTTTTTTCGTGTTGATTTAAATTTTAATTGAGATTGAAATTGTCAGATGTTTATGTCTATAGACGAATCTGCTTTAAGTAATTTAAATGATCAGTGCAAATTTTTCAAACTGCACATATTTGGATTTAGCACTTTTTCACATGTCAATTGCTATGTACATTCCCCCCCCCCCTCATCTGATTCAAAAACGTTTGCTCTCAAAAGCATGTGATATTAATAAATTTTTAGTATCTTAAAAGTTTATACTGAAATAATTTTAATATTATTCACTCAAAGCAACTAAAAGAATGTATATTTAATCAATAGTTGGCCTACAGCAGAAACTTATGAACAAAAGTACATATTACAATTCAGCAGTATCAATTCTAACGGTTAGCTTTAAAGTAAAAGAGTAAAAATCAAGCATTATAAGTGTTTTTTTTAAACATATAACAATATATTTCTGATTATCAATAAAAAAAGATTAAAGTATTAGTTTAATTATTTAATCGATTATGAATTTCAATATGAATGATCATTTTAACAAACAGAAAATAATGATTTATATAATTGAACTTCTATAAATAAAACGTATTCCTTTTCAATATTTCATTGTGGTACTTCTATCTTGTCATCTTGTTAATGTTCCTCTTCTATGTCAAGTTCCGACAGTTTGTCTTTGATGTTACCTATTTTTAGTTTAACTAGATCTGCATTTTTAGTATGGATATGAAAAGAGCATGCTTTTGGTTTTACTGAGGAATTTTCCTATAGTCTTGGGAAAATTCCAAAGGGTACTTCAAATTTTTTCTTGTCAAATTATTTTATAAGTTAGTGTCTTTATCCTGATTTCATGCTGCGTAATGAAATGATTTTCAGAATCATATCATGCAGTATAAATTAGTGCTTGAACTTTTTCTTCAACATTTACCAACATCTGTCTAATCTGTTTTTTCATTTGTTACTCCTTTAATCAAATTAAGCAGTTGCATGTAGAAATATGGAGGCTACACCAGCAAATTATATTTTACTCAGCACTAATTCAATAACTATTACTATCAAGTGCTAATGTACAAGATATGCAAAATGCAGCTGTCAAAATATTTGTCATCAAAAGATTTTGGGATATGTCATTTAGTGTTACGGGCAGGAAGTTATGGGATTGGAATTTTTAAAATGTAAGGGATTAGTTAAAGATATTATTACAATAAATAATACTTTTTCTGCATGTAAACATTAAATGATATGAGTAACTTCACAGATTTATCATAAAATCGTAATTACTTTATCAGTTTTTAAGAATGTGCTTGAATGCACTTTTGTCTTTGTAATGCTGCTGCCAATTTGCAGTGTTTTGTTGATAAAATATATCAAGGATTATCTTTCACATCATATTTTATCACCTGGTAAGATTTTTCAAAAGCATTAAAAATAAAAAGTGCTTCAATATGTCATCGGAACTAAAACGGGAAGAGATTCTTCCATGGACCAGAGGTAACGTTGACATTCAATTAAGTGAAACAATCATATACACAGGCATCTATAACACTATCCAAAGCCAAATGCACCTTTAAGCATTTGGTTAATGCATCCAAGTTTGCTGTTGGTGGTGCTTTGACACAATTCCATGTCAACCAGTGGCAGTCACTAGCCAGTCCTCAATCGAAAGAGGAAATAAATGAACTACTTCATTTCAATTCAACACTACAATTGAAAGGCATTATTTTTCTCTAGAAAACTAACATCTTTAATGTGACCTTTAGACAGGTGTACCATGTCTATTCATTACTCAACAGTTATGCAATCTGGTTTTTTAACGTATTCACGACCTTTTGAAAATCGCAACTAAGTTAATAATTATACTTTTAATTACTGCTATAGATATAACTGTCGCGATTCTTTTACTTTCAAGGTTCAACTGCTGCACTGGCTGTAGTCTAAATTCTTGACGTGATCAAAGTACAACTGCTCTACCAGCCATAGTCTAAAAGTTAATTTCTATGTTTGGCTTAACATGAAAAACTTCATCAAGAATGCTGTCTTAACTTTACAATATAAACATTCAAAGATATACAAGCACACAAAATCAATATATACTTTTGCCAGCTAGCATAACAGATCAAGATAGTAACTTTAAATATAATTTGTTCCTTGAACTTACTAATGTAGCAGTTGCTACATCACAAACAATATTTTCCAGTTTAAAAATAACTTTTTAATACTATATTCTACAGAAAATTACATAATTTTTTAAAGACGTTCTTCTTTTTCAAACATTATTCTCAAGTATTTTATTCATTGTTGCCATTCGCAATCTATATAAAGTTGCAGAAACAAAGATTATATATGATTTGTAGAGTTACACACTGACATTGATACTCAACACCAGTCGTATGTACTTTCAGAAAGATCCGACTTAAGAGCACTATAGTTGCTTATCAAAATTACAAGTGGACTGGTTCTCTACCAATAATCGTTTTATGAATTTGTTCTGCAGTGAAGAGTGACATTAATCCTACATACTTTGAATTAGTCTAAGACATGATATTTAGATTGCTTTGAGACATTCTGATTTCAGAGAAAACATCTACTTTATGTGTATCAGAATTTCGTTCCATGACGCATTCTTTAAATCTTGTAGCCATTAGGAAATAGGTAACAGGGATAAAGTTAGACTACTTCTAACTTTGCCTTACACAGGTCCTCACCTTGTGATTCACAGGACTGCTAAGAACATATTTATTTGAATGGAGAAAAGTGTAGTGAAAATTGATCGTCAAACCACTATTTCCTTTGCCAAATTCACTTGGACCTGCAGTGCATTTGCCAAGCTATTAAATAAAGTACATAGTTGAGAACAATCCTAACACTTCTAATTATCAACCTGATAATCAAAAAGTTATTACTAGGTTAAGGAGACGTATACGATTTACTATATGCATAGTTACTTTAATGATTAAATATTTATGTTATATAATTTAAGTAACTTAATTTTTTTAAATGTAATCACATTACAATATTAAAAAAATAAATGTAGCTACGTTTCTTCTAATTTTATGTCAAGTATCAGAATGTTTATTCTTGTTCTACTTTAATTGCATGTATCAGAATGTTTTCCTTGTTCTACTTTAATGCTTTTGTATTTTCATTTCCTGCCATTTGCCTCCCTCACTGGGGAATACCAGAACATCGTGCAAGCCAGAACATTGCATTTGGAATGCACATACATGCTTCTGCTCCTATCTATTTTGTACAAAATGTCATCAAGTTCTTATTCTGATTCAGATCAGATGTAAAAAGTCAGGCGTTTTCAGCTAACATTAAAAAGATCTGTAATGCTATCAAAGTGCTTGTAACTTTCATATTTTGACCCCAAACCTTATAGATTTTAAGCAGCTGTTCAATAAAAAAACTCATTTTATGAGTGCTCTAAGACAACAATATCAAAGTTATATTGTAGTAGTTAATTCTAATATTTTTTTTCTTATAACATCAGCAAAAAATATAAATACCCTTGTTATGTTACCTCCCACTATACCTAGTTCTACAGTTTGATACAGAAGATATGTCACAGTGATTGTCTTTCTAATACTTTAGTGTTTTAAATTCATAAAGTGTAAATTTATTAATTTGTGAATTCTTCTGTAGTCATCAGATAAAGATGGATCAAAATTGTTAGCATTCAAAGAAAAGGCCAGAAGATCACTTACTAGTTCACTTGAGTCTTTTCGGAAGGTACGCCCTATGTAATAAATTTCTATTGCTGTACATTATTTTATTTATTGTTACATAATTTCAGGACTTATATCTTTGTGTTTTATATGTTAGTGTGCTTATTTCTAAATGTTATTTCCATGGAGGGGCAAATTATTTTTTAAATGTCAGCAATCAATTTAACTTTAAAATCAGTGGCAGTAATTTTGTGGTACTGGTTTCAGTAGCTACAGCAATTCCTATATTATACTACAGTAGCTTAATATAAAATTTATTCAGCTACAGGGTGGCGACAGAACCGGGAATTCAGGGATTTCTCAGGAAAGAATCAGTTTCTGGGAAAACCCAGGGAAGTTTCGTTTAACTCAGGGAAAAAGTTGGAATTTCGTTTTGCAAATGGCACCCATTTGGTACTTTTCCGTTAGCCATGCGCCACTTTAAACTAAAATTAAAATATTGCCAATTTTGTTTTCATTCCGAAAATGAGAAGTGTATTTTTTACGTAAACATCCACAGAAAAAAAAGAGTTGTATACATTGTATACTATTTTATTAAACCTGTAACCGCCGAAAATCCTGTAACCGAAGTCTACAGCTGTGCCACGTTCCCTAATGTCAATAATATGAACGTAGTGCCTTGCGGCTTTGATAAATACTAACGGCCGGAAAGACACTTGCAAAAGTTAAACATCCGGTTCCAATTTAATCAACATTTTAAAAAAAATGATTTTTTTCTAAAATACCTAGATTGGCGATTTTGATTTCGGTCCAAAATTGTGCCCGTTAACGGAAAAATACTCATTTAGATAATGCATATGTTTTTTAATACATATGTGTTAGAAGTTATTATTTTTTTCGAAAATTTTCGAATTCTAAGAGTTTTTTTTGTTGTTGAAAAGTTTGCGTTGCCCGTTACAGTTCTTTTCGTGATAGATTCGTCATTGTCAAATGCGGCCAAAATCGTTTGCGAAGAGATCCAATCGGCGTGACGTCACAATCTCCTATGAAAATATAAATATTTAATTGAAAAATTATTTATTAAAAGTAAATCAAACGTATAAGGCATCTATGTGGTGTAAAATTTTCCGCAGCTTTGAAATCCGTTGATATTTTCATTTTATTTTAAACAATCGTTGATTTAGAAAAAAGCACTGATGAACGCCAGTCATAACTTTAATTATTTCTTTTGCTTCACCCGAATCCGTTACTTTTCAAAATGAATGAATCTCGAATCAAACGAAGGTCATTCTTCTCGGCGGCGAAATTCGTATTGGAAAAATATAAAAGTTACAATTTAAAAATTATTTATTTAATCATATTTTTAGGTGTCGATCTATTGGGAAATTTTCTGCAGATTTCAAATCCGTTGAAATTTTTATTCTATCTTTAACGATCGCAAAGATAGAAAAAAAGCAACGAAGAACTCCAGTTCGAACCAGAACGAACGAACTCGAATAAGTTGCTCAGGAAATCAAAATGAATTAATCTGATCTTTTTAACCACGAAGGTAGAATTCTTCACGGCGCCGGCGGCCGAATTCGTATTGGAAAAAATATAAAAGTTACAATTTAAAAATTATTTATTTAAAGAAAATCATGTTCTTAGGTAACAAATGAATATCTGATGTAAAATTTTCCGCAGATTTGAAATCCGTTGAAATTTTTCTTCTATCTTTAACTATCTAGGAGATAGAAATAAGAACTACATAACTCCAGTTAAAACTTTATTTGTTTTGTTCGTCCGCTAAAATCGTTGCTGAGAAAATCTAACGGAAACGGAAAAAATAAATTTAGAATGTTATGTCTTTATACCGCATGCCATTCTACGGAAAATTATAATAATTAAATTGTAATTAATTAATTTTAAATGTTTTAGATTAAATTTTAAAATTCGGGCGTGATAGAAAAATTGCAAAAAATTCGGACCACATGTGTGCTAAATTTCACTATTGTAAGTGCCATCGATTCGTTAGGACACTGCGTACAGGACAGACAGACAAACACTTCCGTTTATAATAGTAGAGATGTACCAAGCGCGGGCGCCATTGACGGATTCAGGGGCTGATGACTGCTTTTACAAACACATCAAAATAATTAAAAATGTAAAATTAAATATTCTGTCTATAACTTTATATTGTTTGGTCTATTATGGAATACAGTAAAAATATTTTTTACTTATCTTATTTTTATTCATCTATCAGTCTATAGTTTTTTAGTTCATCAAGTGTCAAGTTTATCGTAATTACCGAAGAATTGTTCTGCAAACTGATGGAGAAACTCGGGGAATTTCATAAAAAATACTCTGGAAATCAGGGAAAACTCAGGGAACTTTTTACTTAAATTTTTGTAGCCACCCTCAGCTAACTCAAAGTTTTTGGAGATAGTGAGACTTTTTACTTCTAAATGAACTCACTTGAAACTTAACTCCAAAAGCCATTTATTTTAAAATTGAGGTGATGTTCTATACTATTTACAAAATAATTGAAACCTTTCATTGTGTTACAGATAACATTAACATCATTACTCTCTAACTGTTATTATGATACTAAGGCTGTATGAAAAAAGTTAGATTGAGCTCAGCAAAAGTAATTAGTTACTTCTGTTGGTTTTCAATTAGATTTTAAAATTTCAAATTTTTTTCTAATAAAAAAATAATAAATATGAGTATGATGCCAGAAAATATAGAGCTATTTAGTTACATAAAATTCTATTTAATTTTTAATTATATACAATTAGGTTATTTTCTTTTAAAGTTTATTTGCAGTAACTCACTTCACCAGCATGTGCCAGTATCTATTAATCTTTTCTTATTTAAATAGGTGTAGCCAGAATGTGCCCCTCTGACCACCAACCCTTTAACCCAAATCAATATCCTCAATTTGGCATCAAACAAATCTGATTTTGTTGTATTTACTACAGCAGACCCTAAATTCATTTTATGCCAGAAAAAAATCAAACCATTTATCCATCTGATATAAGTCACTGGATGGATAAAACAAAGAAAACTACTATTAATATTAAGTTAATTGTTTCCAAAATACAGATGGTCTCACTCATGAAAGTTTTGAAAGAATTCAGCCTGCATTTTTTGTCAACTTGACAAAACAAGGTTTCTAAAGAGCAGGCCCATCCCTTTATTTTGCATATTGTATCAGGTTTTTCCATCTTAATCAAATCATGACAACTGTTCAAAATGAGTTTCAATCTGAATCAGTGTGTCTACTGGTCCCGAATGTCCCAAAAATGTGCCAAAAACAAGTCCCGAAATCATAAATACTGTCCCGAAAGTTTATCTACTCATTATTTATAAGAAAAAAGTGCATTTATGGATGGAAGAAAAAAAAATCTGAGTCTAGAACGAAAGGTGTCTGCCACTGAACTTAAACAAATGAAAAAAAAATTACAAATGATGAAATTGAACAATTAGACAGAGAAATTATGCAAACTGAAATGAAAATCAACCAATCCAACCACATTCGGAGACAGTTTTTTTAATTGCACACATTTATGTATAATTGTTTTACCAACTTCATTTGATAAAAAAAACATAAAAATAAAAAATTTTAAATGTTTTTTTAAGTAATTGTTGATTTTTTTTCTTAAATTTTTATTAAAAATTTCAGAAAAATTCAGAAAAAAAAAGTAATGAATATAATATAGAGTATTTGTTTAATGTTAATCTACTTTGACATGTTTTTTTTAAATTTTTTTTTAAATCTAGAAAACAGCTTATTAAAGCTGAAATTTGATACTAGAGTCCTGTTCTCGAGATTAGACTGTAAGCAATTAAAAAGTGCAAATTTAAAGTATAATTTCATCTAACTGAACCCACATAATCATATAAATTCAATCATGCATTTATTTTAAAAAGTCCTTAAATGGACCTACAGGAATTTGGTAGACACCTTGTGAATGCATATTGTAATTTTTATTAGTAATCAACAATACCATTGTGTTACAGTCGTATGAGGTCTAAATAAAAAAAGTTTTGGATCCCTTCAAATTTTCCTATATCCCAGTTTCTTTGTTGTAAAGTATATTGGATTTTGAGCAATTAAAATTGTAACTCACTATAATTTTATTGTTTATAGCAAAATTACCCAACCTTACTCAAGTTGAATTGGTCAACTCTAGATTGAAGAAATGACCAAAATAGATAATCACTTTTGTCTTTCATAGTATAAAATAATATTTTAACAACTTTCTATATCTTTATAATTTCTACAACTTTCACACAAATCCTACACATGCACATCCATTCATGTAACACATTTTATATGCATCGCACCTTTGCTGTATGACAAAGCTACAAATGACATAAGGTGTTGTGAAGGTTACGTCTACCAAACACGATTTTGAAGAGATTTCGAATTCCCTTTTGGAAGTTCTCTTCACATAAAATTGCTCAACTCAATTCATAAAAATGAAAAATCTATGGCAAGTGTGGCATAGTTAAAAAACTCAATTCATCAACAAAAAAGTATTTTTTCACCTGAGGGCACTCTTGCATCAGGCATGCGACATTGTCAAATTTCATCATCTTTAATGGAAGGATAACAAATTGAAATAATAACATATTCATCTCTAAAGGCTATATTCACAAGTCTTTAAGTTAACTCAAGGATCAGTTGATCCACAGGTAAGTGTTAACTTGAGGATTATCATAGAACGGTATTCTCAAACAGTGTGTTAAGTGATCCAGGGATTAAAATGAGACTTGCTGTGATTGGCTACTACCGTCTCTTCACGATCACGTAATATTGTTTACATTGGTTACGACGCCGAAATCTGCATACATACTGTTCAAGCACACACTTCATCGTAAAATTGATTCCAAATTGTGATTAAATAGAACACATACAGCATTTTAATATGGGTTTATGAAAAGAAATGCAAAGATATTTAATTTCAAATTGGATTTTTATGGAAACCTAAATTTCGCAAGAAAAAATTGTACACGATGTTTTGACAAATGAATGTAATCCGATTATCTTTGTACCTGTCAGTATGGGTGTGTGTTGGTGGTGTGAAAAGTAACTTGCATTGTCAATTTTCTTTTCATTTGTAATAAATCAGCAGAATAATTTTTATTCTACAACGAATTTGCATCTACCATGGTGATATTCTACATTTCGCTCTTAGTGGACGGAGATGCCGCCATCTATCTTTTGGCCAAACGTTTTCGCAGCTACTTTTATTTTCATTTTTCTTTTGAATTTCAATACAATTATGTTTTAAAATTTTCCATTAAAGCAATATTATGATGTGGAAATGAGCTGCTATTTAGCAGGTGCTCTGTAATGATAGGTCCAGTCCAGTCCTCGCAAGAATACTTTAATTGAACATAGAATGACATGTGTCATCCATTTTGTTCGCTTGTTTCCTTCGCAAAAAGATTGTACTGTGCATGCGTTAAATCTAACTTGTGAGTTAACTCGCCGATTTAGGAGGATCGAAATGTAACACCGAAACGGCAGTTTAAACCATGGATTACAGGCATTGTGAATACAGTTATTTTGATAACTCGTGGATTATTGTTGATCCTCGAGTTAACTTGGACTTGTGAATACGGCCGTATGTGTTTTAAGGCAAATACATTTTTCTTGAAAATTACATTTTGTGGTATGTTTAATAGTAAAAACTTGTTTTAAAATTGAATGCCTTCAGTACAGAACAAAGGTAACTTATTACCATTTAAAAAAAAGTGGCAAACCGATTTGTTTCGATAGCTTTTTCTGAAAGAAAATCATTGTTTTCAATAACTTTTAACATGCATAAATAAGGTGCTTTAATACAGCTTCAACTCGGAAAAAGTATCCACCTTGACCTCCTGCCACTATAAGAATTTTGTAATATTTCAAAAGTTCTGGTTTCGAATTTATTAATGTTAATTGAATAATGGCAAAACTACACTTAAAATTTGCTTTATTCTGACTTACCTGCCACTTTAAATAAAATATTTTGTGGTGGTATGTGTGATGAAAAGAAAATGTAATTTTTATTGAAATAGTAACTATTTAAAACAGAAAATAACAGTAATCAGCGAAATAAAACTTGTCGGAGAAAACGTTCTAAAGATATTCGGGATTCCTTTTTATCTCTTGATCTCACACAGTTGCCACAACTTACAACTAAAAGTGCACAGAATTTAGAAATTCAAAATCAATTACAAGCAAAAGAAACAGAAAGTATCTGCAAGTGGACAACCAACATGATTTTCCGTTCCTGTTCAGTAAAAAATATCATTTGTCCCAAATGTTCGGAAATCATTTATATTTCCTAAAGAACAAAAATAAGTCTAGAAATAAAGGAAGTATCAGATAAAATTCGATGAAAAATTATTTTTGCAAAAATAATTATTTTTTTAGCAATACTGGTAAAACAGTCTAAGTAATCGTAATACTCAACATGCATTCCAGAATTTCAAAAATTGCGAAATTATGGTTGTTTTAAGTGTACTTCCTCAGATGTTTTAGCATAAAACTTATCTAAATATGAAACCAAAGAAAAGTTTAATATTGCATTCACTAAACTAATATATGATAGTGAAGCACATTGTAATAAAATATGTTGAATAAAATTCATGTGATGCCTGTACAAACACACACACAAAATTGAACATAGTACGGAAAGATGAACAGACAGACAAACTTACGCAACTGAGTTCAGTCACTAAATGAGTGTTAAGTACTCACAGCATTCAAAGTTTCATGAAAATATATTTAACCACTTGGACGTGTATTAGGCACACACACACACATACAGACAGATGTTCAGACTCCAAATGCGCAAGAGGCGGTTTTGGCATCTGAAGAGTACAAAATGGATAGAAAACTTGAAATGGGTTGATAATATTTATTGTAGAAACAAACACTCCATTCTTATTTTTTGAGATGTAATTTGATTTTTCTGGTGTTTTCCTATTTAAAATTCTTGAAAATGTTTAAATTGAAAACTAAAATGTATGAGTTTTACAGTTAGGGTGTATTGTTTTTAAACAGTGATGTTAATGTATGTTACAGCTCACCAGTAGGGATGATGCAAGAGAAGTATTCACTTCAAGCAGGTCTTTACATGTAAGTTAGTTTCTTTTAAATTCATCTTTGTGTTTTTATTTTTTATGATTTTGAAAGTGATGTTAAGCAATGAAATTTAGTATACAGTTCATTTCAATTGTTCTTCCTCTCAGAATTATGTTTCTTTAACTATTCATTTACCTTACATTTAAAAAAGGAACCATGGTCTCTAATACCAATTTGAAGCCATGAATAAGTAAAGAAACGTTTATTTCAAGAAGACAAAAATGTGTATATCCAGTGCAGCTTATATGTTGAATATGATGCTTTGAAAACAAAAGATTTATTTAAAGTTCAGAAGTTACATTGATTCAGCTTGAATTCTGTTATTATGCTCACATTCACACTAGGGATTCAAACCTTGTACTTTTGTTACGGGATAAAGTTTCCCAAAGTAGGAACAAGTGGTTGATAACCTAATTGGTTACCTGGTCACAGCATAAAGAAATTTCCGAGTCTGGCAGAGAGGAAGGTAATCTGATTGTTGAGAGAAGAGACTACTGGAACTGGTTTAGTAGGTTCTGGGGAGTATTTCCACTTTGCGAAAGAGTACATTTAGTAAGATTTGTTTTGGGCAGTGCAGTATTTGGTATGCGTTATTATTTGGGAAAAATCCTTACTGTTCAGCATCCTATAATCATAAAATTGTAGAACTTTTTTGCAAAATTAACATCTGCTGTAATGAGAAGGGTTGTTATTTTAATTAAATTATTAAAATATGCATCAAATATTGCTCAGAAAACATCAAATAATTGAAAACAAAAATTTTATGAAAGGTACTGGCAAGAACTTTTTAAGTTGAGGGGAAAATCTTTTTGTTCACATCTTTTGTTTTAGTTGTGGTAAAAGTTAATATAGTACAAAACAGCTAAGTACCATAACGTGTTCTAAACTATTGATGTGGAAAACATGGGTTGTTATCTATCGAATGAAAATACTGTTTGAAAAATTGTCGATTACAAATAGAGTTGTGAGACTTACCATTTTCCTGTTGGAATTGCCTTCCATATTTAATGGAAGCATGATGCAAAGCCAGCCCCACATGAACTAAGGATTCAAGGACTGCTCAATACAGTGTAGAATGCAATTGTTGCCACCACTTAATAAACGTTTGATAAAAGCAACATTTTGTCTAGGAGTCTTGTGACCTGAGATTATTTTCAGTGTAGTGTAGATTTAGACGTATAAATGCTGTATTGTGCATTTAAAGATTCTTTGCTTTAAAAAAAATCGATCCAAATACTTTTTAACTTTACATTATGTATTTCTAATATATATTTTAATGTTTTGTAAAATATTTAGGAGGATAAGAAATTTGGT
This sequence comes from Metellina segmentata, assembly GCA_947359465.1. NCBI lineage: Eukaryota > Metazoa > Arthropoda > Arachnida > Araneae > Tetragnathidae > Metellina > Metellina segmentata. The sequence goes on from OX375872.1 coordinate 7,310,179, forward strand.
AGAGAGTTTGATTCCAGGTCAAATCGTGAAGGAAGTTGTGATAATCGATACTTCAGCAGTCAGACATCTCCCATTACTAGTCGCCCACGCAGCTCTACATTCGGCTCAACTCGTGAAAAGTATCTTTCCTCTAAAGAACATGTGCAAGAGATACTATTCAAAAAACCAACTGTGAATGCGTATGTATATGAACTTGATAATTCATGTGTGTAAAATACATTTATTTTATATGTAACACAGATTTGTATGATTCAATTAATGTTTCCACTTAGCATCATGAGATTTTGTAGTATAGTATTGCTTTTGCCCTATATCACATTAAATTAAATCCATGAATAATAAAATCTATATTTGTTGATACAATACCAGGTAACATTGTATTGATCAAAAAGGTAAAGACTGGTCAGAAATCATGCTGGGAACATTGCAGGAAGAGCACACACATATATCTGGCATATTTTGTGTGTTATTAGTTTTAAGAGTACTGCAAATACTTCTGTAAAATACTTTTATCATGAAAAGTTTAAAAAGAGTATTTGCTAAAAGTTATTGCTTGTAAAAGCCTTACTGTTTAACAGAACACCACATATTTCACTTTCATTCAAAAACGAAGATTAGTGATACTTATCCTAGGTAAAATGTAAAAATAAAGGAGAGATGAATAATTTATACAAGTTTCGTATATTTTAGGTCCCTTATTTTTGATCTCCAAAAATAAGGATCTTAATTTTTAATAAACTTCAGCTCAGGCAACTCATTCTATTGCAATCTAAGTGAAGTGTAGCCTTAAAAGAAAGCATTGAAAAGGCCCTAACATTTTGCAGAATGTGATTTAAAAATGGAATCTTCTGGTTATAATTATGTCATACCATTTAAGTAAACTTACAAGAGGTTTGTTAGATTTGTATTACTTTTTTAAAATTTTCATTTTGATATCAAATGTCAATATTGAAGCTCATATTCATATTTCTTACAATTTGTTTTCATTTCTAACTTTTCGTATTCATTATTTCATAATGAATCAAAGAGTTTATACTTGTTCTATTTTAATGCTCTTCTATTTTCATATTCTATCACTTGCTCCTTACTAGTGATGAAACTAATTTACCAGAAATCGTGTAAATCAAAGTACTTTTGAGTTGATTAACATTGCACTGTATTCATGCTATGCATTGTGTTAAAAGCTAGTGTCAGAAGTGCTGTTGCCCAACATTTCAAGTGTTTAAACTGGAGTGTTTTTGTTAATTAAATTTTCAAATTCAAGACTCTTATTGTTTGTAAAATTGGAAGTCAGTTCTGCGTGAGGAAAAATTTACATGCAATGTGATGTTCCTTGTGCTTTCAGCCATTTTAGGGATAAAAGTTCACATAATTTTTTTTATGATGTAAAATAGTATAGTTGTGCAGTTTGATTGTATTACTTCTTTAATATACATATATGCAGAAGCTTATTTAATTATTTCCTATTTTTATTGTATCAGAATAAACAATGTTATGAATCTTTTATTAACCCTCTGTGTTAGTCTCACTAGACCAAACAGGTGTATGTTGAATTTTTTTCAGTACTTTTTAATGTTACATTCTGAAAAAGGTAACTAAAAATGTATTATCTGTAAATTTTACAAATTCGTTTTTGTAGTTATTTGTCTGTCCTAAAATACTACTACATTAAAATAAATAAATAAATAACTAATGCTAGACTAGTAACTAAAAAAGTCTATGCATAGCACAGATGCATTGTGATCTCATTTGTCAAAGACCTGCGACTAATAGAATGTTACTTGTTTCTTAGCTTGTTTTATTGTGATTCCTGATTATGTTTTACAAAAATTTAAAGGTTGAAAGGAAGTGATAATACAAAAACTCCTTCCCCTGTTCAAGCTGAATCTAAAGGATCTTGGAGGCAAGCAATTTTTCATAGAGTGCAAACTCCTGTTCGTGATACAAAGCACAGTAAGTAAAATAATTAACATCATTTTCTTATAAAACTCTAACTAGTTAGAAGATAAATTGATTTTAAGGGTTAGGTATATTAAGTAGTATCAACTGGGGATGGTACTTTAAATTTTGAATTGACTTGGAAATAATCTGGTTTTAGATTTCAAATGGAGGAGGGAATCTCAATTCTTCTTTGGTGTCAAAATAATTTCTGACAAATTAAATCTTGTAATTATTTTAGAAATCTAAAACCTTTACTTTTGTGAGTAGTTAAATGTTTTGCTGGTCGCCTTTTGTACAAAAATTTTCATTCCTGTTGAATGTTTTTTGGTGTGCTTTATGATTTTCAAATCCATTATGAATAAGAAAATGCTTTTGCTGATAGTTTAACATTTTCTTTGTATAATAAATTGGATAAAAAAAAACATACTCAAATTGGTGTGACAACACATTCATTTACAATAACTACAGTACTTTAATATATCAGCAAATAATAGTACTTAAATGTAAATACTTTTAACATTGTGTTCAACTCTCAATCTTCCAAGTTTGATAGAGTTGCTCTAGCAGACTTCATGTGGCATCACTTTTCTAGCTAGTATTGTTATAGCTTTTAGGAGCGTTCAAGAGTTTGTTTTAAAGTTGAACTTGTGAATATACATATTTAAATTTTTCGAAAAAAGACTTGAAGGTAGCGCTTGAATCCCTTAGTCTTTTCCTTTACTGCATTGTGTATATTAATTTTATTCATTATTACCTTTATACCTTATATTTTACTTGTCTCTATGTAAGGAAATATTTTTTGCTTAACTTCAAACATGTGATTCGCTTGGTATTTCAATGGACTAGAATTCAAAGGGTTTTAATAAAAACTATAATTGAGAAAACTGGAGTGTATATAAAAACTTTCAATGTTTGAACAATTACTTTCAGATGGGGCTCATGCAGCTGCTCTCAGTCCTGTATGTGGTGATGTGGCAGATGTGTCAACTGTATCCACCTGTAAAAGAAAATCTGTTGTGGATTATAGAGCCTTGTGGAAAAAGGCAATTAATGAACAAATAATTCTGATTCGCATGGAAAAAGAAAACAAAAAATTGCAAGGTAACTACATTATTATCGGGATACTTAAAATTGATTTAATATTTTTCTTATGCCTTGTAAATAATCACCAGGTTACAGTTACATCAAAGTAAATTACAAAATTAAACTTAAAATACAGAGCCTAGCATTCTGTTTTTGCAAATAGTTCCTTTAGTTTTTGTAGAACTGTACAAAAAACATTCATTAGCCTGCAATGAAATATTTTATCTGAATATTGTTATTGCATTTCTAAAGTCATAAAAAAACTGCAAATCATCATGTCACTTAAAACAATGTTTATGGCCATGAAACTATTTGCCAATTTCAAGTACAAGAGATTACACTAAATTGAGCAAACTACTAAATTGAGCTTTAGCACTTAATGTAAAATTTATTTTTGTTTCTGCTGTGAGCATTACTATAGCTTGGCCACAATTATGATTTCTTTGTAAGATTTTGTACAATTGTAAATCAGTTAACCTGTATAATCCTGTCCTTTTAAAAATTTAATATCAAAAGTAGTTTATAAAAAATCACTTTGATTACAAACTTAACATATTTATTTTAATTGTTCTTGTAACTAGTGCACAACAGCTATTTCATCAGTTTGGCTTTCTTTTCCTGTTGTCTACATAATTAGAATTGTTCATCTTCACTTTAAAAAAATTACTTTATTTAAAAATGTAACGTGTAATTGTATATAGAATATGTATAAAAATTATTTACTATATTTTTAAAGTACATTTTAATTATAAGTAACGTTTGGATGAAAAACATTTGATAAATAATGTGCATTATTTTAGTCAATCAGGATGCTATTTGCCACAAACGACTTAAATTAAATTACGAGGATGTTACTCCATGCATAAAATCAGCTGCAGTTGAATGGGAAAGGCTATTAACTGAAGCCAAAGGTGCTGATGTACCGATGGACATGACAAAGTTGACAGAGATGGTCAAGACAGGTAAATATTTGAAAAAGATTAATGTGCCTTACATTATTGTCAGTTATTAACCCTCTGATCATCAATAGACTGGACTGACTGTATAGTTCGGTAATTGCTTTTAGATAACATGTTGCATTGATAAGTTATATTAACCTCATAAATTGGTTGAAAAAAATCCTAGAACATATTCTACTGTCAAAAAAAAAAAACTAGTTATAAGTCATGCATTGAAGACCGGAAGTTGCAGAAGAGATATATTTATGCCCCTCAAAGTGTCAGGATAATATACAAAATAAACAAGTCCATGAAATCTTAAAAACTGCTTAGATAAGGGAAAAACCATTACATTAGAGTAGCTTGCATAATAAGTATGGTCCAGTTTCTTGGTTGACAGAAAAAATGTAGTTTGTAAACCAACTGATACATGGCACTGTAAACATTTGAATGATGAAAATGATTACTGTGCTTTCAATTTTTTTACTACACCAGAAAGGTTTTGATATGACTTCGAAAGCAGGGTATTAAACAACTCAGACAAGTAACCATGCTCATGACTAAAAAATATATCATGTCTAGGTGGAACTCCCATCACACTGAATAGCATCCTTCAATTCCAACAAACTGGAACGACCTGCTTGATGAATGCAAGACTTAAAAAAAACCTTACCAGAAATCAGTTGCTTTCAGGTTTGGAGGTTCCTGAGAAAAATATCCCATGTGTTGGAAGCAGAGTTAAATAGCTAGCTGTTCACTAATACCCAGTACCACACCAAATGATCACATGCTAATGAAGTGGCCACTGCATAAGTGAAGTTTAAGTCGTGTTCACATTTGTATGCTGTGAAAAGTGACTTGATCTGTCCACATCACATTAAGTAACCACTTTTGATTGAACTTCCAACTGTCTAGTTTCTTCAAATCGTCTATGAGCTTTTTTAAACCAATACATGTTAAGAGACTTTTTTTGTCTAAATTTTTCAGAGCAGTTGATGTTGATTCTCTATTTACGTAAAACTACTTCACCACAAAAGATTTATCTGATAAACTTAACATTGTTGAAAAAAATTTTACACTGTGTTTACTATTTGATCGAATGAAGAATCCACACTCGATTCTTAGTAACAGCTGCATTGCGCATACTTTTGACAGTTTTATTGTGTGCGTGCCACATATTTATGGGTTTTCGAACTACAGTTTTCATTTTGGACAATATGTGTCACGCAAGCGACAATTTTTCCTTTTTTAATGCATTTTGAACATAGAATATGTCTTACTTTTTAAAACCAGGTTACTACGCTTAATTTTCAGTGTCATGAAAAATATAATAACTTGAAAAGTATGAATGATACATAAATGTATGATATCACATTCAATAGAACATTCAACAAAGCATATTATAAATATTCATTTATCTTGTGATGTCATCGACTGATGTAATCGCAGCGCAAAGGTGAGTCACAAAAATGCGAACTGCCACTCATATAATTTAGTCTAGCTCCAGACTACTTTTGGCGAGCACAAAGTTTGAAGTGTCATTTGTTTCATCTCTTTGCACGAAAAATAACAATAAAAATAAAACCTAAATATTAAATACTTGTTTAGATATCGACTTCAAAGAGTGAAAAATCCCCAAAATTTCAAAATGTCCAAATATATGCATAATAAATAGCCAAAAGAATTATAGAAAACTTTAACAGAAAGAAAGATCATGAGATGGGGAATACAAGAAGACCCAAACATTCGATGCTGAGTGTCAATGGGATCAGCGGGGATGGCTTGAAAGTATAGGCATCGCGTCGTGAAGATGAACAGATGTGAATGCGCTAAGTACTTCCACCGCTTAATTCTATGTAAATATAATATCTTATGACATAAAAGTTTCATTATCAAGTAATGGAGTTCAACTCAAGGAGATCAGTAATGAGCCACAACCATCAAAACTCAACAGTGAGTTCACCAATTGTGATATATGTGCAGTGATGAACATTTGATGTGTGAAATTTAAATACTAATTTCTTTCACTCTCAATCACCATATGATCTCATTGATGTATTCTATGCCTTAAATCTAGCGGCAAGTACGAAGCGAGCAGCGTAATGACTCAGGGGCAATTGGGTCAGTTACTGCGTATTATAAAAGATTACATCAGCCTGTTGTAACTGATTAGAATATATATTTACTAGAAACAGTAATGGTAAACACATGACATCATAAATATAAATGTGGGGATGAGTAATGTATAAATATTCGTGATTAACAGCACTCATAATATAAACACTTAAAGGAAGTATGCAGCATTTTTCATTCTGAAACATTTTAAAGCAGAAGTACAGAAGATGTGCTGTGGATAAGTTTTACCAGAACATCTCTGCAAAGAGAATATGTCCTCTCACCCTTAAGGAATTTAGACTTGTAATAATATGTAGGCTGTTAAGAAACCATGATTATAAAGTCAAATTAGTAGAACTTAATGAGTAGTATATAAATGTATGTCAAAAAGGAAATGAACCACCAAAAATCTCTATACATTGACGAGTGCAGTATCGAGAATTCCTTTGCGCGGACCCTTGTATTACTCAGAAGCATATGTGTGACTAGGGTTGATGACTGAGGGGGGGGGAGAGTTCAGTCCCGAGACGTATGAACTGTACACCAATAAAATGGTGAAGCATCTGGAGACTTCAGGGAAATTTTCGAATTTGTATGTTAAAAATCACACATTATATTGATACTTTTTTCGTAGAACATTAATAAAATTATTAAAAATTTTGCGTCTAGCAAATGTTAGTCACTTTCATTTAAAATAATGTCGTTTTAAACAATGTTGTTTGATAGTATCATACATGAGAAACACATTGTTTGGTTTAGCTTCAAATTATTTAAGGATAGTCTTGAATTTCACTAAACCCTGCTAATTCAAACCCCCCCCCTTTCCTAGTTGGTTCTTCAAAAAACATATTCTAAGTTAAACATAAAAAAAATCAAGTGAATAAAAATTTCAGTTTTGTCGTGCATTTATGTATATTTCCGTGTATAAGCCGAGAATTTTTGGAACTTTTTCTAAAGCTAAAGTGTGTGTGTGTGTGGGGGGGGGGGGGTTCTGCTTATATATGGATTCGCTAATTTCATTTTTTATAAAATCTAGTTTAAATAGCAATACAGCTTGCTTAAAACTCTGATTTCTCTTCATTAACAAATTTGACTATCTTTTATGACAAACTGAATAGGGGGTTGAACCCCCAACTTCCCCTGATTACGCCTATGAACTAATGTACCATTGTTTCATTGATTACATTTATTTATTACACAAGTAAAACATTAATTAAAATTAAGTTATGAATAGTTTGAGTAGTTATTAACAAGGGATTAATTTGTGAAAAATTATATATATATACATGAGCAAAATATTTCTCAATTGAATGTGGGAGGAGGTGAACCCCCAACCCCCCTGATGGCTATATTTATTACACAAGTAAAACATTAATTAAAATTAAATTAATTAAAATTAAGTTATGTATAGTTTGAGTAATTATTAACAAGGGATTAATTTGTGAAAAACTTCTATATATACATTAGCAAAATATTTCTCTACTGAATGGGGGGGGGGATGAACCCCAAACCCCCCCTGGTTACGCCTATGCACACACACACACATATATATATATATATATGCATCATATATATATATATATTTATATGCATCACACACACATATATATATATATATATATGCATTACACACACATATATATATATGCATCACATTTATATATATATACACATATATACTTGCATATATAAATGTAGGATTTTATTTACAATTAGTTAGATACTTAGCCACTAGATGGCGGTCCTATGTATTAGTAAAGACTTATTCTGATGCAATTTCCTGAGAGAATGATGCAATGTTGAAAGGGATGATGAAATCTTGGGAAAGCTTGCTCGGGAGAGGGTGAATTGAACAGACTCAGAAGTACCGTTTATATGATCCATATACCTGGGGAAAAGGAGAGTTAAACCGGTTTTTTATACTCCGCTTCCGCTACGTGTGGAAAAAGCGAGGAAATACACGGGTTGCTTTCAACCGTAGTCAAGTCCCGTGTTTTTGATGTTTTTGTATTTGTTTTTGTTTTTATACTCTTGAAAAGATGGAGAGCGTTAGCGCAACAGAAAAAATTGAAATTTATCCCGATCAGTGGACAAATGCTTAGGTAGTTTGGCTGATAAATCTTTTGGAATCGTATGTAATGCAACAAGAATTTGATGGCACCGTAAGAGACACTAATATTTATAAAAGAATTGCCCAAGAGCTGAGTAGCACTGGCTTTCAGAGGAGTGCTGAGCACATCTGACGATTTCATCAATAATTTTTTGGCTTTGGTCCTTCGCCAATCTTATGGCATTTTTTACGCTCCTTCGAATACAAAGTATGAAATACGTGAAAAAACTTCATGATATAATAGCTCCCTCAAGATAGGGAAATAAAAATAGCCTAGGAATGTAAACAAAACAAAGCATGAAGACTACTTTCGCTTGTCACATGACGTAGACGTTAAAGGAAGTGTGATAAAATCCCACGTAAATATTAGCTTGCATATAAACAAGTTCTTATTTGGCGACTCGGGTTATCTTCGAAAATTTCTTTCACCCTCGAATTACCCAGGTCATTTGGTTTGGTCATGTAAATGATGCTATAGAGAGAGAGGGTGAAGAAGGTAGTGTGTTAGGAGTGCAGTGTGGCACTGGAGGAATTGTTAGAAGTGTCTGTGCACTTGGATATTGTTGATTAAATAAAAGTTGTTAAGTTTTCAACAACTGAGTTGTGTATCCTTGGAGATTAATTTACACCCCTAGACAACTTTTTAAGAAATGGAATTGCCGAGCAATCTACATATACCGGCAAGCAATCTACATAAAAATAAGGGTATAACTCACATGATCAAGATAATACAAGCATTTTATTTCTTTACATATGCAATTGACTAATATGTTATAGGTGTGGATTGCTAAATTGAAGATAATTATAAGAAAATTTTATATTTTAAGCATATTTACATTGGGAAACTTCGCAAATTTTATCTTTTAGAATCTGACAAATAAGCAAACCAACATTCTTTTCATTTGCAAGATTTTTATTCTCTTTTTTTGGTTTTGAAGTAGAGCTTTTAAGAAAGAAATATTATATTCATCATTCATAGATGCATACACAGATGCTTCCAAGATACATATTTAGTCAAAATGTGGGCTTAACATAGTCGGAGCAGAGGACATCGCATACACCCTACTTCGGACACAAGCAGGAAGTTCCTTATCTCCTGCGAACTTTTCTCCCCATACCCCATTGCAGCCTTTTCAGTTGCAGTTAGGGATGGTGGTCTCACAAACACTTTCATTAGTTATATAATCCCTGTTTGCAATGCATCGTTTTCTTTTCGTATGTTTGACAATTCTGTTTTTTTTAATTATCTTGTTTACTTTATAGGAGTTCCCAGGCATAAAAGGGGTGAAGTTTGGCAATATCTGGCTGAAAATCACCACAAGTTATGGAAGCCATCAGAAAATGTCCAGGAAGAAATCACTGTTCCGTATGAAGAGCTGTTAAGGCAGTTAACTTCTCACCAACATGCCATACTAATTGATATTGGTAAGTTATTTATTTCAGATATAAATACATTTATTTTCATATTGAAATGATGAATTTGAAAATTGATGAGCATGAAGCATACAAAAGTATGCTGAAATAAAACAGTGGTTTCTAACCAGTAGTATGTGCGCCCTTCAGAGTACACATACTAGAATTTTCAGGTGTATGTAAAAGAAATCAAGTTCTGTGGGAAAAGGAAACCATTTGTAGGATTCAAAGCAGGGCATTTGTATACGCTCAAAATTCAAACTATACTTTTTAACTATTGCCTTCACTTTTGCACTGTAGGTGGCATTATGTCTAGTTTTTTTTTTTTTTGGCATTTGCTAAAATTGAGTTAGTGGAGAGAACATTCTTAAAACTGAATAAATAATCTATTGAGCAGCTAAATGCAGTAAGAAATCGGCTACCATATCCGATATCAGTGTAAAAACTAAAAAAATATTCGAAACCTAAAGAAATAGAAATTTTACTGATATTGAAAGTCCCTAAAAAATACTTAATTTTTATCTTTGTCACTATGTCATACACTGTCATTGAAAAATACCATAATTTCGTTTAGTTCTAGTAGTTCAGGAATTTTATTGTTGTGTATATTTTGCTTTTTTCAATATATGTACCTGCCTGTGTTTCTTTTTGTAAAAAGGGAATTTGTTATTATTATCCATCAATTGAACTATATTTTGTAATATAAGTTTGAATTACATTTAAATTCCTAGTTTTTCACATGCCAAACTTCACTTTATCAATTAGTATTATCTAAATTTCAAAAAGATTGTATTAACAAACAATTGTATTATTGGTACAATTTATGGAAAAAGGTGAACCACAAAAAATAGAAGACACATATTGTATCCAATCAAAACTGTGGTTTTAAAAAGACTGTGTACATACTTGCTAATTTTACGGCTCTTAAGACTGAACTTATAATTTTCCAAACTTTTCTTTTAGGGGAAATTTTTTAAACAATCAATTTCTAGGTTAGGAGCCTTGTAGCCATGAAAGTAAAATATCGAATCAAATGGTGGGCACATTGCTGTAGAAACCTATGGGTGCTACGATGCACATCTGAAAATTCTCTGCATTTGTTCCAAAAATTTGATAGCTTAAACGGGCATCTCAAACTCTGAGGTACTCTAGTTCATCTTTCTTTTCTCATGATATTTCGTGTCTAGTAAATAGGGTTGCGCTTCTGGGATACCCAAGCGATCTATTTCTGCTTTCATCCCACTACTCTGTTCCTTAATCCCTTTTTCCCCTTCACGACATTTCTTACTTGACGTTGTCTTGTGTTTGGTGCAGCTTGACCAAATATGGCCCCCTGCACCATAAAATCTAAAACCAGGCCAACTATCCTTGACTTAAAACAGTGGTTCCTAATGGTAAAAGTGGAAATACCACTCACCACTGGGCGTTGAAGAGATCTAAGGGTGAGTTTTTGGTCCAAGTCAAATTTAGAGGGTGTTGAGGACCAACCACCACCCCCAGGGCAATACTCTCACAAATGCTAAAAAATTTAATTCATACTAAAAAATCATCAAATGTATATTTCAACAAATAGTTCTAAATGTCTTTTAAGCAAGATCAGTCCATATTAATAGTAGGTATTGGTAGATTATAGCTTTGTTCCTAATACCTTTTGACTAGTACATGAACGAGTCACAGCATTTGCAGTGCACCACATGGAGCACCATAGTATGTGTTTCTTCCGACTCAATCAATGAACTTATATTCACAAGGTTGCACAGGCCATGACAAGATTAACCCTCTTGGCGGCATGGCAAATCTCTGTTGTGTTGACGAAAGCGTCACCCCTAGAAAACGAGTTCCCTTTAAAATCGTCAGGGTTTGGACAAAGGGAATGCTTTCCCCTCCTTTGGTCAATGGGTCTGATCAGTAGCCCATTTAGACTGGATTTTCAAAGTAGACTGATGACAGTGATAGATTGGAACGCCACGGGCTTCTTCCCGGTTCCGAAGGGTGAGACGATTCTTTTGAATGGTATGACTGGAGAGAGTTTCAAACATTGCGTCAAGATACAAGGTACTACGCGTTTAAGAAACCAAATATTTACTGCATAAAATGGAGAACTTTGAAATATTTATTTTATATATATTTTTTCTAATAAGTAGTTTTTCTTCGAATTGTAAAAAAGTTAAATTCCAGCATTAATTTTCTTTCGCACAAGTTTACCACAGATTTACAGCATTGATTTGTATAAATAAAGCAATTACATTATTTATCACAGTTGAGTTAGACGTGTAAAACTTAACACAATGCAGAAATAAAAACAAAAATGTTCAAAACCAGCTTCAATAATGTAACGTAGGTTAAAATATTCAATAGGGAATATTATTCAAAGATTTCACGTTTTGAGTATTCACCTTTCAGTGAAGAATTGAGTATACAAAAAACAGTTCACATATGGTAAACTGCGTCTGAGTTACTCATACCAATAACTTTTTAAAGAACGGAAGTATGGGACGTTTGGAATCTTGATCAGTATTTCGAATGATTATTTTTAATACAAATTTAATGACAAACCTCTGAAATAATTTTATAAAATTGGTAGCAATAATAGTTTGATGTAGCCTAAAATAGTTTTTTTATCATAAAACCTAAATTTGGGTAACAGTAATTTTTTTAATTAACGTCGAACTAGAGCAACACAATGGACTCTTGATGACGGTCCAGGATCAATCGCTTAAGGCAAAGATCCGAGGACACATCGTACTTTTGAACCACGGTCAGATGACGAAGCAACACCTGAGCTGGCACCCCACTCTCCAAACTTCCACACCAACCCAACGTGAGGACTTTCGGCCACGACAGATTTAAGGTGCACCAACCGCCTCTACAACATACGCTTACAAACATCCATGCACGGACCCAGATTCGAACCAGGAACCTTCCGATTTAGAGGCTAACACCTTAACCACTAAACCGTTTGGTTGGCTGTATGAACTATAAAACAACTCACACTAACATCTATGAACAAACGCAAATTTATCAGAAAAGAAATTTACCGGAAAACATTATAAAGATTGTGCACAAATAATTATAATACATATTATAATTTATTAGAGCATTTTGGTTACTATATACTACCATATTTTAATGTGAGCACCCTTTGTGGCCTGAGCGATATTAAACAGATACTCAATTTCAATCCACGTATTTGCTAACTTGTATTGTGGAATAGTGTTGTTTACTTGCGTGTTTCGTGTCTTTAATTTTTCAAACAATTGAAGTATTTCTTATGCAAAAAATAACGTGATACCATGTAAAGCAATTTAGTGAAAACCGAAAACTTCTATGGCAATTTGAATGGTGGATTTTATATTAACTGTCGAAATGTGTCATGCACTTTTCATCCACCCTGTACTAGTATTAGCTACGAATTATAAGGTTCAATTATTACTGCCAGCAAAATTTAAGATTCTTATATGTTGTACGATTGACAGAATAACAGATCTGTAGTAAAATACTAGCATAGTACTATTTTCTACCTAAAAGTTAATGAATAAGAAAACCCTCGCATAGTTTCATTTAGAAGATTTTAGTCGTTCTCAGTTCTTTTGGTGCAAAAAGATAGCCGGTTTAAGAGTGATAAAATATGAAGTAACAAAAAGGCTGCCTTTTATCTGCGTTTATCAGAAACACTTTTACTGCGCCGGTATTTGAATTTCTTAAACCTAAAGCAACATCGATCGTTTAAATTAAGTCATTATGACTGTCTGACAAAATAAAAGAAGAGGAATTTAAACTATTTTCTCTCGCTTTGTGGGAAATATTTCTTACTCCCTATTCAAAGCGGGAAGCTCTTGAAAACTTCACACAAAAGTACTCTGATAGTGTCACACATGTCTTTTTCTTGAACGATCATAATGACCCCCAATGTATTCCTTTTTGTTAACTGATAACATCTGAGTATGCAGAAGGGGACATGTTGTATCTTCTTTTATCATTGGAAAAAAGGCCGACAGTAATCTTACTATAGAAGGAATGGATGGTTCTCTCTCTGACTATAGAAACAGCATTTTTCTTTTTTATTTTTAAATTACTACTCTGGACGGTATGTTTTAGGCTCGGTAGGTGGTCAGTCAAAAATGTCATTCATGACCCCCCACGTCCAATTTCTGTAGGAGAAATCTGCCCTTCTGAGAAGCGGGAACAAGCTGAAAAGAGCGAAAAGCCTAGGGACATATCGAGGCGCTATATAGCATGGAGTTGCTGTTTGATACGTTAGTGTGTGAATCGATTGTCTAGAGTGCATGCATCCGAACTGTTGTTCACATATTTTTTGAAAAAAAAAAAAAAAAAAGCTGTTATAAATCTATCGAGCAACCCTGTGGAGTACCTAGATTGCTAGTTAGGAAGCTAGGTCGATAGAATAGCAAAAAAAGTATTTTTCAAGACTAAATTTTCTTTAAAAATTCAACTTTTATAGGCTGAATCTTTGTACTCATACTTAATAATTCTAGGACAAGACCAAAGTTTTAAAATTTTAATTTCGTCTGCTAACTACTTCCAAATGAATTCTGAAGAGTATTCAGATTCAGATTCCTCGTATTCAGACACTTCTGAAAGTGATTTTGATGGGTCATTGGATGATGCAAGAGACTGGTGTAGATTGGACCCTCCCTGAGAATCTTGGACCTTCTCCTCCGAGGTTTCCATTCACTGGAGATCCAGGAATTAAAGAACCCCTGAATAATTATTCGCCATAGAATTATTTGGAACATTTTTCGACGACGACATCGTCAGTTATATAGCTATCGAAACAAATCGTTTTGCAGGAGATTTTATTGAAAAAAACGATTTGACACCCAGCTCAAGGATTCAGAAGTGGAAGTACACAGATGCGAGCGAAATCTGTGTCCTTTTTGCAATAATCATTTTGCAGGGTATCATTCATAAGCCACTGCAAAAATGGTATTGGACACAAAAACCAATATTGTGTACGCCATACTTGGGACAAATAATGTCTGAGAGAAGATTCGCCATAATAACGAAATTAACTAGTATATCCTTCCAGTTACCATAAACAAATATTGATCAGATCCAAAAGATTAACAGTTTATTATTTTGCAAGTTACATATTTCAATAATCTAAATTGTAGGGTACATCTTCCATGTAGTAAGAATATTGAAAAGGAGTATATATGTCCAATTCGATTTTTATTGAAATGGACTGATTGAAAATGATTTTATACCAAAATTAATAGTTACATGGTTCGTAAATGTTTGTGAGACCAAATGTGCAAACATATTTTTATGAAACTTAGCGTAGTACAGTAAACAGTGACTAGGATATTCGGCATTTTTTAATTCAACTGAGGATTGGATATTAAGGGGAAATATTTTAGATCTATGTCTAAATGTTGTATTTACATAACATCAGCGAAAAGGTTGACTTCTACACGAATGATTCTTCTATTTGTTATCAAATTGACCCGTTTTATTCTTAAAATAAGACAAATACGTTGGGTCAGTTAATGTTATATTTATGTATCCCCTTTATATATTATGTTGTGTATTAAATATATTTTATTTCTTTCTTAAAATTAAATTAAATGTTTAATAGATGAAATAAGAAAAGCTATACAATTATGATGATTTGGAAATTCAGATAAAAACAAATTTAGCCTGACATGCTACCAATATGGTAGAGTTAAAGAATTTTAAAGAACTAAAGAGCCAACTTTTTGGTTCAATCACTCCGATTCATTTATTGGATTATAAATATAACATTCACCAATATAACAATAACCCATCAACCGAATTTATTATTAACTGCCCTTACATGGTGTTCCTTTATTAACTAAGGACCTCGGTAGCCCGGTTAGAAGAGTTACAGATTCGCAACCGGAGGGTTACGAGTTCGAATCTAACCAAACACTGTCGTGTATAAAGGGGCCGGTGCACGTTAAATCTGTCTTGGCCTCATATGTTCTTGCATTAGCGTGATGTGTCAACACAAGAGAGAACCTGTCATCTCACCATGATTCAAAATCACGTGGTATTGTCCTAGGATCTTTCTCATTTGGGTTTGATCCCTCACTGACGCCAGTTCCAGTATGACACTGATTAAATACTTGATTAAATTTCTTTTAAAGATATTCAAGAATGTAAGTTAATAGAGCATTTTGTTTCTTAAAAATAAATTAAGAGTAGTTTTTCTACATGGTATTTAGTGCAAGACTGGTAAATGGTTACAATTTTAGGTCGGTGGGATGTCTCATCGCCTTCAAAAGGTAAAAGATCCGTATATTGATGTTCTAGGTATATTACGACTAAATAAATTATCCCATTTGATAGTGGAATATCTACGCGGTGCTCTACAGGAGAAAAATACAAGTACAAACATTACCCTTTAAAAAACAAAACTTTGATTTGTGCTAGTTGCATTCACATACGGGGAGAGGTCTTAACCCATAATTTCTTTTTGTTTGCAAAACAAATTTGATTTATCATGATTTGGAAAGGGTTGGTTATGTAAGGATAATTAATATTTGAGAGAAAATACCAAAGTACCGTTTTCAAATTATTTATCGCATCGATGCTCACAGGTCGCCCACTTCACCAAACCTATTCAAACTCTGCCAAATATCGCACTTTATCAAGTGTTCAATACGTACTGATATATTAAATTGAACAATTGTGCGTAGTTTAAAAAGAATTCACGTGGTTTTGAATGCAGCAAAAATACCACCTATATCTCTGAATTCTTGTTACTTCATGTTTTCTTGTTTGCTTCGTAAATTTTAATCGTAGCTTTTTAAACATCGTTTTGAAGCGCAAGATTGTGGTTCCAAATTTTCAATTCAACCTTTTTTTTCCTAAAGAAGTTAGAAACTGAAGCTTAAAAGAGAAAAACATGTGCTACTCTTTCTAACACGCCGAAGGCAAATACACACATTGTACATTCCTTATCGTAAGTTCCCATCAGGACGCATCACACAAAGGGCTCCAGTCACGCCCTCCCATTACAGGACACGGGTGGTCTAGGGGAAGGAAAAGCTACTGTGCAAGAATACTTGTGGTTGACACTTACGATTGCATTTTGGTTCCCGAGTTAACTCGGGCTTGCCGTTATCAGTAAAAAAAGTTTTCCGAGATATCTCGGGCTTGCCGCTTAAAGGGTTAACACACGGGCAGAATATTGAATCTGCATGTTTTAACAGGTTCTGCATGAATCTGTTCATGAATCTGCATGTTTTGACAGGTTTTGCATGTTTTGACAGGTTCATTAAACATTCTTATAAATACGTGAGGCTTTGTATTCATATGAGGTTGTTTCGAAGTTCCTATAGAGTAAGTGTGAACCTAAACTTTCCGTGTGGCATCTACAGATCACATTCAAAAGATATAACATATGTGGATCACTTATTAAAAATATATATTTGTTGTAATAACTATTTGCCACAGAGGTAAGTATACATGCATCTCTACTATTATAAAAGGAAGTGTTTGTCTGTCTGTCGCAAAATCCTGACAATTCTATGTCACGTACAGCAATGAGATTTGGCATACAGGTAGTTCAAATTTTTTGCAATTTTTGGATTGCGGCAAATTTTAAAATTCAATCTTGAACATTTTAAAATGAATTTAATGAAATTTAATCATTATAGAATGTACAGCATAGAAGAGATCACAGATTCTAAATTTATTGTTTTCATTTCCATTTTGATTTTGCGTGGATGAATAATTTTTCAGCTAGACGATAAAAACAAACAATCTTTTAACTGGAGTCAATTAGTTCTTTTTCTATCTCCTAGACCATTAAAGATAGAATAAAAATTTCAGCGGATTTGAAATCTGCAGAAAATTTCACTTTAGATTCATAAATATGATTTCCTTTATATAAATAACTTTTAAATTGTATATATCTTTTATATTTTAGCACGAGATTGTGACATCACTGTAACTTTCCTTTTCCAAAAATAAACAGATTTAAACCCTTCGCGTTAAAAAAAAAACAGATTACATTTCCTGCCCTCTTCAATTTTCCTTAATCATCACCACAGCTCATACATTTCGCCACTTCTTGTCGGTATTGATTGCTTACCCCTCCTCGTTGTCCCCACCCCCTTTGGAACATTAATTGGACTCCTAATTGTATCAGTTATTAAATGCTATCTTCTATCTCAATTATTCACCTTTTTCAAAGTGCATTTGTCACTTCCATTAACTTTCTTCCTTCATTTACTGTTTACAATCATAAACTTTCTATTAATTCGGATGTGGAGGTTCGCAGTTCTCGGCAAGGTACTCCGTAATTGATATGTCCGTTCCGTTCCTCTTCAATTTCAGTGGAGAGCAAAAAATAAACATTTTGACAGGTATTGTTTAGTTCTTTTTCGTAAAAGGGAATTCGTTAAAGATAGATTAAAAATTTCAACGGATTTAAAATCTGCGGAAAATTTTACTCCAGAATAATACCTTACATCATGGGCACGGGCTAGCCATTCAGTGGCTGGTATTTACTACTATTATTATTTATTTATTCTTTTTACCGAACGACATTAGGAGAGGGAGGTGCTATGAAATTTCAATTAACTTTAAATATTTGTATTATGTTCTTTCTAACTGGTTACGATTCTGTTATGATCACAACTAATTTTATTGTTGTTTTTATTATTTTATTTTTGACCATCATGTCACATATTATATGGGAGGTATTGTAATCATACCAATTTTAACATTTTGTGCAAATTTGGTCGAACAAATTGTTATGGAATTTCAGATTTAAGCTGCAGACGTGAATATCTCAATTGGATCAACTAGTAGAGATCTGGCATCCGGAACAGTTTACTGATGTCACTTTTATGTAAGTTACATACTTTATGAACATTTTGCAACAGAGGAATTGTTTGAAAATTATTTATTGAGATTTACTAAACAAGTTATAACATAACCAGAGACAGGATTTTATGCAATTGCATATTTAGTTTGCATATTTGTGAAATTTTTTTATGAAAATTTTTTTATGAAAATTTTTTTTAATCACTAGGGGGCTCTGCTCCCTGCTCGCTTTTGCTCGCCCACCTCTGATGATAATTGGTAATTTTTAATTCACGTCGTACTAGAGCAACACAACGGGCTATTGACAACGGTCCAGGATCAATCCCTTAAGAGAAAGAAAAGATCCAAGGACAACACCTCATAATTTTCAACCATGGTCAGATGACGAAGCAACACCTGAGCTGGCCCCACTCTCCATACTTCCACACCAACCCAACATGATGATTTTCGGCCACGACAGATTTAAGGTGCACCAGCCGCCTCTACACCATACACTTGCAAACATGCATGCCCGGAACCGGATTCGAACCAGGAACCTTCCGATCTAGAGGCTAACTCCTAACCACTATACTGGTTGGTCGGCCCCACCAGCGATGATTGCTATGCAATCACCTATAGTTCGCTTCGCAAACTCTGATGATTGATACGCAATCATATTAATTCGCTTCACAAACTATACTTTTGAACACTGTCGAGAGATGGCACCGCCTGATGGAACCAGCTCATGTGACTCGCTATCTACCAATCACAAAGCTAATAAGCCTCAAAAATCGAGGAAAACTTTCTTTTTTATAATCGATAGACAAAAAAATTTATTTTTTGTTTTAGTTTTTATTAAAATAAATTTTATTATAAGAATAAAAGCCTGGCATAACTACTTACACAGTACTTTTTGAAAAAGTGATTAACCTTTATCTTTATTTTTTTAATGATTCCTCATTTAATATTGTTTTTATATGCCTAAGTCTTGTATTCTTTTGGTTTTCACAAACTATAACTAAGAAATTTTTTAGTTTTCATTTTTGGTTTCTTTACATAACTTTTTTAATGAAAACATTTTTTACGCTTTATTTTTTATATAATTAATAATTATACTTAATTCATACACACAACAATTATAAAATTTTTTTTTTGTATTTACTTAACAATTTATTACTTATTATATTACAAGCAGGCCAGCACGGCGTTGCCCATGACTGTTCTTTTCTTGTCCTGACTGATATTAAAAACATTTAGAAGAAAAAAACTATAATTTTAAGAATGAGTCCCACCTCAACCCGACATGACACGGGCATGTCGCAAATTCACCTAAAATTGAGACTAACTTAGGTTTTGATCTGGTGTAAAACTTTCTGTGGATTTCAAATCCGTTCAAATTTTTACTCCATCTTCAACGATCACAAAGATAAAAACTTGGATTAACGAATAAAAAAGAAATAAACGCCAGTCAAAAATTTTTTGTTTTGTTTTGCTTTGCTGGAACAGTTTGTGCTCAGGAAATGAAAGGGAAAAAAATGAATTTAGAATCTGATTTTTTTACACTGTTGCCATTCCAAGGAAAACAAATTATAAATGAATGGCAATAAATAAATTTTAAAATGTTCTTGATTAAATTTATAAATTGAGCTTCGCACAAAATTTGCTTAAAATTATCACTACCTGTGCCAAATCTCAGGACTGTAAGTCTATCATCTGAAAACACAAACACTCTCTTTTATAATGGTAGAGATTATAATTTTTGAAAATAATAATTTTTTATTTTATTTATTTTGCTGTTTGGGCTATTTCTTTGCAAATTTTAACATTTTTTGCTGCATAACGTGTTAAATATTGTTATTTCTTTTACTGCATATTTCATGACATTTTAGGGGTTTTTTACTGCATAAAAATCCTGTCTTTGGTTGTAACTAACAAGTTTTATTTCTAACATTTTTCGATTCAGTTTAATAAATTTTTATAATTTTCATATTTTTGTAACATTTTCTTGCTATTTTGGTTATTGTTTTCAAGGTTAAACACGGTAACATTATTTAAAACTTAAAATTTTTTTTAATAATTTTACTTAAACTTTATTTCAAAGTTTAAATTTACAGAAATTTAAATAATTCTTTGTTGCAAAATATTCATAAAGTAACTTGCATAAATTTATATAAAATTTAAATAATAAAATTACAATAATAAACTTATTTATTATGGTGACATTGGTCCTGTGGTGACCACAGCAGTTTTTTTTTTTTTTTTTTAATTTTATTTTTACAGACAGACCCATGGCAGAATAAAAGAAAAAATGTTTGGTTTTATTCAGGCACTGTCAAACAAGACATTACCAATATGCCCGATCTGCCAGTTATCTCAAATGAAGCCATGAAACCTTCACAGTTAGAAAAACCATTTGACCAAAATACATCCTGACAGAAAAGATAAAAATGTATGTTACTTTCAAATGCTCAAAGAACATTTGAAACCTTCAACTTTATCTTGTATGTTTTCAGCAACATCGAAACAAGGCAATGATGGGTTACATGCCTCTTACAACATTTCCTTGCTTATTGCTAAATCAGGAAAACCACACAGTATTGTAGAATAATTGATACTGCCAGTTGTGAATGAGGTTCTGCGTCTGTACTGTACAAGCCACCATCTAATATTATTAAGAAAATCCCATTAAGCAATAATACATAGATAAATGGAAGAAATATTTGAGGATGTAGAGAGTTCTCCAAATGATTTTTTAAATACTACCGAGTTTTCTTTACAGCTCGATGAATCTACTTTACCAAACAATGAGTCTTTACTTCTTGCGTATGTTCGATTCATAAAATATGAAAAAATTTGTCAAGAAATATTATTCACAAAAAATTTAGAAATGAATACTAAAGGAATATCTATATTTGATGTATTGGAACCCTATTTTAAAGAAAAAGGTATTCCTCTTGTGATAATATCGTGTCCGTTGCTACCGATGGTTCTATGGCAATGTTTGGACGATATCGCTGGTTGATTTCATATTTGAAAAAGGCGGCACCAAGTGTAATTGCCGTGCATTTTGTAATTCAGACAAAAATAGGTTGCAAAAAAAAAAATTAATGATTACCTTCATAACTTACTACAGTATGTAATTACTACAGTTAAAAAGATCAGAAGCAATGCTCTCAATGATAGATTGTGTCGAAAACTTTGATGAAAATGACGAAGATTTCAATCGTTTACTATTTGACACAGAAATTCGTTAACTATCAAAGGCATCTTAACTGTCTAAAAAGATTTTATGATCTCTTTGACTCTGTTTAATGTTTTTTGAAAAAAAGGATGATTCACTAAGAGATATTTATTGAAATTTAAGAAGGATATAGCTTATTTAACTGATTTATATAATATATTTAATGAAACGAATGAACAGCTGCAAAGGAGATGATTTGAATTTGATGAAAGCAAAAGCAAACTATGCATTTCTGCATTCGTGTTAATACTGGCCTTGTACAAACAAAATTTGAGTCAGATAGTTATATCAGTTTCCAAATCTTCTCCCTGTGGAAACAAATGATGACGATATTCTGGTATTTTGCCTGCACTTGAAAGCACTTAAAAAAGATTTTGCAAATTGATTTCAGGATGCCATTATGATCATTCCAGATTGGGTCCTAGAACTTTTCTCAAACCTATCATCAGCAGAATTATCACTGCAGGAGGAGTTGCAAGAATTGTCAACAAATGGACGGGTTAAAGTTTCAGTGGTGTAGGTCACTTTTTCTTCGTTTTCCAGAAATTAACATCATGCAAAAGGTACTGTAATAAATTCAGGAACAAAAATGGTGTTATGTTATTATTATAGTGGTGTCACCTGGATCCTAATTTAACATAGACAGAGGCTTAAATTGAATTAAATTTGTACAATAGTTACAATTTTACCGTTGACGAAAATGACTTGCACACATTAAAATGACTTACATACCTGACATGTATTAACAAAGCCAATGACTTACATCCCTTTGTATGACTTACACCAGAGTATTTGTCAGCAAAATGGCTATAAAGTGAACTTGAGAACCTCAATAAAAACCAGATTTCATTCGTATTAAAAATAAGTAATTGTTATTAGAAATGGACAAAAGGCAAAGATTGAATAAATAGTCATTTATTATTTTCTCCTATCTCTGGATCCACAATTTTCAGTGGACTATGATCGTCAGTTGGCATCTCCTCACATTCAAGAGTCGTTCAAAGAGATAGGAAAAAATCATGTTTCAGAAGGTCCATCATGTCCTTCTTTGCTTCTGTAACTGGTCTTCCTTGAGGATACAGCGCATCTTGATGAACGTTCGCTATAGATGATGGTCTACCAGCCCTTGCTTGTCATGGATTAAGCACAAAAATGGCATATTATCATTCAGTGTTTCTTTATATGGGACGATCTTTCAAAATCCTAATCTATTGGTTCTTCAACCAGTTTGCGGAGTATTGTTCTTGTTTTTCTTTTTATGTAGTAGTAGTGTTCTTAGCAGCAAATTTGAAGTCATTATATCTCATTTTGGTCAACATGAATTAATGTTACATTTTAATATAGTATGCAAATACATAATGTAAACAAAGTTGTTTTCAGTCATTAAATTACATAACATACTAAAGCAAAATTCCTTTTTTTTTTACCTAGAAAAAACATTTTTATCGTGAATTATCCGAATAGGGTTTGGCCCCAATTGATCCAGACAATTGAAGTTCTACTGAATTGAAACTCTTATCAAGCATGAAGTATTAGAATTGCTACATACCGTAGAATATGGTGTACAGATGAAATCCCTGTGCGAGGTATAATCCCAATAACAGGGCTCCTAACAGGTTTAAAGATCTAAAAAGGTGACAAAAGTGACTAATTTAACCAAAAAGTGACTAATCCAGCAAAAAAAATGACAAATAACAATAATGCTAAATATATTCAAGTATAAAGATAGAAAATAAAAAGATCCTCCCCTATCCTTTCTTTGGAAGTATATTTTTATTTTCTTCATTTAAAAAGTGCATCATTTTAAAATATTAACATAAAAATAAAAAAATCGTAATGATGATTTTTTAATTTGTTCATTTTGGACACAACTTCAAGAATTTCTTCCTTTTCTTTAAAATATTGTCTACATTTTTTTTGTTGTTGAAAAAGTCTAAAATTAATTTTGTCTTTTTCTTCTCAATAGAAGAATGTGCATTTTTAAAGTCTGTCTTTGCTGACCAGCATCATCTGAGACTTTTGCCGCTTCTTCAATCACTGTCTGAGCAATTGCTGCTTCCTTAAAAACTTTACTTTTTATCGCCTTCTTGTGCCTATCATTGCTTTCCTTTAATAATTTTGAAGAACTGTCCAATATCTCATTCTCTTCCTTACGCATAATTTTAAGCTTTCGTTCGTCTTCTTCTATCACCTTTCTTTTCTTTGCCAGCTGCTTTAAATTTTTTTTTCTCTACTTCCAGTCTATCCTGTCCTTCTCTAAATTTTCTTGTGCTTCATGTTTTATATCTTACTAGGGGGCTCCCCCCCCCTGCTCGCTTGCGCTCGCCAACCCCCGGAGATTGCTATGCAATCTCATTTGGTTTGCGAAGCAATCCAATACTTTCGCAAGTGATTTCGCTCTTTTTTACTTTAACACTTAATGCACCCTGAACTAATTGCCGCATCAGTAAAAACCTTCTGCATCTTGTTCCCTGTACAATTTTAAGTAAACCGTGTTAATCTCCTAACTTAACAATCTGTACTTCGTACTTCCTCCGTAAACCGTCTGAGAACAAGTGAATAAAGCGAGCCTTTTTCCTCACCAAATAAAAATAAATCGTTTTTATGGCAATTGTTGCTACGATAAATTTGATATCTGGCAAACCCGATAGTCAAAAATACAACCCACAACTGTGTGCGGAACCTGCTCTGCGAACTAAAAGATACGAAATTTGTGTGACCAACGTGTGATTTGATTGCATCGAATTTATTTATGAACCAATTTTAGAAATAATTGTACCGTAACAAAGAATTCTGAGGTTTTGTATCGGAAATTACGATCTGTGAAAGTTCCGAAAATTGTATGACCAACTTTTAATTGCATCGATTTTATTTATTAACCAATTTAAAAAATAATTGTAACATAAGAAAAAGTGTAATGTAATGCATTCAGTGATGTTCTCAAATTTAAAAAAGAGCAGAACTAAGCTGTAGATATGGTAGTTTTAACAAAAAAGTTGCGAAAATATCCAAAGATTCCGAATTTTGTATGACCAACTTTTGATCGCATCGAATTTAATTATTAACCGATTTCAAAAATAATTGTACCGTAAGAAAGAGTACATTCTGAGGTATTCTGCGATATTTTAAAAATTAAAAAGTAATAGTAATAAGATAAAGATACGGCAGTTTTAAAAAAAGTAAAAAAAATGTCCCGATTTTCTTCGAATTTCAAAAAAATATTAACAAGAACCAAATTGAAATTTCTAAAAGAAACTCGACGAGCTGCAAAAATTCACGTTGAGAGGAACTCTTTAAAAAATACTCACGGCTGAAGACTGAAAATTTGTATGTTTTTGCTCACTCGCGGAAGCAATTTCGCTTTTTCAATTTTGACACTTAATAAACCCTAAACTGATAGCCGCATCGGAAAAAAATCTTTATAATTGTCCAGGGAATACAATGAAGAACAAACCATGTTAATTTCGTTTTTTTCTTCTGATCAGTACTTTCTCAGGAAACCGTCTAAGACTCGAGCTAAACAACACAGTTTTAAATCCTGCGACGGCTGTATCTTTTTTATTAATATAGAGAGATAAATAGGCATTGTAGGCTTTATATACAACCCTTCCCATATCCATTACCTTTGATGTGATTTGCACCAAATAAGGTTGATTGTCAAAATTTGGCAAGCTACTTTTAACTGTCATCAATGCATTGAGTGTGCGTTCTTACATTGATGCTCTGTATCCTGTCAAAGCTCTTCCTGAGGCTAAGAAGCCACGTTCAATGCCAGCACTACCATGAGAAAGTGACAGAGTAGCCTTCACTAACTTTGACACAACTGGGTATTTAGGATCCACACCACTAATGTCTCGCAGTCTGAAGAACTGGTTCCATTAAACATCAATAGGCTTCATTCTAGATCCTTCTTCGTCAAATTCTTTTTGGAGTAATTTCCACTCATCCAGTACTATGTCTGTCGGGACATCCCATGGAGTTGCTCTTACAACTTCTAATACTTGTCGCACACTCTCGCCACTGAGTCTCTCAAGAGGATCAAGACAGGGTAAACTTTTAAGTAGAGATGAACTGAAGAAAATATTCAAAAGATATTTAACACTGGCAATGTAATGCTTCTGAGCCTTTAGAAAAAAAAGAAATTAATTTCCTTCTCTTTCACATTTTAAAGCGCTCTAGAAATTTTATCTCCAATCACAAAGCCAGAGGCAACAGTTTCTGAGGACATATATCTTCCAATTTAGCCATTTTCAAATCTCGAATAAATTCCTCTTTGTAGATCCTACCCAAAATTGTTCTTGTCAACAATTCAAGTTGAGAATGGAGGGTTGAGTTTTAGAGGTTCCTTTTTCTGAAGAAATTCGGTTACACGATTATATATACTTGCACTTGATACGACAAATATCACCTTAGACTTCATAGTTTCTCTTGTAAGTAAATGAACAATTTTAGTTTAGCCTGGTCTTTGTATCATGTTTGGCTTCCTTATTGGAATGTAGTCAAGGAAATACTTTCGCACTGCAATCCAATAGCTTTAGGCTTAGCCACCTGCTTGAACAATGCTTGACGAAATGATGAGTGGGAAGTTTCAAGTCTTCTTGAATTTGTTTGTATGTTGACCAACGCTTAGGTTAACTGATTAAAAAATCAGTGAATAACAAAAACTAGTTCAGACACATCTTCCCCTAACTCTTTTATGATTTTTTAAAACTAATTACGTACTGTGTGAATATTGCATGTCTCAATGTTAATTAGTTCTTTTATTTCGGGTAGAAAGAGAGAGAGAGAGAGAGAGAGAGAGAGAGAGAGAGAGAGAGAGAGTAATGAGTCATTAATCTTTTTAAAAACTGACTTTCACTAAAAAAAACCCTCAATAATTTGTAATAATTAACTTCGATGATAACAGAGAGTGATTTTCAATACGTTCGCAACGCTCCTTCAATATTTAACCCTCTGGATACAGAGACGGACGAAATTTTTTCAATCTCTGGTTACAGAGGGGTTTGGAATCTTTCAGATTTCAAGCTCCTGAAGAAACGGCTGAAGTCCATTAAGATTTCCATGCCCTCATTTCTGTGCCACAAAGAGAGCAGCGGCGTGAATAGCCTCCGTTCCGTAGACAGGAATGTCGGGGTTTTGATGGGGAGCTTCGAGCGCTTAGAATGTGTGAAAGGTTGATGATCTATCCCCTTAAAATCTTTGCCGAAGACGCCTTATTATTTAAATTATCATACATATTGAAGATTCCACCGTCATTTCAGTGTTTACCCTGACATATCTATATCTTCTAGACATAATCAGACCCACAATAGAAACTGCAACATGTGATGACAAAGGTACTAAACGCATTACTTCTCCTCCTGGGTTAACGTTGGGATAATATCAGCTTGACACGTAAGGTCTCTTGACCTTTCCATTCTCGTCTTATTCCAGAATTCGAAAATAAAACGGGTCTGCTGAGACCGCCCTCAGATCTGTGTATGGAGGATGTTATCCCCCATTTTAAGTGACCACTGGCATCGATCACCATTTACGAGCTTTCAGCGTCTGACCTCCTAGAGGGTTACTCCTATTGTTCGATCCTGTCGACCGTCGATATCTATCTTGCGCCAAATCATACGCACACAATACTATGAAAGGAAAACGTTAGTCGTAATTGCCACTCAAGTTAGGTAATGAGGTAAGAGGGGTTGGACATGCAGATGGCCCTGTTTCTCTTAAACTTCGCCGCTTCGTTTTACTGATAGCCTTTTCCTGTGGAAAGATTTCTTCCATAACTTGCTGCTAATACACCGCGGGAAACGTGAAGTATCCTTTTACAATTGAAACAGTACGTTTTTGAATCCATTCTTGCGGTGGAATGTAGCGTGCATTTCGAAATTGAATTCGTACAAACCCTGGAGGTTTTTTTAGAGAAAATTAATTTTTTTTACTGCGCAACAAAAAATTTTCTTCTCCAAATAAAATTTAAGAATTTAAAACCCCTGAAAAGGTGACAAAATGTCAAAAAGATGACAAAAAGTGACAAAAGGTGACGTGTTAGGAGCCCTGCAATAAGATTATAATAAATACACAATCATTTCAAAAATTGTTTCTCTAAACACATGAAATACTTTTTAGAAAACACAGTGAAGGAATTAAAACATATACGTACCTTGTACAAATGAAATCTTTGCAAGGAATAGCTCTTCTCAAAAGCTGAATTTAATTTTTACAGCATTCAGTGATTCTGCCTAAATAAAACAAACAACTATGTGATTAAAAATCACAGAAAACAAGTAAATGAATTCGATGATAAAGATAAATAAGTTTTAATGCTATAGCCTGTCAGCATAAATTTTTCTAAAATACAATTTTTACCGTCTGTCTTTAATATTCGTTCAAACAAAATGAAGATGCAAACGAGAATATGGACTACAGTAAAACATTAACAGAAATAAAAGCAATAATAGCAAAACTTGAAAGCAAACAGAAAAACCTCTTAAGCCTACACTTAAGTACTAAGTAGTTAATAGTACACACAAACTTAAATATTAAGAAATTAAGATTCATTCTCTTACCTTTGAGGCTTTGTTGAAAAGCAGTGAAGACTTGAGTTGTTCCTAGCACTTCTATAGATCCTTATAAATACACACACGTTATTCGTTCACTAGAAACTTTGTACCGAGTAACTTGAAGCATCGCCTCCGTTTCATGCCGTTTCGCTTACTCAGACAGAAGGCTTTCTCTTCTAAGAGGCCAATGAGGATTGGTATTTATTTATTTATTAAGTTAAAATCACAGAATATGGTCATGTAGCGATATTACTAATGATAACAATCACGCTCAATTAAAAACTTTTTCATCAGTATAAGTTTAAATAAAATTGAAAACTTATAAAATTCGATGAAAGTGACAAAACAAATAAAATAATAATGTACAAAATCTTACACACCGTCAGTCTGTGTGGTGCTTTGGGGTAAGGTTTAACTATTTCTGGTGAAAAGACATCAGTATGAATACCAGCATGAGTGAGAGCTAATGGCATAGTAGTAGCCACAATACCAAGTATTTTTGGTTCCGCATCCACACTGTGAATTTGGATTTTTTCAATGGCCGATCGATTCCGTTTTCTTTAACTGAAATCCAGAGCATAAATATGAATGATTGTCTAACACAAGTAATACTTTTAAAGAGTGAAAATGTTTGACAAATATTACAAAACATTCGTCTAACCTGAAGGGAAGGTCGGTTGAAACGTTTCATCAAAAAGAAAGCATCTTTTATAAAATTTCGATAAAAAAGAATTGTACCAATTTCAACTCCGATGACCACAGTTGTTTCGTAAAAAACAATACTAACCATAACTAGTATAACAGCAAGGAAAATCCAATAACCCCCTCGCACACACGTGTGATGAACACCAAACAATACCTTTCCCCACTATTAGTTCAACTTCTTCGCCATTTGAGCCAACAACCACATTTTAACCCCTTCTCGTCTGGAATCTTTTTAGCGTCCATTTTTTTAAATACGTCATCACCAATCTTCTTTTACCGTCCTTCATTCTGGATTTTTACTATTTCTATAATTTATCACTTTTTATATTCAATTTCATGAAGCTCTATCACCAAGATGGAGATGCCCCATCTTAGTTCCCATTCTATTCGAATGATTTCTTGTGATTAAAAT
Source organism: Metellina segmentata (assembly GCA_947359465.1). Lineage (NCBI taxonomy): Eukaryota > Metazoa > Arthropoda > Arachnida > Araneae > Tetragnathidae > Metellina > Metellina segmentata. The sequence goes on from OX375872.1 coordinate 7,339,490, forward strand.
AGTAACCTTCATATTTAAGTTTGAGATGACTATTTTATTTATTCAATCTTCTCTTTTAATGTCGACCTGGTTATTATTCCAATGTACTTTAAACATATTCTATCGCACTTTATTATATTGTGTTCGCAGCCATCATTTTGGATGTCATAAAACCGGAATCAACCAACCTTATCCAAAATGTGTTTTATTCACTCATCGTATTTAATAATTACGTGCCAGTTTGCTTTTCTTCGCCTGCATTTTTAGGTCAATCATTGGTGTGTTCTTAAACTAAATTCAATTTAATAGGGTACCCCAGTGAGTATGCCTACTACGCTAACAACCTGCGAGTTGTAGGAGGCGCGTTCTTGGCGATTCCTCCCTGGGTGTATTTATCTTTTCTGTGTGACTTTAATTGTGTGTCTATGGCTTAATAGTGAATGTGTCTCAAAGGATATATGGTATGTCTTGCGCCATAAAATCTCCAAAACCAACCAATTTATTTTAAAAAGTACCAAAAAATTAGCAGAAAGAGGCTTATAGCTCCGATTTCAACAAATTTCTACTTTCGTTTCCGAAGCAAACTTACTGGTCCCGAAAATATGCCGAAAGCAGAAAACTGGTCCCGAAATCCTTAATTTTGTCCCGAAAATTTATCAATTCAGGCGAAAACAAAAGGCGTCTGCAGCTGAACTTAACCCTTCTTTGCATGATTTTTTCTTTATTGGTGAAATAAATCAAGGTGATATAATTCATGTTCAAAATTAAAAGGAAAATGGTTAAAAAATCTTAGTATGTATTTATAGTATAAATTTAGCAAAAAACAATATGATGGTATCATGTGGTATTTTTTAAATTAAACGCAAACTTTTTCAGAAATTGCTCTAAAAATAACAGAAACATATGTTACAAACCTTTCTTCCACTCATTTTCACTTTTTTAGAAATAGAAACTCAAATATAATAAAACAAAATTAAAAACGAAATCATACGTTTATTGCAACTACAACAAACAGCGGAATGACAACTTCAAGCTCGTTTTACTGATAGTGACACTTGCTTATTTTTGACAGCTATGTTTTTTTTTATGCAATGGACATTAAAAAGGTATCCAGACACGATCAACTTAAAGTGAACTTGTTCTTTTATATAATTTTTGGGCATTCAATGTTATGATGGATTATGCAAAGATGGGTTAAACAAATGAAAAAAAAATGCAAATAATGCAAACTGCAAATGATGAAATGGAACAATTAGACAAAGAAATTATGCAAACTGGAAATAAAATGAAAAGGGTGTAACTCTCCTCCAATCCAACCACATTCGGAGACAGTTTTTTAAACGCACAAATCGATATATAATTTTTTTATCAACTTCATTTGATGCATTAAACATAAAAATAAAAATATTACATTTCAAAATGTTTTTTAAATGATTGTTGATTTCTTCAATTTTTATTAAAATTCAAGTATTTAAAAAGCAAAAATATAAAATAATAATAAGCTGAGTATAATATAGAGTATTTGTTTAATGGTTCATCTACTTTGACGCGTTTTATGGTTTGCCTTTGTTTTTAAATTTTTATTTCGAAAACAGCTTATATTAAAGCTGAAATTTGATACTAGAGTCCTCTTTTCTCGAGATTAGTCTAAGCAATAAAAAAAAGTGTGTTTTTAAAGTACGAGGGTAAGTCAAAAATTACTTACACTTTTGGTTCTACAACTATATTAAACAAAGGTATGTGGCGGCCGCATGCGTTGAGTTGGCGCGTCTGTAGTCACGTGTAATGTACTGTAATCACGATCGCGTCAGTGGTCTTCTAGCTACAAGAGCGTAAGCATGTCAGCTCCGCTATCATATTGCATCAAAGAGGAGCAACGATGAGTGATCAGATTTTTGTAGTCAGAGGGTGTGAAAGGTGCTGAAATTCACCGGAGACTTTTGTCACAATACGGAAAAAGTGCTTTACCTCGTAAAACCGGTTTTTTTTTATGTGTGTGTGGATCGAAATGTTTAAAAGTGGCCGAATGAGCGTAACACAAAAAGAGGGAGCTATAAAAAATTCAGGACCTTGTCATCGGCTGGGAAGTATAAGTTAACCCTGTTTTGGGACGAAAAAAAAAAGGCCCTATACTGGACGACTACTAGGACAGGGGTACTACCGTAAATAGTGCGAAGTATAGTGATTTGTTGGCCAATAAGCTGAAACCAGCCGTGGTCTACTCTCAAAGAAAGTTTTGTTGTTGCGAGACAACGCTCAACAAGGCCCATAACACTATAGAAACAATCAACAGGTTGGACTTTGAGACCCTGGAACACCCTCCCTACAGCCCAAATCCCTCAGATTTTCATCTCTTTGGGCAGCTCAAGGAAGCTTTGAGCGGTCGTCGATTTGCCTCAGATGATGGGGTGCAAAAGTGGATTCACGACCAACCGAAAACCTTCAACCATGAAGGCATACGGAAGCTTGTGCCTCGCTGGACCAAGTGCATTGCTCAAGGTGGAGACTATAGCGAAAAATAATGTATCTGTTGCACGCCTATCTTTGTTTAATAAAGTTGTAGAACAAAAAGTGTAAGTAGTTTTTGACACCCTCTTATAATTGCATATAACTGACCCACATAAAAGTACGTACCGTTTACATGAGCCAAATACCCGGGTAAAAAGAGAGTAAAACCGTTTTTTTTTTCTACTCCGCTTCCCCTACGTGGGGAAAAAGCGAGGAAATACGCGGGTTGGTTTCAACTCTAGTCAAGTCCGGTGTCATTGAGATTACACTCCTTTCCCATAATGCAACGCGGGTAATCTTCGAAAATCCCTTTCACCCTCGAATTACCCTGGTCGATTGGTTTGGTCATGTAAACGACACTAATCATGTAAAATTAGATCATGCATTTATTTTAAGAAAGTGCCTAAAAGGTCCCCAAAATGTTCCGATAAAATCCCTAAATGTCCTTACCCTCGTATAACTGATCCACATAATCATGTAAAATTAGATCATGCATTTATTTTAAGAAAGTGCCTAAAAGGTCCCCAAAATGTCCCTATAAAATCTCTAACCTACAAAATTTTAGAAGACACCCTGAAATAGCAACTTGCGACTATCAATTATTAATCAGACACGTTTCAAAATATAAGTATTATCCCTGTATAATTATATCCTCTTTTTTGAACTTGTATCAAACTTGCTATATTGTATTGTAATTTCTACTATTATAAAAGGAAGTGTTTGTCTGTTTGATGCAAAATCCTGACGATTCTATGGCACTTACAGCAATGATATTTGGCACACAGGTAGTCCGAATTTTTTGCAAGTTTTGGGTCGTGGCGAATTTTAAAATTCAATCTAGAACATTTTAAAATAAATTTAATGAAATTTAATCATTATTGAATGCTACAGCATAGAAAAGATCACAGATTCTTTTTATTGTTTTCGTTTCCGGCGCGCGGATAAATAATTTTTCTGCCAAACGATTAAAAAAATATCTTTTAACTGGAGTCTTTTTCTATATCCTAGACCGTTAAATATAGAGTAAAAATTTCAGCGGATTTCAAATCTGCGGAAAATTTTATTTTAGATCCATACCTTCAAATATGTTTTTCTTTATATAAATAACTTTTAAATTGAATATATCTTTTATATTTTCGTACGTGATTGTGACGTCACGGTAACTTTCCCTTTCCAAAAATAAACAGATTGCATTTCGCGCCCTTCGCGTTAAAAGAAAATGGATTACATTTCCTGCCTCTTTCAGTGGAGAGCAAAAAATAATAAACCTTTTTTAGAGGCATTGCTTTGTTCTTTTTCGTAAAAGCAGATTCGTTAAAGATAGATTAAAAATGTCAACGGATTTGAAATCTGCGGAAAATTTTACACCAGAATAATACCTTATATCACGGGCAACGCCGGGCTATCCACGCAGTGGCTTGTATGTGATAAAGTTTAAAATTAGAAACTTCAGTATTTGGAGTATTGTACCGGTGTCCTCCCATTAATTCGTAAACACAAATTTGTAAAAACTAGGAATTGGTAAGTTCGAATGCGGTTTGCGAACAAGTTATTCTCACGAAGGAAGATTTTTTTTGTTACAGAAAAAAATGAATTAAAATTTTTATCGCCGAATTGTCAAGTATTCCAATCCCAGTAAACCTGTAAACCAATCTTATAAAATGCAAGTTTGTACGACTAATAGCTCGTGTCTCAATTTTGGTTCCAAAGGTTTCGGATACAGAAAAGAAAAAGTCTTATCATTTCACTGCTCTCCCTTCTTTTCAAGAAATAGAAAGTTAGTGTGTTCCAATAAATTTCAATCAATTTCGGCGTATTTAGTGAACGTGTTTATTTTCTTTATCGATTCGTAGCGAGCGATTGTAATTTTCGGTCTCTTTAACGAAATTCAGCTTACTTAGTGAACGTGTTGCGTTAGAGCGCCTTCACACGAAGGAGATCGATCGCTCACAACGATCGCCTGTGATAGTCGTTTTGATTCATTTCCTGCAAACAAACGATTCGAGCCAAGAGAAGCAAAACAAAATTTTTTATCGGCCTTGTTTAGTTCTTTTTTGTAAAATCGGCATCGTTAAAGATAGATTGAAAATTTCAGCGAATTTGAAATATGCGGAAAATTTTAATCGAGATAGATACCTTACATTTGATTTTCTTTAAATAAATAATTTTTCAATTATAACTTTTGAATTTTTGGCAATACGAATATGGGCGCAATAGACAATGACGTCACGACTTTTACGTCCTTTGGAATCCTGCCTTCTTTCAGAATGAATGAGCTGGAAATGCTTGCAGTATGGTATTTTAATTACAAGAAAAACAAAAATGTCAAAAGGAAGTATTGGGTACACCCTATCAATAAATTTCGTGTGCAGAAAGGTTTATACCAAGTTCTGTATCGCGAACTGGAAGACGACTCGACTAAATTTTTCAATTAGTTCCGGGTGTCAGTAGCTTCTTTTAGAGAACACTTCAGCAGGATACATTAAGACCACGTTCACATGAGGCGTTTCAACGCACGTATGGCGAGGCTAGCGAGGTCCCGCCATTAAATTATGTTTATTTATTCCCATAATTCAAGTATCTATCTTTGCGACCTTGAAGAGCATGAAGTCCTGATAGCCTCACCAAAAGCACATTTTACGCGCCTCATGTGAACGGAGCCTAAGAAGCAGGACACAAATATGAGAGACAACATACCACCACGAGAAAGGTTGTCGTTAACATTGAGGTTAGTATGATGGAAAAAAATTTACCACAGAACGAAAGAATATTTAATTACCGTCTTTCTAAAAAACCGCCAGTTCATTGAATGATCTTTTGGTATTTTAACTAATAAATGGAGGATTTTCTATAGACCATTGAACTCTAATATTGATTTGCAATTGACATAATAAAAGCATGTGCAATCTTGCATAATTTCATACGAACGAGGTATGGTTATTCGCACGAAGACACCTTAACGCACACCGGTTTGATGGAAAACGATGATAATAATGTTTATAATGGTTAGACTGGACCTGAGCCAACGGCTCTTCGAGATAATTTCGGTCAGTATTTTGTAAGTGAATGCGATTTTCCATGGCAGTATATAAAAATATAATAAAATATTGAAACAGCTTATTTAAAATATTATCAAGTTACCGTTTTTTGTCGCTTCCTTTTTACTTCTTCGTATTCTTACTATTAGTTTATTAACATAAATTGATGTTAAATTACTATAAGAAATTAATGTAACTTAGTTAAAATATTATCAAGCTATCGTTTTGTCATTTACTTTTTTTATACCACGTATTTTTACTACAGCTTGTCAACATAAATTAATGCTAAATTATTGTAATAAAAAATAAAGAACTTATTAAGCACATTTTTCTTTTGTTTATCACAATTCTTGCATTTCTTCGCCATAAATAAACACCATCACCGCTCTCCATACGTTTTCTTTTTTTATTTTGTTCGCATAATCTTCGTGAGTTTTGTCCCACAATGCTGGCTGCATTTGCAAAGCAGTAATTGACTTATCAATACTTAAACTTTCCATTACTAGAAAAATATAATACAAAGAAACAAGGAAAATAAATCCAGAACGGCAGGTGATATCGCTAGGAATCAAAAATCGACAGATGATAGTCTCTCTCGTGTGAATGACGCAATACCTCGCAATGTAACAACTGTCTTCTTCAAACAAAAAAAGTCGCCGACGACTGAACTTCCTGGGCGACTATTTTTTAGTCTCTCTCCTGATAGTCTTCTCGTGTGAAGTGCTCCTATGGTTTCTATGTAAGTTCCGTCGCCTTCAGACCGGTCTGAGCGATCGATCTCCTTCGTGTGAAGGCGCCCTTACTTTATCAATTCATAGGCACCGATTTTAATTTTCTGACCTATTATCGAATTTCAGCTTGCTTGGTGAACGTGTTCAGTTACTTTATTGATTCGAAGATGCCGATTTTAATTTGTTTTGTCTCAATCAACGCAATTCAGCATACTTAGCGAACATGTTTCGTTTCTTTATCGATTCATAGATGTCGATTTGGTACAGCTTTGATTAGAAGACTTTTGTGACAAGTTTTAGCGCGGTTTTTTTGGCGTGCTTTTGATGTCGCCAAAGAAACATTTCTGAGGAAAACAACGTTTTGGGCCTAGCGGAAAAAAATTAAAAAAGTTATGAAAAACATTTTGAAACAAAAATTTCCACACCTGATTCTTCTTCTTCTTCAGGAGCACAACAGCCTTTTACAGGCCAAGGCTGATTCGCAGATCCTCCTCCATCTGGCTCTGTCTGGTGCGACCGCCCGCCATCGGTTGACTCCCAAAAACTTGAGATCTCTCTCTACGTTATCAATCCATCTTGTAGGTGGTCGTCCCTTTCTTCTAGTCCCTTCAATTTTGGAAAAAGTCACTTTTTTGGTAGGGTCAGCATCGGGATTTCTAAGGAGATGGCCCAGCCATCTGATGCGTGACGCTTTAATTGTTCTCACTACGTCGGTCCCGCCGAATTTATCATATTTTTTGTAAATTTCGTGGTTGTAAAGGATCCTTCTCACGTTGTTCTCTTGAGTAGGTCCAAATATTTTTCTTAAGATCTTCCTTTCAAAAATTAGTAGTTTTTCCTCCTCGGTTTTATTGAGGGTCCAACATTCACTCCCATACATGACTATGGGTCTGCCACACCTGATTACTACTACGATTTCTGGGTAAGTATTTACTTTGATGAAAAAAATCGTATACATTTAATGAAATATTGTAGTAAAAGAGAGAGAGTTTGTCCAATTCAATTTATTAGTTTACCGGGCTAAATAATACGCATGTTATGAAAGATCATATCAATTCAAACCAACTAGTTATTCAGTTATTATAATTCTAACAAAGCGGGATTGTCTTTACATGCCACAACTCGACACAAAAAACACAAGTTTTCGTACAAAAAAGTGCAAAAGCTAACTCTTATTCAAATCTATCCTTGGTGAACTTGCTTAGTTACTTTATTGATTCATAGATGGCGGCAGGGTTTCCATAGAACAGTCTTGGTAAGTTGTGGATCCTATTCCACGTCTTCAAAAAGGTGAACTAGCCCCGCGGGGTTAGAACCCACACATAACCTTGTAATTTCAAAACCAAATTTGATAACTGCTTTCAGACTGCACAACTTTCTATCATTCTCCATCTTTCAAAAATCCAAATGATTAAAGTTAATAAAAAAGTGACCAACAATAATGTTTTTTAAATCTATATAAATAAGAATGGAGTGTTTGTTTGTACATTCAATATTTTCGACCCATTTCAAGTTTTCTATCCGTTTTGGACCCTTCTGATGCCGAATCCGCCTTTTTCTCGTTTGGTGTCTGTCTGTCCGTCTGTATGTTGTGCCCTATACACGTCCACGCGGTTTCAGATATTTTCATGAAAATTTGCATACAGTGAGTACTTATCTTCATTTAGTGAGTGGCATTGGTTGCGAAAGTCTGTCTATCCGTCTTTCTGTTCTATGCTCGATTTTGTGTTTGTGTAGACATCACATGAATTGTATTCCAGATATTTGATTGCATTGTATTTTATTTTATACATTATCTATTAGTTTAGAAAATGGAATATTAAACATTTCTTTATTGTTATATTTAGTTGAGTTGCATGCTAAAACACCTGAGTAAGAATACTTAAATCAACCACAATTTGGTAGTTTTGGAAAAATTGGAATGTCTATTGAATATTACGATTACTTCAATTGCTTTACCAGTACTGCTGAAAAAGTAATTATTCTTCAAAAATTTTTTTTTTTTTTTTATGGAATTTCATCTCTGATACTTCATTTATTTCGAGTCTTATTTTTATTCTTTGCGCAATGAAAACGATTTCCGAATATTTGGGAGAGACGATATTTTTCAATGAAACGAGAATGAACAAGATCGCGCGAGCAGTGATATTTTTTCTGGTTCCTTCGTTCTGAATTAATTTCAAATTTCTAAATTTTGTACACTTTTAGTTGTAAGTTGTGGCAACTGTGCGAGATCAAGAGATAAAATTGAATCACAAATTAATATCTTTAGAACAATTTTTTGCGACATCTTTTATTTTGTTTTACTTCGCTGTTTCCTGTTTTAAATATTTATTATTTTAATAAATGTGTTTTCCTTCTCATCACACGCAACAGCACCACAAAGTATTAGACTTAAAAATGTTAGGTAAGTCAGTAAATTTTAAGTGTAGTTATGCCATTATTTAAAGAATAATGCCGTTATTGAAAGAATAATAATGTTTATTAATCCAAACTGGAACTTTTTCCAACATTAAAAAATTCGTTGTAATAATGACAGGAGAAGATTGCAAAATTTCACAATGTCGCATACCGGAGGCAAGAGTGCCACAAGTAAAAAAATATTGTTTTGTTGACTATGAGTGCGAGAGCACTCGCCGTAAATCGTAATTTTAATTAATTGAGTTGCACATGAAAACAACTTAAGAAAGGGAATTCCAAATCTTCCTTTAAATCGTCTTTTATAGTAGTAACCTTAGTATCACCTTTCGTCATTTTGTAGCTTTGTCATACAGCAATTGTGCGATGTATGTGAAATGTATTACATGAATGGATATGCATGTGTAGGATTTGTGTCCAAAGTAAGTTGTAGAAAATATAAAGATGGCGAAAGATGTTAAAATAAATTTTTATTCTACAAAAAACGTAAGTCATTATATATTTTGATTATCTCTTCAATCTAGAGTAAACGAATTCAAACCGAGTAAGGTCGGGTATTTTGCTAGTAGTTAAATAAAACTGAATTTGAAAACACGCCGAACCCAAGTTTAATGTTTTGTTTCTTTGGTTTGAATTCTTATGCGAATATAGAGCTTGTTATTGTGTTGATTCCAAACTTGATAGATCTGATCTCTTTGTCGAGGCATTTTCTCTACTGAAATATCTTCTTCCCTCATCTAGCAAGGGTTGCTCAGCGGGAGGTTGCGAGTTCGAATCCAACCAAAGACCGTCGTTTACAAAGGGGGCGAGTTAAATGTGTCGTAGCCGCTGATGTCGTTACGTTTTTGAATTTTTCTTAATAAAGTTTGCATATTTCAGTCTCAAAGTTTGCATATTTCAGTCTTGTGTGGCCAAATATTACCCTTGCGCCATAAAACCACGATAAACCCTCGTGTAGCAACTGGCCAAAACCGAACAAAAAATGTCCAGAGCGGAGCTAGTTTTTGTTTTATTCACATTCCTTCGCTGCTTGTTAAGCTAAACAAAGGCCAACCACCCCTTATTGACAGTCCTAGAATCTTTCCCTTTGGGATTGATCATGGAGCGTCGCCAATAGACCGTTGTGTTGCTCCAGTGTAATGCTAATGTATCACCATCACGGATCATTTCACGCAATCGTCCGAAAGTATGGTCTGCGGTAACCAACGATGCTCATGTACACGTTAAATCTGCCATGACCTCAAACCATGTCTTGTTCAAAAGAAAAACAACCAAAATATCATTTACGCAAAACTTGATGTTTTAAAAAATAATAACATTTTTTTTTCCAGTGTGTAAAGTGGTCACAGTTTAACGTCAATTCACCCCCCCCCCCCCAAAAAAAAAAAAAAAAAAAAAAACATGAAAAAGAGCAAAACACAAAAAGAATTCAGGTTTATGTCCATTTTTTTAAATGCATATTTCGAGTTCAAACCCTTTTTTATAATCTTAAGGAACATGTATGGAAAAATTTTAAAGAATTTAATTGATGTATTCTGAGATATTGCGTTTTGCGGAGAGAATAAAACTCTTAGCGAAAATTGTATTCAAAGAAAAAGCTAAAATATCAAATATAAATGTCAATATATATATTTTTTAATTTTATATCTCCAGTTCTAATTTTCGTAGGAGTAAAATCCTAAGTGATTTGAAATGATGAAAATGACGTTGTAGAGGTATACAGGATACGTTAAGGTCACAACGGACTTTCAAAACCACCAAAGTCTATCGAAAAATCAATTTTTAAATTTTGCGTTAAAAATAAGTTGATATCACCTGAAGATAAAAAAGAAATTGTCAGTAAGGATAATTTTTGAGTTGAATATACAACGAAAAACAGCAGATTGGAATACTAAGTCCACTACAAAAACGCGTTTTTCTCCGATTGCGATTTATAACATGCTTTCGATTTCAAATGTTCCATGCAAATCGGAACATTTACTTGAACATTTTGAGAAAAATCCATGCAGTCTGTCATTTATATGTAAGTGCAAATGAGAAATGTTGCTTAACCTATGCTTTTTTTCAAAGTTTTTGAAGAAAAATTGATTTTGCTTTACAATTGAGCGCTATTTACAAAATGGAGTTAATTTGTACTCGGAACCCTACGTGAATTAATATTTTGACATTATATGGAAACGTAATCAGTAATTTTGCTGATATTTATCAATTTTTTAGGCCCGTGTCTCTACTATTAGTATAAAAAGAAGTGTTTGTTTGTCCTGATGAATCTATGGCACTTACAATATTGGGATTTGGCACACAGGTAGTCCGAATTTTTTTCCCCACTTTTCGTGTGAAGCATTTATTTTAAAATTCAATCTAGAACATTTTAAAATGAATTTAATGGAATTTAATTATCATTGTTTTCCTTTGAATATATATGGCAAAACCATAAATATATGACAAATTCTAAATTTATTTTTTTCAGTGTTTCCGTTTAATTTTTCGAGAAACGCTTTTAGCCGAAGAACAAAAAAATACACCTCGGGAAAAAGAAATACACCGAAATGGCTGTTATAAACAATTGGATTGTAAGATTTTGTTTTGATAGCTCAATGTCCTCTTAAAGTTTGCCGAAAATTTTGAAACACCCCTTCGAACCTTCTACTTTTACTTCCCAATTTACAAAATCTCATATTTTAGTTTTAAATTTTCGCTAACTTAATTGATTCAATGCTCTCAGTGTTCGTCTTGGCATTCAAATGCACCAATCCAATAGTCTGCACGAGTGCAAATCTGTAATGGTAAATCCGATCTTTCCATCCATCATCAGCCAGAAAGAATGCTTGAACGAGTGCAAATCTCCGATGTCTGATCCATCTTGAATTGCAATACAATACATCATTGTTACACTTTTGATCTTTCACGGGAACGTATGTAAAAATCCAGAGAGTCAAGTTTTTCTTGCTTCGTAAGTTTCTTTCGCGATTATTGTTGACTCGAGAGCTGCGATGGATCGTGTCGTTGAAATCTCTTCCTCATTTGTAAACAATGGGTGATCTCCTAATTCATGCTCTTGCACCGAGTCGACTGTTTTTCGAATATTTAACTGGATTTTATTGACTTTCTGTACCTCATTGATTCTCAGCTTTTTCCCGTTTGGAACAAAACTGCGCTAGCAACCTTCGAGATGTAGGCGGCGCAGGTTAAGTTCCTGTCAATAGCATACCTCTCTATGTGTGTTTATTACTTGGATTTGGGGGTTTTGATGGCTATTTCTTGAAATTGTATGTCTGTCGCACCTTGATCAATTATGACCCTTTCAAACAAACTCAGCTGTTTCATTACCGCGACTTCTCCAAAATTTCAATCTAATCTACGTTTCTTAACCCTCCAAGTAGTTCGATGTCCATCAAGATGGGACTAGTTTTGCTAATGACTAGTCATCAAAATCTCGTAAAGTTTTTGTTGATGAGATGGATCCAGATCTGACCAGTTTTGCTAATACTACGTCCGTACTATCACTATGAGGGTTGACTCCTGTCTCGTCATTAGCAAAACTGACGGATGAGGTATCTCGTAATTAGAAAAAAACGGATCTTGATCTCGTCATCAAAAAAAAAATTGTCAATATCTATTGCGGGCTCCGATTCTACTGTCGAACCATTGAATTAGAATATAATTCCATAACCATCTATAAATTGCTTCATTTACTGATTTGATCCAAACTACTTTAAGTGTTCCTAATTAAATTGGCATTCCTTGATAACTAACTCTCCATAATTAACTACTGACACCTAAAGATTTTTCGATGAGGCCTTTTAAACTGTAGAAAGCCCTCATCAACACATTCACGTTGGCGTGGTGTGGAAGTATGGAGAGTAGGGTGCCAGCTCAGGTCGGAATTGATCCCGGATAGTCGCTAATAGCCCGTTGTGTTGCTCCAGAGCGACGTTATTTGACTACCCCTATCTACCTACCCTCATCGAAACATCTTAACAATCAAAGTTCAGGTCTTGTGTAGGATATCTTTTACTGTCGATAGCTTCAAGAGTTCTCTTTATTCGATGACATTCAACTTTGTTAGCTCACTTTGAAAGAAGGCTCTCCAATCGGAAACTATTGATGAACTTTTGATCGTTTTGTTTGAGGGAAGCGTGTGAAAATAAATGCCACAAAGAGGTATTAAAAATTCTTCTCAATGTGAGGCACATCTCACGAGGGGGCTTACTGCCCTGTGGTAAACTTGGGATCCCCAGGACGATCTTTATTCATTCTCCGTCCTTTCTTTGAGCAATGACTTGACATGTTGGGTGCTGCTTGGCCGAAATCCATCTAACTCTAAACCCTCAGTATTAGCCATTGGAGGGAACGTCCTGTTTGCTACTATAGTTTAAGAATTTATACTACTTAGCTACTATTTCTATGAGTTGACACTACTGAAACTGCTATTTCTATGAGTTGATACTACTGAAACTGTTTTTTCTATTCGAATATATATGAAACTGCTTTTCTAAAAAATTATATGACTGAAACTACTATTTTTATGAATTTATATGACTGAAACTATTATTCCTGTAAGAATTGATGCTACTATTTCTATTAAAATTTATTCTACGGAAACTATTATTTGTAAGAATTTATACATCTGAAACTATTATCTCTATGAGTTTCTGTTTCTGAAACTATTAGTTCACAAGTGCTTTGGTTGTGTAATATTCTATACGATTCATTGGCTTTATTTTTCGTTTCGTTGAAAACAACGTACCCGACCTGTCTAAATCCTCTTCGTCTGGTTATTGAATCGACCTCTTTTCTGTTTCCACACTTCGTCCCACGCACAAGTCTCACTCCAAAGCGCACTCTTTGCTTTGGGTCAAAGTGGCAGGCTTAATCCGTTGGTGAATCGCAGGGAGTGGTCCTCGGACTACTGTTAAAAAGTCTGATAAGCCTCTACTTCGGCGCGATGGGGATTCCTATGCCTGCAACAAAAAAAGTCGCTCACTGTGATCTTCTACCACGTTTTTCGCACTTTATCTTTGGAGATTGAGCCAAGTCTTGATTGTGTTTGCTCAACTGCTTTGGAGACGAACACTTACGCTAAACTTCTGCATAATTGCGAAAGAGATATCGTAGTATCAATTAAAGACTACTCGTTAGCGTTGGTGTAGTCGTCGTGGTCTTTCTAGTTGCAAGGTTAAACAGCGAACATGCCATTTTATTGATTTCCTTGAAAATCTATGGATCAAATAGCTGATGTTTTAACATGATCAATATTAACAGTGAGTGAACTCGTATTTGGTAGTTTTTCAAAGACGCCTGCTACGACATATCTCGTAAACTGAAATCTTTCCTCCAGGACGAGTATATTCGTAGATTTTTTACCTGCAAATATAGGTTATGGGTACCTGAAATAAGTATATAAATAGTCATGGCTTCACGGAACAGAATATTTATTTTTTTAGGAACATTCTGTTCCGTGATGTCATGACTATTTGCTTCCGTGATGTCATGATTATTCTATCCCAAGCCATGATTATTTTGTCCCAAGCTATTACTATCCTGTCGCAAGCCGTGATTTATTGTGTCCCAGGCCATAACTTATTGTGTCGCATGCCATAACTTATTCTGCCCCGTGCCATGACTATTCTGCCCCGTGTCATGACTATTCTGCCCCGTGCCATGACTATTCTGTCAGAATAGTCATGTTTTGGAATTACTGTTTACAGAATAGTCATGACTATTCTATTCTAAGCTATGACTATTATATTTCAAGCCATGACTATTTTGTCCCAAGCCATTACTATTCTGGTTTTTCAAGGTAGGACAAGGACACCTGGCTCTGATTAGTTAGTTCGTAAACTGAAATCTTTCCAGCAATGCCTTGTTGAGTACATTCGTAGATTTTACCTGCAAGGATAGATTTGTGGTATCTGAAATGAGCATAGCCATGTGCCTTCACCAAAAAATATATTCACAACAAATAAATATTTTGTTTCGTGAAGCTGTGTATAGAAAAATTTCGCTCGGTTTGATCACCTACCACGAATTCCGCACTTTATCTTTAGAGATTGAGCTAAGTCTTGATTGTTTTTACTGAACTGCTTTGTAAACGAGCTCTTAAGATCTGCATAATTGATGAAGGTTTAATGCAGTATCAATTAAAAGCTACTGGCTATCCTTGATAGATACTTGTAATTGTAATTTTAAGGGCAAACATGTCGTTTCATTAATTTTCTTGAAAATTCAGACAAAATTGTTGATGTTTTAACACCTTGACTATCAACAGTGAGTGAACTCTTGGTAGGTTTGTCAAGGTCCATGCATTTTCTTTTCGGTTTGGTTTCTCTTGTCTAATTTTTGGTGCTTGCATATGTATATATAATTCAATTTAAAGAAAACCAAAGGGAAATTATCTCAGGCATGAGAATCTTCCACGTTTCCGCGGATTTCCGCTTTTTGTGTTGTTTTTTTTTTTCCCTTCATGTTTTCTCCGCTTTTCAGTAATTTTCTGCGTTTTTCTAACCTGATTTTGGCCGTTTTTAAGAAATTGCATCATGAAATCGGGATTTTTTCCGATCTCACACAGTCATTCCTTAGTTTAGCGTAGGTCTCGCGATTATTTCCGATCTTACACAGCCATCCCAAGCTACGGTTTCCCAAGAAAGCGGAGCCGTTATATAGCAGCCGTGATACGTCATGATGCTAACTATGAGCGCCGTCTTAACAGAGACCAGAGGTGTCAACTTGGACGGACAGAATACTTTGGAGAATGGGCATTACAGACGGCTTTCGTGGTTTATTTTATTCGAGAAACAAAGCACAGTTTTCTTTTTTATTCTCTAGTCCAAGTTTCTAACTTCAGGATCGTTGAAGATAGAGTAAAATTTCATACAATTTCAAATCAGCGTAAAATTCTACGCCAGATCGATACCAAAAACAGATTTATTTTTCAATTATTTACCATTTGATTATTTAATTATTTTTTATGAAATAATAAATTATTTATTTAAATAAAATCACATTTAAGGTATCGTTCTAGTGTAAAATTTTCCGTAGATTTCAAATCCGTTAAAAATTTTGAACTATCTTTAACGATCCCGATTTTACAAAACGAACTAAACCAGTCAAACATTTTTGTTTGTTTTGCTTCCTTCCGCTCGAATCGTTTGGCGCAGGAAATGAAATGTTGCTTCTACAAGAGAAAAACGTACTTCAACTGTTTGAGACCGCTATTACGATCGTCATGCAAATGGCGCTCTGCTAATATACGTTACTAATAACGGTTTGCTAATAAGGGTATAAAGATTGAAAATTAAAATTTCAGTCTGCAAGGGAACGAATAATTCTTCTCAACTTGCTAAATTTATCAAGGTCTTTATATTACATTATTTAATTAGTTAATGTAAATATGAGAATTTAATGGTCTGTTTTCATTTCTTTTTCATTTAATGAGGAATTTGTCAAAAAACCATTTGTGTCCTGAAAATGACTTTCGTTTCCAAATTTTTTTTCTAGCTAAACTGAAATTCAGTATAGTTTAAAGATTTTAAAACAAAAATTATTTTGTCCACTTCAAGTTGAATTCCAAAAACCCATTCTTGTTTCTTGATGTTACAATCAATCCGTTTGCATCCTTTTTTTGTTGAAAACTTATGTGGCAATCTAGGTCATATATGCTGTCATCATTACTTAGAAGAATCAAATGCCCCTTTATTTTTATTTATGCTGAAGTTTTTCTCATTCTAAATAAACTAATTTTGTAGCGCTCATGTTTACGCTAATGACAGTGTCTCCCTCTGATGGTTAGCAATATGAAATAGGCAGTCGAGAGCCAAGTTTCCCATGCGCGGACGCACGGTCTTCTGTATCCCTAACTCTTAACTAAATTTAATATGTGTGTTGTGTGTAACTTAGATCTCATTAAAGATGTTACACTAAATTTTGGCTCATTAGCATTCCATTTTCTTACCCCAACAGAACCCAGTGGCTTTCCCCGGCCACAAACTGACGCCCAACGTGTGTTAGAATGAGTTGTTGAGGTCAAAATTTTAACTTGGCTCCTGGCTCGGTAATTTTTTCAGATAATGCGCACTTAAGGACAAAGGTGTCGCTTGAAGAATCCTACACCCGTTTTGGATTTTGCTAAGCACATGGAAACAGGTTAGTTTCTGTGCTGTACGGACCATCAGTCTCCGCTTATGGATAACAGGTATTTTCTGTTTACCTTTTGTTTCGCCAGGCCAAATTGGGAAACCATTCTGTAGTAATAATGCATTCCTTTGTGTTCAAGTAACATCCTGTTACCAAAAGGCTATATCTTGTATAAATTACTTGTTTGAGTTGAAAATTTGTCTAAAAAATGATATATCTCACAATCTTTTAAGATTTTAATTATCTTTTAAGCTATGATTTTTAAAAATAAATAAAATATTCTACTTTCGATTTGAAATATAAATGTTCGTGCTTATTGGACTGGAAGTTATTCGGACCTTGAAAGTATCATTCTTTGGTTTAGTAGACAAGAAACAATTTTTTTCTTGTATATTGTTGATATAAGATATATTTTATGTGTGATCTTCACGTTTTATTTTCGAATTAAAAGCTTATGAATAGGTTTTTAGTGCATTTCATAAAAGGAAAGAAATATATTATAGTGTTGTATTGTAGTATTTTTTAAATTCAAGAATGATTCGAGTAATAATGGCATCATGAAGTACATATTTGTAATTTTATATGATTTCTAGTTTTGAGTATCCCGTGATCAAAGAGATGCTCAGGGACAATGTACATGTAAAGTAGAAGGGACTACTCATTCATTCGAATTGCACTCCTGTGTCCTTGTAATTGAAAGCGAAGGTGTTTATGGTTTTTCGGGTGCTCTGTTTATAATTGTGCATTTTGAAGTGGGATTTTTTCTTGACGAACGTTATTTGCTTCGCGTAGGAGAGATTTTTGTTTTTGTTGTTCACACATTTGGGGTGATTGGTTTTTCAGAGCTCGGTTACATGAAAGTTTTTTGGGGGTTGTGTATAAAATACCAATTGAATTCCTATTGTTTTAACAATTGTGCATTATATAAATTTAGGATTTTAGTTTGATTATATATGTTAACTGGTATACATTTACTGTCATTGTTACTAATTCTTGCATAAAATATTTGTCAATGTCAAGATATTGCAAACGTATTAATAATAGTGTTTTTGTTAACCCCTTTTATATTTCTTACCGGAAGTTATTTCAGTGAAATATTGTCAATGTTCTGAGGATTTTGAAAAAGTGTTTATTATACAAATTTAGAAACTTTTACACACATTTGGATGTTCAATTGAAATTATTTGGGTTTAATAATGCAATATTCCGTTTAAATTAGTGCTATATTTAATTTATTTTTACTTTTCTTAATGGTCAAAATATAAAGTGACTCTGAACAACAGAACTATAAGGAAAATGTCATTCCTCGGTAAAGCAAGAAAATGCGATCTGGTCGGTGTTGGCATTAGAGATAGGGGAACATTCTGATGATAGAGATACAGTTATCAAATTAAGAACGATTATTACTTCGAGTCCGGCTTACGAAGAAGAATTTGTAAAGAACTTACTCCAGCGTGTTATCACTGAGAGACAGGAACTGGAAGCAAAGATCAAGGAAGAGAAAGAAAGAAAGGAAGATTTAGAGTTCGAAGAGCGAAAGAGGAAGGATGGTTACGAATTCGAGCTACAGAAGTTGGGACTACAGGAAGAAGCGGCTCGAACGTCAGCTTCCATCGAACAACATGAAGTTCCACATTCTGCCAAACCAAAACTGGATTTGCAGACTCTGATTCAACGATTTGATCCTGCAACAAACGATGTGAGTTTGTACCTCGTCATCTTCGAAAGGCAAGCCCGGAGAGCTGAAATCCCTAAAGAATTCTGGGCAGCACATTTAATTGGATTGTTGCCATACGATATTGCTAAAATTATTGCCAAGGAAGCGGAAGAAGTTTCCCAGGATTATGAACAAGTTAAGCAGCTTCTGCTCAAGCGCTATAAGTTAACTCCAGAAAAGTTTCGTCAATCATTCGTGAGACATGCAAAAAGTCAAGAAAGCGCATGGACAGATTTCGCATATGAAACGAGGAACTATTTTCAGGGTTGGATTTCGGGTCTTGAAATCACCACTTTCGACGGACTCTCTGATCTGATGATTGCAGATCAAATAAAACGCCGTGTTCCTCAGGAGATTCGAGAACATTTCATCGATGAGTGGACTCTGATAAAAACAGTGAAAGATCTAGTGAAGAAGCTAGATGACTATGAAACGGTTCGAACAAAGAACAGAAAGGATTTTGCTCCCAAGACGCAAAATAAACTGTGGAATGGAACTCCAAAGGATACAGCGCAGGGGGATAGCAAGGCCCAGCGTCGGGATTGGAGAGGGGTCAGCAACAACCTTGAAGTGCAGCAGGACAAACGAACATATCCAAGGACACAGCAGGACAACGGAAGGTCGAAAGCTAAAGTAACTTGTTTCTCATGTGGATTAGAAGGACACATGAAACGAACCTGCCCAAATTGGGACAAGATTAAAGATGGTAGAGGTGCTAACAGAAATAAACAGTATCCTCTTAGTCAAGATAGAGCCCAAAGAACCACTAAACTTCAAAACGAAGACATCAGACCTCCCATAGCATGTTATGGATGTGGTTGCCCAGGAGTTATTAAATCAAAATGCAGCACTTGCAATCCAACAGTACCTAATGACTATTCGAAATCACCAAATGTTAATCATCTGGAACTTTACAGTTGTTCAACATTAAGACACCCATTGAGCATTATCCAGATTACAATTTGCAACCAACAGGCTGCCGTGTGTGCAGACACGGGTGCGACGTGTTCCGTGGCTGGAGAAAAGTTGTACAAACGTCTCCAAGAGTTTGGTATGCATTTTGAGGACAGGAAGATAGATTTAAAGCTTGCTGATGGCTGCGTGAAAACAACAGATGTCCTCAGCACTGTGGTAGATATTGGCATCAATGGTAAGGTGATCCCAACAGAACTTCTTGTCCTAAAACAAGCCAAAGGAAACAGAACTCTTTTGGGCGAGGACTTCCTCCAAGCAGCAGGGATAGTTCTGGATCTACAACAAAATGAATGGTTTTTCTCTGAAAATCCACAAAATAAAAGCCGACCAACCGGTATCAGGGTTCCCACGGTCCTTGAAAAGTCCTTGAATATTTTTTTCCTTACTAGAGGCCCTTGAAAATTACGGAATTTGGTGAAAAGTCCTTGAAAGTACTTGATTTTTTTAACTATTAGATAATTGTGTAATTTTGTCTTGCATTGGAACTTCTCCAGACTAGCTTCCTCCGCAGCAGGTGTGTCATTTGAGTGTCATTCTGAATGAAGCTAGTGCATTGCGCTTTGACACTACGTGATATACTAAGAATGCTATGTCTAGATCGTCCATTTTACACAGTATACTGTCCGTCTAAGTTGACACCTCTGGTCTCCGTTAAGACATCTGCTTTGTTATGCACACCACATCATGGCGTATCACGGCCGCTAGATAGCAGCACCACTTTTTTAGGAAACCGTAGCTTTAGCAGTCAGGACGTCATTAGAAACCTAGCATGCATCCAAAGAAATGAAGCCAAATGCTTATTGCAAAAATATAAAAGTTACAGTTGAAAAAAAAAATTTAAGAAAATCACATTTAAGATATTTTTTTGTTGTAAAAGTTTCTGCAGATTTCAAATCCTTTGAAATTTTTACTCTATCTTTAACGATCGCAAAGATAGGGCTTTTTTTTATACTCTAGTCTAAGTTTCTAACACCTGTCAAAACTTTTGATTTGTTTTGTTTCTCAAACAACAATCTGTGAGAAAAGTAAATATAAATTATAACCAATATTGATGATAACCTTTCGGTTTTTGACTATCGTTAGTTTAAAAAAATAATTTTTTTTTTTTTTTTTTTTTAATTTTTGACATTTTTCTTTTTAATTGACAAATTTTAGGTCCTTGAAAAATATTTTTTTAGTTTTGAAAAGTCCTTAAAAGTCCTTGAATTTTTTTTGGATAAAGGAGTGGGAACCATGGGTATAGTGGTTAAGGTGTTAGCCTCTAGATCGGAAGGTTCCTGGTTCGAATCCGGGTCCGGGCATGGATGTTTGTAAGTGTATGGTGTAGAGGCGGCTGGTGCACCTTAAATCTGTCGTGGCCGAAAGTCCTCACGTTGGGTTGGCGTGGAAGTTTGGAGAGTGGGGTGCCAGCTCGGGTGTTGCTTCGTCATCTGACCGTGGTTCAAAATTACGAGGTGTTGTCCTCGGATCTTTCCCTTAAGGGACTGATCCCGGACCGTCGTCAATAGCCCGTTGTGTTGCTCTAGTACGACGTAAACTAAAGATTACCATTACCACAAAATAAAAACAGTTTTGTTTCCCTAACACGAGTGGCAACGCATGCTACATCCTTATTGGATACATCCCTTCGAAAGGATGAAGATAGAAAATAAATTCTCTCCTACAGAAAATGCAAACATGTTTTCAACCAGGGGGAGAGCCTACGCCGTTAATGGAGCACCGAATCGCAACGCGTGATCATCTTCCTGTGTCAGTGCTCCCCTACAGGACGAACACTGTCAACAATGTACAGTACATCCCTGGAAAGGCAAATGTCATTCCCGACATGCTCTCCCGCCCTGTATGTAAAGAAGATCAAAGTTCTTCATGTGAACTTTCCAACATTGTTGTTGCGGACTTGCTCACTCAGAAGTTCCCCACTTCTTATGTCATAGCCAGTCTTGATAAACCGTGTGAGCCACTCGCGACGTACCATGTCTCTGCACTCTCACCCTTCAGAGACATTGATACTACTCCAGTAGCCCCTCTTCGTAAGAGAGGTCGACCACCCAATGTACCTGGGAACTCGAACTCAGATAAAGAACTTTCAAGACCTTCAGGAACTGCTTCCCGGACTGGTCGCTTTCCCCGGAAAGCCAAAAGAATTTGAACTTGACCATAACCACTTTAGAACTTACCGATCCTGGTCTCCTCACCGGGACGTCGTCGGGACCAGAGGGGGAGTCTGTAGCGCCCATGTTTATGCTAATGACAGTCTCCCTCTGACGGTTAGCAATATGAAATAGGCAGTCGAGAGCCAAGTTTCCCATGCGCGGACGCATGGTCTTCTGTATCCCTAACTCTTAACTAAATTTAATATGTGTGTTGTGTGTAACTTAGATCTCATTAAAGATGTTGCACTAAATTTTGGCTCACTAGCATTCCATTTTCTTACCCAAACAGAACCCAGTGGCTTTCCCCGGCCACAATTTTTGAATCTCTACTTGAGCATATATGGTGTGTGGAACGCTCACATATATATTCAAAATCTTGTTTATTTACAAAACTTTATGGTCTACCATTAATTATTTATAAATTCTATAAATCAATTATAGCTCCGGTCTAATGTTAATTTTTGCTATTGCGAAATCCTGTGTACAGACCTGACTAGCGTGTATTTAATTTCACATTTTGGTTTTCCTTTTTTTTTTTGAAATTTTCTAAGAACATTTCAAAAATTGAAACGATGTTGGCGGAAACAGCAGGGAGGTGACTGGCCCACTTATTCAACGCACTACTATATATATAATCCATAACTGTATTCATCTAAATGCACATGGATGGATACATCAATTTTGACAGTAATATGGACATATTACATTTTGTTTGCATCTAATAAGATTTAATCGTCGACACGATGTATGGCAAAACAGTGCTTACAAATAGACTACTTAAATGGTAGTATGAAGTATAGTAAAGTAAGTAGAACTTACCTTTTAACCCGCGATAAATAATGTAGAGCTGTTAAACTAAAAAACAAACTCGAAATATTAAAAAAAACGTACAATTATAATTTTTAAATAACGTCATACTAGAGCAATACAACTGGCTATTGACAACGGTCCTGAATTAATCCCCTAAGGGAAAGGATCATAGAACAACACCACATGATTTTGAACACCGGCACTCCACTCTCCAAAACTCCACACCAACCCAACGTGTGGACTTTCGGCCACGACAGATTTAAGTTACACCATACGCTTATAAATATCCATGGACTGACCCGGATGGGTAGCACTAGATAATTGCGGGACAAGTGTCAGTGAAACTGAACTAGATGACACAAATCTATTTCCTCTTGAAAATGTTCTTTCTCTATTCAAGATAGTATCATTGATACCTAATTACATTAACAAAGAAAAGCTATATAACACAAGCCACGTAAAAGTCAGAAGGGAGGACTTTTTTTTTTATTATGTATACCCAACTCAGGAACGGTCTGAATCAATTATCACTTTAAAATCTTAAGAAAAATAATTATGTTCCAAGCGCCATTTCTTCCCGATGTCCCCGGTGATTCGTCGTACGGTGTGCGCGAGTAATCTAAAAAACGCCGTCCAAATTCAGCGCACACAAACACTCACTTTCCTTTGATGTACCGACACGAAGCGGATCACGTTTGCGCGTGGTCGAAACTGCACAGCTCTGCACGTCCAGTGTGGACAGGGCTTAATAGTACGGATCTAAGAACATTTGTGATTGTGAGCAAATAGTCGGGGCCGACGAATGGGTCACTCCACCTCGGAAGTAGTGCAGACACTCGTATTTTCACGCACCGTGTCAAGTGTGTACCGTGAGTACGACGGTTCTGGTCATACCATCCCTGCCAGGGTCAACTGCCACGGACAACAGCGTTTGGATGAGCGAGGTCATCGTCTGCTGGCCCGCATTGTAACAGCGAATAGACGGGCCACAGTGCAACAGATCACCCTTCGATTAACGCTGGTGCACAACAACGCATAAGCTGCCACACCATCCAAAACGATCTACTCTCTATGTGGTACAGAAGCCATCGTCCCAAGAGAGTCCCTCTGTTTACTCCACAACACAGGGCGCAACGATTAGCATGGGTACGTGAACATCGCCAATGGACTGTCGATATGTGGAAAAATGTTGCCAGGAGTGATGAGTCGAGATTCACTTGGTACATGCCTATGGCAGAGTACGTGTATGGCCTAAACCACATGTAGGGCGATGGATCCTTCCTGCCAGCAAGGGACTTTTCACGCTGGTGGAGGTGGTACCTCTGATACGTGTGACATCGTCTCACAGGTGGACGTTACCGGGATATCCTTGAACATCTGTTCCAGTTTGTTCGTTTTCGACAGCCTACTAGAGATTGTCTTTCAGCAAGACAGTAAACCGTGCCATCGCTCCCGAATGGTTGGATGAACATTCCACAGACTTGCACTTGGTTTCCTGGCCATCAAGATTACCTGACATCAATTCAATCGAGCAAATCTGGGATGTAATTGAGAGAGCCTCAGACCACCTTCCATCTAATTCTCGTGAATTGTGGGATATTGTTCAAAAGTCGTGGATACTTCCCATCGCTTCCAGTGTCTTGTCTAGTAGATGCCAAGACGAATCGCCACCGTCATCAAGGTGAAACTAGACAGGTATCCCTAGTTCAGTTGCTCTTCAGTGTGTATGTATATATTGTATATATATAATCTATATTTTTGTCACACTTTTCTAATTCTGACATTTTTGCAATTGGAAGGCATTCTCCAATAGAATGTTATTTTTTTTCCACCCCTGGTTTATGGAGTTAATCTGAAAGTTGAAACACGCTGTCTCCGCATTGTATTAATACAAAACGTGCCGAAGTTTACATTTTTCTACAGTACTTAATGGTGGATGCAATGAATAGAATTACTCTTTCCACCTCTGAAGAAAAAAGATCTCCGTTCTCCTAATACCGTTCTTTTAATTTCTTAAGATATCGTACCTATATGTTGTAAGAGTCACGACCGTACAAGAGAGCTGTCGCCTTATTTGACTGATCGCCTTGATTCCCAAATTAAGATACGATACTGATAATAGACTCCGCGAAATGTTGCATTGTGATAAGGATTTCATCATCCAAATGTTATGTTCTTTCTTATTCATTTCATTGTAGCGTGGGCGTTATCGCAATGCATTTTTCTTTAAATAGGTTTTTACTTTTCCTATTTGTTCTCCGATGGTCTAGTAATATTGTAAAACGCACATTAAAAACGAGTGAGGTAATTGTTTTTCGTTGGGCATATCAATTTTTTTTATTTCGCTTATGACGTCTTGGAGATAATATTTCATCCCCTTAATCAATTAAAGAAAGCGGTAATACGCTGTTTTTGCTTCTATCTTCATTTATTTTTTGACTTTTCTGAAAAGCATTCCTCTGGTTCCTGCGCAACAGCAGATAAATAGGTTCTGAAAAGTTTGGAGTGTCTGTGGGAATGTATCCTTTTTTTCGTTTGTTGTAGAGTGCATGTCTAGCTTCAAATTAAAAAACTTGTGGTCCCTTTTTTCATTGTTGTCTGTTTTCACTTTGGAATTTCGTGACACAATAAATGTTTTATTGTGTTAAAATGTGTGTTTTCAATATTAGACCGTGGGAAAAATTAAAGCTACTTTAATTAAACTCATGTCCTTGAGTTATGGAATCTGCTATTTGGTATGATTTTGTCCCTTCAATAGGATGAATAAGTATAACGTGAATAAGTATAACGTGTAAGACGAGAGGAAACATCTTATTTACTTGACCCACTGAAAAAAAGGGACATTTTCTATCCAGCTTGACACCGCTTGTCATGAATGCTACCCAAATGATCTAGGGAATATTTAATATGGTTTCCTTGAACAGCTATACTGTTGTTTATACTATTGATAAAAGTAGTTCTTGGGGTACGGAATCTCATGAACCCTTCATGTGGTTTCGACGAGATATCTCATTCATCAAGATCCGACTAAGTTCGACAAATCGCGTCATCAAGATATTTTTGATACGATCAATATTTGTTCAGTTTTTCAATGATGATATCTAGTCGATCGAGATCTGATCAGATTTGCTAATGACATATATGTGTGTGTATATATATATAGTTGAATTTCTTTACGAAATGCTTCCCCCCCCCCCATTTCAGTTGTATGTTTTATCACGCACTGCACGTATTATGTAGCACTTTGAGGCAACAGCTTGATTAGATAAACCAGATATAGTCATAGTATAACGGCTCCATTTAACAGCACGTTACATATTGCAATGTAAACCCATTTAATCTTGTTACAGCATCCTTTTAGACCATTCCGACGCCGACTTAATGCAGTTGTCCATTTCTATTCCCCTTTCATCTTATATAGTGAGTCGTAATGTTTGTAATTCACCCATCCAGAAGAATACAAGTCGTGCGACTTTGATTTTCTAAACGTATCATTAGGGCCCGATCGATCCCATGGAAAGGGTATGTTTAACTGATGTCTGTCCGTCCTCTCGAGTTGATGGACCGGGATGTCAGTTTCGCCTCCTTGGGTCACGTTTCAGTTACAGGAACCTCCGATGATCCTCTGCTTTTAATTGACCCGCGATGCTGAGGCAAGACTGGTGCTGGTCCCTGTTGCTTCCGTGTTGGGGGTGGAAGAGCTCGTCTTTGACACCTGCTCTGCCGTGCTGAGGTGGATGCTTTCCCACGTCCTCGCGAGGCAGAAAGCGAAATTCCTCTGATGGGACTCGCTTCGTTTCCCGCTGAAGGAAGAGATAAATTATAATTGAAAAGCATTAACCCCGATCAGTTAT
Organism: Metellina segmentata; assembly: GCA_947359465.1. Lineage (NCBI taxonomy): Eukaryota > Metazoa > Arthropoda > Arachnida > Araneae > Tetragnathidae > Metellina > Metellina segmentata. The sequence continues at coordinate 7,365,809 of OX375872.1, forward strand.
AGAAGGGAAGAGGTCTGCGCATTAAAATCTAGCATAATATGACCCTGTCGAGCAATCAGTACCGCATGACCGATTGTCCATTTTTGTGACCAACACGAAGATGCCGTAGTAAAATTTAGCCATCGTATGGCAAAAATATAACTATAATATAATAAACGACTTTTCATTTATTTACGCGATTGTGTAATTCGAATGAATTCTAAATAATGCACTGATAATTCTCGAAAGCATTAAACTCGGTTTAAAGGGACAATTTCTGCAAAGGTTAATGTAATAAAACTGCATTGTTGCTATCGAACTGAGGGCCGCGGTAGCCCAATTTGACGCACCAACGACCCCCCGGACTTTAATTACACTCTAAACCTAACTGTGAGTGGGTCTACAACCAACCACGAGGAGGCTGGTGAACCTGGCCACTTTGACGAGATGGGATCACTAGAGTACCTAAAGGAGATGTTCCCTTGAATACGCTGTCATTTAAATTGGCGAGATAACATCTCCTTTCGAGATGGATCCAATAGCCTGTGACACGACCATATTCGCTGATTTGCATTCCTTCTGAGCAAACTACCTCGTTACGCTTTGGCCGACATGACCACACATTGAAATAAGGGAATTACTATTAAAATATTCTTTAATGAGACTGTGGGAAATGAAACGACCCTTGCGCTATTAAGGCAAGCAACCCAAAATGGACAACCGACAACTTGTTCGCAGGCCCTGTTTGATGAAAGCCCACAGTTACGAAACCATTCCATGTTACAATTGATTAGCTTAGTGTATCATGTAATGTAAGCGTGTTCACTGTATTCAACTCGACCTGGGATCGCCGTAGCTCAGTGAGTTTGCCCTCTGTGCTGCGGAGTTAAAGGCGGTTCCTCTCTGAATGTTCCCTGCGAGCACATCTTTAGGTGTTCCCAGAGTGAGCTTTCTTTTCGTTGTGTGTGGTGTAGCATCAAATCTACCAACCATTCGCCCTGGATGCATAAATGTTAGTATGCCCACTTACCGTTGTTTGTCGTGTTTGACATAGCCCGTTCTGTTACTCCAATTCAACTTCCTATTTACCTTGAGTGTGCTTGGCCCTTAAAACTACCAAACATCCAACAGAACACCTTTGATAGCTGAGGGGTTCACTATCAACTCCAGGAGCCGTCGTAACCCACTGCACTCTTCGAGTTGCCCTGTCGCATTCCTCCCTGGGTGTATTTCTTTTTCTGTGTCAGTAAAAACTGTCATTGAGTGTGTCTGTTACTGAATATTGTATGTCTTGTGTATGCCCTTGAGCTCTAACGCATCAACTGCAGAATACGTCAAGTAAAGCCTCGTACTGACTACGATCTCATGTAATGCAATCAGCTTCAATATTCAGTCGTGCAATATTCAGAGCCTCGTGTTACAGAAAATATCCGTATAGGGCGAGGAATCCCATCAAACCTGGTGAGTTCGCTGCTTAAGACTCCCTCATCTCTATCATGAACCGAGCAACCCAAATCAAAGGTTCAATTAAACCAAATCCAAAGTAGAAAGTGGCGAAGATATTTCCAAAGAGCGTTTCTCCCTTTTGAAACTTTATTGAAAGCGGTTTCGTAATTATATAGAATGGAAATCGATTTTTAGTTTGCCTCCACGTTTCGCTCTTCGGATAATTAAATCTTTCCTTCCTTTAGGACCCTGGTCGGGTGGAAGGGCAGTGCTTGAGAGGTGAATCACGAGGCCACTCCCTCTGGCTGGCCTCATTGAGATGTCTAAGGGTTGCCGACCCCTTGGAGCACGGCCATCGAGAGGGGCTGACCTCTGGGTACCCGCTATTAGCCGAAATCGCCGGTCATTCGACTATTTTGGCACAACCCAATGGGAATCACCCATCGCTTGGAAATTGATTCTTTTGATCCATGGCGTAATTTTCATTTTCCCAGTAATACGCATTTTCTTTTTGACCCTGAATTTCAGTGATCCAGCCCCTCGGTAGTGTTTTTAAGTTTTGCAAATCTCTACTATTATAAAAGGAAGTGTCCGATTTCTGTTTTCTGTTATCAAAATCCTGACAAATCTATGGCACTTACAGTAATGGGATTTGGCACACAGGTAGTCCGAATTTTTTTTCAATTTTTTGATCGCGCCGAATTTAAAAATTCAATCTAGAACATTTTAAAATTAATTTAATATTAATTTAATTATTATTGTTTTCTTTGGAATGGCAACAGCATAAAACATTGCAGATTCTAGATTTATTTTTTCCGGTTTCATTTTGCGCTGAGGAATGATTTTTTAGCAGACGATAAAAAACAAAGTTTTAACTTTAGTTATGTAGTTCTTTTTTCTATCTCCTAGACCGTTAAATATAGAGTAAAAATTTCAACGGATTTGAAATCTGCGGAAAGTTTCACATTAGATCGATACCTAAACATGTTATTATCTTCAAATAAATAATTTTTAAATTGAATATATATCTTTTATATTTTCGCAACAGATCGTGACATCACATCAACCTTCGCGTTCAAATTTAAACAGATTGCATTTCCTGCGCTCAAACGATTTCAACGCAGGAAAGCAAAAAAATGTTTAATATTTTGACTGGCATTGTTTAATTCTTTTTTGTAAAATCGGAATCGTTAAAGATAGATTGCAAATTTCAACGAATTTGAAGTCTGCAGAAAATTTTACACCAGATTCATACCTTACACCACGGGCATGGAAATCGCCGGGCTAGCCACACAGTGGCTAGTGGAATAATATAAACGCATGATACAAAATATTCTGCTAAGCAAGTACCTTGCTGGAAGTTTATTGTTTGATTGTTTTGATCCATGGGCGTATTTTTTCTTTTCTTTTTGACCCTGCATTGCAGTGATCCAGCCCATCGGTTATATGTGTAAATCTTAAAAATGGAACAACATAAACGCGTGATACAAAATATTCTGCAAAACAAGTACCCTGCTTGAAGTTTATTGCTTGATTGTTTTGAGACGTTGCGTATTTTTTATTTTCCCTTGCAGCCGTAGCCCAGTTGAAAGAGTAGCGTGTTAATAGGGTTGCGAGTTCGAATCCAACCAACACAATCGTGTACAAAGGGGGCTGGTATAAGTTAAGTCTGTCGTGGCCTCAAATAACCTCATGTTAGAGTGGAGTGCCTGCTTAGGTGGGACCTCATGATCTGACCGTGGTTTAAAATTAGGTTGATCTTTTCCTTCGGGAGAAGTTCTACATTCGTTTGTTTTATTTGACTTTGCTGAACAGCATTCTTCTGGTTCCTGCGCAACCGTAGATAGATCGGTTCTGATAAGTTTATAGTGTTTGTGGGAATGTATATATTTTTTCGTTTGTTGTAGAGTGCATGTCTAGCTTCAAATTGAAGAACTTGTGATCCTATTTTCATTGTTGTCTGTTTTTACTTTGGAATTTCGTCAAACAATTAATGTTTTATTGTGTTAAAATGTGTGTTTTCAATATTAAACGTAGTGTGTTTTCAATATTAGACACAGTGTGTTTTCAATATTATTACAATTAAAGCTACTTTAATTAAACTCATGTCCTTGAGTTATGGAATCTGCTATTTAGTATGATTTTGTCCCTTCAATAGGATGAATAAGTATAACGTGTAAGACGAGAGGAAACATCTTATTTACTTGACCCACTGAAAAAAAGGGACATTTTCTATCCAGCTTGTCATGAATGCCACCCAAATGATCTAGGGAATATTTAATATGGTTACCTTGAACAGCTATACTGTTGTTTATACTATTGATAAAAGTAGTTCTTGGGGTACGGAATCCCATGAACCCTTTATGTGGTTTCGACGAGATATCTCATTCATCAAGATCCGACCAAGTTTACTAATGACGAGAATTCTCGGGTTTTGAGTGCGTCGTTCATTCAATACCTACCTTTTATTTTTACATTTCTTTTTTCCCCTACATTTCAGTGGCCTCTGAATTTTTTGAAATGTTGTGCAAATAATTAGCATCTACCAGCAGAAGGGTTCAATTTGGGTCTGTTTGTATTGGATCGCAAAAACGAGGAAAATATCTTTCTGGCTTGTATTAGGGGGAATTAATAAAAAATTATTGTTTATTATTAGCATCGTGACTTTTTCCTCGCTTAACGTGACCCGAGGGGGTCAAACTGTTTCTACTTTTAGTCCTGAATTTCGCTCTTGTGGCACTGCGCGTGACTGCCAATCAATTGCAAAAAGCAATTTGTTGGGCGACCATCAGGGGTAGACTATTCCCGGTGCCATCATCATGAGTGTTTGCATGATCTCGACTCCTATCATTAGCTTTTACACTCACAAAACGGCAAGCTTTTGTAGAAAGCCGCTTTGTGCAAATCAACAAAGGCCAGCTTCATCCACGGACCTTGCTGACCTCAATTGTGGTCCTCCCACATGCTATGGGAGACGTTATGATCTGGGCGGCATTTCAAGTTCCAGCATTGTTCGATTGACAGAATTCTATACCCCATTTCTTCTCTATCCATTGAAAGTTGAAATAAGGCTTTCTCTTCGGGTCCGAATCGAAACAACTTTTTATCATTCGTGTGAAGCTGAATTTTCCATGATTATATAATTTACATGTGTTGTCTTCATTTCTTTCATGCTTGTATTTTTAGTATACTTATTTGAAGTAGATCTACTTTGAAGAATAATGGGGTTTGCTACATTGATTTCATGTTTGACTCGTTATTGCGTTGTGTATTTCGCTCATAACAATTCCACATGCAAACGCTATGGAAATCATTCATTTGCGTTCGTTTATTTCGCGTCTTCGACGAAAAATCGTAAAAACATTGACCAGATCACTTCCAAAACACAAATTTGGGATGTATATTAATAAAATGGATATTTTTTGTCTCTGTCTTATACTCTTTTGTGTTGACATTTTAACTTTTAGATGTGCATTGTTTTTACTGCTACCGACACCAAGTCTGGGTGGTGGCGGTTGCTATAGAAACGGGACTCGTTCATTTTTAATTGGGATGACTTAATTTTATTTTGTTTTTGCGTTTGTTGACTGTGAAAAGAGGTGGTTTACTAGTAAATATCTTGGCGACAGGTAAAAATCTTACATATATGTCCAATTTATCATCAAGCGTTCCACTGTGACAAGCCTCCAACTATTTCCTATGGAAAATAGGATACGGTCCGGCAACAGACAGGCTTTGGAGGAATCCTTGTCGTAGACAGACAGTATTAATACTAAATCTATCGATTTCAAAGGAAGTGCTGTCTGTCTACCGCGAGATCTGCTCCAACAAAGTCTACTTTTGGTTCCGTAGAAACGAACCTTATCCTATTATCCATAAAAATGTATTCAAGTTTGTCGTTATTGGCACGCTTGACTATAAATTGGACATATATTTAAGAGTTTTACTTGTTGACTAGACATGTACTAGTAAACTTTCCGTCAACATTAGCTCTTTCTGTAGCCGCTGCCACCACTCACACTTGGGTGTTGGGATGAGTTCTTGCGATAGACAGACAGCCGAGTGTAGTTGTGTGAGATACCTACTGGGTTTGGTTTCATTGCTCAGAATAGTGAACTAACGTATACTGAGCATTGAATCTCCTTGTTCGATACTCCTGCAGATTTGGTGCATTCCTCCCTGGGGGTATTTTTCTCAGAACGATGCCAACTGTGGGAACGCATTGTTTACCTTCCACCTAATGTAAGCAATCAAGTTCAAAACCACGTGACTCGAGTGCCGCACTATCATGTAATCGGTGTAATTAGTCCTCACATGTAGCAAATAATAACGGAGACTAGACCTATCCTGCAAACCTCCACTCAAAGTGTACTTTCGTTCCACAGCAAACCAGTGCAGGTTTGTCTACTGTCATATCTTGATCGATTTTTTATTGCTTCCAAGTGTCAATTTAAACTCTGAAATTGTGTGCTACTCTTGTCAATCGAAGCAATACATTACAATACATTAAAGTTTGCTATTAGGGTTAACGTATGCGCATCGATACCATAACGCCAAAAAAGTGAGAGCCCTTTATCAAAATAAGAAAATTCGAAAAATAAGAAAATTTTGACAGAAAATGAATGTTCTCGCTCAAGAGGACGAAAAACACAATCTCCCGATTTCATTGGTTAGGGGATTCTTTGCTCGCTGATCCAATTTTGAATCCAATTTCTGAAAGACGAATCGATTGGACATCACCCCAAAGAAAACAAAACATGCCGAAGATAATTGCAAAAGAGATGGACATTTGAAGTTGATCGATAGGATTGAATTTTCACTTTCCGAAACAGCAGCGACATGGGGACTCCAGTCTTTCTGAAATCGGCGCGCAGTTGGCGCTGGAGCAGCTAATGGACATTTCTACTTCCAAATAGCGATAATTGGAATCGTAATTTAGTTTCGACCCTCTACCGAATAGGTTAATAAGCACGTTTCCCACAGTACCGTGTTCCTCCTCGATCGATCGTGTGATTGTTTCGTATTTATTCTACTGAACCTCTTGGAAGAGTATTTGGTCGGTAGGTATTCTGCTGCTGCCAGGCTTTCCAACCGTCCTCCCACGCTCGCGGATCACGATTTTCTGCCGCCTTTTTGTTTGCTTCCCCTGCGTCACCTTTTCGTGTTGACGATTCTTGTTCAACTATCACTAGTAAAGATTCCCAGGTTTGGCCATTTTGAATACAGTTCGTGTTTAATTTTCTAATATAACTATCTAATATATCAAAGGGGCTTTATTAGCATGAATTCTTAAAATAGTAGCAAATTAAGTTCTCATTTTAAGGTTACGCTTCTGGTTAAATCCTTAACTTTTCAATGTCTCCGTTGCAGCCTTGAGGTTCCATTATTTCATGTCCCAAACTGAGGTCAGTTGCGATAAATTCCTCTGAGGTAGATGTATCGGTAATGTTTTTTGACAGCAAGTATTATCAAAAAATATAAAAGCTGGCCATGAGGGCCTGACAACCCCGTATTAGTTTATTCTACTTTTTGAGGGAATCGAGGAAAATCGATGCGATACTTCCTTGTCATCCGAGGTCGTCTTCGATCATGAGTGCTTCACGAAGCAGAACAGTCGGGGGTGTTACTTCGAAATATTTGGAGGATCCTTTTCCTGCACATGAGTAATACTGCACGAAATACCTTGTCTTTCATTATGGTTTGGGTGTCGACTGTGGTGGATCCATCAAACACTGATGATGGGGATAAAAGTTGGCTTCAGAGAACTTTAATTAAATATCTTGGTATATTTATATGCACCTAGTATTTGGAATCTCCTCCCAATTCGTGTTCCCAGAGTTGCTTCGGACAATTGGCCTTTCTTTTTTGAAAAATATTTCTAGGTTGCGCACGAAACGAAAACATGTTCTCTTTTTTTCTGTTTGGAGAAAAAGTGGTGTTGTGGAAGGTGCCACTTCTTTTCACCGAGCGCGTGGAGCCTTTATGTGGTGGGTGGGTCGGACTCTTCCGTGGTCCCGTTTCTAGGGTGAATCTCTTCGATTCAAGTGTTTTTGTGGACTGCGAAGATCTGGAGATTGGGTCCAGACGGGAAATATTAACCTAAAAATACCCTCTCACTCATTGAAGATTAACTGTCCAGCTATAAACAATAAACCTTGGAATAAACCGTGATTTTGAAAATTTTCTAACTGTAATCAATATATATAAATCCGAGTTGGTGTCTTTCTGTACCCTATACAAATCTACACAGCTTTAGGAGAATCCCCACCAAATTTGGTACACTCATTGTTTCGAATTATGCGGGAAACACGGGCTACTTATTAACCCTGTTCGATTTGTCCTGGGTGTGCAGAGGAGGTTCAAACAATTCGAAATCCATTTAGGAAAAACATTGAGTATTTTTACGATCACGTTGGGACAAATTCACATCAAATTTAGGCATGGTTGGAAAAAACCCGGGTTGTTTTGAAAAAGCCCAACCCACAGTTTTCTTTAAAAAAACCATGTAAAACTTTTTTTAAGATCCAGGTTTTCAAAAAAAATAAAAAATTTAACACAAACTTTTTTAAAAGAAATATTTTTAGTACCCAAATAGAAGTTTAAAAATTAATTTTTTGTCAAATTTGTTTTTGAGCATTCTTTTTATGAAAGTGTCCTTAAAACATATTGTGGAAGTAAATAAATACTTCTCTCTCCGCAACCACCGCGTCTCTCATGGATTATTAAAGGAAAAGGGTGGACTCATGCCTCAAATTCCAAATGATACACGTTGCAATTCGCTAGCTTAATGTGTTAGCACTTTCGTCAAAAACTCTCACAAATGTGTGGAAATTTTGAATGAAAATGAACAGCGAGTCGACTCGAACATTGGAAGAATTGTAAGTAATGTTGTGCTGTACCGCGAAAGTTCAGCGTTACAGAAGCAATTAAGAGAAGTTTCTGTAGCTTTAGATAGGTTGCAGGCAGATTCAGCAAACTTCTCAACAGCTGTGGAGGCTGGATTGACCTCAACGTGAGTATTGCATTGTTGTCATATAAACAACAGATAAACAAATGATGGATAAAGCAATGCAACCATTTTTTTACGTGGCTAATATAATGGACCCATCCATGTATAGGCAACAGATTGTCAGAGAGGCAGGGGGAAACTTGGTTGCAATCTATGAAACCTAAATACACTACCCTATAATAATGGACCGGACAGCAAGATGTGATGGTATAAGGGAAATAATACATGCTTTAATAAGGGGGATGTCCCCTACGTGCTGCAATTACACTAACAACCCTTCTGGGCATACTGTTAACAAGGTTTTGATGCACAGCTATGGGTATATGTGTCCATTCCTGCTGCAAGAATGTCGCCAGTTCAGCTGTAGATTTCGGACGTGGTTCCCTGGTCCGTAAGCGTCGCTCTAACTCGTCCCACAAATGTTCTATGGGGCTTAGGTCGGGACTCTGAGCAGGCCAATGAAGACGTTTTACATCTATATCTTGATACAATTGCTTGACAGACGCTGAAACATGACATTCGTCCATTTCATAAAATTGCCTTATTGTCCAAAATGTTCATGTAGGCCTTCAATTGACCAGGAACAACAACGAAAAACACCCCAAACAAGTAGTCGATTTTATGCAAATCCGCTGGTCCATTATTGTAGGATAGTGTATATACTAGGTGTCTTAGCCTTTAAAATCAAAGACAGTGAGTTGTTATCACAAAACACTTTCAATGTAGATGTTTTCAACTTGTACAAAAATAATCCTTCCAAGTGGTGCTTGCTAATGAAAATTTGAGAAGTTGCCCGAAGGATTCTGCAGGTTTTTCGCTCAACTCCTCAGCTGCCCATTTTCGTCAATCGTTGAACGTGTTTTCTCTACATATTGCAACATAGGGACAAAGTTGATAAATAGAATAGGGGCAGAGAAAGCAGGAAAACTGTTCAAAGTTCAGTGTTTCCCGAAGATAGACGATGACACTCAAGAATGGTAGCTTGTTATAGATAATATGTGTACCAAACTTGTGAATTAAAAATAAAACGTCTATAAAAGTTGTCAATTCTGTTAAAAAATTTTATAACTACAATTTTGTATGTATTTGTTAACGCTGAAACTTTTGCTTATTTTAAAAATGTGGGCAAAATTGAAATATTTTTTAAGAGAAACCCAAAATTGGGTTTTTCAAATAGGTTTTATTGGGAAAAAAAACCATTGGGTCCAACCCTGAATTTGGTACACTTTTTAGAATCCTGTGGGACACTGACTAAATATCAATCCCCGTTCTATTTGTCCTAAGTCTGCAGAGGAAGCTAAACATAATTCGAAACCCCCATAGGAATAGAATGGAGTAATATTAATATGAATTCCAAACAATTCAACTAGTATGTATATTACATTCTACCTAAAATATATAAGATGTGAGGGTGACAGAGGGACATATTTTGAGAAACTTTCATATGTACCTTTGTGTTTTGCGCAGCATGGCCAGATAGGACTCTTGCGCCATAAAACCCAACCAATCTATTTAGTGCCGAATGGCACTGAATAAGTTTACTTTGGGAACATATTTTGGGATGGTCAGTGGACTTAGATAGGTGCTTCCAGATTCTTGTGTTGTGTAATGAAAAATGTAGACCTTCAAAACCCGATTCTTGAATACATATATTGTAAATGCAGCTTCATTTAGGTGGTCCTGCAGATCCACTATATTATATGTTACATAATACGAAAGATGTATAAGATGTGGAAACAAGATTTGATAGGCTCATTGTATGCTCATAATATACTTTGAGAAACAGTGTTGGGCGAAATTGACTTCCTTTACTATTTAAGCCTACATAAACCAGTGACATTTCCAACCTGTGTATGGTATTGAATTTATTAATCGCCGATTTTATGACGATTTTATCCTTCTCTGGGAATTTAACTGTATTAAGTGGGTGACTTAACGACGAAGTTGCCTTGATTTTAATCCGTTTCAGGGAAATTATTAAGTGAGCTACTTTACCACGATATATTACATTGCTTTGTATCCATTCATGGGAATTCAATTGTATTAAGTGGGCGACTTTATGAATTGCGGAATATTTTATGTAAAACATATTGGCTTACCTGGTCCTATCAAATTCACAAGGGTAGTTAAAATGTTCTTTTCCATCTTTTATTTGGGAGTTTAGCCTGTATGTAGTTTTCGTATTTAACCTTTAACTGTAAAACATTTTATCAAAATTTTTCAATTTTAACCGTCGAACGTTTAATCTATTTTAATTCACACCTTAATTTCAGATGTCATGTTTACGGAGAGAGTCACCATTCACGTATTTTAACGGTTTGCATAGCATTGGTTATATCTACCATATTTGATTTTATACTATTTACTTTGTTTGGTTCTTATCACGATTTTATTACATTCAATGGAAAAATTAGATCCTTCAAAGTCCGTTTTTAATATAAATAACTGTTTCTAACGGCACTTTTCTTAGATTTATCCAAAAATATAGGGTGAACCAGTCAGTAATTGGTCAGCTAGTGCTTATTTTTCATGAAAAAAATTCGTTCATTTGCACGTACAAAAGGTTTTTGTACTTAGTATCTGGTAAAGACAGTGATTAAATTGCGCTGTAGTACAATTTTTAATGTTTGATAGTTTTCTTAATTTTTATCTGTTTAAGTTCAGAACAACGAATGGACCAGTAATTGATCACTACACATCCAGCATTTGCTCACTACACATCCAGCATTTGCTCACTATTTATTTTTCCGATAATTAAAACACATGCAAATATTTTTACGATCGTCAGTACATCTGTAAGAAATGTAGCTAGGTTAGACATTTTTTGCATGACATTCTATGTAAATTTTAGTAAGAGTCCACAATCGGAGATTTCATAGATCCAAATGATTTGACATCTGATTATTTTTTTTTATCAATAAAAATGTTAATTAGTGAACTCCAAATTGAGTACTATGTAAATAATACCCAACTCTAACTCGTATTTCTTTGTTTTTGTAGGGAGAACTTTTCCAAATCACCCGTTCTACTCTCAAGCCCTTGGATCCGGACAGCTGTCTCTCTTCAATCTGCTGAAGGCGTACTCTTTGCTCGACAAGGAAGTTGGATACTGTCAGGGTCTTAGCTTTGTTGCTGGAATATTGCTTCTGCATGTAAGAAATCATGTTTCGTTTTCATTTGGAGTGGGTTTTTATATTTAGCTACATGGCGGGCCAAATGTCACGAAAGGTTTCAATGTTTACTAACTCCTTTATCTTTAGTTTAAAATGTACCATACCATAGTGTTTTATACAGTACTAGGAGTTCCGCTAACGCTCGCCAACCCCTGGTGATTTCAAATCAAAAATTGTTGATAAAAAACCAACACTCCTTTTAAAAGCGTCTTGGTGAGTGTCAGGTGTGAATGGCTTCGTAAACCAACACACGAAATAAAGGCTTGATTGCTGCCCAAGTTCAAATTCTAAGGAATCAGTCCTACCACCACCCAAATTGACACGGGCCTTAATCTCCCTATAGGAGAAAAGAAATTTTGAATTATTTCGAGAAATCAGTCCCACTAACACCCAACATGACACAGGCATGTCGCCTCATTCCTTCCCTGAAAGAGAACAAAAGAAATTAACTGACGTTTGGAAGACGTTGAGGAAACAGGAATTGATCTTGAAAAGGAATCAGTTCCATCACCACTCGTCTCAACACGTACATGTCGCATTACTCCTTCCCTGAAAGAGAAAAAAGAAATTATTTAAGGAATCAGACCCACGCGACATGACACGGGCATGTCGCCTCATTCCCTCCCTGAAAGAGAAAAAAAGCAAAATTAACAGGAACTGACGCTTGGATGACCGTGAGGAAACTGATCTTGAAGTTCTAAGTTGTGAAATACATAAAATTCAATGCAATATTCCCTTCTATATTATATTTTGTATCTATTTTCCATCTTTTACTAAGATAGTAATGTTTTCAGCAGACACACATCTTGACAAAGCAATGTTGACCATGTGCAAATATGGGACGTTCTATGTAAATACCTACTCGTTCAAAAGTCTTACCTTGTGACTTGTTGATAAAAATTAATTCTAAAAGTCATAAAGCTAACAAAAAAAGCAAGAAACAATAAAATTGCAGAAACGATAAAAAAAATCCAAAGTAAGCCTCACTGATTCCGACAAACGTAATTCAAAACCAAAATGATAAAAATTAACTATACCAAATTAAACAGTAATAAACAACAAAAAATTGCATAAATGAAAAAAATTATTGAAATAGTCTTAAAGCTAATGAAAAAAGCAAACTATAAAATTGCAGAAACGATACAAATGCAAAAGAAAGCATTCTGAAATGGCGCGAAATTTTACTCACGGCTGAAGACTGAAAATTTGTATGTTTTGCTTACGTGCGGTAGAAATTTCGCTTTTTTTTTTCCCTCTAACACTTAATACACCCTAAACTAATAACAGCATCGGGAAAAAACTTGTCCGTCTTGTTCCCTGTACAATTTTGAACAAACCATGTTAATTTCGTAATTTTCTGATGCGCATCTTCTCGAGAAACCGTCTGAGAGCGAAAAAAAAAGAGTTTTCAATCCTGCGGCAGTAACTTTTTTTTAATATAGAGAGATACAGGAAATAAATTGACACTAGGCGTAGAAATGATATATTTTAAAGTTGCGTTGAAAATTGCCTTCTAGTGCAAAAACCTGTTTCAAATTGTCACCAGTTTTAGGGACAATTTGTTTTTCCTTCTTGGACTTTCCTTGGCTCGTTGCTTGACGATATGCATCAGAATTATTGTTCCTCGGGTTTGGTAGTAGGCCATTTTGTATCGACTATCTATCTCGTCCTTAGGGAAATTGACCAGATCATGAACGAGATATTTCGTCGAAACACTTGGAGGAAACAAATGGCGCGTGTTCATTTTCGCACAATTGTGCCCTTTCCGTTTTTGATGACTGTTTCAGGTACCTGTAATTTCAGCCCTAATATTGTTCTCATCTGTGAAACAGTGTCCGCCTACGGCGTCCAATCCAATCCAATCTGTTTGAGGTTCTTACACCTTCAACTGTGGCTTTGCTTCGAACCGACCGTAATAGTCCTTTTATCCAGTGCGACGTTAATTAACCTAACCGAGCTTAATATGCCTGTTAGTGGAAGTTCGAACAACCCATCTACACTCTCTACCAATAAGTATTTAGACACCTGCGATAGAAAAGGAAAACAAAGTTTATTCATATTCAATAGTTGGTAAAGCCCTCCGGGGCATGCTTTCCACAATTCCTTGTATGACGGCTGGTGGTGTTTCTTCCACTCGGCTTTTGGGGAAGACATGTCAGTTCCTTCACTGATTTTGGACGGTTGTTGCACCCCTTAATTAGGCGATTCAACTCGTCCCAGAGGTTCTCGATAGGGTTCATGTCTGGGCAGACCAGTTCATTCGGTTAACCCCATTGTTACCATTCCATGGTGGACCTCGCAACATGACAGCGTGGGTTGTCAAAGACTTATGGGCGGCAGCACGACCATGAAAACCAAGCAGATGTGCTTCCTTACGGATGGTATTAATCGAAACAACATTACCGGATGCCTGTTGAAACTCCTGGAGTGTATGGGTGCGGCGGTTCTTCGGAATTTATCTGGACAGCACCCGTGGGTCTCCCAGTTTCGTGGGTCTGCCGACTCGGGGCACATTCCGACAATCACCGCTCACCTTCCACTTCGGAATCACATAGGCCACTGTCGATTTTGGGTAATTCAGCTCGCTAGATATTAAGGATTTCTGTGATACCCGACGATTACACCTTTCTCGAAATCAGATAACACACAATATTTAACGGCAGAGGGCGTGACGTATATCAGGAGCGCAGATATCGTCATTTGTATGGGTGTCCAAATACTTATTGGTAGATAGTGTATTAGTCTAGAGAATCTGTTACACCATAGGGCGTCGTGGCTCAAAGGGTTATCCGACTGCCTTTGCTACGCGCGAGTTGATTTTCTGTCTTCTGTGTCAGTTATCTTTATTTGTGTGTTTCCATTACTTGACGGTTGTTTGTCTTGTGTTTGGCCAAGTTGCGCCATGGAACCCAACCCACTTTCACGCCATAATGGCGTTGCTCATTGGATCAGAAGTATTGTTACTTGGATTTGGTAGTAAAATTTTGCAATCTGTGTTTGCTGCTCGGTCGTGAATTTTTCCATGGTTAATCTATCTAATAGTCTATAGGGAATCAGTGAGTTCTTGGAGTTGGCGGCGCATCTCTTGGAGTATCTCTTGCATTGGGATATCTCCCTGGATGTATTTCTCTGCCAGTAAACTGCCATCGTGTGTGCGTGTCTATTACTTGATATTGTGTGCCAAATAGGGCCCTTTCGCTTTAAACCCTTCAAATAAACCAATCGATTGGCCTAGGTTTATACTTTATCCGAATTAAAAAATGTTCCAGGGACGCCAATTTCGAAATTTTTGAAGGGAAAACATCGGAATCCGGTTGCTAGACTTACGAAAACCTTATTAAGAAAATAGTTTTTATTTTTAAAATTCAAATGTTTTGGCCAGTTTTTCACCGTCCGTTTCATACACAATTTGTGTTTGAGTCGATTGATTCATTCTGTATCTGAGCAACTGAGATAGTAGATTTGTTTTCCGTCTCTTTTGAAAAGTTTGTTACATTTCACGCATGCTTTGCCCCTTGAGTTTTCCTTCTTTCAATTTGTTACCTCGATGGTACTGAAGACAGCTCTAGCATTGATTTATGAGCGCAACTAATAAAAACGTCTTGAAGCCCTGTATCTAAAATATGGTTTCTTCGGGGAAGTAAAAACGCCACGATACGAAATAAAATCGGAGTTGCACAAAGAGGCTGTTGTCGTCAGATAACATTTTTAAATGAAAAGATTTAATGTCCCCTCTGTGAATTTTCTCCGAGTGAAAGAGAACGTGAAAGGTATCTCCATACATATTTACCATTCGATAGTTCCACAAATGGGATGTAAGGTAGATTACCAACGGGAGGGGTGCACTCAAATGTCCTCGCGTTGGCATGGTTCAAAATTACGGGCTCTTCGGTGCTTTCCCTTGGTGAGTGGGACGGTAATTAACAACCTACCTACCTAACAAGTTGAAATAATGGAAAGGAATCTTTATAAAACGTTTCAAGACTATTTATCCCAAGCGATCTTTTTCTGCTTTCATCGCATTACTCCAGACTTGTTCAGACCAAGGGCCACAAATTCCATGACACCTGTTAAGACGCCAACTTTTACGGATTATCCGTAATTTTTACGGATTTGTAATATTTCGATCGAGCAATCGAAATATGTCATTCTCTGCAACCATCCACTCAAATTTTGTATCGGACTTGATGAGTGCTAAGACGAAGCAATGAATGAGTTGGAAAATGAGTTTTGTTGTCTTCACTGCACGATTTATCTGTGATAATAAAAGGACCGTATTGATGTGCAGTGGGTTCAAGTAGCTAAAAAAAAATTGGCTGATGGACTTCTAAAATTTGCTAGATTGGCCAAAATCATGCTTTCGATTCTGCTCCTCCCACCATTCCAACGTAGAGTGAGAGAATCTTCAGCATCGTCACAGAAATAACCGAACTGAATGCCGTTCTCTCATTTCTAACAAAACGTTTGAAGAGTTGTTGGTGTTGAAGACACAAAACCTCAAACCTTGTTTTGAGCAGAAATTCAGTGCAGAATTATTAAACAAAACCCAACAAGCTACTGCAGCTTCATAGAATTTTTCTGCAGCCCCATTGTCTGGGTATTACACTAAATAAAACCACTTTGTATATAGAACATGTATTTTTTTCTTTCATCTACTGGTAAGTAAGCTTTATGCAACACCAATGATCTGTATAATCCTGACACAAGTTTAAGTGGTATGTAACATACCGTTTCGGATGAAATGTGTCGGTACTCATTAAGTGAATCGGGTTTTTTTACAGTGGATGTGTTCAGTTTGGTATTAAAACACTACGGCTTTGCGATGTTTCTGCAGTTAATAACAATGTGAATTTTTACTTATGCATTTTTAAATGCAAATAATCTCTACTATTATAAAATGAAGTGTTTGTCTGTTTATTTGTATATGTTCACGTTCCTGATGAATCTATGGCGCTTACAGTAATGGGATTTGGCACACAAATAGTCCCAATTTTAAAATTCAATCTCGAACATTTTTCAATTGGAATTTAATTGAAAGTACGTGAGGGTTGCCGAGCGGAACGTAAAACGAGCTCCTTTCTACCGGACCACGAAAGACATTCCACCCCGCATCATCTACTTTCAAAGCTGTCGACGGTTTTCGCAATAGATTGTGACGTCACGGCTTTCGCAAGATATTGTGACGTCACATCTAGGCTACGAATTCCCATTTGGTTTGCGAAGAAAACCGACACTACGGGCAACGCCATGTAGCTGTTATCCAATAGGCTACGAATTGCTTCACAAACCAAATGGGAATTCGTAGCAATCACCGGGGGCTAGCGAGGTCACACCAGACCCCACGAAAAGAACTGTCACGGCCAACGCCGTGCTGGCCACGCAGTGGCTAGTAGATATTGTGACATACGTATATTTCTATTACACATGAATTCATGTATTTATGCTGTGTTTTATGTCCAAGGGCGTAAACGTTTTTCTGATGCACAGTTTTCAAAGTTGGCAAGTATGCAAGGGCTGCATAGATTCCATGTGACCTGTTAAGACCAAGGGCCCCATAGATTCCATGTGAATGTGCCATGAAAGTTATCTATCATATTAGTTTTACTTATCATTGTTACAAAGATAATAAAAAGTAAATAAAGAATTGTATTTGATGCTGCATTGGGGATTGATTTTGCGGTTGTTTCAAAATTTGGTTCCATTTGTGTTGTAGCCAAGCGCAAAATGGATTCAAAATTTTCATTCGTCAACCAGTTGCTGTTTTTCGTTTCGTTAATATCCATGACTGAAACGTTTACTACTTTGTTGTGCGCAATTTATTAAAATTAAAAGAAGAAATAGTGTGGAAGATTATCTGTGCATCCCTGCATTACTCTATTTCCTTATTTATTCCTCTTTTTAGACTTTTTTTACTTATTGTCTTGTATGGCCAAGTATGGCCCTTGCGCCACAAAACCCTACCAACCATTTTCAGGTGCTGAAGCCCCACCACTCTGAAAGGTCAAAAAGATATTTTGTTACATGCAACAAAGTGTACTTGTGTATCTACGTGATATTTATTGACGTAAATTTTTACTTGTCGAGCGCCAAGAACGATGCTAACTTCTGAGTTGGCCTAATGTCCTAACGCTATAGACCCAGCAAACATTCCAGGCACCATTCTTTGTGTACTTCAGATAGTGCAACTCTTTTGTGTATTTAGGATGGTACAAATTTCAATCATCTATCAATGTAAAGTCCACCAAAGTTTTTTTTGTGTGTGACTGTGAAAGAGTACAAATTTATTTCAATTTTCAGTTGCCCGAAGAACATGCTTTCTTTATGTTGAAGTATCTGATGTTTGATTTGGGCCTTCGAAGGCAATACAAGACTGACATGGTTGCTTTCCAAGTGAGTATTGCATCAATCTTAGTTTGCGAATACTATGCATCCAATTTGAAGACCGTCTTTACTTTCAGATGCAGATGTATCAGTTATCTCGATTGATCCACGACACCCATAGAGACCTCTACGAACATTTGGAGAAGTTCGATATCGGCCCTACTTTGTATGCTGCACCTTGGTTTCTGACGCTCTTCGCCTCGCAGTTTCCTGTTGGATTTGTTGCGAGACTCTTTGGTAAGTTACCAATTGTACAGTCATGAACGAATCCTTGTTACTTTTGAAATGATTTCAAAATCAAAGTCGATTTTTTAATGAATAATAATAAGCATTCAATTTCGATACGAAATGGCCCAGCTGGTAGAGTTAATAAACCGTTGTGTGCTGATGCACATTAAATCTGGCGTGACATCAAATGTCCTCGTTATCTTGGTGTGGAAATGTATTGCTGAGGTGTTGACCTCGTCATCCGACCGTGATTCAAACTTACGAGATTTTTCGTTCCCTTCAAGATTGATCTCGGGCCGCTGTATTGCTCCAGTACGACGTAAATTCAAATACCTGCCTTCAGTCAGAATGAAAATATATCGGAGAGACTGGCCAAAGGCTGACTTGCTACTATTTTTCGACCTTGGCGGAGTAGGGTACTTTAAATAAAAATCGTTTCAACATTTTGGCGACTTGTCGAAAATTTTAGCACATTTTTAAAATTCAATATTGGTCAACAAAAATTTAGTTCATTTTTTTAACAAGGAAAGGGGACGGAAAAAATATTTTTCGGATTTTTCTTTAAGGAGAAAATTTTCCAAGAGACTCCAATTTTTTAAAGTTTTGACCCCATGAAAGAAAAACGTCGGAATCTGGTTACTAGACTAATGCAAATCAAATTGAGAAAGTATTCAGTTTTTAAAATTTAAATTTCTCGCGAGATTTTCAACGTGTTTTTTGTGCCCATTTTGTACTTTGGTCGATTAATTTTGTATTTTTGCAACTCAAATAACTACTCGAAATAGTTTAAGGGAAGATTTTTTTAGCAACTGTTTTAAAAAAAGTATGTTACTAGTTGGCAAGTCCTTTGTCTAGTAGCTCTGAGAAAGTCACTAAAAGTTGTTTATTAATTTTCGAATATCTGTGAATTTTTGCTTTTATCTTTCAAATCCAGCGCCCTTTTATAAGGTTCTACTCTGACTGGACTGTGAAGCAGCTCATCTCATGAAAATTGGCGCAGCTTTTCGCCATAAAACCCTAACATCCATGCCAATCTTTAGAAAAAGGGACAAAATCTGAAAAGAATTCTAGGTTGATTCTAGATTAGCGTAATTGAGACAACGAGCGGCCATGTACTAGTCACGACCTAAGGTGCTTTGGCGGTGATCTAGAGTGTTAGGTATAGCATTGATAATTGCCATTTAATCTGTAATACAGTTAATGTGGTCCGATCAAGTTCTATTCCAAGGTACAAGTGACAGAAAACGGGAACCTATAATTAGGTTTACTGCTTAGGTTGCTGGATTGAAGTCGTAAACATCTGGATCCAACAACGGCATTTGGGAAATTTTGGTGCAGAATAGGTCTGTTCTCTACGGCGATATGTATATCCGCTTGGGGATGAGCCTTTTAGGCGAACTATTTGATTCATGTATTATCACTTCTGTTTCAGATCTCATCTTCCTTTTTGGTATGGATGTCGTCTTCAAAGTATCCTTGATTTTACTTGGAAAGTACAAAGACATGATTTTGAGCTGCGATGGTTTTGAGCCGGCCATGAACTTCCTCAAAACTGCTCTGCCTTCGATTGATATTTTGCACATGGAAAATATCTTTGCTCAGGTATGCATTGCTTGTGTATCACACCTAAAAGACCCGAAGCAATGTGTTTTGAAGGAATTTTCGTTACTAGAGTGCGGATGGCCCGGAGAAATCAACCATTCTTTTAAAAATTATAAAACGTCCATGAAATTAAAAATATTATAATAATATTCGACGTTTTACATACTTGTCTAACGTTTCAAATTTTCATTTCATGTTTGGAATAACAAAAGTCTTGCGTAAAATCCTGCTAAAGAAATTTGAAGTCCTCTGCCACCATTTTCGTGAATGAGTATTTTTCATTATTTCCAATATGCATCACTAAACTTAATTTCACCTTATTTTCTTTATTATAGAATTTCTAGTTACTTTACTCCATCCTTTACATGATTTTGAGTTTTGACATCAAAAGAGACGAGTCTCACTGTTTTTTACCATTAAATCTGCCTTAGTAGAAAAAGGCCCAATGTCCAATTTCGCTGATTTTCAGTTGTGTACAAATCACTTCAATGTAATGAAATTGTTAAAAAATTGCGAAAGACCTATCAATACATTAGAAATTAATCAAAACATTTAAAAGTATTGCTGTACATTCAAAAATTTAGAAAAATAATAATTACTAAATCAGCTGTTACGAAAAGCCTGCAAAATTGACGCTCGCCCCATTTAATACTAAGATACATCAATATTGTCTACAATTAAGGAAATTTAGCTTTTTCCAGAGGTTGCACATATCGCATCCCGGCAAGAAAAGTGACCCAACTCAAAACTACAGAATTTGAGAAACATCAACTTAAAGGATACTATAAAACTTATATAAACTGAAATGGTATAAGCTTCTTTTAAATTTTAGGTAAGTATTTATGGTGGTAACTTCTATTATATTCTATAGAATAGTAATATAACACGCATATCCTCATACATATTTTTCAATGACATAACATCAAAATTTTTATTTTTTGAGTTGTGTCACTTTCCTTGCCGGGGTGCGATATGTATGTACATGTAGTAAGGTGCAAAAGCTTCTTTGTATCCATGAGAGCGCCTTAACAGACAAGCGTTTCCGATATTTAAAGCCCTATCCGTCAATGGATGACATTCACTGCAACAAATGTAGCTATGGGTAGAGGCTAAAAATATCTAAGATACAAAAGTTTCTGTTGGGTCCCTTTTTAGTTTATTTACTAAGGACTATTATCTTTGGAAAAAGCCACCATAAACAGTAGGGTAATAACCTCAACATTTTGCCAAGCGATTTTCATTGTGGTTAGATTTATCTTGTCTTGAATGAAAAGGAATTTCAAATTGGGTGACCAAGGCCTACACTCTGTGTTCAAAACATGTAGTGATAGCGATATAAGTAATACATTAAGCACCAATAGTTGTACTAAGGAAAAAGGCATAATTTTAACAAAAAAGCACATTTAGGATCTATTCAACAATTATTAGAACATCTGGGTTATACATATGACACTATAAAAAATCCTAACATTCAGCATTATCAATAATTCGCTCGAAACATAATCTCTCAAAATAAAAATAAAAGTTACCACCGCCGCAGAATTGAAAACTGGGTTTTTTCGCTCGATTCTTAGACGGTTTCCCGAAAAAAGTACGGATCAGAAAATTACGAAACTAACATGGTTTGTTCAAAATTGTACAGGGAACAAGATGAAAAATATTTTTTTTTTCCGATGCGACTATTAGTTTCGGGTGCATTAAGTGTTAAAGTCGATAAAGCGAAATGTCTAACGCGAGTGAGCAAAAGACGTACAAATTTTCAGTCTTCAGCCGTGATTTTTTTAGAGTGATAAATGTGAAATTTTGCACAACGCCGAGTTTTTTAGAAAGTTAAATATAGTTCCTGATAATATTTTTTTGAAATTCGGGGAAAATAGGGACATTTTCGTTTTTTTTATGTTAAAACTATCATATCTATATTTTATTACTATTAGTTTTTAAATTTGAAAGCATCGCAGTATACCTAAGAATGTACTATTTCTTACGGTACAATTATTTTTCAAATTGGTTAATAAATAAATTCGATGCGTTCAAAAGTTGGTCATGCAAATTTCGTACTTTTTAGATCACGGAGCGACAGCGTTTATTTTCTTCACGGAAATTAAGATTGCATTTCTGACTAATGCCAGATGTCCTTGAAACTCGCTGTGACGTCATGCTCGTTTTTTCGCTCCATTCTCAGCCGATTAAATACAGATCCTAATATTACGTGATTGACATGGTTTATTCAAAATTGTATAGGGAGATGGAGATAGTTTTTTACTGATGCGGCTATTAGTTTAGGGTGCATTAAGTGTTAAAGTAAAAAAAAAAGGGTGAAATCGACCAGGGGTGTTGGTTTGCGAAGCAATCCCCGGGGGTTGACGAGCGTAGGCGCCTAGTGGTTAAAAAAAATCAAAGGAGCGTGCCAAACGCGAGTACTAATTCGAAAGGCTCAACAAGCACAACCCCATTGTTCTTAAAAGAAACTGGTTCAGAATTCATGTGGAATCGAGGAATGGCTGGTGGATTTAGCCATTTTGTCCAAGAGCGCCGGTTGTCCTTGTCTTTCTGGCTCTGCATTCAGGAAGAAGTGTCCACTCTTGACCAGGACTTTTCACCTCCGATCGGAGTTTAGTTGAGGGACCAAAGTTTCGTCCCATTCGTTAATTCAAGAAATAATGGCCATAACTTCCACGTAAACTGAGTCCAAAAGTTTCCTGTCAGCTAAAATGAACAGGTCGAACTCCCGCTTGCGCATCTTGTCCGCTTTTCGATAATCCCGCATTTTATGTTTGGATGTACTGCAGTTGCAATTCTTAAAGGTATTTTACGATAACACTGTTAACCGTTATTACTATTTCGCGTTAACATTTATTATTAGCTGTTACTTTTAAGTTTTGTTATTTGTATACCGCAAAAACTAACAGTTGGAAACTAAACGTTTATTTTTAAGTGAAGAGAAATTTAAATTTATTTTAATTGTTATGTACTGTTTAAATTTTCGCCATAACTGAGAGATTTTCAAATATTTTGTTTTTCTAATTTTTTTTTGTCAAGTGTTCTAAACATTTATTTTTTAAAATTTCAAATGAAATTTTAATCGCTCCCAGCTACTCCACTGCTATGATAACTATTAATATTTTCGATAACAGTTGTAAACTGTTATGTTGCAAGTTGCAACAACACTGTTATTTTAACTGCTATCGGAATAACAGTCCGTCTCCAACAATTTTGCATTTTGAGATAAAAGTGCTGTTGTCCAATAAAAAAAGTATTTTAAGTTAAGTATCATGTGGTCATTAATTTCTAAGAAAATTCAAATTTCTTTGTTTAAAATTGAATAAGTTGGATCTGCGTTTGAATAAATTTACAAATGAAGTCGTTTCTACAGTTCTAGACCACAAGGATACGAGAGTTCAGATTATTTTTAGTTGTATAGAAAAGTTAATTAATCGTTCTAAAAAATGCATTGAAATAAAATGTATTGAAAAATAAAAATTGTTTGATTGATTTTATTATCTCTTTAATAATGGGCCCAAAACTTTTGGACTTGCTATCTATTTGGTTGTAAGTTTTATGGGACAATATTTTCTTTTTGGGTAAAGTCAGAAAAAGTAAAGTCTGATTTGAAAAATGCTCATCATAGTAGAATATTGAAAGTGTATCAAAATAATTTGAATTTTGTTACGAGAATATTAGCTCTTAATTAGCAATTAGCTCAAAAATGTTTGGTTTAATGTCTGATAATTTCAAAATTAAGTCATTCTCAACTACCAAATCTATATCAAATAAACAATATAACGGAATCTACTGAAATAATAAATATTGAATACTTACTGTCGTAGATTCTAGAATTTAGATTTTAGAACATAATTGAATCGAAAAAAATAGTGGAATATTTTATTTCTTGGAAGTTCTCTATTTTAGGGCAAGTGAAGTATTGTATATTTTGCCAGGACCCACTAACCTTGTGCACAAGGTTACAGGGTCCCGCAAAATGTACCTTTTATGGGTTGTTTTGGGGTTTTATGACGCAAGTAGTAACGATGAAAGATAGTAATAATAATAATAATAATGAAAGATCACTCCGTTCACACTAGGGATGCGACATCGACAGTCGATGTTTTGAAACATCGATGTTCAAAATTAAAACATCGATGTTGATGATACATCGACCCAAAAACATCGATGTTTTTAAAATTCAATGTATATAAACTCCCCTCCCCCATTTCTTAAAACTGGTTTAGCAACTAGTCATGCAACATCGACAGCAAAACATCGATGTTTTTAAAATTCAGTGAATTTAAACTTTTCACCCCATTTCTTAAAACTGGTTTAGCAACTAGTGATGCTACATCGACAGCAAAACATGGATGTTTTGAAACTTCGATGTTCACAATTAAAATATCGATGTTGATAATGCATTGCCCCCAAACCATCGATGTTTTTTAAATTTAGTGTATTTAAACTTTTTTCCCTATTTCTTAAAACTGGTTAAACACCTAGAGATGCGACATCGACAACAAAACATCGATGTTTTGAAACATATATGTTCAAAATTAAAACATCGATGTTGATAATGCATCGCCCCAAACCATCGATGTTTTTATAATTCAGTGTATTTAAACCTTTTTCCACATTTCTTAAAACTGGTTTAGCAACTATTGATGCGACATCGCTAGCAAAACATCGATCTTTTGAAACATCAATGTTTTTAAAATTCAGTGTATTTAAACTTTTTCCACCAGTTCTTAAAACTGGTTTAGCAACTAGTGATGCGACATCGGCTCCAATGAATCGATATTTTTATAAAACATCGACATCGATGTCGCATCCCTACTTTTCAGGTCCGTCACTCTTGGCCACTTTGGTCTACAAGTATGTTCAATTTGCTGATTATGAAAATTATGCTACTTTGTTAATTTAAAAAATTTTATAACGATACTTTTTTCATTTAAAAATAAAACATCAACAACGTAAAAACATCGACAAGTATAAACATGGATGTTACAAAAACATCGATGTTAAAAACATCGACATCGCATCCCTAGTTCACACCTAAAGCTGTGGCACCCCACTTTGGGAATTTATATTATATTTTCGTGTGACTACAAAGCGAAACGCTGCTATTTCTATGTTTCTTTCTCCCTTGACTCAGGTGTTTAACCTTGACATCAGCCGACAGCTGCATGCTTACGAAGTGGAGTATCATATGCTAGCGGAGGAAATGACTTATTCTCCATCCAAAGATAGCGAAGAACTGGAAAATTTACGTTCGGCCAACAAATATCTTAAAGCTCAAAATATGGAGCTGATGGAACAATTGCAGGTGACTTGACGGAAATTTTACTTTTTGATTACGCCCTTTATTTCAATAGAGTTTTGCATTTCAATTACTGTAATTCATTTGACTCACTTAGCCCTCTGAAGTAACCAATAGCAATGGATTAGCATCTTTAGGGTTTGTCCAGCCAAAGACTTGAAGATGTGGAAGTTAGTAGAATGGGCTCATGCCTCTCCATTGGACCATGGTTCGATATATTTCTTTCCCTTCGGGAGTCATCCAGTACCGTCGCCAATAACACGTTACAATGGTCGAGTGCGACGTTCGTTCAACTACGTACCTACCAAAGCTCTATTGCTCTTCTCTATAGATTTACGAGGTGCTGTCCTCGGATTTTTCGCTTAAGGGACTGATCCGTCGTCAATAGCCCGTTGTGTTGCTCTAGTACGACGTTAACTAAAATTACCATTACCTTCTCAATAAAATCGAATGCCCGTTTTGTAAACTAAAATCTTTGGAATAATCATTCGAAGTGATTTTGTTGGTTCAGTCGTTAGAATCCTCACCAAACCATGATTCCTTGTTTCGCATTTCCAGGTGGCCTATTCCCGCATCCACGCTCTCGAGTCCTCCGAGTGCAGCCTGAAGAATGCAGTGAGCCACTTGGAGAAGCGCGTGGTTGTGCTGCAGGATGAGCGTGATGTCCTGCTGCGAGGTCTGCACGTGCAGCGCGGCAGGCTGGAGGCCTTCGAGAAGGTTCGTGTCCAGGAAGAGTCAGACTCTGAGCTAGAGCAGCATCCGCCGCCCTTTGGCGTCGTCTATACTCTGGCAGGTTCGGAGAGGGAGGAGGACCAGCAGCTCAAGGCGCTCATTCGGGATTTCTGTAAGAGCAGTCTGGAAAAGGGTAAATTGATGTCAATTCGAATTATTGACTGCTATTAACGTTTACTAATTTATGACAACAGTTAGAATTAATTGCTAGTACTAATTAACTGCCAGGAATATTTGAATGTGTAGTGCGGAAATCGATGTTGTCAAGCATGCATTATTGTTGGTGGTCGTAATTTTGAGCATCTACTGGAACCTTGAATGTACAATGACTGCCAAATTGTAAAATTAGGGCAGCTAAGATTGTTTACCCTTTATTACCTGTAATCAGGATGTATGAATTGGTCATCGGAGACGCATCCCATTTTCTGAATAACTCCTTTCTCTCTAAATACCGTAATGTTAAATCAGCGTTTAATGATTTTTCGACCTATTCACATTTTACCAGAATGGTATACGAAACTTTAATTTTATACTTTCAACCTGCGACAGCTTTTTGCAAAATTATTTCGAATAAAAATTTTTATGCCCTAAGAGACGCTACTATTTTCCAGCCTTAACCTTTTAACTACGACTATAGATATAACCGCGATTCTTATAACTTTTAAAGTACAGTCTTTTCTGGCCGTAGTCTTTCTTAGCGCGATCAAGGTACAACTGCTGTACCGGTGGTCTGAAGTCTAAAGGATACTTTTAAAGCAAAAACTTCAAATTTTAAAATTTAGAGATTTGTTTGAAAATTCCCGAAAGGTAATAAAAATCAACTTTAAACTAATAGATGGAGAAAATATTTTTCGGAACTTTTCTTCAGAGAAAATTTGTAAGGGACGCCAATTTCGAGGTTCATTTTACCAAGCCGTAATAACCATGAAAAAAAAACCGATCGAAATCTGGTCTTGAAAACCTTGTTTAAAATATTTAGCTTTTAATTTTGAAATTTAAATATCTTGGCAAAATCTTCAACGTCTGCTTCATAATTAGCACATTTTGTGTTTTATCCAATGCATTTGTATTGGTGACTAAAAGGTGACTTTTTTCTTCCATTTTTCAACCTTGGCGACTTCGTATATCTTGTAGCAAAATCGTCTCAAAAGCTCCCAATTTCAAAATTCTGGCTTTAATTCTCCAAGGGTTAATTAAAATTGTGTGTTTTCGAATATTTAGGCAGAAAATTTTTCAAGGCACGCCAATTTCCAAGTTTTGTGCTAACTATGATAAAATACCCATCAAAATCTGGTTCCTAGAAAATACTTAAATTTTTAAGTTGACTAGATCGCGCGTAGGCCAGTTTAGCAACCGTTGCAAGGTTTGAAACTTGATCCAACCAAAGACACTTGGTCAACGATAAACCTGTCTTCAAATGTTCTCACGTTAGTGGTGATCTCGTCATCTTACCATGGTTCAAAATTACGTGCTGATGTCCACAGATATTTACAATCGGGATTGATCCCGGATCATCCTCAATAGCCCGTTTTTCCAGTGCGATGTTAATTTACTACCAACCTATTGGCAAGATCTTCAACGCCTGTTTCATTCATACTTCACCTTTTGTTTATCCAATGCTTTTTATATCTGCGAAATTAAAATTGCTACTAAAATAGCGTTTAAAAGACTGCTACTGTTTTTTAAAATTGATGTTATTGATACTACAAAAGTTTTGTTTTATAGGGGATGCAACTGCTGATAGCGTTAAGTGTGAAGTTGACATTGAAGAAGAGGAGATTAGCGTCTTTGAGGAAGAACCTGAAGTGTCCGGTGATCAATAAACGAATGTCACTAGTTTCTTCAATTGAATTCAACTTTTTCATAATGAAATTGAATGGTGCAATGTTTTCAGGGTAACTGTATCAGCCTGCCATTCTAAAATTTGTTGATATGAAATGTTACTGCTAACCAGCAATCCGACATAAATATTCAAATTGTTATTTGATACATAAAACTTTTATAATAGAATTTTCGAATTCAAGTACTGATTTTATAAAATTTATGACTCGTTAATTTTTCTTGGTTATTGTTTGATGTATAGAGGTTTTATGCTCACTCAATAAGTAGAGTTTCCTCTGGAAGTCTGAACTACCGATACTTTTGATTTATCCTGTCAGTGCTGATTTTGATTTGTAAATCAGGGATTTAACTGATACTGTTGTCTACTTGTAAAATTTGTTAAGAAGATAAAGCATCTAACATATTTATCGTACCTGTGTCGTCTTTTAATTTATGCGGCAATGCATTTTATGACTCGACAATTTTGTGTTAACTTAATGGATATTTTTAATTCAGGCAAAAAAGATTGATTTCTTATTTTACGTCTCTAGACGACCAATATTGTCAATGATACACATTGAAGCAACCAATTGATCGATTAGGAGGATTGACAATCGATTGACGAACATTGACGACGCCGATTGATTGTGTAAAATACGCAATTGTCAATCGTTTGGGCAATAGGGCTTTTTTATTCTCTACCGTCTGTCGCTTTCTGGAAGAGAAGTTGTAGAAAAACATTGTTTATCAACTTCATTGCAAAATGCTTCTCTGCAGAAATGTTTACAATAAATGCTCAAAATTGCGACCACCAACAGTAATACTAACTCGGCAGCTGTGATTGGCTGGTGTTGTGAACGATTTCCTCATTAGCCCATGTCTTCTACCAACGCGAATCAATGGCTCACATTATCGTATTTTTCTGGAAGAGGTTTTACCAGAATTGCTGCAAGATGTTCCGACTGTCGTTCGTAATCACATGTGGTTTCAGCATGATAGTGCGTCAGCCGATTTCAACGTGGTTGTCCGCAATTTTTGGATGCCAGTTTTGCGGGGCGATGGATTGGGCGTGGTGGACCAGTTCGATCGCCAGATTTATCGAGCTTCGATTACTTCTTACAGGGGCATCTAAAGACCATCGTTTACGGGACTCCAGTTGACTCAATTGAGGACCTCGTTGCTTGACTATGCATTGCGACTGCAAGCGTGCGCGAAATGCCTGGCATCTTTGGACTGTTCGCCAATCATTCTTTCGACGCTACCAAGCATGTATACTGTTGGTGGTCGCAATTTTGAGCATTTATTGTAAACATTGCTGCGAAGAAGCACTTTGCAAGGATATTGTAATTAAACAATGTTTTTCTGTTGATGTCTCATTTTTTGTGTTCGTGCCTCCACGCGTCACTTCCGACCATACATTCCTATACGAAAAATGTATGCTTTAGTACGCTGTACCACCCCTCCAAGTTTGTCCCATGACCGTAGAATCACCCTGTATATACACAAGCCACTGCGTTGTCCGTGACAGTTCTTTTCGTGGGGTCAGGTGTAACCACTGCTCAATAACCCTTGATGATTGCTACGAATTACCATTTGGTTTGCTTCGCCAACCAAAATCACAGCCAATTCGAATTGCGAAGAGATCCAATCGGCGTGACATCACAATCTCTTGCGAAAATATAAATATTCAACTGAAAAATTATATTTTTAAGAATCAAATGAAAAGGTTTTGATCTAATGAAAAATTTTCCTTGCCCGTGACAGTTCTTTTCGTGGGGTCAGGTGGGACCACTTCTCGCTAACGCTCGCCAACCCTGGTGATTGCTACGCAACCAAAATCACAGCCAATTCGAATTGCGAAGAGATCCAATCGGCGTGACATCACAATCTCTTGCGAAAATAGAAATATTCAACTGAAAAATTATATTTTTAAGAATCAAATGAAAAGGTTTTGATCTAATGAAAAATTTTCCTTGCCCGTGACAGTTCTTTTCGTGGGGTCAGGTGGGACCACTTCTCGCTAACGCTCGCCAACCCTGGTGATTGCTACGCATTCCCATTTAATTGTGAAGAGATCCAATAGGCACAATCTATTGCAAAAATATAAAAGATATTGAAATGAAAAGTTATTTTTTAAAAGAAAATCAAATGTATTAGGAGTCGATCTAATGTAAAATCTTCCGCATATTTCGAATCCGTAAAAATTTATACTCTGTCTTTAATGATCTAGGAGAAAGAAAAAAAAAAGAGAGAACACACACACTACATAACTCCAGTTAATGCTGTTTATTTGTTTTGTTAGTTCGCTGAAATCGTTGCTCGGAAAATGAAACGGTAAAAATAAGTTTAGTATCTGATCTCTTTTTACCGTTGTCATTCTTAGGAAAACAATAACAATTAAATTCCAATAAATTCATTTGAAAATATTCTAGATTAAATTTTAAAATTCGGGCGCGACAGAAAATTTGCAAAAAAAGGTGGACTACCGGTGTGCCAAATTTCATTATTGTAAGTGCCATAGATTCGTCAGAACAGTACACAGACAAACACTTCCTTTTATGATAGTAGAGATACAAGCCACTGCGTGGCCAGCACGGCGTTGCCCGTGAGTTGTTTTCATGGAGTCTGGTATTAAATAACTGTTTAACAAACACAGGGAGAACTTTTTTGCATAAATAGTTCAAAAAAATCAATAAGAATTTATAAACATAAAAAATTGGAAATTTTTATAGAAATTATATAATGAGTAATATATATTTTTTTAATATGAAAGGTCCTAAGTAAATTTTAGAAATTCAATCCCTAGGTCTTTTACTTATACTATAACGCTATTGTAGAAATTTATTTTATACAAAAATATTAAAAATTGGCAAAAGAGTAGGGTTTATAATTGTGTATATCGGCTTAAAAAACATATCAAAATCGTAATATAAAATATATTTGCAACTAAAAATTAATTTTTTATTGCTTATTGCTTTAAAATATGTGCTTAATTATCACTAAAAAAATAGGTTAGATAAAATGAATAATAAGAATTTTGGGATTTTTCTTACGGGTCTCTTAAAGAATGAGGCCCACCTCTTCCGGGCATGTTACCTTCCATCACGGCCCCATCTATATGAGAAAAATATTAATTTAAAAAATGAGGCCCACCTCCACCCCACATGACACGGGCTTATCTGTGACAGAAAAAAACATTAATTTATATTGATGGTGGCTTGGAACAGTCTTAATAGTGTCTTCAAACAGTCTTAATAGTGTCTTCAAACAGTCTTGATGATGACCTCGGACGTTCTTGATGGTGGCTTTTTACAGTCTTGATGGTGGCTTCGAACTGTTTTAATGGTGGCTTCGAACAGTTGTGATGGTGGCTTTGAACAGTTTTGACGGTGACTTCGAACAGTCCTGATAGTGGCTTCAAACAGTCTTGATGGTAGCTTCGAACAGTGTTGATGGTGTCTTCAAACAGTCTTGATGGTGGCTTCGAATTGATTCTTGCTTTGAGAGCTTCTTGATACATATGTTTAATGTCCTTCCATTTGGAGCTAGGATGTAAAGATTCTTGGTCTCGAACACCATGGGAGAAACACGGTTTAATGAGATCGAGTCCTAGACGACTTACAGCGATTGTCCTCGTGCCTTGTTGATGCTAATGGCGAAACTTCAGCGAACCGGGAACTGAAGTCGTTTAAATTAGAATGGGATATCAGAAGGGATTATTGGTATTCTAGGAATGGATATGTGTTTGCCTGCGGCACACATGTCCAGTCAAGATTCGGCATGTATTTTTTCTTGACAGAGTCTCGTGCCATTGCAGAGTGAAGGTGGATGCAGATTTCTGAGAAGCATAATCGGTGCCCCAATCTTCAGCTCCAATATGTGCGAGGGTATTCCAGATGTCTCCAATATGTTCAAAAATTGTGTCGTGTAGTTTATGGCCTCAATCTGTGCCACGTAGTGTCGATAGATTTGTAAATTTGAACACTACCGGGAAATCCTTGCAAAAGAGTTGCTTGTTTGACATCTTCGTTTCTATGGGCAAGAATTGCCCTTTGGCACATCCATGCGTGATCAGAAAAGTGCTGTGCCACATTTGGGAAAACCGCCTCTTTCAGCTCTTGTGTTTTCACTATCTTTACATTGCTATTGTGGCGTCTGGTGACGGGGACGCACAGAAAAAGTCATTTTAAACGTAACAAGATTTATTAGTATCGTGTTACAAGGAGAATTCTAGGCTGCAGCGGATCTGGCGTTAACGGCGAAGTCTGCTATTCGTAGGACGGGACGTCCTAATTCTGACTGGTATGATCTTCTGGTAGCACAATCTGTGTCTACCGAGATTATAGGTCGCAAAGAATCTGCCAATATATCTGAATGGTCGTCTGGTAGGATTTGCGCCTATCTGCCGCTAAAGGCGAAGTCTGCATCGGGTTATCCGATCAGGATCAGGTCCGCACTCTCAAAGTTTTTGTGTCGAAATCTCACGGTCGATGTTCGGCTCGGCATCGTGTGAGGCCAATCTGTGTCCTTATCTCCGTATGAGGTGGTCATCAGGGGCGGTCGATCCTAGCAAGGGGCTCCACTAAGGGAATGTACATCCATCTCTATTGTCCGAAGCAACCATTTCCCAGTCGAAATAGGTTATTTGAAAATTGCTGGGCAGAGAGCTCACCAGAGACATGAACTCGCATGTTTGTTGACAGTCCAAGTCTGAATGCCATTCCAAATGTGAGAGGATTTCAAGCAGGCTTGCATTTCATCCGCCCTGGTTCCGCGGGGAATAACCTGAAGTGTCTGTCGAAAGTCGCCAGCCAACACCATAGTGACGGCTGTCCCATTCTGTCATTGTTACGTCTGAGGTCTTTCAACGTGACATCAAGTGCTTAGAATGAGCTTGCAATCCTGTAGAACCTTCGCCGAATTTCTGGAAATGTTACACGTAGGACTTTCCATGCTTGCCAAATTTATGATGAGAAATGTCTTCCCCGTACCGCCAGGAGCATCCAAAATGAATATGCCGCCGTGCCTATCAAAAACTGCTTTTGTAATCTTGTCAAATGCCTCCTTTTGATCTTGGACCATTTTTTGGCTCATTCTCCTCTTTATATGTACCGAGTGCATTTGCATCATAGTTTTTTTTCCGTGAGCTCCTCAGTCGATAAGTCTGAATCGTAGTTTCGATTGAGTTGCGGTAGTCCAAAGCTTTTTATGTCAGATCCACCCAACAAAGCGATCTTATCCTCAATGTAGATTATAGCTCTGTTGAAGATGTCGTCACTGTAGACCAAATCCATATTCTGTTGCTGTACGCGTGCTTGGTGCAATATGTCTTCAGACAGGTTCTCCTTGTGGTTCATCCATAACTGAT
Organism: Metellina segmentata; assembly: GCA_947359465.1. Taxonomy (NCBI): domain Eukaryota; kingdom Metazoa; phylum Arthropoda; class Arachnida; order Araneae; family Tetragnathidae; genus Metellina; species Metellina segmentata. The sequence continues at coordinate 7,398,853 of OX375872.1, forward strand.
CGGGAGAAGACATCGCGAATGTTTGTAGCATAACAACAAACAGATTTCGTAAAATCTTTGGCGATCGAGTTGCAGCTGCTTCTCCAAATGCTCTGTTCCAGATGTCCTCTGAGCTGGCTAGCCTCTTTATTATTATAGTTCCACAGACCCCCTCTCTTCCAAGTCAAAAACAAAATACACAGAAACCAACCAAAAGTTGCATAAATGATCAAAATTAAATTAAATGACAAAAATTAAATATCGCTAAACTTTAAAAAAGATATCCAAACCAAAAGTTAAAGTTTATGCTTTTAGAAATGCAATAAACATTGCATAAATGATCAAAATTAAATGTCGCTATACTTTTAAAAAGACATCCAAGACAAAATGATAAAAATTAACTATACGAAAACCAAAGTAAACAGTAAAAAATGATTTTATAAATGCAATAAACAATACAACCGTGATCCAGTTACTCAAATCCAAGAATGGCGGGAGCACTGTCAAGACCGATTGAAGACTTGCCATTCTTAGGAAACCTAATACAGTGAAACCCCGATTTAATGTAACCCGCATTTAACGATTTTCCCCATACAGCGTCATTTTTGATTGGTCCCGAATAATTTTCTATACTTTCGAAGTTAAAAAAAAATTCCGTCTTTAACGTTATCACTTCGAAATATTTCCCGCATGTAACGTTTTTTCAACTTAGAGAAATCAAAGCGATTTTCTTAAAATAGTCGGATACTAGCAGGCCAGCACGGCGTTGCCTTTGACAGTTATTTTCGTGTCTTTACTGATACTGAAAACATTAAAAATAAACAATTTTAAGAATTAGTCTCTCCTCCTCCCGACATGACACGCAAATTCGCATAAAATTCAATCTACCTGAGATCTGGTGTAAAATTTCAAATCTGTTGAAACTTTAACGATCGCGAAGATAGGAAACCTCAAATAGTTCTTTTTTTTGTGTTCGAAATACATATCAATTGCAAATTAGTTATACTAAAATACTCATATTTGTGGAGAATGAAGTAAATGCAAACCAAAATAACGCATTTCTTTTTACAATAAACTATTGTAGAGGAAGAAATAAATGGTATGTTACTTAAATTAGTCTATTTCATGCTCTATGTTTTGATTTTCTCCGACCCCAATGTAACGTTTTCCCGCATCTAACGTTATATCTTTCCGGTTCCTTGAAATACTTAAAATCGGGATCATACAAAAATGTGCCAATAAATAAATTAAAAAAGATTCTACATTAAATTTTTAAATTCGGGCTCGACACAACAATTAAAAAAAATTCGGATTACCTGTGTGTCATTATTGTAAGTGCCATAGATTCGTCAGGACTACCCACAGACAGAGAAATATTTACTTTTATAATAGTAGAGATGCACATCAATCAACCACTTCTAGCAGTTTTAGATTTATAACAACAAAAAGGGCACCATCTGCTTCGTCGTTCACTCGACCCCAAGCGAGGCGATGAATAAGCAGTCGTTAGTCATTCTCTAGTTACAATGATCATATGTAGTTCTTTAACCGATGCTGACCCAAACACACTTAAATGGCCGTTTAGTCAATAGAAATAATTTTGGGTTGGTTTCTTTGCGCATTTCTGCATAATTGCCAAGAAGAATCGGTTCTACAGATTGTGCAATGACGCTCGAAACCTTTTCCACTGATTTAAAAATCGGCAAACGAGTTGAAAATTTTGCAAAAATATTCGGTAAGATTACAGTGTGGTTATTTTTCGAAGTCAACAATGCCTTCCTTCCCAGCTAGTGTAATTGGTGAAAGGGTATTTTTCTCTCCAAATAATCATTTAATACAACGAGCGTGTGCAAGTTGTTTGGAGCTAATATTCTTTCTACCCATCTCCCTGATGCCTGATACACGACTTCGTGACGTATATTAATAAAATCAGTTCCAAATTTAGGTTCGTGCTCTCAAGTCCGTGAACATCGGAAAAAGTCATCGATTCGGGGATCTTTTTTTTTTATTCGACATTTAATTGTTCGCTATTTTTTTTTCTTTGCGTTGCAGTGCAAATCTACATGCACACTATGGTCTTCGTGTTTAGGTACCGACTAATGTGAACCTTTAAAACATGTTTGAATTGGACTCTTAAAACCAATTCTATCGACGATGTGTATTCCTGGTGGTTGTCTTGACCAGGTATCTCATCATTAGCAAAACTGAATAGATATTTTGATGGACGAGATATATCGTCATTAGCAACAGCGTTCGAGTAAAAACAATTCAATCTACAAGCACCCTCTGACCATGTCTTAACAGGCCCTTCGTATTTGCATATCAATAATTAACTTTAAGTAATGGAAACATTGTTTAAATGTTTCAACTGGACACTTAAAAGAAATTCTATCCAAGATTTATTTTCACATTAACGTTGTTGTCTGGACAAGATATCCCGTCATTAGCAAAACTGACTATATATTCGTTATTGGCAACAGCGTTCGAGTGAGAAAAAAAAATTTAATTAAATCTACAACCACGCTATGGTCAAGCTCGCATAACTTCCCTTCGTATTTACAAACCAATGATTAATTTAGTTAACGTAACATTTAAAAAATGTTTCACACACAATTTGACCTCCACATTTAAAAGAAATTATATCGATGATTTATTTTAACTTGAACCCCCCTGGTTGTTGTATCGACGAGATATCTCGTCATTAGCAAAACTAACTAGATATTTTAATGGACGAGATATCTCGTCATTAGCAACAGCGTTCGAGTAAAAACAATAAATCTACAAGCACGTTATGGCCAGGCTCACATGTTTCCACAGACTCTTCGTGTTTACATACCAATAAATAAATTTAACGAATGCAAACATTTTTTAAATGTTTGAGAATTTGACCTCCACTATTGAAAGAAATTCTATCGAGGATGTATAGTAACATTAACTAGACCAAGGGATCGAACACATTTTATTTACCCTAGATTACCATACACATGGGTCTGTGTTTTGGAATACCCATAACTTACTGTCTTCAGAAAGGCTTTTCTTAAGGTTGGCGAGTGGTGATGGGGGCGAGTAATGACGTCATCAATATGGATGCCGCGCCATCGTGTGACACTTTACTTAAACGAACGTAGCTCCTCAACGAAACATCGTAGAGCATTGTTCTTTTATTTAGAATTGAACGAAATGAAATAGTCATTGTTTTATGTAAAACCAATATGTTTCGTAAGATTAATAATTTTCCTGATTTCTAACCTGAAACGTACATTTTACGAGTTCTTTGTTTCATAGTGAATGTTTAAAGACCAACAACTATTAAACCGTTTAGAAAATAAAGAATAGACAACTTTAAAATGTTTGCTAAGATTGTGGGGATTTTAAAAATGCCACAAACATGGGCTATGGATGCATAACGAAAGAGTAAATGGCGGTTATTGTCGTACTCTTAAAGCCAAGAACTGCTTGGCCAGCTCATTGTAGCGCGGATCTTGAGAGTTAACACTGACCTCTGATGCATAAGTATTAACTTGTATGTATGAGATAACTAGCCAACCCCCGGGGATTGCAACTCAATCCCTTTTGGTTTGTGGTATAGTGGTTAAGGTGTTAGCCTCTAGATCGGACGGTTCCTGGTTCGAATCCAGGTCCGGGCATGGATGATTGTAAACGTATGGTGTAGAGGCGGCTGGTGCACCTTAAATCTGTCGTGGCCGAAAGTCCTCACGTTGGGTTGGCGTGGAAGTTTGGAGAGTGGGGTGCCAGCTCAGATGTTGCTTCGTCATCTGACCGTGGTTCAAAATTACGAGGTGTTGTCCTCGGATCTTTCCCTCAAGGGACTGATCCTATACCGTCGTCAATAGCCCGTTGTGTTGCTCTAGTACGACGTTAACAAAAAATTACCAATTATTTTACCCTTTTGGTTTGTAATTTGGTCGCAAACCAACACTGCTTTCACAGATCCCATTTGGTTTGCTTCGCAAACCAACTTTCCTTTCGCAGAGCGAGTCTCCTGCACAGCGAAACTATTTTAATAATTCGTATAATCCTGATTTGACTTTCCGGTCCATGACGTCACAGCGAGGACTTCACCCCTGCTCGCTTACGCTCGCCGATCCCCAGGGATTGCTACGCAATCCCATTTCGTTTGCTTCGCAAACCAAAACTCCTTTCGCAAGTGATTTCACTTTTTTTTTACTTTAACACTTAATGCACCTTAACTAATAGCCACATCAGTAAAAAAACATTCTACCTCTTGCTCCCTGAACCATTTTAAATAAACCGTGTTAATCTCCGAACTTTACGATCTGTACTTTCTCGGTAAACCGTCTTGAGAACAGAGTGAAAAAAGCGAGCCTTTTCCCTCGCCAAAAAAAAAATAGTTTTTATGGCAATTGTTGCTACGATAAATTTGATTTCTGGCAAACCCGGTAGTCAAAAATGCAACCCTCATTTTCATGAGAAACATGCTCTGCGTTCTAAAAAATACGAAATTATTTGTATGACCAACTTTTGACTGCATCGAATTTATTGATGAACCAATTTAAAAAATAATTTTACCGTAAGAAACTGTGCATTCTAAGCTTTCACGTAGTATTTTCAAATTTTAAAACTAAATGTACTAAGCTATAGATATGACAGTTTTAGGTTTGTATCGGAAATTACGATCTAAAAGTTCCGAAAATTGTATGACCACCTTTTGATTGCATCGACTTTATTCATTAACCAATTTAAAAAACTAATTGTACCATAGGAAAAAGTATAATCTAAGATATTCAGTGATGTTCTCAAATTTAAAAAATGATAGTATTAAGCTGCAGATATTGTAGTTTTAACAAAAAGTAGCGAAAATATCCAAATATTCCGAATTTTGTATCACCAATATTTGATCGCATCGAATTTATGTATTAACCAATTTCAAAAATAATTGTACCGTAAGAAAGAGTACATTACAAGGTATACTGGGATATTTTCAAATTTAAAAACTAATAGTAATAAGATATACATATATGACAGTTTTAAAAAATAACAAAAATGTCCCGATTTTTCCCGAATTTCAAAAAAAAAATTATCAGAAACCAAATTGAAAATTCTAAAAAAAACTCGAGAGCTGCAAAAATTTTGTTTGAGAGGTACTTTAAAAAAAAAAACTCACTGCTGAAGACTGAAAATTTGTATGTGTTTTGCTCACTCGCGGAAGAAATTTCGCTTTTTCAACTTTGACACTTAATAAATACTAAACTAATAGCAGCATCGGAAAAAGATCTTCACAATTGTCCAGGGAACACAATGAAGAACAAGTCATGTTAATTTCGTATTTTTCTGATTCGTACTTTCTCGGGAAACCGTCTAAGAATCGAGCTAAACAACACAGTTTTCAATCCTGCGGCGTTAACTTTTTTTAATATAGAGAGATTTCGTCCATTGTATTGTCACAGTACTACCTATGAACCTAAAATATGTCTTTATACTTACTCTATAACGTAATATTTATCTGCTAAATAACTAATGCTAAATCTTAATGTAGTACGTATAAATGTTACGGAAGATTACATGCTATCTAGATAAGTGCTTGAAACGAAAAGTTTCAAGAGGAAATGTCCCTCAATCCCATCCCTCCGAGCAGTGATCAGGGCTGTATTTTAATCTAAAATGAAAGGTATACGATCGTTTTGTTTTCTACTCCTAAGATTCCAACTGTGTTAATGGCAGCGTGAATGTACCACCAAACAGGTGAAAATATGTTGCTCAGATTAGATGCTATACAGAAAAAGACTCCTGTATCGTTTGCTTGCAGTAGACCTAACTATACTCGCTGGATGACTATTTGCCTTCTGAACATGCTAAGTATTGACTCAGTGTGTCCTGGTGCAAAACAGGTCCTTTCCCTAGGTGGTCTGTCTATAAAACGCTTTGAAACATCTTTACCTCGAGTTCCAGTTGATATGGCTTTCGAACAAATAGTAAACGCTGACGCTGCATCAATATTTACTGGTATTACAGAGTTTGACAAATGTGATTCAGCTAGGGCTAAGTGGATAAAAACTAGATCTTTGAGGTGCAAAATAGTAACACGTTTGTTGGAAGGCTGTGGCGTATCCAAGAAACCAGACTCTAAACAAGACCTCAAAAGAGTCGGATCGTAAAAGACAACAAATATTGTGAGGATATTATATCTTCGCTCAAGAGCTTTTCAGATCCGTTAGAAGAAATGGACATAGAAACTCTTTTTAGAAACATGTCCAATGGACATGTTGTGGAAAGAAAAATTTCTTCTGAAACTAATCAATGATCAGATAAAAAACTCCTTGTCGTAAAATGCACCCGTAATGTTTTTGCAAGAATTGTGAATATTGCCTCTGAACAAACGTATGACATGAGGGATGTTTTGGCATACCCTCTTACCCCAGTTCCCCTAGCTCTTAGACAAATGGATGACTCCCTGAATAAAACATACAAATCAAAACTGATGCATAAGTTGGAAGAGCTTCAAAAAGAAGATCAACTCGAGCTACTGTGGACTCAATAGTCTTTGATGCCATGTTGATCCTGCTCACAATTCAATTCCCGGATGACTATGAAGCTCTTGCTAACAACATTCTTTGATTATAATCTGTAACGGAGAAGTTAGAGAAATTCGCTTAGTGTGTGACATCTATGGCACGCAACTATCAATGATACGGAACATGACATTTGTAATACTAAAACATTAGTGAGTGAAATAAAAGTATTTGGACCTGAACAAAAAACTTCAAAAAAGTCTTCAGTGGCTCTACGAAGTAAGGTGTACAAAACAACATTAACAAAGGAACTTGCCTACCATCACAATGAAGCGGATACAAGGCTAATTTGGTATATTACACACACGACTCGAAATGATGAAGAGAAAAATGTTTTGGTGCGAGCATAGGATTCAGATATTTTAGTGTTAATGATATCACCAAAAGAACTTAAAGAATGCGCATTTATGGCTTGAATGTTGTGTATCTTTAAACAAATCTAGAAGATAAATGAACATCTCAAACATAGCAAAAGAAATAGGAAGTGAAATAGCTGAAGCCTGGCTTTCACGCCTTGACTGGTTCAGATACACTGCTGCTTTTACCAGACAAAGTAAAATCAAACCATTTAATATTCTCACAAAATGCATGGCTCATCAAAAAAATCTGGCTAAATTAGGAGAATCCGTCTTGGTGGATCAATCATTGCTGTTTGGTGTAGTAACATTTGTGAGTGGTACTTATTGCCATCCTTCGTACGTCTCAGTATCAGAAGTGAGATATAGTATTTTTTAAAAGAATCTTTTCTTTTTTTAACAAGTAAACCGTTGTAAAAACTTAGGCTTGTTGATCCTACACTTCTTACTCCGTTGCTTTGGAACAAAAAAATAAAGCAGAGCAATGCTGTATCCTGGATGTGGAATAGTGCAAACCTCTGGAAAACATTGCCCAACCTGTCATGGACGGAACTTTGAAAATATACCAAGTTAGGCGATATGAAGGGCCTTTGTTAACTTTGTTTTGAACGTTCTTATTCCGTCTGAAAATGACGATACTTCTGTAAGTGAGGATCAAGTTGCTTTAAAAAGTAGACTCCGATGAAGAGTAATAAGGACTGTAGATACAAAAACTACTTAAAAAGAAGCTCATTTTAAATTGTTTTTGTACAATGCATTTTTAACCAATTTCACATATATTGTAGGATTTAGCATTAGTGTTATACACAGTCCAGTCACAGTAATGTGACCACCTGTCAAAAGCCAGAATAACCACCTTTGGCAGAGCGGACCGTTGCGAGACGTGCAGGAAGAGAGTCAATTAGGTTTCTGAAGGTTTTCACTTGGATGTTGAGCCATGCCGAATCCAGTGCCATGGCCAGCTGCGCTATATTACGCGGTTGAGGATCCATGGCAATTGTTGCAGGGTGTTTGCTTTCAGACGTTTCACGCCGTCCATCTGTCCGATGGAGCATAAAACGTGATTCATCGGAAAAAGTCACCTGTCGCCACTCTGTGGACGTCCAGTTGCGGTACTGGCGTGCAAATTCCAGCCTTCGTCGCCGATGAACAGCAGTCAGCATAGGTGCATTAACCAGGCGTCTGTTGCGGAGGCCCATTCGCAGCAACGTTCGCTGAACCGTTGTTGAGGATACACTTTTGGTAGCCCCTTGGTTCATCTGGGCGGTCAGTTGCTCAACGTTTGCACGTCTATTCGCCCGAACGCATCTCCGTAGCCTTCGTTCGCCTTTGTCATCTATAGCTCGTGGTGCACCACATGTGCCACGCCGCTGATTTTGGATAGTGCCATTTTGCCATGCACGGTATATTTTTGCCACGGCGGCACGCGAACACAAAATTATCCGTTTCAGAAATGCTTCCACCCTTGGCCCGAAAGCCAATAATCATGCCCTTTTGGACGTCGTATAAATCGCTACGTTTCTGCATTACGCTAACGATTGAAATGCTTTCCGATGCCCTACTATCTCTATATACACTCCTCTCTACATACATACTCTATATACACTCCACTGGAATGTGCTGCCACCTGCCTTTTGTGATTGGTTATTTCACGTTGACGTCGAAAGTAGGTGGAGGTCACATTAATGTGACGACTGTGTATTTAGTTAATTAGCAGATAAATAATACGCGTTTGAGTTATAAAAAAACATATTTTAGGGTCCATAGGTACTTCTGTGAAGACACATACAATACAATGGACGAAATACACATAAAAATTTGCTATTTTATTTGTTCGTTATTTAGACTTTGAATTCGTAGCCCATTGGATAACAGCCAAAACGGCGTTGCCCGTGGTGTTGGTTTGCTTCGCAAACCAAATGGGAATTCGTAGTCTATTGGATAACAGCTACCACGGGCAACGCTTCTTGTCAAATGCGGCCAAATTCGAATTGCGAAGAGATCCAATCGGCTTGACGTCACAATATCTTGCGAAAATATAAATATTTCATTGAAAAATTATTTATTATGGTGTTGATTTGCTTCGCAAATCAAATGGGAATTCGTAGCCTATTAGATAATAGCCATCACGACTATGGTTTGCTTCGCAAACCAATAAAAGAAGAGAAGATGCCGGCTTTGGCACGCAGATGATGCGGAGTGGAACGTCCTTCGAGGTCCGGTAGAACGTTTTACATTGCTCTCGGCAACACTCCCGTACTTTCTCTTCTCGCGTTTCGACGGCAAGTAGTACGGCTGATATGTGAAATAATTGTGACTTTCGTGATAGAAGCATACAACTTGGATATGAAGATTTAATTTTGGATATGAGGCCGTCTCAGATTTCGCCTATGGGCCATGTCAAATGAGGAAAAACCTGTGGCTGTATGGTAATGGAATTTTATGAAATTTGGTACAGGTGTTTAGTTTATGCATAAATAGCGATAACCAAAATATTTAAGTTCAAAATTAAATATTTTCGAAGTTTGAGGCATTTTAAGGACTTATAACTTTGAAGAGCAACTGTGAGATCGCTTAAAGTTGCATGTTTCAAGTTCTGTTTCTCAAAAACTACTTAACGTAGACAAATATGTTTTACATTTTTACAATCTATGCAAAATTTTCTTTTTTTCACTTGGGTAACAACAATTTTAAACATTATATTTAATCTAAAATTTAGTTGCAAAAAATGGAAAATTGTCATTTTTGACAGAATTAAAAACATTTCTATGGGTTAAAAAATGTGTAACACATCTTTTCAATTCATGCCAGTTACAGTGCTAGGTGTGTTAATATTACTGATAGAGTTTTCAAGTTCTTTCATCTTCAAAATAGCTAACGAAAATAACAAAATGACAATTTTCTTCTCTAAATAGGCATAAGAAATCAAATGAAGGACATATCTGACAAAACCGACATTTCACAGTAATACAGTTTAATATGTTTATCACTTGTAAAAAAAATTCGGGATTGTAATCTGAGTCCTAAAGCAACAATAATAAAATCACAACATTTGCTTCCCAGTCTATGCATATTACGAGAACTTCAATGATAACAGTGAAATTAAATACAGTTAATGAAACTCTATATCAACAAAGAAATACCAAATCATTTTTAACTGAAAAAGTGAATTATAAAAGCAGAAAAAATCAGTGTCAAAACAAGCTTAAAAATTTCTACTTGGTATCATAGACATTATGACTTTTAACTTCTTACCTTTTCAAATTCACAATGTGCGAAAACTTCCATGTTAAATTTTGCATCTTCTATAATTGAAACGTAGTTATTTTGTGCTGCCGAATTCTTTTTAAACTCTTTACTTCTTTTGCTGGTGATGATGATAAATATGAAACACGAATTTGGGATGTACAGTTGGGAATAGGAATGTAGCAATGATAGTTACGCATTCCCGTAATGGCTGCCGTCACTTCATTAAACCTTAGTTGAAGTTTAGACTCAATTTGAATCAGATCAGTTGAAGGCACATAAAAGAACTTGATAATTGAGAAATGGTTGAAGTACAGAAAAAGAATAGTTGTTTTGCATTAAAAATCTGATTGTTTTATGGTCTCTGTTTACTTGTTGTTGCGGCGAACCATTTGATTCGAAAGCTTTTGGTTCAGCAAAAATTTGTCTGTTTTGCAAATCAAGCATATTTATAACCATAATTCATTTAATAGTGTTTATTTATTCAGTTATCTGTCCTTGAATGTAATAGCATCTCTTTCAAAGGCGAAAATAGATGTCTTACTGGCGTGTATGCGATCGAATAAAACGATAATTTCCATCTAGTTAAACATTTTCTTGGGACGAAAATAAACAAATTACAATGATGAAAATTTTAGTACAGCTAATATACATCTGGGCACAAAATACTGAAAATTTATGATGTTTTCAAAGCTGCCCTTCGCAACAAAATTTATATTTTAAAAAAAATCGCTGTTTTCAATAATTTTACTTTTTTTTAATATTATTTTTTCTTAACTAAAGAATAAAAACACAATCACTAAATTATTTCAAACTTTTAGACAGAAGAAGTGCTTTGTTAAGAATAATTTTTGATACTGTCTTTCCCCATTTTAAGAGGTACTAGAGCAATTTGAAATTTGCATCAAATAGGCAAAATCTCTATTTTCGCTTATCCTTGAGAATGAGCAGTGAAGGATATAAAACTATATTCTGACAATTTCTAAAAGACCTTTTACTGAAGAAGAACTGAGATTTTTTTAAATTGTGTCAATAACTTATTGAAATATAGGGTCTCAAACAGGCTACTATTAGTGCTAAAAAAAATCTACATTTGTGTGACCTTGAACTTTAAAATTCAGTAAAAAATAAAAAATATATTTTGGACATATAATATTTGGCAGTTCCTCCTTACTATATGTGATCTATTTAAAAACTAATTTTCATTAAAATCGGTTATGTGTCAGCCACAGCCGATTTGCTCATTTTGCGTGGAATGACCCCTATGGTAGTAATGGCGGACATTCAAAATGGCGGCTTCGGAATATTTGTTTTGTTCCTTTTAAATCTACCTTTTTTTTTTTTAAGTTCCTTTTTCCACCTTTGAAGGCCCAACTGTCGCATCATCTACTTTAGTACGACTGATATGTGAAATAAATTGCAAGAATTGTGCCTTTAATAATAGAAGCATACAACTTGGGGCACACATATACTACATATACGATTATTTAATTTTGGATATGAGACCATCTCAGATTTCGCCTATGGCAATAATGGCGGACATTCAAAATGGCGGCTTCGGAATATTTTTTGCGCTCCTTTAATGTTATTTGATGATGTTATATGACAGCTATTAAAGTAATGGCGAGTAATTCTTGTTTAGTGCATGTACTTTGTTATCTTTACTAATATATAACATATTTTATGTATATATTCTATTTATAACAAAATGGCGGTCACAGAGTATATTTTATGTGCTTCTTATTTATTGTCATTTGGTAATGTTAGTAGCGTATTATATGTGATTTTGCATGAATTGATGCTATAAACATGCGTGCATGTCGTAATTATATTTTCATATTAACTTTTTTCCACAGGTGACACGATAAGAAGAAAAATAAGATAAAAATAGGGATGTAGTACATAAGCTGATTAATCCATTCAGTAGTGATACATCTGAAAAATTCAAAGAAACAGAGTGGAACAAGTGTTTTATTTGTCAAGAAGACGGGTCTGAAGTTCTTCGGTGTCCAGCAAACAGTAAGTAATTGCAGTAAGCGTGAAGAAAAGGGAACTTGTTATAAGACAATTTCTGATATACTTGTGGAGTTTTGTATTGCAGGGTATTTACCAAGGACAATAAATCTGAAACCTCTCGATGATGCAAGAGGGGTCGAGGCAAGATTGGCACAGAATAAAGATCAGTTTCACGAATCATATAGATTGCAGTTCAATAAAACAAAACTTCAAAGATCTCAGAAATGAAAGGTAGAACCTGCGGATAATGCAAATAGTTCTACGAAATTCACCCGCCAGAATGTTGTAGTAAATAGTTCAGTGAATTCTAAATCAATTTGTTTGTTTTTTTGGTGGCCAGCCTCCTCAAGGTGGAAGTTCATTATGTACTGCATCTACATTCGGCTTGGATGTGTTCCTCACTGTGCTCTTAAACTGGAAGACAGGCCTTTGCTTGCGAAACTGAGTGTCGGTGATCTTATTGCATTAAATGCCATGTATTATGTTCTATGCCTTGCATCATTATAAAACAGAGCAAGAGACAAAAAAAAAACATACAAGAAGCTGAAATAGAACAAACTAACCATGGTATTGCATTTGCCGAACTTATATCATACATCGAAGAAGCTTGTAGTGACAATGAAATTGCATTCATATTTAAACTTGTTGATCAATGCAAACTGTACAGCATGAGGATGAAACAACTAAGTAGTGATCTTTCAGGGCGGATACATTCCACCAAACTAAAAAAAAAAAAACAGAGTACTTGCATATTTTCCTGACATGGAAGCACATAAGCATGGTCGAGATGTGATGTTATTATTTAATAATGATGTTGAATTAGCTCTGAAGAAAGCTTGTGAACACGGTGCAGATACTGACGCTATTCATCTTGCCAAAGCAGCAAACATAGTTAGAAGAGACATTTTTAAAATGAAAAGCCTCTTTAATGGATCAATTGGAGAAACCTGTCAGGAAGATTCCGTACCAGCATCTCTGTTAACTTTAGTTGCTAAGGTTATGATTGGTCCAAATATTAAAGCACAGTCAAGTTTTTCAACCACAACCTATCCTTACAGCACAGTTACTAATGTATAACAGTTTAGTGGGACGTCGGAAGTGTCATTCTGGAACAGTCTACAAGAACAATCGAGAACGAGAAACACATTTGCCTACATACTTAGGTATTTTAATTCATAAAAAAAACTCGCAAGATCTTCATGAGCTCGGATTAAGCATTATCATAAAACCGAGTGCTAGACCTTTCATCAGAACTTGGAAATGAAATATGTCATCTGTATCATATGGCAAATGCTGTAGTTCCTCTTCAGTTAAAAAAAGGGCTTTTTACAACTAGTGCGGTTGATAATATTGACCGCAGTTCAAGTTCTACTACAACTCATGATTCTTTCCATTGTACAGGAATATCCCTATTTCATGGATTCCATCGCATATCGGGGTGCATGGTAACGAGACAGTCGATGTATTCGTCAAGAATGGCTGTGATCTCCCTATGGACTGTTTAAATCGTCTCACTCTCACTGAGGTCCACTCCCTGGGAAAACAGCGTTTGCTTTCCGTGTGGCTCCGTACGCTATCCCACCATTGGTATGCTGGCAATCGCCCTGGACTATCAATCTCATGCTATGGCCCTCGGCCTTTCCAATCGGCCATGGCCAGATTTCGAAGTGGCCATCTTAAATGTATAAAATTTCAGAACGGGGAGAGAATTTTCCCTCCTTGTTCCTGTTCCCTACCTGCCAATCCTGATCACCTTCTTCTCTGTCTTGGCGCTTCGTATAAGCAGCTGTTGGTTGATCAGGACTTTTTGCAAGTATATGGGGATCTGGCACGACGGGGCCTTCTGGACCTGGTGTAGGCTTTCCTACACCAGGGGGATATGCAACAACAACATATCCCTATTTCAACATCCAGATGGTAGTTTTAGAGGAACCTATCGAACTAAGACTTCAAGTACTTTTGAAAAGAAAGCAACTAAACATCTTGCTGGAAGCTATACAAGTGTTACCCCTGTTCCTTCTATTTGAACTGACTGTCCTTTGCCAACAGTACAAGAAATCTTTGTTGACTACCAAGTGACTACCAAGTTTAATGCAATAAAATCACCGGCACTCAGTTTCGCAAGCAGAGGCCTGTGCTCCAGTTTAAAGTCACAATGAGGAATACATCCAGGCCGAATGTACAATAGATGCAGTATAAAATGAACTTCCAGCTTGAGTAGACAGGTCACAAAAAAGTGCTTTTAAATTCACTGAACTATTTACCACAACATTCTGGCGGGTGAATTTCATAGAACTATTTGCATTATTCGCAGGCTCTATCTTCCATTTCTGAGCTCTTTGATGTTTTGTTTTATTGAACTGCAATCTACATGATTCGTGAAACTGAGCTTTATGTTATACCAATGTTGCCTCGACACTTTCTGCATCATCGAGACGTCCCAGATTTATTGTCCTTGATAAACACCCTGCAATACTAAACCCCACAATTATATCAGAAATTGTATTATAACCAGTTCCCTTTTCTTCACGCTTACTGCTATTACTTACTGTCTGCTGGACACCGAAGAACTTCAGAGACCCGTCTTCTTGACAGATAAAACACTTGTTCCACTCTATTTCTTTCAATTTTTCAGATGTATCACTACTGAATGGATTAATCAGCTTATGTACTACATCCCTATTTTTATCTTATTTTTCTTCTTATGGTGTCATCTGTGGAAAAAAGTTAATCTATATAAATAAGAATGGAGTGTTTGTTTGTACATTCAATATTTTCGACGCATTTCAAGTTTTCTATCCGTTTTGGACCCTTCTGATGCCGAATCCGCCTTTTTCTCGTTTGGTGTCTGTCT
Source organism: Metellina segmentata (assembly GCA_947359465.1). Taxonomy (NCBI): domain Eukaryota; kingdom Metazoa; phylum Arthropoda; class Arachnida; order Araneae; family Tetragnathidae; genus Metellina; species Metellina segmentata. The sequence continues at coordinate 7,413,855 of OX375872.1, forward strand.
GTCTGTCTGTCTGTATGTTGTGCCCTATACACGTCCACGCGGTTTAAGATATTTTCATGGAAATTTGCATACAGAGAGTACTTATCTTGATTTAGTGAGTGGAATTGGTTGCGAAAGTCTGTCTGTCCGTCTTTCTGTTCTATGCTCGATTTTGTGTTTGTGTGTTTGTGTAGGCATCACATGAATTGTATTCCAGATATTTGATTGCATTGTATTTTATTTTATACATTATCTAATAATATAGTGAATGCAATATTAAACATTTCTTTATTGTTATATTTAGACGAGTTTCATGCTAAAACACTTGAGTAAGTATACTTAAATCAACCATAATTTGGTAGTTTTGGAAAAATTGGAATGTCTATTGAATATTACGATTAATTCGATTGCTTTACCAGTACTGCTGAAAAAGTAATTATTCTTCAAAAAAAAATTTTTTTTATGGAATTTCATTTCTGATACGTCATTTATTTCGAGTCTTATTTTTATTCTTTGCGCAATGAAAACGATTTCCGGAAATTTGGGACAGACGATATTTTTCAATGAAACGAGAATGAACACGATCGCGCGAGCAGTGATATTTTTTCTGGTTCTTTCGCTCTGAATTAATTTCACATTTCTAAATTTTGTACACTTTTAGTTGTAAGTTGTGGCAACTGTGCGAGATCAAGAGATAAAATTGAATCACAAATTAATATCTTTGGAACAATTTTTTACGACATCTTTTATTTTGTTATACTTCGCTGTTTCCTGTTTTAAATATTTATTATTTTAATAAATGTGTTTTCCTTCTCATCAGACCCAACAGCACCACAAAGTATTAGACTTGAAAATGTTAGGTAAGTCAGTATAAATTTTCAGTAAATTTTAAGTGTAGTTATGCCGTTATTTAAAGAATAATGCCGTTATTTAAAGAATAATGCCGTTATTTAAAGAATAATGCCGTTATTTATAGAATAATGTCGTTATTGAAATAATAATAATGTTTAAAAATCCAAACTAGAACTTTTTCCAACATTAAAAAATTCGTTGTAGTAATGACAGGAGAAGATTGCAAAATTTCACAATGTCGCATACCGGAGGCAAGAGTGCCACAGGTAAAAAAATATTGTTTTGTTGACTATGAGTGCGAGAGCACTCGCCATAAATCGTAATTTTAATTAATTGAGTTGCACATGAAAACAACTTAAGAAAGGGAATTCCAAAACTTCCTATAAATCGTCTTTTATAGTAGTAACCTTAGTATCACCTTTTGTCTTTTTGAGCTTTGTCATACAGCAATTGTGTGATGTATGTGAAATGTATTACATGAATGGATATGCATGTGTAGGATTTGTGTCCAAAGTAAGTTGTAGAAAATATAAAGATGGCGAAAGGTGTTAAAATAAATTTTTACTCTACAAAAAACGTAAGTCATTATATATTTTGATTATCTCTTCAATCTAGAGTAAACAAATTCAAACCGAGTAAGGTCGGGTATTTTGCTAGTATGAAAATATAATTATGACATGCATGCATGTTTATAGCATCAATTCATGCAAAATCACATATAATACGCTATTAACATTACCAAATGACCATAAATAAGAAGCACATAAAATATGCTCAGTGATCGCCATTTTGTTATAAATAGAATATATACATAAAATATGGTATATATTATTAAAAATTGCAAAGTACATGCACAAAAGAACAATTACTCGCCCCATTACTTTAATAGCTTTCATTTAACTTTATCAAAAACATTAAAGGAGCGCAAAAAATATTCCGAAGCCTCCATTTTGAATGTCCGCCATTATTGCCATAGGCGAAATCTGAGGTTTTCTCATATCCAAAATGAAATCTTCATATATATATATATATATATATATATATATATATATATATATATATTGTTGTTATTATTGTATATATATATATGTATATTATTGTTGCTTGAGCAAGTTGTATGCTTCTATCAAGACACAATTCTTGCAATTTCACATATCAGCCGTACTAAAGTAGATGATGCGACGGTTGGGCCTTCAAAGGTGGAATTTTATCCCTTATCTTGGAAAACCTGAAATCAGGAACATTACGGATCCCTAGTACTGAAAGGGCCCGAAAGTTTTTCTCAAGGCATTGGTCAAGCTTCCATAGCAAGGAGCCAGTTAGTGTGTCGAAGGATTGTAGGAAATACAAACCAAATAATCTGATACGGAATATTTCGGAACGGCCCTGATTCCTCCGGAGTTAATGGGATTCGAAATGGGTGTTTAATTAATGATGGGTGGGCGTTGAAAGATGGAAAAACCAAATAATCTAATACGGAATAGCGCACTTGTAATTTTTCGGCCCTGATTTCACCCGTTATTCTCACTGAATTTTTGGAAGCTTATACGGAAATAATGTAAATGGATGATTAACTATTGACGATTGGGCCTTTCAGGATGGTATCTCTTATCTATGAAGGCTCAACCACAGGAACATTTCTTTTCCCTAGAACTGAGAGGGCCCTATATTGTTCGTGAAGATATTGGTCAAGATTCCGTGATCCCGATTAGAGTCGAAGGATTGCGAAGGAAATACAAACCAAATAATCTAATATGGAATAGCGCACATGTAATTTTTCGGCCCTGATTCCACCCGCAATTCTCACGGGGTTAATGGGAGCTTACGCGGAAAATAGGTGCTCGTATTATCGCAGCTCGAGAAAGTGCGCGATATTGCAGCTGCTTATTAATTTTCACGCGCCGCTTATCACCGAAATAGATCAACTCACACTTTCGCGTATGATCCTCAGGGTATGAGTGCTTCGGCTGCGCTGATGGGATTCCGATTCCGCACGGCTGGTGAGATGGAGCCTCTTTCTTATGGAAACGAGTCTCTTCCGCGGGGAAGTTCATAGCCTCTCAGGTGGACGTTAAGGGCGTTGGGATGTTGGCGAAAACTTAACATAAAGAAAAGGTGTGGCCGGAGACAGTACATCGTAGCTGACCTTGGTCCGATGTACGAAATGTTTTCTTTGGGTGTGGTATCACCCTACACTCGCAACTAGCGTTTGAGTTTCCACGGGAAAGGCTCGCACTCACCAATGTGTTTTTTATTTATTCAGAAAATGCTGTTTTACTTATTTCGGGGAAAGCTGTATCGGGTTATTTGTGAGGTTCACGAGAGACGATTTGGTGCTTTGGGAAGGAATACTTAATAAGCATGTTCTCGATAAACGAAAGGTCTTTGGTACTGTTTCGACATCTGTAGCTGGCAATTGTTGTCATTCGAGCAACCACCTTAAGGCCTCGAACGGGAAGGTTGGTATTCCAAAAGATCCATGTTTAATTCGTAATTGAATTCAAATCTCGACTTTGAAAATAATGCCCTCGATAAGTGCAAAGGATTATCAAACAGAAGGGTGCGAAACTTGGTCCAGCCAAAGACTGTCGTGCACACGGGGGCACGTTAAATCTGTCGCTGCCTCAAATATCTTCACGTTGGCGCGGTATGGAAGTTTGGAGAGTGGGGTGCCAGCTCAGGTGGTCATCTGATCGTAGTTCAAAATTACGTGGTGTTGTCCACCAGACCGTGGATTTCCGCATTGATACATTTTTTTACTGTAGTCTGTTTTGAGTTACTTGTTATATAGTTTAAATAATTTAACCGTTTTAAGGGCCCTTGAAAACGTTCTTCTGAAAGAAAGGCTCTAGGGGTGAAGACGAATCTGTACACATGAAAAATGTTTTATTAAAGGATGGTTAGACCACGGATGTCCCATTTGGAATATTTCTACTCATTACCTAATGAGATAATATTTACATATCAGTTGCCCTCGGTAGGTAGCTTGTTAATAAGGGTCGCTGGGGCAACACGACGGGCAGTGTGTAATTGTGAACCACGAACGCGGGAAAAAATCCATTCTTCAGATTGAATATTCGGTTATCTTGAAATTTGTGAAGGATGTCGTCCATGTGAGACAAAAGGTCCTTCGATGATGCTATTTAGGGGGCGATAGGCAAACTTGATGGGTACTATCTTACTTTGTGACTACAATAACCGAACTGGCATCTGATGAACAGGGTTCAATAATTTTTATTTTCGAGTCATTCCTAGAGTTGCTTATCTGATATAGTACATTCAGAAAAGGCAAACGTCGGGGAGTTCGAAAAATAGGTTTTGAATCTGTCAGAGTGATGTGCATCTCAACATTATCGATTTTATTTGATTTGGTTTATAATATCTAATGATGTCAACTTCCTATTAAGCTTCTGAAGGAACATAAGATTAAATTTTACATTGAGGTTGTTTATCATAAATAGAAAACACAGTGCCTCTTGCGAAGGGGAGCCATAAGTAGAAAATGTATAAAAAATTACACTATAAGAACTAACCGCTAGTTGAGATAATTTAATAATGTTACATTCGATGAAAAAGTCATCATTTGGTACTACACGAATTGTACTTCGAAAAGTATGTTTGTATGAACCGATTGTTAATCTTGTAATCAGCGTTGGGACATTTGCCACTCACTTTTCTTCATTAATCTTCATTATGAATCTGTGTCAACAAGAGATTTCAAGTTTTGATGTAAAACCGTCACATACTTTGAAGAGTATCTACTTCAATAACATTGTTGATATTAGACTGTAGATTTGGAATTTTTGGAACAGAATTGACTTTTATGACCTAAACAACACGAACCACGGTCTTTCATCTGACAGTCCTTATTCAAATGATTGACTCCGCCATAGGAATAATATCGTCGAATATTGTATTTTGGTTCACGTTTATTATGATTGTTTTTCAATATTTCAGTACTGTACCGTAAAAGAGAAAAACATCTTTCCAGGTTAAAATAGTTATATTAAGAATTAGTATTTACAGGATTTGTACAGCTAGTTTTAAAATTAAGGACGATATTCATTACCGATACGATACAGCAGCCTTAAGATAAAAGTTCGTCTTCGGAAAAGCCTCTGTCTCCAGACATCCTCCGCATTCAGACCAGGGGGTTAACCGGTAGAACGTTGTGAGCTCACACGATTCGGCTTCCTGCAGAAGAAAAGTCCCGAAAAGAGAATCAAAAGTAAGAAGCATACACAAGGGGGCCAGTACCAACTTACCAGACTGAATCAGTGCATCACCAAATTCAGGGTACTGACACAATTTTTACGCAACAAAATTTAATGTAAGAAATTATACAAATAATATAATAAAAAATATATAATATACCTTAGTTACATAACATAACAGATTATTACTTAATTACATTCACTTAAGAGTGTGTGTGCTAAGTGAGTAACCATGAAGGGTAAAGGCGTCACTCATGACAGTTTCCCTGTGGTAAGAATCAACTCTTTCAATTCTAAAACACCTGCATACTCCGAGTTTGAGAGTTTTTTTCTTGCGTCTGCGGAATTACTTTTTGGTAGTCACCTCGTTATTCTGATTCGATTCATTTGCAATTTGTCCAACGAATTTCTTGCGTCCTGTTGGAACCACGGACACAAATTGCCCGTAGCTTGCTTCTCTGGTTCTAGGCTGAGGACAAGCGAAGAGCGGTACAGGCATGTGGGGATCAGATGGTAAATAAGGTATAGCTCGGGAGACAATGTGCGGTACATTTCTGTAAGGACCTAGAGTTGTGGGTAGTGTAACAAGTGTCTGAACTCCCTGGGGTGAAAGTGGAGTGACAGGCAAACACAAGTTAGTTTGTGCTGCAACAAAATGTAAGACATGACCAGCCATAATCCCTAGACCGGTGCTGCCTTTGGAATCGTTGAGAGATCAATTTCATCTGCATCTTCAATTTCTGAAAAAAAGCCTCAACGCAGTTTTAAGGTCAATTCCATTTACCATGGCAGTTCCATGCAACCATTGCTCCCAGAACCTTTAAGTATAGCCTTTTTATCGTACCGTGTCTCCACCTTCTTCTGTGATTCCTCTCCTTGGTCCAACCACTGTTTGAACAACAGCGTCAAAGGAGTTCGTAAGTTCTTACCATGGACCAACTAAGAAGGCGTGAACCCGGTACTTTCGAGGGTCACTGTTTTTGAGGCGAATAGTGTAGGATAAAGTGTTTGCTCCCATTCTGATCCAGCTTCAAGACATAGGACTCGTAAAATTCTTTTGACGTTCCTGTGAAACCGTACAACTGGATTATTTTGAGGATGATGGACCGAACTTCGAATCACCTTTATTCTAAATCTCTCTTCAAAGGTTGTAATTAGCTCGCTCATGATTGAAGTTCCCTGATCATGTTGCAATTCCTTTAGAAATTCCATCTGACTAAAAATCTGCATGGGTGCTTCCACAACAGAAGTTGAAGTGATATTCTCAACGGGTGCAGCATCAGGATATTTATAAGATAGACACATAGCAGTTATCAGATACCTTTTCCTTCTTGGAGTAACAGGAAGTGGTCTGCATTCATTAACACGTTGATCTATGAAAAAAATCTCTTGAACAACAGGAACCAACTTCATCGGAAACTTCTTTTTTGTCATTCGGTTTTCCAATTATCTGGCATGTGTCACAACTTCGTACAAAGTTTTCCACTTCCTTGAAGCAATTAGGCCAAAAGAAATGCCTTGCAAGAATGTCCTTTGTTTTGGTCATTCCTAAATGTCCTGAAGTACCTTCATGGCACAACGACATCAGTTTTACACCATATTCAGTTGGAATCATTAGCAAAATGCTTTCTTTTTTCAATTTATCAATTTTCTTTTTCACCAAAAGACCATTTGAGAGTGTTTCGTATTCACCCGTGGTCTTGTCAGTATCTTGACTCAGTACTTTTTCCATCAGAGGTTTTAAATTTTCGCATTCTTTTTGCTTTTCAACAAACGTTTGGGAATCACTTTTCAGAAGTTTAAGTCCTTCCCAAGACTCCATCTCATTTGGTGGGAAAGAAAACATATCGTCTTCGTCGATATCTGTCTCAGCTTCAAACTCTTGAACTGAAATTACTTTTTCTTTTTTCTTCCTCTTATTTGTTTCTTTCTAACCTCTTTTCCTCCCGCATTTCAAATTCCCGTAATTTGGTTTCATACTCGTACTTTCTCTTTTCTGCCTCTTCTCGAGCAGTTTTCCGTCTATATCCGGCTACTCCCTACTCCTCTAGAGCTTGTTCCCAAGCTCCTTTCACTGCTCCAAACTTCCTTTCGGCTTCTGTCCGAGCCCTTCTCAGTCGTCTAAATTCCCACTCCCTTTCAGCAGATTCCTGGATCCAAACAGCTTCTCTCAACCTCCGTCCAGCTTCCTCCCGCTCTTTTCTTTCATTAATAAGATATATCATTAAATCTTCCACACGTTTTGCATCGTATAATTTAGAACCCTCTATCATTTTTTTCAATTGAAGCATTTTAGTATCTGGAGGAACCTCTTCTCCTGATTCAATTGCCAAAAATGTCATCTCCTTCTGTCTAGCTCTCCCAAGAAATGCCATAGTGATCCCAGTGTAAACACAATAAAATAATTATTACATCATACAATTATTTAACAACTCTTTAAGATACACAATTCTAAAATAACATCGAATCCACACTCTTAAAGCACACAAAATTAGAATACACAAAACACTGAATATCAATTATTAAATAATACTATGATTAACTCAGGTAAAACAAATCAATTCTGCTTCGATTTGAGTCAGAATAAGGAACCAAATATATTTTATTAACTGTCACAGTAATTTGTTATATATTCTTTTTAATTGAAGTAATTAAATTATATACTTGCTCAAATAAATTATCAAATGATAATAACACATTCAAATGATAATTAAACATAAAACTCGATAATATCGTATTTTAGAAGCACTTTCGTATTCATAAGTAACGACAACTGTTCAGTGCAATACCCCTACACTAAAGCAAAAATAGAATTTTTTTCAAAATGATCGACAAAAATTTCACACTAAATAAATCAAAATTGATTTCGTCAATGATAACAGTTAAAAAAAAAAAACTGATTCTTGTAATAGAAACATAAACCTTAAGTACAATACGCACAACTTGTTATCAAAATATCCTTCCAATATGATCATTACACAATGATGTATCAATTTTTCTAAAATAACAATATGGTCTAAAACAACCGCACACAAAAAAATCAGAACTGATGTTCTATCTACGTCAGAATGACTTAAATGCCAGTCAGGATTGAATTAAATGCTAGTCAGGATTGACTTAAAACAAACCAAAATTTGAAACAAGATGCTTCAAAACACACTCAAGTCTGGCGACTTCTAAACAAAAATAGAAACGAGACGTTTCAAAACTAAACAAGTCAGGTTGTCTTAAACTAAAACGCGAAACAGGATGTTTCAAAACACATCAAAGTCTGTCGACTTCTTAAATGAAAATAGAAACGGGACGTTTGAAAACTAAACAAGTCAGGATGACTTAAAAACTAACAATTGAAACAAGATGTTTCAAAACACATTAAAGTCTGGCGACTTCTAAATGAAAATAGAAACGAGACGTTTTTAAGCTAAACAAGTCAGGTTGACTTAAACTAAAACTTCAAACGTTTCAAAACACAGAAAAATCTAAAAAAAAACAAATGCTTTTTTGGTGTGCATAGATTCTTTCAAGTACAATGAAATTCTGGCAAGTTCACACTTACCCTTTTAAAACAACCACTCATAAGACGTCAATTGCAGGTTCCACACGAACATTCCAGAAGACGCTGGGGGTCTTATCTCCTTCAACTGTAGCTATAAAAAAACGCCATTTCGCATCCCCTAAGCTGCCACCACTCAGGCAGGTCTGTACTGTATCGACGAAAAGAAAAACCACTTTCCAGGTTCAAATAGTTATATTAAGAATTAGTTTTTACAGGATTTGTACAACTACAGTTTTAAAAATAAGGACGATATTCATCACCGATACAATACAGCAGCCTTAAATATTTAGTCGAGTAGCGAGTAGTTTAGTAACTAAACGAGTTAGGACAAAACTATTTAGTCGAGTAGTTTAGTAAAACGATTTAGTGGATTCGATCCAGTGAAATGGATAGCAGGCGGTCGAGTAGTGCCCCCCACCCTACTCCACTCGCCACTGTCGTGCCACTAGACAAGTGTGAACACATCTGTTTAGTAGAGGTCATTAGTTATTCGTTTTCATTGCGCGAGGTATCTTTTTTGTGTGTTTTTTGCTAAAATATGCATAGTACATATGAGTTTTAAATTTTGGCAACTGTTTTTTGATCGTCTGTTTCGTGGATCGTTTTCATCGCTGTCATTAAAATTCATTCTTTTACTTTAGTCAATAAATATATTCTGTTTAAATGTTTAACGTTTTTATTCTCTTGAAATAGCATTTTTATCGGAACATGTTTCGTTGGAGTGACGATACTAATGTGAAATTCATTTCTGCTTATGAGGAACAGGAGTATTTAAATATGTAATGTGAAGTCTTCCCCGCTCAACCCCGCTCAACTGCCGCGATAAAGCTGGAAGCGGTGCACTATGGACGTAGCCCTACGTCCATAGTGCACCGCTTCCAGCTTCCGGCTTTATCGCGGCAGTTAAGCGGGGAGGAAAAGTAGCGTAAACAGTATTGGTGCGGTTATAGTGCACCTGCTTCCCTGCTTCCGCCTGCTTTACCCGCTTCCACCCGCTTTTTCCGGAATGAATTATTAATTCTTTTTCCCGCTTGAACCGCTTACCCGCTTGCCTCGCTCGTTTAGTTTGCTGTGTTATTCCGTTCTGCCCTTCTACGATCTTTGGTTGTTGGAACAAAATGGAAGCAGACAAAGATGTACTATCTTCCAAGTGTTTCTAAAATGTGTAATTTGGGGCAAAATATTTTTTTCCATGATTATGAGGATCCAAACATTGTTAAAAGAGCATTTGCAACTTTCTTCATTGATATAAATTATTTGGTAAAGAATCCCATACGTTTAATATATTAGTGTGGGATCATTCTAATTTGCACTAATTTCAGATATTTTCCCTTCTACTCCGGAAATCAAGTTATAAAATATATTTTTCCAAACTATGCTGTTCTAACTAACTTAGCTTTTCTCTAATTCCATTTCTAAATCATGGATATCCAGCCACTTAAATTCGTTTTACTCCATTGTTTCGAATTTCGTTTTGTATGGATATAAAATAAAGTGAAATGTATTTTCCATATTTTTAAATTGATTAAATCTATCTTCAAATGCCTTGTTTTATTTACTGTATATAATCATTAAACATTTTTTTATTGCATTTTATTGAATGTCAAGCGTAGTTACCATTGTTATTGTGTTTTGAAAATGTTTTTGTAACTGAGGAATATATTTCATGATTTTCATTTCCAAATCCCTAGCAAAAATGTCAAGTGTCGTCATAAATATCCTAATATTCTCAAACATCATTAAAACAATTTGTCCATTTCCTTGAAGTTTTTTTATTTACTTCATTAAAATGCTGAGTGATGTCGCATAAAAACATAAAATCATTTAACTAATCTATATTTGAAAATTCGTCAAAATTATTGTTTTTTTCATTCAAAAAGAGCGTAATTTCTTCTTATAAAATGACAAACCGATTAAGAACTTGACCCGAACTGAGCCATCGAACATTGTTGTATGTCAAAATCCCTTGAATACTGGCACTCCACCTCTTCTAATACTTGTGCAAATTGTCGTTTATTATGTTTTCTATACCTCTAATACAAGTTACTATCTTAGCAACCTTGTAGAGCGGGACCTCACCAGACTCGGCAAACGCGCGTTTTACGCGCCTCATATAAACGGGGCCTTAATAAATATGTCTTTATTATTAGTATTTACCATATGTGTTCATTCTCAAGCGGTATTTTATAAATTTACATATTCTACTCAATAGGCATTCACATAAATTTTAAAACAGCATTATGTATGTATAATCAATAAATCTAAAACCAGGGTGTCAAGATTTAAATCAACGATTAAAATCATAATTTTAATCAAATGATTTTTTTAAATCACTGATTTAAATCACAACTAAACACACATTTTTATAACTAAGTAAATGCACCACAGAATAATCACAGAAGCGGTCAAATGCTTTAATCTTTCTTCACTCGTGGTGATTTCAGCACTAATGGCTACACCCAGCAAAGAAGGAACTGGGTCAATTACTGCATATTATAAAAGATTGCAACATCCAGTTGTAACTTAGAATATACTATATACTGAAAACAGTAATGTAAACACACATGACATCATAAATCTAAATGCCAGGAAGAGTAATGTATAAACATTCCTGATTAACAACACTCATAATATAAACACTTAAAGGAAGTATATAATAGTTTGATTCAAAATTATAATCTAAAGGGGTGACTGATTTCATTAGCTAACAAAAAACACACAGTTCGAAGTAAAGTTTTTTAAGGCTCAGCTTATTCTTGTGGTGTGCGTGCAATAGAGATTAAAGAGTAGAAATGTACATATTCACACAGCCATTAAAATGTCAGCAGGAAGAAAGAAAGATCCAATATGAATTAAAAGTAGGTTAAAATTCATTATTATTGCTCTTTGGCAGTTTTATTATTAGAATTTACTATAGTCTGATTATTTCTCTGTCCTCTATTCTACTTCTCACACTGTAGTTCAGGTCTGTCACTTACTCTTACTGATAAATTTGTTAACATGAAGATGTAATTTACTCAAGAAAAACTATGTCGGATGTCAACTTGTGTTTTAAAGTTGAACAAATGTTAAGTAAATATTGATTTACCATGTCACAAACTCAATTTTTTATTTAAAAAATTTATATATTTTTTTGTAAAAACAGTTGAGAAACTACAGAAATTTAAATAAAAAAATTCCAAATTCCAATCTTTTTTTTACACCCTGTCTAAAACATTTTACAAAAATCCTTTGTGCATTTTTTTTAGTTTTAAGTTTTTTATTAACACTGATATTTTCTTCATGTTTTTTTAAAGAAGAGTTCGAAAAATATCAAAACTTTATGTATATGTGATGAAATGATAAGTTTATAAATATCAACGCGTGTGTCATTTAAAAAGCCTGCGTGGGCCTGTGCGACCCGCGGGTCATAGGTTCGCCATCCCTGCAATAGATCCTCACGTGATAGCTCCATGTTGCAAACTGACAGGCGGTCCAACGCGCGTTGCGCTATAGCCACCCCCTGCTAGAATCGCACGGTTTTACAACACTGTTTGCAACTGCCGCGGTTTAAGCGGTAAAGCAGGAAGCTGGAAGCGGTGCTCTATGGACGTCGAACAGAAGCGGAGCCGCCGTTTCCATGACTGTCGTCATAGCGGTCTCAAATAGTTGGGGAACGTTTTTTCTCTTGTAGCGGCAACATTTCATTTCCTAAGCCAAACAATTCGAGCTGAGGGAAGCAAAACACACACACAAATTTTTCACTGGCAATGATTAGTTCGTTTTTGTAAAATCGGGATCGTTAAACACAGAATGAAAATTTCAACGGTTTTGAAAAATCTGCGGAAAATTTTACACCAAAACGATACCTTAAATGTGATTTTCTTTAAATAAATAAGTATTTAATAAATAATTAAATAATCAAATGGTAAATAATTGAATAATAAAACTGTTTATGGTATCGATCTGGCGTAGAATTATACGCTAATTTGAAATCCGTTGAAATTTTCACTCTATCTTCAACGATCCCGAAGTTAGAAACTTTGGACTAGAGAATAAAAAAGCCACTTTGTTTTGTTTCTCGAATAAAATAAACCACGACAGCCGTCTGTATTGCCCATTCTCCAGCGTATTCTGTCCGTTTAAGTTGACACCTCTGGACTCTGTTTAGACCTTGTTATGCCCGCATGATGCCATTATGCCTTGTCATGACGTATCACGACTGTTAGCTAACGGCTCCACTTTCTTAGTAAACCGAAGCTTAAGCGTCCGAAGAACATCACTATCGGTTTGACACTTTAAATTCCTCGAAGACATACATCGATTCATTTAATTATAATATCGTGTCAATTATCATAAAAGTTTCCGGACAGCATCTTGCTTCAAATCAGTAGGGAATCCCAACAAACTCCCTTAAATTATTTAGATTTTTACGATATTCTCGCAGAACTAGTAAAGGAAAAAATTGGATGTTCTCTTTTGAAATTAGTAAGTGAGGTATATTCCTTCCCATCTCATAAGGACAAACGTCGGTGTAATGAAATAGAAAATATACTGCACTCACACTCAGGGCCACCCTAACCACAGGGTTCGATGGGCTATAGCCTAAGGGACTTTTGGCAGGGTTGGACTTAATTGGATTTTTCAAAAAATCCCATTTGAAAAAACCCACAATTTTGTATACATTATATGTTTTATATTTTTTTAATCTAAATTTTGCCCATATTTTTAAAATATGACACGGTGGCAACAAAATCCTCGAAACAAAGTTCCCTGATATTTCCATGATTTCACTAATTTTACAATTCCTTTAAGAAATGTGATCCCTAATTGATATCGATATACGGTATCCACACGACAATATGCTTAAATATTTAGGGTCAGGTGGGGTAAAAGGAAAATTTTCCACAAATATTTTGTATTTTTTCTCTTTAGATATTTTAACTGCTACTGTAAAGGTTGGAACCCTTAAAGGAACTCTTACGATAGCAATTGAAAAAACTGGAGAAAAAATACAAAATACTTTGATTATGAACTTTTTACAACTGACCCTACATTATCCTACTATACATCAAAATCAAATACAAATTTTCACAAAGAATTGGTACAGCTTCAGTCTACGTTTATAGCGGTGGCAACGGTCTTAACGATTTTTCTTTTGGCGCATTTCTAGTAGCAAGTTATGGCAGGTTAAGGCAACACATCTGTTACGGTTATTGTGGTTTTCATGGCAACCTCGGCAAACGGAATCTTTAAATTTTCATTTTGATTATTCTAGAAAGTTCTTTCAAAATCCATTAAACTGCTGTTTGATTTCATTGGTTCATTTGAAATAATTCTTTTCTTGGCGACTTTAGAAGTGTGCCACAAAAGCGTCAAGGCCGTTACCACCGCTCTAAAAGTAGACTGAAGCTGTACCAAAAAATTCTGCAAAAAAGCAAACGTATGCAAAAAATAGTAATTTAATGCACAAAAAAACATTAGTTATACAAATTTCAAATTTTATACCACAAGTTGTATCGCTGGCCTCACGGCGACGAGACGTTGTTGTGGTCGCGGAAAAAAACGGTGTTTTTCACGGTGTTCGAAAATTACGACGCAAGTGTACTTTATTCGAATTACAATTTCGGCAAATACGATTGATTCGTTTCTCAAAAGTACTTGTAATCGCGCATCTCAAAAAATGATAAACGATAGTAGTTGCAATTAAAGTGTCAAAATTTTAAAAATTCCCTGATTTTTGTGAAATTTGGAAATTTTTCCTGAGATTTCCCTGATTATTCCAGAAATAAAAAGTTTCCTGAGAATTCTCTGATTTCCTGGTTTTCCCGGTTCTGTTACCACCCTGTATAAGCAAAAGTTTCAGTGATTAAAAAACACATACAAAATTGTAGTTATAAAATTTTTTTAACAGAATTGATAACTTTAAAAGAAGATTTATTTTTAATACACAAGTTTTGTAGACATATTATCTGTAACAAGCTACCATTCTTGAGTATCATTGTCTCTTCAGGAAACGCTGAACTTTGACTAGTTTTCCTGCTTTCTCTGCACCTAGTCTATTTATCAACTTTGTCCATATGTTGCTATATGTAGGGAACACACGTTCAATGGATGCCAAACTTGGTGGGCAGCTGATGAGTTGAGCGAAAAACCTGCAGAATCCTTCGGGCAACTTCCCAAATTTCTGTGTGTTATGCTCCATTAGCAAGCACCACTTCGAAGTATTACTTTTGTACAAGTTCAAAACATCTACAGTGAAAGTGTTTTGGGGAAACAACTCACTGTGTCTGATTTTGAAGGCTAAGACACCATTCACAGATTGCAACCAAGTTTCCCCCTGCTTCGCTTGCTTTGCTGACAATCTGTTGCCTATACATGATGGGTCCCTTATATTAGCCAGATAAAAAATGATTTCATTGCTTTATCCATCATTTGTTGTATCTGTTGCTTATATGGTAACAATTCGATGCTCATCGTGATGTCGATCCAGACCTCCAAAGCTGTTGAGAAAGCTACAGAACTTTCTCTTAATTACTTCTGTAACGCTCAACTTTCACGGTACAGCTCAACATTACTTACAATTCTTCCAATATTCGAGTCGACTCGCTGTTCATTTTCATTAACAATTTCAACATATTTGTGAAAGTTTTTGATGAAAGTGTAACGCATTCAACTTGCGAATTCCAACGTGTATCATTTGGAATTTGAGGCATGAATCCACCCTTTTCCTTTAATAATCCTTAAGAGTGGTTTGCAAAAAAAAAAAGTATTTACTTACCTCCACAATACGTTTGAGGACACTTTCATTAAAAAACGTTCTAAAACAAATTTGACAAAAATTTATTTTTAAACTTCCATTTGGGTACTAAGTATATTTCTTCAAAAAAAAGTTTTAATGTTTTTTTTTTTAAACCAAATTTTTTCTTTTAAAAAAACCTTGGGTTTTTGCCAACCCTGCTTTTTGGGGAGGCAATTTGGCTTGCAGTCAAATCAGTTGGACGGCTGGAGACCAGCGCGGCGTGACTGACTCGATTGCCTTTAAGGGATCCGCCTACCGTCGACAACTTTTTTTTTTTTAATTGTTTTAGCTTTTTGCTTTTTATGTTTTTATATAGTTAAAAAACAGATGTAAAACAAAGAAATGGTACCAAAAAAAATTATTCTTTGTTGGCAGTTGAAAAAATTGGTTATTCAAGGTAAACTTTAATAAAATTTTATGGAAACGGTTAGAGCTGTAGAAAAAAAAATAATATCTTAAAATCAATTTCCTTTGTTTACAATATAAATGTAACCACAATCTTCAAAATGGACTAAAATCTAAGAAATATTTTGTAAACATAAGAAGATATGCCATGTAACGCACATATTCATGAAAATTTTCAAAATTTGTAGCAGATTATTCACAAAAGCAGCTATAAATCAAAGAATATACTATATTATTTAAACATTTTAGTTGATATCATAGTTAATAGTATTTAAAATGCATGTACAAAATTTCTAGTAAAAATATTAAAAATTGTGGAAGTTATTGAAAAAACGGTGGTAACTATTTTGTAAAATTATCATTTGCGGGAAAATGCATTTAAAGTTTTTGCTACAAAAGAAATTATATTTTTACAAAGTAATATACAGGGTAATTACATAGGTATCCTTATAAAAGGTTAAAAGTAGCTCGGGTAATTTCTGCAATTGTGATATATATTGTGATATAATACAGAAGAATGAAACTCGATTTTTCCTTTAATGTCCGGTTTCGAATTGACACTTCCGGTTTTATTCGACTGCTATCACTTTGCGTTTAAATAACGATATCTTTGGTTCTAAATGTCGTATAATTAAAAATGAAACAGTTTTGGAAACGTTATAAAATGCAGGCAATAATAGTACGTAATAAAAAAAATTTAGAATTTTCGTCGAAATTCGCTATTTTAAGGTAGGCGGACCCCTTAATCTAGTTGGGAAACTTTTAAAACTTCACCGGTCACTTCCTGTATTTTCTTATGAAGAGGGGCGAATTATTGTTAGTAGCCCACGGGCATCAAATATCTCAAACTAACGCTGAGATGACATGGTAATCCAAAATTCAAATCAGTAAAAATAAGCACCATTCAAACAGTTAAAAGACCATTAAAAAATTAATATCTATTAAAATTTATTTTTCTTCAGAAAGAACCAATGGAATCTTTTCGAAGAATGATATTCGAACGAAAGGAGTAATGTAAAATTTTATTCTAAATAGTGGACAGCATAGATAATATTTTCAAAGGATTCGTTTCGTTCGAAAGGTTGAAAAATTCCGACATTGAGTGGGGTAAAAGCAATATTAGATTTAGAAGGGCTATAGCTTAGGGCGGCAAAATACCAAAAGCGCAAGTCACGACATAAAAACAAAAAATAAGTAAACAAATAAATCATATCATTGTTGACTGCTGAGGGTTATGAGTGGGAACCGCCCCCTGGTAGGGTTGGCAAGTTGCCGGCAGAAGTATAAATTCGCCACCGATTTCATAACATCTGAAGGATTAAATATATTTATTTACGATTACCATCTGAGCAATACATCATCTGGTCAAGTGACAAGATACGTTCAACAGAGGTGTGTAAAGCTTTAATTGTGAGAATATCCTACACTACCTTTCTGGCAAATCTGGTGACGGTCAGAGGGATGAGTTGCATTCGAGTGACAACATTTTGCCACAAGATCCGAAACAACAAAACACTACCGAATCAATTTTTAGTTTGGCAGTAAGGTAGGTATTGAGTTAACATTGCACTGGGAGCAACACAAAAGGCTATTGGCGACGGATAAAACCTTGGCATAAAAGGAGACAATTTTCATTATGGAAGTTTTGCATAACACCCGTGGATATAATTTTTCTCTTTCAAATTTTTATTGGATTCTATTTTTAATTAACGTAGTACTGGAGGAAAACAACGGGCTATTAACGACGGTCCAGGATCAATCCCGAAAGGGAAAACAACACCACGTCATTTTGAACAGTAGTCAGATGACGAGGCTACACCCCACCCCAACGTGGTGGCATTTGAGTCCGATTTAACGTGCACCCTGTGTATACGACGATCTTTGGTTGGATTGAAACTCGCAACTAATCCGTTATTCTGCCAACCTTCACATTTTGAATACGGTGGACAAAAATCCAATCTTTGGACTCTTTTATATTTGAAATTAGCTTCAAGTACTGCACACACTTCCATATGTACAACACATTGTTGGGATTATCAAAAACAAATTCAAGGAAGCCAGAACCTACTATATTTTTGTTACATAGAAAACTTTTGTCAAAAACAACCACAATTAAAATATTATATTTAACGATCAATTAAAAAATTCATTTTTTTATTGATGTTGGTGATTTTGAAATCTACTGTCTCCTTAAGCTTATTGATCCTATAAGATAAATTTCCAATGCTCTTTTATGTGATACTTTTATTCCCTATCATATGGAACAAAAGTATAATACCTTGGACTGTTTTCTTGTTTGTTATGCTATAGTATTTTATTTTTTTGATACTATATTTAAAAAAAGATCAGAAATCGAAACTTTTGGATAGTAATTAATAAACGTCGCACTTATACAACACAACGGACGACGGTCCGATATCAATATATTGTAGAAGGGAAAGATGCGAAGACATTTGAGGCCGGTTTCAAGTGCACTTAGTTTGAATCCAGTTTCGAACCGTCCAATTGCTAATCGGGGCTGAGTGGGTATGTCTCTAGCAACTTTCGTCACTCCAACTTTCCTTGTGCTTGATATTGTATGTCTTGTGCAGCCCTTGCCATCACACTCCACAAACCAATCCGTTACTCACCCTTTCGGAATCAATATCATATTCATTGCATAATATTCTAGCTCAACCTTCCGAGGGTCATCAAACTCATTTTTCGAATCACCTCGTCTATCGAGAATATTGAAAATGACATCAAGAATTCACTTTTCTTCTAATATATCATCAAGATTCTTCTAATATATCTCATGAGAATTTCGTCGAGACAATCACCGGGAGGGTTAAAATATTCATTCCTAATTGTTATTGAAACTGTTTTTCGCGCATTTATGTCAGCAAATCGGCGTATAGTAAAAATTCCTTAAAAAGGGTGTAAAAGCAAGGAGTGAATTTTGAGAGATTTGAATATTTACTTGACTGCATTGAATTTATTTTGTCAGTTTTGCGGAACAAATATTGGAAGTTATTCCCATACTTAAGATTAAATAATCACCTCTCTGTAATCATATTAGAGTTCATTTGGTACCCATTTCTATCGAATGATTGATCAAACTGTAGGATTGGTATGAAAATAAGTGAATACTACAATACGCGCAAACGTTTGCTTTAATTTCTGCTTTTTGCACGTTGAATATGAAAGTCACCACAATATCGTTCTGTAACGGAACCAACAACGCCCCCTAGCGGACTGACAAAAACTTACACAGTGTAACTCCAACCCTGGAGCAAGCAGCAGCTAAGCTGTAGTATGTGATAGTAAAAATGTCCCTGTCCCGAATATTTTATGTGCGTGAAAGTCTTGTAATTTCTGTAGTGTATGTGTGTGTAAATAAATTCAATTTAAGTGTTAGCTAGCCGTGTCAGTATACATCATTGCTACAGAGAAGTGGCTACCCAACTGTGGGCCCGATCCCGATATCCATCGGATAGATAAGTATTTTTATACTTTATGTCGTCTAAACCTAGGCAAAAAGTCATTTATAAAGAAGGTTTTTCAAAGTTGTACTGTAGAAATAGTAATTTTTAACTCAGAAGAAATTCCTTTATTTTGTATGTATTGTAATGAGAAATTGATTTCGTTTTAATGCTAAGTTGTTCGTCTGACTACTTAAACTTGCAAATCAATCCTGATTTAAGTGTTTCAGAAAGCTTAAAACTATTTAACTGTATGTATGTATTTAAATAGTTGGATAATTAACGATTTATTATGAATATTAATGCTGTAGAATGTGTGTAATGTGCAGAAATAATGTATCGATAACTAGTAGTTGAACGACCTTGAACTCTAAAATCTCCCGCCTAAAGAAAATCTTAGTCGACGTCTAACACGGCGCCAGTTGTTTTTACTTTTCTTATTAGGCGCGTTGCATTGAAAGAAAAAGAAAAAAGATTTTGTATGTATGGTTTTTTTTTTCATGATCTGTATTTTATATTTACTGCATTGTCATTCTTCAACGAGTGAAAAAAAAAAAATTTAGTGTGTTTCAATAAAGATAACACACAAAAGAAATATCACTTTCTGAATTAGGGAGATATTTTATTTCAAAAGAAGTTGAAGGCTGAAAAGAAGGATGAGGAGGAAAAATTACTTAAAGCACAAGCAGAAGAACAGGTCCGAATTGAGAACGAGCGCAAGTATGAACTCGAAAAGCTAAAACTCCAGCTTGAAGCTCAAAAGGTTTCCAATTCAGTTGTTTCTACTCATGGCTCAGAGTACCCGAAATATGAACTCAGTCGGATTATCCCTAAGTTTAATCCAAAAGAAGATGAAATAGGACTGTTTTTAATTATTTTCGAACGTCAATTGAAGTTTATGAATCTTCCAGAGTCATCATGGATACCATATCTCATTGGTTCCTTACCAGCAGAAATAGCGCAGTTACTTGCTAGAGAAGATGAACAGGAGGCTCAAAATTACCAAAAGGTGAAAGAAATGCTTCTCAAGAGATTTAGGGTCACTGCTGATAAGTTTCGACAGTTATTTTCCCAACATAGGAAGAATCCTGATACGACATGGAGGGACTACTTTTTCGAACTGGCTTCTTATTTTGAAGGTTGGACAAAGGAAATGAATGTCACCACCTTTGATCAACTCAAAAGTTTATTAATTACTGATCAAATTAAGAAAAGGACTCCACCATACATCAAAGATCACTTCATTGATTTGTGGACAGATTGGGCCAACCCTCTAGAGTTAGCTGAAAAACTGGATACTTATGAGAATATCCGTCAAGGAGTGAAGAAACATGTGGTGCAGACTCAAAAGAAAACATATTGTAGAGACGAAAATAAAACAGCCTCTACAGATAGAAGATTCCGTCCTGTGGTTAATAGACACGAACATACGCAAAGTCAATTTTCAAGAGTTTCGATACCTCGAAATTCTACTCCTAGATCAGAAGGAAGACCCCCAATTCGATGTTTTGGATGCGGAACACCAGGAGTTGTAATATCTAAATGTCTTACTTGTACAAAATCTAAAGTTGAAGAAACTACTGTCAACTGTATGAACTTGTTCACAAGTAATACAACTAAAGATCTTTCAAGCTTGATTATCTTTGAACTTTTTGGTGAGAGAATTGCTGTGTGTGCCGATACTGGTGCCTCACACTCTATTGCAGGAGAAAAGCTGTATAACTTTCTACGAAAGAATGGAATTGCTTTCGAGGACAAAAAGATTTCACTGACTCTTGCTGATGGAAAACTCCAATCCATGGTTGCTCTTAAAACGGTTATCAACTTGTGTATAGAAGGTAAAATTGTGTCAACAGAACTTCTTGTTCTCCCTGAAGCAAAAGGGAATAGCACGCTGTTAGGGAAAGACTTTCTCCATGCAGCCGGTATTGTTCTCAACGTTCAAAATGGAACCTGGCATTTTAGTGAAGATCCCCATAGACAATATTTCTTCTATGTAAAGCCTACTGAATTAAAGGATGCGCCGAAAACTTTTAAATCAACGATTGTGCCTGAGCCTACTACTATTGTCCACTTGAGAAGTGATGAAGGAAGACATCTGACCCAGATGCAAAGTGTAGAATTAAACTGCTTACTTCAAGAGTACAAACGCTGCTTTGAACCAGGGGGAGAACCTACTCCTTTCATGAAGCACAGAATAGTTACTATGAATCATCATCCTATATCTGTTCCACCGTATCGTATGTCACCGGCCAAGAAAGAAATACTGAAAGAACAAATTGATGAACTTTTGGCAAAGAACATAATAGAAGAATGTGAATCCCCATATGCGGCTCCGGTAGTGCTCGTCGCTAAACCAAACGGGAAAGTAAGATTATGTGTTGACTACAGAGGCCTCAACGCCGTTACGAAACCGGACACTTATCCATTACCTAGGATGGACGATCTTTTAAACGAAGCTACACCGACATCATACATGTCAACTATAGATCTACAATCAGTCTATCATCCACAAGCCAATCCATCAGAACGCAAAAACCGGGACTTGAAGCCCCGCCTTGCAATTTTAGTTGGAGAAGAACATACTGCCTGGGAAGACAAGCTTCCTTTGATCCGATTTGCGATGAATACTTCTACTTGTAACACCACCGGTCACACTGCTGCATACCTACAGTTTGGCAGAGAGCTGAGAACAACGGACGATGTGGTTCATGACATAAGAGGAGTTATTGATAACGACAACTTCATTCCCGAGATAACACCGTATCTCAAAAGATTTGCTCGTCTAACCACCCAGATAAAAGATAGAGTTGAATATAAACAAGACAAACGAAAAGAAAATTTTGATCGTCGTAGACGACCGATATACTTCAAACCTGGTGATCAAGTTTGGGTTACTATTCTCTCATCCCATCAGCAAAAATAAAAGAACTCGAAAATTAATGCCCAAAAGAGAAGGACCATATGTAGTTCTCACAAATCGATCGCCGACAACATATGATATTGCCGACCCGGCCAGTCCAGACCAAACTCTTGGAACTTATCATGTGTCAGCATTAAAAACTTTCTATGAACCCCAAGTAAAGAGAGACACTGGGCATGTAGCTCCCATAAGAAGAAGGGGTCGCCCTAGAAAAAAATAATCCTGGCTCATCGTCGGGACGTCATCAGAGCCAGAGGGGGAGTCTGTAACGGAACCAACAACGCCCCCTAGCGGACTGACAAAAACTTACACAGTGTAACTCCAACCCTGGAGCAAGCAGCAGCTAAGCTGTAGTATGTGATAGTAAAAATGTCCCTGTCCCGAATATTTTATGTGCGTGAAAGTCTTGTAATTTCTGTAGTGTATGTGTGTGTAAATAAATTCAATTTAAGTGTTAGCTAGCCGTGTCAGTATACATCATTGCTACAGTTCTCCAATAGTCAAGAGAATAAGAAATTTGTCCAGTTCAATAAATTCAGATGCATATTGTAGGATGGGTTCTTTCTGTTGTTTCCAAAATCATAAAAAGTCAAGCCAGCAGTTTTTAGTCCCATGATAATTTTTTACATGAAAAGGGACATGATACAAAACATTTAAAAAAGGTAACTAGAAATCAATGTCTGCTATATAACGACGGTAGTGCATATAAACTTCATCTGGAAGAAAATCCAATCGGTCTTCCCGCTCGTCTTTCTCAAGACTCTCCCGATCTTGGCAACCCTTCGCTAGGTTGTCGCGCTTGTCACTCGCCAATCTCTCCACTTGGCGACAGCTTCCTGACACGCCCCAACCAAGAGTGAAATTACGCCTTCTGTCGCTGATTTCACAATTATAAAAAGAATATTACACATATACATACATATACAGCAATACGATAAATACATCGGAATAAAATTCAGCTGCAAAGGAAACAACTAAAATGTCCACACTTAAAAGTTCCTTAGAATGTGTTCTAAGTGTAGAATGAAGTGAGCAAATGGTATGTGTTTCCAAATTACATACAACCCGCAGGGATTTTAGGGTTTTACACATCGAAAAGTAAATCAACCATACACCACCTTATGTGTGTGTGTATATATATATATATATATATAATGAATTAAATACAATTATACAAATTAATTAACAAAACAACAAGACATAAACCATTAAATTCACACAATAAAGAAACAGTTAATTTTTTTAGTACATAGTCAGATTTCATTCTGACTCCTGCTCAAGACGAGACAGAGCATCTGCACTCCGGTGTTGGAAACTTGGTCTATGAGTTATAAAATGGTTCCACCTTTGCAGTGCTAAGGCCTATCTTGTCAACTTAGGACTCTTGGGGGTGGTTTCGTTAGGTACTTTAAAGGGTTATGATCGGTGATTACTTCCACCTTAGCCCTATAAATCCATTTGCCGAACTTATTCAAACCAAAAAGTACTTCCCAGGCCTTTTTTTCAATACTCGACCAGTTTCTCTGCGTTTGAGAAAGCTTTTGACTGGCAAACGCAATAGGTCGGTATTTGCCTTCAGTCTCTACTTGAGTTAGACAACTACCAACAGCGAAATTGAAAGCGTCACAATGGACCTGGAATGGTAAATTACTATCAGGAGTACCTAAAGAAGTTACTTCACATAAAATTTCTTTTAGTTTATCGAACGCTTGTTGTTCGATCTTTCCCTAAGGGACAATATTAGGACCCTTTTTCTTGGTTAATTCAGTGAGTGGAGTTGACACTTCAGCATAATTAGGAATATAAGTGCGGTAAAATCCCATCGACCCCAACACTGACCGAACCACCTTCTCATTGGTGGGTCTCGCTAATTTTTTAATGACTGAAATTTTGTCTTTGTCGGGCGCATGTTCGCCTCCTCCTATCGTGTGACCCAAATATTTGATTTTTTTTAGCAGCAAATGTACATTTGTCAATGCGAACGGAAAAACCTAACTTCTCTAAATCAATCAATACTCTCTTCATGTTTTAAATGTCCTTCAAAAGTCTTTGAGAAAATTACGACATCGTCCATGTACGCTTGTGCATACTCATTATGTGATTTAAGTGCCCTGTTCATTTCTCTCTGAAATGTACCTGAGGCTCCTGACAAACCAAAAGGCATAGTTTTCTACTGATAAACCCCATTGTGAGTGGTGAATGCAGTCAAAGGTTTGCTTGACTCATCCATTTTGATTTGCCAATAGCCCTTCAAAAGATCTAGACTAGTCAGCCAATGTGCTGCCCCAGCCACAAAAATTAACTCCTGCATATCCTTCATCGGAAATACTGGTACCTTGGTAACAGCATTTAATGCCCGGAAATCAATGCACATTCGGACTGTAGCATCCTTTTCCGCGACACATACAATTGGATGAGCTATTTCCAATTCAGACGGTTCGATCAAATCCAGGTCTATTAATTCTTGAATTTGCCTATTCACCTTCTTTCGATATGCAATCGGAACACTAACAATACGGTTTTCGACGGACTGCATTAGGTATAATCTTGATTTTGTGAGTTCCTACCTTAGCTGGTTGAACATTCCGAGTAAACAATAACTTGTGCCTTAAAATAATTCTTCTAAGTTCATACATTTGAGAAGAACAAAAATATGACACATTAAGGGTATTAACAGTATTTACAAATGTCGTTTCTTTATCTACTGTGGGAGTGGTTTCCATCTCCCCAAAATCTTCCTCACCCTCAAAAATAACATTTACAGCTTTGGATTTAGCTATATACTGTCCTTATTTTGTTATGGTGTACACTTATCTTTGATCCATCCGGCATTTTAACTATGAACGAGTGTGGATTTCTTTGCGCCACAATAGTTGAGGGACCTTGCCACCTTGCATAAAGCTTATTACTACAGTCTGGAATTAACAATATTACCTTGTCACCTACTCTTAAGGATTTATCTGATGACCGCAAATTATAGTAATGTGTAGACCTTTCTTGCTGAATCGCTGCTGTGAGGTTAGCTTGTTCAGCTGCTACTTGTAGTTTCGTTTTTAAATCTTGTAGGTAAACAGATATGGGTGTAGTTTTCAACTTCAACCCATTATGTTTCCCTGTCCACGTTGATTTTAAAATCAGAAGAGGCCCTTGTGGTACCCTCCCATAAAGTAACTGAAATGGAGCCACTCCTGTTGTGCTGTTTGGTATTTCCCTGTATGCCTATAACACATGAAACATGCACATGCCACTGTCGTTCATTTTCCCGGATGACATGATGCAACATCCTTTTAAACGTCTGGTTAAACCTCTCGACCAATCCATTTGATTGCGGGTATAGAGGTGTTGAGAACCGTGGACATGCCCCTAACCTCATCTCAAGCTCCTTCGTTAAAGCAGAATTAAAATTAGTCCCATTATCTGATGCGATAATGTTTGGAATACCAGTCCTAGAGAATATGTGTAACAATGCTTCACACGTTGCCTTCGCTGTTAAACCCGTAAGTGGTATCGCCTCAGCCCATCTGGTGTGCTGGTCCACTAAACATAGAATATACCGATGACCCTTAGAACTCGCTGGATCAATCGGACCTGTAATATCACCTATAGTTCGCTACTTGAAATGGCAACTCCGGTCTAGTCACAGGTGTGATCGGCGCTCGAACCTTCATCTTCACCTTTCGTGTTAGCTGACCATCTTTGCAACTTTCACAAAAGTTCTTTACATCCTTTTCCATACCTCTCCAAAAAAAAGAATACCGTATTCTCTCCAGAGTTCTCCTGGCATCCATATGACCACCAAAAACAGAACTATGTGCAAGACGTAATACATCATCTCTTTTAACCTTGGGAAAAACCAGTTGATCCACCGTTTCACTAAGCATTTTGTCCCTGTGAAACAAAAATTAATCCACAATGTAGTAATTCCCCATTTTTTTTCTGAGCGTTCGTCCATTCTTCCAACAGTGAGTCACAAGTTTTCTGATCTCGACGAAACTGGTCCGAAATCGAAACATTTCCTACTCCTGTTTCCATATCACAGTTTCCGTTTTCCAGGGAATTTCTTTCATTCCCAGAATCATTGGTAACCACCTTAGTTTCGTCAGCCTGTGCTGCATTGTAAACCTTTTCACCACTCGTATTACCGGAAAGTATTTCACTATCCATGTGTTCCTGTCCAGAACTAAACCTCGGCTTTATCATGGCTTGAAGTAGCAGTGCCACTGGGTCTAGTAATGTATGAGTCTTTTCCTTTAGGTTTTTTTAACCGTTTGGTTAAAATCCAAAGGGAGTTATCTTCAGGATTGTGGGAGGATATGGAATCGTTCCACTGCTTTTGCGTGTGTTCCCTAATTTCTTTATTAATTTGTGCTTGGAGGCAATGTACTTTGATTTTGTCTTGTGTATTGTATTGCCAGGCTTTCATGGTTCGTGTCTCTGATGAGCATGTTTGGGGCAGGTTTGGAGTTGTGTGTGTCCAGAATGGATGAGATTAGTAAAGTTTTGTGTTTCTGTGTCAATTTCGTGTGGCGTTGAGAGTGTGGGTGCTATTGTGTTGTAGTGTCTGTTTAAAATTGACCCAATTAGTGATTAAAGTTCTGTGAATTTTCGGAAGAACTACTTTTAAGTTGAAATGTAACATAACCGGGTTATGGTCAGAGCTTAGTTCATCAAGTTCTTTAATCTCACATTTGTAGTAGAATTCTCTAATGAGAGTGATATCTAGAATATTTTCACAAGTTTTGCCATATCTGGTAGGTGTTTTAGGGGCAATAAGATTTATGTTTGTATGAGTTTGTAGACCGTGTCCGTTGATTTGTTTGCAGCCCCAGTCAGGGCGTACTAGTCTCCACAGAGAATGATATTAGCATTAAATGCAATCAGAGTTTCTATGTCGAAACTGAATGTCGGTTTATTGGATTGAACATAAATTGAGACTATTGTGAGTTTAGAGAGCTCAGGTAGTGCGAGAGTAATACAAGTTGATTCAGTAACTTCCAGTTGTTGTGTAATTTCCTGATAGCGTGGGATGTTTTGTTTAATCCACCAGAGCCGTTTTGTCTGTCGATTCTATATGTTGCGTAGTTTGGTATTAAAGCTTTTTGGTGTGCTTTGAGATGAGTTTCCTGGATGAGGAAAATATCGGGTTTGAACTTATCTACAAAATATCTAGCTTCAATGATCTTAGCATAGATCCCATTTGCATTCCAGTAACAAATTCGCAGACCGGGAAACGAAGAGAGCGTCATTCAGTTACTGAGGGGTTCAATCCTCAGTCCAATGTTCTCAACTATAGTAAATAGTTTTTGCATGGGGGTTTGGTTGTCATCTCTAATTGCCTTAAGGGCTTCTTTAATGCCGCAAAGTCCTCGGAAGATCTTCGAGATTTCTCGAAAGAATTCAAGCATAACGAGAACTTCACCTTCTATTAGAGGGGACTCGGTTCGATTCCTGGTCTTCGAAAGTGCGAGCAGCTGTATTAACGGCCGTAATCACAAGTCCGAGTTAACTCGAGGATCAACGATAATCCCCGAGTTATCGAAAAAACCGTATTCACAAGGTCTGATCCGTGTTTAAAACTGCCGTTTCGGTGTTACATTTTGATCCTCCGAAATCGGCGAGTTAATTCGTGAGTTACATTTAGCGCATGCGCAGTACTATCTTTTTGCAAAAAACAAAATGGATGGCACATTTCATTCTATGCTCAATTACAGTATTCTTGCGACGACTGGACTGGATCTGTCATTACGGAGTACCTCTGCATAGCAGCTCTTCTCCTCATCATAGTAGTGCTTAAATGGAAAAATTAAAAACATAATTTTATTGAAATACAAAAGAAAAATGGAAATAAAGGTAGCTGCGTAAACTTAAACAAGCAGCTTGGTCAAAAGATAGATTTCGGCACCTCCGTCCACTAAGAGCGAAAGGTAGAATAGAAAGGAGAAAGGCAGATGCAAATTCGTCTTAGAATAAAAAATATTCTGTTGATTTATTACGAATGAAAGAAAATTGGCAGTACAAGTTACTTTTCACACCCATACTGACTAGTACAAAGGTAATGCTAATTTTTAGTTAACGTCGTACTAGAGCACCACAACGGGCTATTGACGGCGGTCTGGGATCAGTCTCTTAAGGGAAAGGGAGTAATAATTAATTAAATCCGTGGACTCGTAATTTTGAACCATGGTCAGATGACGAAGCAACACCTGAGGTGGCACCACACTCTCCAAACTTCCACACCAACCCAACGTGAGTACAAGTACAAAGATAATCGGATTGCATTCATTTGTCAAGACACTGTGTACAATTCTTTCTTACAAAGTTTAGGTTTCCATAAAAATAGGAATGTTGGTTTGCAAAGCAAACCAAATAGGATTGGCGAGCGTAAGCGAGTAGGGGGCGAAGCCCTCGCTGTGACGTCATGGACCGCAAAGTCAAATCATGATTATACGAATTATTAAGATAGTTTCGCCGTTGCAGGAGACTAACTCTAGATTGCGAAGCAATCCACGGGGTTGACGAGCGTAATCGATCAGTGGTCGGTGCCCCCTTTGTATTTTAAATAATTTACATGGATATGTATCGAAGGAACTTTTCTAAGCTAATACCCAAAACGCTAATGAATCATTCCACGGTACATTGTGGCAGAGATTGATTTAAATTGATTAAATCTTTTGAAGAAAATGATACTGTTGTTGTTTTTAATGATGGCTCAAAGGACAGTGTTCCTTGCCTTAGAACTGTCAGCAGCTAAACCGTAGGGCCCCGGAATACCGAAGGGACCGAGATCTTAAAATGTCTTTTCATTATGATTTGAGGAAAGTTGTGCCCTTTACAATATTGTTGTTTAAGTGCAGTGAAAAGAGTTTCTAATACAAGTGTTTGTCCTTCTGTCCTGTACGCAGTGTCCCGACGAATCTATGGAACTTACAATAAAGAAATTTGGTACACAGGTAGTCCGAATTTTTTGCAATTTTTCTGTCGCAGCCAAATTTTAAAAATTAATCTAGAACATTTAAAAAAGAATTTAAAATAATTCGAATTTAATTATTATTGTTTTCCTTAGAATGGCAACAGTATAAATAGATCACAGATTCTAAACTTATTATTTCCGTTTCATTTTCCGAGCAACGATTTCAGCGGACGAACAAAACAAATACAGTTTTAACTGGAGTTATGTAGCTCTTTTTTTCTATCTTCTAGATCGTTAAGTATAGAGTAAAAATTTCAACGGATATGAAATCTGCGGAAAATTTTACAATGGATGGGTACCTAAAAATATGATTTTCGTTGTATAAATAATTTTTAAACTGTCACTTTTATATTTTTTCCAATACCAATATCGCCTTCGGGATCGAGAGATCAGATTCATTTCCTGCGCTCAAACAATTCGAACGAAGAGAAGCAAAACAAATAAAAAAAATTTTGACTGGCATTGTTTAGTTCTTTTTTGTAAAATCGGGATCGTTAAATATAGATTTAAAATTTCAATGAATTTGAAATCTGTGGAAACGTTTACACCAGATCGATACCTTGCATTTGATTTTCTTTAAATAAATAATTTTTCAACTGTAACATTTATTTTTGCAATACGAATCTGGGCGCATTAGACAGTGATGTCACGACTTTTACGTCCTTCGGAATCGTCTCAGGACCAACACAATGGCTGTTGCGATCGGAATTGCGAGCAATCACAGGGGGTTGGCAAGCGTTATTATTTTTCTATTTTATCTCAATGATCGTTAAAGATAGAATAAAGATTTCAACGGATTTGAACTCTACGGTAATGGAATGGAAATTTTTAATTAACGTCGTACTAGCGCAACACAACGGTCTATCGACGATGGTCCAAGATCAATCTCCTAAGGGAAAGAACCGAGGTCAACACCACGTAAATTTCAACCACGGTCAGATGATGAGGCAACACCTGAGCTGGCACCCCACTCTCCAAACTTCCACACCAACCCAACGTGAGGATTTTCGGCCACGACAGATTTAAGGTGCACCAGCCGCCTCTCCATGATACGTTTACAAATATACATTCACTGACTCGGATTCGAACCGTCCGATATAGAGGCTAACACCTTAACCGGTCAGTCGGCTTGAAATCTACGTAAAATTTTACATTAGGTCGATACCCTATACATTTGATTTTCTTTAAAAAAGTAACTTTTCAATTGAATATCTTTTATATTTTCGAATTCGAATTGGGCCACATTTGACAATAACGAGGTCATCTCGGCTTTGACTTTGAATGGAAATGCATATCAATCACCGGTTTGATTTTTTTTTAAATAACTTTTCAACTGAATATTTTTTATATTTTCTCAAGAGGTTGTGACGTCACGCCTATTATATCTCTTCGCAATAAAATGGGAATGTGTAGCAATCACCGGGGTTGGCGAGCGTTAGCGAGCAGTGGTCAGACCTGACCCTACGAAAAGAACTGTTACGGACAAGGAAAATTTGACATTAGATCGGTACCTCATCCGTTTGATTTTCTTTTAATAAATAATTTTTCAATTAAATATTTATATTTTCGCAAGAGATTGTGAAGATACGATTCTCTTTGGAAAGATTTTACTGCTCTATTCCTAGAAATAGAATCCTTTAGAATCTTTGATAGGAATCCCTTGGAAAGGATTTGCTATTCTTTTCCTGGGAATCCTTTAGGAAGATTGTATTGTTCAAGAATTCGTTTGAAGCCTCGGAAGTGTTATTAGGCCTCATATAACCTAGTAATTGTAACATAAAGTAATTGAAAGGCTTCTAACAGTCCTGTGATCTTGCTAAACAGATTGACACGTGTGAGAGAGGTAGGAAGCTAATCCCACTCACAACGGGTTATATTGGTGACATCCATGAGATAAACATCCAAAGACTCATTATTTTGAACCACGATCAGATGACATAGTCAACATCCCACTCTTCAAATTTCTTCAATTGGCCAACGTGAGGAAACTTGATTGAACAAGACGGTCTTTGATTGAACTCTCCGGTTGCTTAACCGTTGCTATTGGAACTTCGCTTCACACACACATTTTGTTTACTGTAATACTGTTAAGTTTTCTACAAAAATATATGTACTTAGAAATTGTTTTATAGTTTTTTTGTTGCATTGAAACATAAAAGAAACGTTTTAGTAATCCTTTACTTATTACGCGTGGAAAATGTAAACTTGTATATTTTTAGTTTGTTTTCGTGCATTTTTTTTATCATAAAAAAGTAAGAGCAATAGTGATTGCGTTTGATTTATTCAATCATTCTCCACACTAGAGTGATAAGATTCCTGTTCTAGAATTGTGCAGTAATACTAATCAATGAACACTTCGATGTTACTCTTTCTACCACTAGATGGCGCCAATGCGATATCAAATCTCGGGAGAAAAATCTCGAGAAAGCGAGAGACAACAGAGGACGGAATTCGACATCCAAGACGAAAAAGCAAGAAACACTTCAAGTTGATCAAATGATTGCAATAAAATAATAAGATTTGTTGACTATGGATAGTTTAGAAATGTGAATGCGAAACAAAATAGGACGTTTTCAAGGCATGAAAAAAGTGAAACTTGAATCGGTTTCTTTTAAACGTTTTTAGTCGGGTACTCAGGGGCATGGCAAATCTGCCATGGCATCAAATGTCCTCACATATATGGGTGTCAGTTCAGTCGTTGATAGGGAATCTTTCCCTTCGTGATAAATCCGTCGACAATCTCCTTGTGTTGCTCCGGTGAGACACTAATTAACTACCAACCTTGAACATTATTGAGAAACACCGTGACCTTAAATAAACGTACATTTCAAATCACTCCTATGCATAAGAAATGGCATTTCAGAATTATATTTCATGTAAATCAAATATTTAATTTGAATTTCGATAATATGTATGATTGAAAGTACTATTTTAGTTTCATAAGTTGCATTTTTTGGCTTCTAAATAATTGCATACTAATGCAATTCTAGAAAATCGACCGTTTTAAAGTAAATGGGAAGATGAGATGTGACAGCTTAGACTATCTTTTTCGAAAACAAGTCAACCGCGATTTGAGCCCTGAAATGATGACTGTTTTTTGCAGTTTTTCTCTTTTCGCCTCTACCAACTCAAATCCTCTTGAGTAGTTCATAACTGATGCTTTCGCCGCTATATATGCGCCACAGATTAATTACCCCATTGATTTAGCCAGATGAAAAGATCCTTCCAGGAAGCATGGCTTTCCTATTTAAAATCTTTTTTACAGTTCGAATTCACCTAGAATACTCTTCCGTCAAGGTAATTCGATTAGTAACATCGCATCATTCCACTTTGCCTCTCCTACATCACTTCGAACCAATTTGGGCCAATACTATCATTCGAAAGGATTCTATTCTTTGGAAGAAAATCATTTAATTATTCTCAAATGGATTCTAATCTTTGGAAGGAAACCATTTTATCATTTTCCAATGGATTCGATTCGCAGAAGAGTAGCAATTCAATATTAACAGAGGATTCTATCCAATATAATCGTTGTAAAGGATTCTATTCTGAGGAGAATTCGTACTAAAGGCTAAAAAGATGGATTCTTTCAACAAATCGATGCGATTATTTCGTCACGTGGGATCCAATCAATTTGACGCTACTCCCGGAAGGCCATTGTTCGGTTAGATAGTTTACATAATTATTAATATGTCATATGCACTGGACGCCGACCTGTGTGGCTTTGAGCTGTATAGTCCGCCTTTCGGAGGAAAACATTTAAGTATACAGAAATTCAAAGGCAAAACATGGAAGCACAAAAATACATAATGACAAAATTTGACACAGAACGAAATGAGAATAAAAAGAACCCATAAACAGAAACCATACATAAAAACAGGAAATCATTTTCAGAAGGAAAAAAATGTTAAATCCTCAAATCCGAACGTTAAAAAAAAAGACAGACAGAATGACATATGATAGTTTCGAAAGAAAGTTATTTTGAGAACTCTCGACTTCTCAGCTCTCACAGATGTAATCAATGTTGGATCTGAGAAATACCATCACTTTAGGGATTTTATGTCAGATGGTATGGAAACATTTACTACAATTGGTAAAAAACGGATCTTGAAAAACAAGATTTCAAACTGAATGTCATTTATTGTCCTAAATATTTGGCCACTTGAAAAAGATTTTTGTTTCCAACTCCACTAACATGATCAATTTTTTGCTCACTTTTAAATAAATGTAATACCGAAACGAGATGAACAGGATAGTAAGAATCCATCCCATGTCAAAACCACACTTTAAATCTGCCGTGGTCTGAAGTGTTCTGACATTAGCGGTGTGTGGCAATGAATTAACTGGAGCAACACAACGATCGATTCATCCTGGGGTAACGAGAAGAGTGAAATCAGTCGTGGCCTCAAATGGACTCGCGTTGGCATGGTGTTGCTCGGTGTGTTTCAACAAACTTAGTGATCTTCGGACTTTCGGGACTGCGTGTTTGGTATTGCTCTATGTATTAACCTACGTCACTCCTGGGAAGGGGATCCTATGGAAATGTTGTATTGCTTGTTTCTTTCGAATAGAATTCTTTGGAAGGGTCCAAACTGCTCATACTGTATCCAGATGTTTGAATTGGACTTTCTGAGATACTCCTTGCAACTTCCCAGCATGAAAGGTTGCTTGGGGGTTTTATGGCGCTGTATCTGGCGTCAAACACAAGGCTTGAAGTAAAAAAGAGATGACAATAGAAAAAGTTGGCTTGGGTATCCCAGAGATTGCTAGTCCCGTGCATACAAAAAATGCCTCTTAACATTACTAGAGTATCTCGTGCCCTTGAAGCTCGTCAAAGGAGATATTCCCGAGAGGTATTCTATTGGAATTCCAAAGGAGATTCGATTCGAAAGACCAAAACAAATCCAAAGTATTTACTTCAATGGAAAGGATTAGTAGAATAATTCGAAGGAAAGGACCAAAGGAATATATTTCAGAACGATTCTATTCGAAGAAATCATTATTAGAATATTTTCAGGGGATCGGATAGTGTGGATTTATGGCGCATGATCCATCTTTCTAATGGATTCCATTCGTAGGAAATGACCAAGGGATTCTATTCAGATGAAAGGAGCAATAGAATTCTTTCAAAAGGATTATATTCTAAGGAAATGAGTGACGTAATATTTACAATGAGTTTCACTTGAAGGAACCTCTTCTAAATGTCGAAAGCATTCTTCGAAAGATGTAGGTATCTAGTCATCAAGGGGAGTGGGTTAAAAGCAACGCTACACTAACACGCTCCCCCCCCCATACATAACACTATTTTCTTCCACTCCCTATATAAACAAGCGCATGTCGGGTATATCTGTCAGATGAATGTGTGACCTGCCAAACTTGTCGATAATTCCAACAGGGTTTCGATTTCTCTTCACATAAAGTAATACATAAGCAATGAAAAGGCCAGTGTTATAAATTAACCCCGTTTGTCTTTGCAATGCGAGAAGTAACAGGTGGCTGTTGACGGAGCGTTACAAACAAATGGTCGTCGCGTTCGGTCCAATCCTTTTGCTATTAGAATCAATTTTATAGCTACGGGCAGTGGTTACCGATCTGAGGAGAGTTGGATTACAAATAGGAGGACTTGGAATCCAATCCAAGACCATCGTGTAGACGGGGGTTGGAACACGGTAAATCTGTCGTGGCCTCAAATGTCCTCACGTTGGCATGGTGTGGAAGTTTGGAGAGTGGGGTGCCAGCTACCCTGTCATGTGTTTAAAATGACGGGGAGTGGTCCTCGATCTTTCCCTAGTTTATTGATCCCGTTGCCAATAACCCTCCTTCGAAATGGATTTAAAAAAGATCGTCTGAAAAGTTGTGAGCCTCTGAGAACAAAGACTTGACCTTGAGCTCCATGAAACGAAGAGGTGCAACTCCCATTATTACTTGGGTAGCTAAGTAGTTAAAGGTAAGTAGTTAAATATTACAACCTCAAGGGTAGTAATATGGAGTTCGGCTCTACGACCTGGAAATGGGTCTCCAACAAGATGATTAGACATTCGAAGTGAAATCGATTTCACATTTACTTTTTTCAGATTACCTTTATTTACACAAATCTCAACTCAAGTTGTTTTTGTCTTTTACGAAACTTTAGGAAGGCTTTTTTGAGTAGAGTTTAACACAACCGTAGAGAAAGGACTACACCTCGTCATTTTGATCAGATGACGACACCTGAGCTGGCACCCCACTCTCCAAACTTGCACACCAAGCCAACGAGAGGAGGCCAGATTAAACGTGCACCAACTCACGGGTACAAGGCGGTCTGTGGAGCGATTGCTCTTCCAACGGCTGCTCGCGATTTCGTAGGAAACATTTGCTAACAATCGGATCAGAAGAGCACAAGTGAACTGGCAACTTTCGATTCATTCGAAATCGACAACTGGATCTCATTTTGACTAATCAATACCACGAGCCAACGAGACACACCTTGCATCCGCGCTGCGATAGTGCCTTCCTGATTTTCTAAGTAAGTCTGTCAAATAACAAGAAAGAAGTAGACCCTATTTCACTGAGTACAGTCGGCTGCGTAGATCCATTTCAGAGCTAAAATATGATTTGGAAGAACAGAAAGTGATCTGAACTCCTTCCTAATTGACTGTAAGAAAACAAACCCGTCTCTCAGATCGACCAATTTCGGCCACACCCTAAGAGGCGAGAACTGACAGTGAAAAGCCTTTCCTCACTCGCTGGGGAAGCAATCCAGTTCGTTTCTTCGAAACATTGAATTCCATTTCGAGTGTGGATTCAATTATCTGTGGTAGAAGATGGTAGAAGAGTAACGGATTAACAACCGGGGGGTTGCGAGTTCGAATAGAACCAAAGAATACAAAGGGAATCTGTACAAAGGGAATCTGTCGTGGCCTCAAATGTCCTCACGTTGGTCGGGTGTGCCAGTTCAAGTGTTCATCTGACCGTGGTTCAAAGTCAACGTGGTGTTGTCCTCGGTTCTTTCCCTTGGGGGATTGATCCCGGACCGTGGTCATTAGACCGTTGTGCTGTTACAGCACGTCGTTAATTAAAATACCAACCGTGTTATATGAGGCATGCGGTAGATCAGTTGGAATAGCAACGGATTATCAACCGGAAGGTTGCGAGTTCGAAACTAGGTCCTGCCAAAGACGGTCGCGTACACGGGACTGGTATGCGTTAAATTTGTCGTGGTTCAAATGCCCTCACGCTGATATGGTGTGAAAGCTTGGAAGAGTGGAGTGCCAGCTCAGCTGTTGACCTCGTCATCTGACATTGAAGTTCGCAGTGTTGAACAGGAGTGACATTGATGTTGTTACCGTGTTACATGAATAAAGGTTTTATGAACAAACGGGAGATTGTCGAAGTTGTCCCTGAAAGGAAAGCAATTTTGAACTATGGTCAGATGACGAGGCAACACCTGAGCTGGCACTCCACTCTACAAACTTACACACCACGCAAACGTGAGGACATTTGAAGCCCCGATAAATTTAACGTGTCCCTTTTGTGCATGACGGTCTTTGGTAGCACCCTCCGGTTGCTAATCTGTTATGTTACGATTTCCGATGGCCCTCACTTCCTCCTATGTATGTGCGGAACTTGGGGATTCCCGCTGGATTGGCGAGAGTCGAGGTGAAACGAAGCTCTTGTCCTAACGAGAAGGGGGTGCTTCGACCCCTTTCTAGCTTGCCTAAGAAGGAGGAGAAGACACGAGACGACGAAGGGAAGCAGACCGGACTGAGCTGTTCCTGAAAAGCAAGGGCGACCCGAACGACATCTCCGGATGCGATACACCAGTGATGCCCAGCTCTTACGACTGATGTCCATAGGTTCCCGGCGAATCCATTCCCTCTTCATCTGACGGAAAGTCTCGGTCTCTTGTCATGATCCAGCGGTTCCCCAGGTAAAGCTGATTTTGCCTATTTAACTGGACACCAATAAAGTAGAATTTCCCAGGAACTACTAGTTGCATTCATTTCAACTGAAAAGCAACTTAACAATGGTGCCGTGACGCCACCGAATCGGTTATTGCGGAATAGATGAGTCTTCATGGACATAACGTTTCGAACGTATTTCGATTAAAAATACTTTAATACAGGTTTAAATGCCGAATGATCAAATTAAGTGGGTGTCCAGCCGTTTGTTTTGGTGTATAGATATTACTTACGTAGATCAGTTTATGAATTAATGTGCATTCCCTTATATATATATTGATATTACTTTTCTAGATAAGGTTATTGATGTATGTGTGCATTGTTCAAAAGTATTACATTATATTGTTTTCATTATATATGCATGCTTGTTGCTGATGGGTATTATAAAGTGGATGAAATGTATTCTTGTATATAGTGATAGAAGGTTTATATTGTACACAAGTGCATGCTGTTAGGCTAGTGTAAATTGTTTGTATAAAAAGAGCAAAGATATTTTTAAATAGTTATACTCGTTATGACGAGTTCTGAAAATGGCGTGACTGAGGGAGTTGTCCCCGACGCTGCGGGGCTCCCTCAATTGCGTTCGGAGGTTGGCGCGAGGGGACGGTTTTACCCCAACAGTTTTCCCCCCGAGAGTCTGGGGTTGATAGCCACGTTCATGGGGCAAAGTGGCAAGGTTTATAGAAGGGGAATAGGTTTGCTCCTTCACAGCGGAAACTCGTTCTAAGCGCGAAAGTGATCGTGACGTACCGGCGGGAAAGTCAGACCCTGGCGCCATGACGTTTTCTACACAACTGATTCGGATTTCGTCTTGAATTGTTAAACTCGCTGAAGACGAATCCTACACCACAAAACGACGATTTTTGTTTTAATCAATAGCTGATAATATAAAGCATTTACACGCGGATGCTCATCAACGACATGAGTACCATTTTTGAGTAAAACGCTGCTGAAAAGCGTGGAAAACAGAAATCTCCAAGCCCATTAACCACTCCCCCTGCTGTTTTATTGGCGTTGTGAATTGGACTCCCTGGTTCCCTCGTTTCGCGGTTTTACCAGGCATCTATATATCCTCAAAGGATTTGCTTCGTGAAAGGCGATTGTTAGCTGTTCAACAGAGTAGTATTCGTTTCAGTCATGATAAAATTTAATATGATTTGAAAATAAGAATCGTTGGAAAACAAAGAATGGTCTTTTTATTTTATTTAACTGCTCTATTTAATAAAAAATATAGCATCCTTTGTGCATCATATAAATAGATTACAATTCCTATGCGCTAAGTTCTTGTGTTTAATTAGCGCAGTAATTTAGTTATGTTTACATATATTTGAGTATGTATTCAATTCATTGAACGCGATTAACAATCAATTAATGACATCCTATTTTAATTAAAAATAACCGGTTTGCAATCTGCAGATTACGTAGATTTATTCTTTAAAAGAAATCTGGGTCATCATAGTTATTAACATTTACTCACCATATGCATATTCCTTGTGAAATATAAGAGGACAACTATACAAAATTGGAAATCATTAACTACAGTATTGTTTAAAAAGTGCATGAGTATTGTGGAACAAAACTAGAATTTTAATGACAATTTAATTCAACCAAACTGCAATATTATACAATTAACTTTAAGTTTAAAAGTGTTTATCAGTTTCCACAGAATACTTAATGTGGCTTAGTGGAAAGTGTTTTAATTAAAACAACTTAGATAACAATTCAATAACAATTAGAAGAGAGGAATAGAAATGGAGCACAACGTGTTTCTTTTTTTCTAAAGTATCGCTAAGACATTGCGAGGAGTATTAGACTTTCGAGCGGTTTCCATTGAAGTGTGTGTGTGTGTTGTATTCTTCAGTTATTGGAGTCTTGTTTAGAGATTCATAGAAAATATACGCATCAATAATCCACAAATTAAATTTGAAATAATGAATTAATATCAAAACTATATTTCTTTCATTTGTGGTGAAGTAAGCTTCATGAATGAAAAATTGTAAATATGCAATGGAAGTAAAATTATTTCGATTTTTCTCATTTGCATTGGTATCAGTAAGAACATGATGCATATATAATGTTAGAAATATATTCTTTAATCATTAGATTCATATTAAACTATTTGCAGAAAGAGCATTTTGAAAAAGAGCTAAATATAAAACAGCATACAACAATAACTCCAAAATATCCTTAAAAGAATGTACTAATAGAAATAAGCAAAAAACATTTGAAAACTATTTTTAGATGAATTCGAACATTATATATATGTACAGTCGGGGGGGGGGGTGTCTCTTTAGAGTATTGGTTTCTTATTTTTATATAATTTAATTTAAATAAATAATCAAGGCTTTGTAAGGCACGGAATATTTATTTGTGAAGTGTGGGGTAGGTTGTTAAATTTACCTCGCACTGGAGCAACAAACACACGTGTTATAGGCAACGGTCCGGGATCCATCGCAAAGGGAAAGATCGGAGGGCAATACTTGGTAATTTTGAACCACAGTTCGATGACGAGGTCAACACCTGAGTTGGTACCCACTCTCCTAACTTTCACACCGCGCCAAAGTTGAGACCAAAGCAGATTTAACGTGAACCAGTCCCCACCTGCACGACTGTCTTTTAGTTGGTTGGAATTCGCAACCCTCCGTTTCCTAACCCTACAAGGCGAGCTATGACAATTCTTATCTCTAGGAGGTATTGGCTATGATGAAGAAATTGTTTCAAATACTCTTATAACCTTCTCGTAGTCGCATGGTTACCCGTGTTAAGCATTTCTAATGAGAAGTTTTTTTTATAGCATCCCTTGAACTCGACGACACTTGATCAGTTCTTGGTTACGCAAACTCACAAAGAATTAAAAAACATTTTGCACGTTGATAAAAAGTTTACTTGATTTTTCATTATTTTCAAAATGTGAATCGTTTATTTTGAAAAATCGAAAAAAATAAAATATGAAATCTCCTTACTTGTAGGATGGATTATGTACAAGACTGTTCGATGAAAAAGTACCGATAGTAGATTAAAGTGTTTAAGAAATCAGTAGGGTTTTATCCTCAGAACGTTTAGAGATTGAGCGTTTTTCAGCTATTCCAAACAAGTGGTCAAAATGACCTTCCACCCAGGATAAACGCAAAGATGCTTCCCAAATTGCATTGTTGAATGATCTACAATCTCCTTTCACTAACCCCCATAGTGAAACCGCAAACCCAGGGAGTTCCCATCCACAAAGCCAATGAAACAGCAGGGGGGAGTGGTTAATGGGCTCTGAGATTTCTATTTTTCATACTTTTCAGTAGCGTTTTTCTCACAAATGGTAGTCATTTCATTAATGAGCCTCCGTGTGTAAATGCTTCATATTATTAGCTATTGATTAAAACAAAAATCGCCGTTGTGTGGGGTCGGATTGGTTTTCAGTGAGTTCAACAATTCAAGACGAAATCCGATTTAGTTGTGCGAGAAACGTTGTGGCGCCAGGGTCTGACTTTCCCGCCGGTACGTCACGATACTAAGGGGAAACGCCTCTTTCTGTAACTCGCTTTTCGGCCAGAAGGCGCCCCCGTGGCAAAGTGGATCGTATGATGTGCGAGAATTTTTCGAAAGGATCGAGGAGATAGCTAAATTTGCGAATTGGTCGGAGGACGAATTGTACTTTGCCTGTAAATGTAAGTTGGGGGGAGAAGCTGCGGCATATTTTAGGGACATCCGTCACAGTATCAAGGGGTTTGAAGAGTTAAAATATGCATTTCTGCAGCGATTCGAAATAAAAAACGATACCTCCAGCTCCATTCGAGAATTGTTGGAGTTTCGTCAACCCTCGGATATGACTGTAGCCGAGTTCTTCTCGAAAGCCTCTGCATTGTCATACAAAGCTTGTTGTTCTGGGGAGCTTTCAAACGAGATGGAGGAGGCCTATAGGAATAAGATGTTGAAAGCCGTTCTATTGGCAAACTTATATCCACAAATTAGGAGGGGCGTCGTTGCAAGGAATCCTTGTACAATAGAGGAAATTAAGCAGTTTGCGTTAGCCGAGGAGCGGGCTTGGAAAGATTGTAAAGGGGATAATCATATGTTGGAGCAAGAGCAAGTGTTTGCTGCGGTAAGGCGGGACGCGGAGTTGAATGAGTTGAGGCTTGCAAACAAACCACCCCTTCACCCCTGCTCGTCCTTGGAATGCTTCTTCCTCCAAAGGGAAGTTGTCTTGACACACTCGCCCTTCAGTATCACCCCCTTCAGGTTTCCATGAGGATGACAAACCGACTTCGTACTCGGGAAAACTTTTAGGGGGTCCGATCAGCACACCTGTAGTTGATCAGATTGAACCCAAGGTGCAGGTGGAAAGAAATTATGCGATGGAGGGAAGGGCAACGGATTTGCCAATTATAAAATGCATTATAGGGGGTAAGGTGGTAAAAGCATTGTTGGATTCGGGAGCATCGCTCAATCTAATTCACAGGAATGCTATATCGAAAGGTATGAAGTTGGAGGAAAATTGTAACGTTTCCTTGCGAACGATTAGGGATTCTGATTTGAGCATTAAGCACAAAACATATTTATCTGTAGATATTGAAGGCCACGAATTTAAAGAGGAATTTTTCATAACCAAGGAGAATATTTCACCGAATTTTCAGGTAATTTTAGGAAATTCCTTCTTGGTAAATCAAAATTGCAACCTAAACTTTCAGGCTAAAACTGTTAGCTGTGATAAATTTGTAATTAAATGGTGGATTGACCCCTGTATGGATAATGAAACTAAACGGAGGGATGCAAATAAAGGCTCTTCGATCCATAGCGTAACATCCGCGGAACAAAATGACCAGATGAGAATTTGTAATTCTTATTCCAAACCTTTCGCGTACCTAAATAAGAAAGAAACAATTCCTCTTTTCAGCCAGAAAGTTGTTCAGGCTAATATAAGGGGAGAGATTGGGTCCGAAATGTTTTTGGCCGAATCGATAGAACTTAAGAATATTGCGATTTGCCGTTCTATTCATTGGAGTAACAGCAGAATCAATATCCCGATCATGGTTTTAAAAAACACTTCTAACCAAAATTTAAATTTAAATAAGGGATTAAAGTTGGTACACCTTGAGCCCCAACAAAAAGCGCCCTTGGAAGAGGTAAATTATTTTCAAGAGGACTTGGAAAATATAAATTGGGGAGCTTGTGATGAAGCTGATTTAGAGTGGGAAGCAAACTTTAATTTTGATCACATTGAAGACGGCATTAGGCAAAAATTAATTAGTATTTTGAGTGACAATAGGGATGTTTTTGCCATATCGGTATTGGATTTGGGAGGATGTAGCGCCCTGCCACACAAGATCAATTTATCAGACCAGGTGCCGGTAAAAAAGAAGGCCTACCGTGTTCCATACAATATGCGAGATGAAATGGATAGACTAATAAACGTGCTACTAGAAGCCGGGATTTTGCAGGAATCATCCTCCCCTTTTGCTGCTCCCGTACTTCTGGTAAAGAAAGCATCTGGAGAATTTAGATTTGTGAAGGATTTCAGAGCTCTGAATGCTAAAATTATACCCGATTCATATCCAATACTCAACATTAATGAAGCTATTGGTTCTTTGGCTGGGGCTAAATATTTTTCAAGCCTTGATTTAACAAGCGGTTTTTTTCAACAAACTATTCATCCTGAAGACATTTACAAAACTGCGGTCATCACTCACAGAGGCCTTTTCGAATTCACTAGGACACCCTTTGGTCTGTCAACCAGTGCTCCTTCTTTTCAAAGATTAATGTCTATTGTATTGTCCGGTTTACAGCCGTTAAATATTTCTTGCTATATTGATGATATCATAATATCCTCAAAGAATGTTGAATCTCACTGGAGTAAACTTGAGTTAGTTTTAGATCGTTTAAGAAAATTCAATTTAAAGCTAAAACCTTCAAAATGTGTGTTCATGAAACAAGCGACCAGGTACTTAGGGTTTTTAATTGAAAAAGGAGAGGTCAAGCCTGACCCAAAAAATGTTGAAGCCCTAGAAAACGCTAGGATACCTCAGAGTAGGAAGGACGTGCGCAGTTTTTTAGGCTGCATTAATTATTACAGAAAATTCATTCCGGATTTTACTCTACGCTCTTTAAATTTGACGAAGCTTACAAAAGAAAAAGAAAAGTTTGGTTGGGACATTGAGGCTCAAAGGGAGTTTGAGGATTTAAAATCGAGCCTAACAAAATTCCCTTGTCTTTCTTTGCCAGATATGAGTAAAGATTTTTATTTATACACGGATGCTTCGTAAGAAGCTCTGGAATGTGTTTTGACCCAATTAGATGACAACAGTTTTCCTAGACCAGTGGCTTTTGCCAGCAGGAAACTTAAAGACTCTGAAACGAGGTATTCAACTACCGAGCGTGAAGTTTTGGCCATAGTTTTTGCAACTGGTTACTTTAAACATTACTTAATTGGAAGAAAATTTCAAATTTTCTCTGATCACGCCGCGTTGACTCACGTTCTAAAGCTGCGTGATCCAATGAACCGCATAGCGAGATGGATCATGGCTCTTTCCCATTTTGACTTTGAAATTAAATTTATAGCAGGTAAATGCAACAAGGTGGCAGATTTTTTATCAAGAGGAGTGGCCTACCCACCCGTTAATACAAAAATTGATCGTGATCATCAGTTGCTGATGGGAGAAAGAGTAAATAAACAGCTTACGGAATTTTCCTTGCTAAGTCGCTTACAGAACGATATAGTACAACATCAAGAAAGGGATTCAAAGTGTCAAAGCATTAGAAATTTATTGCGTAATAAAAGGGAAGTTAAACCTCAATTTCTAAGATTTTTTGAAAAAGATGAAATTTTGAAGTGTAAATATAGAGTAGCGAGGGATTGGGATAGAGAAAATATTGTAAAATTGGTAGTTCCTGCTATTATGGTACCTGAAATACTTCGTCAATTGCATGATTCGCCAATGGCATGTCACCAGGGATTACAAAAAACCTTAATCCGAATCAGGAGAAATTATTACTGGCCTGGGATATTCTCAGATGTACGGAATTGGATTCAATCTTGCAAAAAGTGTTTACAGAAGAGAGCACATAAGCCAAAAAAGCTGGCTCCTCTTCAAAGAATGCCACTTCCAGAATTCCCCTATCAGAGAGTTGCAATAGATATTTTGGGACCTTTTCCAGTTTCAATGGATGGCAATAAATATATTGTAACTATGACCG
This sequence comes from Metellina segmentata, assembly GCA_947359465.1. Classification (NCBI taxonomy): domain Eukaryota; kingdom Metazoa; phylum Arthropoda; class Arachnida; order Araneae; family Tetragnathidae; genus Metellina; species Metellina segmentata. Next base: position 7,458,118 of record OX375872.1, read on the forward strand.
ATTACTTCACACGATGGTGCGAAGCATATCCCGTAAAATCTATCCGAAGTGAGGACGTATCTAGGGTATTATTACAGTTTGTAGCCCGATTTGGTTGCCCCGAACATTTGGTGTCCGATAGAGGATCCAATTTTATTAGCAAGGCTATAATTAAATTTTATCAAATGTTGGGTATTCAAAAACATACGACTACAGCTTTTCACCCTCAGTCCGATGGCGTCTTAGAACGTTGGCATTCAACATTGGCGAATGCACTCTCTCATGTTGTTAATGAAAATCACAATGACTGGGATAGGTGTCTGGAATTTGCACTTTTGGCCTACCACTTTTGTACTGTCCACTCTAGTACTATGGAAACTCCAGCGTTTCTGACTTATGGGAGTGAATTCAGGCTCCCCTATCAATTTCTGTTAAATCCTCCTCCTCGATCCTATTTGGAAACAGAAGATTACTCAATTTCATTATTAGGTCGTCTGAATACGGTATTTTCTAAAGTGCGAAAGAAATTACTTGCTGCAGCTGAGAGTCAGGAGATAAATAGAGAAAAAGTAGCGGTAAACAAGGAAATAAATGTAGGGGATTTTGTTTTTCTTTATGATCCTTCACTAAAACAAGGATTATCAAGAAAATTATCAAAACCAAATAGAGGTCCGTACAGGATCCTAAAGAAGGTATCCCCCGTAAATTTTCAAATATGTCCGGTTGACCAACCAGGAAAAAATCAGATTGTTCATGTTGATAGACTCTCAAAAATGGTCGAAAGGAAAAGTTTTCCCGAGTACGAAGTCGGTTTGTCATCCTCATGGAAACCTGAAGGGGGTGATACTGAAGGGCGAGTGTGTCAAGACAACTTCCCTTTGGAGGAAGAAGCATTCCAAGGACGAGCAGGGGTGAAGGGGTGGTTTGTTCCTGACCAGGAGATCCCTCTAACTGATAACGATCAGTTTACTGCTTTGGAATGTCCTCAAAATTCTCTGCCCGCCCAGCAGGAAGCAAGAAGAGAACGATATAATCTCCGTCCTAGGAGGCGTGGGTTTGTGGTCGGAGATTAAGCCAAAATATAGTTATGATATTTTCGTTATCTCTATGTAACTCTTATGTAACGCAATGAGAGCTCTTATGTAACTAATAATTCTTTATATTGAGTGTATTTTTTTATGATATATAGTCAAGAAGGTTTAATGTTTGTATATAGGTACATTTATTGTGTGTTTCAACTGTATAGTATAAGTGTTTTTTTCGGTAAAAAATTCAAATATGATAACATACGCACGATAGACGTTGGAAACGATTAATTTCAAAGACATTTTTGTTGCTTGAAAAATGTGATTGGTCGAAGATCAACAGTTGCCAATGTAGGCAATTTAAACACATCAAAAGAAGTGACTTTTTTTTAAAATTTAAGGCTGGACATCTTTCACAATCATTCAAATGTTGTGTTACATGTAAAAAAAAAATTTCTGTGAAATTTTTCTTCGTAGAAGGGGGATATTTATGTTATGTTACGATTTCCGATGGCCCTCACTTCCTCCTATGTATGTGCGGAACTTGGGGATTCCCGCTGGATTGGCGAGAGTCGAGGTGAAACGAAGCTCTTGTCCTAACGAGAAGGGGGTGCTTCGACCCCTTTCTAGCTTGCCTAAGAAGGAGGAGACGACACGAGACGACGAAGGGAAGCGGACCGGACTGAGCTGTTCCTGAAAAGCAAGGGCGACCCGAACGACATCTCCGGATGCGATACACCAGTGATGCCCAGCTCTTACGACTGATGTCCATAGGTTCCCGGCGAATCCATTCCCTCTTCATCTGACGGAAAGTCTCGGTCTCTTGTCATGATCCAGCGGTTCCCCAGGTAAAGCTGATTTTGCCTATTTAACTGGACACCAATAAAGTAGAATTTCCCAGGAACTACTAGTTGCATTCATTTCAACTGAAAAGCAACTTAACAATGGTGCCGTGACGCCACCGAATCGGTTATTGCGGAATAGATGAGTCTTCATGGACATAACGTTTCGAACGTATTTCGATTAAAAATACTTTAATACAGGTTTAAATGCCGAATGATCAAATTAAGTGGGTGTCCAGCCGTTTGTTTTGGTGTATAGATATTACTTACGTAGATCAGTTTATGAATTAATGTGCATTCCCTTATATATATATTGATATTACTTTTCTAGATAAGGTTATTGATGTATGTGTGCATTGTTCAAAAGTATTACATTATATTGTTTTCATTATATATGCATGCTTGTTGCTGATGGGTATTATAAAGTGGATGAAATGTATTCTTGTATATAGTGATAGAAGGTTTATATTGTACACAAGTGCATGCTGTTAGGCTAGTGTAAATTGTTTGTATAAAAAGAGCAAAGATATTTTTAAATAGTTATACTCGTTATGACGAGTTCTGAAAATGGCGTGACTGAGGGAGTTGTCCCCGACGCTGCGGGTTCCCGGCGAATCCATTCCCTCTTCATCTGACGGAAAGTCTCGGTCTTTTGTCATGATCCAGCGATTCCCCAGGTAAAGCTGATTTTGCCTATTTAACTGGACACCAATAAAGTAGAATTTCCCAGGAACTACTAGTTGCATTCATTTCAACTGAAAAGCAACTTAACAAATCTGAATACCGTCAGTGTTTAAGATTGGAAGATTAGTCTACTTGCTTCATATAAAAGTATGTTTCGGAATGAATTGGTGTGGAAAACCCTGCAAGTGGTTTCAACGAAAAGCTCGTCCATCAAGATCGGATCAACTTTGCTAATGATGCGATGCCTCGTAATCAAGATCTGACCAACTTTCCTAATGGGGAGACTCTTCAAGTTACTGCTCATTTTTTTGAAGCTAACGAGATCAAGATCTGGTAATTTTTCTTGAAATGACATTTCGTCTATAAAGATCTGGTCAGTTTTGCTAATGACGAGACAACTATCAGATGGGAACAGTTTTCACTTACTGTTTTCCAATGAAGAATTAAAAGACTATTAAAAGAAGAACGGATATTGCGGCACTGCACTGGATGCCGCAATAGTGAAAGCTTAAAAGGAAAGCCACCTCGAACTCTGATGAAGGCACCGTGTACAGAGAATGAGTTAAAAGGAGAACGAAACTAGCCTCTTTGAACGGATGTTGCGACACTGAACTGGATGCCGCAATAGTGAAAGCTTAAAAGGAAAGCCACCTCGAACTCTGATGAAGGCACCGTGTACAGAGAATGAGTTAAAAGAAGAACGAAACTAGCCTCTTTGAACGGATGTTGCGACACTGAACTGGATGCCGCAATAGTGAAAGCTTAAAAGGAAAGCCACCTCGAACTCTGATGAAGGCACCGTGTACAGAGAATGAGTTAAAAGAAGAACGAAACTAGCCTCTTTGAACGGATGTTGCGACACTGAACTGGATGCCGCAATAGTGAAAGCTTAAAAGGAAAGCCACCTCGAACTCTGATGAAGGCACCGTGTACAGAGAATGAGTTAAAAGAAGAACGAAACTAGCCTCTTTGAACGGATGTTGCGACACTGAACTGGATGCCGCAATAGTGAAAGCTTAAAAGGAAAGCCACCTCGAACTCTGATGAAGGCACCGTGTACAGAGAATAAGGGGTGGATGGGTTCTCGTTCCAATGTTAGGAATAGGAATAAATTATAGAATCTTTCCAAGGATTCAGTTCAAAAGAAAGGACCATTTCCAAGGGACTTTGTTTTAAGGAATGAAGCCAATGGAATCGTTCCTAAGTAGTAGTGGTTCTAAACTTTTTCAGAATCACACTTACAATTTTACAAGATTTTTGCAAACACACAGTTGTAAAATAAAACAATATACATATTTTTTTTTATATTGCATAATAAATTTAAAAAAATCACATACATAATAGTTTACATATCAGTCAATAGCAAATAAAAATCAGTAAATGAAATTCAAAAAAAGAAAAGAAAATTGTCACAATTTTTTTAATGGAATATTTGGGCCCGGTGACATTTACAAGTTTTCAATATCTGGTCTGATGTGTAAAAAAAATAGCTACTCTCATTTCTTCTATATTTGTCAGCCTTTCACGTTTCTTTGCCTTAATATTCGTTATTGTTGAATAACCAAGCTCGCATAATGTGCGATGTTGAAAATTCTAATAAAATTTTAATCACTTTTTTAGAAATAGTTTTAAATTCGGTTTGAACAGATATCCAAATTTCTTCAACTGTTATTTCAAAAAATTTCATTTTGAGAGTACGTTCTTCCTCTTGTAACGAAAACTCTTAACTTGCTGTGTTGACTGCAGAAATGGATTTCGTATCCAATCATAATTTTCGATATTCCATGCGGGAAAGTAATTCTATATTTTTTTAATAATGCTAAATGTTGTACTATAATACGAATTATTTCATCAATATTGTTCTTTTGATCCGAAGGAAACATGTCTACTGTCCTTTTTGAACCATGCGCGTTCTCATAAGGGATATTTTTTGAAAAGCTGACAGTTTGTCAGTAGATGTTAGAACATTTTCGTTTTTACCTTGCTTACCGATATTCAGGTTATTTAAATACACTCATGTCCATGAATTAAGGATAATTCAGAATCACACGGAAATCGAACTCTAAAGTAAAAATTTGACCTGCAGATTATTGCACACATCTTCAAGAATAATATCAAAATTACAGGAAGCCAATAGATGACGCCCATAGTACGTCACAATGACGAGAGTGTAAGAGAGGTGTATATAAGGAATAGTATCAAAGAAGTAAAATTGTTCTCAAGCGTTCTGTAAGCCGCTCAGTGCCACGACCGAATAGTTATGGCACAGAGGACGCATGTCGATGATTTTTACGTGGTAAAATTATCGGCCGCCTGGAATGTGGGCGTATTCAGACGGAAGTTTCAGTGGAACTTGGAATCGCCCAAAGTGTCATCTCTAGGCTTTGGCAACGATTCCAAAATTATGGAAATGTCAGTAGATGTTACACTACATGTCTCCCCCGAGTTACAACGCCGAATGACGACCGGTATTTAGCAGTAACTGCAAAAAGAATCAGACGGAGCACAGCATCCAACCTTTCTCGTCAGCTATCTTCAGCCACTGGTACTACAGTTTGAAGGCAAAACGTTTACAGACGTTGGGGACATGTTGGTCTATATGCTCGCAGGCCTGTCAGACGTGTTCCGCTCACGGCAACTCACTGCCGCCAGCGATTAGCCTGGAGTAGAGAACTTGCAATGTGGACATCGCAACAGTGGGCTTGCGTGATGTTTTCCTACGAGTCCAGGTTTAGCTTGCAGTCTCATTCACGGCGGACGTTCATATGGAGAACGCCAGGTACCCACTACCACCAAGACAACATTATTGAACGACACCGTTACGGTGGTGCAGGATTGCTCGCTTGGGGCGGAATTACACGGGGCTCCAGAACAGATCTACATGTTCAAATCGGAACCATGAGAGGCCAAATTTATCGGGACATCATTCTGGAAGAACATGTACGTTTGTTTAGGGGTACCATGGGCGCAGAATTTGTGTTTATGGATGACAACGCCCGTCCTCATCGTGAAAACATTGTAAACGAATGCCTTGAGTCTGAGGATATCACCCGTATGGAATGGCCAGCATTCTCAACTGACTTGAATCCGTTAGAGCATGTGTGGGACATGCTTGACCGACGAGTTGCAGTCCGTCAACCACCTCCTACATGTGTACCGGAACTTGGGAGAGCATTGCTTGCTGAGTGGAGTGATCTTCCTCAAGATCAGCTCGATAATTTGATCCTTAGCATGCCTAGGCGTTGTACGGACTGTACTTCATCGTCTGGGAGACATACAATGTATTAACCATCATACCAACCATGTTATGTTAAGTTTTTGTAAGGTCGATATTTTTTGTAATTGCTCCACTGAGCAAAAATCGTAGTTTTGATGAATGGTATCATACATACACCATCTTTTTTGTGCTTAATATTTTGTTTAATAAATAAGCTTTATGAATAAGTCACGTTTGTTTTGTTCCTTTATTTGCTGGCATTATCCTTTATTTATGGACATGAGTGTAATTGAAGATATCAGCTAAATATGCCATTTCAATACACCGAATATCGTTTGTAAGAAAAGTTTTAAAAATATCGTTCCCTTCGTTTTGATAAACGTTGACAATTCATCCTGAAGTTCCAAAATTCGGTTCAGCACTTTACCTTGCGATAACCACCTTATCTCAGTATATCAAAGTAAAGTAAATAAGCAACTTTGTAGGCGATTTGATACAATTGGGTCGGGTGGTATGTAGTCTCCGCTACGTTACAATTTATGGCGATTATAGCCAAATGTGGTAACCTTCCAGTTATTGCGAGCTTGCGCGCTTTCATCCAGTTTTAACCCTTTGTTTTTCTGCCAATTTTTTTCCTTATTTTTTCTTACATTAGTTGTGTATGTGGTTGCTCCGTCCGTTGCTCTGGTATTCCTTTGTGGATACTTTCAAGTAAGTTGCACTTTTATTTTGCTCTGATAGGTTTTACCCCTCGCGAATTTTGCGTTTGCAATAGTAAAATATAAGATAGAAAAATAAGGTTAATTTATAAAAAACGAAAAAAATTTTTACTAATACAATGGAACAAATTTTAATTGCAAATCTTCTTTCAAAAGTATTTGCTCTAAACATGTACGCTTTTTGCGTTCTTTCATCAATTAAGTCCCGGTTCAACTCCTTAAATTATAAAAATTGTCGGAAAAATGTAAAAGATACAGAAAAAAAACCGCCGGTTTACAAAACGTCCGGATTTTGGACAACTCCGAAAGTTTTGTAAACCGCCGGATTTTTTTTTGGAACAATTCCGAATTTCAGACTCTTTACTGTGTAACTAATCGTATTAGTTATTTTTTTATTTTTGCAAAAATGTTTGCTGATAACATACATTTTGAACCAGTAAGGATATATTTCAGTAGTTTATACTAAAAACACTGGATGGTCTTTGTGCAGGAAATTCTCAAAATGTACAACGCGGAGGAACCAAAAAGTGATTATACGCATGGAAGTCAATGGTGATTGTGTCTCGCTGGCAGGCGGGGTCTTGCATTATACGCTGTAACGTATCTACAAAAAATTTCCTCCCGGTAGAGTGGTTTATGCGCATGGAAGCCAACGGTGATTGTGTCTCGTTGACAGGCACGCGTGTTATACACTGTGACTTATCTACAAAAAAATTCCTCCCGGTACAGTGGTTTATACGCATAGTAGCCAACGGTGAAAGGCTCTCATCAGCCCAAGAGGGACGGCGATCGCGTGTTATACGCTGTGACTTATCTACAAAAATAATTCCTACCGATACAGTGGTTTATACGCATAGTAGCCAACGGTGAAAGGCTCTCATCAGCCCAAGAGGGACGGCGATCGCGTGTTACACGCTGTGACTTATCTACAAAAATAATTCCTTCCGGTACAGTGGTTTATACGCATAGTAGCCAACGGTGAAAGGATCTCATAGGCCCAAGAGGGGCGGCGAGGTAGCCGGCAGGCGGATATCGCGTGTTATACGCTGTGACTTATCTACAAAAAAAAATTCCATCCGATACAGTAGTTTATACGCATAGTAGCCAACGGTGAAAGGCTCTCATCGGCCCAAGAGGGACGGTGATCGCGTGTTATATTCTGTGACTTATCTACAAAAATAATTCCTTCCGGTACAGTCGTTTATACGAACAGTAGCCAACGGTGAAAGGCTCTCATCAGCCCAATAGGGACGGCGATCGCGTGTTATACGCTGTGACTTATCTACAAAAACAATTCCTTCCGGTACAGTGGTTTATATGCATAGTAGCCAACGGTGAAAGGATCTCATCGGCCCAAGAGGGGCGGCGAGGTAGCCGGCAGGCGGATATCGCGTGTTATACGCTGTGACTTATCTACAAAAAAAAATTCCATCCGATACAGTAGTTTATACGCATAGTAGCCAACGGTGAAAGGCTCTCATCGGCCCAAGAGGGACGGTGATCGCGTGTTATATTCTGTGACTTATCTACAAAAATAATTCCTTCCGGTACAGTCGTTTATACGAACAGTAGCCAACGGTTAAAGGCTCTCATCGGCCCAAGCGGGACGGCGTTGGCGTGTTATACCCTGTGACTTATCTACAAAAATAATTCCTTCCGGTACAGTGGTTTATACGCATAGTAGCCAACGGTGAAAGGCTCTCATCTGCCCAAGAGGGACGGCGATCTTGTGTTATACGCTGTGACTTATCTTCAAAAATAATTCCTTCCGGTACAGTGGTTTATACGCAGAGTAGCCAACGGTGAAAGGCTCTCATCGGCCCAAGAGGGACGGTGATCGCGTGTTATATTCTGTGACTTATCTACAAAAATAATTCCTTCCGGTACAGTCGTTTATACGAACAGTAGCCAACGGTTAAAGGCTCTCATCGGCCCAAGAGGGACGGCGTTGGCGTGTTATACCCTGTGACTTATCTACAAAAATAATTCCTTCCGGTACAGTGGTTTATACGCATAGTAGCCAACGGTGAAAGGCTCTCATCTGCCCAAGAGGGACGGCGATCTTGTGTTATACGCTGTGACTTATCTTCAAAAATAATTCCTTCCGGTACAGTGGTTTATACGCAGAGTAGCCAACGGTGAAAGGCTCTCATCGGCCCAAGAGGGACGGCGTTGGCGTGTTATACCCTGTGACTTATCTACAAAAATAATTCCTTCCGGTACAGTGGTTTATACGCATAGTAGCCAACGGTGAAAGGCTCTCATCAGCCCAAGAGGGACGGCGATCTTGTGTTATACGCTGTGACTTATCTTCAAAAATAATTCCTTCCGGTACAGTGGTTTATACGCAGAGTAGCCAACGGTGAAAGGCTCTCATCGGCCCAAGAAGGGCGGCAAGGTAGCGGCCAGGCGGTGATCGCGTGTTATACGCTGTGAAATCTACAAAAAAAATTCCTTCCGGTACAGTAGTTTATACGCATAGTAGCCAACGGTGGAAGGCTCTCATCGGCCCAAGAGGGACGGCGATCGCGTGTTTTACGCTATGACTTATCTACAAAAAATTTCCTTCCGGTGCAGTGGTTCATACGCATAGTAGCCAACGGAGAAAGGCTCTCATCGGCCCAAGAGGGACGGCGATCGCGTGTTTTACGCTGTGACTTATCTACAAAAAAATTCCTTTCGGTACAGTGGTTCATACGCATAGTAGGCAACGGTGAAAGGCTCTCATCGGCCAAGGTGGTTCGGCGAGGTAGCCGGCAGGCGGGGATCGCGTGTTATACGCTGTGAAATCTACAAAAAACATTCCTTCCGGTACAGTAGTTTATACGCATAGTAGCCAACGGTGAAAGGTTCTCATCGGCCCAAGAGGGACGGCGATCGCGTGTTTTACGCTGTGACTTATCTACTACAAAAATTCCTTCCGGTACAGTGGTTCATACGCATAGTAGCCAACGATGAAAGACTCTCATCGGCCCAAGTGGTTCGACGAGGTAGCAGGCAGGCGGGGATCGCATGTTATACGCTGTGACTTATCTACAAAAAAAATTCCTTCCGGTACAGTGGTTTATACGCATAGTAGCCAACTTCGAAAAACTCTCATCGGTCAAAGAGGGACGGCGATCGCGTGTTTTACGCTGTGACTTATCTACTAAAAAAATTCATTCCGGTACAGTGGTTTATACGCATAGTAGCCAACGGTGAAAGGCTCTCATCGGCCGAAGAGGGACGGCGATCGCGTGTTTTACGCTGTGACTTATCTACAAAAAATTTCCTTCCGGTGCAGTGGTTCATACGCATAGTAGCCAACGGTGAATGGCTCTCATCGGCCCAAGAAGGGCGGCAAGGTAGCCGGCAGGTGGGGATCGCGTGTTATACGCTGTGAAATCTACAAAAAACATTCCTTCCGGTACAGTAGTTTATACGCATAGTAGCCAACGGTGAAAGGCTCTCATCGGCCCAAGAGGGACGGCGATCGCGTGTTTTACGCTGTGACTTATCTACAAAAAATTTCCTTCCGGTGCAGTGGTTCATACGCATAGTAGCCAACGGTGAAAGGCTCTCATCGGCCCAAGAGGGACGGCGATCGCGTGTTTTACGCTGTGACTTATCTACAAAAAATTTCCTTCCGGTGCAGTGGTTCATACGCATAGTAGCCAACGATGAATGGCTCTCATCGGCCCAAGAAGGGCGGCAAGGTAGCCGGCAGGCGGGGATCGCATGTTATACGCTGTGACTTATCTACAAAAAAATTTCCTTCCGGTACAGTGGTTTATACGCATAGCAGCCAACGGTGAAGGGCTCTCATCGGTCAAAGAGGGACGGCTATCGCGTGTTTTATGCTGTGACTTATCTACTAAAAAAATATCTTCCGGTACAGTGGTTCATACGCATAGTAGGCAACGGTGAAAGACTCTCATCGGCCCAAGTGGTTCGGCGAGGTAGCCGGCAGGCGGGGATCGCATGTTATACGCTGTGACTTATCTACAAAAAAATTCCTTCCGGTACAGTGGTTTATACCTATAGTAGCCAACTTCGAAAGGCTCTCATCGGCCCAAGATGGGCGGCAAGGTAGCCGGCAGGCGGGGATCGCGTGTTATACGCTGTGAAATCTACAAAAAACATTCCTTCCGGTACAGTAGTTTATACGCATAGTAGCTAACGGTGAAAGGCTCTCATCGGCCCAAGAGGGACGGTGATCTTGTGTTTTGCGCTGTGACTTATCTACAAAAAAAATTCCTTCCGGTACAGTGGTTCATACGCATAGTAGCCAACGGTGAAAAGCTCTCATCGGCCCAAGAAAGGTGGCAATGTAGCCGGCAGGCGGGGATCGCGTGTTATACGCTGTGAAATCTACAAAAAAAATTCGTTCCGGTACAGAGGTTTATACGCATAGTAGCCAACGGTGAAAGGCTCTCATCGGCCCAAGAGGGACGGCGATCGCGTGTTTTACGCTGTGACTTATCTACTACAAAAATTCCTTCCGGTACAGTGGTTCATACGCATAGTAGCCAACGATGAAAGACTCTCATCGGCCCAAGTGGTTCGACGAGGTAGCAGGCAGGCGGGGATCGCATGTTATACGCTGTGACTTATCTACAAAAAAAATTCCTTCCGGTACAGTGGTTTATACGCATAGTAGCCAACTTCGAAAAACTCTCATCGGTCAAAGAGGGACGGCGATCGCGTGTTTTACGCTGTGACTTATCTACTAAAAAAATTCATTCCGGTACAGTGGTTTATACGCATAGTAGCCAACGGTGAAAGGCTCTCATCGGCCGAAGAGGGACGGCGATCGCGTGTTTTACGCTGTGACTTATCTACAAAAAATTTCCTTCCGGTGCAGTGGTTCATACGCATAGTAGCCAACGGTGAATGGCTCTCATCGGCCCAAGAAGGGCGGCAAGGTAGCCGGCAGGTGGGGATCGCGTGTTATACGCTGTGAAATCTACAAAAAACATTCCTTCCGGTACAGTAGTTTATACGCATAGTAGCCAACGGTGAAAGGCTCTCATCGGCCCAAGAGGGACGGCGATCGCGTGTTTTACGCTGTGACTTATCTACAAAAAATTTCCTTCCGGTGCAGTGGTTCATACGCATAGTAGCCAACGGTGAAAGGCTCTCATCGGCCCAAGAGGGACGGCGATCGCGTGTTTTACGCTGTGACTTATCTACAAAAAATTTCCTTCCGGTGCAGTGGTTCATACGCATAGTAGCCAACGATGAATGGCTCTCATCGGCCCAAGAAGGGCGGCAAGGTAGCCGGCAGGCGGGGATCGCATGTTATACGCTGTGACTTATCTACAAAAAAATTTCCTTCCGGTACAGTGGTTTATACGCATAGCAGCCAACGGTGAAGGGCTCTCATCGGTCAAAGAGGGACGGCTATCGCGTGTTTTATGCTGTGACTTATCTACTAAAAAAATATCTTCCGGTACAGTGGTTCATACGCATAGTAGGCAACGGTGAAAGACTCTCATCGGCCCAAGTGGTTCGGCGAGGTAGCCGGCAGGCGGGGATCGCATGTTATACGCTGTGACTTATCTACAAAAAAAATTCCTTCCGGTACAGTGGTTTATACCTATAGTAGCCAACTTCGAAAGGCTCTCATCGGCCCAAGATGGGCGGCAAGGTAGCCGGCAGGCGGGGATCGCGTGTTATACGCTGTGAAATCTACAAAAAACATTCCTTTCGGTACAGTAGTTTATACGCATAGTAGCTAACGGTGAAAGGCTCTCATCGGCCCAAGAGGGACGGTGATCTTGTGTTTTGCGCTGTGACTTATCTACAAAAAAAATTCCTTCCGGTACAGTGGTTCATACGCATAGTAGCCAACGGTGAAAAGCTCTCATCGGCCCAAGAAAGGTGGCAATGTAGCCGGCAGGCGGGGATCGCGTGTTATACGCTGTGAAATCTACAAAAAAAATTCGTTCCGGTACAGAGGTTTATACGCATAGTAGCCAACGGTGAAAGGCTCTCATCGGCCCAAGAGGGACGGCGATCGCGTGTTTTACGCTGTGACTTATCTACAAAAAGAATTCCTTCCGGTACAGTGGTTCATACGCATAGTAGCCAACGGTGAAAGGCTCTCATCTGCCCAAAAAGGGCGGCAAGGTAGCCGCCAGGCGGGGATCGCGTGTTATACGTTGTGAAATCTACAAAAAAAATTCCTTCCGGTACAGCAGTTTATACGCATAGTAGCCAACGGTGAAAGGCTCTCATCGGCCCAAGAGGGACGGCGATCGCGTGTTTTACGCTGTGACTTATCTACAAAAAGAATTCCTTCCGGTACAGTGGTTCATACGCATAGTAGCCAACGGAGAAAGGCTCTCATCGGCCCAAGAGGGACGGCGATCGCGTGTTTTACGCTGTGACTTATCTACAAAAAAATTCCTTTCGGTACAGTGGTTCATACGCATAGTAGGCAACGGTGAAAGGCTCTCATCGGCCAAGGTGGTTCGGCGAGGTAGCCGGCAGGCGGGGATCGCGTGTTATACGCTGTGAAATCTACAAAAAACATTAATTCCGGTACAGTAGTTTATACGCATAGTAGCCAACGGTGAAAGGTTCTCATCGGCCGAAGAGGGACGACGATCGCGTGTTTTACGCTGTGACTTATCTACAAAAAATTTCCTTCCGGTGCAGTGGTTCATACGCATAGTAGCCAACGGTGAATGGCTCTCATCGGCCCAAGAAGGGCGGCAAGGTAGCCGGCAGGTGGGGATCGCGTGTTATACGCTGTGAAATCTACAAAAAACATTCCTTCCGGTACAGTAGTTTATACGCATAGTAGCCAACGGTGAAAGGCTCTCATCGGCCCAAGAGGGACGGCGATCGCGTGTTTTACGCTGTGACTTATCTACAAAAAATTTCCTTCCGGTGCAGTGGTTCATACGCATAGTAGCCAACGGTGAAAGGCTCTCATCGGCCCAAGAGGGACGGCGATCGCGTGTTTTACGCTGTGACTTATCTACAAAAAATTTCCTTCCGGTGCAGTGGTTCATACGCATAGTAGCCAACGGTGAATGGCTCTCATCGGCCCAAGAAGGGCGGCAAGGTAGCCGGCAGGCGGGGATCGCATGTTATACGCTGTGACTTATCTACAAAAAAATTTCCTTCCGGTACAGTGGTTTATACGCATAGCAGCCAACGGTGAAGGGCTCTCATCGGTCAAAGAGGGACGGCTATCGCGTGTTTTATGCTGTGACTTATCTACTAAAAAAATATCTTCCGGTACAGTGGTTCATACGCATAGTAGGCAACGGTGAAAGACTCTCATCGGCCCAAGTGGTTCGGCGAGGTAGCCGGCAGGCGGGGATCGCATGTTATACGCTGTGACTTATCTACAAAAAAAATTCCTTCCGGTACAGTGGTTTATACCTATAGTAGCCAACTTCGAAAGGCTCTCATCGGCCCAAGATGGGCGGCAAGGTAGCCGGCAGGCGGGGATCGCGTGTTATACGCTGTGAAATCTACAAAAAACATTCCTTCCGGTACAGTAGTTTATACGCATAGTAGCTAACGGTGAAAGGCTCTCATCGGCCCAAGAGGGACGGTGATCTTGTGTTTTGCGCTGTGACTTATCTACAAAAAAAATTCCTTCCGGTACAGTGGTTCATACGCATAGTAGCCAACGGTGAAAAGCTCTCATCGGCCCAAGAAAGGTGGCAATGTAGCCGGCAGGCGGGGATCGCGTGTTATACGCTGTGAAATCTACAAAAAAAATTCGTTCCGGTACAGAGGTTTATACGCATAGTAGCCAACGGTGAAAGGCTCTCATCGGCCCAAGAGGGACGGCGATCGCGTGTTTTACGCTGTGACTTATCTACAAAAAGAATTCCTTCCGGTACAGTGGTTCATACGCATAGTAGCCAACGGTGAAAGGCTCTCATCTGCCCAAAAAGGGCGGCAAGGTAGCCGCCAGGCGGGGATCGCGTGTTATACGTTGTGAAATCTACAAAAAAAATTCCTTCCGGTACAGCAGTTTATACGCATAGTAGCCAACGGTGAAAGGCTCTCATCGGCCCAAGAGGGACGGCGATCGCGTGTTTTACGCTGTGACTTATCTACAAAAAGAATTCCTTCCGGTACAGTGGTTCATACGCATAGTAGCCAACGGTGAAAGGCTCTCATCTGCCCAAAAAGGGCGGCAAGGTAGCCGCCAGGCGGGGATCGCGTGTTATACGTTGTGAAATCTACAAAAAAAATTCCTTCCGGTACAGCAGTTTATACGCATAGTAGCCAACGGTGAAAGGCTCTCATCGGCCCAAGAGGGACGGCGATCGCGTGTTTTACGCTGTGACTTATCTACAAAAAGAATTCCTTCCGGTACAGTGGTTCATACGCATAGTAGCCAACGGTGAAAGGCTCTCATCTGCCCAAAAAGGGCGGCAAGGTAGCCGCCAGGCGGGGATCGCGTGTTATACGTTGTGAAATCTACAAAAAAAATTCCTTCCGGTACAGCAGTTTATACGCATAGTAGCCAACGGTGAAAGGCTCTCATCGGCCCAAGAGGGACGGCGATCGCGTGTTTTACGCTGTGACTTATCTACAAAAAGAATTCCTTCCGGTACAGTGGTTCATACGCATAGTAGCCAACGGTGAAAGGCTCTCATCTGCCCAAAAAGGGCGGCAAGGTAGCCGGCAGGCGGGGATCGCGTGTTGTACGTTGTGAAATCTACAAAAAAAATTCCTTCCGGTACAGTAGTTTATACGCATAGTAGCAACGGTGAAAGGCTCTCATCGGCCCAAGAGGGACGGCGATCGCGTGTTTTACGCTGTGACTTATCTACAAAAAGAATTCCTTCCGGTACAGTGGTTCATACGCATAGTAGCCAACGGTGAAAGGCTCTCATCTGCCCAAAAAGGGCGGCAAGGTAGCCGGCAGGCGGGGATCGCGTGTTGTACGTTGTGAAATCTACAAAAAAAATTCCTTCCGGTACAGTAGTTTATACGCATAGTAGCAGACGGTGAAAGGCTCTCATCGGCCCAAGAGGGACGGCGATCGCGTGTTTTACGCTGTGACTTATCTACAAAAAGAATTCCTTCCGGTACAGTGGTTCATACGCATAGTAGCCAACGGTGAAAGGCTCTCATCTGCCCAAAAAGGGCGGCAAGGTAGCCGGCAGGCGGGGATCGCGTGTTATACGTTGGGAAATCTACAAAAAAAATTCCTTCCGGTACAGTAGTTTATACGCATAGTAGCAGACGGTGAAAGGCTCTCATCGGCCCAAGAGGGACGGCGATCGCGTGTTTTACGCTGTGACTTATCTACAAAAAGAATTCCTTCCGGTACAGTGGTTCATACGCATAGTAGCCAACGGTGAAAGGCTCTCATCTGCCCAAAAAGGGCGGCAAGGTAGCCGGCAGGCGGGGATCGCGTGTTGTACGTTGTGAAATCTACAAAAAAAATTCCTTCCGGTACAGTAGTTTATACGCATAGTAGCAGACGGTGAAAGGCTCTCATCGGCCCAAGAGGGACGGCGATCGCGTGTTTTACGCTGTGACTTATCTACAAAAAGAATTCCTTCCGGTACAGTGGTTCATACGCATAGTAGCCAACGGTGAAAGGCTCTCATCTGCCCAAAAAGGGCGGCAAGGTAGCCGGCAGGCGGGGATCGCGTGTTGTACGTTGTGAAATCTACAAAAAAAATTCCTTCCGGTACAGTAGTTTATACGCATAGTAGCCAACGGTGAAAGGCTCTCATCGGCCCAAGAGGGACGGCGATCGCGTGTTTTACGCTGTGACTTATCTACAAAAAGAATTCCTTCCGGTACAGTGGTTCATACGCATAGTAGCCAACGGTGAAAGGCTCTCATCTGCCCAAAAAGGGCGGCAAGGTAGCCGGCAGGCGGGGATCGCGTGTTATACGTTGGGAAATCTACAAAAAAAATTCCTTCCGGTACAGTAGTTTATACGCATAGTAGCAGACGGTGAAAGGCTCTCATCGGCCCAAGAGGGACGGCGATCGCGTGTTTTACGCTGTGACTTATCTACAAAAAGAATTCCTTCCGGTACAGTGGTTCATACGCATAGTAGCCAACGGTGAAAGGCTCTCATCTGCCCAAAAAGGGCGGCAAGGTAGCCGGCAGGCGGGGATCGCGTGTTGTACGTTGTGAAATCTACAAAAAAAATTCCTTCCGGTACAGTAGTTTATACGCATAGTAGCCAACTTTGAAAGGCTCTCATCGGCCCAAGAGGGACGGCGATCGCGTGTTATACACTGTGA
Organism: Metellina segmentata; assembly: GCA_947359465.1. Lineage (NCBI taxonomy): Eukaryota > Metazoa > Arthropoda > Arachnida > Araneae > Tetragnathidae > Metellina > Metellina segmentata. The sequence continues at coordinate 7,474,810 of OX375872.1, forward strand.
CTTATCTACAAAAATAATTCCTTCCGGTACAGTGGTTTATACGCATAGTAACCAACGGTGAAAGGCTCTCATCGGCCGAAGAGGGACGACGATCGCGTGTTATACGCTGTGACTTATCTACAAAAATAATTCCTTCCGGTACAGTGGTTTATACGCATAGTAGCCAACGGTGAAATGCTCTCATAGGCCCAAGTGGGGCGGCGAGGTAGCCGGCAGACGGGGATCGCGTGTTAAACGCTGTGACTTATCTACAAAAAAAATTCCTTCCGGTACAGTGGTTTATATGCATAGTAGCCAACGGTGAAAGGCTCTCATTGGCCCAAGAAGGTCAGCAAGGTAGCCGGCAGGCGGGGATCGCGTGTTATACGCTGTGAAATCTACAAAAAAAATTCCTTCCGGTACAGTAGTTTATACGCATAGTAGCCAACTTTGAAAGGCTCTCATCGGCCCAAGAGGGACGGCGATCGTGTGTTTTACGCTGTGACTTATCTACAAAAATAATTCCTTCCGGTACAGTGGTTTATACGCATAGTAACCAACGGTGAAAGGCTCTCATCGGCCGAAGAGGGACGACGATCGCGTGTTATACGCTGTGACTTATCTACAAAAATAATTCCTTCCGGTACAGTGGTTTATACGCATAGTAGCCAACGGTGAAAGGCTCTCATAGGCCCAAGTGGGGCGGCGAGGTAGCCGGCAGGCGGTGATCGTGTGTTAAACGCTGTGACTTATCTACAAAAAGAATTCCTTCCGGTACAGTGGTTCATACGCATAGTAGCCAACGGTGAAAGGCTCTCATCTGCCCAAAAAGGGCGCCAAGGTACCCGGCAGGCGGGGATCGCGTGTTATACTTTTTGAAATCTACAAAAAAAAAATTCCTTCCGGTACAGTAGTTTATACGCATAGTAGCCAACGGTGAAAGGCTCTCATCGGCCCAAGAGGGACGGCGATCGCGTGTTTTACGCTGTGACTTATCTACAAAAAGAATTCCTTCCGGTACAGTGGTTCATACGCATAGTAGCCAACGGTGAAAGGCTCTCATATGCCCAAAAAGGGCGGCAAGGTAGCCGGCAGGCGGGGATCGCGTGTTATACGTTGGGAAGTCTACAAAAAAAATTCCTTCCGGTACAGTGGTTCATACGCATAGTAGCAGACGGTGAAAGGCTCTCATCGGCCCAAGAGGGACGGCGATCGCGTGTTTTACGCTGTGACTTATCTACAAAAAGAATTCCTTCCGGTACAGTGGTTCATACGCATAGTAGCCAACGGTGAAAGGCTCTCATCTGCCCAAAAAGGGCGGCAAGGTAGCCGGCAGGCGGGGATCGCGTGTTGTACGTTGTGAAATCTACAAAAAAAATTCCTTCCGGTACAGTAGTTTATACGCATAGTAGCCAACGGTGAAAGGCTCTCATCGGCCCAAGAGGGACGGCGATCGCGTGTTTTACGCTGTGACTTATCTACAAAAAGAATTCCTTCCGGTACAGTGGTTCATACGCATAGTAGCCAACGGTGAAAGGCTCTCATCTGCCCAAAAAGGGCGGCAAGGTAGCCGGCAGGCGGGGATCGCGTGTTATACGTTGGGAAATCTACAAAAAAAATTCCTTCCGGTACAGTAGTTTATACGCATAGTAGCAGACGGTGAAAGGCTCTCATCGGCCCAAGAGGGACGGCGATCGCGTGTTTTACGCTGTGACTTATCTACAAAAAGAATTCCTTCCGGTACAGTGGTTCATACGCATAGTAGCCAACGGTGAAAGGCTCTCATCTGCCCAAAAAGGGCGGCAAGGTAGCCGGCAGGCGGGGATCGCGTGTTGTACGTTGTGAAATCTACAAAAAAAATTCCTTCCGGTACAGTAGTTTATACGCATAGTAGCCAACTTTGAAAGGCTCTCATCGGCCCAAGAGGGACGGCGATCGCGTGTTATACACTGTGACTTATCTACAAAAATAATTCCTTCCGGTACAGTGGTTTATACGCATAGTAACCAACGGTGAAAGGCTCTCATCGGCCGAAGAGGGACGACGATCGCGTGTTATACGCTGTGACTTATCTACAAAAATAATTCCTTCCGGTACAGTGGTTTATACGCATAGTAGCCAACGGTGAAATGCTCTCATAGGCCCAAGTGGGGCGGCGAGGTAGCCGGCAGACGGGGATCGCGTGTTATACGCTGTGAAATCTACAAAAAAAATTCCTTCCGGTACAGTAGTTTATACGCATAGTAGCCAACTTTGAAAGGCTCTCATCGGCCCAAGAGGGACGGCGATCGTGTGTTTTACGCTGTGACTTATCTACAAAAATAATTCCTTCCGGTACAGTGGTTTATACGCATAGTAACCAACGGTGAAAGGCTCTCATCGGCCGAAGAGGGACGACGATCGCGTGTTATACGCTGTGACTTATCTACAAAAATAATTCCTTCCGGTACAGTGGTTTATACGCATAGTAGCCAACGGTGAAAGGCTCTCATAGGCCCAAGTGGGGCGGCGAGGTAGCCGGCAGGCGGTGATCGTGTGTTAAACGCTGTGACTTATCTACAAAAAGAATTCCTTCCGGTACAGTGGTTCATACGCATAGTAGCCAACGGTGAAAGGCTCTCATCTGCCCAAAAAGGGCGCCAAGGTACCCGGCAGGCGGGGATCGCGTGTTATACTTTTTGAAATCTACAAAAAAAAATTCCTTCCGGTACAGTAGTTTATACGCATAGTAGCCAACGGTGAAAGGCTCTCATCGGCCCAAGAGGGACGGCGATCGCGTGTTTTACGCTGTGACTTATCTACAAAAAGAATTCCTTCCGGTACAGTGGTTCATACGCATAGTAGCCAACGGTGAAAGGCTCTCATATGCCCAAAAAGGGCGGCAAGGTAGCCGGCAGGCGGGGATCGCGTGTTATACGTTGGGAAGTCTACAAAAAAAATTCCTTCCGGTACAGTGGTTCATACGCATAGTAGCCAACGGTGAAAGGCTCTCATCTGCCCAAAAAGGGCGCCAAGGTACCCGGCAGGCGGGGATCGCGTGTTATACTTTTTGAAATCTACAAAAAAAAAATTCCTTCCGGTACAGTAGTTTATACGCATAGTAGCCAACGGTGAAAGGCTCTCATCGGCCCAAGAGGGACGGCGATCGCGTGTTTTACGCTGTGACTTATCTACAAAAAGAATTCCTTCCGGTACAGTGGTTCATACGCATAGTAGCCAACGGTGAAAGGCCCTCATCTGGTCAAAAAGGGCGGCAAGGTAGCCGGCAGGCGGGGATCGCGTGTTATACGTTGTGAAATCTACAAAAAAAAAATTCCTTCCGGTACAGTAGTTTATACGCATAGTAGCAAACGGTGAAAGGCTCTCATCGGCCCAAGTAGGACGGCGATCGCGTGTTTTACGCTGTGACTTATCTACAAAAAGAATTCCTTCCGGTACAGTGGTTCATACGCATAGTAGCCAACGGTGAAAGGCTCTCATCTGCCCAAAAAGGGCGGCAAGGTAGCCGGCAGGCGGGGATCGCGTGTTATACGTTGTGAAATCTACAAAAAAAATTCCTTCCGGTACAGTAGTTTATACGCATAGTAGCCAACGGTGAAAGGCTCTCATCGGCCCAAGAGGGACGGCGATCGCGTGTTTTACGCTGTGACTTATCTACAAAAAGAATTCCTTCCGGTACCGTGGTTCATACGCATAGTAGCCAACGGTGAAAGGCTCTCATCTGCCCAAAAAGGGCGGCAAGGTAGCCGGCAGGCGGGGATCGCGTGTTATACGTTGTGAAATCTACAAAAAAAATTCCTTCCGGTACAGTAGTTTATACGCATAGTAGCCAACTTTGAAAGGCTCTCATCGGCCCAAGAGGGACGGCGATCGCGTGTTATACACTGTGACTTATCTACAAATATAATTCCTTCCGGTACAGTGGTTTATACGCATACACTGTAAAAATTATCCGTTTCTTTTACGGACTTTTCCCGTATATTTGACGGTTTAAAGCTGTTTTGTTGACAAAACGGTTTTTTACCGTTTTTGACTCTAGTCATATATACGGTTTAAAACCGTCAGTTCAAATTCTAGTTCTCGTCATTACGGTATTGCTTTGCGTACGATAACTTTGCCTTTTCTTAAATCATTTTAAGATTATTTTCTACACTTGCTCTTATTTTTCAGCAATTATTTTATGGTTTTGAACATTGTGTAAATAAAAGTGCGATTCGACTTTTATTTAAGCTTTTCGTTATTCATCCGTTGGCAACCAGGTCGTATGTTTATTCGGCGCCATTTTTGATCTACGAGTGCTCAAATAGTTTCAACTCTAATTATCAGGTGAGCTTTTATTTACTTTCCATGCTTATTTTGTTAATTTTTAGAAATTAGATTCTTACCGTAATGCCTGTGTTTAAATGTGAACTCTGTAATTTCTAAACAAAATTAATCAAACCCTATGTTGTCCTCTGGAATTTGCATCGAAATGTTCACGGAGTAACATTCCCTTGTGGTGCTCAGTCTTGTCATCTCCGTTTTAAAAACTACAGGGTGTCCTAAAAGTTCCCGTACACCAACTTTGAAAATAATTATTGCCCGTGGTTTTTTTAATTTATAAATTTTATCGGCTCTGTAATTTTTATCGTTTCATTTTCTTTGCACTCTAGTTGTGCGATAATAAAGTTCCACGTCATTTTGTTCTTCATTGCAAGATGAATTTATCACGCATTCAGAGAATTGCGCTGTTTTAAACTTATTTTGAATGCAAAGAATTTTAGCGACATAAATATCCAAGTGAATGCAATACCGAGTAAATATGGATCATTCTGAAATTAAATAGAAATTTGACAGTCAAAACTTTTTTGAAAAATAAAATTAAAGTTTTAGAATTTATTTTATGTATTTATGTCTGTCATGTTAGTGCAATAAAGTTGTGCAACTGAAACAGGTCAAGAAAATATTTTAAGCAAATTAAAGCCAATTTTTTATTTTCTTAAAACGTGGAGGTGACAAGATGTTTCAGTTTCATCTAACACAATGTAATATCTTCAGGTATTTAATCAAAAATGTACTATTCATGAGTATTCATTGTCAGTTGTTTTAAAATGGCCATAGCCTCATCTTGAACTGTTGCTTCACATTCTTCATAGGAAACAAATTTGTTTTTAGTGTCATGTCATCTTGACATGAAGCGGATCTGGTAAGAAACTTCAAAACATTCAGTGACATTTGCCACATAATAGCAAACACTCTTTCTACCAAATACTTTGACAATTATATATTCATTAAATGCATTTGAGTCGGGTCGCAAAGATTCAGACAATGAGCAGAATGGCAGAACATTACAATTTTCACTATTTTCAATTTATCTATGTAATGTGATTTGGTCATGTGAATCTCTGAAATGCACACGTTGTATCTCCCAAAATCAACATGTATCGGTATCTCATCTGTTCCAAGGTTATCTTTAGGTTGAAAATTGACTTGTATTGACGGGACTATATTGCAAACATGCTTCATGAAGTAAGGAAGCATATCATTAAATTTATTAACTAGCGCTTTGACTTCTATTTCAACTTTTGATTTAACCACTTTCTTAGCTAACTTTTTTTTATATTTATTTAACTGTAAACTTCTTCCCTCTTCCATTGCTCAACACATGTAATCACAATTTCAAAATAATTTGTCTCTACGTGTTTGTTAATGCACTTCTTTCCAGACATTCTTCTTCACTTTTTACTACATCCTGACAGCAGAGATTTAACCATCTGATCTAAATCATTGTAATTAAGAACTTTAAGGCTTTTTAATTTGTCAAAAGTTAGCAACATTTTCATGCTTTTCACATGCACATGTTTCTTACATCAGGTTGCAATACCCAACAGCTTCATCTGGGTTAACTACTTCACTCTGTTTGGTGGAATATTAATTTATTTTATATTCAAACAAGATTTTCTTGTCTTTTCAACCCATTTTTTTGCTGAGCCCTCTTTTGTGTCGGCAAGTACTGAAATACCTTTTATTTGTCCTATTATATTGCTCCTGCTCCTTCCTTTTAAATTCATCATACAGTTCTGGATCATTTTTAATTCTATTTCTTTTTTGCTAAGACTCCTTCCAGACTTCATTAATTTGATTATATCAGATTTCTTAGACATGGTACCAACTAGGCCAGATTGACATGATACCAACTGGTACCATGTCAGAAACAACAAAGAGAATTTCAGTCATGAGGATACTTAAATTATCTCTCAACTCAATGCCATATTTTTAAAGAAAAATTAAAAGAATTTATCAGCATACATAATCAGACCCAAAGTTACAAGTGTTCAAACATTGTAAATCAAATAAAGCTGGTATGCTTTATTCTACAGGTTCAAGTCAGTACTGGTTAGAGAAAAGACAATTGGACTGCTTATTTGTTTACCCAAGATTGTTCTTACTTTAATAAATAACCATTTATAATCACTATTTTACCATATCATTGTACAAATTCCTGATAAGAAATATTTGTTCACCTCCATGGATGACTGTCACCTCCATGTTGGAACTTAGCCATGGAGGTGAAATTTCAATGGTTGGACCACATTTATGCCTAACCTAAAACAATCCCAGCCACGTGCTTTGATTTCCAGATTATTTTGTACATTTTCTAACTATCTGTTGAAATAAGTTCAGCAATAAATGAAAATATATTAAGTTAAAAAATGCCATGGTAGTGACATTGTTAAAAGAACTCACAAGTTTTCTTAGTACAAATATAAGAAACAGACAAAATCATACTTGCTATTGAGTCAAAGATATCTTACAGTAAAGATGGCTCATTAGAGCTTCTTTTAATTACACTTTCAGACATGTACTGCCTTCTAGTAGACTTTTTTAAAGGTTATTTAGTTTTTATGCAGAGCCGACAAAAATAGTAGGGACAAAATAATTTACTGATTTTTCAACATTAAATTTAATAAAAAATATAATAATTTCTGGTGCAATGAAATGAAAACTATTATCAATGAAACTATTAATATTAAATACAGCTATTAAATAAAGGAATTTTTATACTTTTTAAGTTTCAAATATATTTCTTAACCTAGAAATAGGGTTAGGGACAGCCATGAAGGTGATATTTTCCTTGTTTAATTCACTTTTTTAAGTATAAATGTGCGAATATTTATTCACTTGAAGATATCTGATGAAAATATACCTCAATTATGATCTATTACTATTGTATAAAAATCAATTGACACATGAAATTCATAAAAAAAAAATACATGGGACTCAAATTTCCACTTAATTTCAGAATGACCCAGATACAGTATATCAACTTATCCAACAATTTTTTGGAATATTAGAAGTGCCTGAACAAGACTCTTGGTTCCAACAAGACGTTGTAACCTGCCATACAAGTTATGACACCATGGGCATGCTTCAAGATTTTTTTGGCGATCGACTCATCTCAAGAAACCATTGGCAACCTCGTTCCGTGATCTGCACATTCCTGACTTTTTTTCTGTGGGGATATTTAAAGAACAAAGTTTATGAAGATAATCACCAAACAATAGGTGATCTGAAAATTGCCATTATACAAAGGATACAAGAAGTCACTCCCAGCATTTTGAAAGGTGTTTCTAAAAATATGTGTAAACTACTTCAGCTTTGCCGCCCAAGAAAATTGCAGAAATTTTGAACATTTGCTATAAATGTAGGTCCAAATTTTTTTCGTTTATAAGTGCTTTTCACCATTAACATAAAAATATTTGTTTTAAAGTTTGTTGATTTTGTATAGTAAATTCATGAATCGTCAGTACAGGAACTTTTAGGACACCCTGTACAATTCATGTTTTTCAAGATCATAAATTTGTCAAAGAAATGTGAAGAATTGAAGGCACTGTAATTGTGACAATTGTAAATTGCAGTTTAAGTACATGCGAGAACATTACTTTAACTGATTTGTCGCAGTTAATTTCTCACATGACATTTATAAAAAAAGGGTTGGGTGCTATAGTGTTTGATTGTATTTTTTAAATTAGCTTTAACCCTTAACTGCTGTGTCACAAACCGTCTCGTAACTAGTGTGGAGGGGTCTCTCAGACCTCGCTCACTAAAGTGTGTATAAAGTTAATGAATATATATTAATGAAAGATTCTTTAGATAATTATTATTTATACATTTTAAATTTAGATAATTCAATTCTTAACATGAAATATATTTTATATTACTATACAAGTAAAGTAGATTCCATGTCTCTTCAGGCTCAGCTTTCGGAAATAATTTTGCAGGACATTTCAACCCTGGAAACTAAAACTATGTTGTAGTTTGGTGTTCTAATGGCACGATTAGGTCCCCCCCCCATCCCATTTGAAGTTATTTTTTCCGTAGAAATATTCTTGTGAAGACGCACTTGAAATGTCTTCATCTGCATAAATTTCCGAATCCGTTTCATGTTTGCTTTCAATAGTATCCGAAATTTCACTGTCCCAGTACTCTATTTCCGACCAATTATCAACAATATCCTGAATTTCTTTTTGTGCTAGTTACAGAGGTAGTTTCTTAGTAAAGTTTGTTACCATTTTAGACTCAGCTGAAATTCCATACTCAAACTTAGACTATTTCATTCAGCAAGAACAGTAACGCAAATGCTGTGAAGGGTCTAAGAGACCGTGCGGGAAATGCAAATAGTGTGAAATACGAAATAGTTGGGACAGCCAAACCAGTGTTGGAATGTGGCTTCTCTTGGACGTAGTAGGAAGGTACTGAATAGGACATTGACCAATATTCACTTTGAGAGGTGGAAACGACCTGTCACTCGGAGTCTGTGAGACCCATGACAGCAGTTAAAAGTTAAATAAACTTGTTAAAATTTGAAAAAGCAAAATCACTAAAGATTTTTTCTCTGTCCAATTTGTATTTTACAGGTGTTTTCTAAGGATGAATCCTGATAAAGGATCCAAAGCCTCCAAAAAAAGAAATCCATGAATCAAAAAGTTTTGACCTTATAAAATAAACTTATGGACTTTGAATGGTGTTGAACATTTCATTGAATAGATATGAAAATATTAGGTATCTTGATTCTGTTAATTGCATCAAAGTTATTATATTGTAATCGTGGTTTGATTTTTAAAAATTTAAATCAATGAACCCTGATTATATTTGTATTTCTGTTTATTGTATATTTTTGCCTGCTCATTTTGTATTACTTAAATTATATGCAACAAACAAAGGTACCTCACAAAACATTATGTAATTATAGTGTTCAGCACAGCAGTGTATAATGTAACCATATTTAAAGGTGTTTTGCTATTTAATAAAAGTTATCAAGGTTTCTTAAATGAATAGCTCCAGAGTTCTATATTTTGAAAATTTATCACTGTTGACATTATAAGAAGACAACATTATTTATTTTTTCATTTATACAGACTTTTTTCTACACGTTTATATAGTTTGTTACTTAATAAGTGTCCTCAACATGCATATTGAAATGATTTACTTTAATTTTTATTATTCTGTATAATTGAATAATATTCTAGCATAATTTAGTTAGACTATTTAATTTAAATGTTTGAACATTATTGAAATAACAAAAGTAATAAACATTATACAAGTGAAACCTGTCTATAACCATTCTCTAGGGACCTAAATAAAATATTGTTATAGACAGTATCATTACACACAGATTTCACTGTATATTGACAGTATTATGAATAAAAGGTACTGTGTATGGCACAGTATTTTTCTTTCATTTATTTGCTCTGCAATAGTTTTATACTATTTTAAAAGATGACTTTATCATTTTATCCACACTTCGAAACTAAATTTCAGAGAAAACCCATTATTTTGTGCGCTAAACTGTTTCAACTGTATAGCTGATGTTTACATTTTTACACAATTTGTAAACCTTATAGTATTTAGTGTAATTGCATTATTTTGTGGTAAAACCATATTCACTGCATAATTGCAGCATATTTTTTATGGTAACTGGTTGTAACTTCAATTCCATATGGTTTTGTAAACAGTTATAAACTAAAAACTACAGTAAATTTGTTCTTGACTAGTAAAAAATAGTTCTGATTGCGAAATTATACTGTATTTTTTATGGTAACTGGTTGTAACTTTCACCGATTAAATACTTTTATGTAAACAAGTGAAAACTGAAACATACAGAGAAAGCTCGATCTCATGGTAAATAACAGTTGCGACTACAAATTTACTTCATAACTTTTACAGAAAAAATGTGATATCATATGTCAAAATACGGTTTTACATAGTAACTTTTACGGGGGAAACTTGATCTCATATGGGGAAAACCGTCGAGAATACGGTTTTACTTCGTAACTTTTACGGGGGAAACTTGATCTCATATGGGAAAAAACCGTCGAGAATACGGTTTTACTTCGTAACTTTTACAGGAAAAACTGGATCTCATATGGGAAAAAACCGTTGTGAATACGGTTTTAATTCGTAACTTTTACGGGAAAAACTTGTTCTCGTATGGTAAAAAACCGTTGTTTCTACGGATTAACTTCGTAATTTTTACGGTTATGCACAACCAACCCAGCTGCCAGTTTAAAACCGTAAATTTTACGGGATTTTTTTTACAGTGTAGTAGCCAACGGTTAAAGGCTCTCATAGGCCCAAGTGGGGCAGCGAGGTAGCCGGCAGGCGGTGATCGTGTGTTAAACGCTGTGACTTATCTACAAAAAGAATTCCTTCCGGTACAGTGGTTCATACGCATAGTAGCCAACGGTGAAAGGCTCTCATCTGCCCAAAAAGGGCGCCAAGGTACCCGGCAGGCGGGGATCGCGTGTTATACTTTTTGAAATCTACAAAAAAAAAAATTCCTTCCGGTACAGTAGTTTATACGCATAGTAGCCAACGGTGAAAGGCTCTCATCTGCCCAAAAAGGGCGGCAAGGTAGCCGGCAGGCGGGGATCGCGTGTAATACGTTGAGAAATCTACAAAAAAAATTCCTTCCGGTACAGTAGTTTATACGCATAGTAGCCAACGGTGAAAGGCTCTCATCGGCCCAAGAGGGACGGCGATCGCGTGTTTTACGCTGTGACTTATCTACAAAAAGAATTCCTTCCGGTACAGTGGTTCATACGCATAGTAGCCAACGGTGAAAGGCTCTCATCTGCCCAAAAAGGGCGGCAAGGTAGCCGGCAGGCGGGGATCGCGTGTTATACGTTGTGAAATCTACAAAAAAAATTCCTTCCGGTACAGTAGTTTATACGCATAGTAGCCAACGGTGAAAGGCTCTCATCGGCCCAAGAGGGACGGCGATCGCGTGTTTTACGCTGTGACTTATCTACAAAAAGAATTCCTTCCGGTACAGTGGTTCATACGCATAGTAGCCAACGGTGAAAGGCTCTCATCGGCCCAAAAAGGGCGGCAAGGTAGCCGGCAGGCGGGGATCGCGTGTTATACGCTGTGAAATCTACAAAAAATATTCCTTCCGGTACAGTAGTTTATACGCATAGTAGCCAACGGTGAAAGGCTCTTATCGGCCCAAGAGGGACGGCGATCGCGTGTTTTATGCTGTGACTTATCTGCAAAAAAAATTCCTTCCTGTACAGAGGTTTATACGCATAGTAGCCAACGGTGAAAGGCTCTCATCGGCCCAAGAGGGACGGTGATCGCGTGTTATACGCTGTGACTTATCAACAAAAAAAATTCCTTCCGGTACAGTGGTTCATACGCATAGTAGCCAACGGTGAAAGGCTCTCATCGGCCCAAAAAGGGCGGCAAGGTAGCCGGCAGGCGGGGATCGCGTGTTATACGCTGTGACTTATCAACAAAAATAATTCCTTCCGGTACAGTGGTTTATACGCATAGTAGCCAACGGTGAAAGGCTCTCATCGGCCCAAGAGGGACGGTGATCGCGTGTTATACGCTGTGACTTATCAACAAAAAAAATTCCTTCCGGTACAGTGGTTCATACGCATAGTAGCCAACGGTGAAAGGCTCTCATCGGCCCAAAAAGGGCGGCAAGGTAGCCGGCAGGCGGGGATCGCGTGTTATACGCTGTGAAATCTACAAAAAATATTCCTTCCGGTACAGTAGTTTATACGCATAGTAGCCAACGGTGAAAGGCTCTTATCGGCCCAAGAGGGACGGCGATCGCGTGTTTTATGCTGTGACTTATCTGCAAAAAAAATTCCTTCCTGTACAGAGGTTTATACGCATAGTAGCCAACGGTGAAAGGCTCTCATCGGCCCAAGTAGGTCGGCGAGGTAGCCGGCAGGCGGGAATCGCGTGTTATACGCTGTGACTTAACTACACAAAAATTCCTTCCGGTACAGTAGTTTATACGCATAGTTGCCAACTTTGAAAGGCTCTCATCGGCCCAAGAGGGACGGCGATCGCGTGTTATACGCTGTGACTTATCAACAAAAATAATTCCTTCCGGTACAGTGGTTTTTACGCATAGTAGCCAACGGTGAAAGGCTCTCATCGGCCCAAGTGGGGCGGCGAGGTAGCCGGCAGGCGGGGATCGCGTGTTAAACGCTGTGACTTATCTACAAAAAAAATTCCTTCCGGTACAGTGGTTTATACGCATAGTAGCCAACGGTGAAAGGCTCTCATCGGCCCAAGAGGGGCGGCGAGGTAGCCGGCAGGCGGGGATCGCGTGTTAAACGCTGTGACTTATCTACAAAAAATATTCCTTCCGGTACAGTGGTTTATACGCATAGTAGCCAACGGTGAAAGGCTCTCATCGGCCCAAGAGGGACGGTGTTCGCGTGTTATACGCTGTGACTTATCTACAAAAAAAATTCCTCACGGTACAGTCACAGTACACGGTGGTTTATACGCGTGGAAGCCAACAGTGAAAGGTTCTCGCCGGTAGTCGGGCTTTACACGTTATACGCTCTGACACTTAGCTACAAAAAATTCTTCCCATTATAGTGATTTATACACATTGAAATCTTGTGCGTGAAACGCTGTTACTTATATACAAAAATATTACTCCTGGTCCCGTGGTAACAAAAATGTTCCTCCTTTTCAATTCCATATCTTCATCTCCGACAAAGAAAATCCCCATTGAGTTGCCCCCATAATGCTAAGTAAATTGCTAGAAGAATTCTAAAATGAAATTCCATCTCTGTTATAGATAGCACAAACCTCCATTGATCTTTCTCACATTGAAAAATATTTGGTGGATTATCAGGATCCCAGAAAAGAACTGACCTATCTACAAAAAAATTCCTCATGTTTAATTCCATATTCAGTGTAAAATCCCAAATCAGGAATTGTTGAAAATCTTACGTTTCGCTCACCGCCGGGTTTTTGTTTCACTTTTTTACGTCTTTCCGACAGTTTAAAAAATGAGTTAATCCTGGACTATTTGAGGAAACAACGCAAAATAACGGACATGTTCAAAGTAAATACTACACAGAAAAAATTTGAAGATTTGCAAGTAAAATTTGTTGCATTGTATTTTTTTCCGACTAACGTAACGGATTCTACCACTCCACCAAGTATTGTTCTGATAGCTTATTAGCAACTGTTTTTTCAATATCATCTGACACATGTACAAGGGTTGTTCAAATGAAAAGGTACGAAACGACACTGGGTATAAATGAAGACTTTATATTCAAAGTATACACCATAGGCTTGAGTACAACAATCCCATTGATTAATGAGCCGAAGGATTCCTTGTTTCCAGAATTCCTGCGGCCGTGACGAGACCCAGTCCATCACAGCGTCCTTGAGTTCGTCGTCCGAGTTGAAGCGCTTCCCTTTCAGATGATTTTTCAGGAGACCAAACACAAGGAAATCGCAGGGCGACATGTCCGGGCTGTAGGGCGGATGGTCAAGCTGCTCCCACTTGAACCTGGCCAGTTCCGCGTGTGTGACCCTGGAGACGTGCGGACGCGCGTTATCATGGAGCAGAACCACACCCTCCGTGAGCAGCCCCGGTCTTTTGTTCTTGATGGACCTGTGTAGGCTTCGGAGTATCTCACAGTACACATCGGAGTTAATGGTTGTTCTGTGCTCGAGGAATTCAACAAGTAGCGGACCTTGGACGTCGAAAAAGACGGTGAGCAACACCTTCCCTGCTGTAGCCACGGCTTTGAACTTTTTAGGGAGAGGTGACGACGCATGCTTCCATTGCATGCTGTCCTGCTTTATCTCTGGCTCGTAGTGATGGCACCAGCTCTCATCATCTGTGACGATCCACTACAGGAAAAAGGGGTCTTCATGATACCGAAACAGATGTTAAAGTGCCAGCCCCATACGCAGTTTCTTTTGCTGGTCGGTGATCTGCTTCGGAACCCACTGCGCGCACACCTTCCGATAACGCAACCTGTCGCGAACAATTGTCCACACTGTTCCAACGCTGACATTCACCTTCATCGCCAACATTCGCAATGTGATACACGCCGATCACTTCTCACTAGGTCGTCCACCTTGTCGTTGAGATCGGCCGTGATGACTGTGTTTGCCTGGTCTCGGATCATCAACCAAACTCTCACGGACTGCACGAAAATGGGCACTCCATTTTCTCACTGACTTGTCGGACACACAGTCTTCTCCGTATACGGTCATCATCCGGCGATGAATAACGGACGGTTTAACACCTTCCGCTGTCAGAAATCGGATAACGCCTCGCTGCTCCTCAATCGTAGAATTTTGCAATGTGAACGCAATCCTGTCCTCACACGCACTGCCTCGTCAATTGGACGGCGCTCTTTATAAGAGCCTCTTCTCTCTCCTGCGCATACGGGCGCCCGCGCATGCTCCGATCTACGCCGGATATTCCATTCGCATCCCTAGATGTCTCGCTACGTTCTCCCATAGCGGCATAGGCAAATATGTTACAATGTTACGACGTTTCGTACCTTTTGATTTGAACACCCCTTGTATAATTCTGATTTTATTGTGTCGTCCGAATGAGGAATTTTGTTCTTTTTATGCATAATTACCAAACATAATTTGAACTATTTCAAACCATGGTGGTAAAATCGGCTATGGTGCGTGGTTTTAAATTTTTAGCAGTTATTTTGGCAATTTTATACGATGCAATTTGTGCTTTTATTAGATACCAGCACGGCGTTGCTCGTTTCTTAACAATACAACCTGATGCGACTGCACCGGACTGTTATGGCCAGTTAAAAAGTCTTAACGCTAATCACTCATTTCGACAAACAACGGAAGTCTAAACCAAAATGATACACATTAACTAAATCCAATAGAACGTTCATTCTTCCAATTTGAAAGAAAATCCGTTAAGAAAATGAAAGGGAAAAGTAAAAGGACCAATGAAATCAAAGGAAAACCAAGCGTATCGCTATTAGGGATTGCATTACGGCACGATTTTCAATCCGACGGATTCCGGTCGGATTGACACTAATCCGGCCGGAATGGTACTTTGTTAATAAGTCTATCGAACCAGTATGTATTTTTCCAAAATCGGCTGAGTGAAATTACGTAAAAAGGATATTATTCTAAATTGACGAACAAAACATTTATTTTTGCATAAGAAAATCAAATTTATTAATACTTATCCATAGGTAGGAAATCAATCACCAACAATTAATTATAGTAACTACTTGTACTACTAGTAGTAAATATTAAACGAATTGATGATGATAAGACTTACGGCCGTATTCACAAGTCCGAGTTAACTCGAGGATCAACGATAATCCGCGAGTTATCGAAAAAACCGTATTCACAAGTCCTGATCCGTGGTTTAAACTGCCGGTTCGGTGTTACATTTTGATCCTCCGAAATCGGTGAGTTAACTCAAGATTAAGAGTTACGCATGCGCAGTACTACCTTTTTGCGAAGGAAATTCAGCAAAACAAAATGGATGACACATTTCATTCTATGCAAAAGTACAGTATTCTTGACGACTGGATTGGACGTATCATTACGGAGCACCTGCTTCATAGCAGCTCATGTCCTCATTATAATATTGCTTAAATGGAAAATTTAAAACATAATTTTATTGAAATACAAAAGAAAAATGAAAATAAAGGTAGCTGCGTAATCTGAAACAAGCAGCTTGGCGAAAAGATAGATGACGTCACCTCTGTCCACTAAACCGGAGAGAGCGAACGGTAGAATACAATCATAGCAGATACAAATTCGTCGTAGAATAAAAATTATTCTGTTGATTTATTAGGAATGAAAGAAAATTGACAATGCAAGTCACTTTTCACACCATCAACGCAAACCCATACTGACAAGCACAAAGATAATCGGATAACATACATCTGTCAAGACAATGTGTACAATTCTTTCTTGCAAAATTTAGGTTTCCATAAAAATCCAATTTGAAATTAAATACCTTTGCATTTCTTTTCTCAAGCCCATATTAAAATGCTGTGTGAGTCCTATTTATTCACCATTTGGAATCAATTCTACCGCGAAGTACGTGCTTGATCAGTATGAATGCAGATTCGGGCGTCGTAACCAATGTAAACAATATCACGTGATCATGAGTAGCGAATCACAGCGAGCGTTTCATTTTAATCCCCGGATCACTTAACACGACGTTTGATAATACCGTTCTTGATAATCCTCGAGTTAACTCTTACTCGCGGATCAACTGATTCTCGAGTTAACTCGAGACATGTGAATATGGCCGTTACGGCCGTATTCACAAGTCCTAGTTAACTCGAGAATCAACGATAATCCGCGAGTTATCGAAAAAACCGTATTCACAAGTCCTGATCCGTGGTTTAAACTGCCGGTTCGGTGTTACATTTTGATCCTCCGAAATCGGCGAGTTAACTCGCGAGTAAGAGTTACGCATGCGCAGTACTATCTTTTTGCGAAGGATATTCTGTAAAACAAAATGAATGACACATTTCATTTCATGCAAAGTATAGTGTTCTTGCGACGACTGGTCACTGGATTCGACGTATCATTACGGAGCACCTTCTGCATAGCAGCTCATGTCCTCATCATAATATTGCTTAAATGGAAAATTTAAAACAATTTTATTGAAATTCAAAAGAAAAATGAAAATAAAGGTAGCTGCGTAAATCTTAAACAAGCAGCTTAGCGAAAAGATAGATGGCGGCACCTCTGTCAACAAAGCCGGAGAGAGCGAACTGTAGAATATGACCATGGCACATACAAATTCGCCGTAGAATAAAAATTATTCTGTTGATTTATTACGAATGAAAGAAAATTGACAATGCAAGTTACTTTTCACGACACCAACACACACCCATACTGACAAGTACGAAGATAATCAGATTGCATACATCTGTCAAGACACTGTGTACAATTCTTTCTTGCCAAATTTAGGTTTCCATAAAAATCCAATTTGAAATTAAATACTTTTGCATTTGTTTTCCCAAACCCATATTAAAATGCTGTGTGAGTCCTATTTATTCACAATTTGGAATCAATTCTACCGCGAAGTACGTGCTTGATCAGTATTTATGCAGATTCGGGCGTCGTAACCAATGTAAACGATACCACGTGATCGTGAGGTAGCCAATCACAGGTAGCGTCTCATTTTAATCCCCGGATCACTTAACACGCTGTTTGAGAATACCGTTCTTGCTAATCCTTGAGTTAACTCTTACTCGCGGATCAACTGATCCTCGAGTTAACTCGAGACTTGTGAATATGGCCGTTACTAGTTTACACACCAATAAACATCAGTTTGTTTTATAAGTAGTACTTTTCTATTTATCTAAAATTATAAATTGTACCTAACCTTATCTCATACAAACATAAAAATCTAATCTGTGGCAGTTTTTGGTCAACATAACAAACAAAGGAACTTAATTCCTCTTGATTGCTTAAATCGAAGTTAGATAGTAATGAAAATCACTTTTAAGTTTGAAAGATTGATCTAAGGAAACAAATCGCATTAAATGTGTCATCCCCCAACCTACTTCTCAATGAACTGCAAATATAACCAGCGGCCGAGAAGGCCCTCTCAGCTTCGACACTAGTTGGTTTAACCATCATTAAGTAATCGTGCATAAGAGACAAATATTTTCCTTTGACAGCATTTCATATATATGAAGTCATTTCTTTCTTCAGTATTTTCTCAATATCTGTTTCTTTTCTAAAGTTTGTCTTTTTGCAACAGTCTTCATTTTCTTGCAGAATTTCCTTTTTTTAATTCATCTTCATTAAAAAAATATTATTGATCATTTAGTTTATTATTTTTGCTAGAATCCTCGAAACTGATGACTTAAAAATATAAAATCGATTGCTTTATAAACTTAACAACCACAATAGAATGAAAGGAAAATAATCAAACAACGCTTCCAATTTACAATCCGTTAAGAAAATGAAAGAAAAAATAACATTCGACCACACACAGTGTCGTCACTGAGGTCAAAGCTAAAGAAAAAAAAAGCAAGAAACAACTATAGATTTCGGGACTCAAATCAAACAAATCACTTCCAATTTACAATCCGTTAAAAAAATGAAAGGAAAAAAATAACATTCGACCACGTACTCAAATTAAACAGAACACTCCTTTTCACTGACGCGCGTCTAAAAACGAAAACACAACCAATGAAATGAAAGGTAAAAAAAATGTTTTTTGAAGCTGTGATCTCTATCACACTGTTGCCATTCTTAGGAAACCAAATCATAAAATATGGCAATAAATTAATTAAAAAGTGTTCTAGATTCAATTTTAAAATTTGGGCTTTGAGATGCATTCAGTCACCTTTAGGACTACTTGTGTACCAAATTGTATGACCGTATGTTGTATAGATTCGTCTGGACATTTCCCACATACACACAAACAATGTATAACGATACACAAATACACTTTCTATAACAGTAGAGATTGTTACTATTTTTAAAATTTTTTCCTCGATTCGTTTAATTATTCAACAATCTTTGAAAGTAATTGTCTTTGGACTGGAGATTGGCGTGTTTCGATGTAATTTTTCTGGTGGCATTGCACTCTAGCAAAGCTTTTTCCCATAAACCACGCAAAGGGGAATTGGATCTTCATTTTCGTCAATATAAGTGAAATCGAAATAACCATTGGAATATTGAAATTTTTTTTATTTTGTTCTCCCTATTGTGAGTATTGTAACGTACACTTCCGGAATATCTATTAAATGTTATGATAGTATTTCTTTTTCCTTATTCCAAGATATTGTGATACTTCCTGTGTTTGTTTATACTTCTTAATACTCTTGGAAAGGATATCTTTTCTTTTGACATATTTATGTGAGCTTAAATGGTTTTCCCGGAAGTTCATTTTTTCTTTTATGTCTAACGTTGGTGGAAAGATATTTTTTGTAAACTGTGAGTAGTCGATTGGATGCTTCTTTGAAGTGTGCACACGGTGCTGTGTTAGAGTATGATGAGATGTAGTTGTAACTGTGATATCGCTACCAATATCTAAATAAATGTTTTTTTAATTCTTTTAAAAAAGGCTATTTCTTTTATCACGACGTTACAGCTACCTATTAATGGTGGCATGCACTGGAATCGATTCCCATTAAATTAAAGTTTTGGACATCCCGTCCTGATTTGTGAAAAAACTGTGGAAATCCCGTCCTCGTGAGTGGAATATTTGCGTGCGTCCGGCAGCAACGAAGAAGGCCATCCGGTCCGAAGTTTTTGGACATCCCGTCCTCGTGAGTGGAGAATTTGCGTGTGTCCAGCAACGAAGCTTAGTCCGGTCAGTAGAATTGGGACATCCCGTCCTGTTCCTGTGTGTGAAACGCGTGTGTGTTCAGCAGCGAAAGGGCCATCCGGTCCAAACTTTTTGGGCATCCCGTCCTGTCATCGTCAGCGAAGTCCAGTTCGAACTTAGGGTTCCAGCTCAAGGACTTCCGGTGCACCATCAAGTAACTGTTCCAGATAAGTGGTTTTGGTTTTAAATCTAAAATTTTATGTACTATTAGATATAACGTACAATTTTATTTTTGTTTTTGTGATAACCTCCATTTATCGTAACAATTTTCGAAAAAAAAATTTCTTAATTGCAAATTTTGCTTTTATAATAGAAATTAGTATTGTTTTGGAATTTATGTGTAATAGAAATTTTAGAGATTTTAGCTGTCGTAGATGATTATTTATCTTAATTAATAATTTAAATTTGTTTTGGATTTGAAATGGTATTTTGATTTAAATTTGAAGGTCTTTTGGCTTACAAAATTGGTTTTTGTACATTTATTGTTCTATTGTCTTTGAGTTATATTTTTTGTGGTTTGACTATAAGGCAAGTCAGAATTCTGGACAGTTTCGGTTTCGAAAAGTTTTCTTTTTGTACCTTACGGTATATTTGAGTAAAAAAAAGGGAACTGTTTACAATTTAATCATGACTTATTTAGTTAAGGGAAAGAGAGAGGACTTGATCAAATTGGTGGAGGATTTAGATGTCACCGTAGAAAAATCCATAAAACAATTAGTGAATCTTATTACTTCAAGTGAGGGATATGATGAGGAATTCACCAAAGCACTTTTTGGTAGAATTATAGAAACTCGAAACACAAATGAAGCCCTTAAAGAAAAGCGGAGAATTGAAGCCCTTGAAGAAAAGCGGAGAATGGAAGCCCTTTAAGAAAAGCGGAGAATTGAAGACCTTGAAGTGAAAGAAAAACGGAGGATTGAAGACCTTGAAGAAAAGCAGAAAGAACGAGAGTATGAGTTGGAAAAATTGAGAATAGAAGCAACTAGTCAAACCCAGCGAGGTGCAGTTGATAATTCTAAACCATCGAATCGAGACTTGACCAAGATCCTTCCGAAATACGACATGAAAGATGATATGAGTCTTTATTTAATCTTGTTCGAGCGACAGGCAACTTTGCTGTCGCCGGGAAAAGAAATGTGGGTATCTCACCTATTAGGTTTGATCCCCCAATAAATTGCTCATATAATAGCCCGTGAACCAGCTGACCTAGCTACAAATTATGATCAAATGAAAAATATTCTGTTAAAAAGGTTCAAACTAACACCAGAAAGATTTCGACAGTTATTTAGTTCACACCATAAAGCAGTTGATCGGAACTGGAGGGATTTCTATCATGAATTGTCTACTTATTTCGATGGATGGATTGCAGGTTGTAAGGTCCTTACTTTTGAAAGACAGAGATTTGATCATCACATATCAGATGAAGAAAAAAACACCATCCGAATTTAAAGATATGTATCTCAGAGAATGGACAGAAATAAACTCCCCTACAGATTTGGTGGAACTGTTGGAGAAGTTTGAAGACGTTAGACGAACTGTGAAACGAAACCCTGTCTTTGCGAAAGACAAGTTCGAGGGTCGAGTTCAAAACAAGTTTGAAAAGACCGATAATCCACCAAGGAGAAGTGATACCATGAATAATAAAGGGGTTAAGATAGAACGAAGATTTTCCGAACAAGACCCTAATCCGGAATTCGACCGCAGGAGACAGATGCGGTGTTTTCATTGCAACCAGCCTGGTCATATCCGACCAAATTGTCCAAAGTTGAAGAAACCTTCGGAAACTGTAAATTACATTTCGGACAAAGAACCTGAGAAATACCTGGAACCGTATATCATGAAAGGACAAATAAACGGTCAGGATATAAATCTACTAAGAGACACCGGAGCGACCATTGACATTGTGTGTCGGAAATTGGTGAATCCAGCTGACATGACGGGTGAACATGTTTGGGTACAGCAACCTTTGGACTCCAGCTCAACTTGTTTACCTCTTGCCGAAGTTTTGTTAGAGTGTGAATTGGGAAAAACGCTGACTAAAGCTGCTGTGATTCCAGATGAACTAGACCGCGGACGATATCTTTTATGGAATCGGACTGCTGCCTTGTTAAAAAGGGAAGATTGTCAATCTGTGGATCAAATAAATGCAGTACTGACAAGGCATCAGAAAAAAGTGAAAGAAAGGGAAGAATCTCAATCTTTAATTAAAGAATCCAAAAACTCTATCCCAGCCGAAGAATTCATTACATTGGAAAAAAATGAAGTGGAATCAGGGGAAGTAAGTGACGAGTTCACTCAGGTGGCAGAAGATCAAGGTATCACTGAATTGTTAAAAGTGGATACTGAGCAGCTAATCAAGGCTCAGGGTGAAGATGAAGAGATGAGCTCTCAAGTAAAACAAATCCAAAATGGAAACCCTCCTAAAGATTTTGAACTGGTGAAAGGCCGACTTTTGGTAAAGATCAAGAAGGACAAGAGTGGTATCGAAAGGAAGCTCATCGTCGTGCCCATAGAGTATCGAGAGAAGATACTGAAATTGTGTCATGAAGGCACGTCAGGTCATCTTGGGACCACCAAGACCAAAGACAGAATGACCAAGTACTTTTTCTGGAAAAACTGTTACAAAGAAGCAGAGGACTTCGTTAAGGCTTGCGATTCCTGCCAGAGAGCTGAAAAGGCAAGGGACAAGAAAAAAGCGCCCATGACTCTTGTTCCAGTGATTACTGAAGTTTTTTCCCGAATTAATATTGACGCTGTAGGACCTTTGCCCGAGACGGACTCAGGCCTAAGATACCTGATTACGGCAATGTGTATGTCGTCGAAGTACCCAGATGCTGTGGCAGTTCCAAACATAACATCTAGATCCGTGATTAATGCTCTCCTTCAGATTTTTAGTCGAATGGGTTTTCCTAAGGAGATTCAACACGACCAGGGAACCTCGTTTATGAACGAACTTACATCGGAATTTTTTGAACGTTTCGGCATCAAGGTGGTACTTAGCTCTGTGTATCATCCCCAGAGCAATCCGGTAGAAAGGTTTCATCGTACCCTGAAACGGATTTTGAGAGTTTTGTGTACCGAAGAAGGACCAGATTGGGAGAAGCATGTCCACGCGGTGTTGTTCACCTTAAGGACAGTTACTCATGAATCCACCGGATTCAGTCCAGCTGAATTGGTTCATGGAAAAAACTTGCGGACTCTCGTCACTCTTCTGTATGAAAACTGGTTACAGCCGCAAGAAGGAAATGCTTCAGTTGTTGAATATATCCTCAATCTTCTGAGAAGATTGGAAAAATGTCGCAGCCTAACCATTGATAATATGGAGGAAGCTACCAAGAAAAGAAAAAATGGCACGACAAAAATACCGTGAAACGTGAATTCAATGTTGGAGACAAAGTACTGGTACTGGCACCCTCACCTGTAAATAAGTTGGCGGTTCAATGGCATGGTCCTGGGACCATTGAAAGCAAGATTTCGGAGACGAACTACTTTGTTGCCCTGCCTAACTGGAAAAATTCGTCACAAATCTATCATGTAAATTTATTGAAGCCTTACTACCAGAGGCCTGAATTCATAAATCTGGTCACTACTTGCGAGGATGAAGAATCAGAGTTGGAAAAAGAATTCCCGCCTGTGGAAAACAATCCCAATATTTTTTATCTCGAGGAGATATTGAGAAACAGTGAAGTGAAAGGAAGACTGGATGACGACCAGATTGACCAGCTCAGTTGTGTTATATGTAAATATTCCAAGTGTTTCTCAAACGTGCCTGGCCTCACAGATCGTGTCCAGTTTGATATCGAACTTTCTGAAATAAAGCCCATCTGTGCGAAGCCATATCGAATGTCGGTCCGACAATCGCAGATCTTGAAAGCCGAAATTGAAAAGATGCTCCAAATGAAAATTATTGAAGTGGGTGAGAGTGATTTCACTTCGCCTATGATTTTAGTTGAGGTACCAGGGAAAGACCCAAGGCCCTGCATTGACTATCGGAAGCTGAATGAAATCACTAAAACTCAGTATTTTCCTATCCCTAACATCGAGGAAAGAGTGGAAGCCGTCTCCAATGCCAAATTCATCACCGTTCTGGATTTGTCAAAAGGTTACTGGCAAATTCCCATGACTAAAGGTGCTCAACGGTATGCCACTTTCGTGACAAGTTTCGGGTCGTTTCGACCATTAAGGATGCCGTTTGGACTGAAAAATGCTCCTTATTACTTCAGCAAAATGATGGCTGAGCTCTTGAGAGGGTATGACATGTTCGCAGTACCCTATATGGATGACGTGGCCATATTCTCCTTGGATTGGAGTTCTCACCTTAAACATCTGAATTGTGTCTTGGAGATAATAAGTAAAGCGGGCCCTCGTCTGAAAAGTAGCAAATGCAAATTTGCCCAAGAGAAAGTGATGTATTTGGGACATTATGTGGGACAGGGTGGAGAGGTCCCCTAATGAGTTGAAAATTCAGGCTATCCAAAAATTTTCTATTCCAACCACCAAGACAGACATTCGAGCATTCCTTGGATTAGCCGGGTATTACCGCCAATACATCCCAAACTTTTCTGTTATTGTTGCTCCTTTGACCGAACTCCTGAAGGGAAAAGTCAAGAAGTCCGAAATTGAGTGGACCAATGAATGCCAACGGTCTTTTCAAGAACTAAAGAGGAGGCTAACCCAGAACCCTATTCTGTATGCTCCTAACTTTAATGCCCCGTTTCATGTTCAATGTGATGCCTCAGATTTAGGCATGGGTATAGTGTTATCCCAGAAGACAGAAAAGGGGGAGGAGCATCCTATTCTGTTCCTCAGCAAGAAGTTCTCAACCGCAGAGCGAAAATACGGAACTACCGAAAAGGAATGTCCCGCTATTGTGTTTGCTGTCAAGAAGCTACGATGCTACCTGGATGGACCTACCAAGTTCTTTATCCAAACTGATCATAATCCTCTAGTATGGTTAAAAAAGAACTCTGGGGTAAATCCGCGTCTCATGAGATGGGCTCTTGCATTGCATCCCTGGAACTATGAGGTAATCCATCGTCAGGGCAGAAAACACCAGAATGCTGACAGCCTTAACCGACTGTTCTAAGTTACCAAAATGTCTTTTGAGTTTATTTTTATAGCTTTTTTAGGTAACTTGGCAGTTGTATGTATGTTTGTAAATATTTGTATGAAATTTTGTAGAATTTAGATTTTTTTTAAAGTTATGGTAACTTTTTACCGGATAAAAAGTTATTATAAGGGGGAAAGAGTTGTAACGTACACTTCCGGAATATCTTTTAAATGTTATGATAGTATTTATTTTTCCTTATTCCAAGATATTGTGATACTTCCTGTATTTATTTATACTTCTTAATACTCTTGGAAAGGATATCTTTTCTTTTGACATATTTATGTGAGCTTAAATGGTTTTCCCGGAAGTTCATTTTTTCTTTTATGTATAACGTTGGTGGAAAAATATTTTTTGTAAACTGTAAGTAGTCGATTCGATGCTTCTTTCAAATGTGTACACGGTGCTGTGTTAGAGTATGATGAGATGTAGTTGTAACTGTGATATCGCTACCAATATCTAAATAAATGTTTTTTTAATTCTTTTAAAAAAGGCTATTTATTTTATCACGACGTTACAGTAATATTATTAATATTGCTTGGCACTATCTGCGCCAGAATCCTATTTTCGCCTTTGAAAATTTGTCCATTTTGCCGTACAATGAAAGACACTGGCAATATGTCTCAAAAGTTGGAACCAAAATAACCTTTTTAGAAAGACACACGTCCGTACACTTCGGTTGTTGTTATTCAACTGTTGACACATACGCGAAAGCAGATTCCTTTCGGTTCCAGTAGAAATTCGTTAAAGAAATCGATAAAAGCCAACCGAAGTACTAGTATCCAACTAAAAACAATAATTTTTGCTTTTTCGGTTTTTTTTTTTTTTTGTAACCGTTTAAATTCTTTACTGATTTTAAAATTTTGTCGAAACTGTCTAAGTTCACGGAGCATCAGTGCTCCCCGGTTAAGAACCACTGATTGAAGGCAATGAGAGATACCAAAGGTACTTTTCGAAATGATTCTACTCTACAGAATGTGCTTATACAATAATTTCGAAGTTTCCACGGAAAGAACCAATGAAAGCGTTACAAATTATAACATATCAATTCAGTTCATTGTTTCAACGAAGCATCATATTATGGAAATTGAGTTTAAAATTTGAACTCATTTTTGGTACTGGCTACAGTACCTAACGAATACCTCTTCTAACTATAAAAATGTTCCGAATATTTATATGATCTTAGTATCATATAAAAGCTGAAGATTTAGAAAAATTTTTGAAGCAATACAAAAATCGAAAAAATTTATCTGTAGCGCCCAGGTTAAAAAATAAACCATCTGCTGATATCGATAATTATCAAAGTACTAAACAAAGCACCAAACCTACAAAAAATAACCCAATAACTGTATTCATCTCGAATAAGAAGGTTCAAGGCTGAATTTCTATGGACATGGAAATTGTCTACGAAGAGCTAACAGATGACAGGTCATCAAACCCTGATATTAGGCATCAATTTATTCTTCCCAATCCATTGACATTTTGCGAATGGAGCTCATCGAATCGTTGCCCTCGGCATCATTTAATGGATTGCGCTACAGCCAACATCTGAGACATTTTGTCCCTGTTATAGCAATTCGACGGGATTATGGCTGTGTTAGAGATACTTTATTGGTACATGAGGTTTCAGTACTTTCTTTTCTTGATTCCAGATATTCGTCATCTAATTGATCCATGGGAAGGAAGAGTCGATTGCTTCGTCATCTGATTGGTCCGTGCTACATAGTAGTAGACTTAGGCGATTTCACCACTTTTGTCACTGCTAGAAATGCGCATTCCTACCCTACCATGTGATGTTGTATCGCCAGAAGTTTACGATAAGATGAGTAACTGTTCTGTGCCAATTCAGTCCATTTTTCACAGAACAGTTTCGTGACTGCTATTCGGTTTATTTTACATTTCCCGGCTATAGTTTCAATAAGACCGAGTTCAATTGCTAGTTAGAGCTGGTCTATATAGGTTGTTTTAACTCTTCGATGGCTCAGGTCTCTTTATGTACTCATTAAATTTCACCAAACACATCACAAGGAATAATGGACTGTAGTTCTCACATCATTTATTAATTTCTCTCTCTGAGCTGCGCTCACACGCGCCTTTTTCGCAACTCCCAAAAACTCGAACTCCGCGCGTCGCAAGGTTACAGCGCGCGACAGCAGCGCCCTTTTTTGGCTGTTGCCAACGGAGAGCTCAAACATGCTCCCCCCGTTGAAACCTGAAGGGTTTCAACAAGATCACTTCACACAATGATCAATTACAATATTCACAGTACACGATAGGGGTTAGTACCAAATTCTTACAGAACGTAAGCACAAGCACATAATAGCAATTACCACAAACAATACACTATAAACAAATTTTAATATTTTCACAATTCAAGAATAAACTCCACCAGTTATTACGAACCTATTTTAAACTATTCAACTGGTAACACAGATAACTTAGACACAGATCTTTTGAAAATACCACATTGAGTTTTTACATCAACTAACTACTCTTACCCTTTCATCTCGTCCGGGATGAATTTTTATAACTCTACCACGTGCCCAATAGCATGGTGAGACACCATCTTCCTTAATCAAAACCAAGTCACCTAATTTTAAGTTTTTCTTATCAAACATCCATTTACTTCTTTCGTGTAAAGTATTTAGATAAGAAACACTCCATTTTTTCCACAAATTTTGAACAATTTTTGTAGTAACTTGCCACCGTGATAGTCTATTGATGTTGATATCTATTACACACGGCTCAACAACAGCAGTTACCGGTCTTCCAATTAAGAAGAGTGCTGGAGTGAGAATTTCAAGATCATCTACTTCAGATGACAGAGGCGTTAATGGGCGGCTGTTAAGCATACCTTCAATCTGTGCCAAAACAGTATGGAATTCTTCATAAGTTAATTTACAGTTACACACTATTCGTTTGAAAAAATATTTAAAAGAACGAACACCTGCCTCCCAAAGACCTCCAAAATTTGGGGCCCGTGGCGAAATGAATTCCCACGTTATATTTTCTTCTAGTAAAAAGTTAAACCAATTATCATTTCCCATTTTTAATGCCTTATAAAACCTTTTCAACTCATTGTTCGCCCCAACGAAATTTGTAGCGTTATCTGACATGATTTTATTACATTTACCTCTTCGGGAAACAAACCTCTTTAGACATGAAATTAGAGATTCCGCTGTTAAATCAAATAACATTTCAAGATGCATAGCCTTAGTTACTAGACAAATAAATATACATATATACACTTTAATAGGAGATCCCTTCCTATTATATTTGTTACGCATCAGGAATGGGCCACAAAGATCCATGCCCACAGAATTAAACACATAATTCGGATTTACTCGAGCACTCGGTAAATCTCCCATCCTTTGACAATTTACTTTAGGGTTAACTTTAAAACAATTAATACATTTATGAACAACCTTTTTACACAAATTACGGCCGTTTAATGGCCAGTACCTCAAGCGTATTTGGTATAGTAATGCTTGAGGACCCGAATGCAGGTATTTTTTATGATGATACACCATAATCATTTCAGTTATTTTATGTTTAGCAGGCAAAAGAATGGAGTGTTTGTGGTTGTAATTAATAGAGGCATTCTCAAGTCTACCACCAACTTGTAAAATGTTACTCTCATCTAAAAAGGGACACAAATTCCTTACCCGACTGTCAGGATTAACTGAACCTGAAGCCTTGAGCGATTTTATCTCTTTCGCGAATTCTTGCTCTTGAACCAATTGTATAAGTTTTGTTAATTCGCGTAAACGTAATTGTAAAACACAACTTCAGAATATTTGAAAGAACAACATCTACATTTATTTTCTAACGAACGACTACTACACAAGAGTGTTGCCATGCAGAGACAACTAAGTAATTTTACTTAATCTCGTACCGGCGTGCAACATCCTCCCCGCCCTGGTCGACCTCCAGGGGAATGACCAGCTGCACGGGCCGGGAAATTGTCTGTCCATTTACTCGCAGTATGCATGTACGGGCTTTGTTGTCACGGCCTAAGATCACTGACTCGACGAGTGCTTTCCTCCAGGTGTGGCGGGGTCTGACGTCCTCCTGCAACAAGACCACATCTCCGACCCGGATTTCAGTTCCTTTAGGTGGGTTCTTCACATGGTGAAATGTTCTCAAGTCCATCAAATACTCCCTCTGCCACCTTTTCCAAAAGGAGTCCATTAAATGTTGACGACTTCTCCAAATACGTGTTAAATCAGAGTCTGAACTCGATGGGCCAGATGGGATAGTTGTGAGTCGTTTTCCTATTAGAAAGTGAGAGGGTGTCAGTGCTTCGTCCGGATCGTCTGCAATACCATATTCATGGACAATTGGTCTGCTGTTCACGGCGGCTTCGATATCGCATAGAACCGTGACCAGACCGGTAGTGTCTAAGCAAGCTTTACCAAGGGTCTTCCGCAGACACTGTTTGATAGTACCAATCATTCTCTCCCAGAACCCTCCCCACCAAGCCGCTCGTGAGGCAATGAATTTCCATTTCATGTTGCGATGAGCATAAAACTTGTGTACTTTGGAAGAGGATATGATGTCCCACAAGGACCTCAACTCCTTGTCTGCAGCGCAGAATGTAGTGGCGTTATCTGTGTACACAGTATGAGAAAGGGAGCGTCGAGATACGAACCGTTGTTGCATACGAACCGCAAGTAAGAAAACATCAGTGCTTAAATTAGACACTACTTCCAAGTGGATGGCTCGAGTTACAGCACACGTAAATATGACTATGTAGGCCTTTGTAACCAATTTTGCGTTTTTGACATAGAGGGGCCCGGCAAAGTCAATTCCAGTTGTTTCAAATGGGGTCGACTTTTGAATTCTTTCAGCAGGTAATGGAGCTTCTATCTGCTCACCACGCTTTTGCTTCAGTATCTTGCATGGAAGGCAAGTGTATATGACCCTTTTAATGGCTAGTCTTGCTCTTAATATCCACCATTCAGAACGAAGCTGAGAAAGCACAATCCTAACACCTAGATGGTGCATTTTTAAGTGTGTGTGGCGTATGAGCAGGCTTGTAAAAGGGTGAGAACCTTCCAATAAGATGGGGTGTTTTTCCGATTCTGATAAGTCTGAAAATTGCAGTCGGCCTCCAAGACGTATTAAGTTGTTGTCAAAAAGTGGGTTGAATTTTTCTATCTTTGAGTTCTTGGGAAGTGACTTTGATTTCGACAAGGCTTCATATTCTAAAGGAAATGATTCTTTCTGAACGGTTTGTATCCAATAGTTGAGAGCTTGATTCAGTTCCGTGGCATTCAATTCACCAACCATCTTTTCTTGTGTTTTGCAGTTGTGAATAAAGCGAAAAATCCAAGATGTCACGCGTAACAATTTAAAGAAAGAGCTGTAGTTTCCAGCACTGATAATTGGCAGAGTAGAGACAGTGTGAAAAGTCTGCACTTTCTTCTTCTTTAATTCTAAGTTGTGAGTGTAATCTTCATAAGTGTTGTTTGAATCAGGCCAGTCTACAGGTTTGATTAACCACTTAGGACCATGCCACCATATTTCTAGATGTCTCAGTGTTGATGGTGAAGTACCTCTTGATAATATATCAGCAGGATTGTCCTTTCCAGGACAATGTCTCCATTGGGAAGGATTAGTATGAGAAACAATTTCTGTTACTCGATTGCAAACAAATGTCTTCCATTTATTTGGGTCACTGCGAATCCAACCCAAAACAACTTGGGAATCACTCCACAATGTTGCATTGGACATAGGAATATTAGTCTCAGCACAGAAGTATCGCAACAATCGAGCTCCCATCAGAGACGCTAGCAGTTCCAAACGGGGCAAGGTGACTTTCTTGATAGGTGCAAGTCTGTTGCGACTGCACACTAACTGCACGTTTGTTTGTTCACCCTGAGAACTAACTATGTATAGAACTGCTCCATAGGCTCGTTCAGATGCGTCGCAAAATACTTGAATAGTAAAGGGAACGTGTGATGAAACGCCTATAAATCGAGGAATTTGAAAAGAGCAAACGTCGTCAAGTTCTCCAACAGCAGCATTCCATGAAGTTGCCAAGTTAGAGGGGAGTATTTCATCCCATTTGATTCCTAGAATCCATGTATCTTGAAACATAATTTTTCCAAAGATTACAAAAGGAGAAAACAGTCCTAAAGGATCGTAGAAGCTAGCAATACAGTGGAGTAGCCATCTCTTTGTCAGTGGTTTGTCTTGAACAGCGCAGAGAGAGGTTTTGAAAGAATTTCCTAGGGTGTCAGTTTCGGTATTCCACTCTATGCCTAAAACTTTAACTGTTGTTTTGAATCCTTCATATTGATCTCGTAATTGGCTCTGAAACATTGTGGAGTTAGTAGCCCACTTCTCCATTGGAATATCAATCAATTGCATCAATTCTTTGACTTCTTTATGCAGTGTGGTGATTTCAGATTCTGTTTCAACACTAGCAACAAAATCGTCCATGTAAAGATGTTTATCGATCATGGGAGCAGCAATCGGGAATTTGTGTAAGTGCTTTGAAGCCAGTTCTCGTGTTGCAGCACATAACAAAAAGGGGCTGCATGCTAATCCGAAAGGTAGACGAGTAAATCTGTAAGTAATTATTTCGTCCGTGAAAGTTGTGTTAGTTTTGTCCTGTGATAGTCTATACCAGAAAAATCTTGTGGAATCTCTATCTCTTTCGTGTAGGCTTAGTTGTAGAAATGCCTTTTTTCCGTCACTTGTGACTGCAAATTTGTGCATTCGTAGTCTGAGTAAACAACCAATCGTCTCAGGTAAAAGATTTGGACCGATTTCTAAAGTGTCATTCAGTGATGGCATTCCTGGATCATGTGATGAGGCATCGAACACAATCCTCCATTTGGTCTCGTTAAGTTTCACTTTTTTGACAGCATGATGGGGTAGGTAAAATACAGTGTTTAAATTCGACGGCTCTAGCTCGCAAACTTCAACGTGTCCTTCTTCAATGTAGTTTAGCATACAACCATCGTATTCTTTCTTCATAGCAGCATTAGATGCAAGTCGCTTCTGGAGAGACTCCAAACGTTTTTCGGTAGTAGCTATGTTAGTAGACAAAATTGATGTTGTAGGCTTCCTAGGCAGAGACACAACTCTACGATTTCCCTCAGTTTGGTAGGTTTCGTGAAATTCTCTCATAATTTCATTCTCTCGAACAGTCTTGTTCCTAATTTGAGTGTCTTTGATACCAATACAATCCAACTCCCACAAGCAACGCACTTCGTCGTCCAAACAATCACCAGAAATTTGAACAGAAACATGGTGAACTGATGAATCATGTTTGATAGTGGTGTGTGTTCGTGACCCATTAAGTACCCATCCAAAAATAGTGGGTACTATGGCAAGAGATTCTGTAACTTTAATCGGGGGTTCCGTAGTGACCACATGCCAATAATTGTCGCCACCAATGAGCAATTCGATGGGTAAGTTGTCGTCTCCTGGAGGGTCTGCAAGTGTTAGTTTTCGGCTCCGAGCAAATCGAACAACGTCCGCAGGGGCAGCAGGGTGTGAGGTATGTTCAAGCTTTCGAAAGATGTTATAGAAACAGAGTTTTTGTTCCACAAACTTGAAAGTGAAAGTTGCACACATCGTCGCATGTTTCGTGAAGAGCTGGGAGATTCAAAAGCATGTACATTTAGTTTCTCAGTGCTTACAATTGGGAGTTTCAGTTTGTCAATGAGGTTTGCATCGACAAAACTTGTTTGGCTACCTCCATCCAAAATGCATCGGGTTAATTTCGTTAGACCTGTGGGGCCAGTAACATACACGCGTGCAGTTTGTAAATGCGTAATGCTAGTTTTAGGTATGTTAATGTGATGAACCTCACTATTTTGGATCGCAGTGTTTAGAGCAGACGAACAAATGGATACGTGGTGTTTCTTCTTGAATTTTGTGCAGCGAGCAGTGTCTTTACGAGGACAATTTGACATTCTGTGTCCTCTATTAGTACACAAGAAACAACGGTTAGAGCCTTTTAGCTTTTGTATGCGAGTGTCATAGTCAGTTATGGTTTCGCATTTCTGGGCCAAATGACCAGAAGATTCACAAAAGGGGCAAAAAGGGGTATAATTCTTTTTCTTGTATACAGAAGTGGACTTAGTATTCACGTTAAAGGCAGTAGTTGGAGTAAACGGTTCAATAACATCACCTTTTATTTTTGACGTAGTTAATGCTCCTTGCACTTCTTGTGATAAGAACTCCATCATTTTCGTAATGCTTCCTTCAGCCAATTTTTCTCTTTGGGCATGAATAATCCACTGTTTACAAATGTCGTCTGGAAACGCTCGTAGTAATTTTGGAGCTAATACACGACCGTAACTGTCAATGTCCTCACCAAGTGCGCGTAAGGCCTGTAATCTTCTATTACATTCAATGTAGGTTTCATTTAGGGCTGTTGGCGATGATTTGCGTACTGGTGTTAGATTTTCCAGAAAGTCCAAATGTGCTTGGATAATTCTATCTTTGTTCCCATATCTATCTATAAGGAGCTTTTTAGTGGTTTCATATGTGGCAGCAACAATACTGATACCATCAACTAAACGTCTTGGTTCGTCTTGCAAATAACCTCTTAGGAACACATGTTTGTCGATAGTTGAAAGGTTTGGATTGGAGTCTACAGAAGACTGGAATTGTTCCCAAAAGCTTTGCCAATTTTCAATTTCACCTCCAAATGGTTCTAACTTAATCGTCGGTAGTTTCACTGTGTACGTTGAGGTAACAGGTGTTATCTGACCAGCAAGTGATGGATTAGTAAACGAATTAGTCGCCAAATTGACATTGTCAGTACCGAAATTAATAGTTGGCGATAATTTATGTTGGATGATTTTTCGGGCTTTAAAAATTGCGCGCTCAGCACTTTCTGTATAAGTTTCACATTGGGTAATGTCATGTTCATATTCGTCATCCGTAAAAAGAACATGGATTTCATTATCAACCGTTTTCATTTCATTTAAGATGGTTGTTAAACGACTTACCGCATATTCCACATCTTCATTCGTAGTAACGTCTGTCATATTATTAATCTCAGTTGAGAAACGAGTTATGTTGCTTCGAATATTTTTTCGTTTCCGCTTCAATTGGAACACTTGTTCGTCTTTAGTCGCCATTTTTCTTCCGTGGAGATCGAAGTTCGCAATAGTAAAAGTTTCGTAAATAAGTAGTAGTAAAAAAGTAGTAAATAAGTAGTTGCGTAGTTCCAAGTCGCTGATTCGTATGAGTATTTCGGCACCAGATGTTAATTCGCGTAAACGTAATTATAAAACACAACTTCAGAATATTTGAAAGAACAACATCTACATTTATTTTCTAACGAACGACTACTACACAAGAGTGTTGCCATGCAGAGACAACTAAGTAATTTTACTTAATCTCGTACCGGCGTGCAACAAGTTTAATTTCAGATTGGTTCATCTCGCTAACGCTCAAGGTTCCAGACTTCTTTGGAAGGTTTCCTCGAGACTTGTTAACAAATCTGCAAATATAACTTAATATTCTAATTAAACGAAAATAGTTATTACTTACACTAATTATATCATTCACAAAGTTACTCGTATTGACATTAAGGCAAACCAAGTTATTGGAGTCAATAAATGTTGACAGTTCAGAATCATGAGATCCCGATTTTTGGAGGGTCTTGAATTCGGACTGGAATTCCTCGATTGAACTCACTGGCGGCGACTCAGTGCAAGGCATGTCCCCAGTGGACAGGAATGGAGGCCCAGTCCACCACAGCGAGTTGTGCTGCAGGCTCGATGGGTCGAGACCTCTAGAAACGAGGTCAGCCGGGTTCTGGGCCGATGGAACATGATGCCACTGCTCTTCAGATGTCAATTGTTGAATGGTGACAACTCGATTTGCTACGAAGGTCTTGAGCGTGTTAGGATCCTTCCTTATCCACGCCAAGACAATTGTGGAATCGCTCCACAGGTACGTTGGAGGTGCATTTAGTTGTAGGGCTCTCGCCACTCGTGTCATCAGCTTTGTGAGAAGGACATCGGCACGCAGCTCGAGCCGAGGTATGGTGACCTTTTTCACGGGTGCTACTCTGCTCTTGCTCGTCACAAGCCTCACTGTTGTCTTGTCATCTGAGGAATGAGAACGGCAATATATCACTGCCCCGTAACACTTCTCTGAAGAATCTGCAAAACCGTGTAACTCAATCCTCATCACGTTAGGATTCGCAATACACCTTCCAATGTAAATACTGTTTATGCTGTTGAAGTCCTCAAGAAACCGGTGCCACTCGTTGGATTCGTCAGAAGGCAGCTCGCATACCAGTCGATTTGAAGACGCCAAAGGCTCTGCATGAAGATCTTGGCCTTAGCCACCACTGGCCCAAGTAGCCCCAACGGATCGAAAAGTCTGGCAATGGTGGAAAGGACACATCTTTTGGTGTAGGAGTCCTTCAACTCAACTGCAACTCGGAAAGCAAAGCAGTCTTCTTGTGACCTCCAGGACACTCCCAACGCCTTTGTCTCGATGAGGTATCCTCCGTTGCTGTTTGATGCCAGATCTGCATGACTCCCACTCCCCTTGTGTAGGGCCATCCCTCCTTTCTCCAATATGCCAGCAAGTTGACTCTTAAGCTCCATAGCTTCGTCTAAAGTCGATGCGCCGCACAGCACGTCGTCCATGTAAAAGTTCTCTCTAAGGACCGGCGCTGCCAAGCGCTGCTCTCTTCATCTCTGGATAGTTGCAGCAATGTTCTCGTTGCTAAGAAGGGAGCGCTCACAGTCCCATATGTCACTGTTGTAAGCTCGAAGGTTTTCACAGGATCATCTGGTCTTTCCTTCCACAAAATTCTCAGCAACGGCTGTTGGTTCTCGTGCATGAGTATCATGCGATACATCATCTTTACATCTGCTGTAAAGGCATAAGGATGCTCTCTGAATTTCATATTAATTGCGTACAAATCATCTTGTACTAGTCCTCCGTTATATTGCTGCGAATTTAGCGACAACCCATTAGTGGTGGGATTGGACGCGTTAAATACCACCCTCAACTTAGTGGTACTTTTCTCTGGCTTCTAAACGCCATGATGTGGCATGTAGTAGCCTACCTCTGCATTTCCATTCTCTGCAACAACTTCTCTCATATGTCCAAATTTTTCATATTCGCTCATAAAATCCTTGTATAATTTTAAATATTCTGGTTCTCTGCTTAGTTTTCTCCATAATGCATTCAATCGTTTGAGAGCAATGTCCCTTGATTCACCCAAACATTTTGGATCATCTTTAAGGGGCATTTTAACTATATAGCGGCCCTCAACATCCCTAGAATGCGTTTTTACGTAATGTTCCTCACATAAATTAGCCTCTTTATTTTTAGTTCTCTCTAACTCAACATTTTCAATTTCCCAAAAATGTTTTAACGTCTCATTTAGATCTCCCTCTTAAATGAATCCACTACATCCGAAATTGACCCACTCGCAACATAACCAAAAACCGTGTTTTGGAAGAACAAGTTTGAATTAGGTAAACAAACCTGTCCGGGTCTTAATAATTGATAAAACAACTCGGCAGATAATAAACAATCCACCCTTTGAGGTATCCAAAATTGATCCGCTAAATTAATATAATATGGAATCTGTTCAATCACATTTAAACTCTCAGTTGATGTTACCTCGGTAATTTTATTTACAACCAACGTATTTAAGTTCGCTTGAAAAGATCCATCTGCATTCGAAATTTCTGTTTCGATGCAATTGTTTACAAAAAGAGGAATTATCCAAACACTTAACTAATATATTTATTTTTTGTTTCTTCAAGTTTAATCTATCAGCACATTTTTTTTGTTAATAAGTTGCTTTGACTTCCCGAATCGAGAATCGCTCTGGCAGTCTGCCAAATACCATGTTTCCCCTTGTTTGATACCAATATGACTCATTGTTTCCCGGTCCAAACAACTAAATATTTTATCGGACACCATAAGTTCACACAGTTCTTCAAACTTAGAAACATTTCTTAATTTACAATAGTATTCAAACATTGCACTTACAGTGTGTATCGAAATGATAGGTCCACCCGTATTTTTCAAAGTTTCGACTCTTAATTGAGAATAATAATCACTTTTTTTGTAGAGATAATTATACAATAATCATTATAACTATTTAGGAAGCAATTTGTTAAAATTAGATAATTCATTTTTATTTTATGTAAATTTTTATTTTGAGACCGTTTCAAAAAGATAGGTCCGCCTTTATAAATCTTTGCACCAAAACGTTTATTTCCAGAAAATATGCATAAATATCATAGTTATGTCTTACTGTGGGATCACGCTGGCTGTTGTGGAGGTATTTAAACAAATTTGAACATCACGTTGTAATCAAACGAAATGGGTCGTCGTTGCAATCTTTCGCTGGTTGAGGAGGGAAATTTGATGCATTTAAGAAGTATGGAAAATCGAATAAAGAACTAGCAAAACCTTTAAACAGATTGCATAATGTTGTAAACAAATTTTTGTGACTTATATGTACTTATGGCAATAAAAAATCATCTGGGTGGCCATCAAAAATGACACCCCGAAAAAGAAGGACTATCGTAAAGGAGTTAAAATCTGGTGATACGAGCTTATCCACTTTGGCGAGACAACAAAACCCTCCGATATCAAAATCTACGGCCCATAGAGTGGTAAAGAAGTTCGGCAATTTAGTTTACTGGAAGAGAAAAGCGGTTCCGAAATTAAGAAAAGTCCACACGAAGAAAAGCGATGGAAATTCGCACAGGAAGTGACGAAGAAAAGAAGACTGGCATCGAGTGTTATTCAGTAATGATAAAAAATCAACCTGGTCAACCAAATCATAATGGTCCAGATGGTTGGCAGTATTACTGGCACGATCTGCGTAACAATAAAGAGATATTCTCGAAGAGGCAAGCTGGTGGTGGTTCCATTATGGTATGGGCCGGATTAGGTCGTGCAGGGAAAACTGATGTAGCATTTGTAGGCAATCGTTTGAATGCTGCTGGCTATCAACAGCTGCTTGAATAATATTTTCTTCCACAATCAGAGCACACTGGAGGCACATTCTTCATGTTACAATAGGACAATGCTCCTTTGCATACTGCAAAGTCCACTTTTGAATGGTTTCTGAATAATGGTGCACATATTATTGATTGGCCACCTTGTAGCTCCAACCTGAATCCGGTAGAAAACATGTGGGGCATACTCGCAAGAGCAGTGTATGCAGGCGGAAGGCAGTACAACTGTACTACAGACTTGAAAAAAGACATTTCCTCCGAATGAACAAAAATCGAGACAAACTGTTTGTAAAAACTGGTAGAAACCATGCCTTATGAGCTCATTCCGAAAAACGGTGGAAAAATTTCTTAATAATTCAACACTAATTTGAGGTTTGGTTCAGTGGATCTATCTTTTTGAAACAGCTGTTTCACATGTTTTTTGTTTTTCTTACAATTCCTATATTTTTTATATTATTTATGAATTATTTTTTCATTGTATGAACTAATGTAGTTTATAAAATAGTACTTTGTACACAGTAAAAAATGTTTTCCCAACTTAACTTTCGTTTTTACTGGTGGACCTATCATTTCAGTACGCACTGTACTCTAGTCGCAAATTGGAGATAGTTTTCAGTCGGTAACTTTTGGGATTTTCGGAATTGGTTTAAACACTCCTGAGGGGTTGGCTGGAATTGCTTTAACACTAATTCTTTGATTTTTTCATAATTTCCCAATTCCTCTTCTTGAACATAAATCATTAAATTACCCACTCTTTCCCCCAGCATATTTAACAAAATCTCGGCTTTAAATTCTTCTGCCACATTTTTAGTCTTGAATGCTTTTTCAATGGATTGGAAAAACAAATGGAACGCTTCCGTTTTAGAAGGTACAGGAATTGTTAGAGTTTTTACACTTTTAATCACGTTTTCAATACTACTCGACTCCGAATCTACCTTTCCTAACTTTTCTACGGGCATTTTACTCCTAGCATTAGTTAATTCAATTTCTTTTTTTAACTGTTCCAATTTAATTTTTTCCAACTCTAATTTTAATTCACTGTCTCGATTAGCTTGTTCCATTTTAGCTTTCTTTTCTTCTATAACACAGTTAATTACACTTTGAACACACTCTTTATCGTTTTGGAAAATGTCGCTATTTTCAATTATTGTTTTAAGGTCAATAATTTTTGGTTTCTCAGGTATGGTTAATCCTAATTCTACAGCGACAAGACAAAATTCGTCTTTCCTAAGATTTTTAAACATTGACATTTTAAACAAGACTAACTCATTTTGAGACCAAAACCAAACGAGAACCAAGGAAATTGCTCTCACCTCTAAAACGAATTCACAATTTTTCTCAATAACACATTTCCTTTGTTTTCACTTGCATAGTTCCAAAAAACTAATGGATCTTTAACACAACCTTTCACTAATCCACTCCGAGAGACGTGACCATGTTTTAACTCTTCGATAGCTCAGGTCTCTTTATGTACTCATTAAAATTCACCAAACACATCACAAGGAATAATGGACTGTAGTTCTCACATCATTTATTAATTTCTCTCTCTGAGCTGCGCTCACACGCGCCTTTTTCGCAACTCCCAAAAACTCGAACTCTGCGCGTCGCAAGGTTACAGCGCGCGACAGCAGCGCCCTTTTTTGGCTGTTGCCAACGGAGAGCTCAAACATAGGTCATACGGCTATACAGATAATTTGATCTCTAGATTCCCGATACTTTGGATCCTCCAAGAAACGGATCGATACATATTGGTGAGAGCCATTCCATTCCGTAAAATCCGGTTATCGGTTCAAACCGGGTCGGACCGGAGCGAAACTTTTCCTAGGAGATATATTATTCCGATACCGAGTTGATTCAATCCGAAAGTGGTCCCGATGCCATGCGATTTGAACTGGTACGATGACCGATACATTTGAAGGACTGATACAGTCAATATCAGGTATCGGACCGGCATTCGTTTGAATCGGGTCGTACCACTTCCATACTTTTCCAAGGCTAGTCCGTTACCCTAGGGAAGTTAATTGCTGTTGTAAACAAGCAGAAATAAAAGAAAGGAAACGAAGCAGCATTGTCTTCCAATTCCTTTTGAGCAACAGGAGACGCACCCACTATGGGAAACAAGGATCTTGACCAGGGACGGCGAACCTTTTTAAGAAGTTGGTCATATTCTGTTCATTATTTTTTTAGTACTAGCTCGTGGGTCACTTGAAAAGGAGGAGGGAGCTTGGTAAAAACTACTTTTTTTGGTTCTCAATTTTTTTTAATCATTTAAAAAGCTAACGATTCCTTTTTGTTTTACAACTTTTAATTTTGCAAGTTATGAGCAGTAAATCGATATAAAAGGGGAGAAATCAAGTTATCAAATTTATCGTTCCAAACTATGCTGCTTTGAAATATTCAACTAATTCCATTTCTAAATCATGGATACCAAGCCACTTAAATTCGTTTAACTCCATTGTTTCAAATTTCGTTTTGTATGGATAAAAAATAAAATGAAATGTATTTTCCATACTTTTAAATTGATTAAATCTCACATCAAAGGCTATTTTACTTCCTGTAAAGTCATTAAATATTTTTTGATTGCATTTTCTTAAACGTCAATCGTACATTCCATTGTTATTGTGTTTAGAAAATGTTTTTGTAACTGAGGAAAATATTTCTTGATTTTCATTTCCAAATCCCTAGAATAGATGTCAAGTTTCGTCATAAATATCGTAATAATCTTAAAACAGCATTATGAATAATCAATTAATATAAAACATTTTACAAAAATCATTTATGCATTTTTTTTTTCATTTCTAAGTTTTTTATTAACATTTGTACTTTTTTCATATTTTTTTAAAGAGAGGTTCGAAAAATAATTAAAATTCTTTATATATATGATGAAATATGATAATTTTATAAAAATCAACGCGTGGGTCATTTAAAAAGCCTGCGTGGGTCTGTGTCTGACCCGCGGGTCATAGGTTCGCCAACCCTGATCAATACCTAGCAAGTGTTTCTAAAAGATGGCGAGCCCACACTAATCATAACACGGAATGGCTACGCGCTTGCCCTGTTGGAAGAGAAACATATTAGCTACCGGAGGGTTCGAAGCTCGGACAACACCTAGTAATTCTGAACTACGGTCAGATGGCAACTCCTGAGCTGGCACCCCCACAAACTCTCACGCCACGCCAACGTGATGACATTTAAGGCTAGATTTAAAGTGCATCATCCCCATGTACACCACAGTATATGGCTGGACCAAATTTCGAACTGCCTATTTCAAACTCTTTCACAAGCATTTGGGAGAAAATAATTAGTGCAACCCTATAAAATCCAGACAGAGTGTCTGTTCATTGCTTATTATCTCGAGTCACTTTTTTCCCGTTGCATTGTTTGACAAGATGGTATTACATATCCCCACCTAGTTCGGGGCTGCTGTTACCTGATTGGTAGAGTAACGGAGTGGCACCCAGAGGATTGCGAGTTTGAAACTTGATCCAGCCAAAGACCGTTGTATACACGGGGATGGTGCACGTTCAATCTGTCGTGGACTCAAATGTCCTTGCGTTGGCGCGGAAATTTGGAGACAAGGTGTGCAAGCTTAGGTGAAGTTCTCGTCATCTGACCGTGGTTCAAAATTACTTAATGTTGTCCTCTGATTTTTCCCTTCGGGATCTACCATACGAAGAATTATTTCGATTACTTCAATAATTGACAGCAACTCTCGAACCTTTGATTTTCATTTGTATGGCATTCGGTATCCACTTGAACAATACGACGAGCTATTGGCGAGGGGATCAAATCCGAAGGATCCGTGGAATTTTTAACCACTTGAGTTGGATGTCATTAAGTAGCCATTTGTAGGCTATTTTGTAGGATTCCTTCCTGGGTGCATTTCGGCGCAATCAAACGTTCACATTGCTTGACATTGTATGTGTTTGGCACAGATAGCCAAATATGAACTACAAAACCTTGAATCAAATCTTAACCTTTAGACAACATCTTCCTTTGTTCGATGTCAGTTGATTGGGTTTTATGGCGCCATTCTTCGCCAAACACAAGACAGACATCATTTTTTTTTTTTTTTGCTCTACTGGTATCAAACACAAGGTCAAGTAATGAATATAAACAATGTTATTAACACAGATGATAAAACTACACTAGGAATCGCAACTGAGCTGATTTAGTCAGTGAACATACCCACTGAGTCCCAATGTTCGGTACTGAAAGATGATCCAGGAAGACTCAAAATGTACTGCAGTCACGAGTAGCAATTCCAAATGCTCCATGTGGCCCTAGCAATCTGCGAGTTGGAAGCTGCTCCGTTTCTTTCTGAGTGTATTTCTACATCCATAAAACACTGCCAGTTGGGAGAGAGGATTGCGAGTTCGATACTCAAAGACCGTCATGTACACGGGGGATGGTGTACGTTAAATGTGTCGTGGCCTCAGATGTCCTCACGTTGACGTGATGGGGAAATTTGAAGAGTGGAGTGCCAACTCAGGTGTTGCCCTCGTCATCTGACCGTGGTTCAAAATGAAGAGCTGTCCTGGGATATTTCCCTTTTAGATTAATCATAGACCGTCGCCAATGGCTCGTTGTGTTGCTCCAGTGCGACGTTAATACCTACCTGCAGTCAACGATTCCATTTTTTCAAATAGTCACGTTAATTATCAACTATACGTCATTTTTTATGTTATTAATAACCCTTTCAATTTATTTCTGACTGAAACATCCGCTGTTAATACCTAAACAATCGCAAAACTAGTAGTCACAAGTAATTTGAATGTTAGCGTCAAATAATAGCCCACATCTAACAATGGAATCTAGTCTTTTACGATTGAACTTGGAGAGGAAAACGTCGCAACCCATTTTATGGATGGACTTTTTTCCCACCCGAACCATAAAGATACACTGTTTGAGATGTCTGCCCCGCCCTTGCGAGGTTAGGGTCAGCGTTAGGCTGTCCCGCACCACACCCCGCCCGAAGTGTATAGATAGCTTCAAACGGCCTCAATCAGTGTATCGTGTCAGATTGAATTTCTCCTTCCTATTTGGACAACAAGTGATCAAACAGATCAGTCACTCATTTAGTAGTCATTCATCAGAGCAGAATGGGAGACTACGTGTGTGGCTTGTGATTTATAACCGTCCTAGATAATGTAGGATTGATTCTGGAAGTGATATCCATTGCGAATTATTTTGCAGTGAGTAGTCAGACTGATTTTTGTGTTGATCTGGTAACACGGTATTTCGTCATCAGCAAAACTGACCGGATCTTGATGAACGAGCTATTTAGTTATTCGAAGAAAAGATGGACGGGATATCTCGTTGAAACCTCTTGGAGGGTTAAGGCCCTAACACGACCAAATACCTTAACCTTCCAAGTGGTTTTGACGAGATACATCTCATCCCTTATGATTTGACTAATTATCTTGTTATAACTAATTTTCTTTGATGAGGAGGTCAGAATTGGGTCAGTTTTTCCTGTGGCCAAATGTATCGTCCATCCGGATCTGGTCAGTTTTGCTAATGACGAAATAGACAACTACATCTCGACAAGAAGTGTGAAAACAAGCAGATCATTCAGAAGTCATTCATCAGAGCAGAATGTGATAAACTACGTCTTGTGGTTTATAACTCTCACATAATAATGTAGGGTCCACTTTCGAGGTGATGTATTTTAACGTCGCGTCACAATGACACCTGAGTGTGAAACGGTCTTGAGCAATGCCACACCCGGCTTTATTCGATCGGAAATGAATTATTCCATCGATCTTCCATAATGAGTTATTCTGTGGCCTTGATCCCTTCGGACTGGATCCTTCGTTTTTTTAGAGAACTTTTAATTAAAATGTAGATTAATATTCCATTCTATGCGTTTCTTAAGCACTCTTTGTGATAGAGACACTCTTTCAATCGCCTACCGAAGATTGATGGAGTGGCATAATTAGTTATAAGTTGGCTCTTTCAATTAGTTTGTGTTGTGCAGACTGTTACAGATGACTGTATGGGAGGCGCGCTGTTTAGAATCCAGATGTGACTTGGCGTAATCTCTTGATGAAAACTATGTAACCATTCCCAAACAAATTATCAAACAGCGAATGAGTGGTCATTTTTTGACTTGTTTGCTTTGGATCGCGTATGTTGTGGCTGTTTTATTTGATTTTAGTCCGCTCGCATTTTTGCTGTTCATTTTGGTGCAGTGTTTTTTTAACGAGTTCCAATTAGTGGCAAATGCTGAGCTCCAGGAGCTCACCCAGACATTTCTTTGGGATGGTTAGTTGGGTTTTTATGGCGTAAGACCGTGTTTAGACAACCGTCAAGTAATGGACATATACTATACACACAAAAAAAGTTTTACTGACATGGAATAGAGAAATACACTCAAGGTGAGTGATAGGTTCATTGAGCTTTTTTATGTCGCTAGATCAAGATAAGACCAAGCTGAACCACACAAAAGACAGCATCAAACAACGGACATACACAGGCAAGGAAAGTTTTACTCACAGAAGAGCGAAATACACCCATGGTAAAACACAGATGGATTGGATATTTTATGGTGACGTAAACACAAAGACTACGTCAAGTAACGGACAAATTAGACACAGAAGGAAAGTTTTACTCCCAAAGAAGAGAGAAATAGACCCATGGTAAGAGACAGGTTGGTTGGGGTCTTTAGGGGACAATATTTGACCAATCTGTACCACACAGAAGACAATGGATATACACACAAGTAAAGTGACCCAAAATAGAGAAATACACCCATGGTAAGTTAATGGTTGATTTTTTTTTATGGTGCTAGGGCGATATTTGGCGGCAACAAATACAAGACAGACAACGTCAAGTAATGGACATAAACAAAACTTAAGTTTTACACACAAAGAAGAGCACCTGTTGCAGTTCCATACAACTCACAGTGACGAAACCAACTGAATCTTTTCTTTGGGCTGAGTGGGGATTCTCTTTTTCTTCGATGAACTTTGAACCACAATATTAATAACTGCTAATGAATGAATAGCCAATTTTCAGATGTGCTCATAAGTAAAATATTGGAGCAATC
The DNA here is from genome assembly GCA_947359465.1 of Metellina segmentata. Lineage (NCBI taxonomy): Eukaryota > Metazoa > Arthropoda > Arachnida > Araneae > Tetragnathidae > Metellina > Metellina segmentata. The sequence goes on from OX375872.1 coordinate 7,519,542, forward strand.
TAAACTATTATTACACCTTTATACTTGTGTTTAATACTGAGGAAATGAGTAGCCATTTTTTTTGTTGGAAATGAACCCCAGTTTCTTAATCCTCAGGACCGTTGCTCAAAAATACGTTGTCCTTGAATCTTTCCCTTCGAGATTGATCCCAGACCGTCACCAACAGCCCGCTGCATTTCTCCAGTGCGATGTTAATTAACTCGCCAACCTAGCCTCTTTTAACCATCAGAGTTTTCCGAGTAGTGACTTAATAACCACATGTATTGGGTGAAAGGGATGGGATTTTAATTAACGTCCTACTGGAGCAATATAGCGGGCTAGTGATGATGGTCGACTCCGAAGGGAAAGATCCGAGGACAACGAATTTTTGAACCACGGTCAGATGACGATTATTGAATGAAAGAATCCGTAGATATTTTGAGAGAAATTTTATTGATCCTTTTCTGTGAATAGAATCTCTTGGAAAGATTATATTGCTCCTTTTCTTGGAAGTGATTCCCTAGGAAAAATTCTATTGGAACTTTCCTTGGAAGTGAATCCTTTGGAAAGATTCTTTTGGTCCTCTCATAAAATAATTATTTTGTAGAATTCTATTGGTCCTTTTCTTAGTGTAGAATAATTTGGAAACATTCTATTGCTGCTTTGCTTCGAATATAATTCTTTCGAATGATTATATTTCTTCAAAATTGCGTTGTCCTCAGATGTTGTTTCCCTTATGGATTGATCCAACGACCCCAAATGGCCACATTACATGGAATAGAGTTGAAGAGTGCTTTTATTTCACGCGAACTGAACACACTCGAAGGTTTTCAGAAAAATGAATCCCAAACAATACAAATATTTGTTGCACTTGCCTGTCACTATTTTCTTTTCTATTCAGACGGAATTTTGCATCTTCATTCCGATTTCTTTGAGTCCTGTTGATAAAATAACATAATTAGTCCCCCCCCCCCTGACATGTGTTGGACCTTCCATTCCGTCGATGTAGGGGCGTCTGTCTCATCCTTTCTGCGGTTTACACTCTTTGACAAGCGCTTTTGACACTCGCTAATACATCATGCCAGCGAACGGCGACAACATAATGAATAGTATACAGCTCAATTAGATCGGGGTGGGTCTGTTGAACAAGCCCTCAAGGCCAGTGGGGAAAAAAAACCTTTTCTCTTCTTTCGTTTCGAACTTTTTTCTATTTCGAGATCAATGATTTATGAGAATATTTTGACACAATTGCTGTCAATAGTCGAGATGTGCGTGGAATATAATTTTCGTTCCTTTGATTTAATTTCTGTGACCCATTACGGGGTGGTTAGAGTGTTATTTGCTCACACTACGGAATTAATGGCACGAAAGCTTAATAAGATTTATTACCTTCTTCAGTAGCTCTCACTTGTTAGTCATTAATTTCAACCGCTTACTGTACTTCCAATTGAAAAGCGCTTTTTTCTCTCCCCAGAGATTGCCTTTCTCTTTATGGGAGAGTCGACCGCTTTGGAATTATTTGAATACATTTTTATTCGGGGTTAATGCTTTTTAAAATTCTAACAATGGTACTTCTCCAATGATTCAATTGCTCGTCGCGTTACAGAGTTTGGAGAGTAGTGTGTCACTTTACCCTCACGAGTGATCCCGTTCTGTTGCTCGACTTTAATTATTTACATAGGAATGAGCTAGAAAGACAAAACATCAATTTTCAAAAATCTTTTCATTTTCTCTTCGAACATAAGTTACAAATCTTAGAAAATTCTTAGAAATCTTAGAAATGACAAATCTTAGAAAATTCAAATGGTTCCATTAATTAATAAAATACGTTACATGTGTCAATTCTGAGGACTGAATGCTTATAAATAGCGTTTTTGAAATTTTAATCTGATAAAATCACGTTTTTTATATATTTGAGAATAATTGCTAAGTTATGAAAGAGATTGCACTTTAAAAAATAATTCCCTATAAACATATCACACATTACGTTACATTAAAAATGTGAATTGAATTATTTTGTTGTTTTAACATTAAATAAAAAATGTTACTGTCTGAAAACTCAGTTTAATATATTTAATAAGGAATAATATACTAAGGCCATTAAAGTAAAATTTTCCCAGTTCAATTCAATTAGTTCAATTGAATTCCCTTCGTTAGCATATCTACATTCTACTTCAACTCAGTGTTCATCTTTGATTTTATAACACTTCTAGGTGTAGGGGCAGGAGATGTCACTTTATAGGAGATACCCTTTTTATAACACTTTTTTCCTAAACAAGGATGGACCTCAATTTATCTGCTACATTTCTTCCCATACAATTAAAAAGATCCAATTTTTGGCATTATTTACTAAACACTTCCATCGTAGCGACATCTTAAGGCCCAGGAGCCATTAGTCTAATGTCATTTCGTCAACAAAATGATCAACTGAATCTCTTATCATTTGAAGCAATTGATTACTAACTGAATTTAAACTCACATTACTAATGCTGCTCCAAAACTCCCCCAACGCAGATTATTTATGACGTGGTGTGCTAGATCAACTACGTTTTGCTTGGGTCATAACTTTGACAAAAGTGTTCGAATTTTTGTACGGTTGAGTGTTTGTTTCCTTTTGAAGATTCTTTGTTTTTTAAAACACGATACTTGTTTATTATAGACATTTTTACTATATTTTTATTTTAAATCCTTCTGTACAGCTACTAGCATTTTCATTGATTTGTTTCCCTAACGTATTGGTATTATTTCATAGTAAGCCGGTGCTTTTCTTTAGAATCGTCCTAATTTATTTCTTGCTTTAATCTTTTTTTGCCTTTTTAAAGCTGCTGTAGGTGCCATAATATAATTTTTACAGTGCAATAATTAATATAGTACTGCAAATTTTTATAGTTATAGCCAAGTACTTAATGTATAGTTACCTTACTTATAATTTTAAAATTCCTACTCTGTTTGCAAACTTTAATTCTTTCAAATATATTTCCCTTCCATGACCACACTTGTGTGCATTGGATTCCATAGACCAGTTATTTACAAACAATCTTGTAACAAATACTCGATTCAGTTACTTTTGCTAACGAAGCAACCACCAGAAGGGTTAATCAGGTTAATCCATGCCTCATCAAACAACGCGTTTCCTTTTGCTTTCGATTCCTTTCATTTCACCACTTTCGGAGGTTGTGCTTAATGATCCATTTCGATGGATTCTCCATCCCAAGCTTAAAGAGTCCCCAAAACAAACTAAAAGAAAAAAAGGCAACTTCGATCAATGCATCTTTAAGCGTTCCTCGAACAGTTGCTCTGAACACAGTTAACTCCACCGATGGATTTTGTCCGAAGACATGGAGAAAAATCCAGCTTCCCCAGCAGCGTAATGATAGTTATTACAATCAGGTAATTACCAGAAGGCGCCGTTGTCAAAGCCACTCCGATCTATTCGAATGGATCGTAATCGCCAATCAATTGATTACTCTTTGCTCTGATACTGCTCAGCCTGGAAAAGGCCGTTGAGCAAATTACTCTGCGATCGGAAGAAAGCACTTTCGACCTTAAGCGGGATGGGCGGATTTTATCGACCAGAATTTACAAATCTTTCGGTGATTTATCTTTATTTAGATTTCCGCCTCGCGATCAGGATTTACGAACCTTCCGTGTAAACATATTTGCATATCGTTAGAGGAGGGTATTGGAGTCCACCCCAAAGCTGGTTTCTTCTATCACTTTGAAGTACACCTTAAAAATATACATAAAATGTCAATTTTTTTTTTTTGCTTTATTAGCTATACATCTTAGGTAGTTGTTAGTTTGTAGTTAATTATCGTCGCACTGGTGCAACACAAGGGGCTACTGACGATCAATCCCGAAGGGCCAGAGTTGAGGACAACGCTTCGTAATTATGAGCCACGGACAGAAGACGAGAGCAACACCAGAGCTGGCACAAAGAATAATTTCCCTTTTCAAAATTTGAAGATTTTCTGACAATAGTTCGCTTTAAATCTAGACAAATGACATCTGTTTTGCGGTTAATTTTAGAGTTAATAATTAAGTTATTTCACTCCGTCGATAGCAAAAGAAATGTATTTATTACGATTAATTTTTGACGGCGTTACATGTACACAATATAAAACAAAGTAAATTTGTCTTGTAAGTCTACTGTAAAAGTAGTGGTTTATCCGATTTTGGAATTTCTTTCGATTTGGACCACTGATCTCTGAGCATCCGATTTTTCTTGGGACCCTGGAGTGGCGGAAAATTCCATGTCCCCCATCTTCGGAAAGCAAATAGTAAATCCTTTTTGAGACTCGATGGTTGGTCATGACAAACACGACTAAAAGTTCCTTGTCTTGACAAGGCATCCCGTCAATATCAAAACTCACTAAATTTTGATGGGTGAGATGTGAAAACTGACCAGATCTCGTAATCGAAATAAGATATCTCGCCATTAGCTGTATTTGTCCGATCTTGACGGAGGAGATATCTCGTGGAAAGCAGCTCTTTAGGGCAGTTAAGAGCTGTCCTAAAGAGCAAGTTATTGCAATCAACAGAGTATATAAAAAGAAAACATGAAACGATTGATTGTTTTGAAAAAAAAATTGGAATCAAAAGTTTTCTCGACGAGGTATTTCGTCACTGGGAAAACTGAACAGGTTATCTCGATAGAGTCGTCAAAAAATCGGCACTATCTTGATGACCTCGTCATCAAAAATTTGGACAGATCTTGATCGACGAGATATATTGTCGAAAAGGAGGTTAAAAGTATAATCCCCTAAAGCAAAAGCTGTATTTCAGAGCAATATAAAATAGACTTTCGAATCGATTGTTTGGAACCTTTGTGGCAAAGTAGGGAAATCCAGCTTGTTGAAATTGAATGGGATTGATGGATCCATTGCTATTTACGTATCTCTGACCCGTAAAGAAAAGCCCCGAGAAGGCTTTTCTTCTGCTTTTTCAGAGTATATTGGTTGATGTTGTCTTCAGGCATCAGAGGTCCTTTGATTGCACCTGACCTGTTTGGAATGAGCCCAGGGCGCTTCCTCCTAAAAATAGGCACACTGTCGTGTTCCGGAAACACGAAAGAATCTGCATTTTTTCCTATTGATTTACCGGATCATTACGGTCTATCAGCGCACTTTTTAATTCGGACGGCTCCACTGCTTGTAAACCATTCAAACGTCATCCAAATTTCACATATTATACCGTAACTCTTTAGCTCTTCGAATCACTTCGGATTTGACTTCTACGACCGTAGATTAAAATGTGTGATCTCTATTTGACATGTGGGCTTATATCGTTTTTAGCTTTGTCTCGAAATGCAACTGGCGCAAATTGTTCCTCTCGGCAAAACACGATACCTCAGAATACACCGATTCAATTCTTTTGATATTTTTATACATATTCGGAAGATTATGAAGCAGTGTTTTAACAATAATTTGCTAGGAAATATGCATTTAAAAAATGGAGCAGAATGTATTTTGCTCTTTTTTCATGTTTCCTTGAGGGATGACTGACGTTAAAGTTCACAAAATTGATTTAGATATAACACTATAGTAATGATTGGAGTTCACAATTTCTCAAAATGCCTGAATTATTATTAGTATTATGAAGATAATTAATTTACTTTACAAGCTGGAAAATCTTTTTTTTTAAATATGACGTTTTGCATCAATGATATTTTGACTGTTTCTGAGCACCTTTTTATAAAAAATAAATTTTCAATCCAATATTTCCTGCCATCGAATGTTAGTAGAAATCCCTATAAAAATGTCTAAAAAATATGACTGAAACACTTTTCTCCGTGTGTGCGAAGGTATAGAGATACTTTAGGTTGTTTTCCATGATTTACTGATATGTTATACTGCTATAATTGGTATTATGTTGTGTGCTAATTTATATAGTGTAGGATAGGTATTTGAATTATCATTGGGTAACTAGTTCATTAATGTTGCAACACAACGGACTATTCGCGACGGTCCGGGATCAGTCCCGAAGGGTAAGGTCCGAAGACAACATCCCATCATTTTGAGCCAGATGACGAGCCAACACCAGATCCCTCTAAAATTCCACACCATTCCATTTGAGGACCCTTTGTACACGACGATCTTGCTAGAATTGAGACTAGTTTCTAATCCTCTTGTAAGCTTCGGGTATTGATTCAATATATAGCCTGTTAAAGCCTGTTAATAATACCTACAGTGGGAATGTGTCATTCAACTCTCCTAGTAGGCTATCAGGAGGAAAGTAATTACAGGAACACATAATAGAACGCACAATTGGATTACTAATAAGCAAATATTTCAACTCTTTCCTTACAATTCTTGGGGCTATGGTTGGAAGATTAGCAACTAAAGGGGCGTCAAAGATCGTTGGGGGATAGTCTCAACATCTATAATATTCCATCGAATCTACATAATGGGCCAATTGAATCATTCCGAACAATTCGATTCCAAGGAATGAACCAATAGAATAGGCTGGAGAGTTAAGGCAGACAAGCGTTGAAACAATATTGTGGAACGGAGGAGATTGTAGGGCGGGAAAGTACCCCAAAGGCCGAGAAAAGAAGGTAATGTGTATAAGGAGGAGTTGTGGAAGTTCCGCAATACCGACAAGTACAGCTCCCAATGAAAAGCGTACGGAGAATAATAAAGGCGTCATCTTCCATCACTATATCGTCATCACTTCCAAAGACTTCAACCGACGACCTAGTTTACCAGAACTCAAAGCTGGTATAAGTTTTCGCAGGGTCCATTTCCAACGTACCTCGAACGTTTCTACCTACGAATAAGTGCATCTACGTCCGAGAAGGTGATCCCGTTCACTATCTTTTTGACAGAGATCTTACTGTGGAATTGGATGGAACCTTCTCTTCAAAACTACTTGCATTGGTACCTAAGTACTACCACTACAAAATTCGTAAAGTGATGGAATTTCTCAGCTCCAACATTGATTAGATCTGAGATCTGACAAGTGGAAAGTTTTCGAAATAACTTTTCTTACGAAATTCGTATATCTGTATTTTAGAGTTCATAGGCGTTTTGTTCTTAGAATTTTTTCTTCTTCTGAATAGGTACCCTAGTTCATTGCGTTTTGCTTCCGTTGATTGTACATAGATGGATTATATTATTATCAGTTTGCTCTATTTTGATTTAAAAAAATTTGTAATTCTTTTCTTGCGTCCTATTGTATTTTTGTGAATACATATTTTGACCTTCATATACCATTTGTTTTTTTGAGAACTATCTTAAATGTTTTATATGTATAGTGGATTGCTCGTCTCTCTTTAATCCCCTAAACTCCGAAAGGCGGACTATCTACCTGAAAGTCGCACCTAGGTGAAAGAGTGTCCGCCTATATCCAATCACTATATCGCAAGACCGCATGATTATTTGAGGACCAGGCGAAAGCTGCTACAGTTTGGCTAGGAATTTTACTCATCGGAGTTATTGACCTGATATTGATGAAAAGGAAATTAACAACTGACTTTTGGACTCGTCAGATGTTTTCAACAGACCTTGGGGCAGTTCCATATGTAACGGACGTATCATTAGACGATAAAAGCATTTCTCACAATTATAGAATTCAGATATGGTATTTATACAGGGAATAACTATCTCTAAGAGTATCACTAATAAACATTTTTATTTAAAAAAAAAATTGAGGTAATACATGTTGCATAATCAAAACCCCATCCGCCAAACCACCTGCACAGTGGCGACACTCGTAGCGACGCCAGCGCCACGGAGCGCAGGTGCATAGGAGAGCAGAGTAGTGAAGAGCGAAGTCGCCAACAGCGAAGCTCTCATCGTTGTTTCCGTTCTAATGTGTCTTGTAGTTAGGCTTAAGAGCCTAAAGTTGTATGATAAACCTGAGAATATATAGTTATTGTTAGAACCTGACTTGTTCTTGTCTTCATACATCAACACCCTAGACAACCCGAACCAGAACATGGGGGCTCAAACGGTTCTGAACTTTTTTGAGAAACGAAATGAACAGCTCTTGAACTAACAGCAACGAAACGAAATTCTACAGACAAACCAAAGCTAGAGGTCAATTACCCCGCCTCAACGATCGAGTCCAGTGCAACTGTGAAGCAACTAAAAGCGCAGGCCAATTCCCCCGCCTCAACTAACGTGTCCAGTCAACAGTCAAGCAGACAACAACGCAGAGAAAACGGAAGCAAGAGGCCAATTTCCCCGCCTAAACGAAAGTGTCCAGTGCAGCTCACCGACGTGCAAAACGGAAGCAATACGCCAAACTCCCCGCCTCAACGAAAGTGTCCAGTGCAGCTCACCGACGTGCAAAACGGAAGCAATACGCCAAACTCCCCGCCTAAACGAAAGTGTCCAGTGCAACTCACCGACGTGCCAAAACGGAAGCAAAACGGCCAATCTCCCCGCCACAACGAAAGTGACCAGTGCAACGGTCAAATCGACGACGGTGCCAAAACAGAAGCCAAACAAGAATCTAAGGTAGGACCAAACCTTTATTTTAAGCATGTATAAAAATACGAAGAAAGAAGACCTCATAAAGGTTGTTCAAGAAATTGATGAAATTGTACCGGAAGGTGCCACTATAATCAAACTAAAAGAAATTATTGAAAAAAATGATACGTTCAAACAAGACCCAGAATTTATAAAAGATTTAATGAGTTCAATCGTCGAAGAAAGAAAGGCTAAAGAAAAAGAAAAACGAGAAATCGCAGCCGAAACAACAACAAAACAGTAGACTAAACAAATCCCTCGACGCCGGCGATGATTTGTTTTTATGTAATATCGAGCTTGATGCGTCTTTACAGGAAGTTGATACTTCGCACATCTGCGATTTGAATTTGCGGGATGAGCTAACACAAAAAATCAAAGATCAACAACGTCAAACGACAACGACATCAAGCAAATACACCTCTTTTGAACTTTTGACGGGAATTTAAATGCAAAACAAGGATGACATTAAAATTAAGGAAGCACTTCAAGATGAATACATACAGATATCGCTACAAAATGTCCAACAACTACGTGAGGAAGCTAAGGCTAATATTTTTAAAGTGCAGCAGCAAAGTAAACAACGATACGACAAGCGACGAAAACCAGCACAAACATATGGTGTAGGCGACAAAGTTGCTATCAAGCGAACCCAATTTGGAGTCGGACTAAAGCTTCGACCACGGTTCTTCGGACCATACCAAGTGGTGAAAGTTAGACCTAATGACAGGTATGATGAGGAAAAAGTGGGAATCCATGAAGGTCCACGTGTTACTTCAACCAGTGCAGATTTTATGAAACCTTGGGAGAAGACTTAGTTTTTTTCCCCCCTCTATCTCTCATTTCATGTGAAGATTTCCTGAATGAACAATTTCAGAAAGCGTTTTGTGTCTGCAAGATAGATTTTGTAAATATTTGTTTTCCCTTTTCCTGTCTTTTTCTTTTGATATTTTTTCAGATCCTCAATTCACAGCAAAGGTCGGCGGACCGACCAGTCAGGATGGACGAGTGTTGCATAATCAAAACCCCATCCGCCAAACCACCTGCACAGTGGAGACACTCGTAGCGACGCCAGCGCCACGGAGCGCAGGTGCATAGGAGAGCAGAGTAGTGAAGAGCGAAGTCGCCAACAGCGAAGCTCTCATCGATGTTTCCGTTCTAATGTGTCTTGTAGTTAGGCTTAAGAGCCTAAAGTTGTATGCTAAACCTGAGAATATATAGTTATTGTTAGAACCTGACTTGTTCTTGTCTTCATACATCAACACCCTAGACAACCCGAACCAGAACATACATACTTTAGAAGTGTAACGGACGTATCTTTTTAGGAAAAAAAATTGTGTCACTCTGAAAACAAATGACATACTGTCTGTTGATTGACAAAGAAAAATAATGAAAATTTATTTTTTATGATTGAAGAAGATTCAAAGATATTACAAATACATAGATTATCTAATTTGCGGACCACTTTAATTTTTAATAAAGATTTAAAATTGGTAACGGACGTATCATGTAGAGTAACGGGCGTATCATCTTCTGAAATATTTATACTGTTTAATGATTATTTACTGTACAAAATATGTTGCAATAAATTGTTACCACAAATGAAAGAAAAATAATAATAATTAAACAACACCATAATAATTGGTAGAATAAAAAAAAATCATAATCTAATAAAATGTTACAAATTTCGTGGTACTACACAACGACAAAACATTTTTAGTTAAAAACTGTGCAGATTAAATAGTATATCAAATGTCAATCTAAATCGATTATCGATTGTGGGTTCATCGATTATGTCCACACTATCTTTTATATTCACAACAGAAATGTCCAAAAATATTTGCCCAATTCCTTTTTTTAAAAAGTTTACACTGATTGGACTATGGATTGAAATCACACTTGTTTAACAGTCTTTTTTGTTTTTCTGTAGTCAGTTTTATTATGACCCATGAGAGCCGAATGTCATTACTGGATACAGATTGATATGGGTCTGCTGCATTTTTGTGAACGAAGGAGAAAAATATTATCAAGTTAAAAAGCGTTCCACATTTACTAGACATTTCTGAAACGATAGTTTTAGAATTCCACTGAGGATTGAGTGAGTCTTTGGAATTGTTCGTATGTTCGCTCTACAAGTTGTTAACGTTGCTTTCAATTTTTTTCTTTCCATGCAAAGATGATATTTGTTTTCGGAGTGTTTTCGCTGAGCACAGTAACAAAATTTCATGCATTCAGAATTGTTAATTGTCTTGATTTAATTTCACTTGGCCACCTACACCATCAGGTGCGCCTTTGCCATAGGATGTGGCAAAGAAATGCCACTTGAGTTCAACTCCAAAATCTCCATATGTAATATTAAGAAAGTTAAACTTCTGTTTGAAATGTTGTGAAGCACCATCATTTATTTAGTTTTTATAACTCCACTATCCAATCAATTCCATTCATACTATGTTACTTTGCTTTTTTCTGAATTCAGAAATTTAGTTTGTGAGACTCAAAATTTTGAGGATTTTCACATCTGAAGCAAATGCATGAAGTAAATACATGTAAAGGAGGGCACAAATTGTCTTTTTCCTGTTTAAAAAAATATTTTCCACTTAAATCTTAAGTACTAATGGATGCATTGATAATTTTTTATTCTGAAATCAATAAGGTAACTTTTTTCCTACCAAATTTGTAGAAACACTGTCCATGTTATACAAATGATGTGTTCGCTATGCAGTAGTGATACGTCCGTTACATATCAATGATTCGTCTGTTACACATTTTAATAAAAAAAATACATATTTAAAAAAATATTTTATTATACGTTATTATGCCTGTTGTGATTGCTTTACTTTAATAATGTTGAAAGTCTATACTTGTTACTAATGTTGTCCGAAAACATTTCCCCAAAAATTTGTAACGGACGTATCATATGCAGGATATAGAAAGTTTCCTCCTTCCCAAAAATGTCATATAAATAATACCTTCATTTTTATCAGTTTTTTTTATAGTATACTAGCATATTATTAGTGGAGATTTAAAATATTCAGATATTATATGTTCCTTAATCAGAAATATAGTAATAAATATGATATGCCTAAACCAGATGCTATAGTAAATATTTTTTTATCCAACTTTAAATGACTTCTGCATTTATACAGATATATAAAATTACTATTACTTGATTGATTCAAATAGCCAGAAAAATTACCTTTATTTTGATGTGTGACATTTATTGTTTTGCATTTTTTAATTTTTTTTGGATGTATCGTCCGAAAATTGAGAATTGACTTTTGGACTCATCAGATGTATTCAACAGACATTGATGAAAGCGTCCGGAAAATTGAGTACAGAAAGGCTTCTATCAATATAATGCAAGACCGCATGTTTCTTTGGGGACAAAAGTGTTACAGCTTGGCTGGTAATTTGGATTCATCCGATGTATTTGCCAGACGTTGCACCGTAGAATTTCTATGGAGCTTCACATGCTTCAACTTTTAACCCTCTTGGCGTTTGCACTGACGAGGCACCTCATCGTTAGTAAAGCTGACCAGATATTGATGGACGAGATATCTCGTCCTTAGAAAAAACTGCCCAGATCTTGATCTCGTCATCATAAAAAAAAATCGGCAATATCCTGATGTTGTGTTTACATTTTTATTTACAAGAAAAAGTAGCAAGCAATGGCTTTAACACTCTTTTATATGCAATAGATTTAGCAAAATGTTATGTGCAATGGTTTTAACAGACTGTTATGTGCAATGGCTTTAGCAAACTGTTTTGTGGAAGGGCTAAGCACATGTTTATACACAATATCCTTAGCTTTGAAGTCGTATCTGAAGGAATATTGAGGTCGCAAGAATTATCTGACGAGAAGATATTTTGAGGAGTTAAACACAACTCGCTTTTTACAAGAACTATCTCTGAAGGATGAAACGAAAAGCCTTCAACGCACCATTTGTTACCGGGTATAATCTAACACTGATCTCCGATTCACCCGAATCGTAGCAATTGGAACATTCCCGGACTGTTGGAAGCTCGCGTGAACACCACATATTCCACGTTTCCAGCGATACGAAAAGTGGCGCTGGAAAACGTGTTTGTGTAGATAGCTATCAATAAACTTGAAAAGCAGAGTCTTCCGGGACAGATGGAAAAAAAACGGCCAACTGAAGACAATTACCCCATAAATGTCAACCTGAAAAGCAAATGGCGAGTCATTCCTTTATCTGTTGTGTAATTAGTGGACCTTCCAACCCCATTAAAACATTAAAAGAGTTACAGCAATTCCGATTCCAATCGGTCATTGTGGAAAATCTTTCCCTTTATTAGCTCTTGTCCATTCTGAAGGGGCTATTTCATTATTTCTTTTCGTTGACTTCTTGGGACTGCATGGGATGCTTGTTCGGACGGAAATACATTTTTACGTTGTCTGAAAGGAAATTCTGAATTTTATCTTTTACTTTCATGGTGGTTGTCCAGATGATGCTGTTTTATTGTCATTAGCAAAACTAACCAGATCTTGAGGGATGTCATTAAAAAAAACTGACCAGTTCTTGATGGACGAAGTATCTCGTCACCGTTGACAAACAATAGACAATATCTTGATTACGAGACGTCAGTAGCACAATTAGATCGACGAGATACCTCGTCGTAACCACTTGGGTGGTTAAAAGAATCTTTTATCCTTTAACCCTTCTTTGCATCATTTTTTTCTTTAGTGGTGATATAATTCATGTTCAAAATTAAAGGAAAACAATATGATGGTATCATGTGGTATTTTTTTAATTAAACGCAAACTTTTTCAGAAATTGCTCTAAAAACAACAGAAACACATGTTACAAACCTTTCTTCCACTCATTTTCACTTTTTTAGCACAATAGAAACTCAAATATAATAAAACAAAATTAAAAACGAAATCATACGTTTATTGCAACTACAACAAACAGCGGAATGACAATTTCAAGCTCGTTTTACTGATAGTGACACTTGCTTATTTTTGACAGATATGTTTTTTTTATGCAATATACATTATAAAGGTATCCAGACACGATCAACTTAAAGTGAATTTGTTCTTTTATATAATTTTTGGGCATTCAATGTTATGATGGAAATTTCCACCATTATGCAAAGAAGGGTTAACCGTGGGTTCCCAATTTCTCTGAGACCACCTCGATTTCATTTTTCAAGCGACGTCCCTGCAGTGGAATTTTAAAAATGCCTAAATTCAATTGGTTGGTATGAAGACAAAAGAAAATAGTCATTTATATTGTATATTATACTTCCTTGTTATATTTTAAAAATAAAAATGCATAAATAAAATACAATTGAGGAACTGAAATGAAAAAAAAAAACTATGAATAAACTGATGGGGTAGGTATTTTAATTAACGTCAAACTGGAGCAACACAACGGGCTATTGGCGATGGTCCGGGTACATAATTATGAACCACGGACAGATGATGAGGACATATCTGAGGTAGCCTTCCACTCTCTAAACTTCCAGACCACGCCAACGAGAAGACATTTCAGGCAGATTCACCTCATTTACACGACGATCTTTGGTTGGAGTCGAATTCGCAACCCTCCGGTTGCTAGTCCATTACTCTTCCAACACTTCCCAAGAAACTGATGCGACAGACATGTTGCACGAACCTCATGTGTACAAATTGTTCACAATACCTGTCTGGAATGACCTTATCTTAGTCTATTTTCAGACAGCAGTTCCTCTTCTGCTCGCTCTTTTAAGGACCGTGGTTGGAAGAGATCAGCAACCGGTGGGTTGCGAGTTCGAAACTGTCCAGCCAAAAATCGTCGTGTACACGGAGGCTGTTACGTGATGTTTAAGAGTGGTGTGCCAGCTCGGGTGATAACCTCGTCATCTGACAGTGGTTCGAAATGACGTGAAGTCGAATCTCTTCCAACCGCTTAATTAGGAAAGCACTAATGCGTTCCTTTTGTACGGTTATTATGCTTTAACATTATACAGGCTTTCGAAATGAATAGAAATACAAACCTGGACTTCGAAAGGTCCCTTAAGTTGGTTTATTTCCCAACCCGTTCAAGTGAGAGAATTACGTGGCTTGTTAGAGAATATGGTTATTGATTAATGTATAAATATTCTAGGTAGATTAAACCTCTGAGTGTCGCTAGAGTACCCAAGAAATCGTTACCAATGTGCATTTGGGTGATTCTCACCCAATTGCATTTATCAAATTTTCATGAGAAAACAACCTTTGATTCGATTCTTCCCATCAAAACTTTGAACGAGTTTTGGTAGAAACGTCAATTTTGCAGATAATGGAAAAATAACTACATCTATTGATTGAAAGAATCCATGTATTTGTTCAACCTTTCAGAAAATTCTATCGTTCCTTTCTGTGGAATGAAATCATTTGAAAATATATTGTATTGTTCCTTTTTTTTTTAAATAGAATACTTTGAAAAGATTCCATTGGTCAATAAGTTCCAAATTGGTTCGAAATTGTGCAACAGACTACAGTTTGCAACATGGAATTGTACGCGCGAACCCTTCAGATGGTTTCTAAGGTCATTAAATATTCATTGAAATGCTTTAGGTTAAAAAGTAGTTCAGTTCCAAATAGAATCCGAAGGGGACATTTCTATCAACTACCAATTCGTTTTGTGTTTGTGACAGCTGTCTGTATCTGTTTAAGATCCTTCTGCAATGGTTCACTAGTAGAAGTTCAGATATGGCGCCAGATATGTAAGGAATGATTTCTCTGAAGGATACAAAGGAGAGATCCTCATATAATGTTTCACACAGAAATGCATTGTATGCTGGTCGTATACAATGCTTTTTATGTCCTTTTTGGGATCCAGTTGCTTCTTTCCGAAAAATAGAATCCGTTCTAATTTTTCTACTTTTCCTTTGCTTGGAAGTAAATACTTCGGAAAGAAGCAATTGGTTCTTTCCTTGGAATAGATTCCTTTGAAAAAATTCTATGCGTTCTTTTCTTTCAAGTGAATCTTTTGGAAAGATTGCATTTGTTCTTTTCTTAGAACATAGACCGTTGGAAAAAGAGAGATCCCATTTATCCTTTCTTTAAAATAGAATCCTTTGGAAAGATTCTATTGGCCCTTTTCTTGAAATACAATCCTTTAGAATTATTTTACTGCTCCTTTCCTTAGTAGAGAATCCTTTAGAATGATTCTATTGTAGGTCAAAAGTGGTAAGAAGTCATATAGGCAAAACTGCAAGTTTAACTGTGGAATCACGTATATTAACCCTTCAAAGGGTTAAAACATTATCGCAGATACCCGTATAACCGTTTTGCGTCCCTCTAAGAGTGCACTGCACTGTTTGAGAACCGCTGGAATACATGATAAATAAGGAAGTAATTGTTCATATTTCAAAGTGTATAAAATAATAAAAATAAAAATATTTACTGAAAAGAATCAAGTACTTAATACCTAATTGAATACACGAAACAAACAAACAAAATTCCACCTAAATATTCAGATTTACGTATTTAAAATTGAAAGGAATTCTAAGAAAGTTATGCGTAAACTAAAACATATGTGCTTGTATCTAGAGCTTTAAAGGCTGAATAGGATTTGAATGTGTAATAATATAGCGAAAATACTTGGCATTTGGCAACAATGAAATGGTAGGTAGGTAGTTAATTAACGCCTCATTGGAGCAGCACAAAGAGCTATTGGTTCAGAATCAATCTAGGATCTAAGGACAACGCCTCCTAATTTAGAACCACGGTCAGATGACGAGAACGACACCTGAACTGGCTACATACACACCGCGCCAACATTTGAGGTCACTACAGATTTAACGTGCACCAGACCCCATGTACACGACGGTCTTTGGCTGGATCAACTTTCAAACACGCAATCCTCCGGTTGCCACTCCGTTACTCTACCAATCAGGTTACAACAGCCCCGAACTGGGCGGAGATATGTAATACCATCTTGTCAAACAATTCAACGGAAAAAAGTGACTCGAGAGAATAATAAGTAACGAACAGACACTCTGTCTGGCTTTTACAGGGTTGCACTAATTATTTTCTCGCAAATACTTGTGCAGGAGTTAAAAAAGGGCAGTTCGAAACTAGGTCCAGCCAAATACTGTGGTGTACACGGGGATGATGCACTTTATATCGGGCCTTAAATGTCATCACGTTGGCGTGGCGTGAGAGTTTGTGGGGGTGCCAGCTCAGGAGTTGCCATCTGACCGTAGTTCAAAATTACTAGGCGTTGCCCTTGGTTCTTGCCCTTAGGGATTGATCCCGGACCGTCGCCAATAGCTCTCTGTTACTCCACTGCGGCTTACCACGAAAAATTCGTGCATGGATTAAAAATTAAGCCAAGGAATTAAAAATGTTACCCCATGGGATGACACTTTGAACAGAACGTAAATATAATGCATTCCACAAATGAGGACATGGTCCCCCACTCAATGGAGGATTTTTTGCTGCTGTCTGTTGGCGACAACTAGACAGCCTTAAGTCCTTCCAATTGAGGTGATGCCGAATGAAAACACAGCGGAGTACCACTGCGAGAGCAAGGTCGTTTATTGGATTTTTTCACTCGCAATTCGCTCTTTTTCTTTTACGGCCAAAGAATAAGAAATACATTTTTTTTCTTCGTTTAATACGTAAATTAGTATCCGAATGGTTTGTATGCGGAATACATTAGCGATTGAAGCAGGGTGGAATTAACTCGGGGCAATTAGTAAATTAAAAATGGAGTTAAAAAAGAGCTTTGTCCTTCTGCGAGAAAGAGCTCTTCTGATTGTCTTCACTCATGAAATCGCGTGCACAATTTCTTTTTTGCAGGTTGCCGACATTAAAGCGCAAAACCGTGTCTCGAGATTCAGTTGTCATGGCGTTTTGCGTCGCGAAATTTACTACACAATTCGAATGGAGTACATAACGTATATAGCTCTTACCTAGTCCCAGGTGTCACTTCAAAAATTAGTAAAAACTGAAGGAATTGAGACATTTGAATGCGGTTCAAGAAAAAGTATTCTCACGGATTTTCTTTGGATGAGAAAAAACAAATTTTAGTCACAATTTTTGTGTCAATAGATGATGAATCACTCGCATCGATCCCAAAATTCCGTCGGAAATTACCGGTCCGCAGTAGTCCGGTTGGAAAAGTTACGGATTAGCAATAGAAGGGGTGCGAATTTGTAGGCCGGTCCAGCCAAAGACCGGTGTACATAGTGACTGGTGCACGTTAAATCTGTCGGGCCTCAAATGGCCTCACGTTGGCGTGCTGCGGAAGTTTAGTGAGTGAGGTGCTCCAGCTTAGGTGTTGCCACATTATCTGGTTCAAAATGACGTGGTGTTGTCCTCGATCGTTCCCTTCGGAATAGATTCCGGACCGTCGCCAATAGCTCGGTGTGTTTGTTACTCAACTGCGACGTCAATTAACTACCCCCCATAAATTGCGTAAACAGTTCAAAATTCGTAAAAACTGAAGGAATTAATAAATTTGAATGCGGAAAAGGACTTTTTTTGGATGGGAAAAAACAGTGATGAGTCGAAATTTTGTCGAAAGATGGCGTTTAGATGACGTCGATATATGAGTTCATACTATAGAATTGCAAGTAAAAGTACGCTTATTTGCATTGAGCAAATGTTTACAAGTATATCGCAGCAGTAATTGTGTCCGCCAGCATGGACGTGCGGATAAACGAGGTTCCACTGCTGCAATCCCACTAAGTTTCCATTTCTTTCAATGGTCGTACAAGGGAGAACGTGTCAACCTTCACCAGACGATTCAACATCTTCACCTCGCAGTGGAAATGTATCTCTGCACAAATTGAGAAACGAGAGTACCACCACCTGCATTTTTGACAGTGAGGTAGCCCTATTGGAAAAAGTTCAAAATGCCAGTATCAAAATGATACCGGAACCAGTAAAAACATACTGGAAATTTTGAAGCCGGTATGAAACCATACTGGAAATTTTGATACCGGTTTTCAAACATACTGGAAATTTTGATACCAGTATGAAAACATACTGGAAATTTTGATACCAGTATGAAAACATACTGGAAATTTTGATAGCGGTATGAAAACATACTGGAAATTTTGATACCAGTATGAAAACATACTGGAAATTTTGATACCAGTTTTGAAAACATACTGGAAATTTTGAAACCATTTCGAAAATATACTGGAAGTTTTTAAGACAGTATACTGGATTAAATACTTGTAATGATAACTTAAATATTTGTAATAATAACTTAAATACTTGTAATAATAACTTAAATACTTGTAATACAATAAGTGTGATTGACCCTATGTGTATGGAAATGGATTCGGGGAGGGAGAGAGATAATAGCCCCTCTAATAAAGTAGGCGCAATCTAATTTTTAAAAGTAAAATTAGCTATACATGTTTAAATATTAGCTGTTTTTTTTAATTAACAAGCCATTTATGCTATTATCAGAGCTGGAGACAAGATATATAGTGATATATTGAAAACTAATGAGTCTCTTCTGCCCTACAATTGACAAATGGATATGAATTTTGTTTAGCTTCTATTTTATGTGTGACACTGTAAATAACAAATGGTAAAATAGTTTTCTATACAGACAAATCTGGGTGGAAGTGGGAGGTAGTAGAGGATTAAAATCCATCCCATATTGAGAAAAATGACAAATTTTTAAAATCAAAAATATTTAATCTTCAAGTATCAACATCCTAATAATCATAGTCACCATTAGTTACTGATTCAAAAATTGGAAATTAAAAATTAATTTAATTTTAACTTTTTATATGTTTAACCTAAGTTCTACCATGTTGAGCTTCCACACGTTTTTCACATTGCATATCCATATCTTACAAAAATGTTCAACAATTTACTTACAGCTTCTCTGCGGTCATATAACCCTCGGCATTCAAACCTAATTAATGTATTCTCATTTAGAATATTCTATTAAAATTAAGCAGATTCCCAGTATAGTATTAATTTCAAGTTGTCATTCTAAACCCGCATTTTATGTTGTCCACTCAATTTTATGCTTCTTAAATTACTAGACATGATGTTGATAGCCACATTAGACTTCATGCACTGCTCAGGAATTAAAAAGATTAATTTATTGCATTGAGAATGTAAACAAAACTACCAGTTACAGTTAAGAGTTGAAGTTATAGTAAATGGTGAAAAAGGTAAGGGTCGTAACGTAGAGCACAAACGGTACTAGTGATATCAAAAGTGAGATACTAACATAGCCGTTAGCTCTAGAAGAGTTTGGTAGTGACTAGTAGAAGGCACTACAAAATCTACCATACCTCCCACCTTGAAATGATAGATCTCAAAGAATACACAAAATACAATTTGTCAATTTCCACAAATGACATGCAAAAAAGGCATAGCAAAAGTTTAAATGCAAAATAATGCTATAAGATGCAGCACAGCACCATATAATTTGAGTCCACGCTATTCTGCAAAAAAATGGTCTGGACAGATTAACTCTGGAACCAGATAGATGACCTCAAATTTGATTTGTAGTTCGTGATTGAGCTACACAGATTACGCATTTTTTTAAAAGAATCTAAATAATATTTCTGGCCGAAATAATTCAATGGTCTTGTTGAAAGAATGTTTGTAAAAGTCGAGGTCCGGCATATAGATTGGTGATATGGTTGTTCACCAAGCTACAATGGCTTTCGGGTCAACTGTAAATTGGTTTGATAACGGTTCAATGTAATCGTTCTCGGTTTGTGCTGGGATATGCAATTCCATGAATGGGGACTGAATTCCCTTCGTAAGCAGTTGGACAATTTAGAAGTTTAGTGCCCTGGTTGCTTAGTTGCGGCACTTCTGACAGGGGACCTGACTGATGGATTTCTGTGAAACAGGTTCACAGACGGACGTTATTTCTGGAATGAAGGTTCCTTTAAAACGGCTCTTTTTGCGATTCACACTGCCAAGAAAGACTGCACCACTCGATGGCACAGAACATAAACTGCTCTTCGAAGAGACACTTTAACTGGCTCGCCATACTCCGGATACAATGGAAGCTTCGGATCTTTGAACTGTAGGAGTACGTCGTCTTAAATAGTTTCTGTACTGCTGTCTCTCGACAACTCAAGAAGGTCTTGACCGTGGGTTGCAAGACGATATGGCAGGACTGAGGACCTTGGAGAAGAGGCGATCTTTTGTAGATTTTTTTGGATACATCAAATGCAAAAAGGAGTTTGGAATTTGGTAACCCTTCCTTTCTAACACAATGATGAGATGAATAATAAGATGCTTGATATGTAATTTCAACTTCTGGCAGAAAAATTACCTCCAAATGTCCAAGATCTTGGTAGTTTCGCATAAATTTAATGCAATGTTCTTTAAGTAGTGAATTGGTAATAAAGCGTCCTTTCATGTGTTTTAAACATTTAATTGCTTGGTTTCTGGAATTTCCAAAGGTGTGGAAGTTATCCTTAAAAGGAAGCTTAACTACGTATCTTCCCGAATTTTCTCTAATGTGACAACAAGAGCACAGCTAGGTACTTTGAGGTGGCCATTTAGGAATACTTCTGGACACACATCCGCACCAAGTAAGATATCAATTGGACCAGGTTCAGGATAACTTGGATCCGCTAATTTAAGCAAATTGAAACAATCCAACTTCCTGGTCGGAAGCGTCGGGCTCCAAGTACTTTTTCCTCTTCTTAATAGAGAATTGATTTTCACTCATGGCGAAGCCGTTTCAAGAATCAAAAAAGAATTAATAATAAACAATAATTCTAAGATTGTTGGGTGCTTTGAGGTTTATGGTTACTACAGTTAAACAATAATTTGTTTGTTTTTGTTGGGAATGATTTCGATTTTCTTCACTTCACTTCCCTTCTTTACGTCAATTCACTTCGTCAGTCTCTCTCCCGCCAAATAAAAACAAATTGTTGCCGATTCAATAAAGGCTTTCTTGTAATACAATTATATCTATATACATATACATTGATATATATATATAAATAAATATATATATATCAAATATAGCTTCGGCGAATCATACGCATGCGCAGTAAAATGAACTAGGGAAAGGAATGGCTGGATACTTGTCGTTTGTGTTAATAAATTTTTTTTTTAATTGTGAAAATATGTAATTTTATGAAAATTCCGTTAAAAAACTTAATTTACTTTTCCCATGGCTTGATGTTTTTAGATATCACGTATTTATTATTTTATGTAGCGTAGCTTTATTGAGCATATCGTTTCTGTAAATAGCAAGACAAGGCGTTTGTGAGGCGTGCATTGGTTGATGTTGATCGTTTTGTTGTTTTTTCTAGTTGATATATTTTTATTTTGCTTTTTTTTTTAAAGATAAAGATATGTTTGCGTTAGTTCAATTTCTAATCCATAAAGTTAAGGCGATTGTGCCAGTGAAGGACATAAAAAAACTTCAATTGTAATTCTTTCGAAATGGACATATCTCGGGCCCATGAAGTCTTCTGTAAATCTCCGAACGGTGAAGTAGCTGATTATTGGCAAGCCGTTGTTCTTCTCGTTGCAGGTAAGTTACATGTTTTAATGTATTTTAAGCTAAAACAGTAGATTACAAATGACACTATTTTATTGGGGTACATTGTGATTCGTTGTCCCGATTTTTTAGAAACTGAAGAACGTATTGAACAACGAAAAAAAAAAGAGTGAATTTGCCTCCTCCGAAGAGGTTAGAGGAGCTTCTGGCCATGACGGTGGATGATGAGGCCAAAAAGTCTATGGTTGACGAAGAAACTGGACGAAAAACCAAGGTAAAATTTTATTTATCATTTAATTTGATACAGGGCAACTATATGTATATTCATTTCATGATATAGAAGGGTGCATTAAAAGTTAAATTGGCAGTTTTTCCGAGTTGTACTCCACTCTCAACATGCGTGATGATTTAAGATACACGCAGCTTTGGAAATGTTGAGGGTATGTGGTAATTCGATCCTTAGGTACCCTGTGCATGCTCAATCGTACGTTGGGTTGGTGGTCGAACAGTAATCACCTCTGAATATATGTTGGTTGATAAAGTTTCAGACTGCTTATTTTTAGCCCCACTTGAGTCCGTAGGGATGTAACAAATATTCGGCTATTAGGCCAAACCACTGTTCGTTATTTCCCTATTCCTCAAATATTTATACAGGGTGGTCCCGAATTCATGGTACAAACTTTAATGGTAGGTACAGGACATTGTAACAATGATTTATTGTATAGGAATGTATAGTCGCAAGTGACGCGGTGAGGCGAAAACAGGGGAAATAACGGCCGAAAGGAAAAACAAAGATTTTATTGAAAGCGTTGTTGACAAGTGTCATGTTTACAGTAATTGTTCAAAATTGCGTCCACCAGTATCGATACATGCTTGACAGCGTCGGTGGAGCGATTGGCGTACACGTTCAAAGATGCCTGGTATTTCACGCACACCTGCAGCAGCTACAGATAAGCGAGCGACGAGATCCTCATCTGAGTCAACTGGAGTCTCATAAACAAGATGCTTTAGATGTCCCCATAAAAAGTAATCGAGGCTCGATAAATCGGGAGATCGGGGTGGCCAAGGGACTGGTCCACCACGCCCAATCCATCGAGTACCAAACGTGGCATTCAGGTAATTCCGTACATCAATGCTGAAGTGTGCTGGCGCCCCATCGTGCTGAAACCACATGCGGTTACGAATGGCGATCGGAACATCATGCAGCAGTTGTGGTAACACTTCTTTCAGAAAAATAAGATAGCTTCCGCCAGTGAGCCGCGTGGGTAGTAAGTATGGGCCAATCAAAAAGTCGTTCACAATACCAGCCCACACATTAATACTGAAACGTTGTTGAAACGCATGTCGACGCGTTGCATGTGGATTATCGGTTGCCCACACATGGGAATTGTGCGCATTAAAGACACCCTCGCGTGAAAATGTCGCTTCATCTGTAAATAGCACATAATCTACGAAATCCGGCTGCAACGCACATTGCTGCATCACCCACAGGCAGAAGTTCACGCGGCGAGGATAATCTGCCGGATTCAATGCTTGTACTTTCTGAAAATGGAAGGGGTGTAAGCGATTTTCGTTTAACACTCTGCATACAGTCTGATGACTCACACCTACGTCACGCGCAACAGTTCTTGTGCTTGACTCGGGTCTATCAGCCACAATGTTCAAGATGCTTTCTTCCAGCCTTGGAGTGCGTACAGCTCTTACTCGACCAGCGCCATGTCTGTTGACGTCGAACGCACCTGTTTCACAAAGTTGACGATGTAACCGTTGAAAAATTCTATGATCCGGCATTCGTCGATCAGGATACTCCGCGCGATACATTCGTAACGCAGCTCTGCCGTTACCATTTGCACGGCCGTACATGTAATGCATGTCTGCTTTTTCTGCATACGTAAAGTCACCCATCGTCTACGGCAGCACAATTGTGAATGGCGCTTTTCCCTACTGCGATGCATCATGTTCAACAGCGGCTAGACATCTACTGCCCTCTACCGGCAATGATACCAACCGATCACTCCATTTCTCTTTCCTTTTATTTCCCCTGTTTACGCCTCACCGCGTCACTTGCGACTATACATTCCTATACAATAAATCATTGTTACAATGTCCTGTACCTACCATTAAAGTTTGTACCATGAATTCGGGACCACCCTGTATTTAACATTGCTTGCAACAAAAGTAAAAAAAAATATATACTGAATCTAATGATTCAGGTTGATGTTTCTCTTTTCCAATAGCTGGGGTTCTACTGTATTAATATTCTTTTTATAAAAAGTACAGAATTGAAAATGATTTTTAAAAACAAATGATCTTTATAGCTAAAGCAGGAAGAAAATATACAGCTGAAGAAAAAAAATGATAAGCTTCAAGAACTTAACATGACCTTGGAGACCCAGCTGTTATCAATTGCTAAGTGCAAATGGTATGTTAAACATATCTTTTTATCTTTCTCAATAAGGTATGAGCATTGGATACATTGTATTTTTTATTAACTTTTTAGGTGTAAATTTTATAGTTTAAGAACTATTGCAGATAATTAAAGGTGCCTGCCTACGTTCGGAGACCTTTTTTTTAAATATCTCAAAAATTGACTTGTTATGTGCATTATACTATCAAATACATCTAAAAACTATGAATAATATGTAAAATAGCTATATATGTTTTTTTAATTTTCATTTTTTGCTAAAATAAACAAAACATCTCAATAAATTAACAACTAAGCAAAACAACAAAACTCAAATTCAAATTAAGATATTCTATTTTTGTAAATTGTATTGTGTTATCAAAACCCTGTTCTGGGATATCTACCCATTTTATAACTGAAACTTTGTATTAAGAATATTTATGCAATTAAACCTTTCGACATAGAAAAAAATCCTAAAAAATGATTACAACTCTATACTTATGTAATCAAAAAGCTAAAAAATAATGCATAAACAATTAAAATAAAGGTAGGTTACTTGAATTGAACCCTTTACAATATTCTACCAAAGTTTAAAATTATTTGAAGCATAATGTTATGAGTTATAATGTTGTGCGGAAGAGCAAAATGTAAAAAATCTGATTTTGAGAAAAAGCATAAAATAAAATAAAACTTCTACACTTACACATTAGTTGAAAAACCTGACATTAAATAGCTCCTGATTTGTATAGGTCACCTTTTTGGTCATTGAAAACTGATGTTTTTTTCTTCCGAATGGCTTTTAAAAGTTTCCTGAGCTTTCTTGCAACAAGGGTGGAATGATTCTTCGAATCTCGAATCCGCAAGCCGTCCAAGTGTCTATAGCCTTCTACTGTAAAACACCCAGGATTTGCCAAATTAAGACTATTGAAAACATTTAGGCAACCTTTAAAACCCTCGTTAAATTGAATTATGGCATCATAGGCTCCTAACTTGACAGTTTTGAGGCTGACAAACACCTCTTTTGGCACTCGTTGCCAAATTACGCCATTGAAACACTCGTTGACGTTTTGAGTTTTGCCGTGGAGACATTTCTCTAACAAATCTTACTAAAATAACTTAATTAAACAATTACTTAACCTTTTTTTTAAATATTCAATGTGATCCAACAAATTTTAATATTCTATGCCGGTTTTTCGTCCCACTTCCGTTAGCAGAACACTACTTACGGTTTGAAAATCTGTCAACATACTAATATTAAAAGTTCAGAAACTAGAGTTCTAAGTAAGATAGAAACAAAATTTAAACTGATTTGGAAAGCTAAGAAACTATACTTTCAAAGCTAGGCAAAATTAAAAAAATCGTATTTTTCTCCACAAATGCGGTTTTATAGGTAGGCAGGCACCTTAAGTATAAAAAAGGTTACAATACTAAGAACACACATCTCAAGGCTTGTAATATGGGAAATATTGGTAACATGTAAAAAAAATCTACTTAAAGTTACCACTGACAAGTTTTATATAATAAATTTCCAACGTCACTAGAGTTTTCAAAATTTTTGTACTTTATCTACACATTATTGGATTTTAAGTGATTTTTTTTCAGTTCAATTCTTGCATACTATAAATTAATAAATCACACATTTCTTCAATCATATGTTTTAAAATAAAGCATTTTAAATATAACACTCCAGCTTGTATAATTTAGTTGAAATGTGATAGGTTTATTAAATTATATTAATTCATTCCCAACTCAAGAAAATATTAATATTTACAAAAACACTTTTCTTCATTTTGCAACTTTAAATTAAGTTATTTTATCTTGTGTTTAGATTCAGAATAGATAATCATCCAGTATCTTGGTAGTATTTTTTGTACCCTACGTTTTTTAGCTTGTTACAGGAAACTAAGCTGTTTTGTGTTGCCTCAAAAAGTATGGATGATAAAATGGTTGAAAAGTTTTATTACACTGTTCTTGCTGAGCTTCAATACAGCCCTCTAAAATTCTGCACTTTATATTACATGCTTCCAGATCTATTTGGCAAATAACATTTGACTCATTTTTTATGCTTTTTTTCTGTTTCAGATGGATTGCGATTCTGGTTAACAGAACACCAGGGAAATGAGAAGCAGGAAGTTTTTAAACTCTCATCAACTGCTGCGGTCAGGAAAATACTTTCTGACAAAATAATAGATTTGTTGAAGCAGCAGAAAAAGAATGTATCACAGACCGTTTAACATATTAAACACACTTTTCTTATTATTCTTTAATTTGACGTTTCACATTTTTGACTGAATGGTTTAATTATGTTAATTTGATAAATCTTGTACTCCATAATTGTATCTAATCCAGTGCAATTCTGTAAACAATACTCTAGTATACTGGTTTCACTATGATACTGGTTTGTTACTAGTTCCAGTTCATACTGGAACCGGTATCGTAGCAGATCCAGTATCATACTGGAACCTGTATCATACCGGCTTATGAAACAGCGGTTCCGGTATGATATTGGATCCGGTATGATACTATATCCAGTATCATACCGGAACCGCTGTTTCATAAGCCGGTGTTTCATAAGCCGGTATATTTTTTTTTTATACCGGAAAGAGATTTTTCTAATAGGGAGCCCGGATGGAAGAGTAAGGAATTGTCAACCGGAGGGCTGCGAAGCGCGTTTCAGTGTCCATGGGGCTGTTGCTTGTCAAACCTGCAGTGACCTTACCCTCACGTTAGCGTGGTGCGGAAATCGTGGTGCCAGCTTAGATGTTGCCATCTGAACGCGGTTCAAAATGATCTTTCCCTTCGAGATTGATCCCTGACTGTCACCTGTTCTGTCGATTCAGCCCGTTCTGTTGGTCCAGTGTGACTTTTCTTTCTATACCGATGGGATTAATAATTTGTTCCCAAGAAACAGTTCTCCCTAGAAAGCAGGTCTCTCCGTTCTGGGTATGTTTCGTCTTATGAATCTTAAGTTCTGGGAATGCGGGCAGAGATTCATTCTGGATGCTCGGATGATGTCTTTGGAGTGTCTCCCGAGAATGCGGCTCTGAAGATTATCCCCATACGACCATTTCTGTGCATTTGCAGAAACACTTTTCCGAATACATTTTGGCTAATAACTTGATATCTCATGCGTCCACGTATGAAAAATTGGGCTAATGAGAAGATATCCAGTCCATTAGAATCCGACCATTTTTGCTGATGACTAGATATTTAGTTATGTATGATATTTAGTCTTGTATTAATAACTGAGAACACCATGATTCGATAGAAAGCAACAAATAGGATTCTTAGCTTCCGACAACTTCGAAGCGAAGACCATTCACCCTCCTAGTGGTTCGTCCATCAACGACTCATCCATCCCAAAAATTGTGCTAATGAAATCTGTTTGGTATATTTTAATTCATTGTGCTTCGAGAAGAACACTCAAATGACGTCCTTTGAGCTCAAGAATGCTTTGTGAATGAATGAAGTTTACCCACAAAGGCCATTTCCTGCGCATTTGCAGAAACACGTTTCCGAAATAAGAGCGGAGTAATTACATCTTTAATAAAAATCCATTGGACTTACTCTGGAAGCGACGATGAACCGCTGGCATTCATCCGAGGCATGAACCCAAGTTCAACTCTTTCAGTGCGAACCAGGCGATTCCCCTCTTGGTCAAAGGGAACTGAAATAACACTCGATATCATTAACCAAACACTAGAAATGCGCTGAATAGTTACCGATGAATAAGTAATAGCGCCCTCACGACGTGACCTCCGGGTTAAGGGTCAGATGATTTTTTTCTTCCACCACCTGCTGAAAAAGGACTTGCATATACATTACAGGGCACTTCCTCATAATTCTCTTCTCACACCTTGAGAGATTTCCCTTTTCGTCGGGTTCTGACACACGGGGTCCAATTGGTGGAGAATGGGAGATGCGATTCAACCTGAGGTCGAGTCATCTGGTTTGAGTTAATTCAGAAGTATTTGGAATATGTAGCTTATCATGGCACTGGGAACGCCGAACTTCAATATGTCATTTTGCTAGTGACTACGTTTCCCGTCATCACGATTTTGTTAGGATGAGGAGATCAAGATCTGGTCAGTTTTCTTCTAATGACGACGATATATCTCGTCCATTGAGGCTTAGTATGTTTTGCTAATGCCGATATACCTCGTCGAGACAACCACCAGGAGGATTAACATTTCAACAAGCGTTTCGAAGAAATGTCTCGTCGAAGGTCAAGCCAATTTTGCGCTAAGGACGAGAAATCTCGTCGAGATCAAACTGCCCAATTATTTTAAGAAGCAACGAAGATCTGGTGACAGTTTGGAACAGGTTTTTGCACTAGAGACTGAAGTTTTTGAACAATAAACCAGTATTAAAGTTAAAGCTTAAAAGGAGTCCAAATGACCCAAATGTCTTGAGGTTGGCGTGGAATTTAGAGAGTGCCAGTCTTCTCCCATCTGGTTCCAAATTACGAGACGTTGTCCTTGAATATGTCCCTGATCCCGACAGTCACTAATAGCACGCTTTTTTGCACCAGTATGACTCTATTATCTAGCAAAATAAAATTTCGCATGGATTGATGAAGCAAACCCCATGTTTGAGGAAGGACTGAATAGGTAATTAAGGGATACGGTGCCGTTATCATTCTCATCAATGAGGAGACTTCATAACAAAATCGGAAATATCTTGATGACATCACCGAAATCGGTGAACGAGATGACTCGTGAAAACCACATGGCGGGTTAATCAAGGAAGTTTCATGCAGTCATTTAGATGTTTTTCTAATTCGACGAAATGTCCATCAAAATCTTGCCTATTTTGAAAGACGAGATATATTGTGATTAAGAATTTATCAATGTTTTGAGGATGACGAGATTAAGATTGGGGTATTTTTTTTCTAATGACGACCCACTACCGCTAGTAACAAATTAGTGACCGGAAGGTTGCGAGTTCCAATCTCGGTCCTGCCAAAGACCTTCGTGTACACAAGAGCACGTTCAATGTATCGTGGCCTCAAATGTCCTCACGTTGGCGTGATGAGAATGTTTGGTGAGAGATGCCAGCTGAGGGTGTTCTCATCGCATGACTGTGATTGAAAATGACGGTGTTCTTTCCATTCGCGACTGATCCCGGACCGTCGCCAATAGCCCATTGTCGTGCTCCAATTCTATGTTAATTAACTACCCCTATTTCGAATGAGAATAACTGTTACATAATTGCATCATTGAAATTCGAACCTTCATTTATTTCAATGACAATAGTATTCTCCCTTTGCCATCATTTACCTCACTCAACCCATCTTTGAAGTGAAAGGAAACAAGAATGGATTCGAAGAAGCAACAAATGAAAGGATTTTAGCGATGTTCAGTGTTTCCTAATCCTAATTCCTACTCTGATAACATCAATCAAAGCATTTCCTTTTCTCTGGAGGTTTATGCGGGTGTGTGTGAGCTTGAATGCAGAATTCTATTTGATTTGGGGAAGCGGATGATGCGATTTTTGCTTTCATTCAATACTAATAGGAACAGATATTTCGATTATTTCATTACCTTAACCTGTCTTGCCAATAATCATATTTCTTCCCTTCTCTGGCCTTGAAGAGATTTATTTCTTACTTGAGCTCCTTCGAAATAATCTTTTGCTCCTGGTAAGTTTTCCGAATTTCTCATGAGGAGGTAAACTTCCGAAGGTAAGTAGGTATTCGACGTTAATTAAAACACCGTATTTTAATAAAATAAACGTCACACTGCAGCAACACAACGGTTTATTGGCGACGATCCGGTATCAGTCCCAAAGGGAAAGATTCGAGGACAACAACACGTAATTTTGAACCATGTTCAGATGACGAGACAACACCTGAGCTGGAAACTTGCACAGCACGAAAACGTGAGCAAACTTCTAGAGTGATGACATTCAAAACATTTCCATTAAGTACTTCATTTAACCCTCCAGGGGTTTCGACGAGATATGTCGTTCATCAAGATCTGACCATTTTTGTTCTTGACTAGATGTCCATCAAAATGTGACCATTTTTGCTAGGAACGACTTATCTTTTCGAGACAACCACCACAACTTTATGTAACATTAACGTGCTCCAGATTTTACTTCAGAGGTTCCAAATTAAACGTAGTTTTGAACGTAAGATTCTATCAGAAATTTAAAAAGACCTTTTCATCTCTATATTTTCGCATTGCATGAAGTTTTAATACTGAACATGTTGGACAGTCACGGAAACAAAAACAAATAATTTATTTCGAACACTATTCATACTAGAGCAATTTCAATTTATACTAGAGCAATTTCAATTCATACTAGAGCAATTTCAATTCATACTAGAGCAATTATCATTCAATAGGGAATAACGTCCTCTAGAAATTCTAATCCAAAACAATTGCATAATAAACTAGAATCGTGCCAAGAAAAAGAATTTGACCATTTGAATCATGCTATAGATAATCTGGCACGATACTATCTTGGCGCGATTCTAGTAACTTTCAAGATACAACTACTGTACTGGTCGTAGTCGGAATTCCTTCTTGGCGTGCTCAAGGTAAAACTATTGTACTGGTCGTAGTCGAAAGGTTAACCCTACTTTGATTCATTAACCTTTCGACTGTACAGCAGTTGCACCATGATCGCGCCAAGGGCTGTAACAGCAGTTGTACCTTGAAAATTATACGAACAACGAAAATTATTTCGATAGCCGTAGTCAAAAGAATTGTTATTTTCATGATGACATGATATACATTTTCATTTGGAATCGAAACAACACTGTCAAAATAAATAGAATTTTTTACCTAAAAAATAATAATTATTCTTTACACCGTATTTTCTTTAATCTGACGAAATATGAAGTTTAATGTTTTTATTTCTTTAATATTCATAAATCATGTAATCTATGAAAATATATTAATTTCTTATCGTAAAAACTGTTATATTAAAATGTTAATTCACGAACTTCATAGAAGAAATGAAATAAAAGGAAATGTTAATTGTTGCGAAAGAAAATTTAAAAATTGGTTATAAAGTAAAAATAGAATTTATAGATATAGTTGAAATATTTTCACAGTGAAAAAAATTCTATTTTGACACGCTACCATCTTTATATGTTGAAAATTCCTTAAAATTTAATTCTTGAATTTCATTCACCTCAGACAATCCAACTTAATTTTGTTAAACTCGTCTCAAGACTGAACGAAATATCAAAGCACTATTTGATTTATAGAGCTAATAAGTGAGCCCTAGAGTTGAATAAGCGAACAGACATATCAATAATTATCAATAAAAATTGAACACAGAAATGGAAGTTCTGTAAAAGATTACTTCCAAATCATATTGTAAGAATGGATTTATTTCATTCTTTATATAAATAGAACTACGATTTTTTATTACTATTTTTTAAGCTGTCAAGTTATAAAAAAATTTATTTTTAATTGCATAATTTATCCTAAATATAAGATATATATCAAGACAGTGAATACTATTAAATAAGAAAGGGATCGAAAATCTTTTTATCCAATAATTACTGCCATTTGAATTTTATAAGAAAGGAAAAGTATTCCCATTTCTTGTCACATAAGCATGGCCATTGAAGTCATTTCAATTGCTCCATAATTATTGAAAGACTTCTTTAAAACTGCTTCGATTAAGTTCCAATATTAAACACACTTATTTCTAAAGGTCGAAACACTAATATAGGACAAATATTCAACATTTTAACGAATTCTATGGTACTGGGACCTATTAACGAAAATTCCTCAAAATACTCTATGTTAATTCCGGCAAAGGAAAGAATATTTTTGTGTGTGAAATTAATACGAACATTCAAAAGGCTATATTTGTTTCAAATGTTGGAAAAAATGGATCACTTCCCGTAATTACGCTTATCTCATCTCCGTGATGTCACAGAATCAGGCCCCGTTTCTTCATAGTCAGAGATATCGGAGTAGTGGAGTGTTGCTTTTATCCCACAACACTCTTAACGAATCAATAACTACATGGATGGGTTCAGAGGATTCTTTCAATCTTTAGTCCTTATCTTCTAATCTAGTCCTTTCCTTCAAATAGAATCCGCTAGAAAGAGTCTGCTGGTCTTTTTCTTGAAATGAGATATTTTAGAATGATTCTGTTGGCTCAATCGTCACGATTGAATCCTTTGGAAAAATTCGGTTGGTCCTTTCCTTAAAATAGAATCCTTTAGAAAAATTCTGTTCATCCTTTCATTTGCACAGAATCCTTTGAAATTGTAATTCAAATGTTTATTTTCTTTGAAGTGAATCCTTTGGAAAGATTTGAATGTTATATTTACTCTAAATCCAATCCTTTGGAAAGATTTTAATGGTATCTTAAAATCGAGACGACTGCTTTCGAAAGATTCTATTGGTTATGAAGGTTCAAATCGTTTCGAAGTCATGCAGAGAAGACTTTGATGGAATTATGCGCGCGAACCCCTCCGAGGCTAAGTAGTACCTGAGGTAAACCCTGTCACAACGCTTACCTGTGTTTTCTTTTCAAGAAAAAAGTTGATGCTAATAGACACCTGTGAAAACCGGAATACTGCATTTGTATTCTATTTTGCAAGTACTGAGAAAGGTTTAAACCCTAGTTAGAATCGAGTGACACTTGCGATCTGTGATATGTTTAATGACAATCCTGAAACTAATTTTGTTTGGAATAACATTATCACAAATCTCAGAGGGTTAAATATATTGAATTTATAAAAAATAAAGCGTCTTGGTCTGGGGGAATGAGTGGGCACGCTTATTCTCACCCTAGAAAATGAGGAAAAGACTCTGTGGGCCATTCTCGACTTCCGAGTTTGTTTGGTCCGGAAATTTCGGTAACCCGAGGAACGGAATCGTCTGTGAAGTGCTAAAGAAACGTTCGGTTCGTATTCGAATTTCATTCTGTGCCGCGTGTGCAAACAACAGCCGCACCCAAGACACCTGTTGCCACCCAAGGCGGCACAGGTGCAGCCCGGGTGGATCTGCCACTGACGTCACCAAAATTCGTGAGGACCCCACCCGCACCCTTTTGTCATCTTCCAGGGTGGAGACGAGTTCGCCCTCACTTCCGTTACACTCGGTTACCGAGCCCTCTGCAGACGATCTCGTCTTCGAGTGGCTTCTTCACCCTGGACGTCTGGGTAGCTCAGTTTGAACGGATTTCTAAACGGCAATGACTTCAATGTCTTGACGTTGGCGTGGGGTGGAAGTTTGGGGAGTGGGGTGCCAGATCTCGACTTCGTCATCGGTTCAAGATGACGTGGAGTTGTCCTCGGATCTTTCTCTTCGGGTTTGTTGCTCCAGTGCGACGTTAATTTTAACTCCTTGAATCCCAAACGAACGAACCCTCCTCCAATTGTTTTCTGACTTGATAAGGAACGCTTATTTGTGGATGGGAAGGTCAAAGTAGGGAACTAAAAGCGGCCTTCTCATAAACTGCTTGTAATCAAAAGATATCTTTATAACTCAGTTCCAGCCTGCAGTCTTTCCTGCATGACTTCTAACCAGTTTTTCAAAGGATTCTATTTGATGGAGAAATAGAATATATCCCAAGATATCCTCTCTCTATTATAAGAAAATAGAATATTTTCTAAAGTTTTTATTTTAACTACCTGTAAAAATTTTCCAAGGCACTCTATTCGATAGAGATTAGCGGTACAATCTTTGAAACGGATTCTATTGTAAGGAGATTAGCAATAGAATATTTTCAAAGGATTATATTATGAGTAGATGAACAATAGAATCTTTCATAGGAACTTAAATCTAAGGAAATGATCAATAAAATTTTTCCAAGGGAATCGATTCTTAGAAAATGAACAGTAAAATCGTTTTAAATTATTCTATTCTAAAGGAAAGGAGCACTAAATCCTTACAATGGATTATGTTCTAAAAAATGAGCAATAGTATATTGGAATGAAATCAGTCTATTCCAGGAAAGTATTTGTAGAATATTTCCAAAGGATGTTATGATAAGGAAATGTAAGCAATAGAATCTTTCCAAAGGATTCCATTTGAAGAAAATGAGCTTTATAATCTTTACAAGGGATTCCATTCAAAGGAAATGCGCTCTAAGATCATTTCAACTTATTCTATTCTAAACGAAAGGAGCAATAGAATATTCCCAAAGGGTTCTGATCTAAGGGATGGACCAATAGGATCTTTTCAGAGGATTCTTTCATTCCGATTGGGCCAGTGGGTATTCATTCCAATGAAATGACCAATAAAATCCAAAGGTAGTTTCAAAAGGATATGACACTCACTGGAACAACACAACAAACTATCGGCGATAATCCATCCACGTTATTTGGAAGCACGCTCAGGTAACTCTTAAAAATTCCACGTCAATGTTTACAGATTTGACGTGCACCAACAGTTGATGACGATGGTCTTTGACTGGAACTCTCCTGTTGCTAATCCGTTTCTCTTCCAACTGAACTATCGCATCGATTCCAAAGGAAATAATTAATTGACGTCACACTGGAGCATCACAACGGGCTATTGAGAAGGGTTCCATTCCAAGTAAAATTGTTCTACTCTATAGGAAAGGACCAATATAATTTTTTCCATGGATTCTGTTCGACAGAATGGGCCAATGGATTCATTCCAAAAGATTGTATTGCAAGGAAAGAACCTATGAAATCTTTACATAGGGTTCTACTTTTACAGAAACGTTATTTAGTCTTAGTATGTTGTGGGGTGAAAGAAATACTACATCATTCCGAAATCTTAAGCGAATTGAAATTTCGGTAGTAAGGTCAAGTATTTTCACAGCTTTCATTGGCTGTAGATCTTCGCACTGCATGCTTGTAAGAAACCTCTTTCCCATCGGAGGTCGCCCGCGTGACGTAATTACACGGCCGAAAGTAGTCGTTTCCACACGCCGTTCCTGGGGTGATGGACGACCCACTGCTACGATTGCATTGGTCACTCTTAACGAATGCTAATGCTCCATTCGGAGTGATCAATGACCGCACCAGTGCAATACCGCAACGAATGAAATCGCTTTGGATTATGTATGGGATGAATCTCCGTGAACGTGCATGGGATCAGTTCCATTATCACTTACTGGACGTGTATCAGACCGATAGTTTCATTTATTAAATCTGCTTAAAGGAAATGTGGAATGGTAGTGATGAAGCATCTGTACGTGTCTTACGCACTGCCGCATGGCGCTTGTTCCCGCTTGTGTTATTTTACTACAATGTATCATCGATGGAAATGACTGGGAACAATTCTTTCACGACTTACACGATGTAGTACTTAAGTGCTGGGTAGAGCTTACCTTGCTTGGCACTGAATCGCCTTATTTTGAGATCCAAGGTTTTTTAAGTTTTGAATCTCAGAGCGGGGATGACTGTACATCTTTGTGTAATTTCCTTGTGTCTTTGGTATAATCTCCCGGCACTCCGGCCTTAAACACTTGTAAGTAGGCTGGGTCAAAAAAGGAGGAATGTTTGACTCAGTCCTAAATGACCACCTTAATGGTACTAACTTGTTATCATTGCCATGTGCCCTATGGGCAATATGTATTTAAGTATCGTCGCACTGGAGCAACACGACGGGCTAGTGGCGACGATCTACACTCTCGAAAAGATCCGATGACGAAATTTTGAGCCACGGTCAGATTTCGAGGTCACACCTGAGAGGGCATCCCACTCTCCAAACCTCCACGCCACACTAACTGGAGGACATTTGAGGTAACGACAAATTTACGTGATCCAGCCCACTTTGTACACGACGGTTTTTGGTTCGAATCTAACTCGTAACCCTCCGGTTGATAACCGGGCTAACGCGACCCGATGGGAAAAAGAGTGGGCTGGAAAATTATTTCTTCAAAATTATAACTTAAGTTCTGTCTAAAGTTGTCACTGACCTTAAATTCTGTTTGAAGCTATCCCAATATAAAATTTTGCAAAAATTTGCCCTTAACTAACGTTCTGTCGAAAGTTTTTTGACTAAAAATTCCCTTGAAAGTCGTCCCTGTCAAAAGTTAGCCAACGTTGTACTGGTTATAAATGGTTACTCGTATTATACGAGGGTCGTTTGGAAAGTAATACCCGTTTGAGCCTCCGCACCACTGTGACAATGGAAGGTGCACCGGTCAATGGTCTGCCAGCTGTTTACTGATTTATATCGCATTATAACGGTTTTTGTTGTTTTGATAAGCAAATAAAATGTCCAAGAAAATTGAGCCAAATGGTATCCTATTTTAAACGCAAAAAATGTGCAACCAAGTGAAATTTATCATCAAATCAAAGTAGTGTATGGTGTTGTGATGGATGAATCATGTTTGCATCGTTTGTGGCGAAATTTTAAGTAGCGAAGAGAGAGCGTACATGATGAGGATGTCAATACGGATGAGCTTGTCAAGTCTGTCGACAAAGTCAGCAAACAAGATCGTCGTGTGACTTTGGATCAAGTTCATGATAAATTTCACATGTGTCTCTCGCACTATCATTTACAAAGTGTTAACACATCCCCTCAAATTCAGAAAAATTTGCAAGAAACATTTGTCACGCATGCTCTATGACAACCACAAAATCAAGCGAATGGCTGCAGCGTTAAGCTTTTTGGTGCGCTACTCAAATGAAGGAGATGAGTGTCTTTCTCATATTGTTACAGGAGATGAAACTTGGAATTGTTATGCACCTGAAAACTAACGTCAGTCTATGGCGTGGAATCGTTCACCATCCAGGTCTAAAAAGGTTTAAACACAGAATCTTGACTCGCAAACTCATGGCTACGGTCTTTATAAGAACGTCACTGAATATTGCTTATTGAGTTAATGCTATGAGTTTAACGATGCATAACTGTGAGACATTAAAGAAGCAACGGCGTGAAATTCAGAATCGTTGTCTAATGGCCTTTTGCGTGATAACGCAGGCCTCACGGAGCTGCGAAAACGCTACAGTTGAACAACACATTTTATTGGGAAATTCGTGACCCCCTAGAGCCCAGACATAGCCCTCAGTGAATTTCATTAGCGGAGCCTGCAATTCTGATGGTTGCGATATCGGCGCTTAGACCTGGCTAAAGACCGTCGTGTTCGCTAATGGTGGCTGGGGCACGTTAAATAGGTCGTGGTCACAAAGTTCCCATACCAAATCAATACCTCTGGGGGTACCTGATCAGGGGGTTATCGGCCTCTGATTGGGATCAAAATTACGATATGTGTGAGTGAATGGATGTGTGAAAGGGACCTTCCTGTAAAACGGATGTGTCATGTATGAAGAAGTCCAACCCTCCGGGGCAATGGCACCCCCAATTGGGCCATATATGGCCCGCACGACGAAAACAACAGTGAATTTCATTGGTTCCCAAAACTTAAAGAGTGGCAACACGTGAGTACGAAACCAATACTGTTCTTACGTACAATTGATGCTTGATTTGAGGAAATATTTCATTCTCTGGCAAAAAAGTATTGTCAGTGTAGAATTGGTTAACTATGAAGCTGAACGATATCCCACATATTTCAAAGCTTTTGCTTTCCACTTCCACAAATAAAATAAAATTACTGCACGAATTCTTATTCGGCTCCCCAGGCGATCGAGGTA
Organism: Metellina segmentata; assembly: GCA_947359465.1. NCBI lineage: Eukaryota > Metazoa > Arthropoda > Arachnida > Araneae > Tetragnathidae > Metellina > Metellina segmentata. The sequence continues at coordinate 7,557,396 of OX375872.1, forward strand.
ATAGAAATAGAATAAAAATTTTGAAAGATTTGATGCCGAACTGGACTTCGAAGATTTAAAAACCCGTGTATTAGATTCTTTAACTTTAAAATACCTTATAATTGTAGGCAATCTGATTTCTGGTCATCTTTAATCAGATTGCAGAGCTATCAAACATATTTATGATGCGCTAACAGATTTTTCCTTTCTTAATAGCCAGCTAAGCGATAACAGCTCCGATTCTGAAACAGAAATGCACACTTCGCCCACGTAAAGGCAAAGTTCCACTCCGCACACTTTAATGCAGTGGTCCCCAACCTCCGGGCCGCGGACCGGTCCGTGGATCAAATGGTACCGGGCCGCCCAAGGAACATTAAATTATTTCCATTTTATTTACTGTGGTGTATTTCTCTCGTGTTTGTGCGGTTCTTATTTATGAAATGTCCACTCAAATTAGGAGGCGGTAAATCATAACTTGAAATTTGTTCTGTTACTAGAGCTTCAACTATGATTTCTGAATTCTGTATGTCTCTATTTTCCAATTTTGACAAATGTGACAGCTGTTTTCAAGTTGGCAGACAAAGTAGCTGCATTTAAAGCCAAACTGAAGTTGTGGGGACGGTGCGTGAACAGAGGCATTTTGGACATGTTTCAGACATTAGCGGGGATTTTAGGCGAGACTGAGCCTAAACATTCATTCTCCCAGTTGGTGCACGATCGCCTGTCTTTGCTTTTAAAAGAGTTTGATCGCTACTTCCCAACCACAAAAGACCCACGAGCTAGTAAGGAAAGGATCCGAAACCCATTTGTCAACAAATCAGGCGAATCTAGCATGTATGTGCAAGAAGATCAACTGCTGGAGATTGTAAATGAAGGCGGCCTTAAAACTACGTTAGATCTAACAACTGTATTTTATGGTGTAACTGTATTTTATTTTGAAGGCATGTTTAAATGCAATTAAATTAAAATTATTAAATCAAGACAATCTAAAATATGAACAATCAACGTTCCCCCCTTCAGCGGGCCGCGTTAAAATTATCAAACGATGATCCGGTCCGCGGCGATAAAAAGGTTGGGGAGCACTGCTTTAATGAATACTCATGACTCATTCAAAACATAACGGACTCAACGTAGACAAAACTTTTCCTTGCCACCAGAAACGCGCGAGTTGAATAATCCCTTTTCGACAAGGAATAATGAAATTTATGAGTCATCTCAGTCGATGAAACAAATCAATATTCGGATGTCAATGTAAAAGCGCCTGTCTTTCAAAATTGTTTTAATTTCTCACTGATGGATTTGACTGATACAATCCGCGTATTTAACGGTCTCGATAACTTTCCGATTGAGGAATATTTAAATGAAGTGGAACAGACATTTGCATTCTATGGTGTAGTCGCCGATCAACATAAACTTTTGCTGATTTTCAAAACATTAGCTAATTCGGCTAAGTTATTTGTTCAAAAGAAAAAATTTGCTTCAAACTCTGACGTTTTAAAATCTCATTTCATTGAAGTATTTAGTAACAAAATAAGTTCTATACAAGATCATCAATTGTTGAGTGCTCGTAAATTAAAGCCAAATTAATCTCTTCGAATATCTTATAACGATGCGTGAATTAGGCAGTCGTAGTAACATAGATGACCTTTCTCTGATAGAATATGTCCTTAATGGTATACCAGGTAATCATAATAAGGTTCTTCTCCATAGCTGTACGCATATGAGTGAATTTGAACAGAAATTGAAAATTTATGATTAAATAATAGCATGTAAACAAACGAAGGATTTTACTGAACATTACAACAGATCAAACGATTCCCGTCATAGATCTGGGGATACACATAAGTCAGAACAATTAAGTGGTCATCGTGCATTTTCTGAGCCACAAAACCCCACAATAACCTGCTATAATTGTGGTGTGGTTGGACATCCCAGTTTTGACTGTGTACACAAGAATAGGGGTCCAAAATGTTTTAGGTGTGGGAAGGTCTAAAAAACTGCACCAAACACATTTAATCCAGGCATTCAACATGTAACTTACAGCATTCCATCTAACCCAATTTCCATTAATATTTCAGTCATGATTTTTGATGTGACACTAAAGGAGCTCGTTGATAGTGGGTCTCAAGCTACATTACTCAACCAGAGCACTCACCAGTTAATTGGATCACCAGCCCTGCAACTATCTCAAGCAGGTATGGGTGGTACAAAAATGTATCCGATTGGCTTTTTTGATGAAAACATACAGAGTGAGGACAGTACTTTTCACACTAAAATTAATGTAATTCCAAATGAATTTATTTCTCCTAATTATATCATAGATTTTGACTGCGTTAAACAAGGTAATTTTTACATTGGGAAAAATGGAGTAACGTCTGATTAAAGATGAACAGATCTTTTTAGTGAACATTATAAATGCTCTTTATGATGAAACGGACATTGTTGATCTTTCACATATGTCGAACAAAAAACAACGCAACGAAATTAAACAGATAATTACTAATTACAAACCAACTAAGAGTAATACAATTAAGTTGGAAATGTCTATTGTGTTTATTATCAAACTTGTATGTCAACGTCGACGTAGGTTACCGCTTTCAGAACAACAGACTGTTCATAGGCAAGTCGACGAATGGTTAAAAGACGGCATAGTTCAACCCAGTAGTTCAGAGTATGCCGATTATGTATTGATTTTGTGCGTTAAACAAAAAATAATACGCGACAGACACCCATTACCTTTAATCGATGACATAATCGATCGTCAAGAATACGCTTTTTCATGTACCTATATAGCAGACTTTGAATTAGTACATCGTCCTGGTAAGCGTATTTCCCATTCCTCTCAGCAGAAATCCTACCATGTTTATACAACAAGACGACATTGCACACAAAATAATATCAGCACAATCTAAAAATAATATCAGCACAAGGCATGAAAACTGCTATTGAAATGACGTCCGTACCGAATTATTTACTCAAAAACGATGCTTTGCAAAGATTAGATAACAATCAGGAACTTCTGGTAGTCAACGCAAATTGAACTAATTCAAAAGGTCCATTCCCAAGATCACTTTGCAGCTGCCAAAACGGCCGAACTGGTCGCCAAAGACTTTTAGATACCCGATTTGCGTAAATTAGCCCACACGATAGTTACAAATTGTGTTACATATATACTTTCCTCCCATAAATAAGGAAAACCTGAAGGTTTATTACACCCCATATATAAAGGAGATGTCCCACTAGACACATTCCATTTGGATCATTTAGGTCCTCCACAAATAAGCAATATAATTATATTTTCACTGTAGTTGACGCGTTTTCAAAATTTGTGTGGATTTTCCCAGTAAAAAGTACATTATATTCAGAAGTTCTCGACTAACTCTCAATACTGCAAGCAACATTCGGTAATCCTCGTCGTATGAGGTAGTGTCTTTACATCGAACTATTTCTCTGACTTTTTCAAAAATGAGAAAATTGAGCTAATCTCTACTGGTATGCCAAAGGGTAACGGGAAAATCGAACGACTTCATGGTATTCATATCCCTGTTCAAACGAAACTGTCCATTGTGGAACCAGCTAAATGGTTCAAAAAATGGTCAGTAAAGAGATTCATCAACAAAACTATTTCTTCCATTTCTTCCCCCATTTGAACTCATGATTGAGACAAAAATGCGTTATTCTGACGATATCAATATCAGTGCACTCATGGACGCTGAATACAAGACCAGAGACAAGTCCTCAGACAACACCAGACAGTGCTTACGCGAGCAAGCGCGTAACAACATTGCAAATCTGCAAGAACGTTCCAAAAAATAATATGACCGACGCCACAAGTTGGCCAAAACGTACACAGTGCGTGACAGAGTTGTCATTCAACGCACTCAATTTGGTAGTGGTCTCAATTTGCGATCACGATACTTCGGCTCATATAGATCACTGCTGTTAAGCCACATAACGGGTACGAAGTTCGCAAGGTGGGACAACATTACGGTCCGAACTTCACTACAACAGTTGTAGACCTCATGAAACCATGATCCACCATGTGAATCCCATTGCTAAACGTTTAATATTTTTTGTTACACTCATTTCATTGTTCGTCGTGATCCTTTCCTGTACCCCAGGTACCTCTAGGTGGTCATCAATTGGTGGCTGGCGAATGACGTATTGAGCAATGCAGACGACGACTCATCCTGTGTGAACCAGCAGACGGCTGTTCATCACCAGATGAAACCCAGCATCACCCTTCAGCCACCTTGATATCAACAGCTCCTTGACTATACAGCCTATGCTGCCCTCCTGTCCTGGATTCCTACATGTTCTTGTCCAAAACCCTCCTGATGTTCCAGATGTCCTCTTCATTTCCAGCCACATCAGTCCGTCACGACGCACGAGTGTTGGGGAAGTAGAATCCTCGCCTTAAGGCTGGTTTACGATTCTGCGTATGTGCAACTGCGTATGCTCCGCCTTAACGCATACGCGGAGGATAGTCGTTTACAGTTTTGCGTATGGGCTTGCGTCGGAACGAGAAATCCAGCTTTCGATTATGCACACTAGATGGCGTGTTTACTTTTCGCGCGCTTTCTTGATCCATTTCAGTATTTTTTTACGAGCGTTTTTTTTTCTACCGTCTTATGTTTACTTTAACCAATTTTGAGAACCGTTGGTTTTTTTTTCTTTTTCCACGGGAGACATTTTTGTAGGTACTTGAGAACATTGCGAAATTAACATCACTTTGGAAACTTTTAACTCCGAACAAAACCAAAATTAGAATAAACAAGTAAATCTCGATTTCTAAAAAATATTGTACCGATTGTGAATACTCAGATAAATCAACATTAAACTATTTTCTTTCCAAAACAACTATCTACTTTAAACTGAGACTATATATAAGTGTTAAATTTAATCAGAGCATTAAAAACCAAAATGAAATGAAGTTACATGAATAATTTGTTTTAAAATCTTTTTACTTTTGAAGCCTTTTATGTGAGATTGAAGGAAAACACGAAATTTGATATCTGATGAGGGTTTCTAGTTATTGAAATGTAGATAAATATATCTTCGATTTACTCATTATCAGGGTGTCAAGATTTAAATCATGATTTTAATCAAATGATTTTTTTTAATTCACTGATTTGAATCACAACAAATCACAAATTTTTTATAACTAAGTAAATACACCATAGAAGTTGTAAAACGCTTTAATGTTTCTGTACTCATGGTGATTTCAGCATTAATGGCTACACTAAGCTCAGAGAGAACTGGGTCAATTAATGCATATTATAAAAGATTGCAATAGCCAGTTGTAACATATTAGAATATACTATATACTGGAAACAGTAATGTAAACACACATGCCATCATAAATCTAAATGCCAGGAAGAGTAACGTATAAACATTCCTGATTAACAGCACTCATTTTTTAACACTCAAAAGTATGTATGCAACACAGTTTGATTCAAAATTATAAACTAAAGGGTAGTTTACTAAAGAGAAAGAGGCTAAATTACTTCCTACTAGTGTTTTTTTTTAGGTATTTGTCAGTTAGCTTATTTTTTTGGTGTGCAATAGATTAAAGAGTAAAAATATACATTTTCACACACACAGCCATTAACATGTCAGCAGGAAGAAGCAGCCTACAGAAATTTAAAAAATCTGATTTTTTTACACCCTGCTCATTATATTTAATCCAGCCAACCACCGAACAAAAATTTAGTTGTCCATACAAACCTCATTTTCCTGAAAATTTGTATCATCTTTTGTAAAATCTACAAATTTTTTTTCACATTAAACAGAATAAAGTAAGCTTTAATGAATTGGAGTATGTATATTTTATCATTGGGTTGGTGCTATAAATTCAAATTGTCAGCATTCCATTTCTGCCCAAGATTTTTTTAAACTTGAACAAAACACACCTTGAATGTTGGGAAGTATTGAATTTTTAGTCAGCGAAACATTTTCCAATGATATATTCTGTAGTTAATTTAGTTTCAATTGAAATGTTATTTTGTACTGAGGGTTTGAATATGTTTCTTGTGTCAACTCACTACAATAGGAAAATTACTGTGTTTCTCATATTTCAAGAAATTAATTTATGCATACTACACATGTATGTGGTAACCATGTTCTTTTAATCATTTAGATTTAGTTTACCATGTCCTCTCTTTTATGATTTGTGTGTCTTGCATATTCAATCTTATAAGCATTGTTAAATACTTAGTACTAGTCAGGCTGCGCCAGCTAGCGCTTGGCAGTGTGTAATAGTGCTTTTTAAACTTTTTTACACACCGTAATTAAACCTGTTTTGATTTGTATATTTTATTCATTTTTGTGAAACAATTCTTTAAATCATTGCATATTCAATCAAATATTTAAGCAAAGTTGGCCGAAATGTACATATACCGCTACGAAATTACCAGCGTCTAGATATTTTGCAGGAAATAGACATATCATTAAAATCTAACTCCTAAATAATATTTCTGCAACATGTAATATACCGGAACACATAATGCAAACAAAAATAAAATTCCAATCCTTGAAAAAATGCTAAATTCTGAAAAAAAAAACACGTACGTATCTTTTCAAACGTGTTGAATTTCGACTTCCTGATTATATTTATTGTGAAATAGAATAATGCTACAAAAGACTTTTCAACGATATTGACAAAGACAATAATGATTTATTAACAAAAATAACACATTTATAATACTTGGGAATCCTCCAATATGTCGGCAACATCTCGCAGTCAACTCAAATACCCAAACACGGAATTCTAAATCAAATTAAAAAAGTAAACATTAATTCTGACGCGTGGCCCGATACCGGGTAGCAAAATTACGTTTACATCAAAGGAAGAAATAAAAAGTAAGTTCAAACATAAATATTACAATTTAATTCCTTCTTTTTAATAGAAATTGACCTCGGCTATTTGAAAACAGCAATAATTCAAAATATCTGGGTTATTTTATATATGTTGATTGTTGCCATTCGACGATACACAAATAACGTCGATTTCGGGTCCACGTACGTTAGTGTTTTATATATATAGATAGTTTAAATATATAAGATAATAAGCACAAGAACAATGCAATTGACTATTTCATATAAACTTCCTATTAAGATATTCAAAGAAAATTTAAGTTACTTATGTTTAATATTATACTTGGATTGAATGCCGTTCACTGAGCAAATAATTTCAATTTATAAAATGGATAGGTGGCAAAATACAAGTGAAGTAAACACAGATGAGAATAATTAATTTATAATAAATGTAATATGATGCATGTAATGTGTTATTTTAAATATTTACCTGAAACATTAAGAAATAATTAGTAAGCAAATATAATTTCACTTTATTTAATTTAAGTATTGAAAAAAAATTATTTTATTCTTTTTCTGCATTTGTGACTCAAAATTATATTAAATACAAAACTTGTAAATTTTAAAATGAAACTAGTACTAAAGATTATGAATAATAAAATGTACACACAAGAAATTCTTAGCATTAAATTTATTTAATTATAAATCTATCAATATAAGCAAGGGTGCAATTGTATACAGTCGAATTATGCCCATGGAGTTTACAAAACTATCATGTAGCTCAAGTGTATTCTTTTGCCATTGACAGAGCAACTGATATCTTTCAGAAGTTAGCTTCTTTCTCTTCTTTAGAGAATAATGTCTGAAATATAAAATGAAATAAACAAAATGCAAACTATATAACCACTGGTCATGAAATTCATCTTATGGATACTAATTTTTTGATATATGGTATTAAACATGAAATCACACTGTAAGTTAACTTTCGACTTTCTGAATAACTCAAAAAGAAATTTTATTAAACTGGGAGTGGAGTATGTTTTATATTCAACTAATAACCACTATCTCAGCCTAAGCCATTCGGTGTATCGCCTTGTAATTTTGAACCATGGTCAGATGACGAGGCAACATCAGAGCTGGCACCCCACTCTCCGAACTTCTACACCAACCAAACGTGAGGACTTTCAGCCACGACAGCTTTAAGGTACATCAGCCACCTCTACACTATACGTTTTAAATAACTTACAACACTAACTTAAAACAGTTTTACCCAATATATTGATTATTATCCTGGTGTAATAAGATTATAAAAACTTACATAGCAACACTTTAAAAACTGAATTAATCAACATTTAGTTTTATATCACTTTTAACATGGAAAGTACATTGTTTTTCAAATTTGAGATAGAAATTTTACAGAAGAATCAATTGCGGTTACTGTGTCTTGATTTGATGGGTATTCAAGGATGTTTCAAAATTTCACACAATCACTCGCTGAAAGCAGAGCTTTTAAGGAGTTACATGTAAATCTAGACACATTGCCGGAGTAGATGAAAAATTATGATACTGACTACTCACAATATATAGTTGTCACCTAAGGTAAAATATTAAATGTATTGAGGGGGGGGGGGGGGGGGAAGCAGAGTATAGTAATTAACCTTGTAAACATACATAGAAATGTTTTCTCATAAACAGATATACATCAAATGCATTGCAACTAAGCATGAATAAAATAACACTAGTTTTGAATTACAAACATAAATATTATAAAAATGTTAAGTTATAAAAGATTATTTTACATAGTGTTATTACTTTATAAACGTATTTTTCGTGTCCCTTATCTCCGGAACAGTTTTTGGCACCACTCTTTTATAGGCATAACTTTTCATGTTCTTCGAACATTGCCAACTTCTCAGAAAGTGACTGATCTTGTGACAAAGTAGAATATTGCCAGCGTTTCCATACAAGAATCTCACACTTTATGCATTTACAGTAGAAAACGGTACTAAATTTTGTGTTTTTTTTTAGACACGACAAATTTTAAATATTACCAGAATTATTTAAACAAACCATATTTTAAGAAAATAATGAGTGACCTTTTGTAAGAGAACTGCTCAGTATTGCAGCATCTTCTGTCTTGCTACAGCATTTCCATTGAACATCTGTCCCTGGATGTACTTTCATCACTTAAATGAAGTTTGATATTATTCTGCAAAAAAAAATTTCAACCAATTAGTTGACACAGGAATTAAAATTCAAAATTTTTAAGGTTTCTCCAAATATGTGCTGTTTGCACCAGAAGCGTCATCTGTTGGAAAGGTTTCAACTGTTGGTGTGTTCTTGAGAAGCCATGGAGCGGTTTCAGCTCTCAGAGTAAGAAACAAATAAGCTACAGTCCAAATGAGGTGTTCTTCCTTGTGTTAAGCATCAGGAAGTTTATTTTGTGAAAAGCGGGTTCGAGAACCAAAACCTAACCTATCATGTGAATACATGTACTTTCTTTGACTTGCAAGGGTAGTGGATTTCAAGTGAGCCCATTACATTTGGTAGTTTGCAGCGGCATAATTTCCTTTGATTTTATTGCTTTCGACAAAGAAATCCCTCTTGATGCCATTTGTACTGATACAAATCCACCACAAGAAAATTGATAATACATTTTACTTGGAAGGTACTTTTCGGTTAACTGGTTTTTAGTCATAATTGTGCGGTAAAGCTTTCAAAAGTGGAAATTTGTTGGTATTTGTTGCAGTCTCGTTCTTCCAGTGCAGAGGCTATTCGGGCTGTGAATCGAAATAATGCTTTCGTTGGCTGTGCCGGTCTGTTCAACAAAACCTTTGAATGCAGAAAAAAGACAAAAAAAAAATGTGGCAAAAGAAAGTATAATTTAATCTGACTAAACCAAGAAATTTTCAGTCTTTGTTGAAAGCCTATGTATAGGGGTTGTCATAAGACTTGAACTAAAACCAAAAAACTATCAGTAGAAAAATTAATGAAGATAATTCTGTTTAAAGTAGCGAACTGAAGGATTTTGGTCATCAAACACTATCACTAGGAAAACTGAAAACAAATCTCAGGGTTTGGTTAGGTTTCAACGGTGCAAGGGCCATATTTGGCTGCACCGTTAAATGCGCTGTGAATGCATGTCAAGTAATGTACATACACAAAGGTTTTACTGAAACCAAAGAGGGAAATACACTGAGGGAGAAATAGAACCTATGCTGCCTACAACTGGCAGGTAGCTAACTGTGGGTAAAGCCTCCGAGAAACGAAGGCACCTCAATCTCAGGGAAAGAACATTTGCACATAAAAAAACAGATGAAGTTTTTTGTACATTTCCTCTTAACTAAGCACTTTAGTAGAAGTTCAAGTGTTGTGTTTTGTGAGGTTGGGAAAGTAACAATTATTGGTCAAAAGAGGAGGTGGAATGGAATAATTAAACAACAAAAGTTTCCTACATTCACAAATGTTTACGACCACAATAGTTTCAGTTATAAAAAATAAACAGCTATTTCTATCGCTCACTTTAATTTGCCAATAAACTTAAAAATCGCTCATAAACGTTGAAATAAAAGCTACACAACAAATCAACTTCGAAAACAATTTTTCACTAGCATAAACTAAGAGGTTTTATTATTTCGGATGAAACTAGATAAACAAAATATAGACATATTGCAATGCAAATTAAAGATTAGTGTAAATACATGTACTTACAAGGAATTCCCAAGGCCTTTGCAACAGCTGTCCGTCTCTTTCGAAGTCAAATTCGTACATAACGCATGCCCAGTGTTTTATAATGTTTTTTAAACTTCCACAGTCAGCATTCAGCAACTCGCTAACAAGTTCGGTAATGGCGATGTTTAGTTTATTACTCGATTGAATCAAAACATTAGATGCTGATTTTGATTCGTCAAAGTAGTCGCGTTTGCTTGCGTATGTGCGTCGAGAGTTGGATCTGATGAAGTATAGAATTTGGACCTTGCGTTGCTCTGCAGAGAGGCTGCGTGATCCCGCCCATCTGTCAATCACGTGGTTCTCCTCTATCATTGGTTCGACGCAACCGACGCAGTTGGACATACGCAGAATCGTAAACTGGCCCTTAACCTCAATCGCCTAACTGTGAACTCCCGTTCAATCACATCGCTACCTGCGCGATCATCTCCAGAAGAAAGAACGGTGTCTTTGGATGATGACGTTCGTGTGGTGACCCCCTTAACAATCAAATATCCTGTAAAAAAAAATATATATATATAATAATAAAAATAAAAAAAAATAAAAAATAAAAAAAATTATATATATATATATATATATATTGTTTTAGGTATTGTATAATTTTTTGTATTGTAATTGTGTTGTATAATTTTAATATAATTTTTATTTTAAAATTTTCACGGAACATGGATTTTTTATATTTTGTTGTTAATTTCTTCTAGAAAACATATTTTATGGTCGAGAAAATATTATGCTTAAAATTTTATTTTTATAAAAATGATATAAAAAGTATAAAAAAGACAACCAAAAATACCAAAACGTCACATTTAAAAAAAAGGTTTTTGATTTAAAAAAGTGAACATCTTAATAAAACATTGAATTAGGTATTGAACTGCAGTCATTGCATTGTTATCTTTCCATTTATTGAGGATTGAATGTCAATTGTACCAGAAAAATGAACTGAAAAAAAGAGCAAAATGCAAAAGGAAATCAAATTTACATCCTGCTTAACTTTTGAACTGCATATTTCTTACTAAACTCGTTTTCCATAATATAAATAAAATATTTCAAAATAACTTAATGGATGCATTCTGAGGTATTGAGTTTTACAACGCTTAGCAAAACTGGCATTGAAGCTAAAAACAAAATCCACTCGAAATACCTCTTCAACTGCACATTCCTTCAAAAAGCACCTGAAGAAAAAACTGTTGCGAGATCCCCAGAGGCCGAGGTTGGAAGAGTAACGGACTAGCAATCGGAGGGTTCAAATACAACCCAAGACCGTTGTGTATAAACATTAAATCTGTCGGGGCTTCAAACGGTAGCGTGGTGTGAAAGTTAGGAGCTCAGGTGTAGTTCTTGTCATTTGACCATGGTTCCAAATGACGAGGCTTTGTCCGTGGATCTTCGGGTTTCTGTTTGTTGATCCAGCATCGCATCATTTATACCACATTGCAACTAGAATGGTGCGGATATGGGTAGTAATCAAGGTCTTTTTCATGGGACGGAAGGTTTTTTTGGTATTTGAATTAAGGAAAAGAAGGAAAGATCCCAGGACAGATGACTCCAAGCCAAAGTTCTCCCTCTTGAATTGCCCTCTTTGTACACGACGGTCCTTGTTTGCATTTGAACCCTTCAACTGTTGACCAGTGACGCCTTCTAGCGAGACTGGTGCTATGAAACTATGGCTCTTACGCCATAGAACGTCGAAACAATCGAACAATTCAAGTTGGCGCTTCTGCTGCTAACTATGCATTGTATTCCCTACAACTTTGGTAATTTGGTAATTTTTAGTTAACGTCGTACTAGAGCAACACAACGGGCTATTGACGACGGTCCGGGATCAGTCCCTTAAGGGAAAGATCCGAGGACAACACCTCGTAATTTTGAACCACGGTCAGATGACGAAGCAACACCTGAGCTGGCACCCCACTCTCCAAACTTCCACGCCAACCCAACTCTACAACTTTGGAATCCAAATTCTAATTTTCCACTTTCCTGGGGAATGATCCCTAACCAATAGTCCGTTGCTTTGCTCCAGTTCGACGTTAATTAACTACGTTCACCTTCCTAGTAGAATGCAATCGAACAAATCATTCGATACAACTCAAATGATTCCGATACGGTTATTAGCGAAGGGTTATCTGGCGACCCAAACAAGCCTTCCTGGTGTTCTCCAGTCAAATTTAAGGAGACTGGTGTTATCGATAACTGGAAGCAATGCTTCAATTTATTATCTTCACTCACTCAGTTCTCCTAATTATTTGAAGCTTGGATTGAGCTTTCTACTGCGAGATTACGGCTTTAATTAATGAGCATTTTTCCCTTGTTCGCGATACGCTGAGAAAGATGACTTTTCGGATGCAGTTTCAATTTCTTGTCTCAGGCCCTAAAAAAGAAAAAGTTCGAATCCAACCCAAGACAGTCGTGTAGGAAGGGGGCAAGTTAAATCTCGAACTTTGGGACCAGCTCCAAATCACATGTTGCATCTTTCCCTTCTTGATCCAATCTTTTCAGAGGATTGTTTTCTATAGAAATGATCCGAGGAGTTTCTGCAACACGACTTTCTTTTACATCTTTCGTTATCGATATTGAGTCATTATTTGTGCAATTGAAATAAATCCTAGTGATTGAAATAATGCAGGAATTGACGCACAATTAAGCTGTATCTCGATTGCTGTGCAAAAAGAAATAGGGACCAACTGACGTTTATTGCGCGCTAGAAATACACCATTTGGGTGGTCAAAAGGTGACATGAAATGACAGTTGATTAAGACGCACAACTTAAAAAACGTCTGACTGTATTTGAAGGAAGTCCTACATAGGTGTCATGGTAACGGAACCAAAAGGCTTGATTTCTTTTGTTGTACAGTATTTTCTAGATTGTGGAAAACTATATTGTACTGTATATGCTCTCGATTTCTCCAACTGAAAAACGGAGGTAAGTAGTTAATGAGCGCCGCGCTGGAGCAACTGCGGGGTTAATTCCGCAGCTGTGCAGTTGCGGAATTAATGGTGTTGCTCCATTAATCCCGCAGTTGTGTTGACATCTAACTCGTAATTTTAAATCAACGTCAGATGATTCTCCCAAAACAACCAACAGGAGGATCTGATCGGTTTGGCTCATGACTTTTTCCAGACAACCACCGGGGGGTTCAAAGCCAAAACTGATTCGACATTGGGGACCTGAAGGTTGGTAGGTCTAACGTCGCACTGGAGCAAGCTATTGGTCCAATATCACACCCGAGGGTAAATATTCGAGGACACCGCGTAATTTTGAAACTCGGTCAGATGACGGGATCCTACCTGAACTGGCACCCCACTCTCCTAACGTTCCCATGACTGCAACGTGAGGGCATTTTGAGACCACGACAGATTTAACGTATCCCCTTTGTAAGGTCTTTGGTTGTATCTGAACCCTCCGATTACTCTTCCATCCACGGCCCTCTCCGCTCAGTCCATTTTTCTAAAAATATGCCATACATCTTCACCCAAAGCACTGTAATTTGAGAGTCAACAAACAGTAATGAATGAGCAGCCAGTCTTTGTGGCAGCAGAGTCAAAGACCTTTCCCGTGGAATAACTTCCAATCGACACGTAGGTCTGCACGCCGAAGGGACCAACTAGCGCCGAAACTCACGGCTGAAAGATCTAACAGCACCTTCCTGGTAATTTGCGTGACTTCTGACAAACGGTGGATCGATCGCAGAAAGTGAAGAACGAGGTGATCGAGGGAAATTAGAGGGTTCCCTTGATTTCACACCTCGTTCTTCATTCTCCACATTTCAAATCCCGAGACGAAAGGGTTGTTGGACGAAAAGGAAGCCAAGCACTTCGCCAAAGATATGTAGTCAGTAGCAGCAAAGAAAAAGTGTTACCTACGCATTATGGACGACGAGTTGGTTTTTTGACTTTGTAGCTATGTATTGATCCAACGTCGCACTGGAGCAATGGGCTATTGATGACGATCCGGGGTCAACTACCGAAGCGAAGATCCGAGGACAACACCAACACGGTAATTTTGAACCACGGTCAGATGACGAGATCATACCTGTTGGTTTTGAAGAATTGGAGGCGAGAACTATCATCACTTAAACAATTTACAGATGAAAAGAGTACTTACAAATGGAAAAGAAATAACAATTCGACAGTTCCTGCAACTCCATCCTCGCCATGAACGTCTTTCATTTAGCTCAATTCTTCTATTTGCGTACGTGACTTCGCCACGAGCGCTGGCTAGATTTTAGCTGTTATCCAATGAGTGGCCTGCTAACAGGAATCCGCTGTTGCTAGGGTGAAGTGGCTAACGCAATAGTCCCTTCGGAAGCATATCCGGCTTTTCAGGTGGAAGAGCAACATTCTTCGTACTAAGAAATCACATCTATGTTAATCTAATCAAGTAGTTCGGTCCTAGAGAGCAGACATTTTGTAACAATTACGTAAAAGGATCCGATACTTAACCCTCCTTACTGGTTGTCTCGACAAGGTATCTCGTCATTAGAAAAACTGACGAAATCTTGATGGACAATGACATGTTGTTTATCAAGATCTGGTCATTTTTTCTAATGACAAGTTCCCACAACGAAGCCAAGCACTTCGCGAAAGTTAAGTAGTCAGTGGAAAGAAAAAAAAAGGTGTTCTATTTGCTAGTCAAATAGTTCGGTCCTTGAGAGTGGACATTTGTAATATCTGCGTATAAGTATCCTCCTGGTGGTTGTCTCAACAAGGTATCTCGTCATTAGAAAAACTGACGAAATCTTGATGGACATTGACATGTTGTCTATCAAGATCTGGTCATTTTTTCTAATGACAAGTTCCCACAACGAAGCCAAGCACTTCGCAAAAGTTAGGTAGTCAGTGGAAAGAAAAAAAAAGGTGTTCTATTTGCTAGTCAAATAGTTCGGTCCTTGAGAGTGGACATTTGTAATATCTGCGTATAAGTATCCTCCTGGTGGTTGTCTCAACAAAGTATCTCGTCACTAGAAAAACTGACCAGATCTTGATAGAAAAACTAGGAGGATTCGTGTCTTTGAAAAGAAAAAATAACGGCGGATCTAGTTTATTTATAAGGTTTTTATAAAAATAAAAGTGTGATTTTTTTTACCTTCTCCTCTATTGAATTTCGGATGAATCTTTCCCTTAGGGTTTGATCTCGTACTATCGCCAATACCCCTGTTGTGCTCCATTGCGACGTTAATTAACTACCTATAGAAGTTCGATACTATACAGCTTGTTAAATTCTCGAAAAGTCTATGGACCTTCGAGTCACCCTATGTAAACAAAGAAATACAAAAAAACCGCGACATAATTCGAAAGTATCGCAAATCGCAGGGATCTTTGGGGTAGTGATTGTCCATTATCATATGCGATAAAGAAACTGCACCGCAAAGTTGCCTGTCTTGTATTTGGAGCAGCTCAGCCAAATATGGTACTTGCGCCATAAGACACCAAAAAAAACAGTTAACCAAGGTTTTATAATTTTTTGAAATGTTTACGAATCTTCATGACACCTTACAGGGGTTGGACAAAAATATGGAAACACCTAAAAAAACATGTAACCTTGCCTAATACGGTGTAGAAAAACCGTTGGCATTCAAAACAGCTTGCAGTCTTCTCGGAATGGATAAATACTGTTCATGTATGCTTCCCAAGGAATATTGTACCATTCTTCCTGCAAAACGGTGGCAAGTTCAGATAACGATGATAGCGGTGGATAGCGATCACGATTTCCTCTTCAATGTAAACCACAAAGATTCAATAATATTGAGGTCTGGTAACTGTGGTGGCCAGTGAAGATGTGACAAATCATCGTCGTGCTCAGAAAACCAGTCCGGGACGATGTGAGCTGTGTGAACAGGGGCTTTGTCGTCTTGGAAGACACCATCACCATTAGGAACAAAGTTTGTACCATGGAAAGGACTTGATAGGCCAAAATGTTCACATAATCCTTGGCCTTAATGTGCCCTTTTCAGAGTAATCATGGTGCCCACAGAAAACCCGATATGGCTGCACAAACCATCACAGAACCCCCACCATGTTTCACTCTTGTCAACAAACAGTCTGTATTATAAGATTGGGATGGCGTTCGCCAGACGTAAACTCGGAGAAAACCAGAAGTGGGAAACAGCGTGAAACAAAACTCATCCGACCAAATTACTGTCTTCCATTGCTCCATAGTCCAGGCTTTGTGACTTAAACACCACTTATTTCTGTTTTAAGCATTAGCATCACTGATGAATGGTTTTTGAATTGCACCTCGGCCAGAAATACCCTGCTTATGGAGCTCCCTTCCTATTGTTTTAGTACTCACAGGGTTTGTGAGCACGGCATTCATTTCAGCAGTAACTTTTGCAGCTGTGGTCTTCTTATTTTTAGTCACAATCCTAATTAGTGATCCGTCTGTCACGATCACTCAACACATACTTTCGTCCGCGCTGTGATTTAAAGGATGATGTTTTTCCGCATTTCAAATATGCGGAATAAATTTTAGGTACAGTACCTCTTGAAACACTAAACCCTTCAGCTACCTTGCTTACGGAAGCACCCACCAGACGAGCTCCAACAATTTGTCCACGTTCGAAGTCTGTTAACTTTGACATGAGACGCTCCACAGAACACGCATTAAAGAATATTATTGACAAAATAGACCACAATAAGACAAACCGTAATCACGCATTATTTCACTTGACATTATAGGTGCGTTCGATTCCATGTGGTGGCCCTCTCTATTTGATAAACTACACATGCATAAATTCCCACCCGACTTAATAGATATAACAAAAACTATCTTCACAACCACTATGTGACCCTTCAATACTTCAACAACTCACCTTTCACCTTCAACAACTCAACTATCATGGCAATACTTCAACAACTCACAAGTTCCAAAGGGAATGACCACAAGGCTCGTGTCTCGAACCATTCCTATGGCTACTCGTGGTAAACGAGCTACTACTACAAACTGGGAAATCCAATCGTACGCACATGATATCACCATAGTCATATCGGGCAACAACAGAAGAATCCTCGAGACAACCGCCAGGGAAGCCCTCCAAAGAATACAAACCTGGTGCCGACAGGAACAACTGACACTGTCCGAGAGCAAGACAACGGCCATGATAATAGGAGCACAAAAACCACTCAAAAGAAACCCAATACTCCAAAGAGGCACCATAAGAGTTAAAATAGTCAAACACATTAACTACTGGGCGTGATACTAGACAATAAGCTATCCTTCCTCCAACACATCGCTCACCTAAAAACAAAATGCCTCCAACTCAGCAATAACATGGTCCACACGGTGGGAAGAACGTGGGGCACAAAGCCACGGTTCCTCAAGATATGGTAAAAAGCAGTCGCTGAGAGACAAATATGTTACGCAGAGAGCACATGAGCATATCCAAAAGTTGCAAAGTTGCCTGTTCACTGTCCGTATACTTAGAGCCTACCGCACCTCCCCAACAAATGCTTTACAAATACTGGCAGGAACCGAACCACTGCATCTAGTGGTACATAGAGAGGCAGCGATTACAAAACTAATAAGACTCCAGCAAGACATACATTTCCTACGAGTTCCCTACCACACAAATTACTACGAACGCGAATCCTTAAAGAAGATAGTTGGACAACTGACTTTGACGCATACAAGAACAAATAGAGACCGCCTTAACTATTTACGCAGATGGATCCAAGACGCCACACGTAATGGGAGCGGCCTTTATGGCATATAGGGAAGAAAGAGAAATATACTCTAGGAAAATAGAGCTCAATAAAAATAATACAGTGCCGCAAGCGGAGAAATCCTTTTCGCTCTCGCTTGGGCACAAAACTACGATAAATACAATATTCTCACACTCTCCACAGTCAAAACCCTACTGCAATTTCAAATTCCATTGCACAAAAAATAAGACCACTACTACAAGATATTATCCAGAACACGTTCATTAACTGGGTCAAAGAACATAATTGGTAATGAAAGGGCTGACGAGCTAGCCAAGGAAGCAGCAATGGGCGAAACGGATTTCGAGGTCTCCGCCAAACTACCGAAATGTCACGTGAAAAGCTCAATGAAAAAGGCAGCCACGCAAAGATGGCAGGAGGAATGGGAAACAGGAGCAACAGGAAGGAGAACCTTCACTTTTCCCCAAAAAAATCAACCATAGAAAAGAGCCGTCCCTACCTCACGTCATATTTCACAGGCCATGGACCCTTCCCCAGCTATTTGAGCCGATTCAATGTGGCAAATTCTAGCAACTGCGATTACAACTTCACAGAATAGTGCCCCGACAATGACTGCAGCGTATTTATGACGTTGTATAGGTGGCGTCAGTAGTCGAAAACACCAGCGCCACCGACACATTCACTAAAATAAACATTTCTTTACAAGCATGCATTTCACGTGGTGTTTTTATTTTTGTCCAACCCCTGTATGTAAACAATGAAATAAACAAAACAGCGACCTTATTACAAAATCGTAGCGACTCTTCAAGTTATCGATCATTCACGGTCCGTCCCAACAAAAAAAGAAAAAATATTGTAGAAATTTCATATATCAGAGGTAATCTTCTATTCTGGCTAGATACAAAAAAAGAAGATTGCATTGACTGTATTATCTCCACGATAAACACTTTCAAAGCTTGAATTGCACGACGACACTGTATCCATATCTAACTATAAAAAACCTTTTCGATAATCCCATTGGAGATTGACGTTTTTTAATCCCTTCGCTTGTGCTAAAAATAACCCACAAAACCAGATATCAAAATAACATAAAACGAATCCAGTTAACATCTTAAGAAAACGAGATTGATTTTGAGATTATCCAAGGGTCATCACCGTCTATGAGTTGCGTTTACTCTTTTATGCAGTTTTCCCTCCAAACAAATTGCGGGACGCTGCTGGGGCAATGCTCACCACCTGTAGCATCTGCATAATTTGCCAACTTCCTGAACAATTGAATAATTGAATACCCCTCGACCGAGAGCCGATTGACTGATGGTGAAGCGATCACGATTTTATGCAGAGCACACGATACGCAGACCGTGTTATTGATTTAAATGGCTGATGAATAGAATGCTGGGGAAAGAAAGGCACGGATTTTTTATTATTCGTACCATTTTCGGGGGGTTTCTTGCCAATCGTGGAGATCCGTATGCTGAATGGATTGTGACTAATGAATGGAAGATCGAAATTGGCAGTGTGATGGAACACCTTTTCTTAACATAGGGACACACTGATGCCGGATGAGGAAATGTGATAGATTTCATTTCTTTAAATGTTCAGTTCGGGAGAATTATGACTGATCAATGGAAGATCAAAATTGGAAGTGTGGAATTCTATGACTTTTCTATGGCAGAGGACTGCAAGTGCTTTTAACACTCGCCGTTTCTTAAGGATTATCAGTACCCTGCGCATGGCGTGGTACCAAGGTTCCTGACGTGGAAATGTTTCAGTACAGCAATATTTATTCCAAGAACTTTGAAACATAATCTAAAAAAGATATCAGCAATAAAAAGATTTATGTTAAAAAGTAGATTCCATAACTTTTTGTATGCCTCAATTATTGTTTATGAGGGGTAAAACGTCATTTATAGTGTGATACCAAAGCCCGAAATACAGGAAATACAGGAGAGATATGTTTCCGCTGGTTACAAGGATAGTGAAGAAGACGGGTTGGTTTTTTTTATCTTTTATAGAGAATGGTCCGGTGGTAGCCCGTTGAAAGATTAGCAACCGTAGGATTGCGAGTTCGATACTAGGTACACTCAAAGACCGTGTGTCGTGGCGTGAAATGTCCTCACGTTGGCGTAGAAATTTGGAGTGCCAGCTTCTCGTCATCCGTTCAAATAACGATGTGTTGTCCTTGGATCTTACCCTTCGGGATTGATACCGGACAGTCACCAGTAGCCCGCTGCGTTCCTGCAGCGTGATGTCAATTAAAAAATACCAATCCATTCGCTGCAAGCTTTGCATTTTTGGGGCCCACGAACCTCTCTCAATAGTTCCGTTCTAATTCGTACTTCCTGTCACTTTGAGCTTCTTGCCTAGACGTTGCGGAAGCTGCGGGCGTGGCGGCTTCCGGCAGATTTGCTTTACTTTCCCTAATACTTATTGGAATGCTTCTTTCCCGAACAGTGCTTCTAATTCGACCCCTCCTCAATCCAGCATCTGCTCCAACAGCTGAGGTAAACTCGTTCAATTTTTCTTCCAGCATTCTTTACAGTTGCAATTGGGACATTGCAATTGGGAATTCTATTTATCAATCCCAGTGGAATGATGGTTTGCATTTGGGATCGAATTGTAAAACGAAGCGGGTTTCTTGGTGACAACATTGTTCAATATTTAGGATAGAATCGTAAAAAGTATTCAGTATTTGTTAGAATTACCTGCGTTTTGGATAGAATTGTATGGCGAGCTGTTAGTTGTCAAACACTGTTTAATATTGGTTACATTTTAGACAAAGTTGAGGCCTTAGCTACTCTTTGACAAACACTATTTCTGTTCCTGGGTAGGGAAAGGCCCGCATGTTTTTGAGAACACTTGATTTACTAATTGTTTTCCAATTTGTAAAATTCAGTGGATCAAAACTACTTCACAATGATGTGCTGCTTTCATAATGTTTTGAGACCATTGGCATTTTTCTATCATAACTTTCACTACCTTGAAATAATCTGTGGACATAAGTGAAAATCCTCGAATTCGGATACTGTCTCTTTTCCATGAAAGGTTTAATGGTGGTTGCATTACATTTTGAATAGAATTGTGAGTTGAGAGGAATTCTCCAGCCGCTATTTGACAAACAGTATGTAATGACGGTTACATTTTGTATATGATGGCATTCGCAACAAGACACAGAAAAGCCATAACGAAAAAACATTAATATCTCTTTTTAAGTGTGCACTGTAAATAAATGCTTCTGCGTGAAGCAACACTGTCAACTACCCTCTTCTTGACCCTCAAATGTTTTCTACCATAATCTACAGATGTTTTGTACCCAGCAGATAGATAACAGGTAGTTAATTAACGACATGCTGGATCAACACAACGAGCTATTAGCGACGGTCCGGAATCAATACCTTAGAGAAAGATCCAAAGGCTGGCACTCCATTCTCCCACCGTGAGGCTATTCAAGGACTCAACAGATTTAACGTGCCCCCTTTGTACAAGTCTTTGGTTGTATTCGAACTCGCAAACCTCCGGTTAAAATAAGTGGATCTCGTAATTTCGATGAGGAGGTCGATACTTAAGCCATTCTCCAAACTTCCACATTATACCAAAGGGACATTTGAGGCCAACAGCAGATTGAACCATACGGAATGATGTCTCGTATAGCATACCATGGCACTGATAAGTAGTAATGGGTAAGTAGTTAAGTAACAACAAAGGGCAATAATGAAATCAAACGTCATTATGAAGCAAATTCTCCAAACTTCCACTCCAACGCAAAGACTTTCGAATGCACCAGTCCCCGTGTATACAAAGCTCTTTCGTGGATCAACTCGCGACCCTCTGGTTGCTAATTCGTTGCTCTCACAACTGGGTCCAACAATTAAGATCGGTATTTTAAAAAACGTCGCGGGCTATTGGCAACGGTCTGGGATCAATCCCCGAAAAGAAAGAGGGCAACACTACGTAATTTTTAAGATGGCCAATTGAGAAGGTCACCTTAGGAGATTCCAGCATTTATTGATTTGAAATAGACTTGAATACGGACTGAACAATGCTTGTCTTAGCGAGGTCATCAGAGGATGTGATTGCACTCGAAGAAAACTTTCCCAGAAGAAACTCCCAACTCCAACTCGGGTTCACTCGAGAAGACAAGCAGGAGACCGGTATGAGAGACGAAAAGTAGGCGACTTTTTTTTTGGTTTATGGTGATTTATTTGATTCCAGAAACGAAACAAAAGGGCTTTTTCATCCTCCAGTACAACTTTCTAACTTAGCGATCGTTAACGATAGTAAAAATTTCAACGGATTTGATATCTCTGCGGAAAATTTTGCACCAGATCGGTTCCTTTATATATATAATTCTCTTTAAATCAATATAATATTTCAATTGTAATTTTTTTTATTTCCGCAATACGAATTTAGCCACATTTGACGAATATATTGATTACGAACATAAAAAGAGCTATAAATCTCTATTTATAAAAAAGATTTATATAAATAGCAACAAAAAATAAGTTGAATATTTAGTGGTTTTCGATTTTTTAAAGAGTTTACAACAAAGGGGATATTAGGTCATTTTATTTCTGAGATAACGTATACCTACAACGGTCCGTTTAAGTTTACATGCGTGGCAAATGTCTTTAAAATTTAGCTTAATTTAAACATTCAATTCGAAGTCATATTTTTGATATCTTTAACGTGAAATGTGAAGATAAGTCTCAATTTTCATTCATTTTTCACATCCTTGTGTTAGATTGAACTCGATATAGCTTTTGAAAACGAACTTATTAGACTAATTTACTGAACTTAATTTACTGTGAGCTTTTTTTTCGTAGAATTGCCGATCAACCGGTATAGTGGTTAAGGTGTTAGCCTCTATATCGGAAGATCCCCGGTTCGAATCCGGGTTCGGCCATGGATGTTTGTAAGCGTATACCAGCTCAGGTGTTGCTTCGTCATCTGAACATGGTTCAAAATTACGAAGTATAAAATTGTTAGGGGCAATGATGGTCCTCCCACTGGGTGCTCCTTCACAAGTGGCCCTCACTTCCGGCCTTGTAGTGGCCAATGACTTAGGTCAAAATGTGCCTGCCATTAGAAAAAAAAATTTCGTAGAATTTATATTTTAGTCTTGAAGTTAGTGTTATAACTATTTTTATCCAAATTTTTGTATTATATAGACAGAAATTATCTCTGCGATCTTCTGGGTTTTGACACAAACTGTTTCCTGGTCATTTTTTGATTTTTTTTAGTTTAGCATAATTTTGTCGTTTTGTCGTGGGTTTTAATCAAATTTTTGGTGAAATATTCCACAGTACTTCAGAGCAGACGTCTTCCCATACTTTTCTGATAGAAATTTTATCTTTGTACAGTTGTAATGTTTTATCCCATAACGCTGGTCTTAAACTATATTTTCAACATTCAGTTTTGTGAACAAAATTTTAAATCCTTGCTTATTGAAGTTTCTGTGTTTGAAATGTCATTTAAAAAGTCTTGATTTCCATGCCATCGATGTTATATTACAATACGTGTATATTCCGAATTATTTTTTCCCTTTAATTGTTAAATATAATTCGAAAAAATGAATAGTAAAGACCCTGTGTTATCAGTTCTTCCCAATTTATGGAACTGTATTTTCGTTTCGAATAAGTTTTTACTTTCTAAATTCTATTTTAGGTAGTTTGTATAATTTTTAAATCTACCTTTTCAAACAAAGAATGATATTTTGATACCTTAAACTAATATAATTTTTTTGATCGATACGTGTTGTTTTCCTATTCTATTTGCACACAATATTGCACTTCTGATCTCAAATTAAATTTTTCTATGTGTTTACACTAATCCTTATCTTAATTTTCTTCAAGTAACTAGGCTTATTAAGTATCTAGCCTAACCAATAAAATGCGTAGATGACAGCACACACATCAGTCAATTTAACTACAATTAGACTATCCTAAACGAAGACTCATCATCCAACCTTCTGTCTTTCAGTGGATTTGTAGCAAAAATATAACCACGAATGGTATAACGACTAGGGAATATTTAAACAAAAATTTGATTGAAACCAACGACAAAACGTGAGAATTATGCTAAACTAAAAACAATCAAGAATAACTAAAAAACAGTTTATATCAAAACCGGAAGTTCACAAAGAGAATTTCTGTCTATATAATATAAAAATTTGGATAAAAATAGTAATAACACTAACTTCAAGACTAAAATATAAATTTTTCGAAAATAAGCTCACAGTAAATTAAGTTCAGTAAATCAGGCTGATAAGTTCATTTTCAAAAGCTATATCGAGTACAATTTAACACGAGGACGTGAAAAATGAATGAAAATTGAAACTTATCTTTCACATTTCACGTTAAAGATATTAAAAAATTGGAATTTAATGTTTAAATTTAGCTTTATTTTAAAGACATTTGCCACTCATGTCAACGGACCTCTGAAATAAAATTGCCTACTATTCCCTATGTTGTAAACTCTTCAAAACATCGGATACGCCTAAATATTCATCCTATAGTTACTATTTATCTAAAGCAGTAAATTAAGGCAACTAAGTACTCCATTCAAGTTATATCTTTTCTACAAAACGAGATAAATAGTCCTTTCGTGTTCGTAAATTCGTTTCTCAAATGCGCAATTGTAAA
Source organism: Metellina segmentata (assembly GCA_947359465.1). NCBI lineage: Eukaryota > Metazoa > Arthropoda > Arachnida > Araneae > Tetragnathidae > Metellina > Metellina segmentata. The sequence goes on from OX375872.1 coordinate 7,582,220, forward strand.
TTAGACCATAACAAAAAACTTACAAAAACTCATCTGGAGAATAATATTAATGACTTGTCTAGTAAAAGCAAAAATCAAACCAAAATAACAGATTTCTTTAAACAATAAACTCATGTAAAGGAAGAAATAGAAGGTATGTTACTCAATTTGATCTTTATTTCATGCTCTATGATATGTTTTTCTCCTACCCTGATTTAACGTATTTCCGCATATAATCTTATTTCTTTCGGGTCCCTAGAAAAACATTAAATCGGGGTTTCACTGAATAATATATACATACACAGTACGGCGTTGCCCGTGACAGTTCTTTTAGGGGGGTCAGGTGTGACCACTGCTCGCTAACACCCGGTGATTGCTACGAATTCCCATTTGGTTTGCAATTCGTAGCCAATTGTATAACAGCCATCATGGCGTTGCCCGTTGTGTTGGAAATGCGTAGTTTCCAAAACTTAATGCGAATTCGTAGCCTATTGGATAACAGCCACCATTGGCAACACGGAAGAAAAAAAAATTAGAATCTATCATATCTTTATGCATTCTAAGGAAAACAATAATAATTCAGTCCCATTAAATTCATTTCAAAATGTTCTAGATTAAATTTTAAAATTTGGGCAGGGCACAAAAATTTCAAAATATTCGGACTACCTGTGTGCCAAATTTCACTATTGTAAGTGCCATAGATTCGCCAGGACACTGTGTAGTGGACGGTAAACGCTTCCTATTCTAATAATAGTAGATACACTCACTGTCAAAAGTTAAGCACGGAGAAAAAAATGTTAATTTCAGAAGCCCATCTAAATTTGAGAGGATACAATTTGCTGCAGAGGTAGATGGAAGTATGCAAATGTGTTATGTAACAGCCAATCATGGTTTCGTGTCGAGAAATATGCAAAAACGGCAGTCGTATAAGAAGCCAGCATTGTGAAGCGTTGCTGGCCGCCCGCCCAAGGGTTACGACCCCCGCGGAAGATCGATATATTTCCGTTATAGCGAAGCGGAATCGAAGAGCAACATCCACACGTGTGACACCTATGGTTGCAGCATTCATTGGTAAGACGATATTTGCCACTACTGTGCGTCGAATATGAATGGACTGTACGTCCGGGTAACACGAGTTTGTGTTCCTCTATCCGTCTAATCCAGAGGGGCACGATTAAAGTGGTGTCGGCAACATGTGAATTGGACTGTTTCTGATTGGGCTAACGTTATGTTCACGAATGAGTCGAGATTTGCCCTGGAGCCAGATGACAAACGTGTAAGGTTCTGGAGAGAACAAGGCACACGCAATCCAACTCCAGAACATCATCGAGCATCACGTATTCCGGGGTGGAAGCATCATACTGTGCGCCGGTATTTCGTTGGGATATCGCACCGACCTGCACATCTATAGAAGGGGTTCTGTGACGGCTGTCCAGTATCGGGATTAAGTTCTAGAACCCACTGTGAGATTGTACGCTGCAGCAGTTGGTCCTTCTTTCGTTTTAATGGATTAAAATGCGCGTCCCCATAGAGCTGGCATTGTCGACGACTACCTGGGGAGATAGGGGATTGCGCGTATGGTTTGGCTGGCGTACTCACCCGACCTTAATCCCATTGAAAATCTTTGGGATGTCCTCGGAGACGCTATGTCTGCACGTTTCTCATCACAGATACTCTCACACAGTTGCAAACTGCTCCACATGAGTAATGGCGATTATTTGACTCTGGGGTGGTTGATCACCTCGTGGAAATCATGGTCACACGCTGTAAATTTTGTATGAGTATGAGGGGTAGTCACATACCCTATTAACGTCGATTTGTTTATTTGTTTTGGATTTAAACATCTTTTTGTTAATGACTCCAATATGACTCATCTTATAATTTATGAAAATTTAATATTGTTTTCCTCTTTGTATTTAATTCAATGTTTTGCTTCATGCATAAACCTATTTGTTACTTTCATGCCGCATTTCGTGTCAATCAAAGCTGTACTTATCGTTTTTTTCGCATTTTACCTTTCGTGCATAACTTTTGGTAGTGAGTGTATATTGTGAGGAATCACATATTTATTCCCACATGTCTATAACACCCCTCGGAAAAAAAACCAAGTACAGCCGCAAATTCCTTGCGACAAGACGACAAGATGTCTCGACTTTGACATTAAGTTTCTAAAGACGATTCGTTCCGGCACGCCTCTGACGAACAGGTGTCGCGAAGCCTGAGAACAATTCCAGACCAGAAAGGGCGGTGTATAGACTTGTTGGCGGGAACGAGCTAGCAAATAGTGTCATCGGAATTTGCGCTCGCCTGCCGTCACAGCCAATCAGGGAGAATCAACGCAACATGACGTCGGGACCCCCAAATTTTGAGCCGTCAACCAGAGAAGTTTTTCGGAGACGTCCGCGCCTTGAAAATAGGACCTAGAGTCCTAAAACGGGTTGACGCTTACTAGATCTTCGGATCAGATCTAATTTTGTGAACATCTAGTTCCTGAAAGATCCCGCGGTCTGCTGAAAAGTTCATCAAAGTCCTGCTGCGAGGATTAAAAGATCTGTGCGTTCAACTCTAGTGATTCTATTATAGGAGTGAACTCTCGTTTTATATTTTCTCGGAGGCCATCTTCTGTGACATGCATATAGTTATATAATCCAGAAACTCTGAATAAATCTAAACTAATTCCGGGTTGAATCAGTAGTGCTGTTCCCTGCATATTTATATGACAGCTACCGAGGGCTAGGCGAGTACGTCACAATATACACTATATACACTAACCTACAATAATGAACCGGACGCCAGCGGATTTGTATAAAATCAGACTACTTGTTTGGTTTGGTTTTTCGTAGTATGGCCTTTGCATGTTGTTCCTGGTAAACTGAACGCCAACATGAACATTTTGGACAATCAGGTTCTTCCTACGCTCAGGTAATTTTATGGAATGGACGAATGTTATTTCCAGGACGACAACGTTCCATGTCATGTTGCAGGGTCTGTCAAGCAGTGGTGTCAAGATATGGATGCAAAACGTCTTCCCTAGCTTGCTCAGAGTCCCGACCTAAACCTCATAGAACATTTGTGGGACGAGTTAGAGCGACACTTACGGACCAGGGAACCACGTCCGAAATCTAGCTAAGCTGGCGACATTCTTGCGGCAGGAATGTACACAAATACCCATAGATTGTATCAAAACCTTGTTGAAATTATGCCCAGATGGGTTGCTAGTGGTGTAATTGTAGCACGGGGGAGACCATCTCTCATTTTAAGGATGTATTGTTTCCGTTATATAATCACATCTTGCTGTCCGGTTCATTATTGTAAGGTAGTGTATGTGTATATATATATATATATATATATATATGTATATGTATATATATATATATATATATATATATATATATATATATATATATATATATATATATATATATATATATATATATATATATATATATTAGTCACCGCGTGGCTAGCATGGCGTTACCCGTGACAGCTGCTTTTGTGGGTTAGGTGTGACGATTGTTAACGCTCACCAACCCCACCGGTGTCTAAAATCTAAAATCTAAAAATCTACTTTCCGAGGTCAACCGATGCGAAGGTTACGACCAAGGTACGGGTGACGACGTAACATTCCACAGCGAAATACGACGGTTGAGTCAGAGGGCGAAAAAAAAAGAGAATAAAAAAAATTTACAATTTCTGTTGATTCTTGTATTATTTCGAAAATCCATCTTATACACATTGTATTGCAATGCCAAACAATTCTGTATTTTCTAAAATTACAAAAATTAGAGTTCAAGTTTTTGTAGAAGGCAGTTGAGAAAATTAAATGGTGAAAGAGGAGTAACAAAACATGCTTTTTACTTAAAACATAGAAAAAATGAGTCCCATATTTTTAAAATTTTACAACTTAATGTGTATTATTTTTAACTCAACAAACAATGAAATGTGTTGGTTATTTTAAATACAATAGTTTATTAGAACAAAATTAAAGGCAATTTTTTTTTTAATTTCTTGAGTACAAAGTAAATTATTTTATTGCTTACCTGAATTCTTAAAATTAGTAATGTTTGTAGATGTCAAATGTTTCTTTAGAAACAATTAATTAAATTCAATGCAATAAGTCTGTCCCATATACGTGAGAGAAAAACAAATTAAAAAAATGAGCTTTTTGTACTTAATTACTTTTCTCCGAGAGAGTATACCTCTACACTTATTAAAATAACCATATATCTGGCAAGAAATTAAAGTAATATCTATTTATAAAAAGTTAAAAAGGTATCTCTCTCTCAAACATCACACATACAGTTGACCGTGGGAGTAGCGATTGCAATCCGCTAATCCGGCATTATTTGTCTACCTACGGGATCCAGCAACATCTATCGGATCTGGTCCGGATCCGATCAATTGAATAATGGATTATTCAAACTCTACTTTAAAGTCGCAAAAATCGTTTAGTAAGCTATCGATTGTAAATTAATGGATTTTATATTTTTCAATCATCAGTTTAGAGAATTCTAGAAAAAATAGTAAATTAAATTATCAATAATATTTTTTTAATAAAGACGAATTAGAAAAGCAAATTTTGCAAGAAAATGAAGACTATTGCAAAAAGACAAACTTTAGAAAAGAAACAGATTTTGAGAAAACACTGAAGAAAGAAATGACTTCATATGAAATGGAGTCAAAGTAAAATATTTGCCCCTTATATGCGACTACTTAATGACGATTAAACCAACTAGTGTCGAAGCTGAGAGGGCCTTCTCGGCCACTGGTTATATTTGAAGTGCATTGAGAAGTAGGTTGGGGGCTGACACAATTAATACGATTTGTTTCCTTAGATCGTTCTTTCAAACTCAAAAGTGATTTTCATTACTATATAACTTCGAATTAAGCAATTAAGAAGAATTAAGAGTTCCCTTGTTTGTTATGTTGACCAAAAACTGCCAAAGATTAGATTTTTATGTTAGTATGAGATAAGGTTAGATACAATTTATATGCCATTTGCTTAACGACATTAGAGATAGAGACTACTTAATTTTAGATAAATAGATAAGTACTACGTATAAAACAAACTGATGTTTTTTGGTGTGAAACTAGTAAGACTGATCATCATCAATTCGTTTAATACTTACTACTAGTAGTATTAGTAGTTACTATAATTTATATTACTGGCGATTGATTTCCTACCTATGGATAATCTCTAATATTATAAAAGGAAGTGTTTGTCTGTTTTTTTGCGGCCACAAAATCCTGCCCATTCTATGGCACTTACAGCAATGAGATTTGGCACACATGTAATTCCGAATTTTTTGCAATTTTTGCGGCGAATTTTTAAATTGAATCTAGAAGATTTTTAAATGAATTTAATAGTTGTATTCTCCATCTCAACGCGTTTCTACCGAAGAGAGAAGAAACACCCCAATCTCTACTTTTTCGAAACATGCCAAGTTTTTTTCCATCGAATGCGAACAAGATTCGAAATTCATTTTCATTTTGCGCGAAGGAATGATTTTTCAGCAGAGGATAAAAAAAGTTTTAACTTTAGTTATGTAGTTCTTTTTTTTTATCTCCTAGACCGTAACAGGTGGAGTAAAAATTTCAACGGATTTGAAATCTACGGAAAATTTCACTTTAGATCCTTACTAAAAATATGATTTTCTTTAAATAAATATTTTTTAAATTGAATATCTATATAAATAAGAATGGAGTGTTTGTTTGTACATTCAATATTTTCGACCCATTTCAAGTTTTCTATCCGTTTTGGACCCTTCTGATGCCGAATCCGCCTTTTTTTCGTTTGGTGTCTGTCTGTCTGTCTGTCCGTCTGTCTGTCTGTCTGTCTGTCTGTCTGTCTGTCTGTCTGTCTGTCTGTCTGTATGTTGTGCCCTATACACGTCCACGCGGTTTAAGATATTTTCATGAAAATTTGCATACAGTGAGTACTTATCTTCATTTAGTGAGTGGTATTGGTTGCGAAAGTCTGTCTGTCCGTCTTTCTGTTCTATGCTCGATTTTGTGTTTGTGTGGACATCACATGAATTGTAATCCAGATATTTGATTGCGTTGTATTTTATTTTATACATTATCTATTAGTTTAGTGAAAGCAATATTAAACATTTCTTTATTGTTATATTTAGTTGAGTTTCATGCTAAAACACCTGAGTAAGTATACTTAAATCAACCATAATTTGGTAGTTTTGGAATAATTGGAATGTCTATTGAATATTACGATTACTTCGATTGCTTTACCAGTACTGCTGAAAAAGTAATTAATCTTCAAATTTTTTTTTTAATTTTTTTTATGGAATTTCATCTCTGATACTTCATTTATTTCGAGTCCTATTTTTATTCTTTGCGCAATGAAAACGATTTCCGAATATTTGGGACAGACGATATTTTTCAATGAAATGAGAATGAACAAGATCGCGCGAGCAGTGATATTTTTTCTGGTTCTTTCGCTCTGAATTAATTTCACATTTCTAAATTTTGTACACTTTTAGTTGTAAGTTGTGGCAACTGTGCGAGATCAAGAGATAAAATTGAATCACAAATTAATATCTTTAGAACAATTTTTTGCGACATCTTTTATTTTGTTTTACTTCGCTGTTTCCAGTTTTAAATATTTATTATTTTAATAAATGTGTTTTCCTTCTCATCACACGCAACAGCACCACAAAGTATTAGACTTAAAAATGTTAGGTAAGTCAGTATAAATGTTCAGTAAATTTTAAGTGTAGTTATGCCATTATTGAAAGAATAATGCCGTTATTTAAAGAATAATGCCGTTATTTAAAGAATAATGCCGTTATTTTAAAGAATAATGCCGTTATTTAAAGAATAATGCCGTTATTGAAAGAATAATAATGTTTATTAATCCAAACTGGAACTTTTTCCAAAATTAAAAAATTTGTTGTAATAATGACAGTAGAAGATTGCAAAATTTCACAATGTCGCATACCGGAGGCAAGAGTGCCACAAGTAAAAAAATATTGTTTTGTTGACTATGAGTGCGAGAGCACTCGCCGTAAATCGTAATTTTAATTAATTGAGTTGAACATGAAAAGAACTTAAGAAAGGGAATTCCAAATCTTCCTATAAATCTTCTTTTATAGTAGTAACCTTAGTATCACCTTTCGTCATTTTGTAGCTTTGTCATACAGCAATTGTAAGATGTATGTGAAATGTATTACATGAATGGATATGCATGTGTAGGATTTGTGTCCAAAGTAAGTTGTAGAAAATATAAAGATGGCGAAAGATGTTAAAATAAATTTTTATTCTACAAAAAACGTAAGTCATTGTATAATTTGATTATCTCTTCAATCTAGAGTAAACCAATTCAAACCGAGTAAGGTCGGGTATTTTGCTAGTATCTTATAATTTCACAAGAGATTGTGACGTCACGTGAAACAGATTGCATCTTCAGCCCTTCGCGTTGGAAAAAAAGAAACAGATTACATTTCCTGTCCTATTCCATTTCAGGGAATGAGAGCAAAAAATAAAAACATTTTGACTGGGATTATTAATTTTTTTTCGTATAATCGGAATCGCTAAAGATAGATTAAAAATTTCATCGGATTTGAAATCTGTGGAAAATTTTACACCAGATTAGTAATTTACATCACGGGCAACGCCGGGCCAGCCACGCAGTGTCTAGTTATTAGTAAAGTTGATTTTCTAATGCTAAAATAAACGTTTTTTCGACAATTTGGAATAACATCCTTTTTACCTACTTTCACTCAGCCGATTTTGGAAAAATACATACTGGTTAGATTGACTTATTAACAAAGTACCAAGCCCACCGGATTAGTGTCAATCCGATCGGATTGAAAATCGTGCCGGATTGCAATCCCTACGTGGGAGAAACACGGTTTTATGAGATATAGTCCTACGACTTTCAGCGATTGTCCTTGTGCCTTGTTGATGCTCATAGCGAAACTTAAACGAACCGGGAACTGAAGTCTTTTAATTTGGAATGGGATATCAGAAGTGCTATTGGTATTCAGAAGTGCGATTGGTATTGGAATGACACGTTTTGGCCTGCGGCATGTCCAGTCATAATGTTGGCTTCAATAATATTTGTCATGTGTTTCTTGACAGAGACTCTCATGCCATTGTAGAGTGAAGCTGGATTCAGATTTCTGAGAAGCATAATCGGTGCCCCAATCTTCAGCTCCAATATGTGCGAGGGTATGGCTCCAATGTTTTCAAAACTCTGCCGTGTAGTTTACGGTCTCATCTGTGTCGCACGTAATGTCGATAGATTTGTAAATTTGAACAATACCGGGCAATTCTTGCAAGAGTTGCTTTAGATGACATTGACATCTTCATTTCTCGGGGAAAAAATTGCTCTTTGGTATAGCCGTGTATGATCAGTAAACTGCTGTGCCACATTTGGAAACACCGTCTCATTTAGATGTTGGGGAATAATCGGAAGATTATGTCTAAAACTGCCAGTCTTATTGTGGCACTGTCTCTGTGCTGCTATTGTGTCATCCCCCCTTCAATAGAGTTGCAGCAATGCCCGACGAGGCAACAGTCAGGGCGATCTTGTTTCTTTGTCGCACTTTAGCCAGAAGATTGATGAGAAAGGTTTTACCCGTGGCACCAGGATCATTCAAAAAGACACCCAAACGCAAAAACAAACAAACAATTACATAAAAGCATATTCTAACTGGATTACGTCAATCTGTTGCTTTTTAAAAGATGTTGTTTGTGCTCCCGCCATTCCAGCTGAATAACGACAAACTATTTGTTCTTTAAAAGCATATTCCAACTGGATTACGACAATCGATTTCTTTCTTAAAAGGTGTTATTTGTGCTCTCGCCATTCCAATGCGCATATGTATATTACTACATATAATAAAAACATAAAATAAAATGTTTAAAAAATCTGTTTTAATCTGCTGACGAACATTAACATGAAGAATAAGTTAGCTATAATACGCTGCCATCATCACTTTCCACTGTTGTGTATTGACCCAGTTTAAAATATTGGTCCAACGTTGTACGCGTAAAGTTGTTAATATTTATATTTAGACAAATATGAAAAAATTACTTACGTTTAACGAAACCCATTAGGCTGAACTGCTTGCAGTTCGTATCGTAGCGTGTAAAAGTAGCCTCACGATAGGACTTTGAGTTGTGACGCGGGCTTTGTAATAAAGTCGGTGTTGGTCTAATTACACCAAAGCGACAACTCAGTAAAATGATGAGAATGTTGTGTCATATTTTCGTGAGGCAAAATGTAGCAGTGCCGTCTAAAGGAAGAAGCTAAAACCAAACAGAAGCATAAAAACAGGATTTATTTTGTCCGTATAACGAAATATTTTGGGCCTTTAATCGAAAAAGTGGCATAATTAAAAAAGGCCATTACAGCGAAAGGCCGTATATTGAAGGTTGGGTGTATAGCTATATTTAATTTTGATAATTTATGCAACGAAAAACTTACAAAAGCATAAACTTTTAATTTTTGTTTGGATATCTTTTTTTTAAATTTAGCGATATTTATTCAATTTTTTTTGTTTACTTACTCTTACATCCAGAGCTTCAAATTGGCCATGGATAAGATCAGCCCTGAAATGAAAGTGGTAATCTTAGCAGACAAAACCCCACATGGTGAACCTCCCGCCATTCTTGGATTTTGTTGATCTTTTATGCAATTTTTTGTTTGTTTCTGTGTTTGGATGTCTTTTGGAAAGTATAGCGATATTTAACCTTCCAACGGTCGCGTGTATGTGGGCGATACAATAGAATTTATTTTAGTTACATATTTTAATAACAAAATAGCGCTACGAATACTCGCTCTTGCATATTCCCCCCTCCCACTCACTTAGAATTACTTTCAATCGTAATTTGAATTTTGAAGTGTTAATAGGTCTCCTGCTGATTCGGTCTTTTTTTAGATACGCGCAACCATTAAGGTACGTTTTTATTATATCTGTTTTTGTTTAGTTACAAGAAATCTTTATTATGTTATTTATTAATTTTTATTATGTCACTTAAATGTAAATAATTCATTAACTACATCGACAATTTCATTCCTTTAATTTTTCACCTCATTTATACAATTCTTTTTTTAAGTGTTTCAATGCCTTATATTTACATTATTTATATTACACATTAAATAAAGAAATAATATAGAAATTTTTCACACCCTTTCCATTTAATTTTAAAGTAGTGTATCTAAGAAATAAATAGTTGAACTTTTGATTTAGATATCTTTTTGAAAGTTTAGCGATTTCTGTGTTCTTCACATAGCAACATTTCAATCACTCAAATGTACATACTGTTTCACTCTCAGAGTCCTGTGGTTCAGTCGTATGTACAACAGCTGCTTTAATCTTGGAATACATGTCGACGCGATAAATTGATGAAACAGGTCTTTACTTATCAGTAAAACGTTGAAATTCGAAGAGCGCATCATCATCCTGTGAGCGTAGAACTGCATCGAAGAAATGTTCTTAGTTTGCATAAAAATGATCCAAATCCGAGTATGGCGGTAGCACAGTTAAGTCCGCTTGAAGACTGTTGACATTTTTAGGAAACCAAATAATACAAAAATATGATAATAAATTAATTAAAAAAGGTTCTACGTTAAATTTAAACCTGGGATTAAATAAGACAAATTTCCAAAAGACATCCAAACCAAAATGATAAAAATTAACCATACGAAAACCTAAGTACACAGAAACAAACAAAAATTGCATTAATGATCCAAATTCGAAAATGGCGGTGGCACAGTAAATATCATTTGAAGACTGTTGACATTTTTAGGACACCAAAAAATACAAAAATATGATAATAAATTAACTAAAAATGTTCTACATTTAATTTAAAATTGGGGTTTTTGTCTGTTATGATGACTACTTTCAATTCAGGGCTGATCTTATCCATGACCGACACAAAATTACATAAAGATAAAAGATCAACAAAATGCAAGAATTGTGTGAGCATGCACAGTCAAGCCCGATTGAAGACTGTTGCCATTCTTAGGAAAACAAATATAAAAAATATGTCATTAAATTAATTTTAAAATGTTCTAGATAATTTAAATTTTAAAATTTGGGCTGGGCACAAAAATTGCAAAAAAAAAAAATCGAACTACTTGTGTGCAAAATTTTATTATTGTAAGTGCCATAGATTCGTCAGGACACGCCGAACAGAGAGAGACGCACACTTCTTTTTATAATGGAGATATATTCAAATAGTTAACACCATCCCAGACTAAGCCATGAGGTGTATCGCCACGTAATTTTGTACCACGGTCAGATGACGAGGCAACATCTGAGCTGGCACCCCACTCTCCAAACTTCCACACCAACCCAACGTGAGGACTTTCGGCCACGACAGATTAAAGGTGCCTAAATCATACGCTTAAACCATCCATGCCCTGACCCGGATTCGAACCAGGAATCTTTCGATCTCGAAGCTAACACCTGAACCACCAGACCGGTTGGTCGGCATATCACTTTTTAAAACATAAATTTTCTAATTACTTTTTCTTGCTACAAATCGATTTCAAAGGCAAAAAGGCAAAAGCAGACATTTCCACCCAAAAAGAAGACTCCTTCGAGACAATGACCCAATAACTCACCTCGAACGGGGATTTATTAATTTCTTTCGAGTGAAGCGCCAATCTCCTCCCGATGAATGCATTTGGCAATCGCTTTTCTAAAAGGTAACAATAAATCGCCGTATTCACCAGCTGACAATTATCAAATCGGTTACGAGGTCAAAAGAGTCCCGAAATCGAGAAGCGTAGCGAAATCCGATTTATTAGTCCAGTTTCACTTCTTCTCGTCATGTTAAGATGCGACTGGATGAAGCAACTCGTTGACCTACTGAACTCCACCCTTTCTCTCCCATTTCCTTTTGTTTCGACTCGCACAATTACGAAGGATTCCACCTATTTCCAGACAGGAATTCAGGGGAATCGCCTTCCAAGGGAAAGTTGTATCCACTGGTTTCGGCCCTTTGTTCGCGAGGGCGAGTGCACTTTTGAGGACGTCATTTCATGTCAATATCTCTCATTCGGTTTAAGCACACAACACCCGGCCATGGTCTTCGGTATTGGATGGCTTTTATTACCTCATTATGAGGATACGTGAGGTCATCCAAATTCTTTTCCTTTCTTGTCTTTGGCATGGCTAGCCAAATAGATCTCTCTTGTGCCATGCAACCCCAAACAAACTACTGAAAGAATACTTGGGACATAGAGGAGGACATCATTTCATGTCAATATCTCTCATTCGGTTTAAGAGATAGCACACAACACCCGGCCATGGTCTTCGGTATTGGATTCCTTTTATTACCTCATTATGAGGATACGTGAGGTCATCTAAATTCAATGTTTTTTCCTTTCTTGTCTTTGGTATGGTTAGCCAAATAGAGCCATGCAACCCCAAACACACTACCGAAAGGATCAGAATACTCGGGACATAGAAGAGGACATCATTTCATGTTAATATCTCATTCGGTTCGAGAGATAGCGCACTCTTCACCACAGTATTCACGTCGGATGACTTTTATTACCTACTAGTGGAATTGACCAGCGTTGCAGCAGTGGGTATGTCCACCGCGTTAGCAACCTTTGAGTTGTCCTGTCAGGTGCATTCCTCCGGGGTTGTATTTTCTCTCTGTCAGTCAAAACTTGGAAACTTGAACGGGGGTTGGACGGCACTCGAGAGAACAGTTTATGGACCTAATGATGAATATGACCTTGCTTACACTTTCCATTGTCTTGTGTGGACGTCCTTCTTCTACTAAACCACCTGTAATGCGTAAACAATAGATGTTAGAACTGTGCAAATAAACCCAAGGGGTGATTCTTGTTTCCCATAACAGTTCACGAACTTTGTTTTTGTCGTGCTTAGGTGTTTACATTTGCAGTTTCAATGGAGCAAAATGAGTTGTTGGTTGAAAAGGAACCAAGAGGTTCCGTATTCAATCTCAAGACAAATCTTTCCATGAAAGATAACTTTTACTATGCTATTTTACACCAGAGTCGAAAATTAGTATTTCATCATTGTTTTTCCATCTTTAAGGACGTGAATGTTAGTCGATAGTACCTGTTTATTTAAAACAAATCCCCAGCATGTTTCTTAAGAATTAAATAACATACAAATATGTCTTTCGGCGAATTTCGCCCTTGAAATAAATGAATATTCGAAACGGGGTGAAAGCAATTTCCGTGCTTCTGCAATGAAAGAAGGATTTCACACCGTAAGCCATCCCAAGCTCTGATGACATTTTATCAACCACAAGTTCTTGATTCAGTTTCCGAAAGTAAAGTAAAGCGAGTGAGGTATATAGGTATTTAATTAACGTCCCACACAATTAACAACGACTATTGCCGACAGACCCTGGACAACACTACACGTTGGCGAGGTGTGGAAGTTTGGAGAGTGGGGTGACAGGCGTTGTCACCTGTTCACAATTACATGGTCCTCGGATCTTTCCCTTGGGGGATTGATCCGTCGTCAATAGCCAGTTGTGTTGCTTCAGTACGACGTTTATTAGAATACCTATCTTCATCGGATCCACAAGTCGATTTTTCAGCCGATTCGAACCTGCTAAACAAGCGAGTCAATTGAAATTCCCACCGTTGAAAACTCATCGAGCCTCCAAGTAAATGAATATTGCAAGCGGGAGAACAGCAATTGCCGTTCAAATGAAGGAACCCTAGTGACACCCACACTCAACTTTCGAGACACACCCAAGCGAAAAGAATGGCAGAAAAGGTTGAAAAAATAATTACTAAAATAAAGGAGTGATGTCAAAGATGATTGTAGACACAATTGTTGATTCACTGGGCGTGGTCAAGCGAGCCCTTTCTTCCGTTACTTTCGATTCATTGGGATGCCTTTCTAATAATCGTTTCCAAAAGGGATTCACCGATGGCCATTGCTATGTGAAGATGTGTTCAAACATTGCCCAAAATTCCAGCAGATGCAACCAAAGACCGTCGTGTTCATAGGTGACTGGTGCACGTTAAATCTGTCGTGCCCTCCAATGACCTCACATTGGCGTTCTGTGGAAACATGGAGAGTGGCAGCTCAGGTGTGTCCTAGTTATCTCACCGTGGTTGAAAATTACAACGTCCTCGCATCTTTCATTTGAGCCCGTCTCCAATAGCCCTTTGTATTGCTAATCAACTAACTACCATTCAAACTACTTGTTTGAATCATAGTCCGAAGTATAAGGTCGTATCCGGAATCAATCCTCAAGGGAAAGATTCGAAATCCACGTAATTTTGAACCTCAGTCAGATGGATGGATTTCTCTTCCAGTAAAATCTTTGTGTGTTTTTCTGCTTGTGTTTGGCGCAGGAGTGCCAAATAAGGGCGCCTCCAAAACATCCACCAACTGCGCTAATTCCTGTCGGACTCCTTCGAAATCTCGCGATTGCGAATCAGTGCGTTGTATCGTTAGCACTTTCCCCCGCTTTTGAAGTGAAGTGAAGTGAAAAGCGGCTGGGTGCGGCTGCAAGCACGCGCTGCATGCGCGCAGGGTGCTGACAGCACGTGTGTATCAGATGCGCGCACACCCTAAAATCCGCCCACCCGCACAGCGCCACGTGCAGCGGCACGCGCCCTGCCGCCGACATCCTGGCGCGCTTATCTCTCTCTTGGCGACTTGCTTGCCATCTCCAAGAACAGGGCTTTCCAAACTCGAATCGATGCAGACTTGTAAAGCAAGGAGACTTATAGGTATGTATTTTGTACTGTCAACGAATCAAATCCGAGGACCACAGTCAGATGACACATCTGAGCTGGCACCTCACTCCCTATACTTCCACACCACGCCTATTTGAGGCAGATATGACGTGCCCCTTTGTACACTTGTCTTCAGTTGGATTCGAACTGACAACCCCCCTCCCGGTTACTAATTCTTAGAACCAGGGCCCTGCCAACTGAAACAGAAAAACTCAAAATAAAATTAACTTTAATGTTATACATTCATTAATTCAAATGTATTAAAGCTCCTTCATTTTCGAAATTGCAATCGAGAAATGTAAAAAATCTACTATTTTATTAGAAATAGAAGTATTTTATTTAATGTCTGATGAACTAGTGGTTGGACTAATTCTAATAATTTCTTGACATCTGCGATTCTGTCCAACCGATGTTGACCTCGCCACCGGGAAAGTCATTATTTTTTCAAATCACTCCAAACTGTCATTTCCTATTGTTGGATCGTTGTCAATATGTTAATTCCAATACCTACCGGATTGTAGCCCGGTCGGAAGCAGACCGTCGTGTGCCGTGACTGAAATGGTATCGTGGAAATTGAGTGTCCATCTGTTCAAAATGATATGGTTTCATCGTCGGACTCTTCGGGATTGACCATCGCTTATAGCCCGTTGTGTTACTTCAATGAGACGCTCATTCATCCATCAGAATATTTTTTCAGTACAATTTCGTAACAAGCGATCAAGTGGCACTGATGAAACGAGTTTCTTGGAGGATGCGAGTGAACGCATATTATAAAACCGTAATTATTTAGCTCTATATATATAGGGTACTACTTTCGTAATTGCGCGTGAAAGAAGTTGATAGTTCCTTGCAGTGCCATAACTAGCCATTCCTGTGCAAGAATTTGCATTTAGGCCCCTTACTTAGGTTTGGGAAAATAATAAAACAAACACATTATACTAGATTTTTAATAAAATTTATTTTAATTTTCTGGCTTCCATTTCAGCAAATTTATTAATTACATCATCGTAATTAATATTTTTAACGATATTGTGTATTCTATTGAAATAATAGAAAGATTGTATAATCGTTCTTGTCCTATAATTGATCTTAAATAATTTTGTATTCATTTCAACTTGCTAAAACTTCTCTCGCACGTAGCAATGGAAACGGGACATTGATATTTGGGTTAAATTAAACCAAACTGAGATACAGTTTCTATATTTTATAGAAGAGTTGTTACTTAAAACTTTCAATTTCACGTGTCAATTCGTACTTATTTAAATCTTTGCTGGATTTATAATAGCGAGAATACTCATGTATTGTAAAGACGAGCCATAGAGAAAGCAAAATTCGTCACAGATAGTTTTCAGTTTTTTGATAATGTCAATCTATTTGAGACAATAGAGTTTCAAGAACACTGTAAATTTGTAATTTAAATAATTCTTCGGGTGTCAAGTTACTTCCTTCATCTGGTGTTTCATCTATTTCCAATATCTTCTTCTTTTTTGTTTATTAAGAAATCCTTTTTCTATACCAATTTCTTCAGACAAATTTGTACTTCCTGGAAATTTTTTTCAAAACCTGTACCTCGAAGCCCTTCTAATGTACTACGTAATCCAGCAATTAATTTTGTTCCAGTCTATTGACAAATATTTATGTTGTAATACTTTATTTGTTCGATCGATGCATTGCAGAATTTTATTCCATATAAAAAGTGCTAAACGAAATAGTCTACAAGTACATAAAAACTTAACATAGCAAATCACTTCACTATTCAAATACAAATATATATATATATATATATTCAATATTATCTACAGAAATTACAAAACCCTAACATAACAAAATTGACAGGGTTATCCAATCACGTTCGTTCCGTGTCTGTTTTAATGAGAGTCTCGAAAAATTGTGCAGTCAAATAATATTGATATTATTATATATGTTACCGCCAAAGTGCAATAATCATTTATTCTACAGATTATCTAGGTAATGTGCAGATTAACTAGGGTAATACGTTAAGTGCCGAAAATTGTTTCATTTCTCAAATTACCTAGATAATCTGAAAATTACCTAGATAATCTGAAAATTACCTAGATAATCTGCACATTACCTACTAGGCACTTTTTAAAGTGAAAATAAGATCTTTGCTGGAACAGCAACGTTTCTGTACGCTTAAATTACAAAATGTTATTTATTTATTTTTCGATGGATGAAGAATCAAGTTAATATAATCAAGCAATCAACAAATATTAGTTGATAGAATCAATCATCAATCAATTAAGAAACTATAATAGAAAGAATAAAACGGTTTAAAATATTATTACAATTAAGGAAATTAACATAATGTTATTTATTAATTTTTCGATACCTAAAGAATCAAGTTTAAGAACAAACTTTTGAACTTTAACGTTACGGAAGCCGTTAATGTGCACATTACCTAGGTTAAATGCGGAAAATATTTGATTTCGCACTTTAACGGAGCAAATCAGTTAATCTGCATATTAGCTATGTAATGTGTACATTAACGGCTTTCGAGCTTTAGCAGTAACATATACAACACACAAACACCTATACGCAAAAACACAAGTATAGTGATTATGTTGCTGTATTCACACTGTAACCTAACCTAAGTTAGATAAGTTAACTTAGTCACGTTGAAAATATCATTCAGTTCTGCCATTCATTCGAATGTTCGTGTTGGAGGGTCATCTAGGGTCTAAGTAAGGCAATATCTAATCGCCCAAACCGCGCAGTAGAAAGGCGGAAAAGTTTTAAAACATAATTTCTTGTGAACAGCACTTTTGGGCCCCCTTCCAAGTGGGCCCTGTGCGGGTGCACCTGCCTAGTTACGGCACTGGTTCCTTGCATCCCTTCGTTATGTCCTCCAATGGCTAAGTGCCCATTACGCTGGTAATCTCCGAATCGTACACGGCACAGGATAGATCCCTGCAACTTTCCCTTTGCGTGAGTTCGTCTTCTGTGTCGCTAAAACTTTCCTTATGTGTGTATGTCCATTACTTTGCCTTGTGCTTGGTCAAATATGGTCATAGCGCTTAAAACCCAACCAACCATTGGGAAATGGGTACCAAGCCAATGTGAACGGACATTGGCGAATGAGTTTCTTGCAATTGAAAGTTAATACAAACGAATGAAAAGATTTCACATATTGTAGTAGATAAAATCTTGCTGAGCCTTGGTGTACCATATGTCCCACATACACGGAAAGAGTATTAAGCCTGTTTGAACAGAGAGAAGTGTATGGGTTTATGGAAAATTAAAAGTTGGCATGTTAATATCAAGAATAAGATTGTACAGTAGTGTACAAAAACGTGATAGGACCTTGATACCCTTCCCCACTTAAGAAAAAATGTGCACCTTCAAGCCTAAGTAATTGAACGAGTTTCCTGCAAACTGAAAGCTAACAACAAAACGTGGTACGGTTGCAGAAAGAAGAAAGACGTTGATAACTCCTTGGTTCCTCTTCCCCACTCAGGGAATGGATACAAACATCAAATAATGATAAGATTGCACTTACAGTAGGAAAAAAGTTGTAACAATTTCCCCGTTTCTTACTTAGGGAAATGGACACCAAACCTACATCACTAAACGCAAATTGAAAGTTGACACTAAAGCATGATAGGATTGTATATAACAGTAGAAATAAGTAGACAGCTCTTTGGATATCCTACTCAGGAAAAGGGATACCGAGCCAAGTAAATCCATGCGCAAATTGAAAGATAACACCACGTAATGATAAGATTGCACATTAAACATAACATAAAAGAATGATGATTGCACATTACCGTAAAAAATACGGTGGATCAACTCCATTTGTACCTCTTTCCTTGTGTTCCGAACTTAGGGAAATGATCATCAAACCTAGATAATTGAACGAGTTTTCTGCAAATTGAAAACTAATACGAAAAAATGATACAACTGAAGACAACAGAAGAAAGAAGCTGACAGTTCATCGGTACTTCTTTTCAACGTTCCCCAATTTGGGAAATAGGCACCATTCAAAATTGAAAGAAAACACCAATGTATGATACGTTTACACATAACATTAACGAATAAGATTACTCATTACAGAAGAAAAAATCAGACAGCTCCTTGGTTCCGTATGTTCCCCACTTCACGAAATGGTTACCAAGACTGCATCATTGTACGCAAATAGAAAGAGTCCGCCAAAGAATGAAAATGCACATAGAATCAAATAATGCTTCGAATAGAAATAAGTTCTCGGGTACCCCGGTACTCGGGGAAAGGGGTACCGAGGCCAGCAAATGCGTGCTCGAAAGGACACTGCCCGTAGCACATAATTCGGCGAGCATCCTCGAGGTGTGATTCATTCATGGCAGCCAGGGTGTGGAAACGGATATTTTACAAAATAACCTTCGCTGCGAAAGCTCCTCCGCCCAGGGTTGGGTCATCGTTAACACCACCCAAAATTCCACTGCTCCTCCCCCCACCCACGCTGCGGGCCCAAGACGATGAATGGGCAAGACGGCAAAAAATAATAATCAAGAGCATCCTGTCCCCAGGTCAGCCGGCTGTCCAGGCGTTTATTATCATTCGAAAACAAAATCAAGTGTTTGTGTGGGAGGGCGAGAGAGCGTTTAACTTTTCAGCTTCATTATGCTTACTCGCTCTCAAAACTTCTGCAGGCTTTGGGGCAAAATGTAATTGCATCAAAACCGAGCCATTTGCTCCCGAGTGGACCGAGGTGAACCCGAAATTTCCTGCCAACTCTATTTTGCTTTTCCGTGGTGGATCTTAATTTGTTCTCTCGTGCGTGACGAATTTCTGCGGAGCAGTGTCGAGAGCTAGCCAGGAGAGAGTTAGAAAAAGTTTTATTACGTGTACTTTCCGAACTATTGGTTTCGTCATCTGACTGTGGTTCAAAATGACTAGGTTTTGTCCTAGGATCTTTCCATTCAGGTGCCAATAGTTCGTTGTGTTGCTTCAGTTAATTCCCTCCCGGCACTATTTAAGGGTAGGTAGTTAATTAACGTCGCGCTAGAGTAACGCAGCGGCCTATGGGCGACGGTCCGATATCTATTCTAAAGGATCCAAGGACAACACTTCGTCATTTTGAGTTATATGACGAAAACAACTACTCTCCACACTACGCTAACGTGAGGACATTTGAGGCCATGACAGATTCAACTTACACCCTTGTCTTTGGCTGTTCATTGAACCATCCGGTTGATAATCTTCCAAATAGGGATGTCAACTCTCAGAAAATAACCGGGTTTTTTTCGTCCGGTTTAACCGAGTCAAAAAGCCGGTTTTTAAAATAACCGGAAAATTTCACCGATTTATTAAAACTTCAAGGTGTTTCTAATTAGTTGTACATAAAAACTGCTAAATGGTCGTTAACTGTTTTTATTTATCACTTCACAACTGTTATAAAAATTCCCATTAATTCTAAAATAAACCAAAATTTAATTGTTTCAAAATGAAGGTACACAAACTAATAAAATAATGAAAACATTAATTATCTTGTTAACATTGTTTTATCTTTTCAACCCAATGCTTTTTATTTACTCTTCTCATAAATACTCCCTCAGTTATATGCTCGTTAATTAATCGACTTATCTCATCCGAAACCACAGAATTAGAGCAGATACTAACCTTTCAGATAGCACTAAACTTTCAACAACTGTCAAATACTTAAAAACTAGCAATGCTAATGCAGGCGAACATGTCTTTCTTTGACCCAAAAATTCAAGTGAACTACTATCCCAGGACTACTATCTACAACAAAGGCTGCTGCAAATATACAGAGTGTCCCAAAAAGATCACTACAACTTCAAATATTTATTTAAAAAAAAGGAATAGGCCCACAGAAAAACTAGTTACAATAGATAAAAATAACCCAAGAAGTTTTTTCTACTACCTTAACAAATTTCCACATGAGATCTTTTCGTAGCACGAAGAATATCAAAACGATATTCCAATTGAATCTACGAACGTTTCAGTATGCTAACATCAACAGTAGCTACAGCTGTTTGGATATTTTGTTTCAATTCCACGATACTGTTAACTTTTGTTCGGTACACAGCATCTCTCACTTTTACATAACCCTTTTACATATCTTACACATAATTTATTTGTGTTTTAGCATCGGATTTTGTTTCAATAAACCCCTCGACACATTGAGCTTTCTTCACGGTATCTCCAATTTTTAATAACTGAATTCTTTAATGATCGTTTGCGTGTTGTGCAGCTCTATCTACTATCAGAAACATAATATAGAAAAAAACTTTTTGAGTTATATTCTATCTATTGTTGTAACTAGTTTTGCTGTCGGCCAATTCTTTTTTTTATATAAAATTTTGAAGTTGTACTGATCTTTTTGGGACACCCTGTAGTTTGAGCTCATTGGGAAAGTAAGCATCTGCAGCCTGCGATTTTGGAAAAATGGATTTTGTCAAATTTTTGTCATGAGTTTCCCAATGAATGCTTGGGTTTGTTGAATCGGAACTCTGGTATTGCTAAAGGAGGTGTATATTTTCCTAATTGATTAAGACAATGCGTTAACTCTTTGCTGACTTGGGAAACTGCTAGACTAGCAATTGTGGAAGACATAAAGTTTTTTTAATCTGGGATCAGAAAAAGACGCTTTGCACAGAAGAGGGTTGAATAAAAGAAGTTTTGAACGAGAGGTTAAACTTTGCGACAACTTTGAAAATAACATTTTAGAAATATCATGAATAGGGGTGATTTTTGGCAGTGATGCCTTCATGAAATAAGAGGGACAACTAGACTACCAGTTAAATATTGACTCCCAGAAATTTCTGTAGTGGTTTCCTTAAACGGCCCTAATATGCTTACTACATCCGATAGTAGTTCAATTTCTGACCTAGAGAGCATGCCTCTTTTAAGGTTGGGATTAGCCAACACACGTGCGACGTATGAAGATAAATGGCATAAGTGCTATTCCACCTTGTTAAAAAAAGAATATTTCCTTTTCCTTCTCTTAGTTGTTCCCACCCTCAGATTATACATTAAACAAATTACTGTGTCTAGCAAACTTTATTATTTGCTTTACTTTCGCAATGAGCTCTTTTAACTTCGAATTAGTATACTATCCTCTAATCCTTTCATTATAACTAAATTTAGCACATGAACAAAACAATGTATATTCTTCCCTTCACCAAGTAATTTTTTACTCCTGAAATGATGTTCCTCTATCAGTACATACAGATACTATATTAGATTTTGATATTTTAAGAGTCCAAGACGTCCCTGATACCGTGAGGACACCATCTGTGTAAGCACATAAATATTTAACTTATTTTGGTCTTCGAAAGAGGAATATTTCGATTGAAAAAAGTTCTTGTGGTATTTGTGGAAGGTGGTTTGTATAAAGGTGCAATCGTTTTAGTGTAATGCAGGAAACCCTCCTTTTCCACAATAGAGGCGTTGTCTTTACATACCATGTAAATTAATGCATTTGTAATCTGGATTTCTCGTTTTCCACCGCCTACAACAATAAATATATTTATGTACAAACGCTAACTATACTGTGGAAAGTAAGGTTTAGTTTTAAGTAAATGCAAAATATTTATGTAATCGTGAAAAACCAACTTTCTCTCAAAGCTTGATGTTCTCTCAGCTGCCCCCAAAAGTGTTATTTGCCGTTGTTTTTCTGTTACTGATGGGGAAGGAGTAGGCGATCTTGAGATCGTATTAAAGGTGATGGCAATGTTGAGGGGATTCCCCGGAGTTTTGCTGATTCTGAGCATAAATACAAAAGCTTATAAAATTTTCTCACAACACCCGAAAAGAAATTCGAGTTTCTGATTTTTTTATACTGTAATGATACTTTAATTAATTATATTACTATACTATTCAAAAGTATAAAATTATAAATGGTTACATTTTAGACCGTTGAAAAACAACTGTTATTCCAAACTTATGTTAATTCAAAACCTTTATCTATTTATTTCCTAAATTTATTGCAAATTTTAACATATAAATATAAAATGAATGCTAAAAAGTAGTTGCATGTGGTGTTCATAGCACACTTTTTTTTAACTTTAACCTATTTAGTTACTGTATATTGTTAGTACTTTGAGGTAAAATTGTCAAAACGGTATTGGACTGTCAAGTGATTAGCAACTTGAAGGTACTTAATCGATAGCTGATTTAACTGATCCAGAAATGTATAAAATTTTTACGGAAAAAGGTTTGAAGTTTTGTGGGGGCACTTAAGCCATTTACTTAAAGGTTAAAAGGAAAAATATTTAAACTTACCTTTTCATCTTGAAAATTCGGATGTTTGTAAATTCGATGTTGCCGTAAATTCAGGCAAAAATTACATTGAGCTGCATTTTTATTTAGTTTAGCAAAATATTTCCAAATATTCGATGAAGGCATAGCGGTTAGACGGTGGGATGAAACCTGTGAAGCTCAGCGTCCGTAACTAATACCAATTACATAAATAGAACGCTATCAAAGGGAATAAGAAAAATGGCATAGACTGCAGCCACCTAGTCGCATGTATTCTAATGAATTATTCGGATTGCTATCTCGAATACATTTTTAGGCTTACTTTATTCCTCGTTTTTATTTTGTTGATGGATACTTGTCATTTCTGTTTGCGAAAACCGAAATTCAGACCTTTTCATTTAAGCACACTTATTAAAAACACGAGGCGAGTTGCAATACACTTCTCCATAAATCAGATACAAATATATAATAAAAAAGATAACCTAAAGCACTTTGCCAAACATTACTTGCCCCCGATTCAAACTTGGCGCCTGTAAAGGTATGTGTTATGCATCTCCTGTTGTGAATTTTACTTCGAAATTAAACGTTGTTTGGTATAAATGTACTTTAGATCATCGCTCACCTCTTTGTTTATACCTCAACCCGCATAGACTAAACAATGCAAAGTCAGAGAAAGAAAACCAGTATTATAAAGACTGAATGATCCTGTATATAATATAGTCAAGAGTTGTAAATAAATACTGAAATATGCTCATGGACTAGTGTTACTGTTTGGAGGACGACAAGGCAGAGGATTAGAAAATCCGCCTAAGGAAGAACCGTCACAGTACCCTAATACTTTGAATATCTATCCAAAGTACTCGGATTCCTAAGTATCATCCGAAGGATTCGGAATATCAAAATACTCATCCAAAGTAACAGGATACATACCTAAGTATTCAAAGTACTCGAATTGATATCAAAGCATTCATCCAAAGTTCCCGGAGACCTAAGTATTGGAATATCAAAGTATTTAATATCAAAGTACTCGGATAACAAAGCAATCGGATCCAAAAGTATTCGTGATAACTATCCGAATGCCAAAGTAATGATCCAAATATTTATCCATTCTTACTGGTTATTTTCTTCTTTCATTCTTGTGCCGACCAACCGGTATAGTGGTTAAGGTGTTAGCCTCTAGATCGGAAGGTTCCTGGTTCGAATCCGGGTCCGGGCATGGATGTTTGTAAGCGTATGGTGTAGAGGCGGCTGGTGCACCTTAAATCTGTCGTGGCCGAAAGTCCTCACGTTGGGTTGGCGTGGAAGTTTGGAGAGTGGGGTGCCAGCTCAGGTACCGTGGTTCGTCATTACGAGGTGTTGTCCTCGGATCTTTCCCTTAAGGGACTGATCCCGAACCGTCGTCAATAGCCCGTTGTGTTGCTCTAGTACGACGTTAACTAAAAAATTACCAATCTTTCATTCTTGTGGTTATTTTCCGTTTGATTCCACTTCGCAATAGCAATCTGAAAAGACTTGATTTGAGAAACCACTCCATTTCGAGATATATGAAATGAGAATTATTTCAAGGGCCATATCGGGCGAGTGGCAAATGAAATGGATATGTGAAACTGAGAAAAACGCTGTTCCCTTTTGACACTCCCATTGATATTACGAAACAACAATTGCAAACGTTTGTAAGCTTTGTTACGTGCGTTGGCAAGACAGTCGCCCCAGAGTGATAGTGTGAGCACACATCTCATAAGCTCAATCTTTTGCTTACAGTCAATGTTGTCTCCGCTAAGAAAGCAATTTTGTGTTTCAGCTATGAATCGGGTTGACCGTGGGAGGATAGGTGGGTAAACTTAAAAAAAAATTCAACTCAGTTTCTCATTGCTTTGTTATGAAATAAAAATAAATGTCTCTTTCAAATATTCCTTCCTGAAATGTGGCTTCTAAATGTAGTGTAGTTGATCTATACATTTGAACTCCTATGCAGTTACGGAGAAAACCCCGAACCACCTATCTTCGTTCGAGCAATTTTACAATAGAAAAAATTCAAAGACTAACGTCTTATACAAATTCAAATGTACAAAATATGCATAAGGGGCCGTCTTCGTATTAAATTAAGCACCAACTTCATAAATTCTAATAGAAACTTATCTCGACAAACAAAATCGAATCTATTGTACATCCAAAATTTAACTTCAGAAACTAATTTTCATGTCATTAGGTCTTACCGTTTCGAATTTATGAGTTCAGAAATATTGAAGCTCTTAATGTTAAATAGGTATGTCCACACTTGTGCGCTTTCATTTTCAACTTGCCTTTCAACGTGCAATTTAACATTCAATTCAACTTGCGTCAACGCATGCCTTATTGCATGCGCTTAGAGGCATGCCCTTTACCTGTCCACACTTGTGCCTCACTTCAGTTTCAAGATGGATGAAGATGATGCTATTCTGTTGGACTGTTTCTGAATCAGTGCGGCATAGTTTGTGATCAGGCAAGTAAATGAACGTAGGAAATCAAGGCGAGCGATTTGGATGAAAGATATTTCAAAACGCATAATGAGCATTTATTTATTTACGTTAAAATGTATTATTATTTGTTGGAGCACACGTTCAAACGGGATGTTTATATTTTCTTTGATTTATTTCGCTGGAATCGTTTGCACGTGTTTCCTGTCGCTCGCAGCAAATAACAGCTGAATCTGCTTAAAATCGGAACGATATTTTCCCCGAAATAGGAGGAAGGCGTGCATTTGCACCGATGTTTTATTCGATCTCTGGTCAGAGTTAGAGATGGGGAAAATGACTCTTTTCAGGGATCGGATCGGAACCGCTCACTCACTAAAAAGAGCTAGCTCTTTTTGATGACTCACCGCTCCTTTGAGATATATAATAATGTATATAACATATCGAAATGTATACAATATGTTTGGGCCATCGAACATCCCTCGTTGTCACGTGAGCGCATGTGTCCAGACGAAGAGGCGCCAAGCGTGCTTGAAACACCCACGCACACAACACTTGAAACACTCACTCATCCAGCAATTGCGCAGTTTACCTCTAAAATCAACAAAAGGAGGGAGACGGGGCCCGAGGACGATAGGCATTGCAGCATAGGGCTGCTAAGCTGTGAAATTTAATTGCTAAGGCATAAGATGGCCCAAAACCATGTCAATTCATATAACTTTGAAATTGTCCATAAAGAATAAATTACTTTGAGGACACTTCTACTTTTGTAATTCCCGTCATGAACCCGTTGAGATTACAGAAGTAGCAATTAAAATATCCAAACACGTTAAAAATCTCATTTTTGACCAAGAATTCTAAAAAAGTTTTCGATTTTATTGGATAGAGTATTTATTTGACTTTCCAAAACATATTTAATTTTTTCTCTGTTAATTACTTGAAGAAGTATTAAGATTTTAATCAAGGCGGGAAAACAAGAAGTAAGAATGGAAAACACTGGAAATGGCCATTAAAAGGCCAAAAACATGGCAAAATCTAAATTTAAACCTTACTTTTTTTTGCAAATATAATTTTAGAAAGTTTTTTCAAATATTTAAATGGTTTCTCTTTTGGAAATGGAGTGAACTTTTTTAAAGAGAAGGAAGAACAAAATTGTTTACACAAAGAGCAAACGCAAGGGAGCAAGCGATGCACTTAAAACTACCTTTAACTCTAAATTAATATTTTTGCATTATTTCCTCACTTCAAATGTTATAATACAAAAACTTGTAACTGGATTCTAGTAAACTTTTGAGAGTTTGTTATTTATAATGTTGTCAAGTGAATGAACTAGAATAATTATGCTGAGTTCAAAAGTTTCTAAATTATTACTATTTATTTAAGAAATAGGACTGTAAAACTATAAAAAATCTTCTATTCATTTTTCAATCACTTGTAAAATTGTTGTTTATTTAAATATCCTTTTATTCTAGTTCATTCCCTAGAAATATGCATGTAGTTTATTTTGGTAGCATCATTTTTCAAATTGGTTGAATAGATTTTCATGTAGCACATTTGAAGTTTTTGACACATTTCTTTAAAATTTCATACATAATTATCATATTTTTACAAAATTATTAATATATACTTTTAATATGTATAGCCCATTGCTATTGTTTAAAACACAAAACATAAAAATATCATTAAAATGTTTCTATACCACATTTAAAAAAAGTGTCTTGGACGTGTTTGGATACATTAAGATTTCTTTCTAAAACCACTTAGTTACCAAATGAGACTTCCTAATAATTTAAATGATATTTTAAAATCAAATAATAAAAAGATTAATAATTTATTTAAGTACTTAAGATTTTTAACTATTTATTTTAAGATATAGGTATACAGGGTGGTCCCGAATTCATGGTACAAACTTTAATGGTAGGTACAGGACATTGTAACAATGATTTATTGTATAGGAATGTATAGTCGCAAGTGACGCGGTGAGGCGAAAACAGGGGAAATAACGGCCGAAAGGAAAAACAAAGATTTTATTGAAAGCGTTGTTGACAAGTGTCATGTTTACAGTAATTGTTCAAAATTGCGTCCACCAGTATCGATACATGCTTGACAGCGTCGGTGGAGCGATTGGCGTACACGTTCAAAGATGCCTGGTATTTCACGCACACCTGCAGCAGCTACAGATAAGCGAGCGACGAGATCCTCATCTGAGTCAACTGGAGTCTCATAAACAAGATGCTTTAGATGTCCCCATAAAAAGTAATCGAGGCTCGATAAATCGGGAGATCGGGGTGGCCAAGGGACTGGTCCACCACGCCCAATCCATCGAGTACCAAACGTGGCATTCAGGTAATTCCGTACATCAATGCTGAAGTGTGCTGGCGCCCCATCGTGCTGAAACCACATGCGGTTACGAATGGCGATCGGAACATCATGCAGCAGTTGTGGTAACACTTCTTTCAGAAAAATAAGATAGCTTCCGCCAGTGAGCCGCGTGGGTAGTAAGTATGGGCCAATCAAAAAGTCGTTCACAATACCAGCCCACACATTAATACTGAAACGTTGTTGAAACGCATGTCGACGCGTTGCATGTGGATTATCGGTTGCCCACACATGGGAATTGTGCGCATTAAAGACACCCTCGCGTGAAAATGTCGCTTCATCTGTAAATAGCACATAATCTACGAAATCCGGCTGCAACGCACATTGCTGCATCACCCACAGGCAGAAGTTCACGCGGCGAGGATAATCTGCCGGATTCAATGCTTGTACTTTCTGAAAATGGAAGGGGTGTAAGCGATTTTCGTTTAACACTCTGCATACAGTCTGATGACTCACACCTACGTCACGCGCAACAGTTCTTGTGCTTGACTCGGGTCTATCAGCCACAATGTTCAAGATGCTTTCTTCCAGCCTTGGAGTGCGTACAGCTCTTACTCGACCAGCGCCATGTCTGTTGACGTCGAACGCACCTGTTTCACAAAGTTGACGATGTAACCGTTGAAAAATTCTATGATCCGGCATTCGTCGATCAGGATACTCCGCGCGATACATTCGTAACGCAGCTCTGCCGTTACCATTTGCACGGCCGTACATGTAATGCATGTCTGCTTTTTCTGCATACGTAAAGTCACCCATCGTCTACGGCAGCACAATTGTGAATGGCGCTTTTCCCTACTGCGATGCATCATGTTCAACAGCGGCTAGACATCTACTGCCCTCTACCGGCAATGATACCAACCGATCACTCCATTTCTCTTTCCTTTTATTTCCCCTGTTTACGCCTCACCGCGTCACTTGCGACTATACATTCCTATACAATAAATCATTGTTACAATGTCCTGTACCTACCATTAAAGTTTGTACCATGAATTCGGGACCACCCTGTATAATACCCTCGAATACTCGTTGTCCCAAAGATTTTCAAAATCCAAGTCCCCTCCCTGTCTTTTAATAAAATATTTTCAAAATGCCTTGTTTTGTGAAGGCAATGCAATAAAAACGAGTTACGTTTAATTTAATGTTGTGTAGCTTTATTAAAATGATATCACTCCCGAGAAATCAAGGTTTTATTATAATTATTATATTAATGTTAAGTGAATAACATAATAACTGTTAGAATATGTTTTAATAACAACCTTAAGACTAGTTTTAATTAGTGCTAAAAGGCGTGGTATGACTTAAGCCGTAAAAACACCCTTTCAATCTAAAATTGAATTAAATTTTTAAAAATAACATTTATGATAATACATAGATATTTAAAAATTTGAAACTTCAAAAAAGTAACAAAAAGCTAGGGAGCGCAAAAGAACGAATGCGGAATTGACTCTCGAGAGCTTTAGTTATCGAAAAGAGTCAAAGAGTTAACTCCCAAAAGAATCAACTCACAAAAGAATCAGTGAGCGCAAACGATCGAATGCGGAAATGATTCTTCGAAAGAGCCAACTCTCGAAAAGAATCAACTCCCAAAAGAATCAACTCCCAAACGAATCAACTCCCAAAGAATCAACTCCCAAAGAATCAACTCCCAAAGAATCACTGAGCTGGTGATCGCATGCGGAAATGACTCTTCGAGAGTGGAAGCGCTGATTCGTTAAAAAAGAGTTACCGCTCTTCAGCCCTGATTGGTTAAAAAAGAGCTATAGCTCTTTTTTGACGAATCAGCGCTCGCTCACTCCGTCAAGAGAGCTAACTCTTTGAGTCAGCTCCTGAGCGGATCGCCCATCTCTAGTCAGAGTACTAGTTTTATGAATTTAGTCAGAGTATCTCGCCTTGGATGCGGCTAAAATGTATGCCTTCCTTTTCTAGTTGATTAAATTCTTGTTGTTACGGTTAGACTTGAGTTTACCTTTCTCCCACCCACTGATCATTATTAAAATTTAATATTAATTTAAATATTTCCTGTTATTCATTCGTCCAATAGATGTGGTGATTTAGACCTCATGTGTGTTGTGGAACCAATAAAAATAAATTCGAAACACAATGTATAAAGTGGTTACAAAACAGTTGTAAATAATCGTCGTTACCGATTAGCTGGATTTCAAAATTTTACTGCTGAAATCAGAAGATAAAACCTAATTGTGCAATTCGTTACACGTAAGTACTTATAAATATTTGAGTTAAATATTAATAATAATATTTGCATATAATCTATGCTTATAAACTTAGATGGCTTATAGTTTACAAATAATTATTTTAATAATTAAAAGATAAATAAGTGTTTAAACGAAGTACATTTATCATATTTCTCCTTGCCAGCTTAAAAAATAAATTTGTTTCATATTCATCCTTATACATCTTTAGAACCTGCACCATAACTAAGAAAACTTTAATGGATCCAAAACTATGTTAATATTATACTGGTATAATAAAAATCTTAATTTGTCAGTTTTTAATTCATTTCTTAAAATATGTTTAATTAATGCCTATACACAATCAATGAAGGATTTACTCATATTGTGTTTCAACACAAACAATAATTTGAACAGAAATATTTTAAATGCAATCATAAGTTAAAGTCTACTGTGTTGTTATTTCGCTA
Source organism: Metellina segmentata (assembly GCA_947359465.1). NCBI lineage: Eukaryota > Metazoa > Arthropoda > Arachnida > Araneae > Tetragnathidae > Metellina > Metellina segmentata. The sequence continues at coordinate 7,612,623 of OX375872.1, forward strand.
AGGAAATTTAATAAATGCTCTTTACGAGTTTTAAATAAATGACGTTTTTAATTATTTTAAATTTGATTTAAAATTTATTATTACGTTATTAATTTATTTATTAATCATGACGTGTTTAATTTTTTTCGTATAATTTTTACAGTGAATGTTCCACAAACACTCATAAGACCTGTAGTCTTCTATAAATTCAAGAGTTTGTTCGTTATTCATGATAACACTAAAAAAAAAACAAAAAAAAAACACAACGACTTCGGTTCACCAAAACACTGCAAATTGAAAGTTGAAGCGTATAGAGATCCAAGGCTGTTGGAACTCCTTCCGCTACGCTGTGCGCTATGAAAAACTGCTACTTCTGACTCATCTCGGGCATGCCTTGACGCATGCGTCCCTTGCGTTGAGGCATGCGCTGAGGTATATGGAGAGGCATGCGATTAGCGCAAGCAAAAGCGCACAAGTGTGGACATACCTAATCGGTTTCTTGGATTTTATGGATAGCCTCTTAATTAATATTTCTTTAGCGCTGATATTTAGTACCATGCTAATGTTAAACAACCCAAACAAAATCCACCTAATATTTTAAAAATATTTTTCAGAATGAAAAAATAATTAAACTTATGTTTGAAAAATTATGAAATGGAATCTTTTATATTTTCATGGGAATCGATTCAGGACTTCTAGTATGGCCATGCAAATTTTCAGGTCTTTCAGATAATTTCTTTTTGCGCTACATTAAAATTTCCTAATTATGGTCATCTTCGAGCAACCAAAAGTTTAAATACTTTTCACAAACATCGAATAATTATTCTTGGATCGTTTGCACTTGCATAGTTAATATAATAATGTAATTCTCAAATCGTTTGCACTTGCGTAATAAATGTAATACATCTCGGATCGCTGAAAAATATGTACGTTTGAAATAGTGTTTAAGTTTGATATTCGGTACGTATAACTATAGTAATCTCGATCTACAAGTAGCGACGTTCTGTTTCGAGATTATCCTTGAAATTGACACCAACTTTAGGATTGAATATCTCCGGATATAAAGATAGTAAATTGATGAAATTTCATATTTAGTCTATTTTAACGATGCAGCATCTTATTATGGCATCAAAACATGGTGTTTCATTTAGAAATTTCGTTGTATGAGCAAAATTTGATATGAAGACGTTCCCTTATGCAACATTTTTGGATTTGAATTTACGTGGATTTGTAATTACACTGAGGATGTTATCTTCTATTGAATGATACCTTTGAATTTGCATTCGTATCAATAGTGCTAGAAATAGAAGGAGGTGGTTTTCCCTTCTCGACTCGTACTAATATGATACGGATATTCAATGTCATCATTGACTAATCTTCCTGGTGGTTGTCATTAGCAAAACTGACTAGAAGAACTTACCGGGTCTTGATCGCGACACCCTAATCGTCACTCGATGGATGAAACCTCGTTTGGAAAAATTGTTCAAGTCTGGATAGAGTCGAGAAATCTTGTCAAAACCACTTGGCGAATTAAGAATACAGCTTTCGATCCAATCGATGAGTTTTCTTTTCACTTTACCACAGAATTTCAGTGGTTTTCTTTAAAATTTGCTGTTGTGTCCTTTGAAGTCAATGTTCTTGTCCTGAGATGCACTTTATGAGAAACCCTCTTGGTGGTTCTCATCAGCCAAACTAACCCGATCTTGTAAGACGAGGTATGCTATATCGGCATAGAAAACACTATAATTAGGTAGGTTGATATTTTAATAAATGCCGCACTGGAGAAACGGTCGATTGGCGACGGGATCATTCCCAGAGGGATAGATTTCGAGGATGAAACCACGTCATTTCGAACCATATGTGTGTGTGTGTGTGTGTGACGAGGTCAAACCTGGTACTCTCCAAACTTCAACACCACCCTAACGTGAGTCCATTGAATGGCCCGACAGATTTCACTCTTCGTGCACGATGGTCTTGGGTTCGTTACTTTTCCAGCACGATCCTTCGAAGAACACCTCCTTTTATGGTACAGCCAATTCAATGAAATCTCGCATCCGAAACCAATGGACACCATTGGGATTGTAGGTAGGTAACTACTAGAGCAACGGGCTATTGGCGACCGTACGGGATCATCTGAACGTCCTAAGGAAAATGGTAATGGTAATGGTAATTTTTGTTAAAGTCGTACTAGAGCAACACAACGGGCTATGACGACGGTCCGGGATCAATCCCTTAAGGGAAAAATCCGAGGACAACACCTTGTAATTTTGAACCACGGTCAGATGACGAAGCAACACCTGAGCTGGCACCCCACTCTCCAAACTTCCACACCAACCCAACGTGAGGACTTTCGGCCACGACAGATTTAAGGTGCACCAGCCGCCTCTACACCACACGCGAACAAACATCCATGCCCGTACCCGGATTCGAACCGGTTACCTTCCGATCTAGAGGCTAACACCTTAACCACTATACTGGTTGGTCGGCCCTAAGGAAAATGGATGGAGGATTTGGAACCCGAAGAAACGAATCCCACATTTGTCTACGAGTTGATCGTTCGATTGGTGAGAAGTGTACGTTTGGGACTGAGCTTTGAAAAAGTAGCTTCTCTTTAAGCGCGGCCACTGCTAGTTACCTCCCGAAAGAACAAATGTCCCGTCTTTTAGAATCGAAGCTGTCCGAGCACGCGCTGATTGGTGGCAGTCGGTCATGTGACCTGCCGAGAAGTGCGTCGCAACAGAAACTTTGTAGCTTCCATCGGAACAACATGTATGAGACTTGGCTCTCTAGTGGGACATATTCCCCATTTTAGCATATCTATTGTAAATATGTATATAGTACTTGTTCATACGTGTTTGAAATAAAACATAAGAAACAAGTTGGTCCGTCACTCTAACAGAACTTCACAGTTCCAAACAGAAGCGATTGGGAAAATTCTTTCCCCCATGTTCGAGAATGATTTGTTGATTTTGAAAAGATAATTTGGGCTCCTGTCTTTTGAACAGAAGGACAGCCCTGTTGGGAAGAGGGTTCGAACTGTACAAGGGGCCCTTGCTGTTGCTCCGGAATTCAAATACCGCGATCAGGGCAACTTCAATTCAAATACATACCCCAATTGAATTGTTTGTTCTATTTAATGTCCAACAATACCAAAGGCTATTGACATGAAGGGCAAGATCTGAGGACTACACCACAACTAAGCTGCACTCTCCTAACTACCCCACCATGAGGACATTGGAGGCAACGAGAGCTTTAACGTGCCCCCGTGTACACGACGGTCTTTTGCTGGACAGAGTTTCGTACTCTTCATTCTCACACATATCACGCATAGCAAGTTAAAACTTGATTCGAATCCCTCCCTGTCGTTGGGGTGAATTGAACTGTAAAGTCCACCACAGAAGAGCTGACTCACACTCGATTGTAAAACGCTCACCCGGACATAATGAAATAAAGGTGTTGGGTGTGGATCCTTAAAAAACTAAAGAACCCATCTCTCAAGGCCATGCGAATTCAATCGGCCGATCCACCTACGCATTAGGCGTACGGGCTCATTACGAAGACCAGGTTGCCGCACTCCCTCTCCAAGCTACCGCCAAGCATCCGCTGTTTTTCGCGCGAGTTGGGAGAGAAGTATATTTGGCTACTAGTAGGAAACCGTGGGGACACACTTGAGCAGAGCCTCCTGCGTAAACATCATCAAAATGGACGCCGTGAGGTGGTATATAGGTTTGTTGAATAGCTCAAAACTCCATCAGCAACCCTAATATTGTGAAAATTGAATACTCTACTTAAAAACTTCAAAAAAGCTACAAAAGCTCATTTTTTCTCGAAGACAAACAGTTTCGATTGCAACGACAACGTGGAAGGGAGTGGAAAACAAGAGTCTCATTGAACTTCCGTCTGTTGGCGTAGTATTTCCATCACGCTATGTTATCCTACCAATTGATCTCAATTCAAATTGATAGCATGTTTTTTATAATATTTTGTATTTTACTTGTAAATCAAATGACTGAAGAGGAGGGGGGGGGGTCAAAATAAAAAAGCAGTAGAACCACAGTGGTACTAAGCAGCACTCCAAGTGAAACGAAGGCCTAATTTTTATTGCTAACTAGCACTAAAAACGTCTTAAATAACATTGGTTTGGGTTTATTTGTCTGTCAGATATTTTTAAAATGGAGCCTCCAAAAAGTTAAGCACGCTACGGTAAAATCCACAAAAATAAAGCTGTGATTAACACAAAATTGCGCATGGAGTTGGCTAGTGCGTCTATGCATTAGGAAAAAGCAGAATAATGTACAAAGATGAAGAAAAAAAATATAATTTTCGTAAGGATGACGTCTCATTTGAGTCCTTAACAAAAAGATGTTTCAAACCAAACCCATTACTAAGGGATTTGAGCACCTCGGACCTTCACACAAACAACGATTTCACACGCTTTCAATGGGGTGATCAGATGTTTCCAACTCTCGGAGACTGGTTGGAGGAGTGCAGAGACAGCACGGCATCCCAAAAGTTTTCTATGAGATTAAGGTCGGGAGAATACGCCGGCCACACTCTATACGAGAAATGCCCTTACTTTCCAGGTACTTGTCAACGATGTAGGCTCGATAGGGACAGGCATTATCTTCCATCAGTTAGAAATCAGGACCAACTCCTGCAGCGTAGTCTCACAATGGGGTTTTAGTAGCTCTGGGGGTAGAAATTAAATATTTTTTTCATCTTTGTACATAATTCTTGTTTTCTGCAATACACATTTGCTGCCTTCATGTTGTTTTGTTTGTTTTTTGTTGATTTTACCGTGCTTAACTTTTGGAGGCCAATGTATAAAAAGTATTCACAATTTAACATCAAAAACAAAGATTATAACGTAAGACATATTTTTAAAAGAAAACAGTTTGAATCATTGCATTGATCCTCACAGCTACAAGTAGAGTACAACTGAAGCCTGATTTTATGCATCGACGACGCATCTCTTTGCACTAGCATGTCATCAGTTGTTGTAGCTTTTTCATGGTTCTGTTCGGGTTTGACATCCAGAGGGGCGTCATCTCTTCCATCCCCACTGACATGGTTCATGGCACAAAAAATTCCATTGAAGACGTCCACAATGAACTATGACATTCTTCCAGTTCATTCAGTTCAGAATATTTTTAATGGCTGAAGAGAATTCGCTTCATTTACAGTCTTCGCCGTAAATGAGACTAGGTGCTGAATGAGTCCTCTTCATAAATGTTCTCGGGAACTTTACAATAGTAACTCTACCAATACCAGCCAAATTAGACACCGTAAAGGCGTGCGTGGATTTGGTTGGTATTGGGGTTTTATGGCGCAAGGTCCAAAAGCGGACAAGCTGCTTGTAAAGATCTAGAACTCCTCGTGGAAATTTGCTGTGCAACTTGTGGACGGGAAGGTACTGGAGATGACTTCCACTTCCATACTCCATCCACAATTCTTCTAGTGTTGGTAGTCTAGAGAAAGCCTACACAGCAACCACTACAACATGACTGTCAACAGTTTTCACTGTGACCTTTGACCCGAGTATTCAATGGTTTCAGATGAAGGAGCAAAATGGCTTCTTCGTGGGATGCGTTAATTTAGAAGTAGACAGTTTCAAAATTGACCTTGTGCGATCGAATTACCGTGTCACTGTAGGTGCAAATAACCTGTTTCCCAGCGGGCAGATTCATATTGACGAGATTTGCTGCAAAAAACCCGAAGAGCTCTTCTTTGCTTTTGTTGTGAAGAAGGAACTTACTGAAAGGTTTAGGTATTACAACATTGAATTTCACATTTACTCTTGGTCCAGATCCTCTTGACTGTCTTGTGTTGTTTTTCAGGATTCCTTCTAGATAGCGGTCAAAAACTAAATCGACTCTATCCACGGTTTTTAGTCTCATCAAGCTGTATGGTCTAACAATCTCATCGCATTACAGATGAACAGTTCAGATGGATTGAGGGATAAACATATGACCATCGGTTATGAGGGAAGAAACATTAGGTTCATTGACAGACGTCAAAGATACCCCACTAGATTGGACGATACAGGAGATTACGTCGGATTTCTTGCTGGGTGTTCGAATTTTAGAGGTCAGATATGTAAGGTGGACAAGAGCTGTTTATATGGAAAATAAACATCCATTTGTCTTGCTTGACGTACAGCTTAGAAAAAGAGTACTGTCTTTTTTTAGGGCAGCAATCTTTTGCTTGTCCTTGTACTTAAAAAGAGAAACTTTTTCCCGCTCATCAAGGGGAAGTTGTTTCGTTTGATAACGTCTCATGGACTGATAGATTTCTTAGTATCAAGCGGTCTTCGACAAACGCATCCAATTGGATTTTCTCTGTTGCATTCGCTGACATGACATACCTCGTACTTTCTTCCGAGAGGACAATCTTACTGCTGTTTCACTAATTTGTTGTTTTGCTCATGCAACTTGTCATGTGCCAACCTGGAGAATTACCTGTTAGTTTTAGAGCCAGGTATATTTCCGTCTTGAAACTCACGGTAAACAGCAGGATGCATCTCTGGTAGTTGCTTCAAGTTGTATAAAAACTGGCAGCCATCGGGCGTAGTTGGTGTGATCGAGAGCAAACATCCATGGACAAATTTTTTCCAGAGTAGATATAAAGTCTGTAAAATCGCCCTGGTGAATACTGCGCACCAGAGTCAAAAGCAAAGATTCTAACGCCATAGTGATCTGTTAATACTTAAACTGAGACGACTCTTCTGATCTTCACTGAATCCGATCTTTAAACATTTCATCTACGTCTTATTTACGATTTTGATAGCCTCTCTCTAACAGGACTTGTACAGTGGTAACTGAAACCCCATGAGCATATCGAGTTTATCTCATCATTACTTCCGCTCTTCCCAATGGTGTTACACAAGCTTCCGTTATCAGTCCATCTACTTCCTTCAAACCATGTATCTATCGCACATGCAACGGCAATTTCTGTATGGAGACCACCTAACATGATCAAGACGTCACCGCTAGTTGGCGGGAAAAATGGGAGTTGTCGTTTTGCTAATTGTCTACGAGGTGGCAAAAGCTTGCACTTGCAAAAGACGTGAACGATATGAGACAATATCACTACCATCAACGGATATGCGACGTCAGCAGCGAAAAGTTCAATGAGACCTTGTTTTCCACTCCCTTCCACGTTGTCTTTGCGATAACTAAATCGTTTGTCTTCGAAAAAAATATCATATACCTTTTTTGTAGTATTTTTATTAGAGCTTTCAAATAATGTATTGAATTTTCATTATATGGATGGGTTAAAGTTACAGTGGTGTAACATTTTCGAAAAAACGACTTCAAACTTCCACTGCCATCAGTTGGCAATTGAATAAAGAATTGACTTACTTCAAGTTTTCTGTTAACAGATTGACTTATCTGGATCTGGTTTCTGTGTCTATCAATTATATCTTTAGTTAAATTTGGTTGTATTATATCTGTAACTGTCTTTTCTTTTGAAAATTGACTTACACAACTGAAACTTTAATAACTTTAACATATTATTGTCGGTAATGGAGTTTTGAGCGATTAAACGAACCTATTTACCGCCAGCGATCATTTTGATGACGTCATCACAGGAAGTCATGACCTCTGATCAAGAGTGTCCTTTTGTTCTCTCTGGTATGTATATAGGTCGTGTAGAAAATTTCATAGTGGGAACCGGAAGTGAAATATTTAGGTTTATTCCACCGACTCCATCACTTGGGATCTTCCATACTGTTAGTGGATATCCAAAAGTGCTTAATGCATAAGTAATCGTGAATTCCTTCACGTTTTCCAAACAGCATTCATCCTCAAGTTCTACCACTAGCCTGTTTCTTCACAAAACCCAGGCTCTTTAGTACTCAGTAATTAACTACCAAACAACTTTAAGGAATACCTCAAACATATTTCAGGTTTTCAAAGCACCTTGCAAAAAAGGACATCTCGAATTTTACAATGTATCTTAATTAATACAATAGTATGCATCCAAAGGTATCGAAATTGCTACGTTCTTGTTTTGCTCCAGAGTGACTTGAATTAGATTACCTTCCTACAAAAGTTTTCTAATGCCAAAGTACTCGAGAACCGCGGTATTCTATCTGGAGGTATTTAATTCACATCACACTGGAGCAACACAACGGGCTATTAGCGACGGTCCGTGATCAAACTCGAAGGGAATGATCCCAGAACAAGGCAATTTTGAAGCACGATCAGATGGCTACACCTGATTGAACGTACACGACGGCTTGGATTCATTAACCTCCTGTTACTAATCTAGCCCGTTGTGTATTGTGAATTCAAAAATGTCAAATACCGGTTGCTAATCCTCTTCCAACCCTCGAGTTATGGGAGAGAGCGTGACTAAAAAACACGTGAAAGTTATCAGTCAAATTATTTATTGGATTCATATTTGTTACAGAGAGAGAGATAAATTTTTAAAAATTTCACTTAATATTGCATTGGTTAAAAAGTTTGAATATTCGTTTCTATTATGGTACGAGTCAAGCGAAACACCGATTCCACATTCATTGAGTCACATTGGCGTGGTGTGGAAATCTTTGTCCGTTGTCCTTGAATCTTTGGTAGGTTGATACCGTCATCAATAGCCCGTTGTGTAGCTCCAGTGTTAATTCAAAATACCATCATCAGTCCTATATTTGGATAGAGCCGCGGTAGCTCGGCTGGAAGAACAGCCGATTCGCATCCGCAGGGTCATCCGAAGATCGTCGTATACGAAGGTGGGTGGTGCACGTTAAATCGGTAGGGGACTCAAAAGTCCTCGCGTTGGCATAGCGTGGAAGTTTGGAGAGTGGGATGCCAACTCGCAGGTACTGACCTCGTCATCTGATTCAAAATTACGCGGTGTCTTTCTCCTTGGGTTTGATCCCGGACGGCCGTCAATGTTGTGTTACTTCAGTTGGACGTTAATTAATTACCATTGTTTGTATGGATGAGTATTGTATATGAGCTTCAGGTATCTGAACTTTCGATGATGTATCCTTAATGAGATACAAAAATATATTCAAAATACTCAATATTGCCCTAAACTTTTATGTATTTGTTGTTTTAGACGCGTGAATAATATCAGACCTTTACTAAGTGGTCAGTACGGAAAGCACTAACTGGCTACTTGGTGAGAGGCAGAATGATTGTGAAGAAACATTCAAAGGACGGGGCATGATGTGTTGCCAAGAGTGCCACTCAAAGTTGGACTCACAAGAAATGGCCCATTTCCATACTTATTAACGTTGTGTATAGAAGAATCGATTCATAAAATTGGCCCTGTTGTGCAATCATTACGTCTCTTACAGCATCATGGCATATGTTAAAACCTTCCGAACACCTTCAGATCGCATGGCTCAGAAACACGTAACAAGGGCTCGAGGGTCAAAATTATTAACAAGGTAAGAATCATTCATGAAAAGACTAAAATATATCTATTTTCTTGCATGTAACTTAGTAGGATGAATACAGTATATAGAGAGAGATGAAATATATAACTTATAGCAGTAATGTGCTCAAGCACCTCGACAAGACAACTCGATAAGCACCTAATTGATTCAATGCTTCTTTTTTTCATTCACTACTCCCAAGGAAGTGGTTGGAAGAGTAACGGATTCGAAACCAAACACCGTCTTGAACATAGGACGCATGTTTAATATGGCGTGGCCTTAAATGTCCTCACGTTAGCGTGGTGTGGAAGTTTGGAGAGTAGGATGCCAGCTAAAGTGTGACCTCGTCATATGATCATGGTTCAAAATTACGTAGTCCTTCTGGTTCGATCAAGGACCGTCGACTATAGCCCTAATTGTTGCTCCACTGCAGCGTTAATTAAAATATCCACCTACCTACAAAAATAAATACACTACTGCTTATGAAAATTGCAACAGCATGAAGGAATCATGCAAATTGAACGAAACTTGCTGGAAATGCAAAACAGGTTGGGATATGCAAATGATTACAATTACAAATCGATCACGCATGTGTGGGCCTAGAAACACCCTTTAAACTTCCAAATGAGCCGTGCATAAAAAAGAACTGTAAAATTGCGTGGAAATGTGTGTTTCACTGCTATAAATGATTGATTAGAAGTCAATATGAAACTCACCAAACCTGCAAAGTGCCATACGAGCAACTGAGTTTGAGCGGGACCACATGATCGGCCTCCGTGAGGTGGCCTGTCGTATCATGAAATCGCCAATCGCACGGAGCGCAATGCCACAACAGAAATGCGTGTGTGGAAGAGATGGACGATGGAGAACCTGACAAGTCGAAACCCCAGAAGTGGGCCACGCAATATGACATCACCACGGGACAACAGACACCTCATTCATTTGGCTGTGACGGACCGTACAGCGTCCTCTCGTGCGTTTTCACAACATTGAATCACGTCTACAGGTGTGTCAGAGTCTGCTCCACGGTTCATCGATGTCTGCTGTGCCATGGGGTACGTGGAAGGATTCCTCTGTGCAAGATTCCCTTGACGCTGAACCACCTATGCCTCCGGCTACAATGGGCTCATCAACATAGCCAATGGCGTGCCGATTGGCAATAAATCGTCTTCTTAGATGAGTCCCGCTACAATCTGGAATAATATAACGATGGACGCGTACTCGTCAGACGCTACAGAGGTGAACGCCTCCTCCAGGAATACAGCATCTTACTGGACGAACGGTTTGCGTTCTAGTCTGGGGAGCTATTGCATATCATAGGCGATCCTGCCTTCTCCAAATTGTGGGGACCCTGAACAGCGGGCTTATATGTGGGACGTTGTGGAGCTTTAGGTACCACCCCTCCTGCGACGCGTTCCCTGGCATCAAGACAATGCCCGTCCACATGTTACTCGGAATGCCTTCTTCAGTGGACGACAGGTTCCGCTATTTCCATGGCCCGCACGGATACGTCACCCATTGAGCCTGTCTGGGCTTAATTACATCGGTCGGAGACTCGTTCGTACCCCTCGTAGGGCAGATATTGATTTTCGGCATTACTTTTGTTTTATTGCTCTGTAAATTTGGATCGTTTATTTAAACTACTGTTAATTTAATTTATTTCTGATTATTCTTTCAGTGTTGTAATTTTCAAAAACAGTAGTGTAAAATGGGTAACTAGACATATTCACCAAAATTTTGCGGCTGAGCTCCGACACAATCTATCCAACCTTTTGTTAAGAATTCAATGAATTGAAGCTTTTTTATCCTGTAACTTAATGTCCCATAAGAGCGACACAGTGGTCTATTGAGAAGGTCAATTCCAAGGAATGATCACAGACTACGCCTCGTCATTTTGCTCCACAGTCCATACCCTCTCCAAACTTCCACACCACGTCAACGTGAGGATATTTCCCACGACCGATTTAACGTGCACCGTGTACACGATGGTCTTGTTCTGGACCGAGTGTCGAACTCGTTCCGGCTGCTAATCCGATGCTCTTCCAACTGGGTTCCCTTTCTGCGAAAGGTTTTCTTTTCACACGAACCGTTCCACGTTAGTCGCACACACAATTGTGTGTCATTCCATTACCATACTCAAAAGTATTATTGTTTAAATCTGCACTCATTTGAAAGAGCCCCTTGAAGTTAAACGAGAGTTAAAACTTGGAGATTATAAGTTAGGTAGCAAAATCAAACAAATTTAGACACAAATTTAGACAGAATGAAAACTATTTTGTTTTATAAACACTAAAGGTATGCTTAAATGTATACTTTAAATGCATTTTATTCTCATTTTATTATTTTCGTATAAGAGTTGTGGTATACCATCTACTCAAAAACGCGTTGCGCCTCCTCTGGCCTGCAAAACAGCTACGACTCTCCTGGGTATAGATGTCACAAATTCTTGGTACATGACTGGAGACACGTTGCACCAAATGTCTAAGCATCGATCACGCAAAGTCGAGATAATTTGACATGGTGGTGTTTGAGCTCTGAGCTGCCGCTCCATGACACCCCAAATGGTAATTTTAGTTAACGTCGTACTAGAGCAACACAGATCGCTATTGACGACGGTCCGGGATCAGTCCCTTCAGGGAAAGATCCGAGGACAACACCTCGTAATTTTGAACCACGGTCAGATGACGAAGCAACACCTGAGCTGGCACCCCACTCTCCAAACTTCTACGCCAACCCAACGTGAGAACTTTCGGCCACGACAGATTTAAGGTGCACCAGCTACCTCTACACCATACGTTTACAAACATCCATGCCCGAACCCGGATTCGAACCAGGAACCTTCCTATCTAGAGGCTAACACCTTAACCACTATACCGGTTGGTCGGCGTATAAGAGTTGTGATATACTAATCATGAAAGTGTCTCTTGTGTTCATTAAAGTACAATTTTTTCATTCTCCTATCTAGGATGTCGTCACTTGCTTGATATTTTAGAACTGAATAGCTTTCGATTCTGTTAAGTGTTAATAAATTGCGTCAATTTTCTTCTTATGAGGAGTTCAAGATTTGGTCAGTTTTCTTCTTCTCGTCATTAAAAGTTACCCTCTAAAATCACAATAATGAGGAATGAGTTTAATGTAGCACATAAACTAATGATAGGAATTAGCTGAAATTTTTCATGGCCATATTAGAAGTTCTTCTGAATCGATTTCCATCAAAATATAATAAGATTTCAATTCATAATTTCTATAATCATTCATTTAGTAATTATTATTGCATACCTAAAACTCTTTTTAAAATAAAATATCAAGTGGATTTTATTTGGGCTGTTTAACAGTAACATGGTGCAAAATATCAGCGATATAGAAATATTATTGAGAAAGATATCCATAAAAATGTAAGAAACTGATTTAACATTAGGAGCTCCGATATTTCTGTACTCGTAACTTCGAAACGGTAAGACCTAATGACATAAAATTTAGTATCGGAAGTTAAATTGCGATATACACTGAAGAGCCAAAACATTATGACCATCTACTCAAAAACGCGTTGCGCCTCCTCTGGCCTGCAAAACAGCTACGACTCTCCTGGGTATAGATGTCACAAATTCTTGGTACATGACTGGAGACACGTTGCACCAAATGTCTAAGCATCGATCACGCAAAGTCGAGATAATTTGACATGGTGGTGTTTGAGCTCTGAGCTGCCGCTCCATGACACCCCAAATGTGCTCTATCGCAGTGGTTCCCAACCCCCGGGCCGGTACCGGTCCGTGGATCAAATGTTACCGGGCCGCCGAAGGAACATTAAATTATTTCCATTTTATTTACTATGGTGTATTTCTCTCGGGTTTTTGCGGTTCTTATCTATGAAATGACCACTAAAATTAGTAGGCGGTAAATCAGAACTTGAAATTTGTTCTGTTACTAGAGCCTCAATTATGATTTCTGAATTCTGTATGTCTCTATTTTCCAATTTTGACAACTGTTTTCAAGTTGGCAGACAAAGTAGCTGCATTTAAAGCCAAACTGAAGTTGTGGGGACTGCGCGTAAACAGAGACATTTTGGGCATGTTTCAGACACTAGGGGGCTCCGCCCCCTGCTCGCTTACGCTCGCCAACCCCCGGGGATTGCTCCGCAATCCCATTTGGTTTGCTTCGCAAACCAACATTACTTTCACAGAGTGAAACTATCTGAATAATTCGTATTATGCTGATTTCACTTTCCGGTTTATGACGTCACAGCGAGGGCTTCGCTGCGTCTCGCTTACGCTCGCCGACCCCGGGGATTGCTACGCAATCCGTTTGGTTTGCTTTCTCAAACCAATACTTCTTTCGCAAGTGATTTCACTTTTTTTTTTTGCTTTAACACTTAATGCACCCTAAACTAATAGCCGCATCAGTAAAAAATCTTCTGCATCTTGTTCCCTGTACAATTTTAAGTAAACATTGTTAATATCCAAACTTTCCGATGTGTACTTTGTCGGTAAACTGTCTTGAGAACAGAGGGAAAAAAGCGAGCCTTTTTCCTCGCCATATAAAAAGAAATCGTTTTTATGGTAATTGTTGCTACGATAAATTTGATATCTGGCAAACCCGATAGTCAAAAGTGCAACCCACTACTGCTTACGGAAGCAGCTATGCGAACTGAAAAATACGAAATTTGTGTCACCAACTTTTGATTGCATCGAATTTATTTATGAACCAATTTTAAAAATAATTGTACCGTAAGAAAGAGTACATTCTGAGGTATGCCGCAATGTTTTTAAAATTAAAAACTAACAGTAATACTATACAGATATGACCATTTTAGTTTTGTATCGGAAGTTACGATCTGAAAGTTCCGAAAATTGTATGACCAACTTTTAATTGCATCGATTTTATTTATTAACCAATTTGAAAAATAATTGTACCATAAGAAAGAGTGTAATGTGTTGTTGTTTTCAGTGATGTTTTAAAATTTTAAAAATAGTGGTTTTTGCCGTAGACAAAACGGTTTTAACAATAAGTAGCGAAAATATCCAAAGATTCCGAATTTTGTATGACGAACTTTTGATCGCATCCAATTTAATTATTAACCGATTTCAAAAATAATAGTACCGTAAGAAAGAGTATATTCTGAGGTATACTGCGATATTTTAAAAATTAAAAACTAATAGTAATTAGATATAGATACGGCAGTTTTAAAAAAAAGTAACAAAAATGTCCCGATTTTTCCTGAATTTCAAAAAAATATTATCAAGAACCAAATTGAAATTTCAAAAAAAACTCGACGAGCTGCAAAAATTTACGTTGAGAGGTACTCTTAAAAAAAACTCACGACTGAAGACTGAAAATTTGAATGTGTTTTGCTCACTCGCGGAAGAAATTTCACTTCTTCAACTTTAACACTTAATAAAACCTAAACTAATAGCCGCATCGGAAAAAAATCTTAATAATTATCCAGGGAATACGATGAATTACAAAGCATGTTAATTTCATTTTTTTCCGATCAGTACTTTCTCGGGAAACCGTCTAAGAATCGAGCTAAACAACACAGTTTTCAATCCTGCGGCGGCGGCGGCAACATTTTTTTAATATAGAGAGATTAGCGGCGATTTTTGGCGAGACTGAGTCTAAACATTCATTCTCCCAGTTGGTGCACGATCACCTGTCTTTGCTTTTAAAGGAGTTCGAGTGTTACTTCCCAACCATAAAAGACTCACGAACTAGTAAGGAATGGATCCGCGATCCATTTGTCAACAAATCAGGCGAATCTAGCAAGTCTGTGCAAGAAGATCAACTGCTGGAGATTGCAAATGAAGGCGGCCTTAAAACTACGTTCGAGACAACAACTCTGCCAGTGTTCTGGATTAAAGTAATGGCGGAATACGATGAGATTGCCACCACAGATCTTAAATCCCTATTGCCATTTCCGACAACCTATCTGTGTGAAGCGGGGTTTTCTGCAGTGTCAGCAACCAAAACAAGACAACGGAATAAACTGGACATAAGCAACACACTTCGGGTGTCATAGTCTACTATTACCTCCAGATGAAACCGTCTCGTTGCAAAGAAACAAGCTCAGGGTTCTCATTGATTTAGCGTTCTAGTGAGTTAAAATGTTAAATCACTTTATATTCATTTTTTGGTGTAACTGTATTTTATTTGAAGGCATGTTTAAGTACAATTAAATTAAAATTATCAAATCAAAACAATGTAAAATATAAACAATCAACTAGTAACTAGTATTTAGGTGTAATTAGTTTAAAAAATATTTTTTATCGTTTGTACTATTGTAAAAGGAAGTGTTTCTCTGTTTGTCTGTATGCAATAGTTTATGACTATGTTAAGTGTTAATAAATTGCGTCAGTTTTCTTCTTATGATGAGATCAAGATCTGGTCAGTTTTCTTCAAATTCCTGCCGAATCTATGGCACTTACAATATTGAAATTTGGCACGGAGGTAGCGAATTGTGTCCAGCCCGAAGTTTAAAATTTAATCTAGAACATTTTTTAATTAATTTATTGACATTTAACTATTGTTGTTTATCTTAAAATGGGAACAGTATAAAGACCTCACAGATTCTAAATTTATTTTTTCCCTTTCATTTTTTTTTCTACGTAACGATTTCAGCGGACGAAAAAAAAAACAGTTTTAACTGGAGTCCTGGAGTTCTTTTTTCTATCTTCTAGATCGTAAAAGACAGAGTAAAAATTTCAACGAATTTGAAAACTGCGGAAAAATTTACGCCAGTTCGATACCTAAAACTGTGATTTTCTTTAAATAAATAATTTTTCAATTGTAACTTTTTTATTTTTGCAATACGAATATGGGCGCATTAGATAATAACGTCATGTTTTTCGGACTTTGAAATCGTCATCGCGATTGTTTTTGGTAGGTAGTTATTTAATCAACATCGTACTTGACCAATACAATAGTCTATTGCGATAGTTTTGGTTTTGCGTAGCAATCATCGGGAGTTGGGCGAGCGTTATTGTTTTTTCTTTATTATGATAATGAAATTTGTCTTTATTTATTCTTAAGAATGAATAAGCCGCAAAATTTGGAGAAAAAATTTGTTGTAAATAATTATAATGTTAATGTATTTTTGACCATGGGGGAGGTCAATTATTTTGCGTCTCGGTTTTTTTCTCTGAAATCTGGGCACCTTAGCCGTGGTGGAAGTAATGAGGCGATATGCTTCTATGCGTCATGTCGGGTGAAGGTGGGCCTCATTCTTTAAGGTATCCGACTACCTTCGGATAGGATTTTTTGAAATATTTTGAAATTTGACTTTTTTGTGCTACTATAGAATATGACTAAAAACTCGAAATAAAAAAAAAAAAATTCTAATTAGACCTAAAAAAGGGGTGAAAAGAGACAAAAAGTAGTACTACAGCAAAACATGATGCCTTTAATTTAAACTAAGATATTTCTAACTTGTAAATATTATTCTGAAGATTGAAACCTTCTTTAGGCATGAATTACCCCCATAATTGTAAACTAGTTTTTTTAAGAGCTGGAGAGGATAAAGTTCACAACCAAGAAGAAAAACTTCCACAAATTATAGCAACTCATAACTTATATCAATTAAAACAAAAAAAGTAATGGATGCATAATTACAGGTGTAGTTCATTCCCTTTATTAACTCTTTCACTACCAAATTTCATAACATTTGAAGCATCATTTTTTGAGTTTTCACATTTTCCTTAAAAGCAAAATATTAAAATGTCGATTTAGAGAAAAGAGCTAAAAATAAATTTCAAAAATGAACCTTACCATTAAATATAAAATGAAGCTCTAAAATGATCCCGATTTCTAGAGATCACCTTCTACAGTACTTAATCCAGGCCTCGAAATAGATTTTTTAATACAGGTGCACCTTGTGCACCTAAGTTTTTAAATTAGGTGCACAAGGTGCACTGTGTGCAACTAGTGGGAAAAAATTAGGTGCACAATTATATTTTCATGTGCACAGTGCACCTGTGCATTTCGAGCCCTGACTTAAGCAACTACTTTTTTTCTAATGACCCACAAAAGCTTCCTGCGCTTCTTTGAAACAGGATTCTAATGTGATTCAAACTTTTGTAGCCTTTTAATGTAAAGTAACCAAGATTCATAATGTTCCCATAGTGGTTAAAACATACCAATAAAAAATACCTCAAATCCATTCTACTGGATTACTGCATCGTAAGCCACTAATTTGAGTTTTGAGGCTTACGAAAACCTCTAGTCATATACTCTCTGCCATATAATCCGATTAAAACTTTCAAGCAGACACTTTCTAAAAGTTCTCTGGTACGAAGCTCTTAATACACTGGTTTGAACATATTTAAAATGTTGTTTGGCAAACCAGAATGCTTCAATCTATCGGGTTCTTTCCCTTTGCTTGCTGGTAATAGGCACCAACTGTCTTCACTAATAGGGCACTAGCCATGCATTGGTTTCTTTGATGATGAAGCACAATGGAATAAAGCTACAATTACATTTTGCTGCATCATCTATAAGTTGCCCACGTTAGAATGAACTGCAATACCATAATAATTTTCAAGTCTGTCGATAAATATACACTGCTGGCCACCGTAAATGCAACACCCTGAAGGAAGCATGCAAATAATATGAAATTTACAACATGCATTAGCGGAGGTGAGATATGCAAATGATTAGAATTTCAGCGCAGACGAACATCACGCGCGCATGTGGCGCCACTTCAAAGCGCTATTTAAAGCTTGGAGATTTCGACGATTTCAAGTACGGCAATTGTGTTTATCTTGTGGTGTTTAAAAAAAAACCGATCAATTATGCCTCGTAGAAAACAGTGATCATCTTTTGATCAAGTATCCGAGTTCGACAGAGGAAGGATAGTGGCCTACCGAGATTGTGGATTATCTTTCAGGGAAATCGGTAGTCGTGTTGGACGAAACCAAACAACTGCAATGCGGATATGTGATCGTTGGATGCAGGAGGGTACGACGGACCGACGTGTTCGATCGCGTCCTCCTCAGTGCACCACTTCACGTGATGACAGGCATATTGTGCGTATGGCAGTGACGGATCGTCAGTGGTCACACCTGACCCCACGATAAGAACTGTCACGGGTGGCTAATTGTATGATAATCTTGAGGAAACGCTTTTGTTTTCAAAATCCCATACAAAACATTTATATGCATGCTCTGAACTATTCTACGCATTCCGAGTAACATTAACACTAGAGACTTTTCTTTCTTACTAAAAATTTACAAAAATGTAAAATATTAAATGCAACATTTATTTAAATTTGTGAAATAGTTGGTATTTAAAAGTTGAGTGGATAGTACTAGGGGAAAAGAAAAAAACTGGCCGTAAAAAGATTCTTTCCAATCACGTAGGATACTAAATATTTGGGGAAGGAATTTGTGGCAGATCCCATTCGTATGTATATTCCTATGTACTGTAGGTGGTATATCATATTTCAATCTTTGCTCTGATGACATTTCGCAATGCTTTTCCAGTGCTAGTCAAGAAAGATTGGAAGAGTAACGTGATAGCAACCGGAGGGGGCGAAGTCCGTAGTGTACAAAGGGGCACGTTAAATCTGTCGCAGCCTCGAGTGTCCTCACGTAGGTGTGATGAAGAAGTTTGGAGAGTGGGTTGCCAGCTCGTGTTGCCTCGTCATCTGATCGTGGTTCAAAATTATGTGATGTTGTTTTCGTATCTTTCCCTTAGGGAGTTTATCCCGGACCGTAGCCAATAGTCCATTGTATTGGTCCAGTGCGACGTTAACTAAATAACTACCCACCAGATTTGTTCCTCAAAGTCCTTCGGTTGTTAGAAAAATGTGTTACAGTTAATGTGCGAAATTACGTATTGTTTGTAATATCTAGTTAGGTAGCTGGAGTTGCACTGGAGCAGAACAACGGTCTATATTCTACCAGTCTGGGATTAAACCCGAAGGAAAAAATTTCAGGAAAAACCGACGTAATTTTAAACTACTGTCAGATGTCGAGGTCAAGCCTGAGCCAAACTTACACACCAACATGAGTACATTTGAGGCTCGATTTCAAGTGCACCGTATAAAAGACTTGACTGGAGCTGGCTGTGAACTCGCAACAATCCGGTTGCTAACACGATGCTGTTTCTTCTGGGCTTTCCTTTAAAAATCAATTGAATTTTGAACACCAAATATGGCTTGATAATCCAGTAATCCTGTAATAATCCAGGGTCTATCCTGAAGGATTTAAAGCATTTTGAGCAGCGGTAAGAGCACACCTGAGCTTCCAAATTTCCAACCAACGTGATCCTTCAATCCCCGTGTACACTTTGGATCTCTTTACTTCCAATTGGTGAATGGGATCGTTACTCAGACTTCCTATGAGATGAAAGTGTGTTGTACCACTTACTCATGCCTTAAGCTGAATTGAAAATAATGTAATGCTTGAAAGATAGCCCCGTTGGAAGTCACAGACCATCGTTAACTCACGTTAAATCTCTCGTCATTTCAAATGTTTTCAATTTCAAATGCGTAGGTAGTGAGGTGTTAACTGACCGCGGTTGAAAATTACGCGGTGTCCTCGAATCTTTTCCTTGGATCTCGGAACAAGCGTCGCTGATAGCCCGTGCTGTTGTTCTAGTGCAACGTTAATTAGCTAACGAAATCCTGCCCAAACAAGCCCGTTGTGTCGCTCCAGTGGGACGTTCATCTCAAAAACAAGCGATTGCAGAATTCCAAACACTAATGGAATAAGAGTTGCCTAAAGAAATCGGAGAATCCCAATTGGAATAAGGAAAGTGAAAATATCCCACGGTCGAATTGAGCTTAATATGAGATCAGTCACTGAACTCCACTTTTGCGTTAATCGGAGCTGCGGGAAGAATCGGTTTGTGACCTGGTTGCACGCGTGAATCCTAATAGCAATCGCAGGTCGAACGAAAGTCAGAGTCTGCTCATTTGATACTGAAATTGTGGCCGAGGTTAGACCTTGCTTTGTTAAGATCCGCTAAGAATTGACACGCTCAGCGATCGCTCGGTTGGAAGATTAGCAGCAGCAGGGGTACAAGTTCGAATCCAACCAAAGATCATAGTGTACAAAGGGGGCTGATGCACGTTAAATCTGTCGGGACCTCAAATGTCCTCATGCTGGCGTGGTGTGGAAGTTTGGAGAGTTGAGTGCCAACTCGGGTTTTGCCTCGTCATTTGACCGTGCTTCAAAATTACGTGCTGTTGTCCTCGGACCTCTTCCTTCGGGTTTAATCCTGTATTGTTGCCAATAGTCCGTTCCGTTGCTTCAGTGCGACATTAATCGAAATGCGTACCTACCAAGTCACATTTGTTTTTTAGACGGGGATTGAAATGACGTTCTGATGAGAAGTCCAGTTGGAACAGCATCGGATTAGCACGTTAAATCCGTCGTGGCCTCAAACATCTTCACGTTGGGATGGTCTGGATGTTTGGAGAGTGGGGTGCCACCTCAGGTGTCCTCCAACCATGGTCCTGCTTTACCTCAGTTCTATCCCATTGGAAATAGTGCAGTGTGTTGCTCCAGTACGACGTTAACTAACTACCATCCCATAACCATCTACCGGACACGGGTTGATAATATTGAAAGCAAAATAGGCAATGGTAATTAATAAACGTCGCACACTGAAGCAACACAATTGTCCGTGATCAATCCCCAAGGGAAGGATCAAAGGACAACACACATAAGCGCTTCAGTCCAGTTGAAAGAGGAACAAAAAGGAAGTTTGCGAATCTCGATCCAGCCTAACTACACGGAGAATGTTGCGCGTTCGATCTACCTCAAACACCCTCACTTGTCAAACTTTGGATTCTTCATCATTATTCATTAACGTAGAACTGGAGCATCACAACAGGCTATTGATCAAAACGCCCTCCTACTTTGGTAATTTTAGTTAACGGGATCAGTCCCTCGTAGTTTGGAAGCAGATGACCAAAATTACATAATGTAGTCTGGATTTTTCCATTGGGATTGATCGTGGACCGTCGTGTTGATCTAGTTAATTTATTGCCATTATCTTTGGTACTATACAGAATTGTTTTTTTTTTCAAAAGGTTAGTAGGTAGTTAATTAACGTCGCACTGGAAGAACAGAACGGGCTATTAGTGAAAGTCCGGGATCAATCGGATGAGTAAAACAACACTGGAGCTGGCATTTTTAATACCCCACCAACAACCCCCATAACAACAACGCAAACGATTTAACACGCATCAGGCCCAGTTTAAAAAATGCCTCATCTTGTGGCGAAGAACGTATTATTGGAAGCGATTTCGTCGCCAAAATGACCCCCCAGCACTACAATTGAATTGGAGATATTTTCTCTCTCTCAAATACCATACGAAATGAAGCGGCACGCAGTCGAGGATTTTTTGGATTCAATTAAAGATTAAGTTATGGCTCATTTCTAGAGATCAATATATCATTTTGCATCGCTTGACCGCAACTGACCCTTCGAAGCGTCTCATCATTAGTCAGAGAGTTCGTTGGATTTGGATGGAAATGCAAGACCCGCATAAGAGAGTTGAAACCTTATAATAAAGGGTTGATTGGTGGAGATGTTTATTTGCGGGGTTCACACAGACACATACTGGTCGGTAAAAGTATGGTGGTTGGTTTATTATCTGCGGTCACTTTTTGCTACACAGGGACTAATTGGACCAAAAATCCGTTGCTTAACTTTTAAATAGATTTGTTTGGATGTTTTGCTTTTCGCTTTACGGTCACTTTTTACTACTCGTGGCAAATGCAAGCAAAAAAGCGTCCAACTGTTAACATTTAAATACTAAAGACATACGTTGAAAGTTGGGATGTTTTATTTGTCACTCTACGGTCACTTTTTGCTGCATAGGGTCTGATTAAACCAAAAATGCGTTCAGCTGTTTGCTACATTTAACTACAAAAGACGTCGAAAGTAAGGATGTTTATCGCTCAACGGTCCCTTTATTCTGCATTAGCGAAATACCCGACCTTACTCGGTTTGAATTGGTTTACTCTAAATTGTAGAGATAATCAAAATATATGATGTCTTTCGTAGAATATAATCTCTAGAACCTACACATGCATATCCATTTGTGTAATACATTTCACATACACCTTACTGTATCACAAAGCTTCAAAAGACGAAAGTTACTACTACAAAAGATCATTTGATGGGAGAATTTTTTTACTTCTTTTCATGTTCAATTCAATTAATAAAAATGACGATTTACGACCATAGTCAACAAAGCAATATTTGATTACTTGTGCCACTCTTGCATCAAGCATCTCCTGTCATTATGACAAAGAATTTTTTAATGTTTCAAAAGTTCCGATTTTTTAAAACATTATTATTCTTTCAATAACGGCATAATTACACTTAAAATTTGCTTTACACTGACTTACTTGCACTTTGAGTCGAATACTTTGTGGCTGTGTTGCGTGTGAAGAACAGGAAATACAATTTATTAAAATAATAAATATTTAAAGCAGAAAAACAAAATAAAAGTTGTCGGAAAAAAAGTTGTGTTAATGATATATATTAATTCGAGATTCTTTTTTTTAAATCTCTTTATCGTGCACAGTTCCAACAAAAATTGCACAAAATGTAGAAATTAATTGAGAGCGAAAGAAAGAGAAAATATCACTGCACGCCAACCAACACGAATTTCCGTTTCATTCCCGTTTCTTGAAACATATTGTCTGTCCCAAATATTCGGAAATCGTTTACATTGCGCAAAGAGCAGAGCTAAAATTCCAAAAAAAAAATAGGTTTAGAAGCACTGGTAAAGCAATTCAAGTAATCGTAATACTCAATACATATTCTAGTTTTTCCAAAACTACCAAATTATGGTTGATTTAAGTATGCTTACGAAGGTGTTTTGGCATGAAACGTATCTAAAAATAAAAATAAAGATACGTTTAATATTGCCTAAACTAATAAATGATGTATAAAATATAGCACATTGCAATGAAATATCAAATTCATGTGATGCTGTCCAAACACACACAAATCAGACATAAAACAATAAGACGGACTTGCGCAACCAAGTTCAGTCACTAAATGAAGATAAGTACTCACAGTATTTCATGAAAATATATTAAACCGTGTGGATGGGGCACACACAATACAGACAGACACCAAACGGGTAAGAGGCGGATTTAGCATCAGAAGGGTCCAAAACAGATAGAAAACTTGAAATGAAACCAAGTTCAGTCACTAAATGAAGATAAGTACTCACAGTATTTCATGAAAATATATTAAACCGTGTGGATGGGGCACCCACAATACAGACAGACACCAAACGGGTAAGAGGCGGATTTAGCATCAGAAGGGTCCAAAACAGATAGTAAACTTGAAATGAAACCAAGTTCAGTCACTAAATGAAGATAAGTACTCACAGTATTTCATGAAAATATATTAAACCGTGTGGATGGGGCACACACAATACAGACAGACACCAAACGGGTAAGAGGCGGATTTAGCATCAGAAGGGTCCAAAACAGATAGAAAACTTGAAATGAAACCAAGTTCAGTCACTAAATGAAGATAAGTACTCACAGTATTTCATGAAAATATATTAAACCGTGTGGATGGGGCACACACAATACAGACAAACACGAAACGGGTAAGAGGCGGATTTAGCATCAGAAGGGTCCAAAACAGATAGAAAATTTGAAATGGGTAGAAAATATTCAATGGTACATTCTTATTTAGATCATAAATAGCGTTCAGCTGTTTGCTACATTTAAATACATAAGTCTTATACATCGAAGGTAAGGATGTTTCGTTTGCCGCTCAACCTTTATTCTGCATAGGGTCTAATTAGACCGAAAATACGCTCATCTGTAAACATTTAAATACCAAAGACTTGTACGTATACCGAAAGAAAGGATGCTTTGCTTGTCACTCTACTGCATTTTTTTGCTACACAAGGGCTAAATAGATAAAAAATATACATTGACGACCCAAAACATTAAACATTTGTATTAAATATTTACGACAAGTACTTTGGAATTATAACGTCTCAGTAGCTACTCTTTATACAGAAGAAGCGCTAATAGATATCATACACTGACAAGCCAAAATATTATGACCATCCACACATTTTTCAGTGAACTCGTCTGGATAACGTGGAAGGCATGTGATTAAGTGATAATGGTATTTAACTGCTGCTGGAGAATATAAGTAATCATTCTTTCACTTACTTTTGCGAGTAATGGGAAAGGCAGCTGATCTAATCGAATTTGATAGATGGCAGATCATAATGGCTCGAAGACTCGGAACGAGTATGACCGAAACTGCACGACTGGTAGGTTGTTCACGATCTGCCGTTGTTAGTATTCATGCAAAGTGAATAAATGACGGTGACACCAGCAATAGACGCCAAGGTGTTGGTCGTCCACGCGTCATCAAAGAAAAAGTACGTCGGAGACTGTCCCGCTTGGTCAAGCAAAATCAGAACGAGACAGTGGCTCAGCTGACAGCCCAATACAATGCAGGTCCAAGCGTGTTTCGGAACACACTGTTCAGTGGATATGGGACTTGTTGGATATGGCACTGTGCAGCAGACGTCTCACTCGTGTGCCTCTTTTGACCAAACGTCATCGTCAACTACGCCTACAGTGGGTCCAGGAACATCGAGACAGGATCATGGATGAGTGGAAGAGAGTTGCCTGGTCAGATGAATCCCAATTTGTCATTCATCACGTCGATGGTCTTGTCAGGATACGCCGTCTGCCAGGCGAACAGTTTCTACCCTCTTGTACAGCAGGTCAAACACAGGCTGGTGGTGGCGGTGTTATGCTTTGGAGGACGTTCTCATGGGTTACTTTGGGACCTGCAGTTGTGGTAGAACAGACCATGAACGCTGCGAGCTATCTGAACATCATTGCGGATCAGTTGCACCCTTACATGGCGTCTGTCTTCCCAACTGAAAATGGAATCTTCCAGCAGGACAACGCTCCATGTCACAAAGCTCGGATTGTGTTGAAGTGGTTCGAGGAGCATACTGATGAATTACACTTAATGTCCTTGCCACCTAACTCTCTGTATCTTAATCCGATAGCGCACATTTGAGGTGTCATGGAGCGACAGCTCAGACACCATGTCCGAATATCTCGACTTTGCGTGATCGCTGCTTAGACATTTGGTACAACCTGTCTCCAATCATGTACCAAGAATTTGTGGCATCTATGATCAGGTGATTTGCAACTGTGTTGCAGGTCAAAGGAGGCGCAATGCGTTATTGAGTTGGTGGTCATAATGTTTTGTCTCTTCAGTGTATTGGTAACATTTAAATACAAAACACTTGTATGGAGAAAGCAAGATGATTTGGTTGTCGCTCTACGGAAACTTTTTTGTAGCACTTGGTTAATTAGACCAAAAAAGCGTTCCACTGTTAACATTTAAATACAAGATTTGTATGCCGAACGTAAGAATGTTTTGTTTGTTTCGAAAGGTGTTTATTTCGAATTTTCATTTGTATTTATGAAAGATGGATCTTCGGTTTTTTTTTTAACTCAGCTAAGAACAAACTAATAATTCACATTTGTGAATTAATTGAATGTCTGAATCTGATTTCAACAATGTTTTCCCAGTGTGCTTTCAAAAGGTAAAAACCTTGAACGCTTACTTATGGAATGACATGGTAAAATAGTTTAAATAACCTTTCTTCCAATCTAAAACAATGTAGTACAAAAATTCCGATGTTTGGTTTAGTTCTTCGAAAGCATCGTGTATTAAATACAAATAAATAACAAATAAAATGTAGTGTTTTTCACAAATGAATGCCCCATTTTGGAAAGAACTTAAGATTGTATTGCATTCGAATTTTCATTTGTATTTATGAAAGATGGATCTTCGGTTTGGTTTTTTTTTAAACTTATCTAAGAACAAACTAAGGGAACCAAAAATAGGGAGCTACGTAATAAATAAGTAAAACCAAACTTTAAGATATAACTTTAAATTCTCAAAATACTTGTTTATTTAGAACAAGGATGTACAGACATGTTAAGACCAAGAACCGGCCAAAAATATGAAAGTTACATTTCCAAACATTATTTATTTTATTTATATTTATCATATTTTGTAACGAAATTATAACTTTGCTTGTTATTTCGTTTACATTCAAAATTATAATAAAAGTTAGGAATAACCGGAGGGCCCTCCAAATTGTTATTATTGCTTTGTTTTTAACTTTTGTTTTAAAATTTGTTGCAATTTAAAACGAAATTGTAACTTCATTTGTAATTTTCTTTGGTTAAAAAAGTTTGTAGTAAAATTTGCTATAATTTTAAAACAAAATTATTGCTATTATAATTTAAAATAAAATTATAAAACTGTTATAATTTAAAACAAAATTGTAACTTTGTTTATAATTTCGTTTTCGTAAAAAAACATTTATAAAAAAAGTTGGCTATCCGGATGGGCTCCACATACATTACTTTGTTATTATTGCTTTGTTTATAATTTTCGTTTCAAATATGCAAGAAGAATAAAATAAACCGCTTATGCATCCATTTTTTATAGCGAACTTCTCATTCGATCCTTTTCTTTGCAACGAGAATGAATCTCCGAAGTATGAGAGTCGAAATAAATGAGCTGCCTCATTTTTCCTTTACAAAAACGTCTGTGGTCAAAATGTTCCTCGAACTTGAACCGAGATCATAAAGAACATTTTGAGTGCTTTATTATACATTAGATCCAATTAATAAACCCACCTTTTCCGATGAGGTTACGTTTCAGCGAATAAATTAAAAGACCCGTTTAAGTGATGAGGTTTGTTTTTTCCTCTTTGGTACTAAATACTCTCGAGATCTTTCCTTATAGCTCAGGGAAGGTAACGCATCCACCCAAACGAGAATGTTAATGATGACAGTTATACATTTTATGACATTTGGTCAGTTTGCCACTTTCTATTAGGATGCATCAGCTAGAAGCGAGTTCCACCCAATACTAGGAGTCCTGTTGCAGAGGATGCAATTGGAAGAGATAGTTTTTCCAAATTAAAGTTCACTTGTGTGGATGCATCAGTATTTACAGTCCACTCCGAACTCCAATGACATTTGGACAGTTTGCTACTTCCTAATAGGAGGCCTCTCAAGTCCTATTTGTTTCTCCTTTTTCTAAGTGCAGGCAAATCTCTTCTCTAGTTAACCCTCTGAGCGTCATTTGAGGAGAATTTTTGACTCAATATCCATATCTTGCGAAAGAATCGATAACAAGATTCTATTGCTCCTTTCTTTGGAATATAACTCTTTGGAACGATTCTACTAGACCATTCTGCACAAGAGAATCCCGTGGAGAAAATGTATTGCTTTTTTCCTTAGAATATAATCCTTTAGAGCGATTCTATTGGTAATTTTCTCATAATCCAATTATTTGGAAAGGATCTATATATTGCCCCATTCTGTAGAGTGGAATCCTTTGGTAATATTCTATCGCTCCATTCGTAAAATAGAATTATGTATAGACTTATCTTATCCTTCGAATAGTATTGTCCAAAAAATATTATTGTTCCTTCCTTTAAGATGAATTGTTCCTATATTTAAAATTTATTGTTCCTATCCTTATAATAGCAGATCCATCTATCCTTTGCGATTGAACTCGGACGGTTGCCAATAGTCCAATATGTTTTGCTCCAGTGTGAATTCATTTCAGCTACCTACCTACCTTAAAATAGAATCCTTTTTAATTATACTATTTCTCCTCCCTACTATGGAAAGATAGTATTGGTCTATCCTCATAATCGAATCCTTTGGAAAGATTTTATTGCTCAGTTCCGTAGAATAGAACCCCTTAGATAGATTCTGTTGGCTAAGAATATTTGATTAAAAGTCATGCGGGGAAGACTGGAATTATGCGTATGAACCTCCGTACAGCACTATGGAATTATCCTTCGTGTGGCAAATGACCATAGAGCGACATACCAAACCCAAAGTTGGGACACTACTAGGTGGGAATTTTAGGGCACAAGGATCAATTGGTCCAAAATGCGCCTGGACACCCAAGGTTAGCTAGTTCCCCCAGGGACACACTAGGATAGTCAGTAAAGTACCGGAAAACCCAGGGACAACAAAATCATATAAAAGATGAAATTTCAAATGGAGAAACTTTCAAATCAAGGTACTTTCGACACACTCCAGAAACGAAAATCGACGGGGTCGTAGTGGCTTAGTGGGTATACCTTGCAATCTTCGAGTTGTGGGTAGGGATGCGACATCGATGTCGATGTTTTGAAAACATCGATGTTTTACAAAAAACATCGATGTATTGGAGTCGATGTTTTTTTAACATCGATGTTTTTACTTGTCGATGTTTTTACGTTTTCGATGTTTTTAAGTAACAAAGTACCATTATAAAAATTTAAAAAAAAACAAGTAGCAAAATTTTATAATCGGTAAATTGAACAAACTTTTAGACCTAAGTGGCCAAGAGTCTGAAAAGAACGGGGATAAAAGGGTGAACGGTGCCCCTAGCAACGAGACAAATGACAACCAACAACCAATGCGAGTGCTTGGAATGTTCCGAAGAAGTGTTATTAACTAGAGCGGCTTATAAAAAAAATCGATGTTTTGAAAACATACATATCGCATCCCTAGTTTCAGTTCGTGTTTTGTTCTTGTTGTGGACTCGTGAGTCTTCTTTTTATAGAGCTGAAGTTTCTAATGTTTATGTTTCTCTTGGGGATGTGAAGTTTTCAGTGCTGTCTTTATTAGATTTGTAAAATAACGATTCGAGTGCAAGTGACGATTCAGTTATGCCTCCCAAAAGTACCATTTGGAAATATTTCTCCAAAACCTCGGACAAATTGGCGCAATGCACTATTTGCCTGAAGTCCCTGAAAACATCTGGAAATAATACGAATTTGACTGGACATCTGAAAGCAAAACATGGTAATATTTATTCGCAGTATCGGGAGTCATCAAAGAACTCCAAGGTAAAAGGCAAACTACACAATCCAGATGCTGCAGCCATTCCAAGTACTTCGTTAATTGAAGAGGAGCATGAAGAAGAAACTTTAAGTTCATATTCTACTGTTGTGGTTGACCATGATGTTCCTATTTCTAGGTTCCATCAAAAAACCTTGAAAGATACTTTCACCGACGTAACTTCTTTTAAAGATGGTGGTGATATGCACAGCAGAGTTTCACAAGCTATTCTGTACATGATTTGCAGAGATTCGCAGCCTATTTCGATAATTGAAGACGAGGGTTTTAAACACTTGTTGAAAGTAACTGTGCCATTGTATAGTGTTCCAACACAAAGAACTATTGATACATTGATAGATCACAAATACGAAACAGTGGCACTGATTTTAAAAGAGCGATTGAGTAATGTGTCAAATGTGTGTCTCACAACGGATATTTGGACTGAAACGCACCAGACCAGAAGCTTTCTTGGTGTAACAGCTCATTTTATTGAAAATTGGGTGTTCGAGTCTGTTATTCTCGGTGTTCATGAGTTGCATGAAAGTCAAACAGCTCAAAATCTGGCTGATCATCTTACGAAAACATGCTCTGAATGGGGGTTGACACCAGAGAAAATTACAGCTGCTGTTACAGATGGGGGAAGTAACATCGTCAGTGCAGTGGGAAAAGCGTTTGGGAAAAAAAAGCACAGCTTCTGTTTTGCTCACTTTCTGAATTTAATGGCACAAAAATCGTATGAATCCCTACCAGATGTTGCTTCAATTATAGATAAAGTGAAAAGCATTGTGAAATGGTTCAAGCATAGCGTGGTAGGCAGTAATGAACTTCGTAAGAAAACAGAACTTACGCTGATTCAGAGTGTAACAACAAGATGGAATTCTTCTTTCTACATGTTGGAAAGATTCCTTCAGTTGAGGGAGGTTGTTGCAAGTATTGTAAACTTCAACAAATCGGCTCCACCAATGCTTTCAGCTACGGACATGGAGTTTTTACAAGAATTTTGTACACTGTTCAAAAGTATAGAATTCGCAACAACACAAGCATCAGGAGAAAAATTCGTAACAGCAAGCTGTGTCATACCAATTGTAAAAATGATGCAGAATAAAATAAATGCAGTGTCATGCTGTTCAGAGCTAGGGATAAAGCTGAAGGGAAGTGTTCTAGCTCAATGCAATAAGAGATTTGGTAGGTTTGAGAACAGTCAATTTTTCGCAATGGCATCCTTATTGGATCCACGTTTCAAAAACCTTCACTTCCAAGACAAGGCTGAATTAAGAATCTGGATCAGGAAGCTTAAGAACGAGATCAAGGAAGAGAGTGAATTGTCGGATTCTGAGGGCGGACGATTGTCTCCAGAGCCACCTTCTTCTCGAGGTAAATATATTTATTAAGATTGTGCCAAATGAATTTAAAACTTAAAAATTTTATTTATATACATATACATATGTAACTATATATATATATATATATATATATATATATTTGTGCAGAACATGATTTTTGGGAAGATCACCATAAGATGGTAGAAGATAACTGGAGTGTAAGAAAGAGGTCGAAGCTTTTAAAGGAACTTGACACAGGTAGTCTGGTGCCCGAACTTGCAGTTTACTTCAAGGCTCCTGTTCTTAAACTAAAGGATAACCCACTCACCATTTTACTGTGATAATTATAATTACAAGAATTCTGTAATGTTTATAAAGTTGCAACTAAGTATTTATCAGTGATGGCGACATCTGTCCCATCAGAAAGAGTTTTTTCCATAACTGGTGGGATAGTTACTGAAAAAAGAAGCCGACTTAAGGGGGAGAAAGTTAACAAACTTCTTTTTTTACAAACTGTAAATAAGAAATATTGGGGCTTATAATAATTATAGGGAGTAACTATTTATGGTAAATATTATAATGTTTTTTATTTACAAAAAAATTATTATTTACAGGAAACAAAATATAAGTTTGTTATGTTTTTTCCCATCAGTTGATAAATAATTAATAATAACTAACAATAATTATTTTTATGTACCAACCCACCTACACTTAAAATTAGTTGTACCCATTTCAAACTGTAAGTATTATTTTGTTTTGTGTTATTCAATCTGAAAATAAAAGATTTGTTAGTTGTTCGAATTAATTTTTTTTTACTTTGTTTTGACAGTTAAAAAAAATCTTAACTATAAGTTAATAAACACGGCCACCAACAAATTAAATCCCCCCGGGTGTACATTAATGTTAGAGAATACTAAACCAGGTTAAAAAAATAGGAAAAAAGTTTAAACACACCTCGATGGTTTTGGGCGATGTATTATTAACATCGATGTTTTAGTATTGAACATCGATGCTTTGTTGTCAATGTCGCATCCCTAGTACCTACCTAATTATAGTTTAAACACTTATGTCAAATTGTTGTAAATATTACTTTTTTTTTATATTATTCAATTTTAAAATAAAAGATTTTTAATTGTTCTTATTAAATTTTTTTTACTTTGTTTTGACAGTTAAAAAAAATTTTAGTTATAAATTAATAAACACAGCAAATGACAAATTAAATCCCCCCCCCCCCTCGGGCGAACATTAATGTTTGAGGTTGCTAAACAAGTTTTAATAAATGGGAGAAAAAAAGTGTAAATACACACTGATGCTTAAAAACATCGATGTTTTTTGGGCGATGTATTTTCAACATCGATGTTTTAATTTTGAACATCGATGTTTTGCTATCGATGTCGCATCCCTAGTTGTGGGTAGTTTGACTTTTGTCAGCTGCATTCCTTTTTTCCCACAGGGTGTATTTCTCTCTTGTGTACAGGATTCCTTCGCTATGTCTGTCTATTACTTGGTATTGTATGTCTTGTGTCCGTATAATCAAATATGGCCATCAAACACCAAATACCAACCAAACGAAAATACACTTTTTCGGGTTGGTCATGGGCCCACCCGAGTAAGGTGGTGCGATGAATTGTGTGGTTATCCTCATTGCTGCCATTGTTTTGCAATGTGGCTCTAAAAGACTTCTCTTTCTTGCTATGTTTGTTCGTGGACCTTTAGACAATGTTTGATAACTACTGACCCATTTAATTAATGATATAACACGTTCGTGCATGATTGGTTCTGTGATTGGTAAAGGAGTATTACTTGATTGTATTGTCATGTACCAAGAGCCAACTTGACGAGATTCCTTCGAGGAACCAGCCTGTATACTTAAGATACAGTAATTAGAAGCTATTCACTTAGCTTCGAAGTATGATAGTACTGTAATTATCTACCTACTTAGAATAGTAGAAAATTTATTTGTGTACTTCGGATAGTACAAGATGTATATATTTAAGATATTTTATTATCATCTGTGTACTTCAGATAGTACAATAATTAGAATCTGTGTACTTCGGATAGAGTACAACAATTCTTTTTGAACTGCGTATAAACTTTGTAACTAGAATATGTGTACTCAGGATATTACAGCAATCATCTGTGTACTTCGGATAGTACAGTAATTACAAGCTTTGCACTTCGGAGAGAACGATATATTCTCTGTGTACTTTGGTTAGAGTACAGAAATTATCTGTGTATTTAGGATGATATAGCAATCATCGTGTGCACGAAGTGTAATTCGAATCTGGGTACTTCGGATAGCAGAGCAGTTGGAATGAGTGTCAATCAATGTAGCTACAGTCCACTGATGTCTTTTTAGCGGTGAGCCACGACATAACACATATCTTCGCAAAGGGGACGCGAGAGGTGCAAAGTTCCAAAAAGGTATAAAACTGGAGGCGCATAGAAGATGACGGAGATGAAGCAAAAAAAGGAAAATTTTCCCTATTAGAGATGGCACTTGTGAGGTGATTGCAACCCGTTCTTCAGAATTAAATACTCGTTGAATCTATCCATTTTTAACAATAGCGCACTTTTTTCATTCTTTGATTTCAATATATTTAGGCGTTGTCAGTCCTTGATTACAAGAACTTCTGTTCATCATTTCCTACGGTGCTCTTATTGTTAGTAAAACTTTACTGCTCCTTGTCATGAAATAGCCGTATCAAGTTTTGGTTCTATCGTCATACGTTTTACACTGTTTTTTTCCTCGTCGGAGTTTATTGAATGATATGTAACGATTCTTAAAGGTTCATTGTTTCGGCTTCTCTTCTGTAGAGATTAAAATTAGATTATTAAAACTAGCTCCGGAACATTCGGTGCAGTGTAATGTATAACGACCGCACGATTCTGCGGGAAGCTTCCATTTTTTAGCAGTGGTTTTGTTCGCGGAGTCGTAAAGCGGTAACTACAAGAAACCAGTTCAGATAAAAAAGTTAGAAAGATGACTTGTTTTTTTCCCAATGAACTGGGGATCTTTTTGTTGCTGGATGTACACTCATTGCCAAAAGTTAAGCACGAAAGGTAAGTACAGCTTTGATTGACACGAAATGCTGCAGGAAAGTAGCAAATAGGTTTATGCATGAAACAAAGCAAAGAATTAAATACAAAGATGAAAACAATATTGAATTTTCAAAAATTATAAGATGAAGTCATATTGGAGTCATTAACAAAATGATGTTTAAACCCTAAACAAATAAACAAAACAAACATTAATAGGGTATGTGGCCACCCCTCATCCTCATACAAAGTTTACAGCGTGTAACCATGCTTTCCATGAAGTGATCAACCACCCCAGAGTCAAGTAATCGCCATTCCTCCTGTAGAGCAGTTTGCAAATCTGTGAGAGTAGCTGGTGGTGGGAAACGTTCAGAAACAG
Source organism: Metellina segmentata (assembly GCA_947359465.1). Taxonomy (NCBI): domain Eukaryota; kingdom Metazoa; phylum Arthropoda; class Arachnida; order Araneae; family Tetragnathidae; genus Metellina; species Metellina segmentata. The sequence goes on from OX375872.1 coordinate 7,646,613, forward strand.
CACGGCCGAGGGCATCCCAAAGATTTTCAATAGGGTTAAGGTCGGGCGAGTACGCCGGTCAAACTATACGCGCAATCCCCTCTCTCTCCAGGTAGTCGTCGACGATGCCAGCTCTATGGGGACGCGCATTTTCATCCTTTAAAACCAAAGAAGGACCAACTGCTGCAGCGTACAATCTCACAGTGGGTTCTAGGACTTCATTCCGATACTGGACAGCCTTCACAGAAACCTTCTACAGAGGTGCAGGTCGGTGCCATGTCCCAACTAAATCCTGGCCCACACCACAATGTTTCCACCTCGGAATGCATGATGCTCGATGATATTCTGGAGCATGTGCCTTGTTTTTTCCAGACCCTTACACGTTTATCATCTGACTCCAGGGCAAATCTCGACTCATCCGAACTCTCTCATAGAGGAGTGTTTCTACCGATAAAAGCTTTGTTTCCAGCCCAAATGGTTTCAGTTACAGCGTTTCTCCTCTTAGATTATTTGACCTCAAACCCAACAATGAGATCCCAATGCAATCTACTTAATTCCATGTCGAAATAGAGTTGTTCATTCGCTCAGAGTTTGGTGTTGCTTCCATTGATGAAGATGCTCTTTCGCGGCTCGGGATGCGTACCCAAACCCTTAGATTATTTGACCTCAAACCCAACAATGAGATCCCAATGCAATCTACTTACTTCCATGTCGAAATAGAGTTGTTCATTCGCTCAGAGTTTGGTGTTGCTTCCATTGATGAAAATGCTCTTTCGCGGCTCGGGATGCGTACCCAAACCCTTAGATTATTTGACCTCAAACCCAACAATGAGATCCCAATGCAATCTACTTACTTCCATGTCGAAATAGAGTTGTTCATTCGCTCAGAGTTTGGTGTTGCTTCCATTGATGAAGATGCTCTTTCGCGGCTCGGGTGCTCCTAAGATGACGACTCTTTATTGGCCGTGTACGAACATCTCCAAGAGCTTTGTATCGAGTAGCTTTCGTTTGCAAGAATAATGGTTTAAGGCAAATCCAACCCATGACCGGGGTGTACAAAAGGGGCATGTTGAATCTGTCTCAAATACCCTCGCGTTAGCGTGGCATGGAAAGTTGGAGAGTGGGGGGCCAGCTCAGTTGTTGACCTCGTCACCTGATCATGGTTCAAAATGACGAAGCTCTGTCCTTGGATATTTCCCTTGGGAATTGATCCCCGAAATTCGCCAATAAACCATTATGTTGATCTAGCACGATGTTAATTAACTATCATAAAGCATGTTAAAATATACTATTGTTTGTGAAAATTGCAACACCATGAAGGAAACATACAAATTAAATTAAAGTAGCAGGAAATGCAAGACAGGTTAGGAAATGCAAATGATTAGAAATACAAAGCAATCACGCATGTGTGGGCCTAGAAACACCCTCTAAACTTCCAAGTGAGCCGTGTATCTAAAGCACTGTAAAGGTGTTGAAATCTGTGTATCGTCGGTTTGACTGTTGTAAAGGATTGATTAGAAGTCAATATACCTCGCCGAAAACGTAACTAACTGAGATCGAACGCATGGACTTTGGACATGGAACATGAGGATGGACTTTCGTATCGTGAAATCGCAAAACAGTGATTCGCGTGTGGAGCTATCGATATGACAATTTTAACAAAAAAGTAACCAAAATGTCCCGATATTTCCCGAATTTCAAAGAAATATTATCAGGAACCCAATTGAAATTTCTAAAAAAACTCGACAAGCTGCAAAAATTCACTTTTTTATTCACTACTAAAATTTAATGCTCTAAAAAAAACTCACGGCTGAAGACTGAAAATTTGTATGCGTTTTGCTCACTCGCGGTAGATATTTCGCTTTTTCGAGTTTGATGCACCCAAAACTAATAGCCGGATCAAAAAAATCTTCGTCTTGTTCGCTGTACAATTTTGAACAAACCATGTTAATTTCGTAATTTTCTGATCCGTAATTTCTCGGGAAACCGTCCAAGAATCGAGGGAAAAAAGCGAGTTTTCAATCCTGCAACAGAGGCGGCGTCGGTAACTGTTTTTTAATGTAGAGATTCCATGAAGTGGTTTTCTACAATTTTGTGCGTGGGATTACATGTACCACTGTTACTTATTTTTTTACGAATATTTTCCAAACAAACACTACAAAACATCAAGAAAACTGTCAGTTGATATCATTAATATTTGAAACTATTCTTCCATATCTTTATTCCATGCACAAAGTTATCATACATGTCATACAAAACCACCCACAAAAATTTCGAATCAGAATCAAAAATTACTTCAGTTACAGAAAAGCCTTAGCATGTTAATACACCAGTTATGAAAAATTGAATGCTGCGAAAATTTATAATTTCAAATGATTTTAAGGACTCTTACATTCGATAGAAAAACTTTAATGACTCGCTAAATAATTTAACTATAACTACGACATTTTACTCACAGTTTAATTAAATTTCTGAGTATAATTAATCAATTGGACAGTTTGGTCAATTTTAGGATACTTGAGTGAATAGAATTGTGGTTCATGAGCCTGATTGATGTTTGAGCATGCATTTTAAGATTTTATGATACTCATTTTTTGTGTTTTCGACTTGGAGAGTGCCAACACAAGTTTTACGGTTTGTTCTTCATGTGAAGACAGTAAACACGACTACTGATCTATTTTTGTCATACTTTTTCACCTACGTAACCCTCTAAAAGTCCCCAGGTTACACTACGTATGACTTGGTGAGAATGTTCATCCCTGGGTGTATTTTCAGTCATTGTGAGTGTGTCTATTACTTGATGTTGTGCCAAACAGGGGCCCCCAACAAGCCAACCTGACCGACAGTAACACATAGGTCGTTTGACTCGAAGAGTACATTTCTCATACTTGCATATGTTACGAAAGTGTTCCTTTGGAAGACAATAGCACCCACGTAACTTAAGGCGTGGTGGGACGGATATTTTTTACCATACCTTAGTTTTAAAATACTCGTCTTTTTTACAAAAAATGAATCCTTCTCTGCTGTTGATGTGGGGGCCATCTCTGTTGCAGTCCCGCTTAGCCACTCGTTCCAGACATACAATCTACACCAACACAATGAAAGTCTGTACTGAAGACTCGAAATGAACCTTTATACCTATTCCTTGATACATACCTAAACTGCATATGAAGCGCCACCTGATGGGTGCCTAATTGAAAAATTAGAAACCGGAGGGTTTCGAAGTTTGGTCCAGTCAAAGATCGTCATGTCCTCACGACAGTGAGGTGCCAGCTCAGCGTCAGCTGACCGTGATTCAAAATGTCCTTGTATCTTACCCATTGGATCCAATAGCCCGACGTGTTTCTCAAGCGCATCTACCTGGAGCGTCCATGCCAATTTTCAAGCTCATTCGCAGCAATCCGACGGTTAGTTTAACTACATGAATGGGAGTGGCGCATTTAGATATCATGCGATATCAGTTACGAAATCCCTTCACCTAAGTTAGGAAACCCATTTCCACCATGAATCAATCGGCGAGTGAACTCCTTGCAGCCTTAAATTCAATGCATCTATAAATGATCCGATTGTTTCACTTAAAGTACCACTTTTTTTCCGATAATGGCGCCCAAATTGGTTAAACACTGATAGCTTTAGGCAAGGTCTTTAAGCAAATCTTTATCTTTATTTTTTCGAGTTCTTTTTCAATGCTAAATGCCTCGAGGACTGAACTGGGTCAAATAACATGAGCGCACATTAATTTGTGTAGAAAGCTGAATTAGTTGGGGGAGTGCTTAAACGATTTGCCTCGCTTTTAAGCCGGGGGGGAAATGAGTTCGAATCAAAACAATCGAATTGGATTGTTGAGTACAATTTGGATATTTAGACCTTGCGCAGGAAATTTAAAACTAGTCTTTAATTGGAATAATTGAATTATTGTATGGGGAAATAAATGGAATTCGGAAAATCTTTCGGATTTTTTTTAAAATTAAAATGCTAGCGGGATGTGTTAATCTCTGAATCCTGCTATTCGAAATGAAATACTTTAAACAGCAATGGTTCAGTTCAATGTATCTTTAATCGAAACAATGGACTGAAATACTTTATGATAATTTGAAAATAAAAAGTAATGCATCCTTTCATGTTTTTAATTAATTTTTGATCATTACAACGTTGTATATGACTATTGTAGGACCATCAAACGGTCAATCTGCAAATACGATTTGGGAGCAATATGCAGGAAAAGATGGACCCAAATAAAAATATAAACTGTACATGAACAGTCTACATACTAATGAAAAGAGGAATCATCAATATTTTTATAAAGTGTCCCCCCTTTGCTTATCGGCAAGCATCTAAGCGAAAAAGCATGTCTTGTGTTACACCACAGCAATGACAGACCAGAGTTGTTGGTCGAGCCTCCTTAACACAAGAAAATGTCACAACTGACGGTGACACGAAATGCCTGCCTATTGGCGCGAGTACCCTAGCGGCCGTTTACGCAACTATCACCGACCGAGCGGTGATAAAAATAACTTCGGAACTTCATCTTTCCTTCGGTATGTAGACTGTTCATATCCAATTTATATATATTTCGTGAAATGCAAATTAATTCAATTGTGTCCATCTTTTTGAATAACCCTGTATTTTCCTTACAATTAATGCGTCATCTGACCGTGGTTCAAAATTACGAGGTGTTGTCCTCGAATCTTTCCCTTAAGGGACAGATTCCGGACCGTCGTCAATAGCCCGTTGTGTTGCTCTAGTACGACGTAAACTAAAATTACCATTCCCTTCCAATTAATGCTTACACTGGCCTTCGAATGTATCTTCATCTAACCATTTTACTAAGCGGCACTGGAGCATGCGAGTTTAAAAAAAGAAAATAGTATACCTTGTTGAAGAACTAAATGTTTCATTCTCAAATGTCCTCAACATTCTCTCGTCATCTGACCGTGGTTCAAAATGACGTTGTCTTCATATCTTTCACTTGGGGATTGATCCCGTCGTCAATAGCCCGTTCTTTTGCTCCCGCACGGTGTTAATTTAAAATACCAAATTACATCAACACTCTCTTTCATAAATTTCAGTTGGAAGAGCAACGGACTATCAATTGGTGGTCGTGTACGCGTGGTGCTCGTTCAATCTGTCTCAAATGTCCTCACTTTGGTGGAAGTTTAGATTGTTTTCATCCGACGTTGCTTAAAAATTACTTTGTTCTTGGATGAATTGGGATTGATCCCAGATCGCCGCCAATAGCCCTTTACGTTGCGTCAGTGCAGCGCTACCTACCGTTATACTTTATGGGTGTACTTCCCACGTCAATTAACTTCGCGAGATTATTCATTCAATTAATATTCACCACTCGGAGTACCAGTTTAACCACCGTCTAAGTAGAGATCAAAGCGGCGTTGGAAATATTTTAAAGACTAGGTTCAAAAGACTACCTGTTCGCTTACGCTCGCCAACCCAAAATTACTTTCGCAGAGTGAATCTCCTTGACGGCGAAACTATCTTCATAATTCATATAATCCTGATTTGACTTTCCGGTCCGTGACGTGACAGCGAGGGCTTCGCCCCCTGCTCGCTTACGCTCGCCGGACCCCGGGGATTGCGTAGCAATCCCATTTGGTTTGTGCTTTGCAAACCAACACTCCTTTCTCAGATCTCATTTGGTTTGCTTCGCATACCAACATTCCTTTATCAGAATCAATCTCCAGCGACGACGAAACTATCTTAATAATACGGTCCATAACGTCACAGCGAGGGCTTCGCCCCCTGCTCGCTAACGATCGTCAATACCCGTGGATTTCTACGCAATCCCGTTTGGTTTGCTTCGCAAACCAAGACTCATTTTGCAAGTGATTTCCCTTTTTTTTAATTTAACACTTAATGCACCCTAAACTAATAGCCGCATCAGTAAAAGCCCTTCTCATTCTTGTTCCCTGTACAATTTTAAATAAACCGTGTTAATCTTGTAACATCATGATCTGTACTTTCTCGGTAAAGCGTCTGAGAACAGAGTAAAAAGAGTAAGCCCTTTTCCTCGCCAAATAAAAAAAAAAACCTTTATGGCAATTTTTGCTACGATAAATTTGATATCTGGTAAACCCAATAGTCAAAAATACAACCTTCATTTTGGCGAGGAACATGCTCCGTGAAAAAAAAATACGAAATTTGTGTCACCAACTTTTGATTACATCGAATTTATTTATGTACCAATTTAAAAAATAATTTTACCGTAAGAAACAGTGCATTCAAAGCTTTCACGTGGTATTTTCAAATTTAAAAAAAGTAATTGTATTAAGCTATAGATATGACAGTTTTAGTTTTGTATCGGATATTACGATCTAAAAGTTCCGACAATTGTATGACCAACTTTTAATTCTATCGACTTTATTTATAAACCAATTTAAAAAATAATTCTACCATAAGAAAAAGTACAATCTAAGGTATTAAGTGATGTTTTCAAATTTAAAAACTAATAGTAATAAGATATAGATATTACAGTTTTAAAAAAATAACGAAAATGTCCCGATTTTTCCCGAATTTCAAAAAAATATTATCAGGAACCAAATTGAAATTTCTAAAAAACTCGACGAGCTGCAAACATTTACGTTTAAAGTTACTCTACAAAAAAAAATCACGACTGAAGACTGACAATTTGTACGTTCTTTTGCTCACTCGCGTTACAAATTTTGCTTATTCAATTTTGACACTTAATAAACCATAAACTAATAGCCGCATCGGAAAAAAAATCTTTATTGTCTTTTTCATGTACAATTTTGAAACAAACCATGTCAATTTGGTAATTTTCTGATCCGTACTTTCTTGGGAAACCGTCGAGCGGAATCGAGCGAGAAAAGCAAATTTTCAATCCTGCGGCGGCGGCGGAGGTAACATTTTTTTAATACTAGGGCGCTCCGCCCACTGCTCGCTTGCGCTCACCAACCCCCGGGGATTGCTACGCAATCCCATTTGGTTTGCTTCGCAAATCAACATTCCTTTCGCAGAGTGAATCTCCTGGACAGCGAAACTATCTTAATAATTCGTATAATCCTGATTTGACTTTCAGAACCATGACTTCACAGCGAGGCCTTCGCCCCCTGCTCGCTTACGCTCGGCAACCCCCAGGATTTGCTACGTAGTCCCGTTTGGTTTGCTTCGCAAACCAATACTCCTTTCGCAAGTGATTTCACTTTTTTTTTACTTTTCCACTTAATTCACCCTAAACTAAAAGCCGCATCAGTAAAAAACCTTCTGCATCTTCTTCCCTGTACAATTTTAAGTAAACCGTGTTAATCTCCAAACTTTATGATCTGTACTTTGTACTTTCTCGGTAAACCGTCTGAGAACAGAGGGAAAAAAGCGAGCCCTTTTCCTCGCCAAATAAAAAGAAATCGTTTTTAAGGCTATTGTTGCTACGATAAATTTGATAACTGGCAAACCCGATAGTCAAAAATACAACCCACAACTGCGTGCAGAACCTTCTCTGCGAACTAAAAATACGAAATTTGTGTGACCAACTTTTGATTGCATCGAATTTATTTATGAACCAATTTTAAAAATAATCGTACCGTAAGAAAGAGTGCATTCTGAGGTATACTGTGATATTTTCAAAATTAAAAACTAATCTATATAAATAAGAATGGAGTGTTTGTTTGTACATTCAATATTTTCGACTCATTTCAAGTTTTCTATCCGTTTTGGACCCTTCTGATGCCGAATCCGCCTTTTTCTCGTTTGGTGTCTGTCTGTCTGTCTGTCTGTATGTTGTGCCCTATACACGTCCACGCGGTTTAAGATATTTTCATGGAAATTTGCATACAGTGAGTACTTATCTTGATTTAGTGAGTGGAATTGGTTGCGAAAGTCTGTCTGTCCGTCTTTCTGTTCTATGCTCGATTTTGTGTTTGTGTGTTTGTGTAGGCATCACATGAATTGTATTCCAGATATTTGATTGCAGTGTATTTTATTTTATACATTATCTATTAGTTTAGTGAATGCAATATTAAACATTTCTTTATTGTTATATTTAGATGAGTTTCATGCTAAAGCACCTGAGTAAGTATACTTAAATCAACCATAATTTGGTAGTTTTGGAAAAATTCGAATGTCTATTGAATATTACTATTACTTCGATTGCTTTACCAGTACTGCTAAAAAAGTAATTATTCTTCACATTTTTTTTTTTTTTTTATGGAATTTTATCTCTGATACGTCATTTATTTCGAGTCTTATTTTTATTCTTTGCGCAATGAAAACGATTTCCGAATATTTGGGACAGACGATATTTTTCAATGAAACGAGAATGAACACGATCGCGCGAGCAGTGATATTTTTTCTGGTTCTTTCGCTCTGAATTAATTTCACATTTCTAAATTTTGTACACTTTTAGTTGTGAGTTGTGGCAACAGTGCGAGATCAAGATATAAAATTGAATCACAAATTAATATCTTTAGAACAATTTTTTGCGACATCTTTTATTTTGTTTTACTTTGCTGTTTCCTGTTTTAAATATTTATTATTTTAATAAATGTGTTTTCCTTCTCATCACACCCAACAGCACCACAAAGTATTAGACTTGAAAATGTTAGGTAAGTCCATAGAATTCTATTATATCTCCTCTATGGGTAAGTCAGTATAAATTTTCAGTAAATTTTAAGTGTAGTTATGCCATTATTGAAAGAATAATGCCGGTATTTAAAGAATAATGACGTTATTTAAAGAATAATGCCGTTATTTAAAGAATAATGCCGTTATTTAAAGAATAATGCCGTTATTTAAATAATAATGCCGTTATTTAAACAATAATGCCGTTATTTAAAGAATAATGTAGTTATTGAAATAATAATAATGTTTAAAAATCCAAACTAGAACTTTTTCCAACATTAAAAAATTCGTTGTAGTAATGACAGGAGAAGATTGCAAAATTTCACAATGTCGCATACCGGAGGCAAGAGTGCCACAAGTAAAAAAATACTGTTTTGTTGACTATGAGTGCGAGAGCACTCGCCGTAAATCGTAATTTTAATTAATTGAGTTGCACATGAAAATAACTTAAGAAAGGGAATTCCAAATCTTCCTATAAATCGTCTTTTATAGTAGTAACCTTAGTATCACCTTTCGTCTTTTTGTAGCTTTGTCATACAGCAATTGTGCGATGTATGTGAAGTGTATTACATGAATAGATATGCATGTGTAGGATTTGTGTCCAAAGTAAGTTGTAGAAAATATAAAGATGGCGAAAGGTGTTAAAATAAATTTTTATTCTACAAAAAACGTAAGTCAGTATATTTTGATAATCTCTTCAATCTAGAGTAAACGAATTCAAGCCGAGTAAGGTCGGGTATTTTGCTATTAGTAATACTAAAACTAAACTAATTGTAATATAACCCACAACTGCGTGCAGAACCTTCTCTGCGAACTATAAATACGAAAATTGTATGACCAACTTTTAATTGCATCGACTTTATTTATTAACCAATTAAAAAAATATTTGTACCATAAGGAAGAGTGTAATGTAATGTATTCAGTGATGTTCTCAAATTAAAAAGGTAATAGAATTAAGCTGTAGATATGATAGTTTTAACAAAAAGTAGCGAAAATATCCAAAGATTCCGAATTTTGTATGACCAACATTTGATCGCAGCGAATTTATTTATTAACCAATTTAAAAAATAATTGTACCGTAAGAAAGAATACATTCTGAGGTATACTGAGATATTTTCAAAATTAAAAACTAATAGTAATACTAAAACTAAACTACTAGCAATACAACCCACAACTGCGTGCAGAACCTTCTCTGCGAACTAAAAATACGAAAATTGTACGACCAACTTTTAATTGCATCGACTTTATTTATTAACCAATTAAAAAAATATTTGTACCATAAGGAAGAGTGTAATGTAATGTATTCAGTGATGTTCTCAAATTAAAAAAGTAATAGAATTAAGCTGTAGATATGATAGTTTTAACAAAAAGTAGCGAAAATATCCAAAGATTCCGAATTTTGTATGACCAACATTTGATCGCAGCGAATTTATTTATTAACCAATTTAAAAAATAATTGTACCGTAAGAAAGAGTACATTCTGAGGTATACTGAGATATTTTCAAAATTAAAAACTAATAGTAATACTAAAACTAAACTACTAGCAATACAACCCACAACTGCGTGCAGAACCTTCTCTGCGAACTAAAAATACGAAAATTGTACGACCAACTTTTAATTGCATCGACTTTATTTATTAACCAATTAAAAAAATATTTGTACCATAAGGAAGAGTGTAATGTAATGTATTCAGTGATGTTCTCAAATTAAAAAGGTAATAGAATTAAGCTGTAGATATGATAGTTTTAACAAAAAGTAGCGAAAATATCCAAAGATTCCGAATTTTGTATGACCAACATTTGATCGCAGCGAATTTATTTATTAACCAATTTAAAAAATAATTGTACCGTAAGAAAGAGTACATTCTGAGGTATACTGAGATATTTTCAAAATTAAAAACTAATAGTAATACTAAAACTAAACTACTAGCAATACAACCCACAACTGCGTGCAGAACCTTCTCTGCGAACTAAAAATACGAAAATTGTACGACCAACTTTTAATTGCATCGACTTTATTTATTAACCAATTAAAAAAATATTTGTACCATAAGGAAGAGTGTAATGTAATGTATTCAGTGATGTTCTCAAATTAAAAAAGTAATAGAATTAAGCTGTAGATATGATAGTTTTAACAAAAAGTAGCGAAAATATCCAAAGATTCCGAATTTTGTATGACCAACATTTGATCGCAGCGAATTTATTTATTAACCAATTTAAAAAATAATTGTACCGTAAGAAAGAGTACATTCTGAGGTATACTGAGATATTTTCAAAATTAAAAACTAATAGTAATACTAAAACTAAACTACTAGCAATACAACCCACAACTGTGTGCAGAACCTTCTCTGCGAACTAAAAATACGAAAATTGTACGACCAACTTTTAATTGCATCGACTTTATTTATTAACCAATTAAAAAAATATTTGTACCATAAGGAAGAGTGTAATGTAATGTATTCAGTGATGTTCTCAAATTAAAAAAAATAATGGAATTAAGCTGTAGATATGACAGTTTTAACAAAACGTAGCGAAAATATCCAAAGATTCCGAATTTTGTGTGACCAACATTTGATCGCAGCGAATTTATTTATTAAGCAATTTAAAAAATAATTGTACCGTAAGAAAGATTACATTCTGTGGTATACTGAGATATTTTAAAAATTAAAAACTAATAGTAATAAGATATAGATACGACAGTTTAAAAAAAAAGTAACTAAAATGTCCCGATTTTTCTCAAATTTCAAAAAAATATCAAGAACCAAATTGAAATTTCTAAAAAAACTCGACGAGCTGAAAAAATTTTCGTTGAGAGGTACCCTTCAAAAAAAACTTACTGCTAAAGAGTGAAAATGTGTATGTGTTTTGCTCACTCGCGGAAGAAATTTCGCTTTTTCAATTTTGACACTTAATAAATCCTAAACTAATACCAATAAGTACCAATATAAAATTTTGTACACATGTTTGTAATGCATTTTAAAACTAATTCAAGCTAAAAATAAAAAATTTAAAAGTAAAAATATTTTGTAGAGAGCATTTATATAGAACTCGGTGAAAAAAAATTCAATACAGTGAGTTCACTTTGGGTGCGCTCTGTAAAAAAACTTTAATATATATTAATAGCAACTTTTTTCCCTATCACTAGAACTGTTTCTTGAATTCATTAAAGTATTCTTTGTTGAAAATAACACCAGGAAAAAAAATTTTATACATAATTTAAATCAGCTTATGAAAGTTTTGTGATTTTATACCTACTAATCGCCCATTAAAAAAAATTCTGTTCATATTTCCTCAATAGTTTATACTTTAACATAATTGTCCAATAGAAATACATGTGTATACAAAATTTCAGACTGATACCTTTAATAGTTTTTTCACAGAGCGCACCTGAAGATGAAAATTTGTCATTTTGAGAAAACGACAAAAAACTACAAAATAGCATCTCCTTACCTTATCGATAAGAACTTTCCAAAGCACAAGTAAACAAAATTTGCGGTTAAATATAATAACAGTCGCAGTTAAACCTGTTACCAATCGATTAAAATGTATATTTAAACACAAAAATATACTAAAAATATAAAATATTTAAAAATATATATAATCCATTGTCGGCCAAACCGAAACTTCAAACCTGAAACCGAAACCAAAAAGGACAATTTCAAAATTAAGTTTTAGTAACTTAAAATGCATTTTACATAATAAGTGATACATCAATCGATTCGTATAGGTGCCCTCTATTAAATGCAATTGAAATCAAAAATACTTTCTCGGGAAACCGTCTAAGAATCGAGTTAAACAACATTTTTTTCAATCCTGCGGCGACGGTAACATTTTTTTAATATAGAGATATAGAGAGAAATAGCTACCATAAAGAGTGAAACTTTATTTTCAGTGGTTGGTTGGTAGGTAATTAAAGTCATACTGGAACAGTACGATGGGCTATTGGCGACAGTCAGTCCTTAGGGCAGAGATCTAAGGACAACCTCATTTGGAACCAAAGTCAGACACCTCAGCTGGCACCCCACGTAAGGACATTTGAGACTGTACACGACGGTCTTTGGCTGGACCTAGTTTCAATCTCCCAACCGTCCAACAAGTTTTCAAAATCTTAATTTGCGCACAAAACTCCATTTCTGACTGTGAAATAAATTCCGTCACATTATCTGCATGAAATAGGTTCGTAGATCGCTTCAGAAGACATTCCAAATGGCTGCATTCATTTCCTGTCGTTCTATCAATATCTTCACTTCATCTCCACAATCCATTCCATGAAGTGCCTCTATCTGCTTCCACTGCCAACTCTTTTGCTGAGCTGTTGACCACGTCATATGATCGTGCTTTCAAAGAGCGAAGTGTTGTCCTCGAATCTTTCCCTTCGAGTAGGTAGCAAATTAATAAACACTGCTATGGAGCGACACAACAAGATGTCGGTGAAGCCAACCCCGGAGGGAAAGATTCAAGGACATCATTTCGTTATTTTTAACCACGCTTAGATGACGAAGTCAACACTTGTGAGCTGGAACCACACTCTCAAAAGTTCCACACTTGGCCAACAAAAGCCATTACGATATATTTAACGTGCACCAACCCCCACCACCTCCCCCCACTCACTGCATTCACGGTTGGAAAAGTAAAGAATTAGCAATCGGAAGTTCAATAAAAGTTCAACAAAAGACTGCCGTATAGAAAGGAAATGTCAAATGCCTTCACGTTGGCGAGGTGGGGACGTTTGGAGAGTGGGGTGCCATCTCAGGTGGGCTCATCACCTGACCGTGGTTCAAAATTACGTGTCCTCGTATCTTTCGGTTTGTTCCAGGACCGTGGCCAATAACCCGTTGTGTTGCTCCAGTGGGACGCTTATTAAAATGTATACCTACCCGTGTTTCCAACTCGCAACCCTGCCATTTCCCCTCTCTTGCAACCAACCCCAAGTGGGGAAACAATCACTTGGTTTGAACCAAACTTTCAGCCCTTGAAATTTTTGTCCTTGGGAAGTATGTTATGTCCTTTCTTTTTCAAATTGAATGCACATCTTTTCTTCCTGTGTTTGTCGAGTGGATGCCACGAGTCCCACAACCAACTTCTGGTATTTGTATCATTGCATGTGCTGTTTAGAATCGTGACAGGCTGCAAAGAATGTTTGGTGTAAGGTAAGAGGAGAAAATAAGAAAACAGGTTTCAGCACTGTCAGTTCTGACAGTGTTATCCTTCTTGTTTACATATATCTGGACTATAAATCACCAGAATCATTTTTTACCGTACAATGTTTGTTGAATTTATTTCCGCTAAATGGGTGTTTTCTTCTATTTCGAGGTATTCACAACGTCTACCGTTCGATTCAACAGAAACTCGACCTTACGTATTTGCTGACCTAAAAATGCTTTTACTGAAAGCGTCTTACAAGAAGGGTCCGTACGACTTTTGTTTATAACTTTTATATTTTAACATATCCAGAAAATAGAACTCTATCATCGGATAGAGGGGAGACCTAAACTAACATTCTGGAAATTTCTGATGACGTCCTAACCACAATATGACCGCCAAGTTGAGGTAGCCAGCGCAAGGTCGCGCGTACACGGAAATGGCTTTCCAAGGAGTGAACACATCCAGCGAGGTGTTGTTTGGTAGCTGTTTAACTACAAAATAAATAGGAAGGAGAGATGACAATTTTGGAATAAGCAGAAGGAATCAAATTTCGAAAATCTTTTAAATTTCATATTGTTTGAGAAATGTTCAAATATCTCGCCAATAAGAAGCAGAAAGAGTATAGCAAACGCATAGCAAACGAAAGAGGAAGATCTGGGGAATCCAAAAAGGTAGCGATGACATGAGCGTAAATGTGTGTCACGGCAGCAAATCAATGATGGCGCGTGGTCAGCTGTCGAGTTGGTGATTCAACCGTGCGCTGCGTCGTCATCTGCTGACGCAATAGAAACAGCCAACGAGACGGAACAAATGGAAATTGATAATAATGAAATTGAACAGAGAAATTTGAAGCTATCAGGGGAACATTGGAGACTGTCCACCGTCCATTTCGAGAAGTCCTTCTATTGCAATGAGCTTGGTTGTGTATGTTCAGTTTGTGATCGGATAGGGTGTAAGAATGATTTGAAATGCCCAAACAGGCAAATCTGTGAAGTGCTGTCAACATAATTCGTAGATGAAGACATCAAGACATTTTAATTGCGTGAAAACTGCTTCATATGATTGGTCCTCACGTTGAGTTCGTGTGGAAGTTTGAAGAGTGAGGTGCCAGCTCAGGTGTTGCCTCGTCATCTGACCGGGTTTCAAAATGACGTGGTGTTGTCCTCGGAGCTTTTTCTCAGGGGATTGATCCCGGACCGTCGTCAATAGCACATTGTGTTGCTCTAGTACGACTTTAATTAAAAATTACCATTACTAGGCGAATCAAATTCATGCTCTAAGTAAGAGCAATGACTTTAGATATCTGCCGAAGGCAACGAACTTGCCAGTTTTGTATCTTGTGAGTGAGCGTTTGATATCGCCAAGGATTCCGCTCATGCAGATCCGATGTCTGAGAGTAGAAGAGAATTATGGGATTGTGTGGTGATTAGTGTACCGTGTGTTGTGCAAGAAAAGGTGAAATGCATTCCATAATTATTTCGAGAAAAGGATTGTCCAAAAAGCTTCATATTTGGTTGATTATGTTCAGAAGAATGGATTAAAAGCTTGTCTGCACTTCTTAGTTATACACGTTTCACAATATAACAATCAACTGGCCAACCAAGTCCATATCTTACAATCCAAGACGTTTTTCGACAAAATAGGACGCTACTGCACTATCTCCGGGATTATTAACTAACGTAGCACTGGAGCAACACAGCGGGCAACGGTCTAGGATCATCCCGAAGAGATAGATCACCCACTCTCCATACATCCAGACCACGCTAAACTTGAACCACGGCCAAATGACGAGTCAATACCTGCACTCTCCAAGAGTTCCAATTAATTGGATTCCAAAGGAATCGGAAACAAAATTATTTGATAGGTAGTTAATTAACTTCGAACTAGAACAACACACAGGGCTATTGGACACGGTCCGGGATCAAGAAATGAAGCCACTCGTAATTTTGGAAGCAGGGTCAGATGACGAGAACAACACCTGTGTTGGCAGCCCACTCTTCGAACACCATGCGAACGTGCGGACATTTGAGGCCACGATAGATTTGCCCCACGTATACGATGGTCTGCACTTACTTTCAAACTGGCAACCTTCTAGTTGCTAATCACTTCCAACTGGGCAGCCCCCTTTGAAGCATCTCTACTTTTCGCTATTCGTATTGCTACAAAACACATCAACGCCAAAGAAATAGAAGGGAACCTCGATCAAAAAGTAATGGTAATGAATTCCCAACCTTTTCGGAAGAAACTGGATAGGTCATTTCATGCTTTCAGAAATTCTTTGTTTTCAAATTATTTTTGGTATCATTTCATAAACTTATATAAATTATTCAAAATTCTATTTCAACTTTTACAATGTTCAGAAGTTTACGTTTTGTACGAAAGAAACTAACCAACAAATGCTCACTCAAGGAACAAGCGGCAGCTGAAAATTAGAGCTGATGTTAATAACAACTGACCATTAACTCAGGGGCAAACGTAATGATTCATCAATCTTAGCTGGGCAGCGGGAAATAGCCGCGGTTTCAGAAACAAAATGACTGATCTATGTAGTTCGGCTTCTGCATTGCTAAAAATGGCCAAATGTGAAACAGATAGCTATCAACGTACAGCAACCAAAAATCTCATTCCTTTATACGACAATGTGCATTTCATGGTATAAATTCATCTTTATGAAATTAAAGTTAATTTTTTTAAATTGGCCTCAATAAAATACTACAGAAATACATTTCCTATCAGGCACGTCAGAAACACCATGAATATTATTTGCCCACTTTTGGTACAGGGAAGGTTCCAAACTTCTACACCACGACAACCTGAGGACATTTGAGGATTTCAATTGCACCATTTCCTTTCTACACGACGGTCATCCAACCCTCTTCCAATCGGGCTACCCCTCAGATACACCTCGGAAATGAGATTTTGACAAGAAATGAAAATAATAACGGTGAGCAACTGTTATCGAAGATACAGTGATACTTCTTACCAATTACTCATGATACGAACCAAGTTCAAAATGTATGTTCAAATAACGCTAATAGACCTTAAGAAATCTTCGGTTTAGACGAACAAATTTTCCAAACTCTTTTCAATCGTATTATCAGAAGCATTGAGTCTCTCCGAAATTCAACAAGATTCATTTGTGGAAGAGAGTAAAGAAAGAATAATGCACATTCCGAAGAATAAGCGTGCTTTCTTTATAGAAACTACTATGACTTAGAAACAGTTCGTCACTCGTTGTTGGAAAATTCATCTGCTCAATTAAACAGGGCATCAAAGATTTTCTTAAAGAATATCACGAAAAGAAAAACACAAAAATCGGTAACAGAACTATCTCATGACAAAAATTGTGCTATCAAGAATTATTTATATAATTAAGAATCTTTTTAAAGAATTTTTGTGATGAATAATACCATGTCTCTAGGAAGCAAGGAACATATAGCAAGCAATGCAAATACGTACATAAAATCTTTTATTTTAGTATGGAAATAATGCTCTTTTTTCAATTCTGATAACACGGGGGAAACGATTTGTTTACGGACTCGTGAAATTCGTTTCAACGATATTTGACTATTAAATTTTTGATAAATGCTATTGGGAAAAAAGGGAAGAATTTTTAGTTGAGTTAAATTTTGCATTACGAAATTGAAATTTATAAAAAAAGATATGCGAATAATAGATTGAAGTTTCTAATGTTTTGAAAATTAGATGGTTAATGACTGTTTAAATTAACCGATAAGTAATTTTGTAAAGTTAAGCATTTCAACTTTCTTTAAACTTGAGATGTAAGAGTTTAAATAGCAAATAACTGTTAAAATTTGTTCCTTAATATCAATGTCTAACAGTTAAAGGAACACCGGACGTTATAAATCAACACAATCAATCGAAAAGCAATTTAAAAAAAGTTAATTAAAAAATTGACACTCTGTATAGCAAAAGAATTTTTAAATTACTATCAGTTTTAAAAGAGCTACTTATACAACATAAAATAAATAGTTCTTGCGTATAGTAAGTATACTGCAAAAATTGTTTTTGTCCTATTAAGAATTTTGACACATTCTTCCTATTAGAACTGTTCCCACAGCACATCAGGTTGTTTTTATTTCCTTGACAGTATTTGCAAAATCCCTACAATATATCGTAGGGATCTAAGTACAAATTAAAACTTGTACTACAAAATTTTCGGTTTAAAAAGTTATATAACCCGAGGTTGTTTTCTTTTAAAACTTTGTAGGTGTTTTAATTCAAATTTTTTTAACGTTTTTGCTTGCTGAGTAATTAGTACCAAGTTTTGCTAATTCATCAAAAATTTTTACCATATTTTATGTTTACCACCGCAAAATTTAATACACTGTAGACCATCGAAATGGTAACACCATGAAAGTGTTTTAGTTAAATTTCTTTTTTGTTTCACGATTTTGTGATACACTTTCAAAATGGAGTTAGTATTATATACACATAGTTACTATAATCTGAAAAATGAATGGGCATGGTACCTATATACATAACCTATAAGCCGAATGAAGTCAATTTGATTTATGTACTATGTATACAAACTATTATGCGAGGTAAAATTTTGAAACTAAATTAATACTAAATGCGCATGTGGGGGGGGGAAGAGACCTACCAATTTTTAAACCTACTAATTAGACCTACTAATTAATCAAACTTTTTGACCACGTTTTATTTTTCGCTACAGTTGTGATACACTTTCCAAATGGAGTTAGTTTGATATGCTCATAGAAATCATTATGTCAATTAAAATAGTTACAATACACTGGGAAAATTATGCGCATAGGACCTATCAATTTTTGCTAGTTTTTCAAAATATTTGAACCCGTGTTGTGCAGTATCTCCAGCGCAACAAAGTATTTATCAACCAATCATAATATACAGTTTTTTTAGTCGAAAATAAACAGTGCAAATTTCATAGCAATCTGATAATAACTAGAAAAGTCTGTGTTAAAAGTCCACTGCCCACAACAATAAACGTTTATTCAGCTGCTAAGTGATAGCAAAGTGTTAATTGTTAGTGAAAATTAACTCTAACAGTGAACAGTGTTATCTTCAACTGTAGTAAAAATTCAGCACCATCTTCTTAAAATCCAACTTGATATTTTTGTCGAAACTAAACAGTCAGCATAACAATTGGATAAAAAGTTGAAATGCTTCTGTTGAAAGATGCTGAAGAGAAAATAATAATTCTCTAACCATTGCCAAATAACATAATAGTGATGCGCGAATATTCCGCTGGGATGAGTCCAGTAGAGTTCTTCGTGCCCACACCCACACCCTGTGGAAAATCCAGTTCGGTCTTGTCCAGTTCCTTGTGAATTTCTGGAGGGTAGGAACAATGCTCGTTGAAGGGTAGGAGCGGGCCAAAGGTCAGTGCGTGATGCGAGGGGTGAGGTAAAGTGCATGACCATCTGACCCTTTCCCAGGACTCCGCTGCGAGACCCGCCCACCTCGCATTCCGATTCACCTCAACAGGTGGCTCTGCTTTACAGTCTCGCGTGATAGGACATCGAGTGGGATTTCGAAAATCGAATCAAACGTCGCTGATAGTGGCTACAATGGCGCTGACCGGCTCAACCCCACAAAGTTTTGCTTTTTAACCCTTCTTGGGGTAAAAAATGAAAATGGCGGATGTCTCGTCAGTAACAAAACTGACCTCATCTTGATGTTTGAGGTACCTGGGTATAATAATTTTTGCTATTTCTAACTCAATTAAACTTTTCTAAGATCCGATTCTAGAGTAGTCATTTCGAGGAATGTTTTGGGATTATTCTCTTCCCTTGAAAAGGATCCATTGAAAAGATTCTATAGATCCCTTTTCTTCGAATCGAAACTTTTGGGCTTTACTTTCCTTGGAAGTGAATCCATTGTAAAAAGTCGATAGATCCTTGGAATCTAAAAGTTCTTTCCTTGAATCCACAAGAGAGATTCTTTTACTCTGGATGCGATGAATCTCAAAGGGAGACGACAACGTCTTGTAATTTTTCCTTGGAATATAAATGTTTGTGATTATTCTACTGCTTCTTTCCTTGAATCCACAGGAGAGATTCTTTTACTCAGGATGGGATGAATCTCAAAGGAAGATGACAACGCCTTGTAATTTTTAACCACGGTCGGATGGCAACGCCTGAGCTGGCCTCCAAACCTTCACACCACAAGAACAGGGGGACATTTGAGGCTACTACAGATTTAACGCGCACAACCATCCGGTTACTATAATTCGCTACTCTTTCAACTTCAATTTTAGGAAATTGAATGAAACGACGAGGGCGATCTCGAGTGTTTTGAACCCTCCTGGTGGTTGACAGGATGACGTCATTAGCACAACTGACCACATATTGTGCGTTCGATGTCGAAAAAACCTTGTCCCCAAAAAATGGCAATATCATAGGGTATCCTATTCCAAATGGGTCAGTTGGAGGTGGACTCTCGTCGAAACCACTGAGAGGATGAAACTCTCCAATGTCGGTACCAGTTCCCGAAGAGCGGTTTTGAAACATTCCTTTCATTTCACATTGGACTATAATGTTTATCGAGAACAATACTAATACAACGTGCTTTTGCATTGAATGTAAGTTTGACAAGAATTGTCAATATTTTCATTAAAACAAATTACCATAAAAATGATTATCTCGTCAATATAAAAACAAAACAGTCGCCAATGTCATGACGACGAGATAACTCGTCATTAGCACACTGGGTCAGATCTTGATGGATGAGATACCTCGTCATAGAGGGTTGAAACTCAACCAGAGGGTATTAATTTTCTAATTCGGTCAAGCCATAGACCGTCATGTATATGGGGACTGGTGCACGTTAAATCTATTGTGACCTTAAATGTCCTCACGTTCGCGTTGTGTAGAAGTTTGGAGAGTGGGGTTCCATCTCAGGTGTTGTTCTAATCATCTGACCGCGTGGCTCAAAATTACGATGCTTTGTTCTTTCTTTGATCTTTCTCTTCGGAATTGATCCTGGGCGTCACCAATAGCCCGTTGCATTGCTCCAGGGAGACGTTAATCATGAGTAAAAAAATCTTTCCAGTGAATCCACTTCCAAGGAAAGCAGTAGTAGTATAATTCCAAAGGCTTCTATTGTAAGAAAAAGGATTTGTCGAATCTTATCTCAATCGTTCCAGTACGACGTTATTAGGTACCTACCCCTTAACACCTGATATTTATTAAACACTTTCATTTCTGTATATTTCCCCATCAAGGCAGCCTAGTTAAAAACCTATTTTATTAAAAAACAGGTAGATATTTAACTAACGTAATCAATTCTGTAGGCACCGAGGACAACACCATATCATTTTGAACCACGGTAGGAGAAAACCTACTCTTGAAACCTCCACGCCAACGTGAGGACATTCAACGTCACGACAGGATTAATGTGCACTTCCTTAGGAGCGAGTTTTGAACTCACAACCCTCCTAATCCGTTACTCTTCCAACTCGAAAGGCAACTGAAAAGCGTCTTCTCCTGTTGAGGTAAATTAATTAATCAATCAATGCTACATTAATCACAAACAATTGCCCTTCAATTTCCTTAAACATGAAAGAAATATTGCACAAATATGGAATTACAAGTGGAAACAGCAATTTGCTGTTTACATGGATATGCTCTTAAAAGATTAAAAATGTTTATGTTCGGGGAAATAAAGAAGATTCCTTTCCAAATTCTGAGATGATGTGATTGAGGTTATATGAATATCTAGACAAGTCCATTCAAACTGTAAAGAATTGTTTTTATAGAATAGAATTATGTCGGGAATGTTTTCCATTTAATTTCCGGGTTAAATAAACGTTTGACTCGATTGGAATGGATTCAAAAAATAAGTTTGAAGGCATTTAAGTTGAATCGATTTTCATGTAATTTTCCAGTAGACTCCATTTTTTATCAACGGAAAGTTGAATTACATTTCAAATACTTTTGAATGATTGATTCCCTGTGAAGGATTTTCTGTGTAAGCGTGGTGCGGGAGAGTGCCAGCTCAGGTGTTGTCATCCTACCGTGGTTCAAAATGACGAGGCGTTGTCCTTGGATCTTTCCCTTAGGGGATTGATCCCTGACCGTGTGTTTCTCCAGTGCGACGTTAATTAACTACATAACTTTCTACCCAAACTGAACTGCTATTCCTTAGTCAGTGGTTTGAAATCAATGTCATGGGTTGATTCTTTCTACGTGGGAGTTGAAAATCTTAAAAAATGTCTCCAACAATCGAAGAAACAGTATGTGACTGCCTCAACAGAAAACATTTAGGCTCTAACAATGACCCATCAATATCTGATACAAATGTTTTTAACTCGAAGTAACTTACTCTTTACCTAAGTATTCGTGTAAGGTTGTGCATAGGTTTCATTGGGGCACAAGAAATAATAAAGCTGCTCTCGATGGTAGCAATTTTAATGATTCCCCAGTGCCACTACAGTAGAATCCTATTACAGGATCATACGATAAACAGGAAATCAAATAAACCCATTATCAAATGAGATCCTTTGGAATAACGGCTTGAGATAACTTTCATTACAAACTAGGGGGCTCCGCCACCTGCTCGCTAGCCGCTTTTTTAATATAGAGAGAAAGTACTATTCGAATTGTAACGCCAAAAAGGTTGGTAGGTAGTTGAATTGACATGGCACTGGAGCAACGCCATACCAAGAGAAGAGGAAAACCTCCGAAAACGAGGTCAACTCTCAAGGCCTTTGGGTGGCGACTGTTATTCAATTAGAGGTTACTAGCTGAATTACCCGGTGCGCGGGTTGAATTGTTTGTAATTTCTTGTAATATTACTCAAACTGTCCTCTGCAGAACATAAAGAAAAGGATTCGCAGGATTCTAAAGAAGGAACCAATTGTTATTCCTATGGGGATTGCTTTTAGCCCCCTCTGCACACCTCAGACAAATAGAATAGATTTGGATTTGTATAGAGAATAGCCAGACGCACGCCAACTCTGCTTTATATACGTGGCGTTCGGAATTAGAGTGGATCAAGTCCACTTTCTGGTCAAACTTGTTGGTGTGTGTGATTACACAGGTAAACAAAATTCCACTTTTTTCGTGTCTCTTTGATCAGATAGGGTCGTTCTTATAGTATGTTTTTCACTGATTCTGAATCTGTTTTTTAAATTTGTGGGTCAAACATAATTTTTGAGTAACACGCGTTTAAATTTTTGAAAAACGTATATTTTTCGCATTTGATTACAACTTAAAATAGCTTAAATTCTAATATTAATAGCAGTTCAAAAGGTATTTTTACATGATTTTCTTCAGTATTTTGCAGCATGAATGTCTCTTTTTGATGTCCAACAGTAAGCATGTTTGGGCTTCATTTGCCTTGATAACGCGATTTCATGATGGATATGTCCTTGTGGCGTGCTCGTCGCTGACATCACTTAGGTTTACATCTTGGTTTTTTTTTAATCTCTGCTGTCCCACTCTTACAAGAAACAGCAAAATTTGGTATATCCTAGTTGAAGACCGAGTACAAGGGCAATGACTTTCGAATCTCCGCTAAGGTGCCATCTTTCATACTGAACCATCCGTAATAAAACTTTCATGTTTTTTTATGTCTCCATGTGGGCCCCGTAAGCGATGGAAATGAAGGGTTTTTCGTAACCATCTTGCAAAAGTACTGCTTTCAAGCTGGTTTTTAGAGGAATCAAATGAATAACCTCCACTCTAGGGGATTATACTGATGCCCCAATGCTACGTACAGAGCGTCGACATCATTGCAATAAACAAGGTCGTCTTCCTTCGAAAACAGGTGTTCAAATTCTTGTTGTCGCTGTCGGAATGAACAGATTCTGATTTTTTCTCCTAACAAGTTCCAGCCTTTAAGACTTGATACTAGAAGCGCTGATTCGGATTTTTATAGGTTCAGGTCACGAACTAAATCGTTAAGGTCAGCCTGGCTCAATATGTGTGGTTCTGAGGAACTTTCTGTGACGTCTGGATCGTTCTCATCATCTCTTCACCGTGTACAGACTCCATGTTTCCGGGGGTACTGGAAAGGGTAGCTCTTTGCTGTGAGGGACCGGCCTCATGGCTGAGGGTATGTTGGGATGCTGTACAGAATGTTTCAACTTACTTGAAATTCCAGTGATTTTGGAAATGCAGAAATAGCAGTCGGACAAGTGATCCTCTCTTCAAACCATGGGAACGGCGAAGGCCATGTGACGAAGCTTCTTTCTTCACCAATTTGCAAGCAAAGTAGCACAGGACGCACAGCTTATATGTGGAACACAAGACTTGTCCTGGTCTCCGATCTTGGAATCAAAATATAGTTCGTAACTTTTGCAAATCAATGGCGTTAATTTTTAAAAGTGAGCTCTCCACAAACATAACAGAAATTGTCAGGATGAGTCAACTTCCTGCCATTTTCAGAAACAATATCATCAAAAATCCCAAAAGCTGAAAAAAAAGGCAATCAAGTGAGAAATGAAGCTTATCATTCTACAAAAGCGTCTAGTTAAAATAGCACGACCATCAGCAAGTACACTAACTAATTTCTCTACTTATCTGCCCAGGCTTGCAGAAATGCGTGTTGGTCGAGGAGCAAAACTAGGACAGGTTGGTCAGGATGTACTATTTTGTAATATTTATTCAAATGAGGCAAGTTTAAATGGTCATAATATCCATTGTTGGGCTAAAAATATTGATTTCAAGTATGGAGCATTAAGGCTGATTAGGCTAACCCGCAACAACGGAAAATGCAATTGCGGAAAACTGGTGGACGATTTCTGACGACGGATTCAGAATCAGCATCGAGCGTTCAAGAGACAAAAATTTTGTTTACCAGTGTTATCAATCGCGCACCTCCTTTAAGTTGAATCTTTTTTTCCCCCTTTGAATCCCTTTGGTTCCCGAGAAATGGTAGTAGAAAAGCCCTGCGAATCGAACACACGAGAAGGAACTTTTAACTCCATGTATCTCCAAGTGTTATGAAACGGACTTGATCCACTCGAGTTCTGAACGTAGAGATGCACTTCGACTAAACCCCTTTTATTTACCTCCATAGTGTAAATGCAATCTTGTAGATGTAACATTTCTTCACCTCGCCTCGCAATGGCACAACTTCAACCCTTCAAAGCAAGCACCGATGTGAAAAATTAAGAAACAATGCGAGTGGGCGGGTAATAGAAGGGACTCAATTAGGCTGTTAAAGCAAGTGTGAAGCTAGATGCCGCTCTTCGGGTCTCACGCCCAACGTCACAATAAAGGGCTTCGATTCTTATGGACGAACGCTTAAGGAAACATCACCTACTTTCTCGCGGAGGAAGTGGACCAGCCAGCGGAGGTGGGTGGCCGATGTTTATCGGCAACCACACAATGCTCGAGATGGACCCTCATCAGATTTGCTCGAATTAGCATCTCACCCGGCTCCCCCGGAAGGACACGTCTCACTTTTAACAGAATCGAAGGTAGTGCCCGCTAAAGGAGTTCAAGATGCCGGTGGCAATCCAAAATAGATTTGGGGATATTTGAGGCATCGATACTTTCATCTCTCCATACCCGATATTTTGGATCGATTCCTAAGAGTGGATCGATACATTTTGGTTAGTATATTTGCGGACAAGGATGTCTCATTTTTTACAGAATGGAAGGAAGTACTCGCTGAAGGATTTCAAGATACTGATGCAATCCAAATTAGAGATGGGCCAAACTGTATCGATACTTTCATATCTAGATGCACGATATTTTGGATCGATCTCCAAAAGGATTGATACATTTTAGTGAATATCGTTGCGAACAAGGACACGTCTCACTTCTCAGAATCGTAGGAAGTACCCACTTAAGGAGTTTAAAATGCCGATGTATTCCAAATTAGTGATGGGGATACTTGTGGTATCGATACTTTCATCCCGATAATTTGTATGGTTCCCCAAAGAGTGAATCGATACATTTTGATAAATATTGTTGCAAACAGTCTCTCTTTTCACAGAATCGACAGAAATACCCACTAAATGAGTTTAGGATAGGAACCCCAATTAGAGATTGGCGATACTGTATCGATAATTTCATCTCTTGATACTCAATATTTTGGATCAATTTCCAAAGACTGGATCGATACATTTTGTGGAATGTCGTTGCAGATTGTGGCAACAATAATGTCCATAAAGCATTATTTCTTAAGAGATTTGGGGCGATGTGGGAATCGACACTCTAAAAGCAATCATTGGTAGAAATCCGTACATCGGAGCGGTCCGAACAGAATTGTATGGATACCGGTTCTATAGATACTTGTCCTGGAGATGCTAGTCCGATACCAAGAAGACGTGAAGCGGCTGGTGTAAAAAAAGGAGGGTGGCAACGAAAAGGAAGCAAGGCTACTGTGCTGTGAAACAAAAAGGTTTTATGTTGGGATCGAATATTGATACTTTTTGTCCAATATTTTAGGTGTATCGATACTGCGTGCTTCTAAACGGATAGATCCAGAATACCGATACTTTGACAATAAATGCTAGTCCGTAATCACAATGAATACTACAATGATGGTGATGCTGAGCAAGTCATACGTGGAGATAGAATATGAAAACGTAGGCAAACTGCTGCGCCTCCCCGCCACGACTCCCTAGGAAGCCGAGATTGTTTAAAAACAATTACTCTAAATGCTCTGAAATAAAAGATGCAATTGGAATTGCATGCAACTCACCTGAAGACTACTTCGAGCTACAGCTGTGCCTCGTTAAGCCACGAGAATGATTGTGGGCTTTTCAGGAGATTAGTAACAGAAGGGTTCGAAACTCGGTTCAGCCAAAGACCATCATGTACATGAGGATTGGTGCTCGTTACATCTGTCGTGACCTCAAATGACCTCACGTTAGCGTGGAGTGCCAGCTCAGGTGTTGTTCTCGTCATCTGACAGTGGTTCTAAATGACGATTTTTTCCTTCGGGATTAATCCCGGATCGTCAGCAATAGCCCGTTGCTCCAGTGAGACGTTAATTAACTACCTACTTACACAGGACATATTTCGTTTGTTCTTTCAAATCGTACTTGAGTAGTGGTATAAACAAATTAAAGTCCCATGTTCACGATGAGAGTTTGTAGCTATTGAATATGGCCCAGAATCAGTCCTGAAGATCCGAATGAGATTTTTTCTGTTGGACTAAATAGAGATGTCACTTTTGTGGTGAGACGTTTGTGTATTCGTATTGGGGCACATTTTAGTGCTAGGGTGGAAGACAAACGGATTAGCAAGCGGAGGGTTGCGAAACTCAATTCAACCAAAAGCCGTAATGTA
This sequence comes from Metellina segmentata, assembly GCA_947359465.1. Taxonomy (NCBI): domain Eukaryota; kingdom Metazoa; phylum Arthropoda; class Arachnida; order Araneae; family Tetragnathidae; genus Metellina; species Metellina segmentata. The sequence continues at coordinate 7,673,578 of OX375872.1, forward strand.
AAACCTGTCGTAGCCAAAATACCTTCACGTTGACTTGGAGTGAAAGTACTTTCCTGTGGTGTTTGATTTGGAGTGAAAGTGTATGAAATTCCCCCAAATTAAACATAGGAAGTCTTTATGGATAAAGTTATTTCTTTGTAAATTGATATTTTGTATTAAAGGGTTTGCTCGTAATTTTCAGATTCTGAAAGACAACTGAAGGGCAGTAGGTTTGACTGATTTATGAATCACTCTTGAGAGTTCCATGATTTCCAGGTAAGCGTAACTATGAAGCATAAGATTATGATTTCAACATTTATCCAATAAAATTTCCAAATAAATATATGTTATTTAATTGTTCCATTCGATTAAAAACTCATCGAAGCGGAGTCCATTTGAAGGGAACCCTCATCTGTATGATGTTCTTTCAGAGAGGCAACTAAAAGTAAATTTCTTGTACTGTCTGGTTAACACTGAGAATGACAAAAGTAATGCAATGGAATTCCACTGTCAAAGGGAATCGAAATTAAAAATAAACCGTTTATTAGAATTAAAAAGTCTTTTTTTTCTCTATCAAATTCATTGGGTCGTAAATGTAGAAGACTACCAACTAGAGGGTTCGAAACTTGATCCAGCCAAAGATGGTCTGCATGTTTAATTTGTGGCGAGGTCCTCAAGTTGGCTTAGAAGTTTGGAGAGTGAGATGCCAGCTCAGACCATCTAACCGTGGTACAAAATTCCGAGACGCTGTCCCGGATCCATACCTCGATCCTAGAGTGTAGGCAAATTATGCCCCTCCAATGCATTCAACAACCACCAACCGAAGACCCTAAAATGTCCTCAATGCGTGGTCTGAAAGATTGGAGCAATAGAATCTTTCTAAAGGTTTTGATTGCAAAACAAACGAATGAATAAAAATGCTCCAAATGATTTTATTATAAGAAAATGAACAATAGAATCTGTCTAGAGGGTTCTATTGTAAGAAAATGAGAATATAATCTGTCTAAAAGGTTCTATTCAAAGTAAATGAAAACATAATCTTTGCAAAGGGTTCTATTCTAAAACAAAAGAATAAATAAAGTTGTCCAAAGGATTTTATTAAAAGAAAATAAGCAATCGAATCTTTTTAAAGGGTTTTATTCCAGGGGGGGGTGACTTTTTCAGTTGGGTTTTTTAGAAGAAAATTAGCAATAGAATCCTTCCAGAATCTCTAAGAAAATGGATCAATTCGTTTAAAAAAAGGTTGAGAGAATTCATGTATTCTTTTCCCACGTATACAACGCTATGCTACTCGGCTATCTCGTGACGCTAAGATTAACTTACGCTATGCAACACAAAGACAGAGTAATAAAAAATAAAACATAAGATAGGTAGTTAATTAAATTCACACTAGAGCGGACAACTGACGACGGGATCAATCCACAAGGGAGACCTGAGGTCAATGCCTCGTCATTTCGATCGGATGACGAGAACAGTACCTGAGCTGGCACTTTCCAAACTTCCACATCAGCGTGAGGGCGTTTGAGGCCACGACAGATTTAACGTGCCCCCGTGAGGTCTTCCATCCCAGGGCAAAAGAGAGTCACAATTGGTCATTTGGAAATCGCTCGAGGGTTAATGAGTTTGGGACGTATTGACATCCCCTCTGAATCCAGTGTGAAGCCATCGATGAATCCCTTTCGATTGCTGCGAACTAGGCCGCTCTTTGAGGCGACCTCCAGCTGTTAGCGAGGGCGGCCTCAAGATTAGGAAGTCACTGAAGCAAGTCATACAGTTATTGTTTCAACAAAGGATCCGAGAGACACGCAGTCTGTAGATTAAAGCGACTGATGCTCACTTTTCTCATGAACTTTATTCTTCCATCTACCGTTTGTCTATTTTGGTCGCAGGAGGATCTACGCTTTGATGCTCCGATTCCCGACACACCTCAATCCAATGAAAGGTGCTAAAGCGTTGCAGCGATTCTTTGCGCCTCTCGCTGAAATGGCAAATTACTTAGGAAATCAATTCGTTCAATTACGAACTTGACGTGGATTTTTAGAGCAGACAAGCATTGCCCTCGCTAGATCCCTTTGATTTGGAGAGCCTTTAGGAAAAATGCTGGAAAATACATTTTCGCAGAACGGTCTTTTATACGACAAAATTAGGTAGGGAAACGTTTCTAGCGCATTACGTTCAATTCCATTTGCTAACTATGAGGAATATTGAAATTCCGGTTTGATGGAAGCGTCAGAAATCCAATTATGTCATTCAATCATCAAATGATAGATGTTAAAGCGTTTTCCAATTTAGTACACTTTCCTCCGACTATTCTCCGATTCTTTGCGGCTCTAGGGAGAGTGTTGAAGAAAGCATATGGGAGATTCTCAAAATGTGGGAACACTAAATGTTAACTATGAGTAATTTTTAAAATTTTGAAATTTAACATCAATACTTTTTTTGTGTATTGTTTATACAACATACAATCATTCAAAGACAGGAACTGTTCTCCAATATTACTAATTAAAAGATTTCATTTCAAGATACGTTGGATACAGATTTTTGACATTGCTTTCCTGTTGGTTACAGATTTTGGATATTGCTTTCCTGTAGGTTACAGATTTTGGACATTGCTGGCCTATATGTTACGCAACTTTGGCATTTCCCAAAGTCTAATGACTTTCGGACATTGTGTTATTACAATTTTGTGACATTATTATTATTATTATTGTTACATTACATTGTGTCAGAAATTGAAAGTAAAAACGAAAGTTAATTTGCTCGTTAGAAAAAAATCGTTAATTTGCGTATATATATATGTCCATAAATTAAAGATAATGCCAGCTCCGGCAAATAAAGGTTCCGAAACAAAACAAACGTGACTTATTCATCAAGCCCCATTTATTAAACAAAAGATAAAGAACAAAAAAGATGGTGTATGTATGATACCATTCATAAAAACTACGATTTTTGCTCACTGGAGCAATTACAAAAATATCGACCTTACTAAAACGTAACATGACATGGTTGGTATGATGGTTAATACATTGTATGTCTCCCATACTATGAAATACAGTCCGTACAATGCCTAGGCATGCTGAGGATCAAATTATCAAGCTGATCTTGTGTAAGGTCACTCCATTCAACAAGCAATGCTCTCCGAAGTTCCGGTACACATGTAAGAGGTGGTTGACGGGCTGCAACTCGTCGGCAAAGCATATCACACACATGCTCTATCGGATTCAAGTCAGGTGAGAATGCTGGCCATTCGATACAGGGTGATATCCTCAGATTCAAGGCAATCGTTTACAATGTTTGCACGGTGATAACGGGCGTTGTCATCCATAAACACAAATTCCGCGCCCATGGCACCCCTAAACAAACATACATGTTATTCCAGAATGATGTCCCGATAAGTTTGGCCTCTCATGTTTCCGATTATAACATGTAGATCTGTTCTGGAGCCCAGTATAGTTCCGCCCCAAACGAGCCATCCTGCACCACCGTAACGGTGTCGTTCAATGACATTGTCTTGGTGGTAACGGCTACCTGGCGTTCTCCATATGAACTTACGCCGTGAATCAGACTGCAGGCTAAACCTGGACTCGTCGGAAACAACACACAAGCCCACTGTGACGATGTCCACATTGCATGTTCTCTACTCCAGGCTAACCGCTGGCGACAGTTGCCGTGAGCGGAACACATCTCACAGGCCTGCGAGCATATATATCAACATGTCCCAAACGTTTGTAAACGATTTGCCTTGAAACTGTCGTACCCGTGGCTGAAGATAGCTGACGAGAAAGGTCGTATGCTGTGCTCCGTCTGCTTCTTTTTGCAGCCAAATACCGGTCGTCATTCGGTGTTGTAACTCGGGGGGGGGACTGTACTGTAACATCTACTGATATTTCCATCATTTTGGAATCGTTGCCAAAGCCTAAAGATGACACTTTGGGCTATTCCAAGTTCCACTGAATATTTCGTCTGAGTACGCCCACATTCCAGGCGGCCGATTATTCTACCACGTAAAAAATCATCGACATACGTCCTCTGTGGCATAACTATTCGGTTGTGGCACTGAGCGGCTTACATAACGCTTGTGAACAATTTTACTTCTTTGCTGCCATACCTTATATACACCTGTCTTACACTCTCGTCATTGTGACGTACTATCGGCGTCACCTGCTGGCTTCCTGTAATTTGGATATTATTCTTGAAGATGTGTGCGATAATTCTACAGGTGAAATTTTTTCTTTATAAGTTCGATTTCCGTGTGATTCTGAATTATCCTTAATTTATGGACATATATATATATATGACGGTGGCGGGCGTAATAAAAAAAAAATATATATATATATATATATATATATATATATATCATTCAAATATGCAAATTAACGAAAGGGAAAAATAAAAAGCAGGGGTATTCAACCAGAAAACGAAAGTTAAAACTAACCATGCAAGCGTGCTGAAAGCGGCAGACAGTTTCACTAAATTCTTTTGGTTTTTATTTTTGGAATTTAATATTTTGGAATTTAATATATGGTATATATGAATTGAAAGTTTTAATACATATATTTTAATACATTTTATATTCATATTTCAATGTCTACTAATATAAAAATATGACATCAGTCATTTGTTATAAATTGTCAATGCTTTAAAATTAGAGTAGATTTGAATATTTTATATATAAAATTAAAATTTTTTTTCTCCAGATTTTCAAATCATGGATTTATTTAATTCTGTCAAGTTTTGTTACTAATTCCTAAAAATTTTGGGTTTGGTTGGATTTTGTGTGATCTTTTAAATAATATATATTTACACATCATACAAAAAGGAAAACATGATCATAAAATAAAAATAACTTTATCCTTGAAAACTCCTGGAAAACTTATTATTCCTTTTGAATTAATCAAGAAAAAAAAAGTTCTAAAAATCTAAGTTTCATCTTAAAAAATTTATTCAAGGGATCATTACAGCCCTAAAGCAGGAAATAAAAGTGAAAGAAAAATATTATTTAAAAAAAAAAAAGAATTCTTTACAATTTTATTGTTGCTACATCACGTCCAAAAGGAAGTAACGATCGACGCCGTCGCCATTTGATATCGATCGTACACATTAGCTGTATACGTACCAAGAAATGGTATTAATATTGTATTTGCTAAATTCACTTTATTTTTCGATAAAAAAAACTATTAATCTAATGAAAAGAGATTCTAATTCTTTTTTTTTAATATTTTGGGATATCGGCACCTTTGTAACATAAATTAAATCGGCAATTCGATCGTTACGAGATTTTGACATGACATTTTAAAAATAAGAAAAGTATGTTTACGGCAAAGAAAATGCACAAAAACACATAAAAATGCTTAAAAACGTTTAAAAAGGTATTTTAAAGACAGATAAATGCAGTTTAAAGTACTTACCAATACATATTTTGCTATATCGATCGCGCGTTACTTTGTGACATCGCGGCTAGATGACTCAATATTATTTTTTTGTTAATTCTTCAAAATTTTAAATTAATGATGCCATCTACTGATCAAAATAGTAAACAAACTATCTTTATACTCTATTCATTTATTATTTTTTTCTGCAATTTTGGAAAATACATTAGAATTTATTTCTGGGTGATGTACTGTATCAGTTAACATTATAAATGTTAAAATCGGATATTTTTATTTTAGCTAAAGAATTTAATTTTAATGATATTTACACCAAACTATTGTAATAAATAATACTAATTCTTGTCACTGAACAGAACTAATAACCTATTGAGAAAAAAATTAATTTTAAGAATTAAATTTACTTGCTGTCAAAACTCAAAGTTATGAAATGTGTCTTGTACCTTTTGATAATTACCCATATGTTACTGAACTGTCTTTTTCAATTCGATGTGGAATGGTTTCTCAATCATTTTCTTTAATTTTTTTAAAACTTTATACTTTGAATATTGAAAGTGGCCTTTGATGTAAGTGGCGCAAATGCAATTCTTATAGTACTCCAAAGGACATTCAATTGTGTTAAAACTTTTCATGAGTTTGAACACTGTTGCTGCGCTTTCTTTCGATAGTTGTACGATTCTGAGCGCCTCTCGGAAGAAAGCTGGAAATTGCTTACTTCGCAGAACAATCTTTTATATAAATAAGATGGACAGTTTTCCTTCCTTTCAATTATTTTTGTTAAATTTATTTGAAATATTGAAATTTTGATATAGCTGTCGGAAATACAATTTTCATGTCAATCGATCCCAGTGAAAACTGCTCAAGCGTTTTGAAACATTTTTGCAACGCTCGCGCTGTCCCGACATTTCTCCGATTTATAACGCCTCTCTAGACAATGCTTACTTCGTAGAACAAACCTTTATCCAACCAATTAGATGGAAAGGTTTCTCGTTCATTACGTTAATTTATTTTTGTTAACCACTTGTAACATTAAAAATGACGCTTGTCTTAGGTAAGGAGATACAATTCATACAGAACTGAATAAGACATTAAAAGGTGTTAACACTGTTGTCGCTTCGTGGACTATTCTACGATTTTCAGTGCCTCTCGGGACACAGCTCTAGATTGCATTTTTGCAGAGCATTCTTTTATTCGATAGATCAGAAGTAATGTTAAAACTATTCTTTGTATAGCAGTTTTTAATTCTATTTGTTCGAAGCAATTGAATGGTGTCCTATTGATTGCGTTCAATTATTTTACTTAACTTTTCGTTGAATATTGTATGCAAAGGTTGATGTATCTCGGGTTCATAAATTTTTTTGACCTTCGCTTTTTTAGTGTTATGTATTTTTTCCTTTTTTTTAAATTTTATTTAAGAAGGTTTTTAAAAAATATACAAAATTATTTTATGAAGTTTATTTTTAAAGCTATTTTTTTTATAAAAGTAAAAAAAAAAAAAAAAATCAAAGACTCATTTAAAAAAGTATTTTTATGATCCACTATTTTACACAACGTGTAAATCTGAAATCATTATCAAATGAAATTACCTAGTAAATATATGTTCAATCAATTTTTGTTATCTGGTAAGGAACATGTTCCTGAAATACAATCATAAACTCATTTAAAAAAATTTATAAAAGTATTTTTATGATCCACTATTTTACACAACGTGTAAATCTCGTAAATGAGTTAATGTTTACCATTTAAAAATAAAAAAAATTTTGACGGAAAACTTTTTACTCAACCTAATATTCAAAATTTTTTACAGCCCGGAAAATGATCAATTTTGTTTCACGTGATTTATGTTTCAAACAATGCAAATTTTCGGCAATATGACTTTACGGTAGAATACCTTTCACATATGAGCACTGTTTTTCCCTGTAATTATAAATCAAATTCGTTAAAATATCCAACGATGTCTGTATCAAATACTATTTTCGAAAGCCATTCATTGTTCGATAATAGTAGTTGTGGGCAGTTTTTCACGTGTTGAAAAACTTCTGATTTCAAAGAATCTTTTCCGTCGAACTGCTATATAATAGAGTAAGGTCAGGATATTCGATCTCTAATAAAAAATCCCGAAACTGACAATGGTTAAGTCCACGAGATCGAATAAAGTTGACCCAACTGGTTCAATAGACAGATTGAGGTGTTTCCCACAAACATCCTCCACAGTTTTAAACATTTAGCTTCTTCACAAGCCTTAAAAATTTGTCCAGCTAATATTTACCCTATTCCACACACATTTTTACCACCATTAGCTGTGACACATTTTAAATGATTCATTTCAAATTGTATGTGTTTCCTCGACTTCCTTGAAGATATCTGCCTGTTGTATTTGTAGGTTAACCGATTCTTCATTTCACCTCAAACTCGGAATTACCACCTCAAATAAACAGCAGCAATATTGGGCAGTATTTTTATTTTAATTGACTATTGATGTGGCTCCCGATGGCCGCAACTTTTCGAACAGTTATCGCCGAAAGATCGAAATAAATCCATTTTCTCTGGGCACATTCATTTGCTGCCACAAGCAAACATGATTTAATTAATTCACCATCAGTTAATGGTTTCCCTTTTATGGTTAATAAATGAGCTATTCGTAAGCTGACTGTACTTATAAATTTCGTTATGAAGTATTCCGTTTCAAACTTTCCAATTTTAGCGATTGTTGATATTTCCTGTGAGTTTTGAATATTGTGTCGCGTTCTTGGTTTGGTAATGACGACATATATTGTACTTTTCGCACAGCTATAATGTAATTACATAATAAACATAATATTTAATTCTAAGACAAAATAATTGATACTTCATTCTGCTTTAAAAGCACGACAGTCCATTTTTCTCGTTTTATCTGATTTTGAGAGTGACATGGCAACGGTGGGTAATATCTACTATTATAAAAGGTTTGTTTCCTGTGATCAAGCTCCTGACGAATCGATGGCACTTAGAGTAATGGGATTTGGCACACAGGTAGTCCAAATTTTTTACAATTTACAAACCTCAAATTTTAAAATTCAAGCTAAAACATTTTAAAATGAATTTAATGGAATTTAATTATTATTGTTTTCTTTAGAATCGTAACACCACAAAGAGATGGCAGATTCCAAATTTATTTTTTCCATGTTTCCGTTTGAACGCTTTCAGCCGAAGAACAAAACAAATAAAAAGTTTTAACTGGAGTTATGTAGTTTTTTTTCTTCTATCTCTTAGATCGTTAAAGATAGAGTAAAAATTTCTACGCATTGAAATCTGCGGTAAATTTTACATTAGATCAATACCTAAAAAAATTATTTCCTTTAAATAAATAATTTTTAAATTTTTTATTTAAAACTTTTATATTATTTAGCATACGAATTTGACCTCGATCGTGTTCGAGAAATCACAGATTCCATTTTCTGCGTTCAAACAAATCCAGCCAAGAAAAACAAAACAAATAAAAACATTTTTGACTGGCATTGTTTAGTTCTTTTTTGTAAAATCGGGATCGCTAAAGATAGATTGAAAATTTCAATGGATTTGAAATCTGCGGAAAATTTTACACTAGTTAGATTATGTTCATAGTCCTTATACATTTGAATTTCTTTTAATAAATAATTTTTCAATTAAATATTTATATTTTCGCAAGAGATTGTGACGTCACGCCGATTGGATCTCTTCGCAATTCTAATTTGGCCGCATTTGACAATGAACGTTGCCCGTGGTGTTGATTTTCCAGGGGCAACGCCGTGATGGTTGTTATCCAATAGGCTGCGAAGCAACCAATGGGAATTGGTAGCAATGACCGGGGGTTAGCGAGCACATCTGACACCACGAAAAGAAGTGTCGCCACGCAGGGGCTAGTAAATAAAATGAAATGAAAAGAAAGAAATATCGCCTTGACAGATAATTGAATGCCAAAGTGAGAGAATGCAAATATGCGACGCCATTCACAACTGATCAACTCGACTATTATCGCGTACAATTTCATTTGTTTCATGTCAAATACAATATTATCCCGCGATTACGCGAACAGTTAACTGCTTTAGTCTCTGTTCAAAGCCGCGTTTAATCGTCACTCGAAGCGATTTATTCGAACACTTCCTTCCTGCATTTGGATGATAAGAAAGTTGCCAAATGGAAATCTTTACATTTGGTGAACAGATTGGCGATGTAAATCCGGCTTACCTTCAGTTCTTTAAAATAATTGAAAGACTTGAGAATCTGGCCAAAGGCTTGAAATCACTAAAATATACCCCAAATGAACATCTCATGGGTAAAAGCATACGCTCGCATCGCTGAAATGAACAAGCAAGCTTACTTGCAAAGTCTGTAGCAAATGGGATTTCCCATCGAACACCAAGCGGTCGAGAAGCAAGTTAAGTTCAATTGATACGTTGGTCTTGGACCAATGGCAAGCAAACCAAAGGCACTACAAGATACACTTAACAATTATTTACAAAGATTGCAACAGACCTTACGTACCAGAACTCAAAGCTAGTGCAATTTTTTGCAGGTTAATTTCCGGATTATCTAGAATGTTTCCATCTAAGAAGGTGATCCCATCCAGTTCGTGACATTTGGCGAAACCGTCTCTACTAAACTACTCTCATCGGTACCTAAGTACTGCTGAGAATAGACACTTCTACAATGTCTTTAGCCCCAACGTCGATTATATCTGCGACAACTGAGAATCCGAAAGTTCTCGAAAAAACCGAGATTTTTTTACGGAATTCGTATATCCATATTTTCTAGTAGTCTTTTAAGACGTTTTGCTTTCTTATGCTTTTTTATATAAGTACCATTGTTCCCGTTAACTTTATATACTAGATTATGTCATTACTATCGTATGTTATCTGTAAATTGAACACATTTTGTTAATCCTTTTCTTTTGTTTTAGTGTATTTCTGTGCTTACATCGTTTGCCCATCATTTACCTTGTGTGTTTTCTATTCCATCTTAAATGATGTATCCCCAGAACTCCTACTTAAGGCTATGGCTGAAAGCAGCACAGATGAAACTGTCCGCCTATTGTGTTCTATCTGATCCAAGACTTGTGAATTCCAATAGCCAAAGGCTGCTTGTCATGCTCTTATAAATGAAGTGGTATATCTAAAGGCCAAAGCATCAGTACATCAGTTGAGGGAATCTGTTTAATTCCAATACCCGAAGGCTGTTTGTCATGCTCTTCCGAACCAACTGGTATATCGAAAAACCAAAGCATCATTTCCAATAAAAGGCTTGGAAACTTCCTTCACGTGATCGATTCCCTTAACTCACTTTTAGTGCTCCACCTCCCTTGCGTGAGCTCAAGTTCCGGTCTAATTAGAAGTCCCCTTCCCTCGTACTTCATTTTCCATAGGGGACTATAGGGTCCCATGGTCAGTGACCCTGTTGTAACGAATCTTATCGTGACCGACGTTACTATTGGAGAGTGGTAGGCCGTTAAACGACAGACTTCGGAAAGGTCTGGGAGTGAGTGGATGGAGTTGATTTATGTCTTCTAGTGTCAAACTTTAGTGAAATAGTACAGGCATAAAATGGAAAGAGGTCGCTCATCTGGTTTTTTGCGGACTCAAACCTCATTTTTTTTTAAATTCCAACTCTAATATACCGCGATATTTTAATTTAGTTTTGGAATGCACTTTTTTGGACAATGGGTGATTCGACACAAAAAACAATCACAAATAAATTCAAATGACGATAAACTCTCGGTGTATCTATCGGGGTCGTGGAAGCCCAATTAGAAGAGCATCGGATTAGCAACCGGAGGGTTGCGAATTCGAAACTTGGTCCAAACAAAACCATCGTATACAAGGGGGCTGGTACACGTTAAATATGGCGTAGTCTCAAATGTTCTCACGTTAACGTGGTGTGCAAGATTAAAGAGTGGAACACTCGCTCAAGTAGGTATTTACTTTAATAAATGTCACACTGGAGTGGTACAATGGGCTATTGGTGACGGCCCTTGATCAATCCCAAAAGGAAAGATCCGAGCACAACACCATTTTGAACCACGATCAAATGACATGGCAACGCCTGAACTGCACCCCACCTCTCTAAACTTCCACACCACGCCAACGTGAGGACATTTGAGGCCACGACAGATTCAACCTTTGTACACGACGTTCTTTTCGAACTCGCAGCCCGGTAATATCATCAAGACGAGATATCTCATCATTACTCAGATCTTGATGATCAGATCGTCATTCGAAAAACTAACCAGACCTTCAAAAGCTTCTGGTACATAAGGTCGGTTGAATCCAATCTTAATGGATTGGGTGTTGACAGGATTTCTGTCTTAAGCAATGACCAATTCAAATTCAAACAACAAAGAAACTTGAAAAAAAAGTAAAGTAAAATCCACGATTAAAACCTCCCGGCTATACACAGCCACGAACGAAGAGAAACAACTTAATAATTTTATCCTGATAAACATTGAGCAGAATGTCAGAAACAAATGCGCATTATTCAGTGTGGCAAATTGGAAAAGTGGATTTTTCAGATGCTTTTCTTTCATTTATCTATTTTTAGTTTCTTTGTTGTTTGAACTTTAATTCGTCGTTGCTTAAGTCAGAAAATCTGTATCACACCGGAGAACGCATTTTTCAATTTCAGGACGACCCCTTTTTCAAGTAATGGAATAGTTCAATCGCGAATATCTCTCTACCAAGTGAACAGATAACTCCATGAAAATTTTTCTGCGCTTTTATTATAGTATTGCGCACATTTTTTTAAATTGAACTTTTTGTCCGATCTCCTTTAGTTTTCGAGTTCTTTTTTTAACTTCCTTTTTTCGCCGCCAGGAGCGCTGTTTTTCGCCGCCAGGAGCGTTGTAAGGTGTCTCAATAAATTCAGCATGGTCACTTTACTATAGGTACACGTTACTTTCTTGACTCTACGAGACGCTGTTTCAAATTTAAAAGGTTTAAAGGGACTTTACAGGTCACCCTGTATATAGATAATGATAGAAAAATACCTCTATCAGATGAATTTATTGTTGAGTTATCCTATTGCAAAAACACCTATCTTCAGCAATCGAGTTGAAAGTTTTTCAAACAAGTTTGTACATGGTGACAGCATCAAACGAAAACTCTTGTAACTGGAAAAATATTTCGAATATTTACAACATACACTTACGAATATTAACAACTTACAATTATACACTTGGTATATTTTCAAGTAATACAAAATATCAATATTCGGGTTGATTTATGTGATTTCGAGTATATACATACTCCATAACCGTCTAAGCGTTGCGAGATTAGTAGGTAAGGATTCTATTGGCCCTTTGCTTAGATTAGAATCCTTTGGAAGGATTCTATTACTCTTTTTCTTACAGTAGAATTATTTGGAAATATTATGTTGCTCCTTTCCTTGGAATAGAATCATTGGTATAGATTCGATTGCTAAATTTCCTTACAATAGATTCCATTAAAATAACTATAGTGTCTTTTTCCTTAGATTAGAATCCCTTTGAAAGATTCCATTGCCCTTTTTGTCAGAACAGAATTCTTTGGAAAGATTCTACTCTAAGATAGAGTCATTTCCTTGGAATAGAATCACTGTAAAAGATTCTATTCACTATTTATTTTATATTATAAACCTTTGGAACGATTCTATTGTGTCTTTTCTTGGATCAGACTCCTTTTGAAATATTATTTTGCTCTTTTTCTGAAAATAAAATTCTTTAGAAAAATCCTTTTTCTTGGAAAAAATTTTATTCATCAAGAAGGTACAAATTGTTAGGAAGTCCCGATTCCAAACTTCCACATGCCAATGTGAGGACAGTTAACGTGCTCCAGCCCCAGCGTATACACGAAGGTTTTTGGCTGGACCTCGTTTCGAACTCCTGACCCTCCAATCTTTCCAACTGGGATACCTGTTCCAAAGAGGGATCGAGCAGCTTTCATGTATTCGCCATCTCACCTGTTTTTCTTCCTTTCTAGCAGATTCGATTTCAACGCCTTAATCTATCTCAATCCCAACAAGTTTCGAGTCGCCATTAATCACGGCTGATCATTTGCAGGCAGTGGAGGAAGCAAATGATTATCAATCACAAATACATTTAAATGTTCAAGTAGCAGCTTTCACCTTGAGCAGGCTACTTCCTCGACAAGTGTGGTCGTCAAAGCATCGGGGAATATTGACTGCACCCTAATAGCTCAAAGGGATTGAGGCGTTATTGGTGCAATTACATTTTTTGCTCGCTTTCATATGAATGTTATCATATGAATAGTTTTTCATCTCCTTTTCGGACCTCGTGCCAGTTGATCATTAGATTCACTGGCTCAACGTGCGTCCAGTAGCGCAAGGCTTTAATAGAGTGTTTAGAGCGGGCGCAATGGGTACAAGTTCATATCAATTATAGGCAGTCTGTGCGCAAAAAACCTTAATGTCAAAATGGATGGCTTTCTTTTGATCCCCTGCATTCATCAAGGAATGTAGTTTGATTTCAGTGACGTTTTTTCTTGCTTGGAAAGTAATCTTGTATGTATCTTTTCTGATACGCGAAGGCTAATCAGGCATTGATTCAAATTGCTATACCATCCAAAGTCACAGATTTACTACATCGTACACAGAGACACACCTCCTTCACTACCAACACTTGATGCGTCTGGTTTGGGCCAAATATCGCCCCTTGCGCCATTAAACCCCAAAGAGTCAGTGAAACTTTCTTTGCATGTGTAGGTTCAAAATTTTATGTTATTTGTCTTGTGTCTGGCGAAATATGGCCTTTTTGCCTTTAAAACCCAACCAACCAATCATGTCAAGAGTTAGGACGTAACTGAGAAGTTTGCAATGTTTTTGGCGCTTGCCAAGTGCATGAAAAGTTGCGCCAATTCAAGAATTTAGCAAACAATTGCCTTGGAGATATGCAAATCGTAAACAAACGGCTTGAAGTATTAAGAATATTTTAAAATTCGAAAGAGTTCATTTCATTCTGGATTGCAAATAAGGTAACCCCTTTTGACTCGCAAATAAGCCAACCCCTCTAGACTTGCAAATAAGATGGAATCGTTTCAAAGGATTCTATTCTAGGAAGAGTAGCAATCGAATTTTTTAAAAGGATTGTATTCTAAGGAAAGAGGTGGGGGGGGGGCAGTAAAATTATTTCAAAGTATTATCTTGTATATAATGGGGCGAAGGATTGTATTCTAAGGAAAGAGGTGGGGGGGGGCAGTAAAATTATTTCAAAGTATTATCTTGTATATAATGGGGCGATCGAGTCATTCCTAAGAATTTTATTCCAAGGACATGGTGAATAAAATCGTTCTCCAAAAATTATCTTCCCAGGCTCTTTCTCCCTGGGGTGTGAACTCGGATCGTCGGAATAGCCCTTCGTGTTCTCTATTGTGACGTTAATTAACTATCTACATACCTAAACCAGCCATAAAAAAAAACTAAGTTCTTGTTTTCTATAGACGCATAAAAAAAGCGCAATCATTCTTTGCCCTTGAAAAGAAATGAGTCACCTCCACTGATTCCAAGTAATTCAGTTGCTCTTCTAACCCGAAGTGAAGCATAATTTTTTTATGAATAGATGACGAGAATAGCACCTGAGCTAGCACCCCACTCTCCAAATTTCCACACCACGCCAGCATGAGAACATTAGTGACATCGACTGATTTAACGTGGGCCCCCTTTGGCTGGACCTACTTTCGATTTCGCACTATGGATTCGACATCGATGTTTTATTAAAAAAAACATGTATTGGAGCCGATGGTTTTTTAACATCGATGTTAATACTTGTCGATATTTTTACTTTCCCGATGTTTTATTTTTAAATGAAAAAAGTACCATTATAAAAATTAAATAAATAACCAATTAGCATAATTTTCATAACCAGTTAAATGAACATACTTTTAGACCTAAGTGGCCAAGAGTGAAGGGTCTGAAAAGTAGTGATGCGATATCGATGTCGATATTTTCAAAACATCGATGTATTTACCATTGATTTATTGGAGCCGATGTTTGTTTAACATCGATGTTTTTACGTTGTCGATGTTTATTTTTGAATGAAAAAAGTACCATAGTAAAAATGAAGAAAAATAACCGTGCAACTAAGTATTTGTCACTGATGGCGACATCTGTCCCATCATAAAAAGTTTTTTCCCTAAATGGTGGAATAGTTAGTGAAAAAAGAAGTGGGCTTAAGGTGGAGAAACCTTTCTTATAAAAGTTCGAAAAACGGTTTTTTTACAAACTGTAAATAACAAATATTGGGGCAGGTAGTAATTATAGGCCCCAATATTTTTTATTTACAGTAAATAAAAAATAAATTTGTTGTGTTTGCCCCCCCCCCCAAAAAAAAAAAAAAATTTGATAAATAATTAATAATAACTAATTATAATTATTGTTAGGTACCTACCTAATTATACTTATAATACGTAGTACCTATTTCAAATGGTTGTAAATATTATTTTCTTTTGTATTATTCAATTTAAAAATAAAAGATTTGTTAAATTTTCTTAGGAATTTTTTTTATTTTGTTTTGATAGTTAAAAAAAGTCTTTTGTTACAAATTAATAAACACGGCAAATGACAAATTAAATCCCCCCCCCCCCCGGATATCATGCTAAACCAGTTTTAAGAAATGGGGGGGGGGAATGTTTAAATACACTGATGTTTAAAAACATCGATGGTTTTGGGGCGATGTTTTGCTGATCCATATCCGGTTGCTAATCTGTTGCTCTTCCAAGTGAGTTGATGTTTGCTCTAAGATGAAAAAGGTTGGTGGTCGTATTCACAAGTCCGAGTTAACCCACGGATCAACGATAATACACCGGTTATCGGAAAAAAACCGTATGCACAATGCCTGAAACGTGGTTTAAACCGCCGTTTCGTGTTATATTTTGATCCTCCGAAATGTTCGAATAAAATGTCGGTTGAGTGTTACGCATGCGCAGTATTATGTTTTTGCGAAGAAGTATTATGTTTTTGCGTAAACAAATCGAAATGGACGACACAGTTTATTCTGTGCTATATTACAGTATTCTTGTGACGACACGCATTCAACTGATCTTATATGAATCGGAACAGGAATGTGATTACATTTTCTATAAAATAGATATGCCCAAATGTGTTGTGGTTCGAGCTATATTCGCCTGAGTGGGGGAACCCAATGATAGAGCGAACGGTAAAATATGACCATGGGAGATGCAAATTCGTCGTGGAATAAAAATCAATTGGTTGATTTATTACGAATGAAAGAAAATTGACTGATATTGTTACTTCACTTTACACCAACACAAACCCATACTGACAAGTGACAAGTACAAAGATAATCGGATTACATTGATTTGTCAAGGTATTGTGTACAATTCTTTCTTGCAAAATTTAAATTTCCATACGTTGGGTTGGCGTGGAAGTTTGGAGAGTGGGGTGCCAGCTCAGGTGTTGCTTCGTCATCTGACCGTGGTTCAAAATTACGAAGTGTTGTCCTCGGATCTTTCCCTTAAGGGACTGATCCCGGACCGTCGTCATTAGCCCGTTGTGTTGCTCTAGTACGCGACGTTAACTATAAAATTACCAATTAAATTTCCATAAAAATCCTTTTTGGAATGAAAAATACCTTGCATTTCTTTTCCCTAACCCAAATTAAAATGCCGTATGCGTTCTATTAAAATCACAATTTGAAATCAATTCTGCGGCGAAGTAATGGTAATGGTAATTTTTAGTTAACGTCGTACTAGAGCAACACAGCGGGCTATTGACGACGGTCCGGGATCAGTCCCTTAAGGGAAAGATCCGAGGACAACACCTCGTAATTTTGAACCACGGTCAGATGACGAAGCAACACTGAGCTGGCACCCCACTCTCCAAACTTCCACGCCAACCCAACGTGAGGACTTTCGGCCACGACAGATTTAAAGTGCACCAGCCGCCTCTACACCATACGTTTACAAACATCCATGCCCGGACCCGGATTCGAACCAGGAACCTTCCGATCTAGAGGCTAACACCTTAACCACTATACCGGTTGGTCGGCTGCGGCGAAGTACGTGCTTGATCAGAATGCAGATTCCAACAAGTGTAAACAATATCACGTGATCGTGAGGAGACGGTCACAGCGAGCGTATTATTTTAATCCGTGGATCACTTAACCCGCCGCTTGAGATTGATGAATTAACTCTGACAACCGGATCAACTGATACTCGGGTTAACTCGAGACATGTGAATATGGCCATAAAGCTGCTCTAGAACAAACACGCAAATATCAAATGCGAGTATCAAAGATCAGCCCTAATAATTCGAATATAGTTTCTATTGCTTTAACCCTCCAAGTGGTTTAGACGAGATATATCGTCCATCAAGTTAAGACTAATGTTGCTAATGACGATATATCTCGTCAGCAAGATATAGCTGATTTGTTAATGATTAATATCTGGTCAGTTTTATCGAATGACAAGATATCCCGTGCATCAAGATCTGGTCAATTTTGCTGATGACAAAATAGCTCGTCATTAATATATTACCGATTTTTTGATAACGAGACGGCTTATGGAAAAATATTGTTTACATAAAGAGACTTTTAAGAAATAGTATCAAAAAGTATTAAAGTAATGTTCACCTTTTTGCCAGGTGCTTCAAAATGTCGAAATGGTGATCTATCTCTTCGAGATTGATAGCGAACAGTCACCCATAACCCGTTGAGTTGCTCGACGCTAATAGAAGTACATACCTACTTACCTTTTTGACGAAGAAACATTCAGAATGAAAAAATATTGTATTGTTAATCATCCAACTTTCTCGTCCATCAAGATCTGATGAATTTTGCTAGTGATGAAATATCTCGTCATTAATACATGCGACCAATTTTCCTAATGATGAGATATCTCATCAAGATACTACCGATGTTTGATCTGGTTAGCTTCCTTCCTAATCACGATATATCTCTTCATCAATATTTGATCAATTTTACTAATGACGAGATATCTCGCCATCAATGTTTGATCAATTTTAATCTCATGGCGAAATATCTCGTCATCAAGATATTACCAATGTTTTGTCTTTTCAGTTTTTTTTATGACGAGATATCTCGTCCATCAAGGTGTGTTATACTAAAAACGAGATATCTCGTCGCGAGCGGTCAAGTTAATCATTCGAAGGTCTAACGACGAGATGATCTCGGAGGAGGTGTCGAGAAGTGTGCCTTATGATGTGCAGCCGCGCCCCCTTCACAGGATTCCTCAAATTCTTCTCTCCATTCCTCCGCGGAATGCATTCAAGGCTGCCTCCCAGACAATTGTTTAACTTGATTTCATTTTCTCATGAATAAAAGATCTTTGGGAAGAGTTTTCGATCGCATATAGGTTAAAGGATGTATAAAACATCACCTAATCTGCGCGAACAATACCTCGGACAATTGTCTGTTTGAACTTAAGCTAATTTCTCTACGACGTTATCATTGGAGCTCTCCTTCCTCCCCTCCCCTCACCTGAGGCCGGTACTCCGAGCGCTTCTACCTGCACTGTCCCCGCATCGCGCCTCACCGCAGGTCACGCGAGACCGCCGCTGCCGCAGACACTCGCCGTAGACACTCGCCGCACCAACACCGAGGGGAGACGAAGCCTAACGCCCGACGATCATGTGCTCTGTGCGACGCTAGTGCTCGCGGATTGCAAGGACTTTATAGCGAGCGACACTTTCCATACCGCATCGTATGGTGCTGGTGAGTGCATTTCTTCCCTCCATTCGGCTTTGTTTATGTGCAATGCAAAGTATTGAAGCACTGATTCATTCAGCGACACGAAATGTTTCTTTTGGACGTCTTTTTTTTCCCACTTTGAAGAGCGAAAAGATTATTTTTTTCTTGGGGCTATTTTAATTTCTTTTGGATGTCCGATGCAATGCAAATCCTTTTGTAAATCCTTTTGTATAAATCCTTTTGTAAATCCTTTTGTTTTAAATATACTTCCCGCGCAATTCCAAGGTCCATGTGGAGAATTCATCCCTTGACTGCCCCCGGAAAGGTTTCTTGAATTAAAGTTTCTGAATCGCTAGGAATTTTTAACTTTGTTTTAGTTTGAATTTAGTTTTTTTTATAATTATTGCAACTTCTTCGATTCGGCCCACTTCAACAAATATTTGTTACGTATGGAATGTATACAAACAATTTTATTTACATCAACCATACTTTGATGCAATTCTTGATCATTTACCTGACCTCCTCAGTTATTGAAGCAATTCCTCGAGGAGCGTTTAATCAGCGACTGCCCAAAAATGTTTTTTGGATGAGTTTTCAAATGATTCTTTCTTCAGTCAATTTCAGTTTTTAGACCTCAAATTATTTATTTTTTTGTTGCAAACTGTTCACTTTGGAAACAAAAATAAACTTTGTTCATATTTGGAATGGAAACAATTCAAATTTTTGTGCTTCCTTTGCGACTCGAAAGCAGTTCGAGTTGCACGGAAGTAAATATCACATGTTAACGCTAATCACGATTCATAGAATGACGCTTTTTTAAATTGTATAGGATGCAATACTCAAACCAAATGTCTGTATCTTAAATTTTCATTTTTTCTATCGTTTTCAGAATAACTCCTCAAATGGAAATGGTTCATTATATTTATAATTGTTTCATCATGTCTGTTTGAAATTAGTCCAATATATTATGTATTAAATTGCTTTTCTTTTATTTACTTTACATGTGT
Source organism: Metellina segmentata (assembly GCA_947359465.1). NCBI lineage: Eukaryota > Metazoa > Arthropoda > Arachnida > Araneae > Tetragnathidae > Metellina > Metellina segmentata. The sequence continues at coordinate 7,693,620 of OX375872.1, forward strand.
ACTAACTTTAGGTAAATATTTATAAAGTTAAGAAACGTAATGATAGTTAAAACGCAATCGTTTTACGCCTTATATTATTTTTTAAATTGCATCAAAGTTTTCTCGGAGCCCTAAGTATAATTCAGACGTACATTTTCTTTATTGCAAAGCAGTTTTAAGTTCCAAGATTTTTAATGTAATGTCTATAAAAATATATTTAAATATCGAAATGTGAATCGCCTTGTAGTGTTCATAAATACATAAAAAGTGTATCCAAAAAGTCATAATTAGTTGTTTTTTTAAGTAGTTTCACCGGTCTTTAAGGACTGACTGATTGATTCACGTCTAACTCTTCCACTGTGTTTATTTTCCGGGCAGATATTTGCATACTTCCATAACTTATAGATAAATTGAGCAAACAAATGCTTATTTATTGCTTATGACTATGCCTTCTGTAGAAAATTTCGACTTGTACATATTATGTATTTCGATTCTATCTTTTCACACACTCAATGTTTGGATAGCAGCTCTACCATTAAAAATGCAGCCGTACCATGCCGATGAGGATTGTATGTCCATTACTTGTCGTTGTGTTTATCGCCCAATAGTTTCCTTGCGCCAAAAGAAGCAAACCAATGAGGAAATGTGACATAAACATAGAAACCAAATAAGATAGGTTTCTAAATATCGTGTTTCGATTGCACCCTGTTTTGGGCATTATTACTAATGAGACCTAATTCCATTTCGGTTGGTTAGTTGTTTTGGATTTTTATGGCGCATCAAGTATTAGACACAACGAAAGTTTTGATTGACACAGGAGGAATGTTGCTAGCGCAATGGCCATACCAATTTTAATACGAATAGGTATTTTGTTTGAGCAACGTTTAAGCGAAACAAAAAATAAAAATGTGCGATAGAAATCCGAATTGTTTAAAATAATGGAAATGTGTAATAATGTAAATATACGTGCAATTGTATGTTTTGCGGTTTTATGGCGCCATGTTTGGTCAAGCTGCGAATGTTTTACGGAGCGACGTTATATAACCCTTAGTTTAACTAGACACATTCCATTCATCCAATCAAGTCTTGTCACGTTGGCGTTACGTGGAAGTTTGGAGAGTGTGGTGACAGCTCAGGTGCAACCCCGTCATCTGACCGTGATTCAAAATTAGGTTCGATAGTTCAATTCGGGTTTGACCTTCGCTAATGACCCGTTGTGACACTCCACTGCGACGTTAATTCCAAAGACCTACGTACTTTCACTTCATTCGTGGTGTTGGCAGTTGTAGGCGGCGCCAATTGGATTCCTGTAACTTCTCCGTGGTGTATTCCAGTCCAACTTTCCTATTTCCATTGACGCTGTTTTTGGCATATCTTCACCAAATAGGGCCATCGCACCCAGCCATTCCATTCGTTTGGATCAATTCAATGAAGATGTTAGCACGGTGGGAAGTTTGGAGAGTGCTGGCTCCGTTTTTGCCATCTGACCGTTCTTCAAAATGACGTTGTCCTCGGATCTTTTCCTTTGGGGATGGGTCCCAATTGTTTGTTCTGTTGCTCCAATTCAATTACCTACCTCTAAAACGTTAGAATATATTTCGAATTGCTGCTATTCCCATTCTGCTACATCCTAACGTACTAACCCACGTGGCTAATGTTCTGATTGGGAGTGTCAATCTCCACCAAAACCCGTTCATCTGTCTTTCGACATTATTTACAATCCAATACTTTTGGGACACTATTCTTACCCTCACACACCCTTCCAAAGCTAAAGTGTGTAATTGAAATCGAACATTTTCAAACGGAGGTTGTCCTCAGCAAAACTGACCCCATCTTGATGTCATTCGAAGAAAACTGTCCAACTCTAGAATCTCGCCATTATAAAAATTGTCCATCAGAATTGGTCAGCTTTTGATAGACAAGAGATCTCGTCCAAGCAACTTGGAGGTTTTTGATAATGCTTTCGACCGATTCGTGATAATTTATTCCTTTACGTTCAGTCCATCCAAACGGAATTTTCTTTAATTGGTTGACTTTTGAAAGTCTAAATAGATATATATATATATGTTAGGTAAAAAATCTATTTTTCAAGATGTCGTAATAAGATTGCTCTTATTTGCAAAATATTTAGATCGTAAAATGGAAAACATTTTGTACATTCTTGTAGCGGAGTGGTTAGGGCTTTTGGTTCAACAAGTTCTTGGTTTCCAACCCATTCAATCCATGAATGTTTTTTTCTGCAATGGTTCCACTTTTAAACTGTTGGTCACATATTGCTGAGATTGAACGTAGAGCGACTTAATAATTTACTGTGTAAATCCTATTTTTGTCAAATTCCAGCACTGGTCTAAGTTGCTAAGTTGACTGAATGATCTCATGACACTTAATGGTGTAGTTAATTAAGCTCAGTTTTCTAAGATAATGCAAATTTTAGGAAACTCCATGTGAATAGTATCAATATAGATGATTGAGATTATGATCCGATCCACAACACTTGTAGGCTTCGTAGGTTCAATTTCTTCTCTCTTCTGACAGTAAAACTTTCCTTGTGTGAGTATATCCATTGCTCGCCGTTGTCCGTCCTGTGTTTGCGCAGCATGACCAAATATGGCCCTTTAAAAATAAAACCCCAAACAACCACTCGGGCTTGCCATTTTCAAGTCTCATACCATTTCTTCGATTGTTGGAGACATTTGCAGATTTGTCCACGCACACGTAGGACAAAATCAGCCTAAGAAATTGATTTCCAAAGCACTAAATAAGGAATGTCAATTCGGTTTCCCTGCCTCAATATTTCAAACACTCGTAGGAGTCTTCTTAGGTGGTTCTGTTGGGATACAAAGGCCATGCTACGCTAGACACAGCACATACAGTATCAAATAATAGACATACACGCATATGAAACTAACACACAAATACATCCGACAAGAATCGAATGCTGCTAGAGCAGTAGACATACCCACTGACAACACCTACCTCTTGGGATTCCGTCAATTTTGAAAATTTATTTTTTCAACAGGATCGCCAGGAAATTCCAAATTTAATCTCGACGGTCCAGCAGTTATGTCTTCTTAGTACGCGTTTTGAGGGAAAGTTTTACCCTCTTAGTGGTTAGTCATTAACACGTCATCTGACCGTGGTTCAAAATTATGTGGTGTTGTCCTCGGATCTTTCCCTTTGGGGATTGATCCTGGACCGTCGTGAATAGCCCGTTAATTAAAATTACCTTACCTCATCATTAGCAAAACAGGCCACATCAGGGCGATATCTCGTTATTAGAAAAATGTATTTTATCTTGATGGACGAGATATCCCATTTGGCAATCAATCAATGGACATAATCATGGCTTAAACAATTTTCCTGTTTTCAGGTACTGAAGCACAGGGGCATGTATGTAGGATGAATTTTGTGATAGTCACCGAACAGGGATTTTTATTAATCAATCGTCTTCCCAAAGACTTCGAATGCTTCTTGTGAGACATGAATAGCCAGTTGTGTTTCGACGTTAATTCCCACCAAACAACCGTGATTTGTGAAGCAACTGGGTAGCGGAAGAGCAAGGGATGGAACCGAGTGGTTGCTCCAGTCGAAGACCGTACCGTCATGTACACGGGGTCACGTTAAATCTCTCGTGGCCTTAAATGCCCACACTTTGGTGACGTTTGGAAATTTGGAGAGTGCCAGCTCAGTAGTTGCTCCCATCATGTGACCCATATTCAAAATGATAAGGCATTGTCCTTGGATCTCCCTTAAGGATTGATCCGGGACTGTCTCCAATTGCTCCAGTGCGACGTTAATTAATTACCTACCTTCCTCAGTGCAGCTTATATGGTACCAAACAAACCTTTGCACATTCACCGTCAACGTTGAAGCTACAAAACGACACCTCGTAATAATCTCTTCAAATGGCATACGAGTCAAAGACACTCAAAAGGAAAGGGCTTCAAACAAAAAAATAACTCAATTCTATCTACCAAAAAACACCCTCAATAAGCTTGGGTTATAATTACGTAGGTATTTATTTTAATTAACGTCGCACTAGAGAAACACATTGGGTTATTGGCGACGGTCCGGTAGCAACCACAAAGCGCGTAATTACGTACACCGGTATGAGAAAACAATTTTTGAGTGATTTTATTTTTAATCAAAATTGTCTTGGTTGAAGGGACTCTCTCGGTAATGTCTTCGATGGAGGTATATTCTTTTAAATGATATTGTACAAAATAGAAACTTTATTAAACTCCTAAGGAAAGAAGCTCTTATTCGCACTGTGAGTATAGTATAAAGGATGATATTTTAATTAACGTCCTACTGCAGCAAGGGGTGACGGTCTGGAATCTATCCAAAGTTTCGAGGACAACTCCACGTAATTTTGAACCACGATCAGATGACGAGGCAACAACTGAGCTGACACCGCTCTCCAAACTTCCACACCACGCTAACGTAAAGTTTAAGTCAGGGGTTAAAGTTTGTACGATTTCCCCATGCGAGACCAGAAATCCTAGCTAACCATCCGAGTTTGTTCCTTTCCGAATTAACTTTCGTACCGGAGCAAGAAAGTGCACTTTTTGCAACACATTTCACGCGATGGACGTTGGAAAATGTAGCGCTCGAGGAATTCTAGCTACAAAAAAGGGAAGTAGGAAGTGACGACACGTGTTGTCTTCTACGGGAGAAAATGGCAACGTGTCGGGTTTTTTTTTTCTTCTTCTTTTGTGGAACCTCCTTTAAAATTAAAGCACTGGCTACGCATAAATATATTCCTACCTCATTCTCCTATTTTCCAAGTTATCATTGCCGATAGAGATCAGTTCACGAGTCTAGACGACCACATTTGTAAACAACGCTGCATTTGACATTATTGCTGAAGCAACAAAAAATCTCATTTCTATTCTGGACAACCAAACAAAAGGCCACGCTACAGGCAGACGCGATGTTCATTTTTTTTGGTTCCCCGGGTTTTTTTGTTTGTACCTGCTGGAGATAAGAGTCTGTTAAGTGATACAATTGATTTAAGGTGTAAGCACGGCCGGGAAGGGAGGCTTTATCTAATCAGAGATTGGGGTCCGCGCAGCTAGAATACGGCTTTGTTTTGGAGTGATTTATGCAAATATAATTCATTATCAGAGACATGACCTTTGGAACTATGAAGGAAATAATCCCCCCGACAATTAGGTTGCTTTTTTGCCATCTTTTCTGCGCCCAGGGACGTAAAACTGGAATGATATTTCGCTACCTCTGGAATTTATACCATGGTGATGTATGCTTCATAAGATTAATGTTACCTCGTTATATTAAAATTAATTCTTATCCCATTCTGAAGTTTGTAGATTATAGTATATATTAGCTGAATTACACGGCTTTGCTCGGGTTGAAGTGTTTGGAATTCGTCGTAGTATTACTCAATGTTATTACCTATGGGGATTCAAATTGTTCTTAGGTCCCTCTGCAGACCCAGGACAAATAGAACGTTAATATGTAGACTATATTTCCCGCATGTTTCAAAAGAATGAGTGGACCAAATTTGGTATGAATTGGTCTGACAGTGATCGCAATAACAGTTTGGTTCTCGCTCACACCATAGTGACAAACTTAAAATGGTTCTCGTAAAGCTACAAACTTAAATCCTGGTTTTAAACTTTGCTTAACCGATTTGTCTTTGAATATTTAATACTCAATAACTGAAAAAAAATTCTTTTGTTCAATGGCCAGCGGGAAGCAAAATGCTTAATTTATTTAGTTGAATTGAAGCTACAAAGTAAAGTTTGTATGTCTACATTAAGATATTCTTAAGATAGAGTTCATTTATGTATAGGCCAGTCAGGTTAAGGATGATTAATGTCAAATGAAGCACAATTTATCAAACAGTTCAGGCTCTCAAAATTTATTTCATATTTTTCTAATATAAAAAGATGTGAATTATCAGCTTATTATATAAATATAAGAAGGGATTTAGTAAACTATATTCAAAATATACTAAGGGTTTTAGCCCTACAAAATTCATTTTTAAACTTATAACTAACATTTGAGAAAAGCAACTATAGAAGTTACATTTGGTTTGGTTTTTACATGGTCATGCTTTGCTACACGCGGGCCAATTCAATTGGAAGCTAGGAAGGTGGAATTTGAAACGTCTGCAACTGCACTGCTGTGAGATGAAGCATTCGGTATAATTGTGTTTTTATTTTTTTCTTATAAATTAAACATAAACTCTATTAAAAGATTAAGCCGACTGCTTACGAAACAGTTGGTGCTCTCGGGATAACAGACATTGGGTCCGAATCTCGGAATGGATGTCCGTCATGATTCAGAATTCCCTTGAGTTGTTGATCTACTTCTAGTGTAGCGAGGAAACCCCTCACTTGACCCAATTGATCTGAACAAATTATTTTACTAAATAAAACACTCGAGATTACTATTAAATCGCGCGCGCGCGCGCGAGATATGCTATATTTTTCATAGAAACAGAATTTAGGTTACTGGGTAAGGGTATATAAAACCAATGCCTGACACCATTCAATTAAATAAAAAAACGCATTCTTTTACTAAGCATTTTGCAATTGTCTCAGAACGAAAACACGATTGTAAATAATCAACGCCCGAATTCCCATTCAAATGAAATCATATTGTTTTCCCCTGATTATGATTTCAAAGTTGTCTTCCCGTTGACATATGGGCGGTTTTCCTGAAATATGTCGCCTGCCTCTCCCAGAAAAGACCAGGTGCTAAGACATTCTTGTATTTTGACTGGATCCACAATGGGGAGGCTAAAGTGGGGTGGATCCCCAAATAACGGGCGAAGCTGCCTTCCAAAAAACTCAGGAGGCGAATCCTTATGCTTATGAATCTTTGTTGCACCGCGATCCAGCTGGTAACGTCAGATGACTTGCGACCATCTGTTCAGGGTGGGTCACACCTGCTCCCCCTTAGGTTCACTTCTGTGCGCTCCCCCACCGAAAAGGGAGGAGTACACCCCGGCTACTGGAAGTTTACCCATAAGGGTGAAAATGAAAGAGACGTCTTCAATAACTCTCTTGCTGAAGGAACAAATTAGAACGGTTTCGCTGCGCTTGAATCACTGTTGCGAGATGTAAACATCCGCGAGGAAAATGAAAGGAGAGTCAAATATTCAGATTTTTAATGCTAAAATCCAAAACTCTTGCGGAGATAATGAACTTTCAAAATGGATTTTTTAATTTAGTGCTAAGAATTAATTGATATCAAATTGAATTTTTCTATTGAGTTAACTTTTGACGAAGTTTTCCCATGAGGGCGAAAATGAATGAGAGGGTTTAAAAACTCGAATTCGAATGGACTAATTCGAATGGTTTCGCATTGCAGCGCACTTGAATCACTTTTAGAGATGTAAACATCTGCGATAAAAATGATCCGAAGAGTCCATTTTTTTTTAAATTTAGCGTTTCAAATAAATTGCTATCAAATTCTATGGATACCAAAAATAATATTTTTCAATTCGAATCATTTTTGACGGAGTTACAAATACGACAACGTCAAAGATATAGTAAATAAGAGTATTTTTCTAAGAGCAGTTTTCTCCTATTGAGATTTTTTCCCCTTGGGGTGGAAACCAATGGGATGACCACGTCATCTGACCGTGGTTCCGAATTACGGGGTGCTATCTTCAGATCTTTCTATTCGGGATTCATTCCATACTGATAACTCGTTGTGATGCTCCAGTACACCGAAAAAAAACTCGATTTACCCTCTCTTACAGCTTGAATATTTGCAAATGATCCTTTTAATTTCTACTTTTATATATTTGTCAAAGAGTAAAATCCATAAAATATATCATATCTTTACTTAGCAACGCATTTACTCTAATCTTCAAAATGAGAATATTCATTTGAGGTTTAATTTATACATTCTTAAATGAATAATTAATCTAGAATTTCTAAAATAGAAAAATCGCGTTTTTTCTCATAGATTTATCCTTTTTTTCGAGATTTTTAAATGCTGAAATCGCATTTAGGTAACAGGCCAAGTTACGCCACTGGCTACGATAGAGGTTATCTAAACAATACGCCCTTTGCACAGTTAGCTTTACAGAAAAATTGTCTCGGTCTAAACGTATTGCTTCCATCATTGAGGTTGTCACTAAATTGAATATTAATTACGATCAACAAGAAAAACTTGTTGAAGCATGCATAAAAGGTTCCTTTTCGATTCAAGAGTAATAGTACAGTATGAAATGGGAGTCACTCTTGAATCGTCATTTCAGGAATACCAGTTTCGATGCATTGAAAAAACTACTTTTGTTATAAAAGTCATTATTTCCCTCTTCTTGCCATTCAGTTGCATTCTGTCTTGACCTCCCAATATCTACTTATCGTTTGATTCATCATTTCTAAGGTAGGTAGTTGAATTGAAGTCGCATTGGAGCAACACACCGAGCTGTTGGTGACAGCCATGGTCAAATGACGAGATCACACCTGAACTGGCACCCCTTTCTTCGCCAACGTGAGAACATTTGAGGCCATGACAGATTTAACGTGCTCTATCTTCCATAAACACGACGGTCTTTGGATGGACCGAGATTCAACTCGCACAGCTCCGGTTGAAATTCCCAGAGAAATACCATTAGGATTCCATTCGACCCGAGCTCGTTGGAAATAAGTAACAATACAAAACTCATTGAATTATTTTGTATCCAACTTTTGAATTGTATATATTGTGGCTTTCGGAAATGTTCATTGAGTAGACAAAAGAGTTTTGTAGAGAGTAGGTAGTTGAATCAACTGGAGCAACACAGTGGGCAATCGGCTCAGGGTGAATCCCGAAGGGGGAAGATCCTCGTAATCACCCCGATCTGAGAAAAAGTACGAAAAGAAAGAAGTCCGTTTCCTTTCTTTTCTGCAACTTGAAGTTGGAAGATGGTTCGCTTGGATGATTTCTTATCCGGAAATCCACGTTTTTCCTAAATCAGTTTCAAAATGGCTTTGGACGAAAACAGCTGAAAAGCAAAATGGATAAAATATTGTCAACTAATGGCCGATTCTTTCGATTGGTTCGTATTCGACAGAGGCGGTTGGAATAGCAACGGATTATCAATCCTAGGGTTGAAAAACTATCGCGTACACGTTGGCTGGTAAATCTGTCTCAAATGTTCTCCCGTTGGCATGGCGTTTGAGGGAATTCATCCGCACTGAAGCAACACAACGGGCTATTGGTCTACCGTGCTGATTCTGAAGATTATCGGGCTATGGTAGACCGGTTGGAAGAGTAATGGTTTCGAAACAGCCAAAGACAATCATGTACACGGGTACACGTTAAAATAATTGTGGTCTCAAATGTCCTCACGTCGGCGTGGTGTGCAAGTTTGGACCAGTGCAGGTGTTCTCGTCACCTGGTTCAAAATTACGTTGACCTTGGGGTCCTTCGGGATTGATCCCGGACTATAACCTTGTATGCGCGACGTATATAATCGACCTATCCAAAAAGAAATACCTTGATTTGTCCAAGTGTATATATACACTGAAGAGCCAAAACATTATAACCACCTAATCAATAACCCGTTGCGCCTCCTTTGGCTTGCAAAACAGCTGCAACTTGCCTGGGCATAGATGCCACAAGTTCTTGGTACATGACTGGAGACAGGTTGTACCAAATGTCTAAGCAGCGGTCATGCATAGTCTAGATACTCGGACATGGTGGTGTTTGAGCTCTGAGCTGCCGCTCCATGACACCCCAAATGTGCTCTATCGGATTAAGATTCCGCAAGTTAGTTGGCCAGGATATTAAGTGGAATTCATCAGTATGCTCCTCGAACAACTCCAACACAATCCGAGTTTGTGACATGGGGCGTTGTCCTGCTAGAAGATTCCATTTCCAGTTGGGAAGACAGACGATATGTAAGGATGCAACTGATCCGCAATGATGTTCAGATAGTTCGCAGCATTCATGGTCTGTTCTACCACAACTACGGGTCCCAGAGTCGCCCATGAGAACGTCCCCCAAAGCATAATACTGCCACCACCAGCCTGCGTATGACCTGCTGTACAAGAGGGGAGTAAGTGTTCGCCTGGCAGACGTGATAAATGACAAATCGGTATTCATCTGACCAGGCAACTCTCATCCACTCATACATGGTCCTGTCTCGATGTTCCCGGGCCCACTACAGGTGTAGTTGACGATGACGCTTGGTCAACAGAGGCACACGAGTGGGACGTCTGCTGCACAGTCCCATATCCAGCAGTGTCCGCTGAACTGTTTGTTCCGAAATACTTGTGCTTGGACCTGCATTGTATTGGGCTGTCAGTTGAGCCACTGTCTCGCGTCGATTTTGCTTGACCAAGCGGTACAGTCTCCGACGTCCTTTTTCTTTGATGACGCGTGGACGTCTAACAAGCGTCTACTGCCGGTGTAACCGTCATTTATCCATTTTGCATGAATACTAATAACGGCAGATCGTGAACAACCTACCAGTCGTGCAGTTTCGGTGATACTCGTTCCGAGTCTTCGGGCCATTCCGCTCTGCCCTCTATCAAATGCGTTTAGATCAGCAGCCTTTCCCATCACTCGCAAAAGTAAGTGCAAGAGTGATTACTCCAGCAGCAGTTAAATACCATTCTCACTCAATCACGTGCTCTCCATGTCATCCAGACGAGTTGATTGAAAAATGTGTGGATGGTCATAATATTTTTGCTTGTCAGTGTATGATATCTATTAGCGCTTCTTTTGTGTAAAGAGTAGCTACTGAAACGTTATATTTCCAAAGTACTTGTAAATATTTAAAATAAAACCTGGTGGTTGTATCATTAGCAAAACTGGTCAATCTGGATGAACGTCATTAAAGGATCAGATCTTCTTCTCGTCATCATTAATATATGACAATATCTTGATGACGAGGTATCTCGAGGTATTTGTCACATCTTAACAGACGAGATATCTTGTCGATACGACATGTAGGGTTAAACCCTGACTCTTTCCAGAAACTGAAATCTTAAAAATTTGTTGACTATTATTGAGTGTATGTTTTTTAAAATCTATTATATATGTCTGTAATTTAATTAAAAATTGCTTTAGTTTGAAAAGCTTTAAGTTTTTATATAGTAAACTATTCCTACACTTCGATTCCGACGGTTTTCAAAATTGACCAGATCTTGTTGGACGAGGTATCTCGTCGAAACCACTTGGAGGGGTAAAACACAAGCCTTTTACTTAACCCTAAAGCTGTCAGGACGAGGTATCTCGTCATTAACCAAAATGACCAGATCTCTTCAAACAATTATCGGTAGTACCTTGATGACGAGATATCTCGTCATAAGTAAAATTTGTCATATCTTGAAACACTCGCATCGAAACTACTTGGATAGTTGAGCTGTATCACAACTAAACATTATTTATCTATTATGTTTTGAGAATAAATATTATCTTCCCTATTTCTATGTTTGATAGCCGTGATCTATCTTTACAGATCAAGTCTCCGAATACACTTCGAAGTAGAAATGGTGGAAAGATTTCGCTTGGAGAGTTGAATATAAAAATCCGAAATATAAACACATACAAATATATATGAGAGATGCTAAGTACAAAACTTTAAGTGAGATGAAAGGAAAATAAAAAAGAACAAATTGAACCTCCACAGTGCACCTTTCTCTCTAAGGATTAATTTAGGATTAGCATTTCACTCTTATCCGAATTGGAAAAGCTTTCCTCCTTCCGTAAATGAAACCTTTTTTCACCTGTTTTTTCTGCTTTGCCTCCCTCACGCGATACGTTTCCCACTGATTGCACGACATCCCTCCGCAGCTCAACAGGTGATGCGGGGAAGAACGAATCATGAAACAATTCCATGTTAACACGGAGGCCCTGACAGATGATGCAACTTCTGCGAATCCTCCAGATCGGAGGTCAGACCTCAACAGACTTGCCTGTTCTACCAGATGAAGTAATTATAGGCCTCCAGAGGGGAGGGTGCCTGTGCGGGGGAGGATGCACCTCATTCTAATTTCAATAATTATTCTCATTTCACGGACTACCACCTACTTGAGCGTCACGTTTTGCTGCAACCCCCCTGCATGGTGCTATTAATGCGTGTTTTCGGCTCCCTTGAAGTGGTCGATTTCTGTTGAAGCCGGTCATCGATACATTGAACCCTTTGGAAGGTTTTCCTCAAGACAACGAGACCTTTTGGGGTCTTTATTCGGAACCCATTCGTAGAGCACGAAATGATGATACTCGCATATCTTCCTTGCTAACTGTTTTAGAGATGTGGCCAATTACTTCGGCGTTCACCGATACGTTGAACCCTTTGGTTGGTCTTCCTCAAGACAACGAGACCTTTTGGGGGCTTCATTCGGAACCCATTCGTAGCGCACGAAATGATGATACGCGCATCAGGATATTTTTCTTGACAACTGTTTCAGATGTGGCCAATTATTTCATTGATACAAAGAACTCTTTTTTTCGGCGGTTTTCGAGACATCGAAACCTTTAAATCTGGATATTTTTGTAAATGAAAATGGTGTATAAAAGGGCTCTCAGATTGGGTGTTTTAGATGCGGTAAGTTTATTTAGTGTCTTTTGAATCATTTAAATCTTTGGTCATTTGAAGTGGTTCAACAATTGATATTTTTGATTTAATTCCGAAGATACGTTGAAACCTTTGGTGAGTCTTCCTCAAGACAACGAGACCTTTGGGGTCATTATTCGAAACCCATTCGTAGAGAACGAAATGATGATACGTGCATCGAGCTGTTTTCCTTGCTAACTGTTAGAGATGTGTCCAATTACTTCATCCACCAAAGAGCTTTTTTTTTTTCAGTGCTTCTCGAGACATATCGTGACCTTTAATCTGGATCTTTAGTAAATGAAATGATGCATAAATCTCTCAAATTGAATGCTTTAGTTGCGGTAGGTTTTATGGGGCCTTTTGACTTTCAAATCTTTGCTCATTTCAAGTGGTTCAACATTGGTATTTCAGGCTTACTTTGGAAGTGTCCCGTAATCTTCCAACTTTTATTGCAATGCGATATCTTGGTCGATTCGTGCTCAAGAATTGGTGGCTATATTCCGTTACCGCCTGTTTACGATGTCTTCAGTTCTTGGTACTTACTTTCATCGCCCTTTGCCCGTTCTTAATATTTTGATACCTTTAATTTCATTTTCCAGAAACGATAACGTTTACATCGGAACATAAATTTCATTGCTAAAACCTTTTGTTTTACTCACTGAATTCGTAGGTTTACCTTAAAAGTTAACTATATTAACTTTAGGAATTACCCTTAGGAGAGTTACATAATTTGAAAAGTTCGTACATTAGTTTTGTGAAATAGAATACAACCTAAACCTGGTTAATCCGGAACGTATACAAATTCTTATTAATTACGGTAATCTAATTTTTGACTGTTAAGATAAAGTGGGTTGCGTGCTTTGGGAAACTTTAATATTTGAATTGATATTTTTTCCTTTTATATGAGCTTCATTTCCATTCAAATATTCTTTTGCAAATTCATAAAACTTGACGAAGTATTAAAAACAGTAGCTTAGTATTCATAAACTAATACGAGGGTCGTTCGGAAAGTAAATTTGAGGCACAATTGTGACAGATCACGGCCAATCAGTTTTAGGGACTCGTCTGTTTACTGAATTACATCGCATAAGAACGGTTAGTGTTGTTTTGGTAAGCAAATAAAATGTCCACGAAAATGGACACCAAATGTGAAGCGAGATCTGTGATCCGATTTCTAAACACAAAAAATGTGCTAAATTTATCGTGAAATGAAAGCAGTGTATGGTGATGTGATGGATGGATCATGTGTGAAATTTTAATGAGTCCATGACGAGGAGCGATATGTGTCATCACGGATGAGCTTAACAAATTCATCAAACAAGATCGTCGTGTGAAAACAATTGTGCATGGTGGCGACCACAAAATCTATCGAATGGCTGTAGAGCTTTTGGAGCGTTATTCAAATGAAAGAGTTTCGTATTCTTACAGGAGATGAAACTTATTACCCTGATATTTCTTACTGTACTAATACTTATCGTAATGGTCAAAGTTTGCGATATAAAATTGGTTAAAAATTAGTTATTTAGATGTCCCAATGGATTTGTAAATAGAAAAGTTAGATAATTTCGCTGCACAAGATAATGTTACCAGACTTTGGTTCCATTTGTTGGATATGAACTCTTGAATTTTAAAGTGTACAAGTTCAGTATAAGTTCAGCTGCAGGCGACCTAGCCTTTTAGAAGTCTTAACTTTTAGCTGTTAGTCAGTGTAACGTCGTGAGTAGAATTTACGAGGCGAGTGGCTTGAATACAATTGATACGACTTTTAAAAAATACAGCACATTTAATTAGTTACTAAAGATATACATAAGTTAAGGCGATTTCGAGGCTAATAGATGATATAGTAAATACAAATATGGTTTCAGTCCCACGGCTTCATGGGAGCAGACTAGCTCTGCGTCCGTTCAACGATTCTCCCTTCTTCGAAAGGAGACCGCACACATTCTTCCGAAACCGCTCAAACTCGAGGGGTTACCCCCATCCGATCATAAAATCGCCAGCCGATTCCCTTCGACGGCGAATCCACGTAACAAAGGAAATCTCGATAAGGACCTCCATGAAGCTGTAGCGGACAGACCCCCTACGACGCTACAGTCAGTATAAATCGTAATGCCAAATGAATTAATCCAATTCATTTATCCAAATTACAATATATCTATTGTCATTTGAAGCACGCAGCCTCCACACACATTTTAGTCCGGGTCCCACTATCGTGGCGTATATTCTAATGAAATAAGAGAATCAGCAATCGAATCTTTCAAACAATCAACAGTAGAAATGAGCAATCAACTAATGGATTCATTCCATTCCACCGGAATGAGCAATTTAATCTTTCCAAATCATCCTATTCTAAGGAGAGTAGCAATCGAATTTTCCCAAAAGATTGTATTCTAAGGGAACGAGAGAAATCGAATGATTCTAAAATTTATTTTGTACAGAATGGGCCAGTAGAAATCTTTGGAACAAATTGTTTCAAAGATTTCTATTCCAAGGAAAAGACGAATGGAATCGTTCCAAAGGGTTTTATTCTTTGTAAATAATTGGAACGATTCAATTGAGCCTTTCCTTTGAATCGAACGAGCCTATTGGCCAATTCTGTACAGTAGAATTCTTAGGAAAAGTTCTGTTGCTCCTATCCTTAAACTTGTATCCTTTGGATCGCTACTATATTGCCCTCTTTTCTTAATAGAATCTTTTGGGGACATATCTAAATTGGTTCGAAGTGCTGGAGGTTGCAAAGTGGATTTGTGTGTGTGAGCCCTCAGAGGGTTAAAATCGAAAGGACTCGAAAGATATAGCATGTAACAATCGCTAACTCAAAAAGACTCGCTTACACGACAGATGACAAATCGCAAGCTAAATGGATTGCTATCATACTCAAGATTATGAAAACCTCTAAATTAGGTCTTATGGAGCCGTAACTGGCCATGCTACGCCAAACAGATAACGTTAACTAACTTTAAAATTGGGCGTTTTTTTTTTTTTTTCCATTTTAAAATTGGCAAAGTGACAACTAAGTGATTAACGTTACAAGTTTTTTTAACTTTAAAAAACCAGTGTTTTACAATTGGTCATTGGTTTATGTTTAAAAATCATTCCAGTGGGAAAAATCAGTTAAAGGTAATCATTCATTTTCTAATTTAAATACATAAACGAATTTGCAAGTTTTTTGAACACTGACATCTCAAATTCTAATTTGTACAGAAAGACAATTCATGGGGAAATTGTTTCTATAATATTCTTCATGACTCTCACTCAAGTTGCTGGAGGGAAAAGTTTTTTTTATTTTGTTCAATACTCTTTTTTCAGGAATTTTAACATTTAAAAATCAACTAAAATTTAATATTTTCAATAATTTTGCGGATCAAACCATTCACAGTATTCGATCGATTCTAATGATAAAAAATCAAGTTATAATACATCGATTCATTATTGAACTATCACCGTTTAAATAAAGCATCTTATTGCAAATTCCTCCGAAATTTAATTTAAAGTTTTGGAAACATGTTTGTGCATGGTGACAGTACTTAACGAACCTTGTAACTGGTAAAACATTCCGAATATTTACAAGGTATCTTTTGAAAAGAGTTGGAAAATATTTTGAAGCAATAAAATATTGATATTAGGTTCGATTTTCGTTTTCTCTTGTGTATCAATACACGACTCTTTCTCTTGATTGATAGTCACTTGGAAGATTACTCAAACATTTGATTGAATACAAAGGACTCATGAAGCATTCAACGTAAATAGAGTAAGAACGAAGTGTGCATAGTAAAAAACAGTCGGGTAAAGTTACTTATAGGACAGCGAACCCATTGTTATGACACAGACTGTTTTCTACGAAAATGCTTATATATTAGATCCAAATATAACAAGTGCCGAAGTAATTGCGTAATATGTGCTCTAAAGTTTTAAAAAATTAACACAAGTTGATAGTTCCTATGAGCATTAATTTTCCACGCATTTCCCAATATTCTAATTCGCTTAATATGTTGTCTTTTTAAACAAATGCACTCTTATGTTTTGGGAAAGCAAAACTCAATCGTAAAGTTGAAAAAATTCGTACTAAAACATCAAATTTGTTTGCAATAAAGCATACGTAAAGCAACATTTTAAACCAAAATTTCAAAACTAGAAATATGTTGAATTTCTCATGTTTACTTATATAGATATATACAGTAGATTACAAGGATTAAAAAATTAAAAAAAATTTAAACAATCAAGTAAAATTAGTGCGAAGGGCACAGTTTTTGAAACCAGAAGAATATAAAAAAATTGCAATCGGAGGAAGACGTGTTTTTGTAGACCTATAACATACCTATTTTGAATTTTTCGTATTGTTGTCGATGCAAATCCGTCAAAAATGATGAAAAATTCTTTACCTATGTGTAGTTTGATAACAATTAATTTTTACACTAAATATAATAAAAGTCGATTTTCAAAATTTTGAAAGTCAATGTCCCTTTAAATGCCAAAAACATCATTTAACAAAATGGGAATTGGATCACACATTCAACTGAGAACGGCAAGATTGGATTAATCGAGATTGTCAGAATATTTTTACTCAGGATCACAGCTCGTTTAATGAAGATTTTAACTTTCGTCTCATCCCGAGATGGACCTTTAATCAGCCTTCATGCTCATTAGGAAGTTCGAAAAAATATCACTAAAAATACTCTCACCGCACGCCTATTAACACTTCCAGTAATCCATCACACCAGTCTGTAACTTAATGTAATGCTAAGTCCGGTAATGCTAAGTCCGGTAATGCTTAATGTAATGCTAAGTCCGGTGCCATATGAGAGTGCAAGCGAGCTTTTAGTCTTTTCCACTCCAGTACAGAAAAACCCCTATAAACTGGAAACCATTCATGTCGGCAACTATGTCGAACGAATGTTTACACGACTTATTCCGTGGCGTGCTTAACCGAAAAGTTCAACAAAAGATGCTTGTGTTTTATTGAATGAAAGTTATGAGTGTTATTCATAAACCTAATCAGAGTGACGTGTCAGTCACGCTTCGAGTCCCTCTTTAACGATCCATAGAACGACACTGGACTGGATATTGTGATTAATTGCCTAAGCGGATCATGGCTTTTGGGGCAAAGAGTTTCGCAAACAAATTTCGAGCAGCGGGTTTGAAATTCAATCCGCGTATCAGAAAAAGGACGCTCGCAAAAAGTTCCATCAGCTTTTTCTTTTTTCACCTTCATTGTACATCTCGCGAAAATTGAGTTCCCGGGGGGTGTTTCTTAATGATTTTGGTTTATTTATTTTCTCTCGTGACTTATGATTCTTCGAGGCTCTGAACTTTAACTTCCTGGTGCATTCCGGTTCCTCGTGGCTCTTCATTTAAACTCTTCGGTTTATGAAGGAAGACATTAAAAAACGTGCTGTTTGGAGTAACTTCTGCGCGTTCTTCTTCCAACTCGGATTAATTACCTCTAATTTCCAATTGGCAATTAAATAATTTAATACTCCAAGATTACTACCCTTTTGATTGGGCGAAATTAGAGCACCGCTTTCAAAGGGCTCTTCTGTGCTAATTTTTATTAACGTCTCTTCAGGTCGTGCAAAAAAGACCCGTGTTCAAAATCTCTAATAATAATCGAAGTGAATTAGCAATTTAGTTTCCAGTTTTTAGCCTTTGGAAGGACGCTATGCTAAAAAGGTTAAATACAAAGACGGCTCTTTTTCAAATCACCTACATTCTTCTGAATTCAGAAATCATTTTGGATCTATTATTTGAACCTTCGTGATAGTCATCTCGAAGAGGTCCATTCAAAAAACTGACCTGATCTTGATGGACAAGCTATCTGGTAATTCGATTCGTCAAATCTTGATCTCGTCATGATCAACCATCACTTAGCCACTTTTGCCCTGACACGGAAGATTTCCCATCTTAACCCTTCGGGTGGTTGTCTCGTCACTAGCAGAACTGACCACATTTTGATGGACGAAATATATCGTCATTAGTAAAATTGGTCACATCTTGATGGACGACGCATTTCGTCGAAACCACTTGGAGGGTAAGATATATTGCTTTAACTCAATTTTTACAATTTTCTATCGAAGAGAATTGATACGCCTTTTTTGGTAGTTTGTATTGATTTTAACTTATCACCCAAAACAGTAATTTATCTTTTGTTAAACCAAAAGAGATTGCACAACAGTTTTGCTATAAATAACTTAATGAACTAATTCCTACTTCTTCTCGAGAGTTGATATCAATGTTTAGTGATTTCAATTTAATATACAATATGTTACAATGAATTTCATGAGTCTTTTATCTAGCCATTAGTGTTTGTCTTTTTACTTGCATTTTCAGAATCTATTAAACCTCGAACTCTTAGCAACGTAAATATTAGGATGCGAGAAAATACATACATACAATGCTAGAAAAACAACTTTGATTATGAAAAGGGAGATTTTTGTGCTGTGTGAAAAGAGATTATTAGATTTCGAAGCTATCAGCTGCGTTTTTAATCATCACACAACATCAAAATGAAGGGAAATGTGACATATCATTGTTTTCCTTTTAGTGATAAGCAATCTCTTATCAGGTACAGCAATATTTTCCTTTTAATCGACAGTCAAAACTCGTTCTGTTCTGTATTTTTTTAATGAGCGCGTTTTGCATTGGCTTAGAGTTTGTTTTATTATGTCTGGCCTAATGGCGAGTACCTCAACTTGCTTCAGATGATAGTTGTAACACGAATTTTTCTTCATATGTTCAAAAGAGAAGTTGCTTTCATTCTTTAACATTGCTTGTAAAATAGTTACCAATCTGTGTTTGATTCTTTGATTTGGATACAGTTATATTTAGTACTTTGTAAGTTGCTGGGATATATAAATGAAAAAAAGACGAAAAAAATTTGGAGGTAGATAGATAGTTAATGTCGGACTGAAGGAACACAACGAAAAAAGTTGGAAAAGAGTGACATAAGTATTGCAAGTTTTATCGTGCTGTTTGATGATAATGCCTCAGTACAAAAGTGCTCACAGCTATCTTTCATACTAGTAAGGTAGATTATAACAAGAAAAATGGTTATTAAAAAGAAAATCAATTGTTTAAACATAAAATTAATTGTTACATGATATTTTAAGTATTTGTATAAAACCAGAAACATTTGTCTACGCGCAAACATAACTTGTTATTTAAAACTTTAAAAAAATCCCTTTTTTCGAAGTGGATCATCATCTTTGTTTTGCTGGTTTTTTATTATTGTACTGGTCATTATTTTATTTCCATTAACCAACTTCGAAAACCCTTTTGTATTCATAATTCGGCTTGTTAGCAATACTGCCGCATCTCCACATCTAACACTGTATGGAAGAGCTTACATTAAGAAAGTGTAATCAAACCAAATACCATGTAGCTCGAAATTCTATTTTCCAAATTAATGTTTTCCAGTAATCCATTTTTTTACTTTACCTCTATGTTATGTAAAACGTGATAAATTTATGTTTTGTTACTTCCTTTCTTATTGACGTTGAAACTGTTACTGGTATCCGAAGGTTTTAAAAATATAAGATTTGTAGGTAAGCAGTTCATGAACATCGCACTGGAGCAACGACTATATCAAAGGGGATAAGAAGCTCAAATTTTCAACTAAAAATGAACATTTTCGCCTTCCTACCTCTTGTTACGTTTTTAATCTGATAACATTTCCACGATATTCTACAAGCATCCGATTACTTGACATTGTCTGTCCTGTGTTTGGCACAACATGGTCACCCTTACGCACCATAAGAGCTCAATGATCTTCTAGTATTAGATGATACTAAAGTTTTTTAGAGTGCGACGATTTTTGAATAGGTATGAGGGCTTAGAAGGAGGGGGGGGGGCTGCCATACGAAAAAGCATGATTGACGAACGCCGTGAGTGGTTTTTCCCCACCAACTCATTCACTGCTATCGCTTACAGCACCGAACAAAAACAAGATTCCGCGCTAAATATACCAAATAGCTTTTTTACTTCATAATTTAAGAACAGACTCGTTCCAAACCAACCTGATGGACTTTTTGGAAGTAGAATAAATATTTTCTTACAATTTAAAAAATAAATAAAAGAATTTGATTTACTTGTTAATTTTATATAAATATATCTATTTTTAAATATTATATAATACAGTATGCTACATCTTCGCTTCAGAAGATTAAATATCAATTGAGTGTACGGAAAAATATATCAAACCGGTTCCTCCGATGTTCAATATAAAACGGGTAAACATTGTCTGTAATGAATCTTCGAACCCTGCTGAAGAGATTCGCGAATTCTCATCGTCAGTGAAGGGGTTACAAAATTGAATCATGTCTTGTGCAGTTGATTTATTTTCAAAAAGTAGGTCTTGTCTAATTGTTAACGTTAACCAAGGATTTGTATGGGATTACTGTGGTTCTTGGGCTAAAAGAGTTAATATGTATAGTTGTCCACCCAGCAGGTAAATTTCTACCTTTATCCGATTGTACTACCATGATTCTTGAGACAGAAAAGTGCTGAGTTGTAAACCTGTGTTGGTACGTTTTTATCCGTAATGGTTTGTGCTACCGTGATTCTTGAAAAAAGGAAAAGTTGAAAAGGCATGGTACATTTCTATCTGTATAGGTTTGTGCCACCTTGTTTTATGAACAAAGAAAGGTAAAAGATATATTTAGTCGTCCACCCGAGCTGGTACATTTCTGCATCGGTTCGTGCTATCGAGATTCTTGGGCTAAAAAAGGGTTGTTTTGACAATTATCCGAGCTGGTATATTTCTATTCGCCTTGGATTGTGCTACCGTGAAGATTGTTGAGCTAAAATAAGCTCCGTATTTTTCTTTTGTGAGGATGCAAGTGGTGAAAATGAGGACATCCCAAAGAGCGACCATTAAACGGGTGAAGGAGTGGACCGCCTTGAACTAAAAGGAAGGAAAAGCCCGAGACTCCACTAATCAGCATTCGCCTAAGTAATAGAGCGTCCTTAAAGAATGGACGGCGCTTCCTCTTAATTGCATAAGCACAGATTCGTGACCGAAGGTCAAGACATTGGAAGAAACAAAAATAAAAGAAGATCCCCCAAAAGGCCTACTTTCAGCCCATCACGTAATCTGGCGAGAAACATCGGGTATGGTTCGTCCACTCCGTTCGGGCTACGAGGTATAATTTGAACCCGATTACTCTAATGGAACTGACGTGTAAGAACTCTGCATTTTAAGGCACTTGACGGCAACAACTTTCCTAGTTTGTCCCATGCTTAACCTTCCTGGTGGTTGTTTCCTTGACAGATCTTAATGGACGAGATATCTCGTCGATATCACTTGGAGACTAATTTATTAACCTTTAATTCTAAAAACCAAACTTGCAGAGTCTTTATACTAGCGCAACACTTTTAATGAGTAGCAAATTAAATAAATCGTTCTTGAGTGTACAGGATCAGGGCTGTTTGGGCGTACTCAGAGATGAAATTAACTTTTGGAGACCTGTAGCAAATGAAGCTTATGCCGTCCTGCGCTCCCACACAAAAAAATAATACGTACTTAATAGCTTATATGTTAGGTAATATAAAAATATCAATTCTTATCCGTATACTTCTGAATGAAAGGTTAACCTTTTCAGTCCCGAGAAAAATTCTACAAAATATATTTTCATCGGTTATTCAACACTTTAGTGGTTACAACGAGATATCTTAACCATCAAGATCTGTCCAATATTGCCACTGACCAGATGTATGATCATCAGGGAAGGATTAAAGATATAGACGATTGTTGGATGACGAGATAAAGATCTGCTCAGTTTCTTCCTAATGATCGTATTTTCTTGTATGACGAGATATCTCATCCAACAAGATCTGGTCAGATTTGGTAATAATGACGAGATACTTCGTCAACACAATCATCACAAAGGTTAAGATAGTTCCATTTTTTTATTAAACAGACGAGATCAAGATCTGGTCAGTTTTCATGTAACGAGATATCTCGTCCATCAAGATCTGCCAATGCTTTTGCTGATGACCTCGTCAAGACAACCACCAGGAGGATTAAGGAATGTACTTTGAGATTTCGAAATGATAAAAGACAGTGTGGACAAAGGGAATATTAGGATGAATTGGAATGGTTGAAATGAATGGATAGTTCATGGGATCAATCGGCTTGTATTAATATTAACCAAATTAAAAGGTTAAAGTGAATAATTATAAAAATTTGTATCACACGATCCGTTGAGTATTACTAATTCCCATCTATGAACTAATTTTCAATACTTTGTAGTTGCCACAGAAGCTCTTCCTACAAAAATAAATCATTTATTTTTGAGCTATTAATTAAGTTCGTGAAATACATAATGAATGTATCTTAGAAATAAAAGTAATAAACATTCTAAATATACATTTTCAGATATACATTTTCCTTAAATTCACGAGGCTTCATTGGTCCTTATTAATATTTACTGGTAAAATAAATGAATGCGTTATTTATCCCACTGACCAAATGACGCGGTTTTTAGTATTAGCCTGTTACTTTTAATACACAGTGTTACAATTCCAAATCTATGCGACGTAAATTCAGCCTTAAAGGACACGCTGTACATTTTCTCGAAGTAGTTCTCGTAACCCCCACTAGAAGAAATAGTCTCCCGTTTAATTTTCCTCTTCGCAAGTAATCCCTACCAAATCTACCTCTATCAGGCGTGTTAAGGTGGTCAGTTTCTAAAAAAACATTGTCTTTCTACCTCCTTTGACCTCTCTCTGAGGCACTCAGGAGTTGCTCTGCGGCGACAAGTTTTGGTATTTTGACCTACTCACTTTTGATCCTCTTATCAATCCTTCATGGATGAACTTTTCTCAAGTGGCTTTCTCTATTGAGATAAATTTGTAACCACGGCTAATTTTTGCCTTTTATTTACCAAAAGAAAGCCTCTGTGTGAGGATCCCTCATGCCAGTGGACACCAGTGTTTTGTAAGACCAGATGTTCCGTCAAGAAACATTTCAATTTAGATGAGTATTTAAAATCGAGTGTTTTGTAGAATCAAGTATTTTGTAGAATCGATCATTTTTTACAATCGATCATTTTATAAAATCGATCATTTTATAAAATCGAGTATTTTTAGAATCGAATGCTTGATATTCTAGTTCTTTCAAGTACCAAATATATATGTGTTCAAATACATGTTTAAAAATAAACTGATTGACAGCAAGAATCAGCCAACTGCGAAAAAAGGCTTTTTTATAAAATAAGTTTAACTTTTGTGTGTGAATGAATACTTTGGAATTCAAGTAGTTTGGTGTCCGTCTACTTTGTTTTACGAGTACTTTGATATCAGATTACTTTTGTATTTGACCATTCTCGTGTGCGAATTTTTTCTTAAGAGCGAAAAGTGCTGCCTTATAACAGCATTGTAATTACATTTCCTTTTTTGTAACTACTGAATTAAAAACAATATCTATTTAATTTTGTATTATAAATGAGCTTAATTGCTTTACATGTTTATTTACTCAATCTTATTGATTGTGTAAATAAACATGTAAACTATACTATGACTAAACTATACTATGACTAAACTATACTATGACTAAACAATACTATGACTAAACTATGCTATACATGTAAACTATGCTATACATGTAAACTATACTAGTGACCAAATTGAATAGCAATTGGTGCGCATCAGTAGACTAAAAGAAGAGTATCCTTGTGTACATCGATCTCCACCTATGTCCATCAAGATAGGGTCAGTTTTGATAAAGACGAGATACCTAGTCGAGACAACCACCAGAAGGATTAATGGTATACCTTTATCTTATGATGGGAAACTCCTTTTTCTTGGATAACTACTATGGTCCGAAATCAAAAATCACCGTCTACATGTGGGCTGGTGCACGTTAAATCTGTCGTTGCGTCAAATGTCCTCACTTTGGCATGGTGTGGAAGTTTAGAGAGTGGGATTGTAGCTTTTTTGTGTTGATCTCGTCATCTGACCGTGGATCCTTCCCTTCGTGATGAATCCACTTATCTGCTGTTCTGCTCCAGTGTGACTTTAATTCAACAACCCTTAAACTTCCACACCATGCCAAAATGAGAACATTTGAGGCCACTACATATTTACTCTGTGGGATGGATTTTGGCTGGACCTAGTTTCGAACTCCAACCGTTGTCCTACCTAAGGCAATTAATTCTTGATTTGCTATTCACGAAGGAAGTTTAAGAATTAAAACATCCTAATTGAATCTGTTGGAGAACAGGAATTTACCAATAAAATGACAAAGACTTGGTTTGGAGCAATTTTGTTAATTGCTAACATTGTGTTGAAATAATTAGTTTATGCACTGTAACCTCCCATTGCTTTTTATTTGTGTTTAAATGTTAGTGTTAGTTTTTAAATCTTATCTTCAGAAGTTTCGCATTATACTATTTTCGTTTGGAACAGTGTTATTATTGAAATCCTCAGATACTCGTAATGGACTTGCTAAACAAACTTGCAGCTATACGATTATTATGAAATGTGAAGTTTTTTATTAAAAAGGCCATGCACGAAATTTGGTTCAAAATATTAAGTAATTTGGAAATTATCATATAAAACGTGGTAAAAAATTTTTTTGATAAATTTAAAAAAATTTATAGATCCATGCACATACATTTACGATGTTATCAAAGTTTTAATTCGCCTAATCTTGTGTATAAAAAATGAAATTACCTCCGTTTGGTAAATTTATCTCTCAATTGTAAGTCAAAAAATGTAATAAAACAGCTATAATTTTTTGAAAAAAGTATAGATTAAGCAACATTTTGAAGCAAAATGTCAAAATTTGAAAGCCTGATGATTTTTGATTTGCACACACAGTATAGACTTGTAGGAGTATCCCCCAAAATTAATTACCTACAAGTTAATTCAAATCTGATGTGCAGGAAAGACTTTGAAATCAGAAAAATGTCAAAAATCTTTATCTTAGCTTTTGTTGACGTACTATTCTCTTAAAAATTATAAAATTGAACAATTCTTTTTTGCACAATTCTCAGAATTAGGTATCAATTGATTTTTAGCGTTAAAATTAAATTACCGATTTGGTGATTTTGCAAGCTTCTATTTGTAATGTCGGGTATTGGTGAACAGGGTCAATGGTTTTTATACTACTCTTGAAGACAAACCCGCAAATCGGGGGAAATAACGAACAACGAGGAGACGAGTCTAAAGATGACGAAAGCTGTTTATGTGCAGCACATTTTCATTGCAAACTGTGAGGCGTGCCGAAACACACCCTAACAAGTAACCTTTAACATCAATGATGTCAGCGCTTCAATGCAGCACCGCCTAGTTGCACCTCTCATCGAACAATCATTAAAAACCTTTTGTCACAAGATCTCCACCTCGCCGTTTACCCTCCAGACGCTGCATCGTAGACACTTTCCTAACAAATCTACATACAATTTACATACCCGACGCTTAATACGACTCCAGGAACGGAAAGAAAAAATATTATTTGCCCTTAAGTAGCCCGTTTTCGATAAGTTCCATCTATTGGAAAAATAACATTGTTTGCAGATAATAAGAATTCTATATATATAATTATGTTAACACATGAATATTTAACTCTTTCCAGTCGTGGTTCTTTAGTTACGTGGCCTTTTTGCTAATCACCAATAGCGCACAATTTTGACTCCGTCCATGAGAGATTTGTTCATTCAAGTACAAAGCTGGTAGGGTAGTTAGCTCGAAGTGCAAATTGAACGTTTGCTAGGAGAGATAATAACAAAATCTTAGCAAATATAATTGAAATATACTATGAACAAAAGACAAGGAACGATGGACTGAACTGTAGCGAGAACGTACCTTTTGTAGTTACAATCCCATTAACCCTCCAAGTGGTTTCGTCCATCAAGGTGTGATCAATTTTGATAATGACGAGATACTTCGCCATAAAGATATTACCGATTTGTTTAGGATCTCAATATGGTGATTTTGTCGTTGTGTGTGTGTGAATTGAAAGCAGAGTTTACTGATGTTAATCTTCCCTAAACAAGAAACACGAGCTTACTAAAACCGTCAAAATAAGTTGTCAACGGGGTGTGCTAATATCCGCACTACTGTCATGGCGTCACTGACATGTTTTGATTTCAAGTTCTACTCTTACTTGAAATGTTTTCTTCATACCGACTTCACTGTTCCCGAAGTTACGAAACAATGTCTTCGTTCTCCTGGTGGTTGTCTCAACAATGTATCGCGTCTTTAGCAAAATTGCTCTTAATGGACGAGATATCTCGTCATTTGAAGAAAACTGACCCTATCTTAATCTCTAAAAAATCGACACTCTTTTGATGATCATTAGCAAAATTGGTTCGATCTGATTGTATACTTTCAATACTCAATACTCAATTCCTATGATCGCACGTGTTATGTCAAATATGAATACGAACTCAAATAAAATGTTTAGACATCTCTTAGACGTACATACCATTAAAACCCTTCCTGAAATTATTGTATTCATTATTTGGCTAAGGGTTCTAAAGTAAAAACGTTACAGAAATGGTAGTGATCACCGTGAGTGTACCAAACGCCGTCTGATCGAAAGAAGACCCATGAAGCATAGATGGAAGGACGGTCAAACGGTGCACTGTACGTTTGAACTTTAGACTACGTTTCTGAGACGTATAGTTAGTATTCTAGGGTTAATATATTTAGATATAAAGGGCGCTATATTGATCCATTTCGGGATATTGGGACTTAATGTTAAATAAAAAAGAAAATGCAAATTTATTTTAGAATGAGTCACATCTATAGAACATTTTCTGTAATTTACAATGGCTACACTAAAAGAATTGTACTACTCTGAATATTCAAGATAATTCTTAAACTTTTGGGAACATGTTTGATTTAAGAATGTGTGCAATAGAATATTGATTGATCCGACACCGGAATCGTAGCACCCCTGTGGCTTATTGTTTTCGATTCTAAATCTTGGATGAATACAGATATACGGCACTGGGCGTCTCATATTCCGTTCATGCGCACGAAAACGTGAGATGGAACAACCCAAATAATAAAATAAAAAGCTCGCCAAATAGAAATTCTCCATCTCTATTGGAAATACTCTCGACTCTTATTTCAACAGATCGTTTTCCTTGTTTTATTTCCACTTCGGCCTGTAATTGAAATCGCATACATTCACCAAAGAAATCGCTCGTTGAGTCGTTGACTGCAGTTGTAGCAAATAATGGACGGCAAATAAAAAGCGATTCAGGTTAAGCAGAGTGGCAAGTAATGTTCCCCACAATCGTTATTACCTGAGCATAACGATTCGGAGCTTAACTAACCGCCTCGATTTTCGTGTCAGTCGTTGCGGCAGAAAGCGTGTTTTCGGTAGCTGCAATCTTAAGCTCTTCCAACAAACAAAAGACGCAGCTCATCGCATTGTGTCCTCGGTGAATTACGGAGTTTCGGCCTCTTTCGTCATTTTTGGAGATCTATCGCAACTGCTCGAAACGTGCTGAGAGGAGTTTTTGAAATTCGTACTCAGGTCATCGAAGAAGCTCTTGCAAGATCATTCCGGATGCGGACAAAAAGACCTATAGAATAGTCTCCTTTCAAATCTGCCTTAATCCGATAACGTGGCTTAATGATGCAGCGAAAACCAGATCCGATGGGGGACGTTATTTTGAGAAGAATACCTCGACAAAACACAAGCCATACATGTTTTATCGTTTCATTACAAATATTTTATTAGTTCTATTTGTATTAACCCTACTGGTGGTTGTACATATGAGCTACTCACCCCCCTCTCATCGTTATCAAAACTGACCAGATATCTCGTCAGTAGAAAGAAAAAAACTGACCCACAATCTCGTCCGTTTTCTTTCAGATAATCCATTACTTTGCCTCAAACATTCCTAACACCATTGTAAATCCCACTAATCCTCCTGTTGGTTGTCTTGGGGATGTATTTCGTCACTGCAAAACTAACTAGCTCGTGACTTCATTAAAAAATCTTGATGGCGAGCCATCTCGTCATTGGCTAAACTCTTCCGATTCGAGGTTTCTCGTGCGTCAAGATGGGCCAGTTTTGCTTCTAGACATTCAGCGGGAGGGTTAGACGGAAATTCTATTGGAAAAATACAAAATAAAACAGATGAAAATTTGTAAAATACAAAGGCGGTCCCAGAGCTTTATCAGTACAGTTTCAATAGAACGTGGATTTTCGAGTGCTCATGAAATTGTGAATTTTAGTGGGATTGTCAGTCTACTAATTGACGCTTCTTTTTGTTTCAGCGTGACTTCACCGCTGAGAGTCGGCCCTTCCCTGAACCCACGCTGGCTGCACTCGTGCCTCCGTACTATCCGGGTGCGACGCATTTTCTTCCGGCGATGACCTCCAAAGAGGTAACTGGCGAATATTATTGGGTTGCAACAAACACTTTGGATCAATATGTTTACATCTATACGAATGATAGTTTTGCTAATGGTCAGTTATACTGTGAGACTGTGAACGCAATGGTTCATCAATGTATTTACTATAGTTAAGGAAGTTATAGTGGTGTCAGATACATCTTTAATATATAACCACGATTCATTTCATGATCAGTTTATATTACCTACTTGCAAAGTTGACTTTTGACCTTGAAACCTTTGACCCTTTTGAGTTTCCATCGATCTCGTGGCTTGTGAATTTTTTTTACCTATTGTGTAACGTTAATTAATGTTTGAGAGAGATTCGATTTACCCATTTTAACCCTCCTAGTACTTTCCACGTGTAATCCCGTCCTCCAAAATACGATACATTTTGCTAATGATGAGCTATTTTGTCATCAAAATACTGCTGATTTTTCGATGATGATGAGTTCGATATCTGGTTAGTTTTTTTCTAATGACGAGATATCTCGTCCATCAAGATCTGGTCATATTTTGCTAATGATGACAACTGTTAGGAGGTGGTACTCGTCGAGTGTTAAGCTTGATTTTGTGATACCGAATTATCCGGGTGGGCCTTTTTTCTTCCGACGATGGCCTAGAAAGGGGTAACAATAGTTCTTTAAATGCTACCCAATTGGGTTTCACTTGTAAAAAATTCTTTCAGGAAAAATTCCGATGGGTATTATCATCAAGTACAAATATTTTTGTTTACATGATTCAATTTAAGTATTTCCAACGCTCCTCTGAGATTGGTTAGCGAACGCGAGATTTGTTTGTCCTAATAACAACACTCGTAACCCTCCCGATGGTTGTCTCGACGCAATAGAACGAGATATTTCGTTATTAACAAAACCGATCACATGTTGATGGACGAGATATCTCGTAATTCGAAGGAAATACCTCATCTCGTTATGAGCAAAATTGTTCAGATCTTGACGAACGTGATAGCTCTTCGAAACCATTTGAAAGATTCAAATAGAAAAGGGTTCAAATGCAACTGTGTAATTTGGAACTTTTCTTCCCCAACTCCCAGATTACACATTTTTTCTCTCTGTGCGTGGCCATTCTGTTAACTACCTATCTATGCTTAATCCTAATGAAATGTGCGTTCAAAAAAGCAACCACAAGATGGGATTATCTACTTTCAGATGGTTTGCATTTGATAATTTAAGGTAATCAGCCTTCAAAATTATTTGAGATTGGTGAATACGCACACACAATTAGTTTTTCTTTTCATTTGTTAAGTCCATCAAATCTCGTAATTTTAGTTCAATTTGATACTCTACTGGTATTTTTTTTTAAATCAACTTACTTTTGTAAGTTCAGTTTTGTACTTTTGTGGTGCAAGGAGATTTTGGTTTGGTTCAATAAAAAAATGTGAACATACAATTCGTAATCAATCATCTAAAATAAGTATTAACAGGAAAAGCTCGATTTTCAATTTTATTTTACTTTCTCGAAACTGGAATCCAAAACTAGTTTTAATGACACGGTGACCTAAGAATTTAAAGAGTTTTCAAAATATCGAGCAATCTTAAAAATAATCATGCATTATCCTGAAAAGCAATATAAGATGCAAGGTACTAAATATATTTCATGTTTTAAAGATTTAATGGTATCAATTGATACTCATTAAGTGCTGGTGTTTACAGCAATGTGTCAAGTGTTAAAGGTATTCTCTCTCTAAAGGTATATAAAGCAGAGTTAGCGTCTGTCTATCACGGTTTCACCAATACACGTCACACATTTGGTACACTTAATCTTTAGAACCCAGCGGATAACCTCCTCCGTTGCATTGACCTTGGGTATATAGAGGGGACTAAAGCAATTCGAAATCCTCATAGGTATAACATTGAGTGTTTTTGCGATCACTAATCAATTCACACCAAATTTGGTTCATTCTTCACATAGACTCCATATTAACCACCGTTGTCCTAGGTCTGGAGATGTGGCTAAAAGCAATTTGAAACCTAATTAGGAATAACATTATCTTACTATCACAGTTTGACCAATTCACACAATATTTTATACTCTCATTCTTTAAGCCTACTGTGGTAGTAATTTTTCCTTGGTCTGCAAGAGCGAACTAAAAACACTTCAAAATCTCCATAGGGATAACATTGAGCAACATTACAAACAATTACAAACAATTCAATCCGAGCAGCGCCATTTTCACCCAAATTTCACATTTTTCAAATTTTCATATTATTATAAAACTGGTTAACTTTTCAAGTCACACACTTTAGATTTTACTTGTATGAACAATAGAACTGGAGTTCTAAAATTAAAAAAGTATTGACATCTATATTTGGACATGGGGAAATCAATTTCTCGAAATCAATTTTTGCTAAGCGTTACTCTCCGCAATACACAAATATCTCAGAATGCATCAATTGAATTATTTTGAAATGTTTTATACATCTTCTGAAGATTATGTAAATTACTACTAGACTTACTACTGTAAATTACTACTGTAAGACTAGAATTAATATAAATATAACAATACAGTAAAGATTTCTCAATACCTAAATCAATTAATTTTGAAGATAACTCACTTTATATAAATTAGAAAAGTTTTAAATATTTTTTAATATGGCATCTTTTGCTTAAGTATTTCTCGCTGTTTACACTTTTTACTCCAATTCTATGGTAATAAGTAAATTTAAATAGATAAAAATAGATTTAAACATTTTCTACCCTAAAAGGCTTTTTCTAGTAGAAATCAATAACAAACCAAATCAAAATAATAACACATCTAAGTTCCGTAGTAATTTCGAAACATTGCCTCCAAAGATACACAGATGCCTTCAATGTTTGTATATTTCTTCAATGGGATATAAACTTGTCTTAGGACAAATATTCCAATCTAAGAACAATTCTCCCAATGGTATTAGGCTTCAAAAGTAAATAACATTAGGGCGGAAAATTAATGTTTTATTTATTCCGTTGCAATCAACTGCTTGAGGAAACTTTTCGAATCCTCCATTCACTTTGGTTTACCTTTTCAGCTGCATTTTTTAAACAAATCCGAATTTGAACAATCGCCTTTTTACAGAGAAAGAAACATTCCAAACCACTCCAATCGATCCCAAATATGTTTAGCATTCAAAATGAATTGGTATCAAACTCTAGATAGGAAAAGAATTTGCAATTACCATCGAGTTGCATTTACAATAAGTAGATAAGTAGAGGAAGTCGACCACAAAAACGTGTTTTGCTCCTATTCACTTTTTTCGACATTCTACTGACTTCGAAATGTTCCCTCATTCATTTCCTTGAAAGGGCTTTGGATAATTCTTATTGTTATATCTTATTCGCATCTGTCGAATTGTAAACAAGAAATCCATCATGCCTCCAAACTTTGAAATTTTGACCCTTTACAATGTTGCTAAACCTATGCTTTCTTTAACATTTTTAGATTGTGTGGTAAAAATGTGTGTGCTTCACAATGGAGTGACATTCTTACCGAATGGTAGCTAATTTGATTTCGATGCGTACAAACTATTACATGATTTGTGGTAACAGTTTGGAAATTAATGCAATTGGACCTATCCGTTTTTACTAATTTATCGAAGTTTTATGTCATAACTTCATTCTAACTTGAACCCAAATTTATATAGAGATAATGGTAATTAATTAACCTCGCACTGGAACAACACTGCAGGCTATTGGCGACGGATCAATTCCTTAAGGGATCCAAGGACAACACCACGTCAATTTGAGAAATTTGAGCACTAGAGTCTCTGGTTGGAACTCGCAACCCTCCGATTGCGAAATCTACGAACGTTACCAGGTTCAGAATTACGAGTTCTTCCCCCCTCCAGAGTGACCGTCGCCAATAGCCCGTTGTGTAGCTCCAGTGGGACGTTAATTAAATACCTACAACTGGCCCACTGTATAAATCGAAAATAGTGTGCATATTTGATTCCGAAAAAGTTTGTTCTGTAAAGTGTTTTCAAAGAAAGTCGTGTCGAAGCGAAGATGTAAAGGTCAATGAAAGAGTTACCTTACAAACAATTGGGTTAGTCAAGAGAATTGCACAAACAGAAAAAGAATTGAAGCTTTGAATCGCTTCTAATAACGATTATTACTGCAAAGAATTCTCTAGGTGATAGTTAACATTTCCTTTTAGTGGGGGCAAGAATTTGTTTTGTTTTTTTTTGCTTCATGGACAACACGTGCGTGCCAAGTGAAGGGCTGCAAGCTCTTACCGACAACAAACCATTATTCGTGATCTTTAATGAGCAGCATTCGATCCTCTGCTGTTATGACACTTCCCCAGAGAATACCGAGCCAGTATTACCAAATAAAAGACTCATCTAATGGGAAATCGGAAGCTAATAAACGGAGTTTTGATAACCGATTTCTGCTGAGCTTTTAATGATTCGCATTGATGTCTATCCTTACAATTCGCTTGATTTTGTTTGAGCTCGAAATGGATTGAATTTCGAGTTCATCGATTGCGAAGTGGTTTCTTCGCTGTCCTCTCCGTGGATTTGAGAATTTATGAAGTCTTTTGTAGTGTTTCCGCTTCACCGGGCTGTCGGCTTTAATTTTTTTGGCGTTGGGCGGGAAATTTCACGATCACGATCTCTGCTGGGTTATATCTGCCGTGGCAGCAAATGTCCTCATGTTGGCTTGGCGTGGAAGTTTAAAGAGTTGGGTGCCATATCAGGTGTGACCTCGTCGTCTGACCGTTGTTCAAAATGCGGTGGTTTTGTGAGTTTACGAATGGATTGATAATCATTTTTTTTTTAAATCTGTTAGTGAAAATTTAATTAAAGTTATATCTTGATGGACGATATATTGTGTGGAAGTACTTGAACTGGAGAACAACACCATGTCATTTTGAACCATGGTCAGATGTCCCGCTAGGAAGACTGAGAATACAAAAAGTATCTTTTATTTGGAGATACATATGTATACGAAAATCAGCATTATCAATGGCTGATTCTCGCTGAGAAATATTTTCCTGTATATTCTCTCGTTTTATTACGTTTCCTGTCTCTTTCTCGGTCAGGTACGTGGTTTTAGCACGTCTTTTGTCACGTTTAGGAGAGCGTGGTTTGGCCGTTCCTCTTGTCTGTCCGTCGTGATTAAGTTGCCTTTCTTCTACTCCACGTCCATTCGGGCATTGTGCAGAAAGTGGCGCCTCAAAAGTGCTGGCAGGTATAAAACAATTGCAAAAGGCGCTTCGTTCGTCTGTGTTTCCAATTTGCATTTACAGGGAAACCTGATTAGTAGACATTCCAATGATTAGGTTGCCCTCCTTCCACTCTACGTCCATTCGGGCATTGTGAAGAAAGTGGCGCCTCAAAAGTGAGGGCAGATATAAAGCAATTGCAAAAGGCGCTTCGTTCGTATGTGTTTCAATTTGCATTTACAGGGAGACCTGATTAGTAGACATTGCAATGCATTAACTTAAACATTTGAGATGCGTTGATTGATATACGTTAGCATGGTGTTGAGGTAGGTAGGTAGTTAATTAGCGTCACACTGGAGCAACACAGCGGGCTATTGGCAAAGGTCCGGGATCCATTCCGAATTGAAAGATCCAAGGACAATGCATCGCCATTTTAAACCACGGTCGGATGAAGAGGTCTACACCTGAGCTGGCGCCCCATTCTTCAAACTTCCACATTAACCCGATGTTATACCAACTCACTTAACCCTCCAAGTAGTTAGATATCTCGTTCATCAAAATCTGACCTATTTTGCTGATGACATCTCGTCACCAAGGTATGCTGATATTTTAATTGTGACGAAATCAAGATCTGGTCAGTTTTCATTTGATGGCAAGATATCTCGCCATCAAGATTTTGCCTATTTTTTTGATGAAGAGATCGTCTAATGACGAAATGTCAATAGGAGTTTATTGATGCTATAATAATTTTTCTAAGAGAGATGTCATCAAGATGTATGATGGTGAGATCTGGAGGGATTCAGGAAGGTTCCAAGTTTTGGTTGTTTTTAAGACCAAATCAAAGAGTCAATTGAAACAAAAGAGGGGGGACACTAACTGCAGTGGGAAAAGAACTATAAGTCGAGTACCTGGGGTCTGTGAAGCCTATAGTCACCTAAATAACTTTACCTGATGGCAATTGAACATGTTGAAATTTCTTTTGCAAAACGCCATTCAGTGGAAAGGAATCAACATAACAAGGGTACTTACTAAAAGGGATACAAAATTCCCAAAGGAGCCCTATTGGTAGTGCAACGGCTGAGTAACCGGGAGGGTTGCGATTTCGTAACTAGGTCCAGCCAAAGATCGTGTCTATACGTTAAATGTGTCCAAATGCCCTCACGTTGGCGTGGTGTGCCAGCTTAAGTGTTCTGGTCATCTGACCGTGGTTCAAAATGACGAGGCAATGAGCTGGGATGTGGTCCCTTGGGAACTGATCCATAGCCCATGTGTTTCTCCAGTTTTACTACCAACCCTTTCCTCGGGTTCATCATTTTCAAAAATGATAGTTATTTTGCTCATGGTTTGATTTTTCACTATTCGGTAATTCCGATACGGAAAATGAGGACAATAATACTTTATTTTCGGACCATTTGTATATACCTGTTTCGGGTTAAATGACCCATTTGCATTGAGGTAACATTGGATTTAGCACTCGAAATAATCAACACAATCGTCTTTAAACTATAGCTTAATAATTATAAACAAATTAAAATTCAACTGTCGTAAGATATTATTTTGACTATTTATTCGGTAGTTTCATTTTTTTATCTCGATTCTTTTACCGCATTTCCTATAAATTCAAGGCTGCTCTCCTAAAGACTTTCAGCTAACATTTCTAGCACGGGGAGCAGATTTTAGTGATTATTTTCGTGGCCGTATCTTGTTTTGCACTCAGAGCAACATTACTTGATCTTGCCGGTGCTGCTTCCGTACTAGCCCCTTTTCCTTTACATTGGTAGGTGCACTCACACTAGTGGGTAGGAAATGGTTTTAGAGTTCACAATGCTATAGAAATAGATAAAGTGTTAAATCACTCGAATGAGCCCTTGCGATGAAATAGTTGCATCTCATTGTCGGATAAAAAGTTGGTCGGAGTTTTTTACGGCGCCATATTTGTCATGCTGTGCCAGACACAAGACATCAAGTAATAGACACACCGTGAAAGGTTTTACTGACGCAGAACAGAGAAATACAAGTGACAGGAATCGAACCTACAACTCGAAGGCTGCTAACACAGTGGACAATACTCACTGAGCCACACGGATGAAAGTGAAATTTATATTACTGAATTTATTTGATAAAAAAGTCTTAAATTGGGGAGATGAAACAGGAATTTCAAGTGAACATTTTTTTAATTGCTTGATAACTTTTGTGACTCCTAATAATGATCGTAATCTGGGATTCATCTTCATTAGGGAGGAAGATGGGGTCTTTAGCGTTCTTTTTTTGCTTTGATCCAGCCCCTTTTTTCAGGGGTGGAAGAGCAACGGTTTCTTTTCATAGCCTTATTTCGAAAAGCAAACGTAGAGCGTCGTATAGAAAGGAGGTTGGTGCAAATCCGCTTCAACTGCCCTAACGTTGACGTGGTGTGGAAGTCGGCGAGTGCTATTCACCTGACCGTGTTTCAAAAGGACGTGGTGCTGTCGTTCCCTTTGGAATTAATCCGCCAATAGCCCGTTGTGTTTCTCCATTGCGACGCTAATTAAAATTACCTCCCCAGCGTAATCAGACTACTTGAGCTGTAGCTGAAGCGAAGGACACGTTGGTCAATAATATGAAAACATAAAATTAAGGCATTTTATCAAAAGTATAACATTAAATATTAAATTAAATAGTGTAGTTCCTCCCAAGCAGAAAAAATGATTCAATAGCAGAGTAACATTGTGAATGTTGGCTTAAAACACAAGAAAAACATATTCAATTTTAACAAAAGCAAAAATTATCGTAGAGATTCAATTTAACATAACAGAAATTGAAACAGACAGGAAAGGCAACTCTTAAATAGTATAAGAAAATCGTGGTCAACAAGAGGAAGCAAAACAAAAATTGAAACATTTATCAAAAGCTTAAAAACAGTCAGTTATTTTTTGGATGTGCGTGTGAAACTACACAACACATCCAAACAGTGTTAAGTCAACATTCACAAAGTTTCTTTGCCATTGAATAATTTTTTGGATGTGTGTGAAACTACACTCACAGCAAAAAAAAAAAAATTATTCAATGGCAAAGAAACTTTGTGAATGTTGACTTAACCCTCCTAGCGTCTTCGACGAGATATCTCGTCCATCAAGCTCTGGCCATTTTCGCTAATGGCAAAATTGCTCGACACCGCGATAGTGACGATTTTTTTTTTGAGACACTATCAAGATCTGGTCTTTTAATGATGAGATGTCTATCAAGATCTGGTTACATACGTTTTTCTAATAACGAGATAGTTGGGCATCAGCAAATCGTCAAGGCAACCACCAGGAGTATTAGCCTTTTGACTACGGCTATAACAAGCGCGATTCTTATAATTTTCAAGGTACTACTGCTGCAACGGACCTAGTCTAAATTCTTTCTTGCTACGATCGGAGTAGAAAGGTTCAAATAGATTTAAAGAAATGGAGAGCGTAAAACTACAATGCTATTTTAAAATTGAAAGATTTGAATAGGGAATTGAATCCGGAATTCATGAATTAACGATTTCAGGATTATCTTCGGAGCTCATTTTATGAAATTATCATGGAGCTTAGAATTACTATCGATTTTGTTATTGATGGTCTACTAGAAAAAGCATTTATGTTAGAAAATATTTGTTGTAATTTTATTTTTCATTAAAATGAAGTAAAAAATGTAAAAAAAAAAATTACCATTTACGCACTCAGTTTTTTCAGTTAGTAAAGTGAATGGTCTTCTAAAAACATTGATTCTGGTTTTGAGCTACAATAATTACTATAGTGTTATATTTAAATTAATTGTGAATTTTAAAGTCAGTCGTCCTCGAAAAAGGCAAAAAATGATCAGGTTTACATAACGCTCCAATTTTTAAATGCATAAATGATTAAATATAGTTCAAACCCTGCTTTAAAATCTTCAGAACATGTATAAAATACTACAAAAGAATTCAATTGATGTATTCTGAGCTATTGTGTTTTGCGGACGCTTTCCGAAAATTCCATTTTGAGAAAAGGGCTAAAAAACAATGCAAACCAAAGATCGCAAATCTGGCGTTTTGCGATATTTGAGAAAAAGGGAAAGAAACGAAAGCTAAGCAGGTCTTTCTACGACTTAAGTATCATTTGTATGCTAAACGATGTGTTTACATATAAATCTCAATTCCAGATGCCCCTAACAAAGACAACCGTAACTGTTGCAAATGTGCTTCGCGTGGAGCTTTTCGGCGCATACTAATTCCCCTTTGCTCCATATAAAGGGAACACTTCGAAAGCTGAGATCTTGCGCAAAAAGGTGTCGAAATAACAATGAAAGCCTGAAGTTCTTGTCGGGGAATTAGTGCGCCTCTGCATGCGAACTGAATTCCTACTCGGAAGCTGACAGCGGGGCTACGAAGAAAATTGGATCACGGGACCCTCTTCTGTGCGATTCATTGGAAATATTGCACTACAAGAAACAATCAACCATTAACTCAATGAAATAATTGGCAGGCGCAACTTGGCCACTCGCGCCATAAGAAACACTCTGAAAGCATTGCTTGGTGCGCACTCTAGTTCTCTTTTCCGGAAAATGGAATCCTTCAATTGCTTCCTTAGATTCGAATCCTTTGGAAATGGTGCTTCTTTCCTTTGATTGGAATCCCTTGGAAATATTCATTCTTTAGAAAATAATCTTTTGCAAAAATTCTATTGCACATTTTCTTGCAATAGAATCTTTTGGAAAGATTCTATTAGCCAAAAAGATTGGTTCGAAGTAATGTTGGGAAGACTGCAAGGTGGAATAATGCATGTGAACCCCTCAGAGGGTAAAAAAAATAAATAACGATTTAGAAACGCGCCCAAGGAATTTCGAATCACTCTGTATTTCCATCAAATTTCGTGATCTAAATTTCGTGATTTTTGCAAAAGGGGACCTGAAGAGAGGGTCAGCAGGAATACATAAGTTACGACAGTCGGTAGTTGACCTTTCCCTGACTCTTCCACTAACTCGCAACTTCCTCGTGTTTGTGCAAAGGAAAACAAAGAAAAAGTGCTGCGGTTTGGATGGCTGAGAAACGGTTGCCACTTTTAACTCCACTTCCCGTTTGCGGTCATTTCGATCGAAGATGCTGAAATAAATAACAATAATTGGAAAAACAAAGTGGAGGCTCTTAAGGCAAAAAAGAAGGATCTCAAACTGAGGAGGGTTATACGGAAAGTCTTTTGCAAAGCAGCGATTGTCAAATCAACAGACATCTGAAGACAATGCCTGCCAATTCCAGACTCCAAAAAGCAACCTCAGCTAGACACAAGGTCGAAGTGAAGGAAAGTTGGGAGGAAAGCCTCTCCTGTTGTGAGTGTGTTGCTTTTGACAGCGTTTTCCCCATTGTTAGGAGATGGTAATACTTCGACCCCACCCCTTCTAACAGTGGCGATCTGCGATTAGATTCATGACACACAAAATGGGTAAGCATTTGGCGACTTTGCGCTCGAATGGGGAATTTTTTATGCCTGCTTTACTGGTTTTATTGATAGAGGTGTGTTTGGATCCTGATGTTTACGACTTCTTCCAATCAACCTCTTTCAACTTAAGTCTATCCAAAAATCGTCCAAAATTCCCAATTCTTCCTTCTTTCTGAACTCATCCAATTCTATTTTAACTTGCTTAAAGCCCATCCACCCAATTAAGCACCTCCGGTACACTAGGGATGCGACATCGATGTTTTATAAAAAACATCGATGTATTGGAGCCGTTGTTTTTTTAACATCGATGTTTATACTTGTCGATGTTTTTACGTTGTCGATGTTTTATTTTTAAATTTAAAAAGTACCATTATACAAATTTAAAAAAAACTCAAGTAGCATAATTTTTATAATCAGTAAATTGAACATACTTTTAGACCAAAGTGGCCTAGGGTGAACTGTCTGAAAAGTACGAGGATAAAAGGGGGAACGGTGCCTGCCCCTAGCAACGAGACAGTAAGGATGCGACATCGATGTCGATGGTTTCAAAACATCGATGTTTTATAAAAAAAAAACATCGATTTATTGGAGCCGATGTTTGTTTAACATCGATGTTTTTACGTTGTCGATATTTTTACGCTGTCGATGTTTTATTTTTGAACCAGCACTAAACCAGTTTTAAAAAATGGAGAAAAAAAGTTTAAATACATCGATGGTTTTCGGGCGATGTATTTTTCTCATCGATGTGTTAATATTGAACATCGATATTGTGTTGTCGCATCCGTATGAGTGCTGTCTCGATTCGCAGGTGCATCACAAATTTTGGCAGGATAATTAAGCTACCTAGCCCTTCCCCCCCCCCCCCCAACTATGTTTTACTTAAAAATTTTCATCGAAACACTTCATTTCCCTTTTTGTGATGATGATGATATGCCGCGAATATATACAATGCAAAATGTCGACACAAATTATTTTCGTCCTTTCGTGAAAAATAATAGTCATTTTACAGTGGGAATTCCAATTGCATAAAACTTATACAATTTATCCTCACATCTTCCAAGTGTTTCAAAGAGATATCTTGTCCAAGATGTGATTAATTTTTCTAAGGGCGAGAAATCGGTTATAAACAAAACTGCTGTATTACTTACTCCAAGGGGAATGATGGTCCGTGTTGGAACGACGGTATAGAATCCCTTAAAACGATTCTATAGCTCCTTTCCATCGAAATGAATCATCTGGAAAGATTATATTAGTCCTTTCGTTAGAATCGGATCTTTTAGTACGGAGTACTATTGTTCCTTTCCTTACAACATAATGCTTTGTAAATATTGCATTATACCTTACCATGGAATAGAATCCTTCGGAATTATTTTACTTCTTCCTTTTGAATAGATTCCTTTGAAACTATTCTACGGCTTCTTTCTTTCGAAGTGTTTTGGTTGGTTGCTTACGGGACTTAATGGATCAAGG
Source organism: Metellina segmentata (assembly GCA_947359465.1). Classification (NCBI taxonomy): domain Eukaryota; kingdom Metazoa; phylum Arthropoda; class Arachnida; order Araneae; family Tetragnathidae; genus Metellina; species Metellina segmentata. Next base: position 7,734,541 of record OX375872.1, read on the forward strand.
TCCATATTTGGCCAAGCTGTGCCAAGCACAAGACAGGACACAATCCTTGGAAGTGGATCCTATTGGAAAGATTCCGTTGGTCCTTTGCTTAGAAAAGTGAGATTTTTTTTAGTGATTTCATTATAAAAGAATCTTTCAGTAAGATTCTATTTCTCCTTTAGCTAGAATTGAATACTATAGAAAGATTCTATTGTCAAAAAGGTAAAAACTGGTTCGAAGTATGCAGGTTACAAGGTGGAATTATGCGTGTGAACACCTCAGAGGGTTAACAGAAAGTACTTTCGATACATATGATATTTCTGGAGAGGCCCATCAGCTAGCCTGATAATCTACTGTGGAGTGCAGATGTTGGGCCAACACAAGAGCTGAGTGACACATTTAAACATACCTGGGGTAACAGCTTTCCCTTATCCTTTCAACTGGTAAAAAGCCTTACGGGACAAGTGTAATATGTTTTAGAGCCGTGGTTGCCAAAGTGCTCAAAATAACATTGTTAGGGGTTGATACAAAATATGACATCATCGTATAGATAGTATCCAAAATTAGATTATATATTTCATACGTTATTTTTCCCTCCAATCACATATGCAATGTTAAGAAAGATTTAGATATCAAAACGTATCCTTTTGACGTCAAGCCATTATAATAATATATACTATATTATGATATATATTAGATATAAAATAAACAATCTAAAAACTCACTTAAGTGGGTTTTTTTTGCTTGTCCAATTATAATTACGAATAGTCAAATAGAGGGGTCGATAAAAAGTTAAAAAACTCTTGAAGTGGTCGATGGTCAAAAAAATTTGCCAACCCCTGGTTTAAAGGAACTTATTTTTTACAGATGATCTAGAAAATAATTTTGAACATTAATGCACCTCTGTGCACATCGCTGTATGAGGAATACTATATATGTGGAGGACTGTATGTAGAATAATGTATGTGGAGTACTGTATGTGGAATAGCACATGGAATATGGTTTATTAATGTACGGTATACCCGTGGTCTACCTGGTTTATTGACATTCATAACATACCTGCCTACCTTTTATGGAAGGCTAAACGTTTGAAGTTTGGTTTGCGCACGGAATACCTTTCTACCTTTTATATAAGACTAAAATTTTAAGTTACTGTACGTGGAATATCCAGTGGAAAAATGGCTTATTGGCTTATGCTCCTTGAACAATAATACACCTGCACATCGCTGTTTGTGGAATACTGTATATGTGGAGTACTATATGAGTTTATGTGTACGTTATGTGGAATATCATGCGGAATATGTTATATTACCGTACTGGGTACCCGCTTCCTTAGTTTATTGGTGTACGATATATCCTCCTACCTTTTATAAAAGACGTTAAAAATGATCTTGAACATCAATGCACCTTCTGTCGTACATATTTTGAGACACTCATTGAAATTCACTGACATCAATGTTCCGTATAGCAACCCGAATATTTTCCTTCAGTTTGTCTATTGTCTTGAGATCTTTGGCATACACTTTACTTTTTGAATTTCCTCAGAGGTAAAAATCAGGTAAAACATATTTAGAGACCATATTTTTCGTGATTCATAAAAAATCCAACAAAGTATAAAAAATAAAATACAAAAAGGATTAAAGAAAATGAGAAAATCCAAACTGTCCATTAGCCGATGGTCAAAGCAAGAAAACTGAAAGCAATCGGAGCACTTTAACTACTATCAAACTGGCCTGTAGCTTCATTTTTGATGGTTTGGCGTTCAAAAAGTTGGCGATGAGAGACTAAAAGCAAGTATTAAAAGACAACCTCGGTGCGATGGGTGTAATTAGGGACGTTCTCTAGCTGGCTGGCCTCTTTAATTTCCACTAACCTGCCAGCTACCGTTGATCCAGCTTCATTCGAGGGGGCTTTGAAGGGCGTGAGTACTATTAAATAGGCATAGACGCCTTATTAATGTCTTTAATAGTTGGCCAAACAGAAGACGCCAGATGCATCAATGGAATCTTGTTTGACGGCGCCATTTTACCCCTCAAAAAATCCACATGGTGTCAAGCAGATCATTAGTAAACATCTAATCTTTCGGTAACAATGAAAAAGCGGGATTCAGTGAATTTCTCACTATTTCCTTTTAAGTGGCTTGCTTAGATGTGTGGGAATAGAAATAGCGCTATTTCCATCCGACAATTTTGTAGAATTTCAGTAGGAAGTTAAAATTAAAAAAAGTTGCATTACGTATGTTTTTAAGCTTTTCCATGATTTTTTTAGAGATGAGCATTTAAGAATGAACGAAGCACTGTTTTGAATCGTTTATAAAATAATTTAGAATGTAACTAGTATTGCTTATAGTAGCATGGACAACAATAATGTTTTGATACCCCAGAAAATTTTGGATTTAGTTTGAGTTACAAATATATCGATATATATTCTCATGATCTGATATGGTCAACTCAAAATCGCAGAAAGCCTAGCATATTTATTAAATGCTGTTTCACAATGCCTTGGAGTATAGCCCTTTTGTATGAAATTAAAATTTCATCTAACAAAATTATGCCTATTTACGAATAAGTAAGCATGTGTCATTTATAGTAAAATTTGGTATAATCTTGATTTGTATTGTAAACTTTAAGAAATGGATTTTGTGTTTGATCAATGCATAAATTTGCATTTCTTCATAATTTTAGAAATTGGAGAGAAGAGGAATGTCAAATCTAAGTCGGGTCTAAAAAGTTTTCAATTTTAAGTCATTTCTTCTAGAATTTTCTTTTCCGCGTTAATGCATCCCCGTATCTCTTTGAAGTTTTAGCCAGTAGATGGGATGATTATTTAATCATTAAGTGTGTTACGGGATCTAGTGCATTGCTATACTACTCGGAGACCTCGTGTTGTTCAGAGACCTTGTGTTAAATCAATTAGTAAGAAAAACATATTTATAACATGATCAAAATAAAAATAAAATGATAAACCTTTATTTACCATGAAGATATTATGAATTGCAACTGTACCTTTAGGACTGACTTTAAGTACGAGCCGTGTTTCATATTATTTTTGAACACAGCTGGAATGGCAAAGCAAATCCATCAACATAGCTGATATTTTTGTTTCACTCTATAAGTGGCGCGCTTCTGTACACTTGTAGCATGCTCAGGCTCTAACTGAGGTTTCACTACTCTAATAATGAATAACTAGTTTCGGCATGAAATCACCTAAATTGTATACAATTATTCTTTGAATCGTGGCCTCTGAGAATAATAAAAGCATTTAATGTCGCTGAAAATCTCTCTAGTTACCATTACTACTCAATTTCTCTACATTACTTTCTACATTTAAAGGACTTTCGAATTGGATCGTTAAAATGTTAAAGATATTTTTTAACTGCCCATTTACACGGTACGTCATTATACGTCGAATGGTCAAAATAGGGTTGCACTATGGCTGCCAATGTATACTAACCCCAACTCTTTCTTCGATCTATACGTTAATGAACTTTTTGTTATGAATGCTTTGAATTATGTTACACCAAAACCATGGTCTACCAACTTTGGTTGTCTTACCAAAATACATTTTAAAGACTTGTTCTATTCATGCCAAAAGCACAAGTTCAAATTCGTAGCCTCAACAGCCTAAATTAATATTCTGAACTTTCACCATTATAATATTTTTCCTACAACGTCAAGAATCTTTCACTTCGGGCTTGATCCCGTGGCCAATAGCCCATTGTGTAACTCTCGTGCGACGTTAATTAAAATACCATACCTACTTAGAGCGTCGAACTTTTAAATATGTTTTCTCGAAATAACAAGCTTGTACGTAGGTGTTTTTGACTTGGTGGTGACAATATGTCTGCCGCTCAAGTCAAGAAGGCGTTCATTTGATGTTTTAAGATTAGCGGTTATTAAAATTTACTTAAGTATCTGATGCCGCATAACTAGAAATTAGACTATGCTTAATCGAAAGCTGCCTGAGTAATCATAACTGTTATCTAGTCTGTTAAGCGTCAAGTGCTTATATCTATATGCATCATATAATAATCGTCAAATTACAAAGATTAAACTTTTAGATACTGCTTTCTTGATTTTCAAGTCTTTAGGATTGATGGTTGAGACTCTGAAAGTATCTGCATCATCTGTTCTTATAAATCGAATCATACCGCTATCTAGTTAACTATTAGATATAGAGCATGTAACACACAATCGATAACCCTAAAGACCAAAGTTGCCTTCTTGAATGTCTTGATAGATTACAGAGAAATGAGTCTGGACAAAGAAATGATTGTTATTTGAATTTCAGGCCGAATGCGCTCCTATTCAAATGGAACCCGTGGACCTCTCGGTAAACAAGAAGTCCAGCAATCCTAGTTCTCCGTCCATGTCTCCAAGGTCAGTCAGCTTGCCCTTTCCTTCCCCAGCCAGTTCACCACCGTCATCCACTTGCATTGATCTGAGGCTGCACGGTTCCAGACATCTACCGTCTGGTCCTGGAGATGGTAAGTACCGCGAATCTATCTATGTCAAGACGTCTTAGCCCTTTTCTTCCCGGACTACCCGTCCTCAAAACGTTGCAACACATTCACCAATTCCTGCTGCATTCACCAATTCCTGCTGCCCTAATGAACCTTGCGTTACGATGGTACTGCTTTAACCTTCCAAGGGGTTTCGACGAGATATCTAGTCCCTCAATATCTGACCAATTTTGTTAATAACGAGATATCTCGTTCATCAAAACCTGATTCCTTTTTTTTCTGGTGACAAGATCTCATCCATCAAAACCTGGCCATGACGAGATATGTAGTCTAGACAACCACACAAGTATATATTCAAAATCAGACCTCTTCAATTTGGAAGACTCCATTGCATCAAAATCTGGCCTTTATTTATACTTAATTTCAATAGGAGTCGTTCCAAAGATAAATAAAAACGTGATAATCTAATGAAATCTTTTTTTATGAGGAATGCCTTAAAGGTCCGAGACCATAATACCTCTACTGAATAGCGAAACTAATAGAGGGGCATTTAAATCTATTTGTTGTTTTTTAATCTCGGATAATGCCTAATTGCGCTTCTTAGGTGTTACACGCCACTTTCATTCTGAAAATGAAATACGAAATTAGGCTTATATATAGCACAAGTTCCCAATCTCTCTTTCAGGAATAAAAAATAGACTTAATATCATATACGGATTCTAATATTTCAACTAGCCGCCTTCGTTTTAAATTACCCGTTTCAATTATTTTAATGATGAGCTTCCCTGTATTATTTATTTCATGGTATTCCTTTCCAATTTTGAAACCACTATTTTCAGTAGCATAAAGAAAAGGAGTAGCGTGAGTAAGATTACATGTATAAAATTTAACGATTTCTTCGGAAAACTAAAATAGTTGATGAAGCAAGCTCTTCTGAGAACCCCAAAGTTGGCAGTACTTAGCGTTCAAACGAATATAAAAAGTAGGAGATAGTTTACAAACTATTTCTGCAACAAAGCTAATTTTGTGAATAATTCTACGCACAAATCCAGTCACTCCGATTGAGGCTTCGAATTAACTTTCTGGAACAATCGAAATTTCTGTCACATAGAAACCCGTTTTCAAACAGTAATTCCGTAACATTTATCACTCTCTTTATTAAGCAAACTCTTATCGGCAAATTTTCGTCAGCCTTGTCGAAGCGTTTAAGAAAGCCACGGCAGCGTGTTTCTACTAGCAGCAATCAATTTCACACCTCAGAGAGATGAAAGACGGGGAAGAGAAAAAAAGGAATCACTAGGTAACATCATAATCTCAACAATCCTTTTAGTGTAAAGCATAAAAAATAATCACAAGGGAAAGTTGAAGTTTAGAAAAGTCATCCTTTCAGAGATTATTTTGCTATTTTATTTGGAAGAGGAATTAGTTCGTTGGAGTTAATGTGTTCCAGTTGCAATGATTAGCACCGTAGGGCATTGCAACTTCTTATGCGAGTCCTTTGTTGGACCATTTGTAATGGTTGTTGGAATGAGCAGCAGTTCGATCTTAGTTTTCCTTTTTGATTGGGTTGTTTTCCTGTTTTACAAGATCGTTTCTTTTGTGGTTTATTTAGTAAGGATTTTCAGCAGCTACTTTGAATGCTGCTGAAAGTGACAAATAGTCGCTTCGTAAAGGCGGGATTTTTACTCGTGTTTTGTGGATTGTTTCTTGTCATGAAGGGAAAAGGAATTGAGATTATTTCACTAGTTTAATCAGCGATTTACCTTTTCTATTACTACCTAGCTTTTAACCTCACGCATGAAAGTCAGCTTTTAAATTGAAAAAAAGACAGTTGATTCATTTTCATTTAAATTATGGTTAGAAAATAGGCCCAGTTGGAAGAGCATCGGATAACAAACCAAAGGGTTGCGAGTTAAACTCGGTCCAGACAAAGACTGTTGGGCACGTTAAATCTGTCGTAGCCTTAACATCCTCACGTTGGCGGGGTGTAGAAATTTGGAGAATGGAGTGCCAGCGCAAGTGTTGTTCACGTCATCCGACCGTAGTACAAAATAAAGAGACTTCGAACTGATATCGGGCCTATAGCCCGTTGTGTTACCGCAGTGCGACGTTAATTAAACTACTTACCTAATGACCTCAAATTATAAACATCCTAATAGTTGTCAACAATCGAAGTAACAGAACCGCATCTATACTGTTTAAAATTCAATATCTGGTTCCTCATGATAATGCACGAAAAGAAAAACTATGCTTCACGTAATAATTTGAATTATTTGAAACTTAAAACATAGGTAGAGTTTTCCCACCACGTTTTCGATTCATTCTCTCAAAAGTAATAAAGTTTGTTGCGATTCCTTTGAACCTTCTAGTGGCTGTCTCTCAGATCAGCAGATCTGGATGGACGAGATAATTTGTCATCAGAAAATGAAACGATCACGTCGTCATATCAAAAAACCGTTTTGAGGACGAATTTTCTCGTTATAAGTCAATTGAATCGTATTTTGATAAAGCTCTTGGAGGGTAAAACATTTGCTATGTAAATACCGAAGTAAGAGTGTGGAGGTTAATTAGCACCTATCTGTCGCTTTGATAAATGTTTTATACAAATTCTACCCTGCGTTCAATTCTTATGATTATTCCTATTTCATATCTATAAATTGCATGTTTGCTTTCGACGCAAGAATTGTCTTTATCTGTGTTTCTTTACATGAAGTACTTGTACACACCAAATCTCTTTCCTTTTGTAAAATAGAATAGAAAAAGCTTTGTCTGACCTAAAAAAGAATACTGTTGCAGAGTCTAAAAATGCATTCTTGAAATTGGTTCATTCGAGATGAAAAAAGTTTTCTTTCTCACTCGATAACGTCTTCTATCAATTCATATGCCTAATTCTTCGTATTAAATGGAGCGAAAACTTCATCCAATACCAACCCCTTCTTTTGACTCTAAATTTAAGCAAGTTTCATGTCATTCGGTAATTCGGAATTATGGGTAGAGAAAATATAATGTTAAATCAGTTTCATATACTTTTATGTCCTACAGCGCTGATATTTGGTTATTGTTAAGTGACCCAAACAAAGAATACGCGATATTTTATCTCACATTTCTTTCTGCAAAGTTGACAGTATTTAATGTTGCAGTCTTAAAGTTTTAATTTGTTCATTCTTGCGAAGCTTTCTATCTGACAATTGTTTCAATCATTCTAAACACGGGTGTCTCTCGTATTCATTTTCCTTACATAAAACGAAAGTAGGAAATTAACGTACTTCGTGGCCAGCACGACGATGCCCGTGACAATTCCAAAACGGTCGGTCAAAGGGGGTCTCGCTCCATTCAAAACGAATTCCCATTTGGTTTGCGAGGAATTCGTAGCCTATTGGATAACAGCCATCACAGCGTGGCTCGTGGTGTTGGTTTGCTTCGCAACGCCGTCATGGCCTCGTCATTGCCAAATGCGGCCAAATTCGAATTGCGAATTGACGTCACAATCTCTTGCGATTATATAAATATTTAATTGAAAAATTAATTATTAAAAGAAAATCAAATATCTAAGGTATCTATCTGGTGTAAAATTTTCCGCAGATTTCAAATCCGTTGAAATTTTCACTCTCTTTGACGGTCTAGGAGATAGAGAAAAGAACCACATAACTACTGTTAAAACTTTATTTGTTTTTTATCATCCACTGAAATCGTTCCTCCGCAAAATGAAACTGAAAAAATAAATTTAGAATCTGTCATCTCTTTATAGTGTTGCCATTCTAAAAAAAACCAATAATAATTACATTTCCTTAAAATTCATTTTAAAATGTTTTAGATTGAATTTTAAAATTCGGGCGCGATAGAAAAATCTCAAAAAATTCGGACTACCGGTGGGAAAAATCCCACTATTGTAAGTGCCATAGATTCGTCAGGACAGTACATAGAGACATGCAGACATAGGAACAAACATTTCCTTTTATAATAGCAGAGATTCATTATTCAGTCTTCAGACTTATCTCCAATTCCTGCTCTTTTGATATGTGTCTACCCAAATATTACACTTTTTATGGAACACCATATATGCACATTTGAGGTCTGGTAGATTGTTGTAGGTATAAAACACAATGATGAAAAAGTTTCAAAATTTGAATGGTCCCATTTCAAAGTTCGGCACCGTGTATACATTTGAATGCCATCCGAGATCTCTCGGCACGAACCTAAACAGTGTTTGACGAGAAAGGAGGAATAGCGCACATAAACCCAGGCATGGATTAAAAGATGGGAAATGATCCTTGAGTGATAAGACAGACCGCTTCAGGGGTGAAAGAAAAAGTGTTTAGGTTTTTGATCACGCACTCCGATGAGGCATACGCTCGTCCAGCCGTAGAGACAAGAAGTAAAGAAAGAAGAATCGAATTAAGGATGTAAAAAACAAAACTTTTTCTTCCCTGTTCGGGTGTCCCAAGGTCGCGTCGGGGCGTATCCGGGTTCTGTCGTCTCATTTGTCACCAGCGCGTCTCATCCCGGAACTAAAGGGATCCCAAATGTAATGGACAACACTTTCCCCGCATTCATACATTCCGGTGCTCATTGGGGTTTGATCATCTGTTTAGGTTTGTACGATGGCACCGTTTCAGTAAGTGCCCGAAGAACCTTTTTAGATCTTTTTAGCGAACAATGAAATGTTTCTCAACTGGTGTGTCTCAAGAATCACACTCGTGTGCTCCAAGAATTAACACGGTCCGTAACCCTCACTGGGGTACATTTTCTCTGTTTACGTTTATGCGATGGCACCGTTTCATTTCAAAGGGAATGGGTTGAAAATAAATTGCTTTCCGATTGGGATCCAATTAGAATTTCCAAGTTTTTTTAAAGTGTTTAATTTTTTAGTTTAAAGCTTTTTTTAACTGGTGTGCCCTAAGAATGGTTCTAGTTTGCATCGCATTTATAAATTGCATTGCTTATTGGGGAACACTGTCTCTGCTTAAGTTTATGCAATGACACCGTTTGATTTCGGTGGGAGCCCAAAGATGGAAATAATTTTTTCCGATATGGATCTCATTTGAATTTTGAAGTTTTATTAAAATACTAGATACTGTATAAAAGCGTTCTTCAACCAGTGTGCCCCCAATATTGACACTAGTGTACCCGAAGTATGGTACTGGTGTGCCTTACGGTGCAATGCGTAGTGGGCCTAGAGCTGTTCCAAAACCCACGACAGTCAAAGTCCGATTCAAATATTTGTTTGTTTTGACGCAAGAATTGACATAATTTACACAATTAGTCTTGGATTTTTGTATGTCCCTAGGTTGGGGCTCTGTAAAAAGGGAATCGAGTCAAAAGGGCCAAAAGAGTCCGAAGCGCTTGAAATCTCTTTTCTTTCGTACCTTCAGTAAACAGTATATTAAATGAATTAAGAATTAATTAACCATCTGGATGGGAATGAGATTTCGATAGATGCGCCGATATTTACGACCGGTGGTCAGTGGAAAACCTACAGGTGTTGGCTCCTGACCACGAGCCGTTACTATGGATGTCACAGTAGATGGTGAAGATATTTAAATTGTTTTATTTCAGCGGTTTAGTTTCGAACTTTTGACAACTGGGTTAACAAATAACTTTCAATAATATCCGCATAAATAACACCCGCGTGCGCGTATAGTTCATTTGGAGAAGTATTGTTGTTTTTGAAAAGTACCATAGATAAATTGTTCCAATTTCTCTAAGTCACTATAAATGAAAGGGGTAGATAGTTACTATAATTATAATTTTGTAAATAAATCCCAATTAAACCTATTTTTTTGTCAGATCGGGAACACGTAAATTAAATTGTTTTGGGTGTCCAATAATTTTAGTAATTAACTTATGTGATCCTGTATGGTTTAATAAGGTGTAAAAGGTTGAAAATCACCACCCCAAAATGTTCGTAGATTTATTTACTAGCCACTGCACGACATTGCCCGTGACAGTTCTTTTCATGAGCTCAGGTGTGACCACTCCTCGCTAACCCCCGTTGATTACTACCAATTCCCATTTGGTTTGCTGGGAATTTGTAGCCTATTGGATAACAGCCATCACGACGTTGGCTTCGCAAACGAACACCACGGTGATGGCTTCGCCATTGGCAAATGCGGTCAAATTAGAATTGCGAAGAGATCCCATGGGCGTGACGTCACAATCTTTTGCGAAAATATAAATATTTATTTGAAAAATTATTTTATAAAAGAAAATGAAACGTATATGGTATCTATCTGGTTCCGCAGATTTCAAATCTGTTTAAATTTTCAATGTATCTTTAACGATCCCGATTTTACAAAAAAAAACTAAACAATGCCAGCTCAAATTTTTTTTATTTGTTGTCCTTTCCTTCGCTGGAAGCGTTTGAGCGCAGGAAATTCAATCTGATTTCTCGATCGCGAAGGTCATAGGGGACAAAAATATAAAAGTTACAATTTAAAAATTATTTATTTAAAGCAAATCCTATTTTTCGGTATGGATCAAATGTGAAATTTTACGCAGATTTCAAATCCGTTGACATTTTTACTTTATCATTGACGATCTAGAAGATAGAAAAAAGAACTACATAGCTCCAGTTAAAACTTTATTTGGTTTTTTTGGTCTGCTGAAAAACTGTTCCTCCGCAAAATGAAACGGAAAAAATAAATTTAGAATCTGACATCTCTTTATAGTGTTGCCATTCTAAAGAAAATAATAATAATTATATTCCTTTAAATTCATTTTAAAATGTTGTAGATTGTATTTTAAAATTCGCAAAAAATTCGAACTACCTGAGTGCTAAATCCCATTATTGTAAGTGCCATAGACAAATCCCATAGGTAAGTGCACTGGATAGAGACAGACAGACACACTAATACTTCCTTTTATAATAGTAGAGATAAAGAGCAACGAAAATCTCACTTGATCCAACTGCAGAAATCGTTTAGGAATGAATTTGAATTAAATAACATTAAATAGAAATGAAAGAATCCAATAGTATCTGCGTCCAATCTTTCCTAACTAAAGGACCAATAGAACCTTTTCAACGGATTATGTGTTCTTAAGATATTCTATTTTTAAATAATAAAAACATTCGACTAGGTTTTTTTTGTTTTCATATTTATGTTAATCTTAAAGACCTAATTACTATTTTAATTAAATTTTGAAAGCACGACATCTGTGTTCTTTGTTGATTATTGAACATTTTGCTTTACCTATGTATAATGGTAATGTTTAAACTTAGAGATATGAATTTTTTATTTAATTTCGATTTAAAAGGAGAAACAGTATACTTATAGAAATTTCCACACAAAACTTGAGTGCGCATTTCTTTAAGAAAAAAGAGCAAAAAACGACATTTTATGGAAGCACATTTGATGAGAAGTTGATCTAAGTAAAACGTTTTCTTACGAATTGTTTGATTTAAATCGCAAAACTCATTTCCAAACACACTTGCATATTCTAAGCTTTATAGTGGTCTGTTTGCAATCGATTTTTACATTTAACATTCATTAAACCTTCATCCTTTAAAGAGGAAATTAAATTAATTAAATGGATTCTTGCAAAAATGTAATGGTATTTAGTATTTAGTAGAAGCAATACTACGGGCTATTGTCAAAAAAATTAAAAAACAACCTTTTTTATTCAAAACTCTTGAATTCCTCAAAAAATTACGAATTTCAATTCATATTTTTACTTATTAATATTCTATTAATATTTTTACCTATTAATATTCTATTAATATTTTTACCTATTAATATTCTATTAATAATTTTACCTATTACTATTCTATTAATATTTTTACCTTTTAATATTCTATTAATATTTTTACCTATTAACATTCTATTACTATTTTTACCTATAACTTATTATTTTTGATTCTTATTTCAAACACTCCCTTAGTTATATCAACGAAACATTGTACGTTTCGAGGTTCATTCTGTGTGTTCCGAAGTTTGATAGATTTAAAAATGCGTTCCAAACTATCTACCTCGTACTTAAAGGAAAAATTACATTGATGACTTCTCCATCCAAAAATTACATTCATTGATGAAATATATATTATGCTGATGATGAAACTGCACGTTCATTCTTTGTGCTTTAAAGTTTGATCTATTTAAAAATGCGTACTCATGTTACGGGGGAAAAAATGCATTGAATTTTTGACTTCATCCCATCAAAAAAATTCTATTGATTGATGAAGTATACAGGGTGTCCATGAAGTCTCTTCACAATTTCAAAACTTTATCACAAAAGATGAATAAGTGGAAATTATTACAAAATGAGACGTGTATAGTTAAGTTTGCCTCATTTAATGCACCTCTATATGGGCACCATTGGTTGCACATCTGTACGGTATTCGATTTCTTCCCATATTCGCTGTAGCATACCCTCATCAATGGCGGTAATGGCGTCCTCTGCTTTAGAATACACCGCCACATTGGGGACTGCATGTTCCGAAATGAAACATTTCCAGACAGGTGGATTGGAAATTCCCATGGTTCACCAGATATCACTCCCCTCGATTTCTTTCTATGGGGTTAAGTATGCTACAACGAACTTGGCGAGAAATCAAGTACCTTCAGAATGTGCAACTAATGGTCCCATATAGTTCCACTTATCTGTCTTTGGTAATAAATTTTTGAAATTGTAAGAACCTGTTTATAAGGCTGACGATGAAACAACGTATTCATTTCGTATGTTCCGTTCGATTTAAAAATGCGTTTACTCGTGTTAACAGAAAATTTTCAACATTGATTTCTCGACTTCCATCAAAAACTGTATTCATCTATGAAAAGTATTTATTTGTAAATAGGTTTTGGGTCCCGTTGAAGAAAAACTAGTATAAATGACCAAGGTTAACTTTTGTAATATTATCAATGCACCCGTTTTGCCTGATCAACTCAGGTTAAAAGATAGTTGTAATTTCAGGTAGGTGATGCGTAATCTGAGTCAGAAAAAGTAAATTTGTAAAACTTGTTTGTTATGCGTGGCCTGAATTGGTTCTTTTTATTTGGTAGTGTATACTCACATTTTAAACTTGAAAGTGATATTGCTTCCGTGATGTTTGTCTCTCGCGATCGGAAAGACTACTTCCAGGAATGAAAGCTTTTGAACGGAATCAACAACGCCCAAAGATATTATATCAGAAGCATCAATAAAGAAAGCCGATCGACTCTAGAATTGGAGCCGAAGCTTTCCTTGAAAATCAAGTTGGACAGAAATTATCGGTTGAAAAGGCGAGAATAAACTCGTGTTTCTACTGGAGTGAGTGATGTAGTAATAAGCCTTCCACAACCCAAGTAATTTGTACAAAATTCAGCCATCATGCAATGTTTGTGAGAGCAAAGACCGTAATCAAATCCAGTTCACACACTTTTTCATCGTTGTGACGTGATAATTATAGAACAGCATTCAATTATCAAAGGATATGTCCGTTAACGAGAAATGGCTCCTCATTAAATGGGCTGAAGACGAGAAAATTTGTTTGTGCTTTTAATAAGGAGCTTGAAATGGAATGACATATTTGATCCCAGATCTGTCAAACACTGATGATTGTTACCTCGCGTGATCTCTCGAGGAATTCATTCCGACACTTTTCATAAAAACAAGAAAATTTTTCTTGTTTCTTTTTACCACGCATCCGCGACAGGGGTTTTCCTCATGCAGAACGTCACAGAGATTTGGCAATAACATCGGAGTTGTAAGGAACCAAAGTATCCAGCTTTTACGCTGAGCATGCTTTCTCCATTTGAAGTACTACTCTAAACACTTCTCTTAAGGGAATAGTATGTTGAATTGGATGAAGCTAAAGCTCGTCTTAATCTCCAGTAGGATTGATGAGTGACTTGAAAGGGTGCTGTCCTGTTAGATTGCAATCGAGTTGGATTCATTTGGGATCAGGTTATTGAAATTTTAAAACAAATAGAAAAGTTTCTCTCAGAAAGTTGGCCACACCAAAAACATTATCCTACTATTCAACAAGATTGAATTCAGAATTACTTTCCTTCGAAAACTTCAGAGTTGCAATTTTTATCTGGCCACGGAAACTTTGCTAAATATAGGTTTAATTTTCGAACTAATGATATGTGCTAGTGTTCAAAAGAGACACATCGATCATATGCTTCCAGTTGTCCTGCATTTGATAATTCAAAATTGGCCTCACGAGTACCACCCATGTTCAAATGCATTTTTAAGCGAATAGTGAAAATATCTTTCTTATATCAAACCACCATCTTAGCAAGAACAGCTTCCTTCCTGCATTTCTATGGCTCAGCTTGTCCACGTTTTGATCTTGCGCCATACAGCCCAAACATCCAATCCAATCCAAACCGCATTTCTAAGTAAGCTATACTCCTCACCGTGTATCCCTTATTTATTTCTGCCACAGAATCCAACTTTAGCTCTGGCATATTCTAGGGAACGAGCAATTACGGAATTAAAGTTAAATCTATAGCTTGTGTAGAAAAGCTACGATCTGAGAAACGAGTTGTAAAACAAACCGAGATTACTTTCTGGGTACTTTATTATAAAATCCTAATGATTTAACTTTGAATAAATTGCTGGCATTTATGGAATTTTATTTTCTGACAACAAGCGCATAAACGTTTGCACGAATGTATTGTTTACTAATTTATAAGCGAAAGTCGAAAAACACTCGTTTCGTAACTGTTGTTCTGCAACTGCTTCCCCTTAAACAAAACAAAGTTAAACTTATTGAATGAATTAACTGCAGAAACCATATTTTTATTCGACGACTCTGTAAGTACCCTTTAATGGTAGTTTATGTGTGCAAATTCCTCCTTTATATTTTCCAGCGATGAAATGAGTGAAAATTATTCGCGATGCGGGTAAGGGTTGCACATCCGAACTTGTTAAAGAAAGGTCAACTCGCTTTGACCATGCTTACTCAACATTTTGACCCATATAAAATCGAGATCACTATCCGAGTCGTGCAGAGTAGAAATTACGCATCTTTTTTCTTTGCTTTCTCTTGGACATTTCTCCTGACTAAGGAAATTTGAACTCTGTTCCATCAATGCTTTTGAATTCTCGATCATTTGTCGTGTGCTCTCGTAAATCTGCTCATTTGAATTGGCAGGCTCGTTTGAATTTGATTTATTCTATTGCTGTTGAAGTTTGTCCATTTAGATCGTGACTTCATTTCCAGCGTTTACATCGCGTTGTTGACCAGTCAACTACCCATCAACTATTAAATCTGTTTTTTAATTCAGGCTCTTTTAATGGGATTATTCTTCATCTTTAATGGTCTCATGGCGTTAAAGTCATCGACGGAGCAGGTTTGATGTTAGTTTTTCCCTCTGACACTCTGGAGCAGATGAAAGTTAATAACTCAAGTTACAGCGTTACACAACGGGGCAATCTGACAGGAACAGGCAAACAAGCTCTAGAAAAGGGTGTAATTGATTATATTATGTTCAAGTTTTGTTCATTCTATTAGCAATTGTATTAGCAACCACTATCACTCTTATACTACGGCAGTGATCAATCAAATGGAATAGTAGAAATCGATAGCATTTCTCGTGTAGGATTTTAAATAGCTATTTATTAGTAGTTATAGGTTGAATCATGTACTTTTGATCCTTGTTCTTAAGCTCTTTTGCAGAATATTAAATCTTTCATCATTAAAACGTCAAGTTAAAAAATGAAGGCAAAAACGGATTTAAAATTCAACCTGTTGAAATGTTTGGAATATTTTCCGTAAGTTTTTCACCCATGGGAACGAAATTGAGCTGTAGCTGCTGCCCTTTTATTGTAATCGCTTACTAGGTGTTTTTAAGGTGGGGTTTTCCTTAATATTATATGTTTAATTTCCGAAAATATATCTAGCGGATGTAATTGTTGACAGAGAAAATGACAACAAATGTAGGGAAGTGTAGTTGAGTATTAATGAACTTTTTCAAATATTATTCGTGTAATATTGCTATCATAAGACTTTTCCCACAAACTATAGGAATTCTACATGGCTGATTCCTGAACATACAATCTCAACGCAAGATTGATACGAAATCAAAACGGAAACTGTTCTGCAGTTTGAATACAAATTAACGAAATGCTATGAAGGACACAAAGGTGAAAGAGTTTTCTTTAACAATGAAAAAATTTATCGGTTAGAACCTTACATAAATGTAATTGGCATTTAAAAACCCCTTCTGTTTTTAAGGGTTGAAGAACCCACTGATATCCACCACCCATAAAATATCAAATGAGATAATATTTATTAATATGCATTAGGAAACTCTCCACCCAAATGAGTCCAATTTCAAATTGGTCTTGATCTGACTTTTCGGACTGTCCTGATGTCAATGCTGCTGGTGAGCTTTTCTTACCTCGCAACGATTGCTGAACCCTAAAAGAATTGCTCCAGCTTCTGTACAAGTACGCTGCCTGAATTTCCGTTCTTGCGACTGAAATATTTACATGGTGTCGATCCTGCTGGTAAGCTCACAACGGTTAGTTTACAGGGCTCGTAAGAGAAAGTCATCCTCACCCCCAAAATAATTGGTCCAGTTTCTATCGAAATGGTAGGCTATTACACCGCCTGAATTTCCGTTCTTGTGATCTGGCTCACTGGAAACCATGGTGTCAATGCTGCTGTTAAAAGTTTTTCTTTCCCTGTTGATTTATTGGACTGGTAAGGGAGGGTCAAGTTGAACGGGAAGATCGGTCCTCGTAAAGAATCTGTCCTCTAAGTAGCAAATCACCGCAATGAAGCAATAAGAAACGGCAATCATGTCTGCCAGTTTTCAAACATCGCTTAGTTGAATTTGCATGAAGAACCGATCTCCACATAATATCCTCCTCTTTGACACCCACGTCTTCCGAAGTCCTTTGACCGAGTTGCGCAAGAGCGCACGCGAACTCTACCAACAACTACCACATCAACGGATCCTTTGTCTAACAATGGCTTTTGTGGAACATAAATTAGAGGAGCAGCCACTGATAACCGAGAGTGTTCAGCTGGGTGCGACTTTTTACTGCTTAGCAACTGACAAGTGATTGTTATTAAGATTCCCAGAGAGTTTTCTGGGAGAGTCTGGCTTCGTTTGCAGCTAATTGTAATTGTACTCAACCCAGCCTGTGCTCTAATTTTTAGAAGGGTAAAAATAAAAATACAATTTCCCGTCTTGGAAATAAGTCTGAAACGGTGAGATGAAAATAATTCCGCTCTTGTTTTGTTATTTGATGCGCTGGGATGGTTTAAATCATTTCAGAGGCGATTTCAATTGCTTGCATAAATATTCCAAGTATATTACGGCAACTAAGGTATGATATAAGGTCATTTGATATTCGTATGTCTTGGGGTGCACCAGCTGGGTGGTGATATGCACCTATTAAGAAACTAAATTGTTTGGTATTCGGATGTTTAAGGTATTTGGATGTTAAATGGTCAGTGAGACTTTTAAAACGTTATCTTTTCGATATTAAGATGTCTTCGGGTGTTCTTTCTGTGCGGTGAGACATTAGAGATACAAGTGAGATCCCACAGATATACATATCAGTAAGGAAACATTTGGAAACTCCAAACTACACTTTTGGCTTGCAAATCTCATTTTCTTCGATTCAATATCTCACTGAGATCCACCCACAGGGGCACATCTTGAGGTGGGTACGGGCTTGATGGGTGGCTTATTGTCTTTAGTAAACACGGTGACGGTAAACCACTATTCTATCCCTCTCTCTCGAAAGCCCAGTTGGAAGAGCATAATTGGAGTTGGAAGAGTTCGTAACTTCGTCTAGCCAAACACCGTCGTGTACACTCGTTAAATCTTACGTTGGTGTGGTGTGGAAGTTTGGAGACGACAGCACAAGTCTTGTTCTCATCAGTCGACCGTGGTTCAAAATGACGTGGTGTTGTCCTCGGAAGATTTCCCTTCTGGATTGATCCCGGACCGTCACCAATTGCCCGTCGTATTGAGAAGTTAATTAATTACCTACCTACCCTTTCACAACATGTTTTGCTTGAATCTGTCTTCGGCCGAGTATGTTTCCATCCAACCCCAAATCATCAAAATCCAAATAATCTGCAAGTGATTGAATCGTATTGAATTTTAAGCCTCAGCAATGAGGGTTTATTTTGCGCCAATCGATAAGACAAGTATGCGACTTTTGCGCCAACCGCAAGAGAAAGCGATTCTTACCTTCCTGGGGACCCCTTCGTAAATCTCGGGACCTTCAAAGAGCTGCTGATAACGATACTCTACGAAAGGTGAGGTACGAGAGCACTGTTATCTATGAAAGGTGCCTTTTGACTTTGAAAATGGATTTCGCGTTGTAGCACTTGTTGCCCTTCTCGGTTGCCCCTCGGCTTCTTTGGTGGTCGCGGAAGACAAGTTGAAGCGTGCACTCATCAATGAATCCGTCCAAGAATTTGAGCTCTCGATGTTTTGCAACTGGAAAAAAGTTGTTTTCCGTCTTTAAAATCGGAACATTACTGGGGCAGGCATGAAAACTCGAGCGTTTGATCTTCGGAAGTAGGAGTGGGGTGACAACTCGGGTACGAACTCGTCATCTGATCATGCTTTAAAATTACGTGGGGTTATCCTCCAATCTACCCGTTGTGTTGTTCCAGTGCGACGTTAATTTAAAATATATATATAATTATAAAAAAACACGCAAAATTTTAAAAAGTAAAGAACTAAACAGCCGGGGTGTATTCAATCAGAAAACGAAAGTCACATCAAAAGTCAAAACTAACGATGCAAGCGCGCTGAAGCTGTAAACATAAAACAATAAGCATTATAATTTCAAGAAAATGTGGAAATTTAAATTAAGTATAAGAAACCAAAAAAATATTTAAGATATTTCAAAAATGAAGGTGTTGGTCGATTGTCATCAGAGAGAAGCCTGGCCCAGACAACACAAAATGATGTTTTCTACGTATGAAGAACGGTACGCTAAAAATTGCTCATACATTCCCCAAACACCGTAGAGAACAAAATAGAAAGACAAATTAGGTATAAGGTCATAGAGGACACACAAGCTTTAGAGGCAATACAATACATAAAATTAAGAAATAAAAATGTTACTGTTATTATTATTTCTTAATTTTATGAAGTGCCTCTTTCGAACCGAGTGCGCACTCAACGCGGGGATGAGGGTCCGCACTCTGTCGAAATTGTACTGTGTGGGGCGAGCTTTGGGCCATTGTCACTTTGGATTACGAAAGCTACCGAACTACGCACAGGCCTTTAATCAATAAAATTATCTTTCAATATTAATATCACACTGCACTGGAATCAATTAATTGCTGAACATTCATACAATAAACAATCTTTCAAATTACCTGTGTCTGATTCATTCATTCCAACATCGAGCCTCGAGCCAAAACTACGGATTGAGTCCCCGACACAAATTATAATTGACTTTTCATTCTTTTAAGGCTACATTTTGAATAGATTGCAAGAACATTCAATTAGCATACTGTTTGAAAGTGTGAGGAAAAGCATCTCAAGAAATATTTACATTTAAAATAACTTTCCTTAATGATTTTAAATAGAAATCTACTACCAAGAATTTCAGAAGAAAAAAAAATCTCTCCTACGTCAGTAAGGGCAGAGAATCATCTAGCTTTACGGAATCAACTAACCTCTCGGCAGTCAAAGTGAATCTATATGAAAGTCTACCATAGGAATACGTCATGAATCCCAATATCCCATAGCAATAGCGCATCTGCAAGATCCCCGAGTGAAGTGACGTCAAGGTGAAAGAGTGAAACAGACGGAGTATGTGCTGTTTCTCCCGCTCATTCGGTTTGTAAATATATATGTATGAAGATTCTATGATTTTTTTTAATGGAGGGCAAATTATTGATCAGTTTACTGAACACTAGTTTGCGCTTCGATAGCCCATCGGACCGAAGTCGATTCGTAAGCCCTTTGATATCTTACGCCAGCGACTCTATCCCCATGCCCTGTCTTACTCATTCGAAGGGAAGTAGAGGTAGATAGTTAATTAATGGAACAACACAAAAGGCTGTTGTCGACGGATCAATCCCGAAAGGAAAGATTCAAGGACCACGTAATTTTTAATCACGGTCAGATGATGAGGTTAATACCTGAGCTCTCACCCCACTCTCCAAACTTTCACACCACGCCGACGTGATAACATTTGATGCCACGAGAGATTTAACGTGCACCGCAGCCACCGTGTACACGACGGTCTTTGGTGGACCGAACTCTGAACCCTCCGGTTGCTAATTCATTGCTCTTCCAACCAAACTATGGAATTAAAAACGAAAGAAATCGGCTCACGTGCGCGGCTCAAAACACATGTACTTGTAAAAAATTCTTCAACAAATTATTATTTCATCACTTTATATTTATTACGTAATAGAATAGTTTCATCACTTTATATTTGTTTTACGCAAAATAAGTACTTTATATTCGTTACAGAATAGAATAATTTGATGAGTTCGGACTCAATACGAAAACACTGATAAAGAACAGCGTTTTACTTTCCTCAATATATTCACGTATCTACGAATTGCATCGATTCCTCCAACCGTGACACAGCGATTCCCATAAACAAATTTTTTAATACCATTTCATGTAATTATTTGCTAGGATTTGTGGAACAACCATTGGAGTCATTTGTGTGATCGATCAGCTGAGATACGTCACTTTGAGATATGTCGCTGGCGGTAATCCTTTTCAACTTGAGTCTGGGGTAGCGAAAAACATTTCACAAATGTGTGGTAAAGATTTTAAATTTACATATCGAAACATTATTCGTCCCTTTGAGCAAAAATCGAATCCAGTCGACGTTACAGCGAATAATGTAATAAGTAATAATGTATAACCTTTAAAATAAGTAATGTGAAACACATTTTGTTTTGCCAGTTGACCAAAGCAGTCTGGTAAAATCTACACAATGCGGAATGAAAACCAACAGAAACCTGTTGAAAAGAAATCAAAATGCTCCCCTGGGCAAATTTCAATTTAAGAGTGTGAGAGATCTCGAGTAGCTTGACCAAACATATCACTAGTACCATAAAACCCCAACTAATTTTTCTTTCTATTTAGACTTTTAGGTAATAATTATTTTTTTAAAGTAATTTAAGTATTATTAATATAAGAATTATGAAATTAACATACTCGAAAGAAAATGAAACCTAATCTTGATGTATTTTACTAGACTTAACATGGTCCTATCTAACTTAAATTTAATCTCCCTCAAATGTAACAGGAATGAGATAGATTAGTTATCTATTAAATACCCAGTAATTATTAACTATTCCGAGGACTCTGCACGTAACTGTTTGGAGTGTCTCGCACCATCAATCCCAATTGTGTTTCGAATACAAAACGCTCTCTTGCGGATGCAGTTTCCTTTTCAGCCTGAAATTCCAGAAGGTTGAATTAGATTGATTCGATTAGAATTGATAGAATTCTTTACGCTGTTTAGCTCACATTTTCTAACAATATATTTATAAGAACAGTGCTTCTTATGCTGATCCATTGGGTAGGAAGGTATTTGAATGAACGTCGTACTGGAACAATACAACAAACTATTGACGACGGTCCGGTACCAATCCCTTAAGGGAAAGATATCAGATTCATTAATAAGGACACTGCTTCTTACGCTACTTAGCTCAGGTTCATTAGTTATTTAAAATAATGTATTTAATTTATGTAGCAAAATCTTAAGGAGACATTACCAGTCCGAGCATAGGTTACATTAAAATCGAGATGAATCCTGTCTCAACGAGGTATATCGGCATTTAGAAAACTGACCAGATGCTGATGAACGAAATGTCTTTCGAAACCAACTGACCTTGATCCTAAAACATATGCAATATCTCATGACGAGATATTTCTTGTCACTAACCAATTGGTTTTATCTTGATGGTCACATGGAGGGTTAATAATATATTCATCATAGCACATTCACTGTATTAGTTCCGAAACAAAATCTGCACCTCGAAAAAATATTTTTTAGAGCCCATTTAATATACAATACTCCAGAAAGAAGATTTTTGGAAGAAGTTAGTTAAATCATTTTCCTGACTACATTACCCCTGTGCGCACTAATATGTAGTTTTAATTTTAAGGAACTATTAAATATAGTTGTATAATAGTTTAAGGGTACATTACAATCAAGCCTCATTAAGACGAACTCGAATGACTGATAATACGAATTAATTCCCCGTCAAAATGTATATTCAAAAACGTAATGTCAACTTTCGTTTAGGAATTCCGATTACACTAATCATAGGTTAAGACGAACAAATTTTCGAAACTTAAGAGCAAACGGATTCATTTCAGTCCTACTATCAGAAACATTAAATCACTCCGAAATGATAGATTTATTTGTGGGAGAGAGTGAAGAAGAAAGAATATAAATAAAGAATACGATGAAGACGTAAGAATAACCGTGCTTTCTTTGAGAGAAGTTACTGCTAGATCAGAATTTGTTCACCGCGTTTTGTTAGGCAGTGAAAATTCATCTACTCAATTAAACAGCGTTGACCATATCAAAGACTTTCTTAAAGAATGTCACAAAAAAAAAATCGATAACTAAGCTAATTTTTCCAAGACAAACAGGACCTAAACAGAAGAAATGAAGCAATTAAGGTGTTTGTATATACACTAGAAGATTTAAAAAAAAATTGAACTTTAAAAAGAGAGTATTTTTACAGAAAAGTCGTTGGTTTATGCTTAAAATCATTTCAGTGTGTCATCAGAATAATCTAATCATTCATTTTATAATTTAGATGTAATAAACTAATTTGGGTGCTTTTTGAACGGGATATTTTAATTTCTACTTTTTTCAGAAATACGATTTTTGTTGGAAATTTTTCCGAATATTAAAACTTCATGTTTTGACCCTCAAAGAAGTTACTAGAAGGAATAGTTTTTTTTTACAATTTTTTCATTTAGGAACCATAAAATATTAAGCTTTTTTAATAATTTTAACACTTAAAATTCAACAAAAATTCATTTCCGAACTGATTTCGAGTCAAAATATTTACCGTATTCTATAAATTATAATGATACAAAAATAATTAGAATCGATCGATTCATTGCTGAGATTTGAACAAAGCATCCTATTGCAAAAATACATTCTTCAGAAACTGAGTTTAAAGTTTCGGAAACACGGTCTTGGTATCCTTTAAAGAAGCAAGAAATTGGAAAATTTTGAGGCAATAATAAAAAAATCGTTATTCTAGTCGATTTTTGTGTGTTTTTTCTAGTGTATTGTACAAATACCTTAAGAATCGGATACATTCGTGGATTGAAAAAAAAAACCACCTGGGAAAAGTTTGTGACGAATTCCTTTTTTCATCGTGACAAAAAATGTGTAAGTCTCCAGCAGATCACTTTTTGTAAGATCCGTGCGAGGGGCGCAGTGTGGGCGTGAGCAATTTCTAGAATGTAGTCTTGTCCGTGAAGAAGATACGGCGTGTGTACCATACTGATATGGCATGGGTGACCTCCTGATTGGGCCGGGTCAAGCTCAGTAGAAGACTGCAATTCGAAGTCAACGTGACCGCCTAGCAGCTCAGGTGGGAACCGCAAAGGGTTGCTCAAGGTGCGCCAAAGATTCGCCAATTCATCTCTCCACCCGATTCTTGGCACCAGAATCCCATTTTGATGTCAAATGAAGCATCGAACAAATGTCAACTTACTTCATCGTCATACCTCTGTGATCACGAGTGCCACTTCGTTTGATTTAAAATTAAGCATAGAACAAATCAACTAACTTCTCCGTCATGCATCTCTGATCTTATTTAGGTAGAAAATTAAACAAATCAACTTGCTTCTCTATCATTTTGTGCACTTATTTCGATGGAAAATCAAGTATTGAATAAAAACTTACTTCTCCGTCATATCATTGTGGGCACAAATTACTTAATTCAATGTAAAATTTTAGCTTAGAATGAATCAACGACATATTGTGGGCATGAGTCACTTTTATTTCGTTAAAAAATGAGCCTAGAATAAATAAACTTTGCTAACTAAATGTATATATACACATAGATTAAAAACGATTTCGACACGCGAATCATTCATTTTCATTCAATCCTTAATTTGAAAACAAAATCTGTTGGGAAGAAAATAAAAACTCCGAAATGTACATTTAGGCTGTTATTTTGATGGTGTTTTATTTGGTTTGGTTTTTTTTTTCTATTAAGACTTGTTTTTTGTAATTTTGACTTAATACATTTGTTCAACAGGCATTTATAATCATAATATTATTCTATACAAATTAATTCATAATATATGACAGTTTTTGTCTCCCAACCCAAGAGTTTCTTTCATACAAGATGATGACACCAGCTGAAAGAAGGTCTAAATTTACTTTAGCGTCGTCTAATTGCTTGCTTTGAATTATGAAATTTTGAGTGACGGGGCAGAAAAAATTTGTCTCAGATTTCGAATGAAAGATTAAATGGGCAGATTTTTTTTTTCTCTCATTAAGTAATGGGCTTGGTACCGAATTAAAATCAATCGTTTCCTGTCACCTATTGTCACGATTTCAAATACATGAAAGCAGTACGTTTGACGATTTGGCATGATTCAAGGTTTGAATCTTAATTTAATCTTGACTGTTTGCAATGGCTTCATTGTAGATTTCTCTTGTCTGACTCATCTCTTGAGTTTATACTCGATTTTCATGGAAGAAGTGAACTTGAATGTTTAAAAAGAGATTTATAATTCCTATTAATTTAAAGTAAAATGAACAAAATATTAAAACCTGTACTCATAGAATCACTTAATCCATCTAATTAGCTCTCTTGATAGTACGTCGATAATCCAAACCTTGTGCACTTTTTAGAGAGACGCAGAACTATCCGTGATCCGATTTTTGTCCTATGATCTGAGATTATACCATACACTGATTGATATGAATCTTCAGTCCCAAAACTGCTTGTATGTTTTGGTGGTCGTCTTGACGAGATGTCATTAGCAAAACCATTAGTGGATCTTGATGGACGAGATATTCTGTCATTTGAAGAAAACTGACCAGATCTTGATCACGTCATCAACAAAAAACCGTCGATATATCTTAATGACGACGTCATTAACCAAATTATCCTGATCTTGATGTATATTTCGTTTGAATCACTTGGAGTGTTAAGTGACATTGATTTGGGTTGGTTGATAGTTGAATTTACGTTGCACTGGACTGTTGACAAGATACTTTGAAATTCAAAAATGATAACATACTTTTTGAAAAATGTGATATTGTGAGAGTAATGTTCATAAACAGTTATATTATACCAGTTGAGGACTTAGTACCCGGGGTATATTTCTCTTTTTTTTTTTTTTGCGTCAGTAAATCGTAATGATGATATCATTTGTATGAAAAAAATTGGATCTTGTGGGAGAAATTTTCTTAAACCGTTACGTTACCATTTAAGAACTCACTACCATGGATATATTTCTCTTTTGTGTCAGTATAGTGCGATTCCGATGAGAAGTCAGTCAACCTGAATGATTATAATGTTTTTAAAAATGGGCTACCATATTTGGAGACTAACTGCCCTGGGTAAATTTCTCTCTTTTGCAGTCAACCTTGGGTCAGCCGATCTTTGAATAGGAGTGAAAGTTAGGTAGGTATTTGAATTGAAGCAACACAGCGGGCTACTGACGACGGGATCAACCCCCAAGGGAAAGATCCGAAGACAATAGCACGTAATTTTGAGCCACGTAAAAGTTCGTTGGGAGGGATGGTCCAATTCCTTCTCGAGGTCTCTCGCCAATTCATTACCACTGATATCGCTTATCAATCACGTTAAAGACGCCAATTCTGAAAGCGTTTTGTTTGCATTCCAACTTATCACCAAATTGAAACAAACCACTTAACTCGAATGCTTTCTCGTGAGAGCCTGGAGAGAATTTTTCCTTGTGAGTTTATGTAAATTTCTTAATAAATCCAGGGTGACGGTGTAAATTGATACCCCGTGTCTAATAATTTGCTACTTAACATTCTTTCTCGATATTACTAAGCTTTATCCTTAAGACTTAAATAGGCTTCATCCGCACTGGGGCAAGTAGGAATTCCCAACGAAAACTACAGATTAAATAACTCAATAATGTAATTATTATCTATGTCCTCATTAACTTAAAACATCCAATACTTTTTTTATCAAGCTCACCCTAATTCTAGCAACCCGACAGCACCACTTCTTGCCTACTCATCTTTCGTAATGGTTCTTTCGTAATGGTTCTTTCGTAATGGTTCTTTCGTACTGGGACTATAGGCTCCATTAAACTCTCCAACTACTAATAGAAATACAAAATGCTCTTCTGCGTCAACAGATCAACAATTTCCCCTTTTAACCAAAGCGTCGGTTTGGGATGTTTCGTTTAGACCCTGAAGTTCAATTCCTCAGATTAAGTCCCCATTAAATTATTTATGTTGCCAATTCCGATCAACAATAACTCGGGCAATTGATATGATGGGACCCTTAAAGAAAATCAATGCTTTTAAAGTAATTTCTGTTTCTAGTTTTACCAAATGTTCTTAAATTTTAAGCTTTCTCTATTTCTTTTATATCTAATATTGATATTGATGCTCTTCTTACAAGGATATTAAGCGGTACAGGGGATACGTCCAGTAGTATTTCCTGTCCAAAAAATTCAAATACAACAATCGATTTCTGTTCGTTTGAAGAAATGAATTCGTGTCAAAAACTGCCTTTCCTAAAAATGTTAGTTAATGAGTTTCTGCTATAAACCGACGATTTGTTTATTCTTATTTTCAAACAGGTAGGTAGTTAAATAAAGTCGCACTGGAGAAACCGAACGGGCTATTGGTGACGGTCCAAAGGGGCAACAAAAGTGCCCCCATGGGTAAGGACTATGGAATGTAGCCCGAATGGGGACAGCAGTAATTGAAGCATATATTATTCCGTATTGAAGGTGGTAGTTGAATTAACAAAGCAGAACTTGGAGCTATCGGCATATATCCATCCCGAAGGAAAAGATCCAGGGATTATTAATAGATAATTTTGAGTCAGATGACACCTGAACTGGCATCTCCAAATTTCCACACCACATGACAACATTTGTTCAACACACTTCATGAACAACGTTTAACATTCCGATATTCCTTTCAAAAGAAAAGCGCTTGTATGGGTGGAGTGATGCTCAAGTCGATCGAAAAACCTCTCTCGTTTCTCAAAAATCGCTATTCCTTTTTCATTTCGACCAAATTTTGTGCAGTCAGCTTTTCAGTGACTTTCTCCCTTGATAAATAACAGCGCGAGGATTGAGCGATAAAGGGCCAAATACTAGAGCCCCACCTGTAGAGTGGCTAAAGGTCAACGCTGCATTCCCTCACGACCCTCGTAGGGGGTCTCTCTTGTCCCACGGGTCACACGACGAAAGTTTCCGCCATGGGGTGCGAAGCCACCCCCTAGTGGCTTCATGCAGGACCCATGTTCTAACCAAACAGGGTGGTGCAATTTGTGTCTTTTTTCTTTAAAATGCTTATCTGTGCTTCATCGTTTTTCCAGTTCTGGGAAAGAAGCGATCTTGCCAACCTCTCCTTCCAAGTGAGGAATTATTCTGGTGCTCGGGTGGAATATTTAGAGTTCGTGAACTTCGATGGAATACACTCGCTTTTTAATCGATGTTTATCACAATTCGAAAAGTTGGAAGAGCAACTGGAGGGTTCGAAATTCGCTCCAGCAAAAGTGTGCTCCTTAAATCTGACGTGGTTTTAAATGTCCTCATGTTGGCGTCACGTGGAGAGTGTGGTGCCATCTGAGACAATAGTTCAAAATGACGAGGCGTCGTCCTTGCATCTTTCCCTTCGGGATGGATCCCGGAGGTCGTCAATAACCCTTTGCGTTACTCCAGCGTAACGTTAATTAACTACCTCACTAACCATCGCACTGGAACAACAGAACGGGCGACTGTCCGGGATCAATCCCGAAGATTCGTAATTTTGAACCTCTGTCAGGTGACTGGCACTCCACTCTCCAGACCACACCAACGTGAGGACATTTGAGGCAACATTTTACCTCTAGTATCTGTAGACTCCGTTTCGAACACTCCGGTTACTAATCCGTTGCTCTTCCAAATGGGCTACCGCATGCTCAACGCTATAGCATCAAGGTATTTCACCTATCTCCTAGAATCTCTTGGAGGGTAAACGGAACCAAAACGGCGATTAACTACATTTTAAGATGAACCCAATGTTTCATGCGAGAGAATTTGCAGATAATATGCTTTGTTTGTTTACACTCAAAGTCCTTCTCATTGAAAATGAAGCTTGGATATGGCCTTTGTACCATAAAATTAAAAAACAGCGAGACAGACAGTCACATTGAAGATGTCTGGCGTTGATTTAATGAAAACCTGTCTCTAAAATGAAACAACTTTTAGTTTGAGTCCCAAAGAATTTCCAAGAAATTATGTAAATGTTATTGACCTTGACCTTTATTGCTGGCTTGTTAAGTTGCTAAAAGTTAGTGGAAATATTGACTTTTAATAGAAGCGGTGTTAGTTATATTAACTGGCAATTTTTCAATGGAATCCTTCCTGCGAATTTGATTACATTCAGCAGCTCATTGTTTAAACTGTAACTGTTCAACCACCGAGTGTAACAGTACATCTCGATCTTTGTCTTCCACTTATTGCAGCAGGCTCATTTCATTGAGATTATTACTGGTCAATTTTTTTTTGTTTGGGCTGTTAATGATTAACGTTTATTAAAGGTTGTTTCTCCATACACTTCGAAGGTAAACTTCTCATGTGATGAAAGGAACAACCAACAGCTGAACATCATTTTGTATATTTCCTATTTTTAAAGCAAAACCAAAATTGCATTTCTCATACACTTCCTACCCTTGAAATCGGTATTGACAGAGACTAAAGTTAAAATTTTCAAAAGTTACTCACTCAGCCAACTGCTCTAGACAGTGTATAGCTTAATTTAATTCCGGGAAAAGAATTCCCATTGTCCATATTTGAAAGACTGGATAGTCAAAAATTCTAATTGTACCTTTTACTCTTACAGGCCTAGTCAACCCAAATCGTTCTGTGGACCATTTTGTCGAAGAAAAAATTAATAGTTTTATAAATTTCTACTAAGTTTATTTTTACACAGCTTTTTAATTTATATACAAACAATAATATACGGGACCTCATGTGACTTTCTGGCTTTAAGTTAACCAATATTGTTCCAAAAATGGGAAATACACTTTCCTTGACATTTGGAAGTAGTAACTCATTCACAACCTAACAAATCTTTACCCTCTTGTTGGATGTCTTGACGTGATATTTCGCTAATAGCAAAACTAACAAGATCTTGATGGACGAGATATTTCGTCATTAGAAACCTGATCTAGATCTCGTCATCAAAAAACATATCCATCGTAGGGAATTCAATCGACATTCTTCGTGACGATATGTCTCGTCATTAACAAAATTTTTCGGAACTTGATAACTTGATGGAACGAGATATATCGTCGAAATCACTTGGAGTGTTAAAGTAACTAGTCACGAAATTAAGGAGTATTATTTCCTACAGAAGTCATCCTTTCAAATGAATATCAGTTTATAATTAAGTTTTTAAAAAGTTAGTTGGTGTGTGTGAAAATATTTTAAATTTTTGAAAAAAGTTATGGAAATTTCGTTTTTCTTCCAAATTGAAAGGTATTTTTTTTCTCGATCTAATGGAATTTTTAAGCACATTTTAGGAATTTTCATGTCATCATCTCGTTTCTTGTAAACAGCTCATTTAACCAAACTCACTAGCGGAGATTTTAAAAATCCCACGCGGCTTTGAGTTATACATAGAAAAGTGATTGTGCTAATCTATATCCGCTCTCTGAACCCATTTAGAGTATCATTGGCGTCCCTAGTCTATGGAAACTTTAGTATTCTTCTTAAGAATTTTCTTAGAATATTCTTTTTAGAAATTTCTTAGGCTATTCTTTCGAGTAATTTTCTCAAAATATTATTTTTAGAATTTTCTTAGAATATTCTTTTTAGAATTTTCTTAGAATATTCTTTTTAGAATTTTCTTAGAATATTCTTTTTAGAATTTTCTTAGAATATTCTTTTTAGAATTTTCTTAGAATATTCTTTTTAGAATTTTCTTAGAATATTCTTTTTAGAATTTTCTTAGAATATTTCTTCGGGTATTTCTTAGAATATTCTTTTAAGAAATTTTCTTTCAATACTCTTTTAGGAATTTTCTTAGAATATTCTTTTTAGGAATTTTCATGTCAACATCTCGTTTTTTGTAAACAGCTCATTTAACCAAATTCACCAACGGTGATTTTAAAAATCCAACGCGATGTTTCAGAAAAGTGAGCGTGCTACATCTATGTCCGCTCTCTGAACCCATCCACAGTAGCGTCCCATCTTTACAGCAACAATCAAAACCATGTTCTTTGCTTCCGTACGTCATTACCCGCATAATTGTCTTATTTCCATCACCAACCCAGCCTAAAGTAAAACGAAGAGTGAGAAGGCTGGCGGTTAACCGAATATCCTGCAAGACGGCGGATAATCAAAAGCATTCGAAGATCTGAGCTGACCATCCATTAAGAAGTTAATAGTTCTTCATGATCGTTGAGTTGAAGCGAGCACAGGGGTGACAACAGGCTTGGGATGACTTCTGGGCTTTCTGTGTCCAAACGCCATTGTTTGTTTTGTTTTAGTAACAGCTGCTTGTACTAGAAGGCAGCTGTGATGTACTGAAGTATCGTGATGGATGAAAAACTTGTTAGGAACTTGAATGATGTTTTCTGTGTGTCATTCAAGGATTTTAATCTTCTGAAAGATGCCATTCGCGAGGAAGTTCTTGAGGGTGGAAATTCCGGCTGGGAGGTGAAAGTTCATGAGTAGCTCTCAACGCTAAAGACGGTCATTACCCTTGATTATGACTCTTTTTGTCTTCCAGGCTCGCGAGGCCTGCGAGGCACTTGAATGCAAACTTTATTATTTTGAAGCCTTCTCACGCTTTCAATGTCTTTATCACTCCTTTGGCTAGGTCAAATTTCTTACGATACAGTGCTTTGTGTCCACGTACCTACTGTAAAATGTTTTTCATAAACGTAGAAGAGACAATGCGGAATACTTTTATTTAACACCCTTTTAAGGTATTTATCTACCTTCGCGAGGAGGTAATGTTTTGAAATTATCACGAAACTTAGATTTTGTTTGTGATTTCTACTACAAAAAGCATTAATTTTTTATTTTTAAATGTATTTTTTTATAAAAATAAAGTAAAAAGTGTAAATGAATAACCAAAGATACCACGCGAAACGTCACTTTAGAAAATAATTTATTTTTAGTTTCTGAAGTGAATTAACTTCTAAAAGCATTGATTAAGGTATTGAAGTACAATAATTACTATATTGTTATTTTAAAATAATTTGTGGACTTTAATGTCAGTCATTCCTGTAAAAAACATGAAAACAGAGCAAAATGCAAACAATATTCCGGTTTACATCCTGTTAAATTTCTTTTAAATGCATCTTTCTTAATAATAGTTAAAACCCTGTTTCATAATTTTCACAACATGCATAAAAATTTTCAAAATGATTAATTGATGCATTCTGAGTTCTTGTGCTTCTGACAGAGTACCGCTTAGCGAAAAAATTGCATTTGGAGAAAAGCTAAGAACAATATAAATGTCAATGTTATTTAAATTTTTATATCTCCAATTTTAACGGTTGTAGAAGTAAAATCCGAAGTGATTTTTAGAATTAACGAGTTGTAATATAATAATATGGTAAAATTTGAATGAAAACTGAGTTTTTAAAGTTCTAATAGATACCTTAAAGTTTTTCAAAATAACAGCACTTTTGGTGTATAAAGTCTCTTTACATTAAATATTAAAGGCACTGCAATATTGTTAGTTTACTTCACATCGAATATTCTAAATCCCTTTCTTAATTCCAATAAATGTTTTTACTAGCTATCTCTTATCTAGGGCTTTAACCTACTGGTTGACGATCTATGTCTCGTCATTATCAGAATTTACTAAATATTGATGGACGAGATATCTCGTCATTAGAAAAATTGACCATGTCTTGATCACGTCATAAAAAAAAATTGGCAATATCTTGATGGCGAATTATCAAAAAAGATAGAGCAAAAGTGCTATTATCGTGGTCGAGATATCTCATCGTAAACACTTGGTTAACTGGATTGTAAAGCCACTTCATTAAGTTTCTTAATATTTACGAATTTCGTAAAATGTAAAATTCAATATTTCTGTTAATTTTCTTATTTAGTCTTTGGAACATAGTGTATTATGCTG
Organism: Metellina segmentata; assembly: GCA_947359465.1. NCBI lineage: Eukaryota > Metazoa > Arthropoda > Arachnida > Araneae > Tetragnathidae > Metellina > Metellina segmentata. The sequence continues at coordinate 7,767,212 of OX375872.1, forward strand.
TATCAGAAGCTCTATAAAATATATTTTTTGTTTGGACAAACATTAATAGAATAAATCAATGTGCGATGGATATTGCTTTATCTCCCTTAGTTTTATTCTATTTTACTTTAATGATGGGAATAATTGATTTTTCTACAGTAAATAAAAGTGCATGAGAGATAATTTTTAAAGGTTTCATTTTTATGAAACATTAGTGCGTTTATTTTCTATATAAAATTTGAGTAACAATATATCCTAAACAATTTCCATTTTAAAATTTGAGTGCAAATATATAAATCCAAAAATTTTAGTAAAAAATGTTTTGTTATACTGCTGTCATCTACAGCAGTATAACAAACGTCAACGTAAAGACCAATCTTAAAGACACTTCTTGATTAGCTCAGCAGTATAACAACCGTCAACACCAAACTTATAGAGACTTCTTGACTACCGCAATATAACAGCATTCATCTTGGACATGTAATGGATTACGAGATAGCCGGCCTCTGACTCTTGAATAGTAAACGCCAGTTAATTCTTTAGCGTTTTCAAATGTCACCGAACTTTCTCACGAATGTGCACTTTTGATCATGCTCAGTTCCGAATATCGCTTTTAATTCCTTTACATCTCGGGCAGACAGAACCGCCCCAGGCTCATTGTGGCCACAACAGCGGAAGGTTCAAACCCATTTGGCTTGTCCCAACACCTCTGCGTAGATTCATTCCCCCGGAATTATTATTGCGTGGTAAAGGCTGAGAGAAGGGGCCGTAAAAATTCTTCAATGACATCCACGGAATGAGGTTTAAATACAATTTTTCTCCCAGTCCTCCTACACCTGCGAAAACATGACCCCCTGACTCATAAACAGTTCATAACTGGGCTCTTTTACATATTCGCGTTGCGTGCTCCAAACCATAATGGCTACAGACGCTCCATAAATAACCACTGAATGGAGAGACGCGTTTCCTACTTATTTGGAGGACATGATGCCCTGCAAATTGCCATTCCTGGCCCTCAAAAGCTTCCATTTCAGTTCTTGCTATTAACCTCGAGGAAGACTCTGAATGTATATCCCTTCTCTCTCGTTAGACTTGAAATTTGTTTGATGGGTCGCAGGATTGTTAACGAGCTTCGTTCAATTTTAGTACCACAGTTTTAAATTTTTGATAATAAACCTTCTTGGTGGTTGTCTTGGCGAGATATCTCGTCATTGGAAGAATATTGACCAAATTTAATTTTGTTACCACCCAAAAGTAGGGAACATTTTTTGACGAGAAGTTTCGGCATTAGCAAATTTGGTCAGATCTTGATGAACGAGAATTATCGTCATTAGAAGAAAACTGGTCTGTTCTTCATCTTGTCATCATAATAAATAAGTGATATCTCGAAGACGAGATATCTCGTCATTAACAAAATCTGTCTGATCTTCATGGTCAAGATATCTCGTCCAAAACCCTTGGAGGGTTAAAGAAAGTTTTAATACACAATTTTCAAAATAGCGATTTTGTAAAGTTTTGGAGATTTTAAACTTGTTTGAGATATGAACTTGGTGACAATATTTGGATCTAACCATATTTCTTTTAATGACGTTAGTTTTGCTAATGACGAGATGGTTCGTCATTAGAAAAATGACCAGACAATTAAGACAGATGAAAAGAAGGAGAGCGTAAAAGATAATTAAAGATGAAAACTTGGAGAGTAAGAGGCTCCATCGCTTCAATAACTTTTCAAACGTAGATAAAAAACTTAAAGTTTCTAAGCTGTTTAACAAGATGTGCTTGTTTTTCCTTGAATGAAATAGGACCTATAACCTTTTCAATTTGTGTCAGCTTCGTTCTTTAGCAGGAAGAAACGAAACCTACTTAATGAATAATGGAATGATTTAAATAATAAAATAAAGTTCAAATAAAAATTTTCATACATCTTGATTTCAAAAGAAATGGGAAAAATTTTAAATAATTATACATTATAGTAATTATACGTTGAGAAAATTACCTTAATTTATAATGACAGCAATATTTTTACATAATATTCAAACCAAATAATTACATGACAGAATTCAATCTTTGAAAGCAATTCAAACCATTTTACAAATTCAGAGTTAAGAAATCTGCTATTCAAATCATATCCAAACTATTAAAATGAGAGAAATTTAATTAAGCAAAAGAAAAGTGTGTTACATAATATTTCAGATGTTTGGGTAAAGGTAGATAGGTAGTTGAATTTTTATGAAAACAACATTGGAGTGGTCCAGGATCAATCCTAAAGTGTTTGGTTCATTCATAATAGTTGTATCATTATGCATCATTAGTTTATCCTTTATTCATCATTTATTAGTCTATCATTTATTCATCATTTATTATCCTATCATTTATTCATCATTAGTTTACAATTCTTTGGGGAGATTCTATTGCTCATTTCCTTAGAGAAGAATCCCTTGAAAATATTTTATTGCTCTTTTCCTTAAAATACGAGTATAATCATTTGGAACAATTTCATTGGTCTTTAGCTTAGAAAACAATCCTTTGGAAAAATTCTATCTGCCACAGTCAAGTTTTTTAGAAATTATTTAGGGTAGACTTTTTTTTCAAGGTGGAAATATGCGTGTGAACCCCTCGGAGGGGTTAATGTAATGCATTTTGTTGAAATTTGAGGGAGGTCTATTGTATGTGTATTTAGATCAACAAGGATGTCTCACTTTTAATGTCCTAAAAGTTTAGTGTTCGTTTCAAAGATCATAGTCTGAAAAAATCTTTTAACTAAAAATTAAAATAGCATAAAATTTTTCTGTATTTAACTTAGACTCCCTTCAAAATAAAATCCTGACTAAATAAAACCGCTGACGTGTTGAAAGTGTTTATTATCTCATACATCAAGATCTGATCAATTTTGCTAATGACGAGATATCTCGTCATCAAGATTTTGACAGTATTTTTGTGATGAGGAAATCAAGATCTGGTCAGTTTTCATAATAACGATACCTCGTTAAGACAGCCGTCGTTAACAGGAGGGTTAAAAATAACGCTGTAGTTATCCCAATCGATTTATATCAAAGATGTGGTAAGCCCTAAAGTACAAAAATTGTGCAATCTTCCGTTTCACTGCTGCAGGTCGTTAATCAAAATGTCCATGGATATGTTTTTAAACTCATAGTGGCAAGATTCATGGCAAGTCATCAATAAATTTGCATTCCATAAAATCATTCATTCATCTATCTGCGAAGGACAGTTGTCATACTGACTCGTCATCGGATTGGACGATTCACTCACCGTCATGTTTTGTTTGGCGATACTTTTTGTCTCTGAATCTCTTGAAATTTAATAAAAGTACAATTTGAAACGAACGAGATTTTGATCCAATGCATAAGGACCATTTGGGTTTTTAAGTCTCATATAGTATATGTTCTATTATTCAAAATTTCAGGTGGTTTTAGTAACATTTTTTTTGTTTTGCGATTGAATCCAAATAGATTTAATTTGATTCCAAACTATGATGTCATTTAAACTTTTGACAGTGCATGGGTAACTAATGCACATAAACCCTACAATTTTTTCAAATTAATCAAAATTTCACTTTTCATATAATAACTTCTGCAAAACGTTTTGGACCCTACTTAATGTGTATGGGCTTTTTAGTAGAAAAAACAGTCTACACGTTTTATAACAATCCAGATAACAACTGCAAACATTTTTTTTGAAAGTTCACTGTTCCTTTGATTTACCAGTTTTATTTACCTCACCGTAACAACAAGAGAGAGATGCTTGGGAACATTAGATCCTCATACTAAATTATTTTTTAAATGCATGCCTTTACTCTACTTATTGCGGTTTTGAATTTGAGGATTTAGTCGTCCTATGTTATCCCCTCGTTTGCGACTGGATGTGGCATTTGAAGGGGTAACAGACAGCTAGGAGGGGCGGTTCAACAAGCGACAGATGTCCCTGCCTGTACAGCAAAACCAACAGCTTACTTAAGAAAGGGCCTAAAATCCGTGGGAGGTTTTTATATACTTTAACAGATGTCGATGAAAACTGTTCTTAGTGCTGATTCCTTGCTTTTTTTTTTTTTTTTTTTGGGGGGGGGGTGAAATCTTTTAACAGGTGCTGGTGAACATTTCATTTAAGGATGGTATTGAAGCTGTAGTTCAAAGTCGCTGTTTGGTGGTATTAAGAAAATATCGTCTCAGGTTTCTCTACAAAAACTTTACGTACGTACGTTTTCTCTACGTCTCTACAAAAACTTTAATGTATAATTTAACCCAGAGATGCACAGACTGTGGCCCGCGGGCCGCAACGTTGATTTGCTGTAGGCTCGCCTCACCATGTGTTATTTTAACATTAATTTTCACTGCGTCGGGAATAAAATAAATGTATAAAGCATTAAAATGCCCAAGTTCCTTTGGGTCAACATATATCTGGGAACAAACATTTTTCGTCGGGAATATTAACAAATCAAAATATTGGAACCGCTTGATTAATGAAATTTTTGAATCAGTTTTGCGTTTGGCCACTCCTAAAATCGAAAGAAGTATAAAAACGATTGTCAAATCATTGCAATGTCACGCATCCAATTGAATTATTTATTTATTTAGTTAGTTATTTATTTAGTTAGTTAGTTAGCTGTTAATGTTTTTATTAATTTGTTCTTAAAAAATCTTATAATTTAGGGTTATTTTTTATTTAAAAGTAAAACTCGGTAACACATTAAGTTTTCGTATTTCGAGAATCAATTTTTCGTGGCATTAAGATATTCGGTGCTTCGATTATTTTGTTGGCTGATCTCGGTGGTATACAAATTTATACGTTTCATATTTCTACAAAAATTATGTAGGATAGATTGAATTTCACTATAGAAAACGCCCAATGTTGGACAAATTAAGAGAAATTAAAATATCTTCAACCCCCTCCATTTAAATTGTCTTAGGTTTTTTTAAGGTAACCCGAAAGTATAGAAAATATTTATATTGCAAATTCGAATGTTCAGATATTAAAATTATTTTTTATTGAATGTATTTTTTTAGTTATAATTGTTTAGAAAACTTCTTATAGGCAGGTGAGGTATATAACCGGAATAACAATTCGTAACCGGAGGGTTTTAAACTCGGTCTAACCAAAGACCGTCGCGTTCAGGAGTGCACGTTAAATCTGCCGTAGCCTCAAATATCCTCACGTTGGCCTGGTGTGTAAGTTTGGATATTTGGGTGCAAGCTCAGGTAACCGTGGTTCAAAAGTAGGTGATCAAGAACTTGGTGGTGATCAAGAACCGTCACCAATCGTCGGTTGTGTGTTATCCTTAACTACTTCTACTACCGAAGTTTCCCATGTTTCAACCCATGTAGATGACGGTCTTCGGTTCCGTCACGCTTCCAACACTTGGAATCGGAAGTGAAAATGTTGAAATCTGTGTTTTTCAAAATTGCCTTTGCTCATTCAAATACTAAGAACAATCTTTGTAGACCTTTATAATCTTTATGGCAGCAGTAACGCTTCTTTTCATTTTGCATTTCTCTTCTGTGTCAATAAGTGTTCTTTTCTCGTATATCCACTACCAGACGTTGTTTGTTTTCTGTTTGAACAGTTGGATTTGAAATCGGAGGATTGCTAGTTTGTAACTAGATCCAACCAAAGACGTTCACGGATGTACGTTAAATACATCATGGCCTTAAATGTCCTCGTGTTGGCATGGTGTGGTTGTTTGGAGAGTGTGGTACCAGTTCAGATATTGTTCTCGTCATCTGACCGAGGTTACAAATTACGTTGCCCTTAGATCTGTTTCTTTGGGATTGATTTCTGACCGTCACCAATAGCCCGTTGTGTTGCTCCAATGAGACTTGAATTAACTAAATACTTACCTACCGACGCAGTTGGACAAATAGGGTTGATTGGTTGGTTTGGAGTTTGGGGTTCACGCGCATAATTCCACCTTGTAACCTGCAGTCTTCCCTGCATGACTTCTAACTAATTGTGACCTTCTTGACCTATAAAATCTTTCCAAAGGCTTTTTTCTAAAGAAATGTCACCTAGAATCTTTCCAAATTCTATTTGGAGGAAATGAGTGATAAAAATTTCCAAAAAGCTTCCGTTCGATGAAAAGAACAATAGAAACTTTTCACAGGATCGTATTCTAAGGTTGGTGTGAAATTTATGGCGCCATATTTGGCCTAGCTGCACCTAACACAAATAACACCAGGTTAATAATCTCGTGAGAAAAAAAAGGGAATGAAAGCAGAAAACGTTTAATGCAGGCAGTAAGTGAAAGAGTACGTGAAAGGAGATGTAAGAACAAATATTACCATAAAACACAACCAAACCTGACAATGACAGACTGGCTATGTGGGAACTGAAAATATACATATTTGGGTCAGTAATTGTTATGGTAATTAATTAACGTTGCACTGGAGCAATAGAACGGGCTATTGGCGACGATCCAAACACCAAGGAAAAGATTCGAGGACGACACCACGTAACTATCAATTACAGATGATGAGGTCAACACCCGCACTCTCCAAACTTCCACTCCAACGTGAGGACATTCGAGGCTACGACCGATTTGCCCCGTGAACACAACGGTCTTTGTGCCTACTATAGAATCTCCGATTGATCGACCTAGGAGATTGTAAATGTATGGAAAAGTGTATCATGAGTTCGACTTTTAACTATGGCTTAAAAATAATAATTTAATTTTACCTAATATATGAATATGCCTTCTCTTGTTGCACGCTATTCCTACAATTTCTAGGTAAACGCTTTTTTAAAATGTAGATGGATGGGAAAAGCTTACCCGAAAGTGGAACTTTCGTGTGAATATTGGGTTCATCTCTCGTGGCGGCCCACTTGTTGCATTTAAGACATTCAAATTTCGAGCCCCCTTGGGAGTCAATCTGGTTTTCGATTCAAACCTTGTTCTCCATTTTCCCCTTGGCTTTAAAGACAATGGATGAAGAGAGAATGAGGTTAAGTGTTGTTTATGGGAGCTTGTAGGGTTAATAAAGGAGGCGAAAGAAAAACAGATGAAAAAGGAACCTAGAAAAAGGGTGGTAAATCGGTAATGCAGTGGTATCGTTTGGATGTGAAGGCCAGCCACTGGTATGTCCCGCCCAAATCATCATAACACTATCGTCAAGAGGTAGGAATTCTCTCCCCGGCATCTTTGTTCTGGCGTGCCATATTTCGTGATACAATGTGCGAAATGAAATTGAAATAAGGCTCCTTTTCTTGTTCGGAATATGATCTTGAAAATGATTTGTGCCACTCTTCCACTCGAAGACTGCGTTTTATAGACGGTGTGAAGATTGCGAAAGGCGGAGGTTTCTCGTATCACGAGGGAAATGAAATTGTAATGCACTACGAGCATTTACTGTACGCTTTGTGTGTATCCCTTCTTTGTGCTTTTAGTAGAAGCTATGGAACGGGTGCCACCGCAACACGTTGGTCGTGTCTGGAAAGGGCTCATTTTAATGGAGCTCGGAATCCATTGTTCATCTGCTAGACATGTACTAGAAAATAACAGGAAGATGCTTGTAGTCAGCCTTTGCGATCCGCCTTGCTGCCAGGAGTGGCTTTGTGTAATCCTAATCGGCACAGCTTTAATATAAAGACTTTGTGGCAGTGCTTTTGACGCGTTCCTGATGAGCTTTTGACGTTGCGAAGAAAAAATAACGTTTTAGGTTTAGTGGAAAAAAATAAAAAATTAACGAAAATAATTTAAAAAATACAAAAATCTACACAGCTGATTACTCTACTATAAGGTAAATATTTCCTTAATGAAAAAAAAATCCGAACTTTTTCTGAAATATTGCTATAGAAATTCGTTCTAGGGAAATAATTTGTTTGTTTTAAGACTTAGGGAACCAGGCTATATAATATAAATGTTATAAAAGACTATTTATTTAGACATGGTAAAATATAAAAATATAATAATTTACAAAAAATAATAAAATATTCAAATAATCGCTAGGTTACTATAATCCTAATAAGGCAGGGTTAGCTTTGCCTGCGACAACTCTTTAAAAACATACTTGCCAAAAAGTCTTTATATCCAAACTGTACCTCCAAATTCAAATTTTATCGAATTCAAAATTTTACGGAATGGTGTCTGTAGTGGTGCGGTAAGCGCTGGCCCATGAGGAGAAGGGAGAGAGATGAGAAGGGGGGCTTTTAAAGGGGAGACGCAGGAGAGTTACGCGGGAACCTGGGCGTGGGAGCGAAAAAGGCTTCTTCGATGTATGACTAATTTTGTGTATTTTGTAAGTCTTTTTAAAGTTTCCTTTAAGAATGGAAAGTGTTTGCTGTACTTGTAAACAAGAAGGACATTAGTTGGACCAGATCGCTCGGGGGCCCTACAGTGTCCAAAAGTATCGCACATAAATTCCCCTTTTTACCCGTTTTACCTTCCCGCGAGTTCGAAACTCGGTTCAAGCAAAGACCGTCGTGTTCGTGGAGGCACTTTAAAACTTTCGTGGTCTCAAATGTTCTCGCGTGGGCATGGAGTGCCGGATCAGGCGTACACCTCGTAATCTGACAATGATTCAAAATTACGTTGCCCTTGGATCTGTCCCTTAGGGAATGAGCGTCACCAATAGTCCGTTGTGTTGCTCCTATGTTCGGCCAATAAGATTTTTTCTCAAGGAAAATAGTTCTTCGAATAACTTGAAAGGTTTAAGGCTTGAAAATCCGTAAGAATTGCTTGTCACGAGAAAATTATTTGCCCCAATGTGGGTTAAAATGAACTTTTAATTTAGTCTTATTCTCATGTGTCCACGATGAAATTCTACTTTCTAGGAATTCCCATTTTCTCAACTTCGGACTTTTGTGAAAGTATAAATGATTTTGATATCGATTGAAAATCGAAATGAAACGCATAAACGTGATTCTTGCCGACATATTGCGATAAAATAAGAATAGTTACATGTTGTGTGTATCGTCTTTACCAGTTTTCTCTTAATTTAATTCCAGATACCAGCAACAGTGCAGATGAACACTCACCTCTTCCTATGGATATAATCCACAGAACAGGATCGGCGGCTTACCTCTCCTTGCAAAGGATAAAACAGGCCTCCCTGTAAGTACCTGGACCTAATTTTAAACAAGTACTTTATATCCTGTAATGCGTCAGGATTTCATGAAGTGTGTGAGTGCACAAAAAATAATTCATTAATTGAAATGTCTTCAATTGTCTTAAACTAATGTCTCAGGCAACAACTCTTGGAGAGACGATTGGATATCAAAATTTCCTTATTTCTAATATCAAAATTAATGGAAGTTTTTAAAACCCTAATAAGTAAATTTCTTGTTATATTCAGATTCTATCGAGAACATATTAAAAGTTTAGAAAATTAATCAATTGTTTTAAGGGAGCGACGTTGGTGTATTTTTCCGATTCAAGTTGAGTACTACATTTTAGACATTTGGACAAAAGTAGTTGAGTGCATTAAGAATTTTTTGTCAAGCAGATACTTACTCTTCAGAAAATTTAATTTCATTCAGGATGAACTGAATTTTCGCGTGTTTAACCCTACAAGTGGTTTTAACGAGATATTTAGTCTATCTGGATCAGTCCAATTTGGCCAATGACGAGTTATCTTGCCATTTTGCTGATTTATTTAGATGACATCAAGATCTGGTCAGTTTTGCAGATGACAAGATTACGACAACCACCAGGAGGATTAAATTCAAAGGGTTTATTGTGTTCTATTATGAACTTCCTTCTGTTTGCGTTGTGTTGCGAACTTCCATCCAACTGTGTTTAACTTTGGATTTGTTTGCCTTACCCAGAAATCAATCCATTTTCAATTGCTGAAAGCTTTTGAAATAAAATGTAAAAGCCTTGTTCGTGGCATTAATTAAAGACGATTCACTTTCATCGTTACGCGGTTTACTTTGAGGGTGTCATGGAGGATTTGCACTGAACTGTTCTGGTATCGGGACAGGTTCAAGTACTGAGCCATCAAACACGAACTATTCTGGTATCGGGACAGGTTCAAGTACTGAGCCATCAAACACGAACTATTCTGGTATCGGGACAAGTTCATCCTCTATTAAAGCGGCGATTGCCATCTCGTACTGCGTTGATGTAGAGTATTATGATAGGTCTGCGGAGACTTCTACTGTGCTAATACTATTGCACTATGCATATTTGGGTCACCTTAAAATGTAGCGCCGTTTAGCAAGGTTTTGCGTTGAAGCTAATTAGTGTTCATCTGTTCATTCGGAATTGATTCCATAAAATTTTCAGAGACTGAAACCGAAAAACAAGCCAACTGACGTCACGTTTAGAATACTTTCAAGAAACACGTATTGAATGATTGCAAAATGGTTGTTCCGCAGATCAAACGAATTCCATTGAGCATATTTTCACGCATTGTTTCTGGAAATTCCATTTTTATGACAGTGCTAGAGAACTTTGTGATACGTAGAAATGTAAGAAGGTTGGAGTCAGCACAAAAAAAATAAATTAAAAAAAAAAAAAATTTCACAATCATTGCTTTCATACTTCTTAATGAAATTAAGTCTCATAAAACTTTTTTCTATAAAATCAATAAAAATGTGTTGTTGTTTTGGTAAGTTATTTTTTAAATAAAAATTACTAAACAACTACAATTTAAAATTAATAATTTTATTTAAAGCAATAAATTTTAAAGAGAATGTAAATTTCATTTTAAATAAAATAAAATAAATTATTTAGTTTAAAATAGAATAATTTTATTTAAAATAAAATAACTGCTTTATCAAAAGTAAAATGACTATTTTATTTTTAAAAAAAAGTTTTTTTGTGATTAAAATAAAATAAAACTATTTCACTTTTAAAAATAAAATAGTTATTTTATTTTATTTTTCTAAGCACCCCCCCCTCCCCCCAATATAGTTCTTAAAATAACAACCACTTGAAGAATTTTATTTAAGTATTTTAAACATTTGTAGCTAATAAAGTATTTTTTTCACTCGAACATAAAATTATCCGGTATTTTTCTGTTATGCCAATCATAATTGTGCGTCAAATGGAGTCGCGTAATTGAACTGGAGGTAGGAATGTTTGTCAGATAAAATTTAACTAGAGATAAGAATGACAGGAATGTTATCGTTTTTTATAGTTTATGAAAAGTGACTATTTGATTTAAACATTTGTATTTGTTTTGATTTCATTAAAAAGGCCATTCTTTTCATGAAGCTGTATGTATCGTTAGAAATCTCATTATTATTATTGTCTATAGGTCCATATCGCGCCAAGATTTGGCGCACATTCTCACCTCTAGTTAAATTTTGCACAAACATTTGGTTCACATTCTTATCTCTAGATAAATTCTGCACCAACATTTGGCACACAGCTTGTCCCGATAAAGTACCAATTCTGCCAATTATTCTCCGTATTTCTAGCATTTTTGCTCGTCGAAATGTTTTTAAAATCCGAAATTTTGCTTCTTCCACTTTCCAACTCTCAGCTCCAAGTAGCGCTTAATCGCAATCGTGCCCCTCCTCCATCGGTACGAACTGTGCTTGGCTAATTGCTTTCTCGAGAGCCGAATGAGGAAACGGTAGTCTCTCTTATCGACTGACACTTGCCCAGAAGAAATAAATATGTGTCACAGGAAGGGCGCTGAAGGAATGAAAATAGCAAAGCAAAGGCAGTTAATTGATTGACATTATCGACAAGCTAGAGCCATATTTCTCTGGTGGAAGGGCCACGCCTTAAGTCCCGATTGATACCTCCAATCCATCTCCCACGGATGGTCCTGGCAGGTCAAGGGATAATTCGCGTTGATTTTCCTAGTTACGTCTGAACACCTGGATTACCTGCTGACTCCTAAATGGTGTCCCGCTGAGGCACATTGATGGGGGACATCACTCAAATCTTCGCATGCCACTAAGGAGAAATTTCATCGCATCGGTGGGTATGTCCACCTAAGAACCCTAGGGATGAAGAACCCTAGGGATGCAAATTCACAGTCAAAGACCTTCTTGTACACACGCTGAATCTGTCTCGAGTGTAATCACGTCGGCGAGGTGTGGAAGTTTAGAGAGTGGGGTGTCAGCTTAGTCCTTTTCTTTTCTTTTATAATTCTATTTCCATCGCCCAGTTGGAAGGGCAACGGATTAGTTCGAAACTTGGTCTAGCAAGAGAACAATGTGTTTGTTGGTGCATGTTAAATCCTTCGTGGTTTCAAATGTCCTCGCGTTAGCGTGGAATAGAAGTTTGGAGACTGGGGTTCCGACTCATGTGTTGACCTCGTCACCTGACCGTGATTCGAAATTATTTAGCTTTGTTCTTGGGATCTTTTCCTTCGGGATGGATCCGGAACCATTGCCAATAGCCAGTTGTGTGGATCCAGTGCGAAGTTAATTAACTACGTAACCTAACTTATTTTGTGTCAGTAAGACTTTCACTGTGTGTATGTTTATTACTCGATATCGTGTGTTTTGTGTCTGGCCCCCCAAATATGGCCCTTGTGCCATAAAACCCCAAAACAAGCAACCCATCGCGGTCTGGGATAATCAGCACATGAAATTATGACCAAAGAGCAATGCAATTGCCAAAAATGGTTAGTGTATGTTTCGGATGCAATAAAGTCTGCCTACTCTGATAGACGAGAAACCTTTATTCTGTGGATTGATTATTGCAATCAAACTGCTGAAATTGTAGGTCGGTAGTTAGTTAACGTATCACTGGTACAACACAACGGGCTATTGGCGAAGGATCAATCCCGAAGTGAACGATCCAAAGATAACGCCTCGTAATTTTGAACCACGGTCAGATGACGAGAACAACACCTGAACCTTACTCTCCAAACTTCAACACCACTCCTACGTGAGGACATTTGAGGCCGATTTAACCCGACGGTCTTGGCAGGACTGAGTTCCAAAGTACGCTTCCAACTTGGTTACCTCGGCAAAGACGAAAAGGTTAATCAAATAACTCTACAATTCATAAATCCCCAAACAAGGGGATTGATTTAAAGAAAAGCAGTAAGTGTCACTCTTCGAGTTGATCGCACTTTTGATTCGTACGTTCACCAATTTAGTACTTTCGAGACACTCCTACTGTAACTCTCCTACTGTTGGGTTCAACAAGTAATTGAATTCCGACTTTCCATCGTCAGAGATATGACACGCGTTTCAGTCTTTCCTATTTTCCTTTGGCTCGGTGGGAAAATCTCCATCGTTTTACCCTTGTTTTCTTTTCGCCCATTGTTTCGCCATCTTCGGTTTTGTTGCTGTTCTGCATATAAAGTGGATCTCGCTTTCCCCCTCCAAAAAAGTTTCTTTCTCAAATCTAACCGATAGTTTCCGAAATCTTGAATGGACATTTGCTTTGATTCACTTATTTTTACTTTTCCTCGAATACGAGGAAAGTCGGACGGTTGTTGAAGGCAACATGTAGTTAATTTCACCTAGAATCAGATAGAATAGTCTCGTATTTTATCTCACAAGTATAGAGCATGAGTAAATGAGTCGTCAAATAAGTGGGTGGGACGCATTACGCCTGTTTCTTAAACAAGGAAATCCAAGTGAAATCTCTAGGCTTGTCCTGTATTCTCATGTCCACTCTGATCATGAATGAAAACAAGTGTTTTTGCATCTCGTATTTTCTCGGGCAAGCTAAAGATCATCGTCAAATGTCAACGTGATGACATGTATGGCCACGACAGATTTAACGTGCCCCCTGTGCACTTGACCTAGTTTCGAACTCTCAGCCCTCCAGTTGATGATCCCTTCCAACAGGATAACTCGACCCTATTAACTTGCTCCGTACGGAATTGTATTTTTTATTAACGTCACGCTGGAGCAACACAACAGCTAAATGTGAATTCTCTTGCACATTGAGGCATTAACATGAGTTGGAAGGCCTTCCATAGGCAGGAATGCTGCCATTGACACACTTCGGAAGAAGCATTAAGTGCAGAAAGCACGGGAAAACGCAATCGCACCCCTTCCCAAGACACAATGGAAAGCTCATGGCGGAGAGATTGGGAAACACCAAGTGGGCCAACTTTCGCGCAGAACAATGTCCGCAGAGGGTTCTGCGATCAAAGGAGTTAAGCGCATCCTACCGAGAAACAACAAATGATCTCCCACGCTTCTGACCAAACGCAGATCTCTGATTACACGACTCTGATTACTTGACTTTCAGGATTAGCCTGGTCAAGCGGAGCTGGAGTTGCGTGACTTCATAGAATATATAACTGTTCTAATAGAATATTGTAATAAGGAATGCATAACTGTTCTAAAGATGTAATAAGGAATTATTTAGGCCCTGGAAGTTCAGTTGGAAGAGCAACAGAAAAACAACCACAAGGTTGCGACTTCGAAGCTCGGTCCAGACGAAGATATTCACGGGGGCTGGTACACATTAAATCTATCGTGGTCTCAATTACGTGGCGTTATCTTTAGATCTTTCCCTTCGGGATTGATCGCAGACCGTCGCCAATAGTCCGCTGTGTTGCTCCAGTGAAACGTTAATTAACTACCTACCCCTAAGTTGACGGTTGAATGCTCCCCCCCCATTTGATACTCTTTTAATATTAAATAACAGTATTGTTACTTAACTTTAGATTGAGTGCTTTGAGTCATCAAATACCTTTTATACGCAGACTTTTAAGTCAGTAAGGGGACAGTTGACTTTCAAAATCATCAAAATGGGTCGTAAAATACATTTTTTTACTTTAAGCGTTAAAAATTAATTGATATTTTCTCTGAAAAAAGAAGTTTTCAGTTTTAATTAAAATTTTTGATGGTTCTATTTTATGTACTGCAATATAAAACATAGTAGATAAGTATAGAAAGCACTTTTCTCCGATTGACGACTGATTTCAAACTGTTCTCTGTGCATCTGGTTTTATTAGATTTCCTTGAAAATGCAATTTTTCTCTTATTTGGGAAAACTACCCTTGTTGGAATTTCAGAAGATTGGACGAACTGGCGTAGTTAATTTTAATCATGTAGTCTGTAGATATTTTTAATGTGGAGAATCACATGCGACTCATTTAAAAATCAGACATGTATTTTGAATGATGTATTTAATGTAAATAAAATATGGATTAAAACTATTGTAAAAAATTGAGTTTCCGATTTACTGATATGCTAAAGCATCCATGGTATAATTTTAAACGGTTCTATGAATAAATTTCCCTAATGAGACAGCCCTACACACATATTACAAGAAAAATGACACATTTTTAAATTTCAAAAGTCTTTTCTCTTTATCCTGAGAAGTTATTAAAAAGAAGTATTCGAATGCTTGACAATCCAAGTCATGTTTAACCCCCTCTTCTGAAAATCCGAAATTATTACAATAAGTATAAATAGCATTTCATGTGGTGTACGTTATTATTCTGAGAACTGAATGTTCATTAGTAAGGATTTTGAAGTTTTAATGTACTCTAAAATTTAGTCTCATATATAGTGAGTATACCTTATTGTCGAAGGAGATCTCAGATTTTGAACATTGAATGATGATTAAATGCTTTCACCTGTATATTCCCTGTAACGTGGAATTGCCCATTTTTAAATCTTTGTTAGCAAACCATATCAAATAATTCCTTTTTTGCAAATAAATACAAACCGTTTTCGTTTTTAGGGCATTTTAAAGTTATCTTTCGTATTAACATTTTCCAGCGTAATCCCAAGTCGTTGCGTTTGGTCTACTAATTGTTGGCGTTTGATATTTTAAGAATGGGAATGATTTCAGAAGATTGGATAAGACATGGAGTGAGACTCTGTGGTTTTGTCGGATCTAATCTGCTTCTCATTTGCTTCATCAAATCTTGTAATTTTAATTCAATTTTATATTCCACTGTTTCTTTGATGAATCAACTTATGTCTCTCTCTTACGTACCTGTCTGGTGAACGGGAAGTAAAAAAAATCTTGCGCCAAAAGTCTCAACCAACTCCTAGTCCTTGCAATCCGTTTCTTGCAGTAGAAGATGTTGCGTCAATATGTACGTGGCCTTGCAAAGAAATGATCTGTAGTAGGAAGAATCCCAGCAGTATTATTTTTGTTCGTGCAACTCTTGCCCCCTGCACGAGGGCCGAGTATAGGCGTGGCCAGGCGTGCTTGTCGCGCGTGACACAGTCTGCAGCGCGCGAGGTCTGACATCCTGTTGGAAGGTCAGATGTCAGGGAGCCCCTCAGTTCTGAAGGCGTTGGTCTCATATTGTTCCTCCTTCGACTGGATTCTTTGCGCAGGTGGGAGCCCTGACGTCAGAATAACATCATTTTGGAGTAAGCTTTTTTATAATTTCCGAACTAACGACCACACACACATGTCGTGAATGATTAATTTGGGATACCTACGGTCTATGTGTTTGAACAGTAATTATCGGATTCGTTTGTTTCTTGAGGCGACGGGGATGTTGCTGATTTGATTATTCACTTGACTGACATTTTGGACCAGTCAAAATAACACCGTTTTGTAGTTTTTTTTTTTTTACTAATTAAGTCATACCTACGGCCTGTCAGAATAACAACGTTTAGTAATTTGCTATTTTATAACTCACGTAACACGACCAGGTCGTAATTGGTTCATTTGGGTGAGCCATACCTACGGTCTCAATGTTTGGACTGTAAATATCGAAATCATTTCTATTTTAAGATGTTGCCTGATTTGATTCTTTACTTTACCATCGTTTTGGACCTGTCAGAATAACATCGTTTTGGATTCACTAATAGATTATTCCGTAATCTTGGAATATAAAGTGCAACTAAACGAAAAGACATGCATAAAAGGACTTACCTTCTGTTCGTTAATTGCACAGTCTCGCATAACCCTATTTTAACCCTGCACATATTTTAGCTAAAATAATTTCTATAAACATTTTCATACTGATAGAAATCAAAAAGAAACCATAGCTTGGATCCATTTCCAATCCAATCGTTTAAGCACTCTCAGTGAATGAGTTGAAAGACATTTCAATATCAAATTATTCGGTCAATAACTTGAAACGAGATAAAGCTTCCATAATTTAGTTTCATATTAGCATAAACAAATGCAGTTGTCAGGGAAACCCGTTGAAATCTATCCAATTTCTTATTGCAACACTTGTGTTCCAGTTAATTAACTTAAGGAATGTCTTTTAGGATGACTGTTTCAATCGAAACCACTATTTGGGCGTTGACATTTTGTCGATTTGTTCTGCAATTATGCAATAACTAACCTATTTGGGTAATTTTTCCCACCCTTCTTACAAAAATCCACTAAACGCGTAGCATTTCCGAGCGAAGCCAGCGAATGCTATTCTTACTGTGCAACGAAATTTAAAAATACCACTTTTGTGTATTGAAAATCTTGTTAGATGGAAAGTTTTCAAATGTTTTATGCAATGCTGTAGGCGTTACATGAGTAAATGTTTTTATTAGCTGTACACTGTAATTTTTATAGAAAATTTTACGGTTAATGGCATTTGTAAAACATTGGACAGTCAGTCGTTAGTTAATTAAAGTCACACCGATGCAACACTCGGGCTAATGTCGACTGTCGGGAATGAGTCCCGAATGGAAAGATCCAAGGACAACTCCTCGTAATTGTAAACCACGGTCAAATGACGAGAACAACTCCTGAGTTGGCATCCTACTCTCCAAACTTCCATACTACGCCAACGTGAGGATATTTGAGGCCACGACAACAGATTTAACGCGCACCTGCCCCGTTTACACGACTGTAATTGGCTGGATTCGCAACCCTCCGCTTTCGTATCCGTTGCTCTTTCAAAAGGACCAGACTAATTCTCTAGTTGTTTTACTCCTCGCATCCAAAGTAGCTACTGAAAACCTTACTGTCTCTTAACCCTCCAAGTGAGATATCTCGCCCAACAAGATGTGAGTAATTGTTTTATGAACGAGATAAAGATCAGTTTGCTTTAATGATCCATCAAGATATGGGCAGTTTTGTTAATGACGAAACGATAAATGTGACAACAACTGGTGATAACAAGAATTGATCTTTATGGACGAGATATCTCCTCAATTGAAGATATATTTATCCCGTCCCAATGGATTTGAGCTTCCTAGTGGTTGTCTCGACGATTTATCTAGTCATTCGAAAAACGGATCAAATCTTGTTGGTCGAGACTGACCATCAAACCAATCGACACTCCCTGATGACGAGATGTTGACGGACGAACTATCTCGTTCAACCACTTGGAGTGTTGCTTTTTGGACTTGACTGTATTACCAATTTTCCGATGCTATCTGCATAAACAAAATAATTTTCTGAAAGCATACTCAGGTATGAAGTAACTAGGGTTGTAATATTGGAGGTGTAGGTAGTGGATTAACGTCCAAGTAGTGCAATACAACGGGCTACTGCCGATCCATCCCGAAGGGTCCAAGGACAACGTAATTTTGACTACGGTCAGATGACGAGAACACCACCTGAGCCCTATTCTTGGAAGGCTGTCATTTGCTCAAGTGGACGTCAATGTTTGCATACTTTAACATTTCACACGAATTCCGAAGGCAACTCGCTTGGCTCTAAGCAATTGTGCGGACGTTTAGTGATTGGCTCGAATGCAAGAAAGTTGGTTCTCCATCAAAATTTATTCCTGTCAAAACCACCCTAGTGATAAATGGTTTCAACAAGGTCTCAGTGTTACCCTTATCGTGAGCCCTTATCCTCTTCGTGACCTTATCTCTCTTCTGAAGGAAAACGTGCGCATTCAATTTTTCAGCACTTCGGGAATAGCGCAAAGGCTTATTTCAGATACTTCCCTGAGAGTATGCTACCACCATTACGCAGCACTGCCAGCTCATTTGGAATCGTGCAGCAGAGTCTGATTGGAAAATTCATTATTCATCTCAAAACATTTATTAAACATTTTATAATCTCTCCTACTTGTCAAAGGAAGTCGACTTGGACTTTACGGTGGAAAGAAATGAATCGAGTGTGCGACATTCAATTCGAGTTGGTTCACACAAATTTGAAATGACAGTGAACTTTTCAACGAATACTTTAGTCTGACATGCCTTGTTCATCAGGGACTCTCAGACGGGATTTCAATTAGCAACCTACACTCTTCCCTGAATGAACCAGTGTTTATATTCCCGGGCGAATACAATTTTTGAGAGGGATTCTTTTGAAAGGAAAGGAGCAATGTAGTCTTTCCAAGGGATTCAACTCTATAGAATGGGCCTGTAGAATTTTCCCAAAGGATTCCATTATAGGGATAGAGAGACTAGAATATCTCCGAACGATTCTCTTCTAAGAAAAAGAGTGCTAATCTTTACAAGGGATTTTATTCGAAAGAATGTGTCCGATCATAGGAATTGAATGGGTCAGTAGAATTCCAAAGAACGGGTCAATTGAATTCCAAAGAATGAGTCAATCGAATTCCGAAGTATGGGTCAATAGAATCTTCCAAAAAACTTCTATTAGCAGGAATGAGCAATAAAATATTTCCAAGGAATTATATTTTAAGGAAAGGAGCGATCGGATTTCCAAAGGATTACATTCGACAGAATGGGTCACTGTAATTTTTTTAAACGGCTCTATTATAAGGAAGGGAGAAATAGAGTCTATCCAAATGATTATCTTAGAATGAAATGAACAATAGAATTGTCAAAGAATTTTATTCTATAAAATGGGCCAATAGAATCGTTTAAAGGGATTCTCATCTAAGGAAAGGAGTTATAGTCTTTCCAAATTACTCTATTCTACAGAAAGGGCTAATCGAATCATTTCAAAAGATTATATTTCATAAAAATAGAATATTTCAAAAAGTTTTAAAGAATTTATGAATTTATGGGAAAGACTATTTAAATTTTAAAGGAAATTGTGTATGTTTGGGCTGTTTTTCCAGTTCGTTTGGCTTCACATCTTTGTAAATGGAAACAACTTGGGAGCAAAAGCGAAAAACGTTGTTTCCGCTTGGCTCTTTTATTTGCACTATCACTTAATTAACGTGGCCGATTATCACTCCATATTGTTTCGTCACAACTCGCGTCAAATTCAAGCCTGCATTCATTTGTATGTGATACCTGTTGCATGGTGATTCTATTGTTGTAAGTACTTACATATGTTATGCACTTGAACTTAGATGTCTGGCGTTCATGTTTTCCCATCGATTAATTCCTTACATATGTTACACACTTCAACTTAGTTAGTTAGCGTAGTTCCCACACTCTCATGGATTTCCTTTACAAAAGATGCACTGAAAGGCATTCATTAAAATCAAATGGATTTGAACGAGTTAGTAATCTTTCCCTTTGAGCGAGATTTCCGAGTAGCTCCTCAACACATTGAAGGAATAGATAACCTATTGGGTGAAAGAAATCATAGATTCTTTGAACCTTAGTATTAATTAGAACTTTATTGATTGGCCCTTAGAATAAAAGCTCTTGGAAAGATTCCATTCTACGCATTCCTTAGGAAGTTAGTCCTATATTTTTTCGTTGTATTTGTTTCGTTAAGAATGCCTTCAGTTTTATTTTACCATGCTCCTCTTAATTTAAATTGTGATAATTTTTGCAAGTATCGAATAAATATACACCAATAAAAAAGTAAGTAATAAAAATATATGCAATACCTCCTACTACTTAAGACGATCAATTTAGCTTTTCTTTCGAGTAGAAGGTTATCTTCAAAAGTTCTGGTGATTTAAAATTCCTTTTGTGGGAATCTTATTTCTTTGGTACCCAAGGAGTAAAGGTAAGTGCAAATCACTTATACTCTGAAAGTCTTGGCTTCTTGCTCTCGTACGTTACGCCTAATCCTAAGAGTTAAAATGTTTGAAGTAGAAGATGGCTGTCGAACATACTTTCTGTTCGAACTTAAATCGTAAAGGAATTCTTTTTTTCATTTAGCGCTTTAAAGATAAAGGACGAGATTAGTTTGAAAAATATTTAGGGAGAAAGATGATTTATTTTCTTAATTTTTCTGCCTTTCCAAACAGTAAGTACCGACATTCAGTCATACATGTCTGTACTTACTGTTTGAGTTAACTCAAAACTAGATGGATGCCGCTCATTTGAGCTGTTTCTATTGCACCTAATATCTACTTGTTGAATGGAAATAACTAAATATGAGTACAAATCATGTTTTTTGATAAGATGTATTCAAGGTCTTGTAGACATTTTAAACAAAATTGGTACGCAATCTCATTTATATCAGAGCTATTTGAATTAAAATTTAGGATTAGGCGTTATAAAGCCAGGCGAGAGCCATGTACTAGTTCTATAAGTGATTTGTACTCATCTTTAGAATTATTCAAGGAAAGAAGGATGCTAACATATGACGTCTAGTTTTTGAGAAACATAAACTATTAACAGTACATTATTTATTTTATTATTTCATACGTTACTGCTATGTAGACTGTGTTGTATGTTTGGCCGAATATGGCCCATCAAACCTCGAAAGCAACCAGCCTTGGATGTGTATTTACGTCAAAACTACTCCTTTGCAAAAGAATGTATTGATTAGGAGGGTGCTATTTTTGTTTTATAAACATTGAATATGCATCAAAGATTACATTGTTTGAAACCTCAATTAAGAGAGATCTACTAAATTAAACACTGTCCCTAATGCAATGATGTATTTAGTTTCTATTACAGCTTTTAGTTAACATTTTTCAAGTAAACCTATTTGCACATATTTATAAAAGGAATTATACATAATTCCGGTTTTATATTACGCAAGCAACATTTCATTCTACATATAGAGTGTGCACTCAAAATAAATGAAGAATAATTTGCTTTGAAATATAAAATTAGATGTCTTTTGTATTCCAGTCCCTATCCCAACCAGTACTTTAAGATCTTTTTATCAGAAATGTGTTCTGTATACTTGTAGAAATCTGAATATTTGTGTTTGACATCTTTGTACACTCGAAATACATGGAGAGGCAGTTCCCAACGATTACTAAATTAGGAATGCATGACGTACTGTAGTTACTGCTTCATTTGAAATACATTCCGGAAACACTGTTGGTGGGCCTCCCGTGATCATAAGGACTTACGGCCGCCTACGATACCATTAGAACCAGATCATGTTGATCTGTAATTAACTTTAGTAAACAAATAAAACGCGGACACATCGATTTCTCTGTTTTCGAATTAAGCACTTAGCGAATCAAATAATTGAAGTGAAAAGAGCTGTCCAGAAACTGGTGGTGTATCTGTAACTCTCCTAGTGGTTGTCTCCGTGAGTTATCTCGTCAATAGAAAAACTGGTCACTCTTGATGGACGAGAGAGCTCGTCATTAGAAGAAAACACAATCACGATCATTAAAAAACTGACCAGATTTTGATGTTGTAGTCATCATAAAATTGACAATATCTTGAAGGACGAGATATCTCGTCGAAACCACTTGTAGAATTAAGAAAGATATCTTAAAATCTTCCGTCAAGGTCATTAAAAGTTATCATTCAAACCCAAATTCTCCCAAAAGAGAAGATCCGAACGGCATCTCGTAATCAGTAGGCGTTGATTATGCATACTAACTACTCGAACCAAATTCATAAATAACCAAAACGCCGCATAATTTTTCTGGTCTTTTCGTCCCCTTCCTGCTCCTCGATATTCCCATCTCACCCGTCGCTTCTTTTTCAACTGCTTGGGCGTTTACTTTTCCAGCTCGTTTGTTTGACATACCGAGTTAACGTACTCATGCCCATTACAGCGCGCGTCCATCTTGATAAAAGTAACTTACTCCTCAGAACTCGTGCTAGAATTACAAACCATTAGCAAACTTGAGCGCGGATTAGAGGAGAGCGCACGGGAGTAGAAACAAGAAGCGACGAATGTTTTATTAAAGACCTCTTTGGAAGTGCTACTTTTGGGCAGGTTATGAATTCAGAAAGTCCGAGTCTGAGTTTTTTCAAAATGATAAGATTTATGAGTCGAACTTCCAAGTCTGGACTAGATTTTCATGGGAGAGAGTGACTTGTTAAACCCTAACAAATCTCTAGACCTGCGAGTGTTCGATAATGGACGGAACTTAGCTTGACCGCAATTGCCTTTTACTCAGTTATGATTGGCTTGTTAAAGCTGTCCATCATATATCGCGAAGCCGTGCCAGAAAGAAAATAGCGGCTGAGAAATCATGCTTTTGAGGAACTGGTTCTTGTTTGCTGTTCCATTTTTCGACTCCATTAAATTCATTTTACATCTCTTAATTAGGCGAAGATTTAGACAGATTTCCACGAAACAAGTAGAAGAACGGCTTCAAACGCGCTTGGACATTCAAAACGGATTACCATTTCAGCATTGAAGTTGACAAATAGATTATGCACGTGTCTGTTATTTAGAGGCGCGTCTCCAAACTCCCCACTTAATAAAAAAACCTTAAATACACCGAATTTGTTTGTTGAATTTATTTCAATTCAGTATCGCTTCAAAAGCTCTATTTCTATGGCGGATCTCTTTAGGTTTTACTAGTTAATGGTCTTTAGGAGTATAGTGTTACAGAGAGGGAGGAAGAGGGAATAGATAGTACAGAGATATTTAAACAATTGCGTCAGTGTAATGAAACTATATTTTAAAAACTTTGAAGTTTTTACCTTATCTCAATTAATTCTCAACTACCACCAATACGCATGATATTATCCAAACTTGGATGCATAAACGTTCTTCCAAAGTTGAACAAATTAAACAATTTTAGTTACAATATGTTTTCTATTAGTGGTGAGAGCAACAATAGGGTTCATACAATCAACCCAGTTCGTTCAATTTTTAATCATTATCTTCAATTCAATTGAAATACGCGTTCACTACTTGTTATACGAATTATTTGAGCAACTTGAACAGAATTCAACTTTGCACATTTTCGTTCAATTTCTATGTATTTGATTCTTTTCATTTCGTTTTTATTTTCATGGCCGTCTAAAGTATATAGCTTGTCAAAACACATTTCAATCCATCCGTAGCAATTCTGTTTGAATGTTTGATTGGAAGCACTGGATGCGTGTTGTACTTCCGTGGCACTGCATCCGAGGGAATCCCGTTTCAATTCGCGAGTCTGGCGATAATCGTGGGAGGTCACGCGATCAATTGCATCTCGTTTTTTTGTTGGGCTGTTGAAACCTACAGCATGCTTTTGAAGAGACTTCTCACAAACCCACTGAAAGACTGTTGAGTCAACCGAAAGCAGCAGGACGCCGAGTGCGCTGAATAATCAGAGGTGAGTACTCGGATCTCTTTGTGTGTTAATCTCGGTGCGAACTCTTCGGTGCTGTTGCTGAAGGAGAGGCTCTTCCAAGATATTCTGCTGCATCGCCTTTGGGAAGGTGAGTGGAAACATCTTTTTTATCATGCTTAATTCAAGGTAGTTCTTCAGTTGCCCTCCAATTGGTTTCCACGAAATGTCCCAATTTTACTGATGGCGAGATATCTCGTCACTGAAGATCGATCGGACTAATTTTGCTAATCAAAATGTATCTCGTCATCAAGATTTTGATGGCAAGTGACAAGATCTGATTTTTTTCGAATGAAGAAATATTTCGTTCATCAAGATCTAGTTTGTTTTTCAAATGACACCTCGTTGAGACGACCACTTGGAGGGTTAACTGAAATTCAATTTTTACAACACGTGCTCGTACATATTTTCTTTAAGAGTGAATTATCAAGTTGAAACAGAATAAATAATCAAACAACTAGCTTTAAAAAATGAAGGAGTCCATTACCAGAACAAGAAGAGACAAAACTCGATTGAAAATGTTTAAAATACAAAGAAAGAAAAATTGGATTTTTAATGTAAAAAAGAGAAAAAAAATCGATTTTAAATGTACAAATGAAGATTTTGAGTATAAAAAGAGAGGAAAAACTGGATTCGAAAAGTGCAACAAGAAAAAAGTCGTATTTTAACTGTCAATTTTAACAAAAGGAAAAGCGTGACTTTAAATCTTGGAAACTCACTTTTTCATCTAATCCCTTCCAATAAGCTTCAGTATCATTCAAATTTGAATGAAATAATCGATTTTTATTGCTTTTGAACGGAATAAAAAATTTTCCCTCTAGGGTGCACCACTGTAAAGGGCAGAGAAAGGAAGTTGAAAGAATAGTGAGGTACAAGGGATACGTACGAGAAAAGGAGTTTATATGATAGATTCAAGAGAGTATGAGAAACTGGTTGCAAGGATAGATATAGGAGGCTAATACTTGAAAGTGGTTGAAAAGATGGATACAAAAGATGCGTAGGAGAAAGGGGTTTAAATGGTAGATATAGGAGACACGTAAGAGAAAAGAGATCAAAGGATGGATACAAAAGAAACACAGAGAAATAGGTTTAAAGGGGATATATACATGAGACACTTAGGGGAAACTGGTTAAAAGGATAGATGCAGAAGGCTCGTAGGAGAAAAGGGTTGAAAGGATAGATGTAAAAAATACGTAGGAGAAAGGGGTAGAAAGGATAAATACAAAGAGAAATGGGTTGAAATGATAGGGGGGACACATAGTGGAAAGGGTTGAAAGGAATAGCTAAACACAGGAGATGGGAGAAAAGACAGAATAGTTGTAGATGGTATATAGTTGGGACTTGATCATAAAAAAATAGGAGATGAATGTAAAGAGTGAGTATTATAAATGAGAGCTGTGTACTCAGGATTAAGAAAATAAATGAAAATAGAAAGGAATAATGCTTGCGACGCTTTACAAGGTATCATTCACATCTGAAGCAGGTTTCATTTCGCTAATGAGTAATAAAGAGAAATGTTTCATAAGGGAAAGATAAATTAAAAAAGTGGTTATATATAAATGAAAGTTGGGTACTCAGGACGACGCACAAGAAAATAAATCAAAATGTAGAGGAAACGAAAAAGCAGCGTGTTAACATAAATTCCAATACAAAGTGCTGATATAATGTACACTCTATATAGTAAATGCACTTAAAATATCAATTTTAAATAGCGAGTGACGAATGGTAGCACGAGATCAATCGGAAAATTGATTTGAGAGAGAATGAAAATGTATTTTGAATAATCTCTCAGTCATTAAAACGATTGAATTAAAGTTGATTGCAACTTAAAAGAAAAGACCATGTTCTCTTGATGTCGAATTTTCAGGTCACGCGCTTTAGCAGTTTAAAATTACAAATTGTTTTCGCAGATACAATTGAATCGCGATCCTACTCAGAACAGAGGAAACAAAAACTCATAAAACTAATTTAAATAAAGATTCGTGTTCGATTAAGTAGCAGAAAGGTTTAGTAAATGAATATGAAAGTGATATTTTCCAATGTACCAGTTTCTTGATAATGCGTTCCACCAAAAAATGCTTTTAATTCAAAGAACACTTGTAAAACCTCCAATTCGAATTGATTCATAGATGTAAAGAACCTTGTAGACGAATTATATCTTTGAAGGTAATCTTCGAAACCTTGAGTTTATTAAGTTCAAAAAAATTGTCGTGGAAAAAAAGTTTCGAGCAAAAAATGTTCTCAAACCTCAGTTTATCGACAGTAATCCTGTTTATTTTCTGAAAGGCCGTTCTGCCACTTTAGTTGTAAATGAGCAGCGGTAGGATGGGCGCGGCATGGATAGAAGACACTAGGCCTACGCATAGCCATATTTCACAGTGCCTTTCTTCTACACCGCCTCTCCCCCCCCCTCTCTCTCTCACTGACAATGTAACTCTTAATGAATAAAGGAAGAAGCGGCGTGTAAATATTCGGTCCTTTACTCAGCTTTTCCGTTCTGCAAAGTCTCTTCGCACGACGGTCTGCTCTGAATATCAGATTCATATTTTCAAATCTCCCCATTCTGTGCTGATTTATAATCCCAGAAGAAAACGCCTTCAGCCATTTATCAGTCTGTTTCTGAAAATTAACCTTTGTTTTCCAACGCATCGAATAATATATCGAACAACTATATCCATTACGATGTTTATGCAGTTACTCATCTTCTGGACAGCATATTCATCAGAAAGGATTAACTCTTAGGAACACTCGTGCAATATATCACACACGAGACTGTCCATCTGTTATATCATACAGCGTAGTTTCCACCAATTTTTGGGTTCAACTCCCAAACTTGAAATACAATTAATTTTTTTGCCTTGGTGGGTTTTTAGAGTTTTATGGCGGCCATATTTGACCATGCTGCGCCAGACACAATGGAAGTTTGACTGACGCATAAGAGAGAAATCCACTCGGGGAGGCAGAAATCGAACCTACAACTTGAAGGTTGCTAGTGCATAGAGCCACGACCCCTCTGGATCTCAGCTCAATTGCAAATGGAGCTTTGCATAGGATTTACCTATTGATTGAGTGGGTCACTTCGAATTTCATCCATATATTTATTTCATTTCATAATTTCAAAAAGCTAGTTTGAAATAAAACTAGGATTTGAAATCGAAAGCTATTTGTTAAATTACAAATTGAGCTCCCTATTAATACTATGCTTTAAATGTGGCACATACCAAGCTAAGATATTAAAGTATATATACATATCTCTGATACACGATTCGCAGATCAAGTCAATTAAAACAGCATTGAATGCTTTTTTTATCAGAACAACTTTACGTGACGCGTTGGTAAAGGAAAATAATTCTCTCCGTCTACCTATAAATTTTCTATTGTTCAAAACTACGTTCTTTCAGACTCTTCCGATAGCTGTTTTATTTGTTGAAATTTTATTAATTACGTTAAAAGGAATTCCTTTCTGATGTGTGTTGATGTTACCATACTCTGAAAAACGTTTTGCGAAAGGGCCAAGAAGTACTGGATGTTTTTCCTGCAGCAGAAAAACAAAGACTTCGGGATTCATACGTTTTGTGTGTGCATTTTGGCCCGAAACACATAAGATTCTCTCCTTTCTTTTTTGCAAACCCCAGGAAAATCGTTTTCCATTTGCACCTTAATTTGATGTAAAATCCTGCGCTAGTTTATTCTGCATAGGCAAGTCCTTTTATAATACCAATAGTTTACAGCAACTTGATCACTTTAGAAACAATAAAAGTTAAGAATCGACAGTATTCTGTCAAAAATCTTCCCCGATGTCTTAGAACATTTTATATTATTATCAATGAACGTTAGTAAACACTACTCTGGCTGTCTAAAATACTCCAGCAATCGTGGAACATTTCAGCAAATCAGCAATGAACGTTGATAGACACTACTCCGTCAGTCTGAGATGTTCCCAGTAGTCGTATAATAAATAATGAAATATCATCCCATGACGGCTTCACAATCTCAAATCTACATTATCCAATCACCGTTTTGCAATTCTTTTTCTTACATTGTATAAGTCATTTAAATTCATAGAGAACTGTTGCAAATTTCATCGTAGTTCCAATCTGTTGCACCGAGTCGTGAATGTAAACACTTGTGTTAGCTTTTGGAAATTAAAGGATTGTCAAATTTTCACTCAAATAAATTTACTTGAAATCTCATTTGTTTCGCAATTCATAATTAGGATGTCTACTAAATCTTTGAATTAGCATTATAATTACATAACCTATTAAAATGAAAACACGTTTTTGTTACAATTTTAATCTATTGAGAAAAACGAATGGTTTGTGAATAACTTTAAGAACATAGTATAATTTCCACCATGACTAAAATTGTGATCGTAAGTTCGTAACTGTTGTGTTTTCTCTCAATTACATCTCCTATTTTTGAAGCTATCTTTCAAATACACTTAAGTTTTTAGGAATTCCTTTGGATCTTACTGAAATTTTTATATAAATCAGTTTTTATACTTATTCAATTAAAATTTGCATAGTAAAAAATCTGCTAAATAGTTTAAACTGTTTGAATTCAAATTTATTTTATAATAGTTAAAACTGTATTTATTCAAATGTATTTATTATTATTAAAATTTCATTTATTTTGTCTGGCTTGTGTGTATATGTGAAACATTGAAGTAATGAGAGTGTCTTTCTTTTCTGTAGATTCTTCTGGAAGAAGAGAGTGCCGTTTGAAGTAGACAAGTTAAGAAGACTTAATAAAGAAATCACCTAGAAACACTACATGTTTCCTATTATTTCGAGCACAAACAGAGGACTGGCTTGAAACATTTGAGAATCAAGAAGTTCAATTTGTTTGTCTTCCTTCCTTATATTCATTGAAAAACATTTTTTGACGAAGTACCAGGACTGTATCAATGATAAACCCTGGTTATACGAAAGCTTGTACAAATCCAGATTGAAGAATGATTTGATTCTGTTCAGGAAATTTGGTTTTTCGCGTAGAGGCGTATTTTGATGGCACTTCGAAGGACGAACGCTTTCAGGACTAGTTATCTCCACGAGAATTCCATGAGACCATGGACGAATGGTGTGAGCATTATCTTCAGATTCTGTTTAGAAAAATCGGTTTTTCCTGCGGATGCGCATTTTGATGGTACTACGAAAGACGAGCGCTTTTAGGACAAGTTCATCTCTACGAGAAAATGAACGAACAATATGTGAAGATAATCCATCTCTTCCTTTGAAATATAATGTCTAGATTTCCGACTTTTCATGTACAATATCGGAGTAAAGTTTACCGACAACAAGCATTTAGGTATGGATGACGATGAATATAAGGCAAGAATTGTTCGCTCTCTAATTACTCTGGATATGACAGGGTTTGTCTGTAAAGTTATATGTAGAAGGCTCTAGTGTTTTTGAGGTACAAGTGCCTTCTGTTTTATAACACGAAAGTGACGTGCTTGGCTTGTTACTTGGATCACAACTTCATTATTTCTCTCTCCAATTACTCTGAATATGAGAGGTTTGTTATAAATATAAAGGGTTCTAGTGTTTTTATGGTAGAAGTACTTCGTGTATCACACACACACATATCGAGAGTGATGTACTTTGCTTTTTACTCGAACACAAATTCAGCATTTCTCTCTAATTACTCTGGATAGGAGAGGGTTTGCCCGTAAAGTTAAATGTAGAGTACACTAGTGTTTTTGGTAGAAGTGCGTTCTGTTTTACATCGAAAGTGACGTACTTGGCGTGTTGCTCGAACACAATTTCAGAATGTCGAATAGAGAATTAATCATAAATTTCATTGGGTAGTTCAGTTTCCTTTGAAATTAAGCTGTTATTTTATCCTATCCGACCATTAGTCAACGATTAGAAGGGGTTAAATATGGTTTAAGAAACATTATCTCCAGTATAATTTGAAATTGTACTGTCAAGAATTTCAAGGCAGACCTTGAAGTAGTCTCCAGTCATTTCAAACAGTTCGTAAAAGGGACAAACTTGCAATTCCAATACGATGTAAGTGTCTTTAAATGTTGTCATGTCCGATGAGAAGTCGAAAGCAAATACAGCTCTGGGCCAAGAACAAGGATACGAGCTATATTCTCAGTAAAACGTTCCGGTTTTCTTGTAGACTGAAATGAAACTGAAAACATGCACCCTGATGTATGTGTTGCAAATGGCTGTTCCATGAAGTTTCACACGAATGATTTCGTGTATGAGAAAAGTAACGCCAACATTGCCAAATCAAATACGTTTTTTACTGAATGTATTGTGTTCATCTTCCGGTAGTTGGTTTATATTTTGACACATTATCTCAAATCATTTATTAGTTTTAGTGAATAGCTTTAGCTTTAGATAAACTCGAATCTCACGAAACTGATAATCGAAAGCTAGGTATTGACATTTGAATAATGAATTAGGAACATATTGTTCAATTGTAGTATTATGTACGATAGTCAAAGTCTTCCAAGTTGGTGCCTTCTGAAGAAGATAGATAAACTAAAAAAAAAATCCGTCAAAACATCGGTTTCTTAGTTTTACCATTGGAAATGAATTGATATCAAACTCTGGGAAACAAAATAAAATTTTCAATTCCGATAATTTTTGATGGAGTTACAACATAACCATATAGTAGATAAATATAGTAAATCTACAACACAAACGGCGTTTTTCTCCGATTGAGATTTTTTTTAATTCTTCCAATTTAGGCATCTGGTTTTATTTGATTTACTTGAAATTTTTGTTGCATAATCCCTGAATTCTGCTGTACAAATCGAAGTGCAAATGAGAAATTCCTCATGCTTTCAAATTTTGGTTTAAAATGTTGTTTAACTTGTGCTTTTGTAATCAAAATCTCAGGCGTTTCTGTACAATTTTTTTACAACTGAGAGATACACTTACCAAACTGAGGTCATTTGATTTATATGTTTACAAACTATGAAGGGGAATTAAATATCGACAATCCATGGGAAATTAATGCACAGGGACATATCAATCTCTATGAATTTATCTAATTTCTTCCACAAAGTAAATATTTCAAGATCAAACTTCACATATAGGAGTTTTGGATGAAACAAACAAGTTTTGCTACTATTGGATAACAGCAAAATATGTTTTACCCTTAAGAAATGGAATTTTCCGGTCAATATGTTTAATTTATGTAGCTTAAGCATTATTTCAAGTACAACTTTTAAGAAAAGAAAGTATTAAAGTATATCATGGATCATTCTATTTCTCTAAGGCCATTTAACATTCAATTAATACAGAGGTATTTTAATTAGCATTGCACTAGACCAACACAACGGGCTATTGTTGAGGGTCCGAGGATAAAACCACGTCATTTTTAACCACGGTCAACAGCTAAGCAGGCACCTCTCTCACCAAATTTCCACCACACCAAGGTAAAAATATTTGAGGCCATGACAGATTTAACGTGCATCAGCTCCGTGTACACGACGCTCTGTGTTTTATACATGGAAATCTGATTGATATATCTATGCATGCATTCTCATGTCCACTCTGATCATAAATGAAAGCAACAGTTTTTTTTACATACATAAACATCGTTGAAGGCAACGCTTGATTAAGTTCAACTGGAATCAGATTGAATAGCCTCATATTTTCTCGATCCAGCCAAAGACTGTCGTCAAATGTCAACGTAAGACCACATCAGATTTAACGTGCACCGACCCCCGCGTACACGACGGTCTTTGGCTGAACCGAGTTTTCAATTCTCTTCCTAACGGTCTTGTATGTGCACGCTTATGAAAACAATCTTTGAATGGTGGGACACCCTTTGAAAGGGTTGAGAATTGGAGAAATTCTCTGTTGATGGCGCGAAGGAGATTTGCATTGCGCATTCGTGATCAGCTGCAGCTGGGCTTTCAGCCCTTGGGCCTGCAGTGCCTTATTGGTCTGCAGAGGCGTCCTGAGAGCGAGAGTGAAGAAGAGGCTACGACCCCGATTTGCGACCTCAATCGAGCAAGCGTCTGAGGTCAGGAGGAAGCTTCTAACCTCTCCCATGCCCAAGGCGTCCACCCTCCAGGGGCCCATTGCAGAGCTCTCCTCCATTCCAAAAGTAAAATAAGTTTTCTCTCACCGACTGAACATTTGAAGATCTCGCAATCAAAGTATTTGTTAAAAAGAAAGAAGATTTTAAAAGGAAAATCATATTACGGGGTATCGAAGCTTCATTTCCACTCATCCGAGCCCTAATACAAAGTACTTGTACATACTCAGCACCCTGCTTCTTGACCAAAGACCGCCGTTTACAAAGGGTGCACGTTCAATCTGTCGTGGCTTCAAATGTCTTCATGGTGGCGTAATGTGAAAGTTTGGAGAGAGGGCTACCAGCTTAGATGCTGTTCTCGTCATTTGACCTCAAAATGACGAGGCTATGTCTTTGGATCTTTCCCTTCGGGATGGATCGTCGCCAATGGCCCGACGTGTTGCTCCAGTGCAACTTTAATTAACTACCATCCTACAATCCAATGTTTCATCCATCAGCCGTCACATCTTCTGCAATAGTTTTGAAATACAGCCGTATAAAAAATGTTGCAACGCAAAGGAGATTTACATTTGAAAAACACACCTTTACATCTTCCAAGATTTCCAATGCAAAACCTGGTATTTTTAAATTACATTTTACAATAAGAATTCGCTGCTCATAAATGCTTTGAGTGGAAGTATTACATCAATCGGTTAGTTATTCCATTTGGCATACTTGCAAAACCAATCCACAAGAAGCGCACCAATAGTACTTTCGATTGAAAGTCATCCGAAGAGACTTGAGTTAATGAACACAAACAAAAATTGGAATCGAACTACCTACCTCTACTCAACACAGTTCCGTTAAAACTTAAAAAAAAATTCATTTCGAATTGCGATGAAAGTCTGAAATGTTTGGATTCTGATACAAAATCTCATAGATGGTTCACGGTTAAGATTTTTTGACACCCCTATTTCAATCCTTGCAGTTTATTTGGAATTATATTTTTCTTAGAAAAGGAATTTTCAACGCAGTATAACACCTAAGCTTAAGGAACTTGGACTGAAATTCGGAATAAAGTTAAATTATCATTCGTTTTAAAACAAAATAAAAATTTTGCTCCGAAATAAGCTTTATTCCAAATTTTGAATACAAAGCGGGAGAAATTTTGCTAAAAATTAATTACTTGAAATTATTAAGTGATTATTTTATATTTTTGTGTTACTTGAGTTGCATTTTCTGGTTCCAATATAAAATGTACGTACTCTGTTACTCATTTATTTTGGTAAAACATGCATGGTTTGACTCAGAAACTTACGAGCAAATGGTCCTTTTAAATATTTACTATGTAAATTAGAGGTAAAATATTAATGAATTTAAAAAAATACACCTTATGTTTCTGTATTAAGGACCATGATGTACATAAACCCTTTAAAGTTTCATTGTGATACGCAGATACAGTTTATCTCAATTCGACTGTTTTCCTACTGATTTGGTTTCGAGGTGCCTTTGTGAAAACCTTGTACAAGTACTTTGTACAAAATGTTGTACCAATTGAACAACTTCTAAAAAAGAAGGCCTTTGCCGCCGGTTGAAGGTGTAACGAATTAGAGCCGGAGGGTTCGAATCCAACCAAAGACCGTCGTTTGCAAAGGGGGGCTGGTGCACGTTGAATCTACCGTGGCCTCAAATGCCCTAACGTTAGCGTGGTGTGGAAGTTTGAAAAGTGGGCTGCTCAGATGTGACATCGTCATCTGACCATTGTTCCAAATGACGTTGTCCTCAGACCTTTCCCTTCAGGTTTGAAGCCCGTTGTGCTGCTCTAGTACTAACTAAAATATCTTCACGCTTTTATTAAAAATGCACACCATTGAAAGGTGATTTTCTTTTATACTCTAAAATGTTATTGGGGAAATTTCTGCCATCGCATCACTTGGAAACTTTTTTTCCTCAAACCAACAATATTTCCCCTTGAAACTAGACGGAACGTTCCAATTCCATGCATGGGGAGGATGTCGAATCTTTAAAAGTTCTGTTGACGGAAAGTTCGAAAGGAGATTCAAATGCTGCGAGAACACGCATGCGTGCTTGAGGCTTACGCGTGGAAAACACAGTGAAGATTGGGCAGTCAAGATATTTGCCTCATTTTTCTTAGTAGTGGAGTCTGCTTATTTGAAAGAAGAATTTAGGATTTTCTCCTACAAATGTTTATTTTTATGACATTAATAAACTTCGAATGCTCTCAATGAAGAGGTTGCTATCAATCATAGTATGGAATTTCTTGTAATGCCAAAAAAATCGTACATGCTTTCTAAATTACAACAATATTTACAGTGTTAAAAACATTCATGTTTCAAATGTGTCTGTGCCAACCTTTTCTATACCATGCTATACCATCAATAAAAATACTTTTGTCTTCTCATTTCTTCCTTTATCATAGACCAGACCTTAGAACGAGCTTCATTTTTTCTTCTTGTTAGTCTGATGCTGTGTTTTATAGTGATTTCCATTATGTGAAACAATACTTCCGCAAACTATACAAAACGTTTTTCCTGATGGCTATAAATAACAACTCAATTTCCCACTGTTCATTAAATGCTCGCTAACTATCGCTTTCTACGCTCTTTTGTCCATTTTCTTTTGCACTTAGATAGAATGTACAAAAGTACAAAAGTCTAAATGTTGAAGGGAAAAAAAGATCGCAAGTACAGAGGCTGTTCGCACATTTTTGAGACGGTTTTGGTTAGCGGTAATAAAAAAACGTTTGCTGCAAAAGAAATAATTGCAGTTGTACTATGTTTTTAAAAGTCAAAATTATCGTCTGCGGCTTGAGAGGTATGTTTTTATTCAAAATGGCGTTTTCAACGAAGCAATGGTTCGAAGGCTATATTTGTACTCTTTCCGAAGAGAAATATTCATATTCCGTTATCCAAAAACGATGTGAGAGTCATGGTTTTGTGATACCTAAAGCGTCGATAGGTAATATCGTCAACAAGAAAGGGAAAAAACGTCAAATTGGTGCCTCAAGTGGAACAAAATTTCCAAACAAGTATCCAATGAAGAAACGGACATCTTCGACTATTGCAAAGGTACGTTGTTTAATGTTAAAAGAAAATCCCCCTAGTCAAAGGACAGTTGCAAAATCATTAAAATGCTCGGTGTCCACTGTAAACAAAATGATAAACGTTGATTTAAATCTTAAGAAAACGAAAAAACGCAATGTGCATGGTCTTTCTCCAAAGCATATCGCTGAACGCAGGACACGCTGCCGATTTCTATATGAGAAACATTTATCCAAAGAAAAATGGAAAAAAAATTGTCACAATAGATGAATCATGGTTGTATTAAAATGATTGCAGCAAAAAAAGACCCATTTATTTTCATAAAGGGGAGAAAAAAATTTAAGTACATGGTTCACAGAATCGAAAGAAAGTTTTTCTAAGGGATTCATAATTGTTGCTGGTTTTTCATATAATAACAAGTTAAAAATAAAGAGAGTGGAAAAAAATGTCAAGATTAACTCCAAATACTATCGGGAACATATTTTGTCACCAATTTTTCTGAATGAAATACCATCGCTTTACCCACAGTGCCATCAATCTGTGGAACTCCATCAAGACTAAGCTAGCAGTCACACATCAAATCCACTGTAAATTTTCTAAAAGAAATGGAACAAAAAACCGGTATCAAGGCCATACCCTTCACTGATATCCCTACTAAATCCCCCGATGTATCACCTATGGATTTTTGTGCCTTCGGACTTTTAAAATCTGCATTATCCAAACGTCGTCCCACAACCCTTACAAGACTCTGGATAGCTGTTCAGGAGGAATGGGATAGAATACCTCTTCTGACACTTCAAAAGGCTTTATTATCCTGGAAATTACGGTGTCGAAAGATAGTTCAGAATAAGGGCTATCAAATAGAACATTTAAAACACAAGAAATTTATGTAATTTAGTTTTGTGAATACAATATACATTGTCTAAAAAATGCGTGAACAGCCTCTGTATTCGTCACACAGAGTAGTAATTGTAAATTTAAAAAATTGCGACAAACTGATGAGTAAGAAGGCTGTATGAATTGAACTGAGTGGTGTTGAAGATAGATTCAGTTCCTACTTTGAAAGAATAAGTAGGCGCAAGGATGCAATGCGCCACAGATTGGCCACCCTGGGTTACGATATTAATAGGATTGAAAGTGTAAAAGGCTCGACTCTCCTGGTGGTGATGTCATTAGCAGACCTGGATGGGCTAGGTAGCTCGTCCTTACAAAAATGTACCACATCTTGATATCGTCATCACTATACCTTGAAGACGATAGATCGCGTCATTATCAAAAATTATCAGATCTTGATGGACGATAGATCTCGTCGAAACCTCTCGGAGGGTTAATAAGTTTCAGACACTCGAAGAATTAGCATTTTGGGCATAGCGCTAAATAGTTACTCGAATCTCCTTGTTTGGAAAGGAAATGCTTAACTTAAATTTTCGGATTCTTCTCTTGATGCGTTGTTCAAAGCAATTTCCGATTGCTGAGTGATTGTGGAGATGTTTTCAGGCAGTAAATATTGGTTTACAAACACCATCAAACGAAAAAATTTTATTCCTTTTCCTACCGAACGACTCAATTAAGATTCAGTCCACGTTTGCAGATCTGAATCACGAATGGGTTATTGAAGTAATTTATTTATGAACTCAATTTGAAGCTAACAATTTCTATTCGAGTAGCGTGCATCTTCCTTAAATTAATATGCACGGCGAAATCATGTCAGATGAAGTGATCAAACATTTCTTAGGTGGAAATACCTCAAGGGTGGACTATTACTACTACTCATTTAAAAAATTGCTATCACTGTTTTAACTGCTTGTTTGTACAAATGAAAAATGAATGTTCCATTCCATTTGAAACAAAAATCTAAAACATTCAAATGGATTCTGGAAATTATGTTTCTTTCTCAAACGCTTTTGCCAGACGTTTTCATAATTTGTTGAAACAACTGTTACTTTTAAATTTATGTACATAACATTAATACGTAGTGCTTCTGAGTATTGGACATAGCTTGCACAATTTGACTCAAAATAATGCTCCGAGTTGTTAGCAATGTCGAGTAAAAGTGCGACAGACGAATGACTTTCTGGATAAGTAACACTGTTTCTGAGTGCTTACTCATTGGATCTAACCAGTTTCAGAAGCGAGCGGTGCGTGGACTCGTAAGGAACAGAAGTCTAATGTTGGAAGCGTCAAGGGTTGTACTATGGATTCAGTGTGCAGGAACACAGGGTACCAGGTGCAATATAAGGAGCACTGTTTCTGCATGCACGAGTGTTCCATACTGATTGCGAAACTTGACGCGAGCTCAAAACAGGGCTTAAGGTGTATAGCAATACAGAAAATCAACCATATTATTATAATTTTTTATTCCTTCAAAATATTCTCGTTAGCTTTCAAACCAAGAACTTGTAAAAAATTCGAAATATTTTCGAGTTGCAAGGATTTTTTGTTTGCACTGTCAATATGTACCAACATGTTTCCAAAACATCCAACTCGATTTCTCAAGAACTGAGTTTTCGCTATAGAGTGCTTTTTTCAGTGAAAATTCTACAATGAATTGATCTATTACGAATATTTGTTACCATTCTAATTTATATAAGACATTAGATATGTTTCGACTCTCAGTCAGAATTATTAGTAAGGAAATGAACTGTGAGTTGATTTTTAAATGTTAAAATTCCTGGGAAAATCTTGATTTTTGACACTTCCTCGATGAAAAGTGATGCAAAAATTGAATTTCATTCCAAGTGCCTTCCAAACTGGAGAAGAGTTTGAGACCGATGGGTTGCAAAGTTTGACTGGAGCTCGAAAGAGTGCCCCAAGAGTGTGTGTGGGGAGGTTGCCCATAGGATGTTCTTCCGGATGTCGGATTGAGTGTTCAGGCCATCCATCTCGAAGCCGTCCTCCTAATTGAGGGAGTAAAGGATTAAATACGTTCTTAATTGCCTCTTTCCCCCACCATGTACTTCCTTTTGATTAATGGCCACTTTGGATTCCGCAAGGTGCCAATTAGGGCGTGGCCAGCAACGTATTCTGATGCAAACCAGCAATTAAAACATCACAACGGATTTGAAACACGCTTACATGTGGTTTACCCTCCACTCAGACGCCCCCAAAAATAAACGAAAATTAAATCGTGGGTCAGAGCTGGTCTTTCGAGACCTGTAATTTGGTTTTTCCAGGTGGCTCGGAAATTTTGGAGTTTCAAAACTCATTTTTAAATAATATTGGGCGTGATTTTTAAGGTTTTCTTTGCCGCAATCAGCAACTCAAAGAAGGGAGATTAAAATTTTTATGTCACTTCAACAGTCCGGGGCAATCGATTCGTATCTAACCCTTCGTTACGATGGGGTAATCGGATCTATTTTGCCAGTGACATCTCGATTTTTTTTATAACCAGATCGAGGTCAGTTTAGTTAATCAAACGAGATTCTCTTGACGACCACTAGGAGGAGTAAATAAGCTGATATCTTCAGCGCGGATACTGTTTTATCGTTCGGTGGAAGCTGTGTCACCTGTGGAAGCTTTACAAAAGTTTCGGACCCAGAAAAGAGTGTAAGAAGACAAACACTCTTGCCGGACTACTCTTCCTCGCACGTTTTAAAGAAAGAGGAAGTTTGACTAATCGCCCTCGCAGTAGTGTACCACTTTGATGCTGGCGGAAACATTAATCAATTATTGCTTTGATATGCTTGGAATCATTTGCCTCAATGAAAATAAGCATAGTTTTCCATAGAATTGTGCGTTTTGAAAGCATTTATTTCAATATATGGTCATGGAAGTCTGTTATCGACAAAAAAGTGTTAATTATAATTTTTTCCTTCCAAAAATAAACTCCCTTCGTGAAAAGTTTTAGCCTATTCCTTGTGTCTGAGGAATTAAAATAGGGTTTAAGGATATATAAAAGATATATTAAAGAAACACATTTGATTTCCCTAATAAACTGTTTTCCTTAAAAAAAATCTGAAAAAGGGTATTTTTTTTTTTTTGCGTCTGCTATTAGTTAAAATGAAAAGAACAAATATCCATTGACCTTTGGTGAATTTTCAAAAATGTCGCTAAAACTTTCTAAAAGTTGCCAAAATTTTGTAAAACAACCACTAGTCGCCAAGATTGCCAATGAGCTGCCTAATATTGTGCGTGTCAGCACTGTTTCTCTGCCGTTGATAAACGTGTTTTTTTCTCAAAAATGTTTCGAATGATGTTTCGAAACGTTTTTCATTCTCTGTCATTTTTACAATGCAGAGTTTGCATGAAACTATTCTCTCACAAATGTTATGTTGTATTCTGTGCAATTTATTTTTGCATATCCACTAGATAAATTTTAACACGAACTAAAAATTATATTTTATTGTAATTTTTATACTGAAGGTTTTTTATTACTTTATCTGGTACAGTTCGAACCTTGCTCCAAAAAGCCCGAATAACCAACTAACCATCTGTCACAACAACTTAACTCTTACTGACTGTCCCACTCTTCTTGCCGAACATTTAGAATTGAAACACTTAAAATGTTTCGAATGTTTGTTTCTTCAAAAATGCTTCGAATGTTTGTTTCTTCACAAATGTTTCGAATGTTTGTTTCTTCAAAAATGTTTCGAATGTTTGTTTCTTCAAAAATGTTTCCAATGTGGAGAGACAACTTTTTATTCTATCTTTAGTCATTTTTACAGTGCAAAAAAGCTTACTAAAAATTACATTCTGTGATTTTTATACTGACCGTCTTTTGTTATTTTATTTGGCGCAGTTTGGACCGTGTGCCATAAAACCCGAATAACCAACCTTCCTTTAGAGAACAACTTACATTACAACTTGGATTGCAATTCATCCCCATTATATCAACGACAGATTAAACAATAAAAGACGGTCAATATAAAAATCACAGAACATACTTTTTAGTACGTGGTTAAAATTTAGCTAGTGGATATCGAAATGTAAGCTATGACACGTTGTGAGAAATTAGAGTTAGCTCTTATTGACTGTCCCACCCTTCTTGCCTGTATTTTAATAAAATAATTGAAACACCTTAAAGTGTTTCGAATGTTTGTTTCTTTAAAAATGTTTCTTGTGTAGAGAAACCTTTTTCATTCTATTGTCTTGTCCTTTTTACAATGCAGAGTTTGCATAAAACTATTTTCTCACAATGTTATCTTACATCTTTTGCAGTTTATTTTTCAATATCCAATAGTTAAATTGACTAAAAAGTGTCTTTTATTGTGATTTTTATACTATGGGTCGTTTATTAATGCTTGGCGCAGTTTGGACAATGCGCCATAAAACCCAATAACCAACCATACGTTAGAACAACTTAACTCTTACTTGACTGTCCGATCCCTCAACATATGAATTGAAGCACTTCAAATGATTCCATGAGCTGTAAGAGAAAAAAAAGATTGCCTAACAGATAATACGAACCAGATGAATATCTTACAGCATAGAGAACTGTAATGAAAACGTTATTTCCCAGAACTTGGCAATACTCCTTGTCACATGATGTATTGTGGCAATTAGGCTCAACATGATTTTGCCTTTCCTTAGACTGCCGAGGTGTTAAAATCTATCCACATGTTAAGAGGACGGCGCTATATTTAATCGAAGATCTTCATTATATTTCATTCGACTGGTGCCGAGCAGTTGGAAGGGGGATAGGAACGTGTATAGTAATGGAGTGGATGTGTAATTGATAATTTTTTCTACCTCTGTTGCTGATAAAGTACTTAACAGGGCGCCAGTCGTAAGTGTACGCCAAAGCGCCAAATGTGATAACTTGTTTATTTCCCATGACTATTTTAATTGCACGTCAAATGTTGACACAAAATTTTAACTTTCGACAGTAATGATAGAAATGGCAACCTTAACGATATATAACCTTAACGATTTATATGAAAAGAATGTCCAACCAAAGACCGTCTTGTACAAAGGGTGCATGTTAAATATCTCGTGGGTTTGATCCCGTCCAAAATTCCCCGCCACTCTTTAATTTGTCGTTTTAAAGTTTGTGTCGCGAAAATGTTGGAGCTCTTCCACCCCTGACGGAAGGCCTCGAACCGAAGGCTCTGTCTCCATAGCGGTCAATAATCCCCAGGCGAGTAGCTGCTTCACCTCCACGTAGAAAGGGTACGACCCCTGATCAATCTGATTCGTTGTGATGGGCTGCTTAGTATTCAGGAGCTTTGACGAGTTTGAAAACTACGCTGATCTAATTAATAGTTTGTCGAGCCCCGCGGTGCTCGATTTATTAATTTGTACTTAATTCTGTTTTGTCGTGCTCCCTCTGCTGACCAATAGGCACTGGAGCCGCGGGCGGATCGAGATTTCATTGGTCCTCTGCAGTTGGTAATTCCAATTGCAGGAGGAAGAAGGAAAGTATTCTACAAGCAATTTCCTTTGTGACATTTGGCCTGGTAGTCCCGTAGACACCTGGGAAATAACAGCAGGGTACAACTCTTCCACGGCCTGCGTTTCAGGGGTGCTTCGGAAACCAATGCCTATTTTGAGACATATTTGATATTAGATTGTTTCAATGAATGTGTATTTGAGGTCTTCAAAACGCCTCCGACATTACTGGAAATTTTATGGACTGAAAACCCTTGAGGATTAGTCATTCTACGGGATTGCCATGCCTAGACGTTTCAGAGGTGCTTCGAAAACTAGTGCCATACACTATTTTGTGAAGCATTTTGATAGTGGGTTATTTTAATCCATGTGTATTAAGGTCAATGTTTCACGCCGAAAGAATGAGTAGTCAAAATGTGGTGTCAATTGGTCTATCGGTTTACATTTCTATGCAATACAGACAGGCGTCAACTCTGCTTTACAGATATATAGGGGTCCAATTCAGTGGAATTCTGTTGTGAACATGATAAACCCATATTTTCCACATGGGATAAATAATCTCCAAAGCATTATCTATCGACGTATTCTGCGGCCAAAGATAATTCAATCTACCGGATTCTTCAGCTGTTCTTTGTTTTCGCCTTTCCCTTAATGTGTTTTGCAAGTGGAGTGTGTTCGCCAAAAAACGGATCTGACAACTGAAGGGCGTGATGAATCGTGACGATTCAGATACTCGCTTCCTCACGACCTCTGGGATTCAAGTTCGAAAATAAATCCCACGTGAGAGAGTCCACTAAATTCGGTCCATGACATGGATTTTTCAGATTGCATTAATAAATCGTGTACTGTAGCACCAAACGACAGCTCAAGTTGTTGGAAATCTCGATTGTCGGGACAGAGAGAGTGTTGTTCATTTCCCAGTTGGTGTTGCGGAGAGGGTTGCGAGACGGTCAAGGTAGAAACCGTCGTGTACATGGGGTCCGTTAAATCTGCATCAACTGTCCTCACATTGGCGTGGTGCGGAAGTTTGGAGAGTGCCAGATCAGGTGTTTTTTCTCGTCCTCTGACTGTGGTTGAGAGTTACGTTGTCCTTGGATATTTCCCTTCAGGATTGACTCGATCCGTCACCAATAGCCCACTGTGTTGCTGCAGTTCGTTAACTACCTACCTATCCGATTTGTGTGCCTCTTTCTGCGCGTTTAAATCCTAGCCTTTTCAAGTGTACTTTTACCACGGTGCTGTATAACCAGGGGGCGATGACTTAAGTGGAAGTGTTAAAACAAACATTTAGTCTTTCAAATCGTTAAGAAGGAGCGTTCTGACGAATGTAGAAAATGTAGTATTGCTTTATAAAACAACAGCGGAAGGTAATGTGTACTTTATTGAAGCTCATGAGTTCGAAAAGTGATTTTCGCTCTTGAAGAAATTAGCTGTTGAAAAGGTCGTCTCTTGTTCCGTTGTATATCCATCCCGAAGGAAAAGATCCATGGACAACGTCATTTTGAACTACAGTCAGCTGACGAGACCAACACCTGAGCTGGCACTCCACTCTCTAAACATTCACACCCCACCAACGTGAGGATGTTTGAGGCATTGACACCTTTAACGTGCCCCTGTGCGTACTTCGACTGGACCGAACTTGAAAACCCTCTGGTTGCTTTTCCAGCCCTCTTGCTCTCACCGTAAATCAAAAATAAAATACGTCAACAAATAAAAACTCCTTTTAAATTTTAAATTATTTGACCTAAATGTCCGAAGAGAACGTCCTGAGTTTTATCGGTATGCATTTCAAATCCATGACACGAAAGAAAAGCGCTCGAAAAGTGGCTCATGAAGAACTGAATTTTATTGGAGCCGGTCGATCAAATAGAACCGATTCCGTCGAATCAATAAAACAGGAAATAAATAAACTTTTTAAATCCCTTACCTAAATTCATGATATCCTAACAGAGCATTCAATCCAAGAGCTTAATTGATATGCATTTCAATTTCCTGAGACAAAAGAAAAGCTCATGAGCCCGCCAAGTGATACTTGCCCATGAAAAA
This sequence comes from Metellina segmentata, assembly GCA_947359465.1. Taxonomy (NCBI): domain Eukaryota; kingdom Metazoa; phylum Arthropoda; class Arachnida; order Araneae; family Tetragnathidae; genus Metellina; species Metellina segmentata. The sequence goes on from OX375872.1 coordinate 7,810,731, forward strand.
TCTCTAACTTTGGTCGTCTCTTGAACCTTCCTGGGAAAGTATTTTGTTCACGTATAATTAAATTAGTTCTCTGGTGTGCTCGCTTATTATCCGAAGTTGGAATGGTGGTTTCGTAGACCTCTAAATGAAAATCCGGTACTGCCGTGGTCAAATTACGTAATATATCCCGGAACTATTCGGACTTGTTCGTGAAGTATCGTAACAAGGAGTGGGGAAGAAAATTTCGTGATGTCCTCTTTTTTCTTCTTTTCTTTCTTATAGGCTTTCTGCTGGGAGGAAGGTCGATTGGTTACTTTGATGGATGATTTTGTGTGGTTACTTTCTTTCATCTGTATTTCGGGTGTATTTTGATACAAATATTCGACCACCTTTGGTCATTATCTGGTTTTAGCCTTCATCTCTAAGAACACCAGCAGATTCGAAAACCTATTGACTCTCTAAAATAAATAAGAATCGGAAATGGCTTACTCTTTTGTGCTTGATATTTTGTTGGCGGGATGTTCGGAGAGTGGACTTAAAATGACTTTGTTCTTGAATCTTTCCCTCCAGGAGTGTGCACCAGTGGGACCTATCTTACAGTTTCATCTATTGCCCTTTATGAAATTTGTATTCTGAATTTAAATGGGCTTCTGTATTTAATCTCACAAAGCAGAAGAGTAGGTAAAACAGGACAGAGCACTCGGGTACCTTCGGGATTGGGATGCCCGTACACACCGAACATTTGTATTATCTAACATTCAAAATTGTTATTTTTATCATGTGTGTGACTTAGAATTGAAGATGGGTGCTATCCCAAATTGGACGGTATCAATTTTTAAATGGAAATGTTATCTTCAACCATTTACTCTGCTAATCCTTATATTTGAATCAGTTCTAAATTCTAAATTTAAAAGTGCATAAAACTTTACATACATTTGTAAAAAAAAACATTACAAATTATTATTTTTATTCATATGTGAGTTGGATTAACTTTTAACTCGTATTGTGTTCTGCCGTGAGAATCTAGAAGACATGATTAGTCTAATTATGTTCCTGTAATTTCAGAAGCCTACGTATAATTGATGGTAGGTACTATCCCAAATTGGACGGTACCTGTTAATAGAAATGTTTGTTGTTTATAAAAGCTAAGATGTGGTTTGGCTTTTATGGCACAAAATTTTAACAACGCAAATCAAAATATAACCCTATAAAACAGTTTTTAAAGTAGTACCCCAGACCAACACTAAAAGTTAGATTTCAAACTACATAAAAGACAATTAAGAAGAAAATAGTAATTCAAATGTTTGAAACTGAGCATAAAAAAGAGTTAAATATCTTCGAAAGGTACTACACATTTCTAACAGATGAAATGGCATCAACCCTGCGAGTGATTTCAAGCAGATATCTTGTCCAGCAAGATCGGACTCATTTTACTTTGACGAGATGTCATCAAGATATTGCCGATTATTTTTGATGGTGATCAGGCCCGATTTCTCGATACATTGTCCATCAAGATCTTGTCACTTCTGCTAATGTCATCTCGTCCAGACAAAACTTCCTCATTACACCGAGGAGAATGGTGATCCAAGAAGGAAACACAAATTCTTTCTTGCCTAGAAATGTTTGGAACAGGTTTTTGCCAGGTCACTACAAGGTGTTTTTTCAAGTGAAGATAAACCACCATTAGGGTTAAAAGATTACACCTCCAAGTTTCAAGTGTGTTTGGAAATATCTGCCTAAAAGAATCTTATCTCTGTCAGTACACACAGTATCTTTCAAATACATCATTCCAACAGGAATTTCTAGACAACCATAGGATATGCAGCCTAACTTCAAGAGCTCTTTTCATATTCGAACGGATGGAACTTTAGTATTGCCACCGGACGGACAAGTTGCATACGATTTGCATTTTTTTCTTAGTTATGTATTGGTTTCGACAGCTTTTTGACGTGCTGTAAGGAGTTTTAATTTGGAATTAAAATCAATTATCCTTCTTTTTTCTTTTCATCTGTGGGGCATCTCGCGTAAGCTGTAAGTTTTGTATCTCTCAATTCCAATGAGAAAGATGATTAAATTATTAAAATATACGTTTTGTTTCTGTGTTGTTGCTTGAATGGCTGTTTTCAGTTGTATGGTGCAAGGTCCGAAGATGGACAAGCCTGGGCTAAACGAAAACATAATCCAAACACTAAAAATAGATTAAATGTTTGTAAAACGTAACCAACTGAGAAAATTAGACTATAAATACAGGTGTTCATGGAACTGATGATATGGATGCGGTATAAGTGGCGTAAAGGTTCTAAGTTAAAAGATGAAATACAGTAATACCCCGAAGTTACGCGATAGATGGGTCCAACGAAAATCGATTAAGTCGAATTCGCATAAGTCGGGGTGCAACTTTGCATATAAATACATATACATTTTGTTTGATTGAGGACAAACAAAAACACTAGTTTAGAAGAAAAATATTTAGTGAGAGAGATTGCAGTTCTCTTTATACATATTAATACAAAATATTAAAAAAATTAATGAGTTACGTAAAAAGTTATTTCGATGCTTCATAAAATATAACAAATTCGTCTGACGACACAATGTCTTTTTTTTCACGCAGAATTTCTTCGTAGCAAGTTGATAATTTCTTTTTCCTTCGTTGAAGTCTAATCTTAAGCCTTTTTCAATTGAGCTGAGACCTGTCAAGCTTGTAATAGTCATGTGCTTTTCTGGTGGAACTGGGTCTGAAGTGTCGGTTCCATTCCCAAGATATTATTTTCCTTTTCTTACTGGGTGTACGAGAGTAAGATTACTTCGTTTGGATGACATAGTTTTTTAAGGGCTTAGAAAACGCATAACAGAACAATCTTAACTTTCGAATCTAAATTTTCAATCTTAACTAAGAATTCCATAGAGTGCGCACGAAACGTGTCCAATGCGTATCACAGCAAGAGAAACACTGAAGATAGCGTGCGCCATTGTTGGCAAACGAAAAAATCAAGAACCGGGTAACTCCGATTTCGCGTATGGCGGGGTATTACTGTACATAAAAACAAATTAGTGACCCATAGAAAAAACAAATTATTGAGGCTAAAAATACCATAACTTGGAAGAAGAATTCAAGAAAATTTGAGCACACAGTAATACATCAGTCAATACAGTCGTCAATGATGTCGACTTTAACATTCATGCGGCCCTAAGTTTCTTCAAATCTGGAGAATGATCTGAGTTTACGACCGATGGATTCGACACTAGTTGCAAAGCTTGACTCAAGTTCAAAATACTGCTTAAGGTTCGTTTAATGCCTGAGTGTAGTTTTCCTCTTGTATGTCGCTAAAAGTTTTCATTGTGAATGTATGTTCATTACTTGATGTTGTTTGTCTTGGTCACATATGTCCCTCATGCCACAAAACCCAACCAACCGACTTTAGAATAGAATTCTTTGGAAAGGTACTGGTGAGCCTTTCTTTCGAAAAGAATCGCTTCTAAAGATGCTGTTGTTCCTTTTCTTAGAATGGAATCCGTTGGGAAGATACTGTTGCTTCTTCTCTTAGAAAGATAGTTTGGGTCCTTTCTTTAGAAAATAATCCCTTACAAAGATGCTGTTGGTCCTTTCCTATGAATAGAATTCCTTGCAAAGATACAGTTGGTTCTTTCCTTACAGTAGAATCCCTTATAAATATATTGTTGGTCTTTTCCTTAGAAAAGTATCCCTTAGAAAGAGAGAGAGAGAGATAATAGTGACGAATAAGGTTCCTTAGAAAAGAATTCATCAGAAAGATGCTATTGTTCCTTTCCTAAGAATATAATCCCTTAGAAAGATACTTTTGGTTATTTTCTAAGAATCGAATCCCTTAGAAAATACTGTTGGTCCTTTCCTAAGAAAACAGTCCTTTGTAAAGATTGTTGTTTTTTCCTTAGAAACGAATCCCTTGGAAAGAAACTTTTGATGATTTCCTTACAAAATAATCCTAGATAGTTTGATACATTTTCCTTGTAGAATAATTCTTTGGGAAAATTCTATTGGTCAAGAAGAGATCCAAACTACTTTAAAGTCAAGCAGGGATTATAGCAGGTTGTAAAGTGGAATTATGCGTGTTAATCCCTCCGAAGGATTAGAGCAACGATTTTATGTTTCTTTTTTGTTTCAGAGCCATGTCTCAAGTTCATCATCAGCTGCAGAAGCACAGTGCGGCCATGGCAGGCACTCCCTCCTTGGTGAACGGGTCGCTGCAGAACGGCCTGTTCGCTGCCGGACATCGGCTAGCCTCGGCCTCGGTGGTCCCTCTCCTGGGGGCCCACTCCACAGCTCTACTTAACGGCTCCATGAGCATGGCCAGTGCCTCCTCTGACTTCTACTCCGAGAGTCTCAAGAGGCGAAAAGTGCATCGCTGTGATTTCGAGGGCTGCGAGAAGGTCTATACCAAGAGTTCCCATCTCAAAGCTCACAAAAGGACACATACAGGTACACTTCGGCCACACTCCTGTCTCACCGGATATGACCAGATATCTCGTCGAAACCACTTGGCCATTTACACCGATTCCCTCAAATGGTGTCTTGAATGCATTAGTTTTATGTTTAATGAAGCTCTCAATATTATGCACAACAATATCATGTTCATGAATAGTTTCAAGTGTTTATGGGCTGGATCGAACTCTCAAAGTGGTTCGGACGAGATATCTCGTTCATCAACATCTGTCTAGTTTTACTATTGACGAGAAATTTCGTCATCATGATATTGCCCATTTATGGATGACAACGAGATTAAGATGTGGTCAGTTTTCTTATAATGACGAGAGATATCTTGTCCATAAACATCTTGTCAGTTTTATTATTGACGAGATATCTCGCTAATCAACATCTTGTCAGTTGTGTTAATGACCTCATCCAGTCACTAAGTGGGTTAAACTACCTGTAGGATTGTATTGTCGACTTGTGAGAAAAGTCGCTGGAAAGTAAGTAAAAGTACCAACAGTCGAATATACCGTTTCTAAGCTTTTAGGACATTCGAGATGTGAAATTTGCTAATGAAGAAATACCTCATCAAGACAATCACCAAGACTTAGGACAAGACTTTGACTATGACATACAAAATTAGGTAATATGCACACATGCAATGATGCCCATGGTTTGTGTATCCCTGCTTTAGACACAGTTCACGAATACACCCAGGGAGGAATGCAGGAATCAAGCCGCTATAATTCAAATGTTGCTAGCGCAGTGGGCATACTCACCGACAACCACCAGGAGGGTTAAAAATCAGAATAAATTGTCAATACATTTTAATGGCATAGAATTATGAAAGCTATAATTTGAGCTTGCGTTTTCATGACGCGTTTTTGCATGAGTGCTGCAATTTGAATGTTTCAAAATTCGAACATTTTATGACAGCAACGAAGTTTTAACTTAAAACCACATATCGTGTGACTTATTAAAGCTAACAGAACGCATGGTGAGGGATGAAACCCACGGTCTGTGCAGCCCTGCTTTAGACAGAGTTGAGAATTCAGCGCGGAAATTAGGAACACGTTGTACTATACTCAGAATATTTTTTGTTTCCGTGACTCATCTTTTCTAAAGGCACTTTATAATTGAGGCTTCCAATCTTGATACCTATTTGTGTACTATAGTTCGCAATCTTAAAGAAAGTGTAGTTTATCAGATTTACAGCGATCCGACAACAAAAGTCAATCATTCGTGAAACCATTGACAACCAAGCATAGGGAATTATCGTGATTTTTCTAATTTAAACTTAATGATGATTATAACTCTTGGCTTGCGTCTAGACGTGACTTATGGAAGAGGGAAATGAGTTGCCCTTGGCATAACATGCAATCCGACAGTCGGAGTTTCGCGTGTTTTTCGTCACATTTCTCAAACACGCTAACGCAAATCGCAAAAGGGTCCTTTGAAACACCAATAATTTGTCATCAGTACAGCTGCCGAACCCAAACAGCAGCAAAAAAGTTCAAAAACAACGTTATTCGGCGCTCAGATTTTTGAATAACGCGGAAACGTCGCTCTCAATTTCCGCGCAGACAACAACCGTTGCGGGCGTGTCCGCATTCTAATGCGCCTAAGTGTTTAATAAGCGGAATTTCCCATCCGAAAATCATTGGGAACAGTATTTGAAACATGTCTGTCGCCATCGCTTCCAACATCCTGTTCAAGAAGCCAAGAGGCATCATTTATCACGGCCACCCCCGCCATTGGGCCACACCCAACAGCACTACAAAAGAGGATCAATGAAGAGTTCAAATGTTATTGGTCATGGAGGGAAGTGCATCAATTCCGCTATTTTACAGCAAAAGGATTGAAACCGAGAGAGTCCAATGGAAATTGAGGTACAGTTGTGATAGAGAGATGATTTGGGGGCTTTTCGCGCAGTTTTTTTTTTGTAATCCATCGTTATTAGGATTATTCGCGCTTTTCTAGAAACTTCGGCAAGTGTTTCAATTTTCGAATATTCTAGTGTTCTTTCCATTTGCGTTCAATTGTCCTTTGATTTCATGTGATTCTTCAAAAATAGTTTCCAGTTCTTTTGCTTTTCATGTCAATTTGAAGTATTCAAACGTTTGTTTTGAGTCACGACACTGTGCAGTCGCTTGTTTCTTACTATTTTCAATATTTTCTATTTTAACATGCCTTCTGTATCTAGTGTTTCAGGTTATTCTATCCCAATGTTTAATTTTTCTGGTGGTAGGGCAACTTTTAGGGCTGTTAATAGTTTATTTTGTATACACTTCTATCAGCAGCTTTCTTTGGATTTTTGAGGGATTAATTCAATCGAAATTAGTGTGCGAAAAATGGAACGCTCCGATAATGTTTTCGGTTTCCGTTGATAAATTTTCCGCTAACGCTTATTATATTTTCCGTTAAGGAAAGCGTTTTTTTTTTATATATAAGAATTTCTTCCTCGACGACATCAAATGTGCGCCAAAAGCCTCAAAAGTCTTTACATCAAAGCTATACCGAATTTTATTTCCGAATAGGCTCTAAGTTCAATTTTTGTGGCAAGTCAGGATTGTTTTTCAAAAGGTCTTTATGTTTATACTAACTGACCTCTCTGAGAATATTTCCAAATGTCGAAAGAATCCGTTATAATTTGGAAATATTGTATTGTTTCTTTAAAATTTAACTTTGAAAGATTTTGTTACTCCTTGACTGGACTGGACTGGAATATCACTTTCGGAGCACCCGTTGCACTGCAGCCCATCTCCACATCAGAAAAAGAATTAGTTTTAAATAAAGGCTATTAAACACAAAGGTGTGTTTATTTAAATAAAAAAGTAGGTCAAGGGTGCAGAAAAAACTTAAATGCTAGATGAACCGTAAGCGCCGCAAAATGAGAAGGGAGGTCAATCTCCCATCTACTGACGGCGACCATGAGTGCTTAGGTTTTAGGTCCAATGGTTAGCTCGGGGACGAATCCTCTGGACTGCTATACGCTCGCACAGAAGAGCGTTAGCTTGAAAGAAATAACGAGGAGTAATTAAGCTTAAGTTTATATTTAGAGAAATTACAGTTGAAAAATTAAAATTTAACTTTAAAAAGTGATAAATTAGGGATCCAGTCGAGTCCTTAAAAGCCCTTTGCTGTTGGTGTTCAGAAGTATCGTTGAAAGTAATGGGGAAATGCGAATATGGTACGGAGTTAAATAAAATTAGATGGGTCCAAACGGAACTCTCCGTATCGGCGTTTCGGCCTTTGCGGGAAGGTATGAAAGTCCTTGTGCAGGATTGCAAAGAGGCCTTTTTTGAGAGCTGATGTTAGTAGCATCATACGGTCAATGAGATTGGAGAGCTTTTGTTTGGTACCTGTTGTTACTCCATTCCTTAAGAATAGAATCATGTGAATTCCAAAGATTCTATTGTTTCTTTCCATTGGATCAAATCCTTTGGAAAGATTCTATTGCTCTCTCCTCTTTTCTTGGAACAGAATCCTTTGTAAAATTTTTATTGCTCCTTTTCTTAGAAAAGAATCCTTTGCAAAGATTCTATTGGTAAGAAAAATCTAAACTGATTGGAAGTCATGCCGGGAAGACTGCAGATTGCAAGGCGGATTTATCCTTGTTAACTATTGTTAGAGTTAATATCACGCTACCTGCGACCACTCTTTTTGGATAGGGACTCGGCATATTGTTTGGCGTGTCCCTTACGCCATAAAACTCAGTCATTCTACATGATGAGCCTCATCTCAAAATTGGGTAATTGAGAGTGAAAGGTTGTTTCATGTTGTTTGCATGAGAATTTGTTTCTTAACAGCACTACATATCACTGAATCAACTTTAGCTGACAGTATTGTAATTGTGATGGATTATTTGGTCCATTATACGAATGGACTCTCTTCTCTTTATAAACTAACTTACTATTCAAATTTTAAGCTGTTACCCTTTACGCCCTTTAAAACTTTAATTACTGTCTAGCATTCATGCATCAAATAAATTAACGTTGATAAATCAAATGAAATAAAAATATCTGAACAAGTAAAGCAGAGATAAAATTTATGCTCACCACAGAAACTGTTTCTTGTATTTCAACCCACCGATTGGTTACAACGATGTATCTCGTCCATCCAGATTTGATGAGTTTTTCTAATGACGAGATATTTCTTCATCAAGGTACAGCCGATTTTTGGATACTGACGCTATCGTTTTAGTTTTTGATGATGACGAAATCGATGGTCATATCTCTTCTAAAGAAATAAGAGGTATCTCGTCTGGTCAGTTTGAATCATGACGAGTTACCTCGTCAAGACCCAGGAAGTTTTACAATTCTATTGTTCTCATCCAAACTGCTCGAGTGGAGACTCTCATAAAGAAAAATAATGTAACAGGCATCAAAAAAAATGGAAAACCTTTTTAAAGCTTATGATAAAAAAATCCGGAACACAAACTCCTTTTCAAAAACATAAGATGTTAAGGGGACCGGGAAAGCAAAATTCGACTAAAAATTCAATCTCTATTTTATTGCTCCTTTATATAGTTCAAAATCTCCTCTTTCCAATGATCTATCACACTAGGTAATAGAATAAGAGGAAGTTTGAAAATTATGCACGTTTCCAATAAGCACTTCACATCTGACACGGCCTTTCAAATGTAAACAAACCGTTTGTGGACATTTCTAATCTTTGTTGCTCAACAATGTATATTATACTTTTTACTTTACTTTACTCAAATTATTTTCGATAATCTGGTAACAGTAGAGTTAACTGTAATCATTTAGTTTTTTTCTAACTATTTTTATTAATTTTACCATGCGATATAAGTTAGCTTTTCTGAGACATGACATTTGATCTGTTATGGACTAGCAATAAGGATAAATGTTGGTTTTCTGCACAATATGCAACAATCTGTCTGGGCAGAATATTTTTATTTACTGTCAAGTAACTTAAATCCAAATCACGGTCTTTGTCCAGTTGGGAATGAAAGCTGGTGGAAATTTCAACGTGCTGTAGCTAAAAGAGTGATGTGTATTACCATGATAAACACACACATATTGCCTTGCCTTATACTGCCTACATTTTGAAGACAATTAAATCAAATTTCAGAGACTTGGCGAATCCAGAATTGTTTAAAAAATGTGTTCACGGAAAGACTCAAAACCCAAATGAATCGGTGAACAATGTGATTTGGACTCGCGTTCCAAAAAATGTGTTTGTAACCATCCAAACTTTAAAACTGGGAGTGTTTGATGCTGTTTCCTGCTGCAACAGTGGAAATATTATAAAGTGCTATACATTATCTAGAGTTAAAATCAATCCAGGCTGCCATTTTATACAAATTTTTGAGAAAACTGGACTAAGACCGTGTTATCGATGGAGAGCGAAAACTCTCCGAATACAGTAAAAAGGCCCGCCATAGAAAGAAAAGCATAAAAAAAAATTGAAGATATATGTATTAAAAATGAAAGAGATCACCCTTTACATAAATCAGGATTTCATTAAGGTTAGACGTAAAATTATTTATAAAAATTCATTTGAAATGTTTAAATCCATTTTTCTCAAAACTTAGATTTTTAAGATTCATACCCCATTTTCTCAGAATCTACTGAACATAATCACTTAATATTTTTATGACATATTTGTGTTATATCTCTAAAGATTTTAACACGGGCATTTTTTGATTTTTTGAAAATTGGATTTTTTAGAAATTTAAATGTGTTAAAAAATGCTATCTAAAAAGTGATATTCAGTTAAAAATTTCTATAAAATTAAAAATTTTAAATGAAAAAAAAGTGAGCTGTTAAAGTTTGTATAACATATCAGTCTAACCACCATAAAAATTTTGTGTTGATTACTATTATAGTTATTGAGAAAAAGGGTCTTGAATTTCGTGAATTTAACATGGAGGAGATAGTGCCTTCCCGGTCCCCTTTAACTTCGAAAAAGAAAATTGCATTGACCGATCAACACCATAAGTTCCTAGCGATGCCTTGGATATGTCATTTCTGAAATAACTGATTCAATAAAATAGCAGGGAGATGTCGTCTCCAGTAACTGGAAATGGTGAAAGATGAAAGAAAGATAGCATCGAGAAGGGGGAGCATGAATGGGAAAGAGGGCGATATTGGTGAATGTCGACACGATCCAGTGGGGTTATCTTTCTTTCCAGAGATCGTTTCTTCACCCTTTGGTCACTTCCTCTCCTTTCGCACGATTTCTAATTGGGATCTTAAAAGTGCCGTTTAACTAAGAGACACGGAGTGGGGTTACGACACTAGGAATGATTGATCTAGTGGTTTGAAAACAAAGATGGTAGAAATTCCGGATGCAGCATCTAACCAGACTTCAGAACAAGGTTGCACCATGATTAAAGGGCGGAGTGTTTTGCTTCATTTTTGTAGAACCCTGAGCAGTTGAAATGGGCTCATTTTTCTGCGTCTTGCTGGTTTTACACAGTCTCGATGCAATTTCAACTAACACTCCATGTAGTTTCGACAAGATATCTCGTACATCAAGATCTAACCAATCTTGCAAATGGCAAGATATCTCGTCATGATATTGCCGTTTTTTTTTTTGTTTTTTTTTATGAAGACGATTTCAAGATGAGGTCAGTCGTTTTAATGACGATGTCGCTTTACTAATACCTCGGAGAGATAACCACCAGAAGGTTTAATTCTATGGGCGAGATTTCCGAGTAGTGTAGCATTGCTTTGGCCCCACAACACAATAATGATTAAATAACTACATCTATGGGTTTTAAGAATCTGGATTTTTTTCAACTTCAACAGAGATTCTATTTGTCCTTTTCTTGGAATGCAATCTTTTGAAAAGATTCTTCGGATCCTTTCTCTAGAATAGTATCATTGTAAAAATCCCATTAGTCCTTTCCTCAGAATAACCCATTGAGAAGGTTTTTTAGGGTCAAGGAAATCAGAACTGGTTAGAAAAATGAGGCAGGTAGGATTGAAAGTTGCAAATGAAGATTATGCCTGTGAGACCCTCGAAGGGTTAAATAGGTTCTTGATTTATTAAATAAATTTAAATCAAAGGGGTCATTTCATTTCCATTATTACTACTCTACCATCTTTTGTATCTTTCTGGTGACCAACACCGGTTGCTGAATCCGTGCAACGTTCTATAGCGATCGGGGTTTGATGCTGAATTTATTAAACAAATTCAATTCAAAGGGCCATTTCATTTCTATTATATTACTTCTCCAACGTCTTTTGTATCTTTCTGGTGACCAATTTCTGTTAAAGAATCCGTACAGCGTTCTGTAGCGATCAGGCGTGGGTACTTAATTTATTAAACGAGACTCTTTGCATCCTTAAGTCTAAGTCGTGATTGCCAAGTCCGCCATCTTGTCACGAAGCGCTAAGCCTAATTACAAGGCCTACTAATTGCCAAAGTCTTGCTTGCCGACCTTTTTCGTTCCTCCTAGAACAATTGAGTACAAGTGAGTGATCGCGTGGGGTCCTCAACCACAATTCGAAAATTGCACGGTCATTCTTTTCTTCCTTTGTTGAAATAATTTTCTTCTTTACTTGGAAAACGATTGGACATCGAAAAAAAGACCCTTTCCACTTGGAGATAAACGTATATTTTATTCATTCACTTGTTTATCGAAATTAAAGGCTTTCGAGTTGATATACGAAATACATACTGGATAGTTTTCATTTTTTTATGCGAATCTCATGATAGAAAAAGCAGCATTTAGTGAAGAAATATTGATGATGCCACTGGTGCACTCGATACCTACATTTTCAGTTGAAATATTCTTTTATTACACTTTTCCTTCCGCAGCTCGTTTATTGCAGAATAATTCGCCTGTTCAACAAATTAAATGTTCTTTATCGGGAATAAAATTGAAGAATTACGATTAACTTATTTTTAATTTTGTAAGACATGGGAGCATTTTCATTGAAGTATAAGTTGTGGTCATTTCAGGAATGACATAAAGGAAACTACATTTTATGAACTTCATTGTTAATCCTCCTGGTGGTTGTCTTGAAGAGATGTCGTTATCAAAACTGACCAGATTTTGATCTCGTAATTATCAAACAATTGGCTATAACTTTAGAGTTATCTAAAAATTGGTCAGATCTTGACGGACAAGATTTTTCGTACTACTTGGAGGGCTAACAGGACTTTCAAAACAAACTTTTGCACAAATGATTCGCATGTTATAAAATTGATTTTCAAAGTACCCTAAAGGTATTTGATTTCGAAATATATCTTAACAATTTTTTTCAGGTGAGAAGCCGTACACATGCACTTGGGAAGGCTGCACCTGGAAATTTGCTCGATCAGATGAACTCACCAGACATTATCGAAAGCATACGGGACAAAAGCCATTTAAGTGTCAATTGTGTCAGAGATCTTTCTCGAGATCAGATCACCTATCTTTACACATGAAGCGACATTAGCATTCGAACTCTACGGTAAATATCAAATCAATTTATACTCTTTTATTGCTAAATGCTTCATGAATAAAGAAATAAGTTTTAAGGTATCTGTATGCTTTAAAACGCCATTTTCACCCAAATTTTACGGTTTTCAAATTTTACAAATTATAGTACAACTCTTTAGTTCTTCAAATCACTTCGGACTTTACTTCTACGGTCGTTAGAACTGGGATTCAAAAAAAAAATTTGAATGTATTGACATCTACATTTGACATGGAGTTTACATCGTTTTAAGCTTTTTCTCGAAACGCAATTTTTGCTAAGCGCTACTCTCCATAAACTCTGGCAAAACTTAGCTGGTGAGGAGAATGGGGTCCAAAATTACGTGGTGTTGTCCTCTGACCTATTCCTTCAATAGCCCGTTGTGTTGCTCCAGTTTGACGTTAATTAAAAAATACCAAATACCTGTTCTATTCCTTGGAGATTGATCCCAGACCGTTGCCAAAAACCCGTTGTGTTGCTCCAGTGCGACGTTAATCAATTACCATTACCGCATAACACAATATCTCTGAATGCATCAATTAAATTTGCTTGAAATTTTTATACATGTTCTGAAGACTACTGAGCAGGGTACTCTGAAGGTATACAGAGACCTTAAAAGGAATTTCAATTTATTTTATTAAATATTCTTAAAAGAAAATTCGTTTTAGAAAATAGAAAAATGTTGATTATTTTTAAAATATGACGTTTTGCGTAAATGGTATTTTTTACTCCATTTTTATAAAAAGTTTTAAACACAATATTTTCTTCCATTAAATGCTTTTTCTTGCAGAAATCATTAACAAAGCTATAAAAGATTTAAACTCCGTGATCATTTCAAAAAGTTGCTTCCGAAGGTATACCTTAAACACGTAAAAATCGAGACGAAAGATCTTATCACAGATCCGAGATCTTAACAGACACACTAGTTAATGATTCCATTGCTTTTCCGCCTTTTCACGGATGGCTTGGAAAGGAAGGTTGAAAATTTAAGTTGGTGCAACACCTGTTTATACCCAATTTAAACGTTTCCTTGTGTCTTTTATTTTGTCTTCAGTTTAAATCGCTGCCTATCTGTTCCTTGTAAAATGGTATGTCAACAACGTCGCAAGAGGAAACTAGTTACTTTATTTTTCCCTTTATTTTCGTTCTGATGATAATGGCCGTGTAGTTCGGATCATTTCTACGAAACCTTTATTTTTTGAGCACATCTTAAACATCAAGTTTGACTAAGATTAGTTTATCTTTGTTTTCTCATTTGCATGTCTCACAAATAAATATGTGGCTCAGTAGACTCTATTGGTGAAATGTTATTTATTTTCCAAACATGTCTGTACTTGATAAGCCGTGTCCTTTTACCTAGTAATTACGGCTTGACCAGAACTGGTGACAGTTTGAAATAGGTTTTTGCACCACTACAGGGCAGTTTGCGACGCGAAGATTAAAAAACTATTTTGCATTTTTTTAAGTACCACTTTTGGAACACCCTGACACAATCGTACTAAAGGTTGCAGGATACCGACGAAAATTCTCAAAATCGGTTTTTACCGGATTCGGTACTAAATTTTCCATAATGAAAGGTACTAGTGGGGCGTGGTAATATAGTACTTCCATTGGATACTAATCTCGTTCAACTATGTGCAACGAAATATGTTATAAATGTGTGTAATTAGGTAACGTAAAATAACATCAACAAGTACTCATAAAACTTGAAAAATGACGATAGTTAGAAAAACGTTGCATACATGTATATTGTAATGTCGTGAGATGAACTGAAATCGTGGCAAATTGATTTAGGCATAGAAAATAGTTTACGATAAACAGCACCTTCAATTTGATCCAATTGACAGTATTTACAAAATTAAAGAATTTAAGTCAGATTTCGAGGCTAATCTAAAGTTGAATCCAAATGCAGTCCCGTCATTCCAATAGAACAGCTCTGGGTCCGTTCACTTCCAAAACTGCAATGGATATAGGAATGGGAGGATTCAAATGCAAAAGGACTAGATACTTGAAAAAATTCGTTTTTCTCGATTTTTTTTACAAACGATTCTCAAATAAAATATTATTTGGATACCAAAAGTATTCCAATGCCATAGTATTCGAATACCAAAGTATTCAGATACAAGTTTTGGGATAGTATTTGAATACCAATGTACTCGAATACCAAAGTATTCGGATACCAAAGTACTCGAATACCAAAATAATTGGATACAAGAGTATTCAGAGAAAAATTATTATAATTCATAAGTTATCATCCTAGATATAAGGATACAAATGTACTCACCTTATGGAGTTGAATACCAAAGTGCTGTTTCATACTATCGATTATTCAATTTTGTATATGTATTCGAATACTTACTCGCCACTTGAAATAATTCATATACCAAGTATTCGATTCTCAAAAGAACTCGATGCAACACATCACTACTAGGAATCAAGGTAACATGTACTCCAATGCCTCGTTAACTAAAGGGGACAGTTCGAAAAACGAGGGGGTGGGGTTCTGGACTTTCCTTTAACCATCCATAAGTAAACTGTAAAGACACTTACCCTTGGAAGAATTCGTCATCGAGGGATAATTCGCGTTAGAGAGGAATTTGAAGTTCACCTCCCATAACATTTATTTCTTTCTTTCAGTGACCTTGGGGACTGCCCATCAACTTTTTGGATGCTTTGTGACATGCCACACTCCAGCGTATTTTAAACATCCTTGGCTTAAGACCACACGCAGCCAATTCAGGAGTGTCATGATTCATCGTCGCACAACACCGCTGGAAATTCTCCAGATGTACCCATTTAAATTATATGCCACTTCCATGTCTCGGGTGCTTCGGTGTCTTAGAAAGAATTTTGTTCTTTATCTGTAGTTAATATTTGATCCTGAGAGAGACTTATTTTATGTGCAAATATGACCAATGAAGACTCATGTTGTCGACGAGGTCTTTATAAAGATAGATAACTGCCAGTCTTCGACTTCAACTTATCTCTTCAGTTCAAGACAAGAATGTGCTCTGTGAAAAAAGCCCGTTGCGATTGGTGTCTCAGCGCAACTTCTCTGCTGTGATTAAATTTCGATTCAAAAGGATGGATCTTCCTCAGCTATGTCGTACTGCCAGTCCTAGCAAGCTCCTGATCAAGTAAAACTTCCAAGGACAAGTATGGCGGAGAATTGCTTGGGAATGAGGACCTCTTTCGCACGATTCTCAATGCCGTGAGCATGTTCATTGACATAAAGAAATAATTTCGAGCTAAAATTGTTTTTGGTACTGTATGTAAAAGTTCCTGCATTCACATGTGCCTTTAATTTATCAGCTTAAAAGTTCAACTTATTCGAAGGTATGAGAGGGTTTTTCAGTGTAAACATAAAGAAACAACCGGTGGTAACACTCATTCGTTGTTTTGACGATGCGTTGTTTTGCATGGAATTACATTCTGAAATTGCATTCGAATACCAAGCTACGCCACACGTCACGGAAGGGCCCACCAAAACGCCCTCTGTATTTAGCTTTCCATAAAATCCCTCTCATGTAGAGTCTATTTTTTTTTGCCGTGTACAAGCTACGAGAGGGTTTTTCAATGTAAAACAAAAATACTTAGGACTTACTTCATCTCGCCGTTTTGGCGATATTTACCGTTGAGCGACATGCTGAAATTGATTGAATAACCGTGCCAACTATTCACAAGCGGTCATCAAAACAACTTGCGCCCTCTGTGTTTAGCTTTACCGATAAACCCTCTCATATATGAGCTACAGTTTTTAGTATTAATGCTAAGTATGGACAAACCTATTCCTATATAGGAGATAATTAGGAGTTTGATATGAATGGTATGAGGTCAAAGTTTTTAAACCATTTTCTATTATGGAATGCACTATGAAATAGTAACGAAACGTATGTAGTTTGTTAAAATTACCTTGGAATCGGTACCCGTTTCCATTCATTTATTTAATTTGTTTTGTAGAATTTTTTTCCTGAAGATTTACTCTAGAAACTTAGAATTTAAAATTAATCATTCGCATAATGTCGTTTACACGTTTCCTTCTGAATAGAATAAACGTGATCTTCATCTGGTTAATTTATAAAATTCCACCAAATAAGTGATTAAGCAAGAGTTAAAAGCCGAATGAAACCATCCAATTGAATGTTAGGTCTAGTTCTGTTGAGACACATTTTTTATTTAAATGACTAAGTATGTTCACAGAGTATTTAGTAATATTTAACTCAAGGCTTTGATCTCATGCTGACTCAACTGCTGTTTGTGTTGAAATATATTCTGTGATCTTACAAAGCCAATGGTGAGCGACAATTTCTGAAAGATTCAGATCGCAAGGAGGTTTGACATTCTCAGTATAACAATTCCAACAAAAAACATCGTCAATGTGCCAAAAGAAAACTGGTTTTCCAGACTCCGGCGCTGGATGCCAACAAACAGTTGTATAATTTATAGAGTTTTATTCGATATAGGAAGAGAATCTGAACACATTCCTGAAATGTTATATAAGCTGGCGTTGT
Source organism: Metellina segmentata (assembly GCA_947359465.1). Taxonomy (NCBI): domain Eukaryota; kingdom Metazoa; phylum Arthropoda; class Arachnida; order Araneae; family Tetragnathidae; genus Metellina; species Metellina segmentata. The sequence continues at coordinate 7,828,103 of OX375872.1, forward strand.
CTGAGTTACAAATTTTTAAAAAGAACTGCTGTACAGTAGCTTATAAGTATTATTGAAAGGATATCTGTACAAAAGTATTTATGTATAGGTGTATACTCTTGAGAAGAGAGAAGCGTATTTTTGTAAACATTCTATTTAAAAAGTGAAATATTTTAAAGACTTCTTCAATCTACTACTACTCAGAGAAATACGGTTAGTCTTATAGACTGTGTGATCTTGCATGTTTTCAAAAGTGAATCAACTGTTTGCAATATTAATACCATTGCGAACGAAATTAAGGTGACAAGGCATTTAGAGAACCGTCCATTTGAAGTTAAAATATATATAAGGTAATACCATTGCCAGTGATAACCGTTTCGAACTGAATGTGTCTTCTAATACTATAAAGATATACATGAACTTCAGTATAAAATGGTATTGGTCAGTTTTGTGTTTAAGTGTGTGTCAATGCGAAGAAATATATTTTCATGAAATATTTTTGTTCCCCTAACTTGCATACATGTGATAATTCATACTAGGAAACATTCCTGGATTTTTAGATAAAATCTCACTGTTATTGTGAAGTACCAAGGTTATCGTGTGACATTAAGTAAAATGTTCGAGTTTTTCTATACACATGTTACCTACATTTTATGCAGTTGTGAAAAAAAGTTCTCTAAGTATAAAAGGCAAGGAGGATACCTATTTTTACGTTCATATTACAATTACTTTCCATTGTTCCATAGTCTCTTTGTTACATGTCTCTTTGTTACATGTCTGTTGCATCTTTTCATTAAGGGCATTATTTTACTCTCATTTGAAGTTCCTTTTGTATAAGGTTAAGGCTAAGTATATTTTCTTCATAAAAACGAAAACATGCAATGGAGAAGAGTAACGTTGAATAGTTCATATCATATGCCTCATTTCCTTGTGAAATTTTTTTGCTTCTTAACCCCCCTCCCGAGTGGTTTCGACGAGATGTCTCATCTATGAAGATCTGACTACTTTTGTTAACGACGAGATATCTGGCTATCAAGATATTACCTACTTTTTCATCACAACAAGATCAGTTTTCTAATGATGATGGTTGTGAAAGATCCTGACGAACGAGATATCTCGTCCATCAAAATCTGGTCAGTATTGCTAATGACGAGATAACTCCTCGAGACAGCCACCAGGTGGGTTTAAACATCAGTTGTTGCTGATCCCCTCGGCCAATGTCCAAAAGCCCATCTAGTACAAGTTGCATAGTGACCAACTCCTGAGGAAATGTGTCCTATCATGGTATAGGGAGAAAAAAACTGTTTCATTTTTGTGAGGCACCATAAAGGCTAGAGTCTGACTTAAGGGGACTTTCAAAACAAACTTTTGCAGTTATTATCTCACAGATTGTTTTCTATTACTAAGCCTATATCGTCGACTTAAAACAGAAATTGACACGAAAAAAAATAAAACTTCTAAACTACGATAGCGCTATACTTTTGTTCAAACCGATTACAATGTGCAAATGTATTTCTTACCATGAAAACCAGCATTTAGTGTCATAAAAATGTACTTTCACTCACACAAACATTGGCAGTTAATAGGGTTCCAAGTCGACGATATATAAAGTTTGCTTTCGGAAATTATTATATAAAACGTGGTAAAAGTTTCTGTTGAATTAGAAAAAATGGAAAAACAACAATTAGCAAGAATGAAAGATCCCATGCGCACTAATTTTCGGTCAAAATTTGAAATTTCATAATAGTTTATATATATATATATATATATATAAAATTCGTAATTCGTAAAATAAAAAACAATTTGCACCGAAAACCATTTCTAAAAATAAACTATATCTATGTTGGACTCTCGAATTTCCAGAAGAAAATGAATATTTAAGCGATACGATATTAATAAGGTATTTTCTGCTGTTCAGATTACTCGCTCCATTGCAGACTCGTTTGGCAGTTTCTGTCCAAGAGGCAAAAACATGCCGTTCTGGTCGACTAAGATGCAATAAAGATTTCATCATTCAGAAATACGAAAAGCAATGAATGCGACTGTATGTGGAGATGAATCATAGAGCATAGTGTCTATGATATCAAGCATTGATTCTATGCTTTGAATTTGAAAAAACAGCCTTTTTCAAACAGTTTCCCTTTAAGGGGACACGTTACCCTTTGAACATTTTTTTCGTTTTCATATTCACAACAAAATGTTTTAGTGTATCTTATTCCAATACACATTACCAAAGGAAAAAAATATGTTTACGTTCGCAATTTTCACAATACGTTCAATTTTTATAAAAATATTTCACTATTTTAAAATTCCTACTCAGCTTATAAATTTTAATTTTTTCGAACATTTTTTTATTTGCCTTCCCTGAAGTGTTCCACACAGTTTTGTGCATATTCTTCAAATCCTTATTCCATGCACAAAGTTATCAAATCTATCATAATCCCCACAGAAAATTTCAAATCTCTACTTGAATTACAAAAAAATCTTTTGAAATATACTGTAGTCAAGGAAAAGAAAAAGCACTCGAAAGCTTTCGATCCTTCCATTCGGTAGAAATGCTTTCATAACTCGCTACAGCTATCAAATTTTGCACAAATATTCTATAAAACTGTATAATTAATAAAAGTTAACACATATTTTAACTAAGACTTTCCAACTATTGCATATTAATACGAGGGTGTATCTATAAGTAACGCACATAATGTAAAAAAATAATAATAATATAAAGCAATTAATGACAATATGAAACCGAAATGAAAGTATTGTATATTTATAACTTTTCCACACAATTTCCATGCGTGTTGAGGCATTTGTGACAACGATGGATAAGTTTGAAAATCCCGGTCTCGTAGAACTCCGTAGGCTGCAAGAAGAGCCACCTTCGCACAGGCGAGTTGAGTGCGACGTCAGAGTCAAACTTCTTACCGCCAAGGAACTTCTTCATGGGTCCAAACAGATAAAAATCAGAGGATGCCAGGTTCGGGCTGTATAGAGGGTGCTCCAAAACTTCCAAATCATATCCGGATGGATGTTTCCACATAATGTTCGCAGATTTTGACTCCAGTGTCACGTGTAAGGCCCAGGGGTTCATCTCCCGTGACAATACTCGCCCAAAAGTTATTACCATCCTTGTGGTACCGCTGCAAATGTGTCAGACTGCAAGCCATTCTGCATCCAGTGTGCTGTTCCGACAGTTGTTTTGGTACCCAGCGAAAACTAACTTTCCTGTACCCCAGCTTCTCATGAACAATGAACCAGACAGATCCATAAAAAATGTTGCAAAGTTATTTTATTTCATTCAACGTCGTTCGACGGTTCTCTCGTATGACAATGTCGATTTCATCAACAATTGAACAGGTTGAAGAAGATACTACGCCTTCCAGATCGGACTTCATCGACCAAACACCTTCGCCCATCTTGAAACATTTCACACCGTCTTCCCACATTGGTACGGTTAATACAGTCTTTTCCGTAAACTTCCACCATCTCCGAATGGATATCTCCAACTTTCTTTTTTTTGCAAAAAGAAATCTTATTACAGCTTGTTGCTCCTCCACAGTTGACGATGTAATCACTAACGTCATTTTACCGGTGACTGACGAACGGAACCGTTCGTGGAATCACGAGATCTTGCATTGCACTCAGTCAGTAGCGGTCACTAGTTCCTTTTTACTAAATAATTTAATTTTGACTAATTATTTTCCTACTTAAAAATTGACATATGCGTTATTTATTGATACGCTCTCGTAGTTTCTTTCAGAATCAGCTTCTGACTACTTTCAAGTACTTTTTGATTCGTAGATAGAACGAAAAGTTCCATAGGCCTTTAAAATCCCTTACATGAATCGACAGTCAGGCAAACATAACTAAAAATGAATTCCTACAAATGTTACTTTCATATTTCAAAGGATACAATTTTTATGGTGTTTCTAATATGCTGTGGTGAATTTTTTTTACATAATGAAATTTTTTTTTACATAATGAAATTTAATTTTGAAATTTTTTTCGTGAAAACGAGTGTATTTGATTGGTTTTAAAATGTAACACTCAGAAATTTTATTCAACAAATTTTTAATAACATTTTTAGCAAATTTAGGTTGATACAACCACCTGGTTTGAAAATACAATAAAATTTGATTCAATATAATTTAGATCCATTAAATTCGATAACAAAGCTATTTTTAAACATTTTTGGACTAAAATCTAGAAATTATTGGCTTAAAATGTAGCAGTTTAAAAATGTAGCGATCCGTTTAAATCCTTTTTTTTTAATCTTTTTTTTTTTTATGTTTTGAAATGGTAGTTCGATTTTATGATTTTACCATTATCATTAGGTTTTGCTGAGCAAACTTGAATTAATTCGTTCGAAGGCTTGATATCTTAGACAGCTTTGATTCATCTCCATTCGATGCTAGATATTTCAATGTCTGATAGGTCAGTAAGTCTAAATTTATTCTTTACATACTTTCCTGTACTTTTCCTCTGGATCACAGTTCCTAAATTTTCTTGCAATCGCATCAACTCTCTTCTTTTGTCTACCACTCGCTCATGTCATCGATGTGTTTTGAAATTTGTGCATATTTTTGAATATATAATTAAGATGCTAATGTTGAAATTGTTTAGCTTTATAAGATATGCATTCTTAGGTATTTTGAGAGTCCATATTAACAATTTTTGTCATAAGAAAACGAATTTCTCTTATTGTTTTGTGCTACTTTTTATATAAATCTAGTATGTCTATCGGGACATTTAAGTCATGAATATTAACACTCTGAAACCTTTTCAACATTATTTTTTATAGAAGTTACATGTGAATTTTTTCGATTTCATCTTCCATAAGGGTGTTATACCAAATAGATCCGAAAGTATTTTTCGAATAGGCTGGAATACTTGAATTCTACATTTTCTTCCTGGCAGGAGGAAACCGATTGAACCAATCGGAACACCCCTCCCAAGTCGCAACGGAAAGCAGCACAATCTGGATTGTGCTTTTTACAAATCGTCCCGAGTGTCAAGAGATCGGTTCTCAAAATTAACCAAAGAGCCAAATTTTCAAATTGAGTTTTATTTTAAAAATAAAGGAAATATTTATTTTGGGAATTAGTTTGCTCAATTGCATCAGTTAGATTTTAGCGTTTTAACAGTTTTTTTTTTTTTTTTTAAATCTCAAAATCAGTTTTGTACATTTTCATAACCTCATTCCTTTAGTTTTAATAACATAAATTATGTTTCCCACTTTCACTCTTTGTGCTGTGAAATTCTACAAAACATTTTGATACAAATGAATTTGATAAATTCTTATGTTAAAATGCGATTTCCGTAAGCTTTAGATTTAATTTGGTAAATCCAGGCTCCCTTGGCAAATTTTCAAGAACTATAGTTTTATAGGATATATTAATCGACGATTCGGTTAGGAATTATTATATATATTTTTTATTTTCGTTATTTTTATATTTTTAGAGTCAAAAGAACTAAAATATATTTACCTTCTTTTGTTAGGATACATTTATCAGATTATAAATGACTCAATAATGTGTTTAAAAATAAAATAGTCACAAGTTTCAGAATCAGATCCCCTTTATTTGGAAAGCGTTCGTTGTAATGTTCACGGTCAATTCCCCAGCATTAGACATTTACAATTTGTCTTGAATTCGTGCAATTTTTAAAAGAAGAGTACACCTTTCCTGTTTCCAGTCGCTTACAGACATGGAGACAAAAAAAAGGATTTACTTTTAAAATTTTATCTCTTTATTCAATTTCTGTCTTGCAGAATCGTTTGTTGCTCATTTTTACACGTTCTTGGATACAAAACACTTTAGATAATTGTATTTGAGAACTATTTATTTTTTAAATAAATATACATTTTTGGATACTCTTCAGAGTAGACGGCTGAATTTAAAAAATACTCAAATCGGGAATATACGAATTTTAACCTTTTGTACCTTTACTGAAGATTTCCAATAAACGCGTCTTATCAGATGTTTCAGACGAAATTCGAGATGAAATTCTGTAGTTATTTAAGTTAAACGTTAGGACACCACTTTTTATGCTATGATGGCGATGTTTTCTACTTGCCCTTTACAAAGGTTTCCGACAAAAGTGTCTTGTCAAATAAGTTTCAGACGAAATTCTGTAGGTATTTAAGTTAAACTTTCGTATTACATTTTGGTGCTATGCTGGCGATTTCGTATGTACCCTTAACAAAGATTTCCGACAAAAGTGTTTTTTCAAATAAGTTTCGGACGAAATTTTCTAGCTACTTAGGTTAAATGTCAACATCATCTTTTGTGCTATTCTGGTGATGTTTTTGATGAAATACAGGATAGAAGAAAAACTACAATGGAAGTATTAAATCCCCCTTCTGGCTATAAAAATTAAATACTACCACATTTTAAAACATTAAGGCTACCTTCGACCAAAATGAGTCCTCAGGCATAACCAGGTAACATTTCCACTTCACATCAACACCTAAGCATTTGGACATTAGTTCACTTCATACGAAATTAGTAAATCTGAATTGATAAATAAGTAAATCCTTAAATGCGATTTCAGTTGAAAAACCACTTTTAGAATATCTAATCAATAAATATTCGAAATATAAAAACTTTCAATAGTTATTTTTCATTTTCTATTTTAACTTTTCATAGTTAATAATTTCTATCAGCACCAGTGTCGCCTAGTCAACTTGCTTTGAGTGACTTCCATCAACTCCCACATTGAGTTACCTCAGTCGCATTTCGTATTTTACCTCTTCGGGTGGAATTAACTAAGAATTGAATTGTCTCAAACTTTCAACAATTTCCGACGCGTAATAGAATATTATAATTCAAAATTTTTGTTTCGCATCAAGGAATATTTTATTGAAGAAACGAGCATTTGTATGATTAATTAAATTAATGAAAATTAAAATTCGTATTTTTGTTCTTATAAGGCCCATTGCTAAATTTTTTTTAAATCTCTGTATTACTTGAAATACTTGTTGAAGTATACACGTAACTGATCAAATACAAGCCCGTAATATCTAATTTGATTCGCTCTAGTTGCTGCTTCAACACATCAAATGTCCTAACAACTTTGAAATGACTATTGACGCAGAAAATTTATGACAGCTATTCTTCCTGGAAGTCGAATTAGCAAAAAATGATCAACCTCCAAACCAATCGTAGAGGATGTTTAGTGGTTATCTCGATGAAGTATCTGGTCATTAGCAAAAACGACATCTCGTCGAAACCACTTGGAGTTAACCACTCAATGATAGGTATATAGGTTTCAGTATAACGCATTCACTCGGTAACCAAATTTATTCCTAAATCCACTCAATGATAGGTATATAGGTTTCAGTATAACGCATTCACTCGGTAACCAAATTTATTCCTAAATCCACTCAATGATAGGTATATAGGTTTCAGTATAACGCATTCACTCGGTAACCAAATTTATTCCTAAATCCACTCAATGATAGGTATATAGGTTTCAGTATAACGCATTCACTCGGTAACCAAATTTATTAAATTTATTATCGAACAATTATTTATTTTCGATTGACTACTGCAGAATAGTGAATTCCACTGTTCGTGAGCTACTACATTCCAAGTTAGTTCAATAGTGAGTGCTTAGCTAAACATTTCGTACCTTCCGCCTTAGCTCTTGAAGAAGGGAGGAATTTTTCAACCAGCAGGAAATTTGTGGGAATCTCAATGTGGATTAGGTTTTAAGTTTAATTGCCACACCAAATCAACTGACCCTGAAAGCGAGCTCAAGGAAACTTGAACAATGACTGTACACTTAAAAAGTGGACAAGCAAGCTACAATCGAGCACGAATCCCATTGACAAACCGAACTTCGGAAACTTTTTCTGGGCCCAAATACCTTCCACCTCTGAAGTAAATTAATTTTTGCAATCATTTTCTGTTTTAAGATAAACTGGAATCAGATGTGGTGCTCTCGATACTATTAGAATTGATGTCAGTTTTTCTGGACCTGTTCATTCCATGTATGTATACATTTAAAACGCTTTTGTTTACCATGAATGCTAAACTAGTTTTGTACATTTCTACAGAAGCTAATAGTCTTCGTTTAATGACATTCCTTTTCCCTCTGTGCTGTTTGATACACTTCTACGAAACTTGTCTTCAACTTGATCCCATAAAAAGTGTTTGAAATGAATTTTCTGTAGAAGATATATATATATTATGAGAGTAATTTATACATTTATGATATATTATATTTTATTTTAAATGAAACTATGTGCATTATGAATAAAAAAATTCTTTTCAGAATATATATACATTGTCTCCTCAATTTATTCATTTTAGCACTAAAAGAACTGATCAAATGAACTGTTTTAATATTGACTTCAAATTACTTTTAAGTTTAACCGCATGCCTCAATTGAATTAACGACTTTTCCTGAAATGTTTACAAAATTAATTGGGTAGTACATATTTCTTTTCAATTCTCCCTGCATCTGTTATACATATGAAGTATCCCTATTTTCAATGTCATTTGACCGGTATAATATTTTCACACCTTCAATGAAGTGTTTGTTCCTACAATTTTGTGTATGGCATTAAATATACCACTGATATTTTTTTTACATATATATTTGTAACACTGGAAAACTGCAAAAAACATCTATCAATTTTTGAAAAAATAATTATTCTTCCAAATCTTTATTCCATGTACAGAGTTATCAAATATATTACTATGAACAACCAGTAAAACTTTAAAATCTCTACATCAATCCCAAATAATGCCTTAATATTTTAAATATACCTACTGCAATCCATAAAAAATAAAAAGCTGAAAAAAGCATTTGAAAATTTTAAATGGCTTTCGGTCTTTACAGTTCGATTGAGAAACTTTAATGACTCGCTTAATAACGTAGTTACAGCTATAAAATTTTGCACACATATTCTTTAAAGTTGTGTAATTAATGAAATAAATTTTTTTTAATTCGGCATTTGGGTCATTTTTTGGGTATTGCATCCCTATTAAAGGCACTTAAAATTCCTTAAAAATTATAATTATTTATTTATTAGCCTTATTTTTTCCAATAGACCTATATTGATTTCATTTAGCAACAAGTAATTTGGCTATTTTAAGAAGTCTCATCCCATACAGGTCTCGTGGATTATACGTCATAAATACCAAGTAATCGAAACAGTTCTGGCAGTGTACTCTGCAATGCAGCAACGAGAGATGGTAAACTATTGAAATAAATTGCAGTTATTTCAATGTTTTAGTGTTTGAGAGCATAAAAATGTATCATATTTATAGTACTTTACTTGTGAAGATCCTAACACTTTAGAGAAAGGGAGAGATTTTGAGACCTAGGTATCCGTGGTGTAACTAAATGAAACCTGTGAATGTGCCACTGACTTTGAGTAGTTTTTTATAGTGAACACCTGGTATATCTTTCAAGGATTGTCTTGAAAATCGAGATAAGCGTGTTTTATGTTGTTGCTTATGTAACGCGTTCCAAAATGGTCGTGATGGAAATATTTGTTTTGCTATTCACAGACTTTGATATCAATTCAATTGTTTAGCTCCAATGTTCTTTCAAATTGATTGTGTTGATTTTGAAAGTCTCCTTAAATGTTCGGTAAATAAGTCGTGACCTCAAATGTCCTCACGTTGGAGTGGTGTAGAGAGTGGGGTGCCAGCTCGGGTGTTGTTCTCATCATCTGACTATGGTTCAAAGTGACGAGGTGTTGTTCTTGGATATTTCCCTTCGGGATGGTTACAGAAATTTCATCAATACCTCGTTGTTCCAGTGCCAACGTTAATTAGCTATCTACCTTAAATAGGAAATATGAGTCCATGGTCAATTTTTGATAGGTGATCAGCCCAGAGGCAGACTGGCTCACCTATTTAATAAATGAAATTTATTTATCATTTGTGAAATTTTTATTTACAAGTTTATTTATTTGAAAGAAATTTATATAGAAATTGGAAATATTAAATTTCATCTCCCTTGATGTAAAAGTCTGTCATTTTTTATCTTTTTAAAATATTTTTTATTATTAAACAATCAAGATGAAAGGATAAAAGCAACAAGGTCAAAGTTAAATTTCAGTCAAGAGTGTTTCAAGTTTTAAAACAGGAATCGCATATTAATAAATTTATCTGTTTACTTAATTGTGTTTTGGAAAAAAAGTTTTTAAAACTTTAATGAAATACTTGGAACTATTGGTAAGCAAATTTTAATTTTTATATCTTTTAACCCCTTCATGGATACTGTTATGTTTAATCAAATTTAATTTTACCTTGAAAGTGTACCGACTTCCCTTCCAAGGATAACACATTAATTTAAATCATGATGTCCGATTTTTTGTGAGTCAAAAAAGTACTGGAGCACCAGCGCTTTTTTGATAATTTTATTAAAAAAATTATGCATACTTTTCTGAAACTTGAATTTTTTGTTACATAAAATATTCCAGGACTACGTATATAAAAGCTGTGGAATATGAAGTTTTGTACATCTTGCGTTCGTAATGAAAATAAAAGTAAAAAATTATTAGGGCACATAGATTAAATGAACTTTTGACACAAATAATGATAAAATTTATCTTTTGGGACCTAATTTGCGTTGATAAGAGGTAGAACAATAAGATCTAATTTAAGTAGAAAGGCAGATTCCTAATAAATGGATAAGTTTTTCAGAATCCTTAGCGATCTTACCTTCGGATGGATCCCAGATAGTCGCCAATAACCCTTGTGTGTTGCCTTCCTACCTGTATGCAGAATTCGTATACTAACGAGACGAAATGCCGATCAAGATTGATAATTTGAACGTTCAATTGTAGTAATAGTTTTTTTGGTCTATATACAGATAAAGAATTCGCAAATTGGCCATCCTTGTCGTTCGGGTTGATTGCGAGGGCGTCCATTTCGAAGGCCAGATGTCACAGTGTGCAAGTTGCACAGCTTTGGCGGTTATCTTCTCTCTGTAAAGCTCTTCTTCAGGATCGAAGATTCGAAGAGGAGGTTTCAGGTGGTGAATATATGATCAAGTGTGAGTTCCAGGAATAAATAGACTCGTGAAGATATATTCACTGGGACTTATGGGGTTCATGAAAGTTTGCTATCATATACAGCCCTGGAAAAAAGTATAATGTCGGGTCAAAAATCGTCAAATATGGAAAACTACTGCGATTTCAAACTATGCAAATTTTGTACGACTTAAGTTAATGCTACCGAATAATAAACTAAAATACACTTGTAAAACACCTTGATATTTTTTAGATTATGTAAAAAAATATAAAAATCGGCGGATGACAACTTGGAAAAAAAGTATAAAGTCGTCTGTTGATTATATCATCTGAAAGAATAAATAAATTAAGAAAGCATTTATCTCTGATTCTAGAAACGAATACTAGTTTCGTTGATACCGAATTGTTTTATTATTGTGTATTTTAATACAAGGCCAAGAGGATTGCGGTTATCAAAAACTGAACAGGGCAAAATAATAGCTTTTAAAGATGCTGGTTACAGTGGTGCTGATATTGTAAGAAAAATTGGAAGATCGAAGGCTATAGTTAACCTCCTTCTCATTAATCCTGGTAGCTATGGCAGAAAACAGCGAACAGGAAGGCCAAAGATTGTTTCTTCAAGGTAAGAGAAGCAGATCCAGAGCTCACCTGCAAGCAAAAAATGTCTTCCTCGCAAATTAAAGATGAGATCCAGTTGCCCTGTACCAGCCGAAGAATAAGAAATGCACTGCATAGAAATCCTAAAAGTTAAAAGCAAAAGCTCCACTTTCTAAGCGGCATATTGATTCACGTTTCAAGTTTGCCCGGAAACATTTAACGGCTGCCACCAACTGGAATGATGTGGTGCTTTCGGTCTAAAAAAAGTTAGATGGGCCAGATTGATTTATGTTTTACTTTTATGATCTGACGTAAAGAACACCATCTCTTTTCAAAATGCCAATTCGGAGGGGAATCTGTCATGGTTTGTGCCGCATTTGCAGACGGTGATTCAACTGAAATTGTTTTTGTCGATAACAAAATTAATTCAGTGTTATTTCAAGACATGCTGGCAGATAGTTTGTTGCCAGTTGCTCCTTTGATTACACTTCGTGCTCCACGATGAAGGCGAACGAGGTAAAAACTCTTCAATGGCCATCTCGGAGTTCCGACCTGAATCCAATGGGAAAAATTTGGGGCATTCTAGCTCGAGATGTTTACAAGAATGGGCGAGACAGTACAGCAGTAAATCTGATCTAAAAACCGCAACTAAAATTTCGTTGAACATCGCCCCTGCCACCTTCCAAGCTCTGTCTGGTTCTTTGAACTGACGATTAATACAAGTAATAGAAAAGAGAGGTCCCCCCCCACACACACACACATCACTTACGAAAGAATAAATCATATCGACTCTTACTTCTTTCCAACTTCAACTTTTTTCTCTAATTTCTTATAAAAATTTACATAACATAACTAAACTTAAATGTATTTTCCTGTGATTTCATTATATATCATGAAGTATCCTTACATTTCATAAAAATATGCATTTCATAAAAATCCGATAAATATTTCTTGTCTTATGTCTTTTTTTTGCGACGTTATACTTTTTTTCACGACAGTAATATTTATTTTATTTATACTTATTGAGAGTTGTATTAGTTACTTTTTTCTGTTACAAAAAAAGAAAGATAATTAAACGGAAATAAAGAATTCAACTTGATGATGCTTGGCATTGCATTGATTTAACAATTGTTTTAATATTTGGTCTGATTTTTTGTGTTAGCCAAGCGCAAAATTGACTCTAAATTTTCATTAGACAAGCTATTCTGATTTTTTGCTTCGTTAATATTCATGACTGAAAAATTTGATCTTCGATATAAGTTAATTCAGAGAGGTTTGTTCATTTTAATGAATTATCGAGCCGTAGCATGCCTAGCACCGTAGTCTTAACCTAAATTAGATATATTGTGACTTGTTAAAGTTCAAATAGCACGTGGTGAGGGCCCTTAACAAATCAATGAAGGGCCGCATAAGGCCCGTGGGCCGCAGGCAGTCTCTGCATCTTTGGTCTATATTAATCTAGTTCCATTGCTGTTAGTTTGCACGATTTTAAAATGTCCTGTTCTCAGTCTGGAAACTGTGTTGGTTGTTTTTTCTATTGGGGTTAATTTCTATTTGTTTTTTTTTGTCAAATTTGTTGTTTAATTTTAATTTTTGTGATATTTTTTGACTCTTTATTGGACCAATAATTAATAATTGTAACCAAAAATTAATATAGGGAACACTAATTTAATAAAAATATACTAATTACGAAATTTTACTCACGAATTATTTCATTAACATACCTTATCGTCATTTTGAATAGCAAATCTTGTTTAAGATTTCGGGCGCATCAAAGGCGAGTACAAGGACACAAAAAAAAGTTAACGTGAAGATGCCTAATTTGATAAATTATTACAACTAACCTATTGATGGTGTGAATCACCACGACTGGTTGGCTGGATTATATGCAATTAAAATTCGTGGAAAAAAGTGGCCACTTTTCACTCGTACACTAGACATGGCAGTGGTAAATGCATGCATAATCCACAAAGCTGCCAACAAAAGATATGCCCTAAACTTGAAGGAGTTTCAAAAAGCTATAATAACAGTTTATCTCAAAAAGACTGTGATCAGAACAAGAGGTAGACCCAGGATCTCTTTCTAGTGCAAACCTTCTAGTGCAAAAGAAGACATCTGTAAAGATGGCGTTGGCCATTTTTTACTAAAGAGGGAAAAACAGAGTCGTTGTCAAAGAGAGGGCTGCAAAGGAAAACCCAAAACGTACTGTGGGAAATACGATAAAACAATTTGTCAGGCTTGCTTTTACGAAGATTAGGGTCAAATTCAACTGAAAATTAAACTCTCATGTAAATAAGAAAGTATTATTCGGATAAAGTAAAGCTTTGTACTCGGAAATTGCTTTTCACCAATGAAGAGAACACTAAAACATGCAAGTGCAAATTTCATCCCCTTTATCCCAGTGTCCTATTTAGAGGACGGGTCAGATTTCTTATAACAAGTATAAAAAAATTTCAAATGTTGTTATATTTAATTACCTTAGAAAATATGATTCTTCTCAAATGTGAACAAAATAAATAAATTGGGATAAAACGGGTTAAATCTGTCGTGGCCGAAAGTCTTACGTTTGGTTGGTGTGTAAGTTTGGAGAGAGTGGGGTGCCAGTTCAGGTTTTGCCTCGTCATCTGATCGTGGTTCAAAATTACAAGGTGTGTTGTCCTCGGATCTTTGCCATAAGGGATTAACCGTCTTCAATAGCCGGTTGTGTTGCTCTAGTACGACGTTAACTAAAATGAGCAATTACCTAAAAAATGACGATCACCACTAGAATACTTATGAGTTAATGGTAATTCATTAACGCCGCACTGAAACAACACAACGGGGATCAATCCTCGAGGACATCTTTTCATTTTGAATTGAACCACCGTCAGGTGACGAGGTCATCACCTGAGCTAGCACCCAACTATCCAAACTTTTATATCACGCCAACGTGAGGAAATTCCCGGGCAGATTTAACGGTCTCTTATTGGACCGAATTTCGGCCTCGCAACCATTGGTGGAGGTCGGCTTTTATTTAAAAAAAAAAGGAATTTGTATACACTAATTTAAATGTTTTCACGTCAGAAAGACATTGATAGACCAATAAAATATGTATCATAATACGAATTGTGCTTTAAAGTAAGGGTGATCGTTGTTGAATTAAGCTGTCAAGAGTTGCTGATTGCCTCTGTTTAGAAAACGATGGTTATGATGGGAAAATCACTTCTTCATACTCCATACTTCTCCATGAAAAAGGACGTAATCATACATCACCTTTAGTTCAAAAGTATAGTTCAGGTCTGTGCGTAGAAATTATTTTTATTTCATAAATCTACCTAATATTAACCATCCAAGTGGTTTCGGTGAGATGTCTTGTCATTTGAGAGTGGTTAAAAATGACAAGTTGTTTCGGACTTTCGCCAATACCACATTATGTTGCAACAGTACGACGTTAACTATCTACCTACCTATTCTGGTCACTATGAGAGGCTTTTTCTGTCCATACAGGTGGCAGTAGTATATTTTGGGCAGAACATGTTTCTTTACATATTCTGTACGTAAAGTGATTTGACTCAAATACGTATGGAAATGTTCCGCCTCAGAAACACTCCCATTTAGCCTCAGATGTGAAATATAAAACTGAGAATTGTCACGGAGAGGATCTTCAAAAAGTGTGACTCATGTCCACTAGTAGTCACGTGACTTGGTTTGCCAGTTTGGCTTTGTATCGCCTCATTTGGCAATATATCCTCTCGTGACGGGGTTTATGTCTGAATGTTCATTTCTGTAGTGGCGACGAAAGTGGTGAAACCGTCTGCTGCACCCACACTTGACTGCCAAAGGTAAGTATACAAAGCTACACTGTCTTTCACGCATTTTTATAAATCTCTGTATCCCCTAACACGACCCTTTTGCAACTCAGGAACTTCCTTTCACGTATCCTGAATACATTGGTATATTCGAGCAGTGTAACCAAACCTTCCCGAAGTACTTTTTAGTAGACAAAGTTGCACTGTCTTTTAAGCACGCGTATTGCTAAAAGTCCCCGTATCCCTCTGCACGGCTTTCAACTCAGAAACTTCCTTTCACGTATCCTCAAATCATGTTGCCATTTCTGACAGGGAAAGGGGAGGATAGTTTGCAAACACGGTGCTGATCGGTTTTGTAAGTGAGTAGTCATGCCCGACCGCGATGGCCCCATCAAGGGAGGTGCCAGCGACTCGAAAGCCAAACAAACGCTTTTCCAAATAGACACGATACATCACAACCAGAGTTTCGTGCTCACACCAGTAATGACACGGTCCATCTTTACCCAGTCATGATCTCTCCATTGGAAACAAGATGTCTTCAAGCAACTTCACGAATCAATATTAACCTGTTAACCGTGATTACTCGCGTAATAGCATTTCCGCAAGGGATTGTGTTATGTGAGTGCTATACTTACTGCGCGATTGCCATCAAACCGATTTGATAGCTTCGGAACAGTGTTTTAAACTTATACTCGGAATTCGATTAGGAATGTGAAAGAAATGTGCTTCTCGTGAACGGTTTCGACAAAACAAACTCAGAGCGATTGAGTTGTTTCAAATATTCAGCTACCTTTGAATTTTAAAAATCCTTTTCTTTGGAGCTTGTGATAATGATCAATAGTAGTTAATAATTTAGCAGCTTTTTAAAAATTAGGAACGTATGCTAAAGGAATATCTATATTTGACGTATTGGAATCCTATTTTAAAGAAAAAAGGTATTCCTCTGGATAATATCGTGTCCGTTACTAAGGATGGTGCTCCGGCAATGGTTGGACGATATCGCAAGTTGATTTCATATTTGAAAAAGGGGGTACCAAATTTAGTTGCTGTGCATTGTGTAATTCACAGACAACATTTGGTTGCAAAAACCTTAGTGATCACCGTCATTACTATGTAATTACAGCAGTTATCAAGATCAGAAGCAATGCTCTCAATGATAGATTGCTTCGAAAACTTTGATGAAAAGACGAAGATTTCAATCGTTTACTATTGCACACAGAAATTCGTTAGCTATCACTGGGTAAAAATGGGTCTAAAAAGATTTTATGACCTCTTTGATTCAGTTATAACGTTTCTTGAAAGCAAAGATGGTTCGTTAAGAGATAATTTATTGAAATTTAAGAATGATATAGCTTCTTTAACTGATTTATGTGATAAATTTAATGAAACTCACACACATCTATACAGCTGCAAGGATATGATTTGAATTTGATCAAAGCAAAGGCAACTATTTCTGCGTTCGTGTCAAAACTTGCCTTGTACAAAATTTAGAAATATTTCCTCTGTGGCAACAAATGATGACGACATTCTGGTATTTTTCCAGCCATTTGGAAGCACTTAAAGAAGATTTAACAAATATATTTCCGGATGTCCTTAACATGATCATTCCAGACTGAGTCCAGGGACCTTTCTCAGACCTACAAACAGAATCACGTAAATACTCCAGAGGCGAAGAGTAACTTCCTCTAAATATCAGACGTTGACCGATTAAAGCGCAAATTGTTAATGACTAGAGACCGGATTTTTATGCAGTAAAAACTGCCACAATATGCCAGAAAATATGCAGTAAAAAATGCTAAAATATGCAAGTAATATGTAGTAAAAAATATACACTATCAATATGCAGTAAAACATGTCAAACTATGCATTTTTATGCACTACAAATTAAAATTGAAAATGAAAAAGACTATATTTGAAGGAGTACTATAGGAAAGGAACAAAATGATAAAATCAATTATAGACAACAAGTTTCAAATACAGATGCACATTTATTGCTTTTACATTGCACAGAATTCTCATTAGTTTTATTAATATACTACTAATAGATTAAAAAAGTCTTTGAAATCGAAGAAATAATGTATACACACAAATTATATCGACATATTGAAAAAATGATATAAAAAATATTTAAAAATACTATGGTTATTATGGAAGTAGTTATAACTTTATTGTACTTGCGAATAATTTAAGTTAATAAATAAGTATTTTTCTAAATTATCTTCATTAAATTATATCTACAGTCACTTAAAATTATTTTATACAATGAAAAAGAGCGTTCGTTCCACATTCACAGACGTTATAGGACCGAATTTCAAGGAACTTAAAATTTTAGGGTCCCACATGTCATTTTTATTTAGTTCGGTCCCTTCCTCGAACTGAAGGATTTTATTAATAGTTATCAATTTTGTCAACCCACGATTTTTTTTACCCATCATCTTCTATCTTTTCTTTAAGTATGTTACCAGTTTTGCCTGGAATCGAATTAATTTTCATTACCGCATCTTCAAGGATTAAAAGGCTTTCATTTAATGTTAATCCTTTTTCAAGTTTTTGGATCGAATCTACTAAAAATGAGCAATGCGTTTTTACAAATGTCAATGGTTACAAATGTCAACCAGGTTTACGTTTTCTATTAATATAGCTACTTTATCTAAACTTTATGCGAAATCAGCATTATTTTTTTTTAATTTTCGAATCACTTCCGAATATTGGTTCCAATGCTCGGCGTAGAACAAAGCAACAGACAGCCACGTGCCCCATCTTGTGAGCACAGGTGTCGGAAGAAACGAAACATTCATTAATTCCTTGTAAACTACCACACGGGAGGGTGCTTTTAGAAAGATTTTTTTTTCCTTGTCCAATAAAGGAATTTAATTCTGGAAAGAAATCTTTAACTTCTTCAGCAATAAGGTTAAGTGCCTGGGCAATACATGTGACGTGGACAAGGTTTTTATAAAAAGTTTGTAACAATTTTCCAGCCTTAATAACATGCGAAGCCGCATCTGTCAAAAGTAACAAAACTGGATTTTCTATTCCGCTGTCATTGGGAAAGATTTTAAGGCTAGAATTAATAAAACGGCATATTGCGTCGTGATTAGTTTTATCGAGGATTTTAGAAGCCAAAAGAAATGGGTGGCCAGCTTCGTAGGAACTCAATTTTCCTTTTTAAAGATTAGCCACATAATTACCCCTAACATCAGTGGTTTCATCGACGACAAAATACACGTAATTCTCGCCTGTGTCTAAATTCCCTAAGTTTTTGTAATGTTTTTTGATAGCAAAGATCTAAGTAATTCTTTCAGAGAATTATAACATCGAGGATATTTCGGTTCGTGTATTTCGAAAGAAATTCATTGAGGACGGAATTCTTCAGTTTAGTTTAAAGAAAGGAATGTCGGCCAAAATTAATGCCAGACATAAATCTTAGCAAAAAAAATGTCTTCCTGTTTTGAGGTTGATTGTGATTGACTAAGTAAAAATTGACGCTTAGAAAATCTTTGTTCGGCGGAAGAATGTGCTCCTACACAGAAAAATTGAAATCAATGCGTGAACTTCTTCAAGTATAAATTTGAATGAACACATAATAAGTGAAGCCGTATTACTCGAGGGTCAAGTTTATTAGCACCTGCATATTTGTGTGTACATGATTGAAATTCTCAATTCACTTCTATAAAGACAATGAAAAGAAATAACTTACCAGTTTTAATATGTTGTTCTAGTTGAGATTTCCTTTCACATGTTATAGTTTTGCCACAAGGTTGGCAATAAACGATCAGACCGTCGTACGTAAACATTTTTTGTTATATTTTTTATTTAAATCCTTCAGCCACCCTTTGACTTTGAACGAAAAAGATAGTGAAATTTTAGACATATTTCTGAACAGCAGGCAAAGCACAACTGAATTAAATTATAAATGAATGGATTGCTGTTATGTGATTTTACATCCTTTTCTTTTTATATTCATAGAATAATTTCCTGTCTTTTCGGCTTATTCAGCTTTCGAACCTGAATGTTTATCCCCATGTGTTAATTTTCTTTATTTTTTAAATCCTTCCTCAGAAAATAACTTAGTTGTTTTCGCAAGCTGAGGCGCAATTGGAACATATTCTTTACATAGTTTAATTCTTGTTTAGTCTATGTACCCGTGATTATACATCTTTATGAGTACCCAATGATTGATCAGGTTGTTCTGTAATGTGCTTTTCTTTTCATTTTCATATTTCCTGTGTTACGTAATTAAAAATGCTCAGCCGGCGATGTGATCATTTGGTTTGTTCATTTGGTTGGATCATTTGTGTGTGTGTGTGTGAGGTACCATTTTTAAATTCGATTCTGCTAAAAATAAATGCAATGTCTCCTCCCGAGATGCTCTATATTTCATAGCAAAAAAAAAGTGCTATAACATTTGAAATATTGATATTTTGGGTGAAATATGCAATATATGCAACAACCCTTCATTTATGCAATTTTATGCAGTAACCCCTAAAATATTCAAAACTATGCAACATTAAATTTCACCTAAAGTATCCTTGAAGCATGATTCGGATAGAAAATTGATCTCCTGACTCGTATGTGGTGTTAAAACCAAATATGCAATTGCATAGGAATCCGGTCTCTATTAATGACAGACGGCCGTCCCCTTCTTTGCGTTTTGATATTTGGAACTGTCCTGTCCCCAATTAATATTCTTTAAATAACTCATTTTACGATTTAAATCCCTTGTCACACTACCAAATTTGTGTGGCTTCATCCCGTTAAGTCTACTTCGGCTCACGACGCTAACGACAAACTTAACTAACAAAAGACCACATTCGGAAACCAGAATTGTTTCTGATAGAGGACCTGCATTTACAGCTAACGAATTCCGAGACTACTGTAAAGAATTCACGCAATCATACCTGCACTGGTCAAACTTTTGATATTGAAGACATTGAAGAGATATAAACATGTTCCAAGTGATATAAACATGTTCCTGATCTACAAAGAATCCCCAACAGTTACACCAAATATTCTCCTTTTGAGCTCATGATTTCTACTAAAATGAAGAAAAACTATGTGAAAATTACGTATACTTGAAGAATAATATCAGAATTGCGTTATCCAAGACAGAGGCAGACATGCATCAGCACGCCAAAAACAAAGCATTACAAAAATACAAGAAAACTGCTCCCAATACAATCGCAAAAGTAAGAAACCTCATATCTACAAAATCGGTGATTTAATCGCAAATCAAAATGACTCCGGACTGAAATTTCGTCCTAAATTTTTTGACCCCTACGAAATAGTTAAAGTAAAACCCAATCACCGACCTTACGATGTGAAAAAAATCGGTCAACATGAAGGCCCAAACATGACGTCAACTGCTCTCGATTATATGAAGCCATGGAATTCAATCCAAACAATTCTCTTTCCCAACAATTTTCCCTTTTTCTCACTTTCATTTTTTTCTGTTAAGGAAGCTGAGAAATATATTTGTGAAGCCAAAAGACGAGATACCTTAGCTAGTTCCCCAGGGCCGGTCAGAGGCCCGTGCGACAGCCGCATTGGGCGTCAAGATGGCCAGTTTCGTATTAATGGTCGCCGATTGGCCCAGTAAAACCTCAATAAAAAACGCCGTCAACACAGAGGTGGCAGAATATCTTTTTTTTTTCCAACGAAGATATAATAATGACACTGACAAAAGAATTAAATACTCTAGTTGGAAGGGAGGGGTTATTTTAAGCTTCAGTATTCGAAAGATATTACTGTTGAAAACTTAGTTAATGGTTTTGATTTGGTGATTTTTAGTTAACGTCGTACTGGAGCAACACAACGGACTATTGACGACGGTCCGGGATCAATCCCTTAAGGGAAAGATCCGAGGACAACACCGCGTAATTTTGAACCGCGGTCAGATGACGAAGCAACATCTGATCTGGCACCCCACTCTACAAACTTCCACACAAACCCAACGTGAAACTTAGTTAATGAAATGCAGTGTTTCAAAAACTCAAGTTATGGAACTCATTGAGGATATAGAGTCAGCTACTCAACTTTGACTTGTTAAAGTGTATATGCAAATACTGTCTTAGAGATCCATATCCGAATATAGAAATTATCCTCAGGAATTTTTTGACCTTACCGATTACAATGGCGTCCTGCGAGCACAGTTTCACAGTAAGTTGAAATATTAAAAACTATCTCTGGTCTAGCATGTGGGGCTAGAACCGTTTGAAAAACCTTGCTATTTCATCCATTTTAGAAAAGGTGACAGAAAGTATGAAATTTTTAAGGTATCTGCATGCGTTAAAAAAGCCTTTTTGACCAAAATTTGCAATTTGTTTTATTTTACTAACATATTTCCTGTACTTTTGTGCTTTTAAAACAGTTTCAACTTTTAATGTGCGACTAATAGAAAAAAAGTTAGGTCAATTTAAAATTTGAACGAAATCGTTAAGTTATACCGGTTGTAGCATACCGAAACCGGAACTAACAATAAGAATATTCTATTTTTACCATTATTACTACCCCTTATCTGTTGTAGTAAGTTAGAATGTATAATAGTTATGTTGCTAAAATTAGCTACTACAATTTTTTAATAAAATTCACTTATTTGTTAGAAGAATTTCGCAATATCTTTTTACTCTCTTGGATTTTGTTTACAAGATTTTTCTCAGAATTTCATTTTAGGCATAAACATTGAATTCCAGAAATGATAACTAAAAAAGTTATTGATATATTTTTGTAAAATTTTTTATGTACATTCGAAATAGTGTTTGCTAGTGCGTGCACTAGAATCATATTGATATCTTTAATTTTTTCTTATTTATGAGCTTGCATTTGAATATCGATGTTGCATGGATATCGATGATGGTCAAAAATCCTTTAGCAATTTTTCGATGAGTCATAAAACCTTTATTTTTTTTAATATATTTCTACTTCTAGTGGAAACACTTGATAACATCATGAAGTTTACTCTGATCATGTTTTTTTGTTGCTAATTTGAATTGCATGCAATGTATCATTTTTCAAACTTTTGAAAAAAAAACTTCAAATTTACACACAATTTCATTTTTTGTCAAATTTATATTTTAATTTTAATTATTGACAGTGCAAAATTAATTTTGAACACAAATAATTATAAAAATAATATTAAATTGCTTCTGTATAGCATTTAAAAAAAAGTGCTCCGAGCGTATGCAGATACCTTAACAACATAATCACAGAATTTGCCTTGTGAAAAGTAAGAAAATTAAGTTGTAGGTTTTACAATTTCCCATGTACTTAATTTTATGATTTTTTATTATTACAAATGAAGTAATCTATCCAGTTACGCTTTTTATTTTTAGTCGTAGCTCTGCCTGTGTTCATTTTGACATGGGGGCGCCAAGGGCGCTAGAACCCTATATATGGCACTGACGCCCGCTGCACACCAAAAATTTGATTATCTTTAGGCCCAGGTTCAAGATTATAGTCAGTGTTCTGCAACACAACTGCAAGAAAGTGCAATTGTTTTGCAGTCATTTTGTCCGAATTTTGAAAACTGCAGTCAAATCGATAACTATCGGCTAAATATCTATTACATATTTATAATACTAGCGACCTCCGCCCCATGCTCGAATACGCTCGCCAACCCCATTTCGTTTGCTTCGCAAATCAACACTCCTTTTGCAGAGACAATCCCCTGTGTGCGACAGCGAAACGTATCTTAATAATTCGTATAATCCTGACGAATTATTAAGATGACTTTCCGGTCCATGACGTCACAGCGAGGGCTCCGCCCCCTTCTCGTGAAGGGACTTTTCCAATCATTTCATCTCGGCCAGCATCCAAATATTTTTTGTGGATATTGTTTGACTGAAAATAACAACAGAACTGCCTGATCGTAATTGATGCCGTTTATTCGCAGCAACCCTCGATACAATTTCTCACCCAAATCAGTTCATTCCCCTCACATCCGGAGGTTTCGTTAGTAACATCCGCGCAACTTAACTGAGCACTGTTTGAGGAACCTCTCCAACGCAAACCAACAGTTGGGTGTTTACATTATGTAGGGCAGTGGTCCCCAACCCCCGGACCGGTCCGTGGATCAAATGGTACCGGGCCGCCCAAGGAACATTAAATTATTTCCATTTTATTTACTGTGGTGGATTTCTTTCGGGTATGTGCGGTTTTTATCTATGAAATGTCCACTCAAATTAGGAGGCGGTAAATCAGAACTTGAAATTTGTTCTGTTACTAGAGCTTCAATTATGAGTTCAGAATTCTGTATGTCTATTTTCCAATTTTATCCTAGCCACATCGAATGTCTTTCTAATGGGAGTGTCATTTCCGAAAGTAAATACAGAGAGCGTTTCTTGTTTTAAAATTCTTTATTCTTGTTTTACCATTGTCAAAAACAATCTTATCGGAGTTGACTGCACTTTTGTTTTTAACATCACACAACAGGTGTGAAGCAAAATGACATTACGTTTGTCAAGAGAAAGTGCTGAAAGAACATCTTTCGATTCCTTTCCACTATTCTTTTTTTCATTTTGTTTTTTAGCAGCCCGAAAACAAATACGATTATGCCTGTGATAAATGATTATGTGATAAATTTCTTTTTTCTTCCACAGTTAAATACACACAAAGATCTGAATCTTGCTTCGCTTTGCAAAAGAGGCAACTTGAGTTATAAACGCCCTTTTTGTTTATATTATTCACGAGCCAGTTCTCATTCCCTGACGCCAAAATCTCAACAGCAGACGTAACATTTTCTCCTTGCAACTTCAGAGGGGAATGCTGGTGAATAGTTTCAGTTTGCAAACAGTGGTGCGAG
Organism: Metellina segmentata; assembly: GCA_947359465.1. Lineage (NCBI taxonomy): Eukaryota > Metazoa > Arthropoda > Arachnida > Araneae > Tetragnathidae > Metellina > Metellina segmentata. The sequence goes on from OX375872.1 coordinate 7,852,257, forward strand.
TTCAGAGGTTTTACCTTTAGATCTAGAGGTTTCAATTCGCTTCAGAGGTGAAAAAAGAGGTACAAATGCTCAGAGGTAAAAACAGAGGTTTGGAAAAAAGAACAGAGGTCTGGAAAAAAGAACAGAGGTCTGAAGTATAATTGCCGTTAATACGCCGTTTGTAAACTAGCCTCGAGGATTTTTGATGTTTTGAGTTGGCAACACTGACCTGCTGGTTTTTCAAAAGTGATTATGATTCACAGAGATTAACATAGGTTCATAATGACCATTTCTACAACGTGTTGCACAAAGGTAAAGAAAAAGAATTTCAGAATTAAGGCACGCTTAGCGGAATCCACATAAGTAGGGTAATTTTTTGCAACAAATGCAACTTTTTTTCACACGTTCTACGCTGCATGTAAAGTACTAAAACCAAAATTCCTCCTACATGGGGTGTATTATAAGTGAGTTATAACCGCAATATTAATGCAACTTTCTGCATAAATGCAACCAAATGCAACTTTTTAAATTTTAGCTTAAAATTAATTAATATGAATTACTATTTCATTTTTTGCCCTCTCAATCAACCCTTCGATCACGTGTGTCTGATCTTGCGAACGCCGAAGTATTGCGGATCAAACAAGTACATGGAAAGAAAGTGTTCGTCCTAACAGACAAAAGTGAAATAAATCGCAAGAAGTACCTTAACACATTGGTTAGCATTCTTGATAATCCTGAGGAAACTTGCATAATCGACTTCAGAGTTTGTGGGTTGAGTGTCGATCATCAATTTGTTGTTCGCTTTGTAAAGACGTTTTAAAATCTCTGAATATTAAATGAAAGGATTTTGCGCTTCTGCTATCCGATACAGCATATTATATGACTGCAGCTGGCGCAGTATTTCAATGTTAAAGAAATTACTGGCCAAGGATTGGCCATTAAACGTTCTGCATTTAATTATGTATTATAATACTGTTGTACACCACTAAAATTGTCAATATATATTGAAATTTTTCATTTTTTACGAATAATTTATTTTAGATTTTAGTGTATCAAAAATAAATGCAACTTAATTTCCATAAATGCAATTTTTCCCATTTTTACTGCAACAAAGAAGTAGTCCTACACATAAGTGAGATTGTCTGCATTACATAATGGCTTAGAGTGCCAATCGATCGATTGAATGAATGAACATGGCGTCACAGTATAAACGTTAACAAGTGAACAATTGAATGTCGTCGCTGTAAAAATTCACTGTTCAACTAGCCAAAGAATGTTGATGTGCTGTTTCATTTGTCTACACTACATCCCAAAAATGCTGTGCGAAAAGTGAAGTGTTGCATTGTTCCACTTTCTGCACAATTCGTAGCTGTGTGTGAAAATGTGCATAAGTGCCAGAGAGTGGGATCGGTTACCATTGATCTCAGAGGTGTTAACAGAGGAATTTATCAAACAGAGCCATGTCAAATTCTGAGCCTCTATAGATAAACTAACAGATGCTGCTCATGAATCACAATTTCCACAACTCTGTAAGCTTGCATTGACTTTAATGAGTTGACCATTTTCTAATGAGAGAATGTTTTCTTAGCTGAGTAGCGTAAAAACTAAATTCGGAAACTCGCTACAGCTGAAGACAACTGAGTCAATCATGATGGTTAGGTATGGACTAAAATTTAAAGGTGAAAGCTGTGGACTAAAATTTAGAGGTGAAAGCTGTGTAGATTTTAATCCTAGTAAAGAAATTATGATGAAATTTAATTCATATGCAATGTATGGCACAATGCCCAAAGAGGCAATCGAACGTGTAAGAAGTGAAGATGAAATATGGGAGATTTTTGAAGGATTTGATTTTGAATACATGTATGAATATGCACTGTACAATTGAACAAAGATAATAATAATAAATAATGCACACAACACTGAATAATTATTCATTAAATAACGGATTTTGCTTAGAGCGTGTATGTTATTAAGAACAGAGAGACTAATACTTGAAAAAAGGGTCGTTAGCCCTTTTTTTACATCTTTATCTAAAGCTTATTTAAGTTGGAAGGGAAAAAAGCATATACATATTACTCTTAACTCAGCAGTACGCAGCAGTAAAAATAAAATTCGCACAATGCGCTTATAAATAGATGCCATGTGTGTGCTCAGCACATGGAACATAAAAATATCGATATATATTGTCGTCGTTTAAAATATCGTCGATAATATCGCGCCATTAGATATGTTGCTATATTCCAGATCTCTAAATCAGAGATTTTCTAGAGGTTTACGCTTGCAAAACGCAATGAAGCAAACACCTCAAGAGTACAAATGCGAATAATTGTGTTAAAGTTATAACCCGAACAAGACGTAGTTATCTTGCATACCACGTCGTAAAAAATTTGTGATGAGGACATTTTTAGCAGCATTTGTAATACGAATTTAAATGTATCGGATTTTCAGAATGTGTGTTCTAATTCAGAACTATTCGTATCAAGTATTATTTTACTGACTTTATGATTGGATTAGTAGATCAATCGGTGTCACATTCCGCATTATTTGTATGTATGGAGTTTAGATTGAGGATTGTTTTTTCCCGATAATTTTTTCTTTGTTGAAGTTCTAGTCACTTGTGCATTTTATAAGTTTGTAAAATTATTTTATTTTATGTTTGTAATAAATTTGATGTATTTTTTAAATAGTATAGATTTATTCAGTTTGAAATATACGAACAGGGTCATGGGCCCATTCCCAACCCGATTGTAAAAATGCATAAGATGATAAAATTTACCTCAAACTCGTTATCTGATCGAAAAAAATGGCTTAATTTAACTCGGATTCTATCTCCTCAATTTCCTTCCCTAAACTTGGCGAATTCAATTATACCACGTGGAAGGTTGATATGAAAGTGATCCTTACGGATAGAGGAAGCTATTACTGGAGAAGCTAAGCCATATCTTGATGCATCTGAAAGGAAAAAACGATCTTACGATTTACGCATGCAAAGAGCCTTCACCATCATATATCAGGGCGTCAAAAGAAAGTTTCACACCCTGATTGCGGACACCAAAGACTGCTTTGTTAAACTGTTTGGGAAACTCTGAAACAGCCTGGTGGACGATTTCTTTGACCTGCGTTTCAACCCCAATGAAGAGACTTGGCATTTTCTGTAAGACAATAGCCGAGAAACAACTCCAAGTTAAAGAAGAGGGTTTTGTCACAACCGAATTATTGAGAATTTTTATATTGAATTTTGTCATACCAGAATACGACAACATTGTCCAGATCCTTTACCGGCTAAACGATACAGAATTCAAAGTTGATTGTAACAAAACAATTCTTGACCAAAGCTTGAAGAATTGAGCTGAAACTTAAAGATGTTGGCAAAGATTTCACAGTTGTCGGAGATGCCCATGGTGCAAGATATAGAAGACCTTATTCTTTGAAAAAGAAATCAATGGAGAAACTGGCATGCAACGGAAGCGAGTTGAACCCTTCACGGAAAAGAACTGACACAACTCCTAGTCTTAGACAACTCCGTGTGGCTACTGCAGAAGACCTGGATACAGAAAAACAATGTTTCAAGAAAAATGGACGTTTTAAAAAAAAAGAAGCCAAACAGCGGTGGATCTTTTTTTTGCAGGCACCAATTATGCACAGGCTGTAGTTGATCCAAATTTAAAAGAATTCCTTATAGATTCTGCTGCAACCAGGGACTGGATCCATAATTTCCGGGAAACATCACCGGCATCGATTTTTACTGATGACAAGGATTGTGTGTCGAAAGTTCTTGGAGTTGGAGACACCAACTACATCGTTAAAGACGTAAGAGGTAACATAAAGATTGTTTTGAAAAATGTCGTATTGTCCCAATATTATTTAAAAATTAAATTGGAGGTTGTAATATAGATATTGCAGGTTTTAAAGGCATTTGAGAAATAAGAGAATAGCTGTATATACGGAACACGATGAATATTTTTTACTGCACCTTTAGTAGATAAATAGTAATATTCGTGGATATCCTGAAAATTGTGCAAATTCTCTAAATATTGCATTAGATATCAATACTATTTTCCGTAGATTTGGTCACGTTAATGTGCTACTAATACGGCACATGAGTAATAATAATTCTACTAAGATAGTTGAAAAGTTAACTACTGTAAAAGAGTGTTCATGGATCTGTGGGGATATGCTCCTATAAACTCTTTAGGTGGGAAAATGTACTTTTTGTCAATAATTGACGATTATTCTCGTAAGGTAGAAGTGTACATAATTAAAACTAAAACAGACGTTTTTGAGTGTTGAAAAATACTTGGCAAAAGTAGATCGAGAAACTACTTCAAAATTCAAATGTGTCAGGACTACTGACAAGGGACTCGAATTTTGCCACAAACAATTCAATGACTTTCTTAGCAAGTTGGGAATCAAACATGAACGCACATCTACTTATACAGCAGAACAGAACGTAGTGGCCGAAAAGTTTAACCGAACTGCCATGGGCGGAGTTCAAGCCATGCTTTATGACAATGGGCTACAACCGCGTTTTGCTGTGGAAGTCCTTGTGGCGTTTGTGCACATCCGAAATCGGTGTGAGCTGTGGAACTCACTGTAAGATTAACTCCAATTGAAATACGGAGCGGTCGTAAACCATCCGTGAGACGTTTTAAGATATTTGAATCTCTTGCGTTTATGCATATTCCTAAGATCCAACGGAATAAACTTCAACCTAGGGCAAAGCCTGGAATCTTGGTAGGCTACGCTATAGGTACTAAGAGCTATATGATTTTTATTTCTAAGGATCGTAAGGTAATTGAAACTGTTCGTGTCAAAATAGATGAGAACCAAAATGAGGTTAAAAGTTTGGGCAGAATAAATGTTCTGATTATGCAAAATTTAAATTAAACAAGGATATTAATGACCAAAATGAGTCTAATGGTGATCTTCCTAATGTTTATAAATCGGAGAAAATTAAAGTTGATAAAATTGAAGACTGAAATTAAAAAACTCTTAAAAGACTGGTAAAACCTCGTACAAAGAGTAAAAGCATTGATGTATATTATTATCCACCTAACGATAAAACCAGATTAAGACCTTTAAAAGATGATAAACATTATTGTGATAAAAATAAACTAGAATTTGATCCGGAAAAATTCTGTTTTAAACCTAGTGTTGAAAATTCCCAACATGTAGATTATATTAACGTTCCTTCTTAAACTAATTGAGATAGTGCAAACGATGAATGAAACCGAGTGTCCAGTGTTGAGTTGGCAAAAACCTTTGAAGAGACTCAGCAAGTACAGATAGACCAAGATGGGACGCTGCAATGAGAGATGAATTTAAAACGATGGAGTTTGGGTTGATCCATCGAAAAATGGTTGGCATGGTGTAGAAGTTGGGAGAGTGCCAGTTCTGGTGTTGCCTTGGCATCTGACCGTGGCTCAAAATTACGTGTCTTCGGATCTTTCCATTGGGGGTTGATCTCGGATCGTCGTCAATAGCCCGTTGTGTTGCTTTAGTACGTTGTTAATTATAATACCTACCACCAAATATCACCTGTAATTGGAAGTAAGCTGGTTATCAATGTAAAAACGGATGACAAAAATAAACCTACGAAATAAAAAGCCGGATTGGTGGCTCAAGGTTTTATGCAGAGACCAAGTGTTGATTTCCGTGAGACATTTTCACCAGTTGTAAACCGTACAATTACTTGTCATATTACTAGTATCTGTTTTAAATTGATTTTATTCGCAGTAGATGTGACATACCTTTTTGGTAAATTGAAAGTTTACATGCCTCCCGGACATGTTATTAAATGTTTTGAAAACAAAATTTGTTTACTTAATAAAGCAATTTATGACTTACACCAAAGTGGGAGAGAATGGAACGTGATTGTATTTTGAAATATCTAGGTTTTGAGCGATTAAACTGGTGTAATTATGTATACAAGTCTAAAAATGTCGTTTTAATTATCTATGTAGATGATGTATTCGGAAAAACTTGCTTTAATTAATAGTAAGTTTGATATAACAGAACTTGGACAGATTAAGTTTTTAATAGGTAAATTATGATTATATTCATGGTTCACTGTGCTTGGTTCGAAACACCTATATTGAAAGATTAATGTCTAAAATTTTGGATTTACCAGTCGTTTGTCCAACTTCCGTTTAAAGTAGGTTACGTGTTACTTGATAAAGTTCCTGAAAATTAAATTAATGAAGAAGAGCTGATAATAAAATACCCTTATCGTACTCTCATCGGGTATCTGTCTTTTCTTGCAGATAGAACTAGGCCAGATATTAGTTATCCTTTAAATTTAATGTCACAGTTTTGCAATGGATATACTTTTCAGCATTGGAGAATTCTTGACATAGGGTAGGTGTTCCAAATATCGCCTACTCTAACTATTTCTCTGTATCTCAGCCTCCTGGGTTGTGAAATGAAGCTGGAAACTTAATGAATATCACTAGGAACTGTTCTCCTTTAGTTTTCAGAGATCACATACCTTCTTTACTTGCGTCAGTTTAAGTTAACTAGTAAAACTTCATAAAGTTTCCCAAAAGAATTTTCATAAGTGGGTTCCTAATATCACCTACCCCTGTTCCTATTACCACCCATCAAATGAAATTAGGGGCTACTATTAAAAACGAGTTGCTAGTTGAGCATACATACCTTTAGTATTTAAAGTACTTTCAAGTCATATAAACGAAATTACGATTTGGGAACACTTACTTGGATATTCCCTGAATAGAGTGGAGACAAAAAATACGTTGATCACAGCCTCAAATACTTCAGATGCAATAGTGTTGTCGATATAACTGATAGGAAACTTGCCGTTGGCACTACGTATGGCAAAACCATCAAGGTAACTACATAAACTCCTAGATGTCGAGCATAGGAGCTTGCAAACACGAGTAGGCGATATTAAGTACAGGTGCGATTTTTGGATCACCTAACTCTACTAAATTGAGTATTTTTGTCTAAGAATTACAGAATTAATTTTTCACATTTCAGGATGTAATTTGAATTGTCATTCTGATTCTAACTGGGAATCTCATTTAACTAATCGTCACTCAGCAAGTGGATATATTTTCTTTTTTGGAAGTATTCCTTAAGCTAGGCGGTTCAGCAAACAAAAATTAATTGTTCTTTATTGAGTCTGAATTCTATGCGAGAGTGTCAAAGAATCAATACGCTTTGCAATAAATAAATTCGATTTAATTCCCAGTTGCATCACACCTAATATTTTTTGTGATAACCAGGCAGTGATCTGTTTATGCAAGAATACAGTAGAACATTTTACAACTAAACAGGTATTCGCTATCATTTCATTCCGAATTTGGTAGAAGAAAGTGTTAAAATATATCGCTTCTCGGAGTAACAAAGACGCAATAAATACGACAACAGTAAGAAAATTGTTATTTTATCTGGTGGAACAACGACATAATTGTAATACCTGTTCTTGGCCCCTAGAGAGCAGTTGCGTCGTTGTTCCAATTACGCGTTTTCAATCACATGTCCAGAAGAACGACGTACGTGCGATTTTTAACGGTTGTGACAAATTTTGTGTTTTATTCCATAACATATAAATACTTTATACGAGGTCACAGGCAAAACAAAAGTTATGCTATACATAGTATTATCGGAAAATCCGTGAAGAGGGCTAAAATATTCGGGACATATAAACGTCCCCGATCAATTGGTGACAATAATTAGGATTTCTAAGAAAACGGGAAATCCGTTAGTCGTGAAAGAAATGCGCTGCAACGATTTCATCAACTTTAAACCTTTGACCAACGAGATTGGTTTTATAAGTGTCAAAAAAAAACATAGAATGTGAGCAAATTAAATTACCAGATATTAAAATGATTCGATTCGTGAAGGGCAGCGAAATTTACTTCTACAAGAGGAGGTACCAACAGTTGGACTGGGAAACAGCTCACAAAACAGCTGGCACTAGACGGTCTGGAGTGAAGAATTTAGATAGTATTATATACATATATCACAAAACTCGCATACAATTCAAAAATCCCTATAGCTGAAAGTATAAAAGAAATATTTACAAAGTTTAACGCTATTCCGAAATACTATGAACCATTTTTCAAAAGCTTGTTTGATTTTTAGTTTGTAATTATGAATAAAAAATATTTCGATTTAAAAGCATTCCTTAAATTTATTTTCCCAGAACTCCTAATTAATAGAGAATTCGTGAATATGAATGTCAAAAATACTAATAATTTTGCATTTCCTAGAGGAACAATGACACAATCGGAAGGTTCTTTGTTTTTAATGGCTGTAGAATTTTCGTTTTTTCTTAAAAACAAACACAAATATGCCCATCTAAAACTCGAATAAATTTCCCATATAAAATTGGCCATTCATTATTTGAAGGCTATTCTTTATTTTCGAAATAATTGCAAGAATGCATTTGAAATTTCCAATTGTGATTTCTGAAGAAGAGTATAATTGTCACTTGTGTCAATGTTATTCCGGAAAAGCGAAATCCTGTTCGTTCGAAGGACAATATTGCCTTTATTGCTTAATCAATTGAAAGACAGGAAAAAAATTGGGATTGCCCAATGACATTTGTTGCGTGTCATTTTAGAGAGTACTATCTATTGCAATCGATTGTTGGATTTTCAGAATTCCTTCACTTTATGATTGGATTAGTAGAACAATCAGTTTCACATTCCGTATTATTGCATGTGTAAAGTTTAGATTAAGAATTGTTTTCTCCGGGAGTTGTTTCTCAGTTGTCCTTCGAACGAACAGGATTTCGCTTTTCCGGAATAACATTGACACCCAAGTGACAATTATACACTTCTTCAGAAATCACAAGTTTTAGTCTTGTGCATTTGATAAGCCGATCAGGTTGTAAAATTATTTTGTTTTATGTTTGTAATAAATTTCATTTCCATTTTAAATAGTATGGATTTATTCAGTTTGCAATATATACGAACAAAATGCAAGTTTCAATGAAAGTTAATAATCATTCAAATCAGCACATTTGATACGAGGTACAGTAGATAAAATTATTTCATTTTGTGGGCGAAATTATATGAGACTAGCCACTGCGTGACCAGCGCGGAGTTGACGGGACAGTTCTTTTCTTGGGGTCAAAGTGTGACCACTGCTCGCTAACGCTCGTCAATCTACGCATTCTCATTTGGTTTTCTTCGCAAACCAACACCACAGGCAATGCCGCTTCAAAGTGGCTAGTAATAAATAAATGCCAATTTAAAAAAATTAAGTAATACATATTTTAGTTTAAAATTTAAAAAACGGGCTGAACTCATTAAATTTGCAAAAATTATGACAAGCGCATGTCGCCTTATAATTTCCACCTTAGCTCCATCTGTGTGAGAGAAAAAATATTAATTGAAAGAATGAGGCCCACCTTCACCCGACATGACACGGGTATGTCGCCAGGAAATCAAAAGGAATTAATCTCATCTCTTTAACAATCGTGAAGGTCTCAGCTGCGAACACTAACGTCAGACTTGGCACAGTTCCAAAAAGGTCGAAAATGTCGGTTCAAGGGAGAAAAAACTAATCGATTCAGTTAAAAGTGTTCTAGAAAAAATTTGAATATTTGGGGTTGACAAAAAATCAGGCCTGCCTTGTGTGCCAAATTTCATTATAAAAAATAATAAACAATAATGTTCGCCAACCCCCCGGTGTTTGCTACTCAATTCCAAAAACGATCGCAATAGCCCATTGTGTTGGTCCAATGGAACGTTAATTAAATACCTACCTACGAAAAGCAATCGCGAATACGATTCCTAGGGACGAAAAAGTCGTGACGTCTTTGTCTAATGTGCCCATATTCGTATTGCAAAATAAAAAGTTGCAATTGAACAATTATTTATTTAAAAAAAATCAAATGGGTATCGATCTGGTGTAAAATTTTTCGCAGATTTCAAATCCGTTGAAATTTTTACTCTATCTTTAACGATCCCGATATTACAAAAAAGAATTAAACAATGACAGTCAAAAATTTTTTATTGTTTTGTTTCCCTACGCTCGAATCGTTTGTGCGCAGGAAATGAATCTGTGATCTCTAACAATAGCGAAAACCAAATTCGTGTTGGAAAAAATTTTCAAGTTACAGTTGAAAAATAATTTATTTAAAGAAAATCGTATGGTTTAGGTATCGATTTGATTTTTTTCACAGATTTAAAATCCGTTGAAATTTTTACTCTATCTTCAACGATCCAGGAAAAAGAAAAAAAAATTCCAGTTGGAACTGTTTATTTGTTTTGTTTGTTGAAAAAGAAATCGTTGCTCGGAAAATGAAACTGAAAAAATAAATTTTTAATCTGTGATCTCTTTATGCTGTTGCTATTCTAAGGAAAACACTAGTTAAATGCCAATAAATTAATTTTTAAATGTTCTAGATTAAGTTTTAAAATCTGCAAAAAATCGGACTACCTGTGTGCCAAATTTCAATATTGTAATTGCCATCAATTCGTGAGGACACTGCATACATACAGATTGATAGAGAAACGCTTCTTTTTATTATAGTAATAGCTCCTGGTCTTAAGGCTACGAAGGAAGTGTTAAGTAAAAAATGCTCACCAATTCATCGAAAATGCAAAACGATAGACCAGCGTTTACCTCTCCTGCATCACACCTATAAGTGTTATAAAAATCAAAGATGAACACGAATTGAAGTAAAATATGTAGTGATCGGTATCCCAATAATGCGAATAATACATCTAATTTTACAATAATATTGAGAGAGAGCTAACTTTGAATGAAGTTGATATCATTACTATTGCTCCACAACTGGGAAATTTTCATTGATTATTATTCATTACCATCTATGCTTTGAAATGGCCTTAGTATATATTGTTCGTTACTAAATAGATTGTAACTATACATTTTGAAGTGGATTTTTCATAGATCTGAACATTTTTTTATTTGATGTCAAAGCCATTTTGAATCAAAATAATTAATTCACGTTTTTAATGCCCATAAATATGTCTATAGCGAATTATTTTGTAATTACAATTTCTTTCATTATAAGCAAATATTCTCAAATATATAAAAACCCATTTGGTTTGCTTCGCAAACCAAAAGGGAATTCCTAGCCTATGGGCTAACAGTCACCACGGGCGACGCCGTGATTGCCTCGTCCTTATCAAATGCGGCCAAATTCGGATTGCGAAGAGATCCAATCGGCGTGACGTCACAATCTCTAGCGAAAATATAAATATTTAATTGAAAAATTATTTATTAAAAGAAAATCAAACGTATAAGGTATATATCTGGTGTAAAATTTTATTCTATCTTTAACGATAGCAAAGATAGAAAACGTACTGAAGAACGGCAGTCATAACTTTAATAATTTCTTTTGCTTCACTCGAATCCGTTGCTCAGGAAATCAAAATGAATGAATCTCGAATCAAAGCAGGTCATTCTTCGTGGCGGCAAAATTCGTATTGGAAAAAATATTAAAGTTACAATTTAAAAATTATTTATTTAAAGAAAATCATATTTTTAGGTATTGATCTAATGTGAAATTTTAAGCAGATTTCAAATCCGTTTAAATTTTTACTCTATCTTTAACGATCTAGGAAAAAAGAGCTATATAAATCGAGTTAAAATTTTATTCGTTTTTTTCTTCGGCTGAAATCGTTCCTCCGCAGAATGAAACGGAAAAAAATAAATTTAGAATCTGTCAATTTCTTTAAGGTGTTGCCAGTCTAAAGAAAACAATAATAATATTAAATTCCATTAAATTAATTTTAAAATGTTCTAGATAAGATTTTAAAATTCAGGCGCGATAGAAAAATTGCAAAAAATTGGGATTAACTGTGTGCCGAATCTCATTATTGTAAGTGCCATTCATTCGTCAGGACTGTCCACACACATACACACAAAAACTTACTTTTATAATCGAGATTGATTTTTGCACAGATTAGAATTTCAAAAACGTTATTTTTCGCATTCAGTCCTCAGAATTCACAAATGTAACGTGAGTCGCAATAGTATGTAACGCGAGTCACATAAAAAAAAATCACGTATCTTATTAATTAATGCAACAATTTCAATTTTCTCAAATCTGTCATAGCCTAGTACTCTCAGTGAAGCATCAAAATTTTTTTTTTTACTATTAACTTGTGTTAGAAAAGAAAAACTCATTTTTGAAAGTCTAAAAAATTTATGTCCATTTTGATGTAACGTGAATCAGTCTGAAATGTTGCCAATAGGGAAACTTAATTCTCACTAAAGTTATAAATTATGACACAGATACACTTTTGTGACAAATCAATGAGTTTATAAATCAATTTTTGTTTAGTTATCTAAATCCATTCTATACTTACTTACAAACATTTAATTTTGAAAATTGATGTCTGATTGTAACGTGAGTCAAATGGAAATTCAAGAATGAATTAATGTTCAAAAAAACGTTTTCAATCAACTGAAAATTGATATGTGGTTACAATGGAAATTATCTTTGGGCTGTACGATATTATACATCTCAATTTACAGTTAAATGGAAATTTTTTTGGAAAAGTTCTTTTTGAACACTAATTCAAGAATTTCCAAGAAAAATCATGCGTAATTTAAAATATAAATTATTATTTAAGAAACATAAAAGATGTTTACTATCTTCTTAGTTCTTATTTTTGTTGTTAGAATACTTCAATATAATGTATACCAATAAACCAAAAATACTTTGTGACACTATTCATTTCATTTTTGAAGTCTAACTCAAGTGATTCTCGGAAAACTAATTTTTACTGAAAATAAATCGATCTTTTAAAAACGCGAATTAATCCTATTAAATTAATTCCTTATTTTGTTTGTGATATTTAAATGATATTTACGTAAATTTCTCATTTGAAACTTTTTCATTTTTGTGACAATTATTTTGTTCTATTGTATTTCATTACTGGAGAGTTTTTGGTTTTTCGCGGGCTAATTAACCTTCGAGAAACAAAAAGACAATAGAGTGATAAAGCATACTAATTACTGGTTCGTGAATATAACAGAAGATGGCGCCACATTGTTAAATTTTAAAACTACTGAAAGGAAAATTCATAACAGAAATTACAGGAACTCATTACTTCACCCTTGCTATCATACAATCGGACAAAAGCTTATTTTTGCCGAAAGCATATTGGGAACGGATTTTTTCTGGTTATCCAAAACAACAAATATTTGCAGTCATTCGCAGAAAGAAACAAGTCTGGATTCTCAAGTTTTCATTATTTTAGTTATGCTGTCTTTTGAATATTTTACTAAATGAATTTTATCAATCCTAAAAGAGAAAGGAAGAGACTGAAACATGAAGACAGATAAAAGTTTTGTGACGAAGGAACCAAAACATTGAGACAGAAAGAAAGACCAAAACCTGGCAGTAGAAATGAAAGAGATGGAGAGACCAAAATTTAGATAGAGTCAAAGAGAAGAAAACATAATGTAGATATTAACTAGCCAAAACATGGGTACTGAGAACATGAAAAGAGACGAGGTGATAAAAGACAGAGATAAAATATGAAGTCAAAGACAAAAGAAACAGATGAAGGAATAAAAACACTGTGACAATGACGAAGAAATAAAGTATTGAAACAGAGACGAAGAAACAAACACACGGAATTAGAAATAAAATAAAATCATTGATTGAAAAGAAGCAAAAATACTGAGGTAAAGAAGAAATATAAAGATTGACAGCGACAAAGAAACTAAAACATTGAGATAGAGATGAAGAAACAAATACTTTGAGACAGACAAAGAAACACACTGAGAGACAAAAGCAAAAACAATAGGTTGAGACAAAAACAGAAAAACAATTGGTACGGAGACGAAGAGACCAAAATATTGGGATCGAAACCGAAAACCAAAATCTGGGGATCAAATGATAGAAAGTGAGACAGAGACAGACAAAGGAAAAGATGTATTTTTGCACTTTTCAGACGATTTAAGAGTATCACTAACGTTTTCGAATTGAGCTGTAAGCATTTTGATTCTGCTTGCAGCGTGTGCTCCGAAAGTTAAATTCCAAATTTAGGAATTTTTAGATCGCAATTTCCGATACAAAACTAAAACTGTCATATGTATAGCTTAATACTGTTAGTTCTAAAATTTCAAAATACCACGTAAAAACATAGAATGTACTCTCTCTTGTGGTATAATTAGTTTTAAAATTGGTTTATAAATAAATTCGATGCGATGAAAAGTTTTTTTAAAACATTTTGTGGGGACTGAATATTTTTTTAAAATTGGCTTATAAATAAATTCCTGATGCGATGGAAAGTATAATTTAAAAATTTCGCGACGGCATCTAAGTTTTTCTTCTCGGACATGAAAAGATATTTCTAACAGGTTTGCCAGACATAAAATTTATCACCGCGCGTGGCCATAACAGCTATTATTTTTTTTTCCCGGTTGAAACACGCTGTGACGTCATGGCCTGGAAAATACAATCAGAACCAACTTATTATTATGTGCTAGATACTGCCGCCGCAGCAGGATTGAAAACTCGATGTTTTCGGTCGCTTCTCAGATGGTTTTCCGAGAAGGTATGCATAAAATTACGAAATTAACATGGTGCGCTCAAAATTGTACAAATAACAAGATGAGGAAGGTTTTTTTTTTTCAGATGCGGCTATTAGTTCAGGGTGCATTAAGTGTCTAAGTAAAAATAAAGCGAATTTTCTACCGTGAGTAAGCAAAACACATATAAATTCTCAGTCTTCAGGCGTGAGTAAAATTTTGCGACGGCATATACGTTTTTCTTCACTGAGATGAAAGGCTTACATTTCTAACGGGTTTGCGAGACATAAAATTTATCGCCGTAGCCGTAACAACGATTTTTTTTTTTTGGTCATTGAAACTCACTGCGACGTCATGGCTTGGAAAGTCAATCAAAAATAACGAATTATTATGTACTATATTCATGTACCGGAAAATATGCCTTTCCAACCCGTGTCCTGTTGATTGGTGGTGAGACTGATTTCTTAAATAATCTATTTTTTTTCTCTTTCAAGGAAGGAATGAAGCGACATGCCCGTGTCATGTGGGGTGGTGGTGAACTGATCCCCTAGATCATTTTTTTTTTCAGGGAAAAAATTAGGCGACGTGCTCGTGTTATGTTGGGTTGGTAGTGGGACTGATTCCTTAAATAATTCTTTTTTTTTTTTTTCTCTCTTTTAGAGAAGGAATGAGGTGACATGCCCCTGTCATGTTGGGTGGTGAATGAAGTAATATCTTTATTTATCCTTTAGGGAATGAATAGCGGCGACATGCCCATGTCATGTTGAATAGTTGTGGGACTAATTCCTTAAAAATTATTTTTTTTTTACTCTTTTAAAGGTAGGAATGAGGCGACATGCCCGTGTCATGTCGGGTGGTTGTGAGACTGATTCCTTAAATAATTTCTTTTTTCTCTTTTAGGGAAAAAATGAGGCGACATGCGCCCCTGTCCTGTTGGGTGGTGGTAGGAATAATATGGGGTTGGGGACCGTCGGCGAGCAAGGAGTGGAGCCTCCTTGTGTAGCAAGAAATAATATATTACGTAGTAAGAAATACAATTACTAAATCACCTCCCAATATTTTGAAACTTACAAAGTTAGAAATCGTGAATCGAACTATAGTGTATTTTTAAATTTATCATTAAAGTTACTTTTCAAATTCAAAATTTAGATTTAAATAAAATGAAACTTCTTTTGTTCTCTAAAAACTCTATATTTGTTTAAAAATTTCGAAGATATTTTCCATTCAATTCTATAGGCGCATCTCAATTTTCAGTCGAATGAAGTTTTATTAAACAAATTCTTTCTAGACATGAATTAAAAAACTTTTTTAAAAAACATACTTAATTGTAAAATAAATTTTTATATAAGATGTTTTTAGCTTGTTATTAATTCTTACTCTTTTGTTATTACCTCTATAGAATGGATACTAATAAACCTAAAATATTTTGTGACACTTTATTCATTTAATTATTGAAGTCTGTCTCAAGTGATTATCGGAAATTTAATTTTTAAGAAAACTAATTTTGTTATAAATAAATTGATCCAATAAAAATGTGAATTTATCCTATAGGATTTATTTCTTATTTTGTAAAACTGTCAAATGATATTTACTTAAACTACCTTTTGAAAATTATTTATATTTGTGACAATTATTTTATCCTATTTTATTTGATTTCCGGTGAATTTTCGGATCTTCGTGGTCTAATTAACCTTTGAGAAACAAGCATATTTATTAATGGTTCTTAAATGTAACAGAAGATGGCGCCACGATATTTTATTATAAAGTTACTGAAAGGAAAATTTAAAAGAATTGCGGGAAGCTTATTTCTTCACCCTTGTAACAGTGGCTTAACAGCCTTGTAACAGACCCTTGTAACAGCAGCTTATTTCTTCACACTCGATAACAGACAGTGCTGTAGTCGAGAAAAAACAGGGGGTATACCATGGGCGCCCGCAGAATTTTTTTTCATTAGGAGGCGAAACATGTACTTACTACTTACACTTTCTACGGGGGGCAAAAGAACATGTACACACACGCAAATACATGTATATATTTTTTGAAATCCAAAATCCATGGGGTTGACCGGCCCTCCGTCTTTCAAACCCAGAATAAGCACATTTCATCTATACCAAAACGTCGGCAGATCCTTTTTACCTTCTTTTCTCCATTTCGAATATCTCCTGTATTTATATTTTCTGGATCAAGCATGGATATATCCTTTAAAAGTAGACAATTTTCTTCATTAACATCAGAACAAAGTCTGGATTTCATTCTATCGACAATACTTTGAATGAATTGATTTTGATTAATAGGTACTATTTTGGAATTATGAACCAAGGTGATATTTTGAAATAGAAACTTTTGCTTCTACAGCTATCTGCCTTTCACATGTTGTTTCGCACGATGTTTTATAGGAAAAGCAAAGCGTGTACGTAGTTTTAAAGAAAAAGCAGAGGGTATACGGAATTTGCTGGAAAAATCAGATGGTATGTTGCAAGTATACCGCCCTATAACCTCCACTACAGCCCTGATAACAGACAATATGACAAAACTGATTTTTGACGAAAATACATTATGAACGGTTTTTGACAACAGCAAATATTTGTACAGTCGATAGCGGAATGGACAAAGTGCAGGAGTCGAAAACTTTGCCACTGAATTTATCAATCTAATGGATTAACAATTTTGACTTAAAATTTCTTTCTAAGTTTTACCTCGTTTCCCAATTGATTTTACGACTAATCCTGATATGTTTACACAATTAATTCAGTAGTTTATATTTCTCTTCACCTCTTCTTGCATCCGTATACGTGTGAAATATAACTATTTTTATCGTAATGGGTCATTTGACTAGTTTGACATTTTATCTACGTTACGACATTTTATCTATGTTTACAGCATTGTGAACTCTAAAACTATCCCGTATGTACCGCTGTGGAAAATAAAAAGCACACCTCTGCAAAGAAAAAGAGGTTAATATGGCAGCAGCATTGTCAAGCTCAAGTAGTTTCTAATATGCTTTAAAAGTGCAAATATAAGATACTCATAGTTTAGTGAATGAATGTTAAACTCTTCTTTGTCTAGATATTTAGAAAAACTTCATGCTAAAACATCTGAGTAAGTATACTTAAATCAATCAAAATGTGATAGATTTGGAAAATTTGGAATGTATGTTGAGTGTATTACGATTACTTGTATAGTATTACCAGTACTGCTGAAAAAGCAATTATTTTCCCAAAAATTATTTTCTTATGAAATTTCAAATCTGATACTTCATTTATTTCGAGTCTTATTTTTGTTATTTTCAAAATATAAACGATTTCTAAATATTTGAGACCGACAATATTTTCAATGAACGGAAACGAAACTGGAATTTATGTTTATTGATCAAATGCAGTGATGTTTTCTCTTTCTTCCCCTATGAATTAATTTCATTTCAAATGTTTGTGCACTTTCAGCTGTGGCAACTGTGCGAGATCAAAAGATAAAAAAGAATCTCGAATTATCATTTTTAAAACAACGTTTATCCGACAACTTTTATTTTGTTTTAATTCGCTGTTTTCCTTTCGTTTTCTATTTTAAACATTTATTATTTTAATAAATTGCATTTCCCTTTCATCACACGCAACGCCATCACAAAGCATTCTATTTAAAGTGGCAGGTAAATCGGAATAAAGGAAATTTTAAGTGCAATTTTGCCGCTATTGAAGGATTAATAATGTTAAAATATCCAAACTAGAACTTTTTAAATGTTACAAAATTCTTTGTCATAATGATAGGAGGTTAAGGTAGATTATTTTAAGAGTTGAAGTTGTACTTACGCAGCTTATTATATATGTTAAAAGTTTATTCAAAACAATGATTTTCTTTAAAAAAGCTATCGAAAAACAAATGGATCTAACATTTTTTTAAAAATGGTAATGGGTTTCCATTGTAGGTCTGTACTGAAGACATTCAATTTTAAAACGTTATTTTATTATTAGACATCCCACAAAATATAATTTTCAAGAAAAATTATATTCGCTTCCAAAAACTTAGTGTTGAATATCTTATCAAATTAACATGTCATCCTTCCCTTAAAGATAATGAAAAGCAACAATGTTGTAACGCCTGATGTGCCACAAGTAACTACATACAATACAATATTATTTTATTGAGTGAGTACGAGAGCACGCGCAGTAGATTCGTAATTTTTATGAATCAAGTAATTTTATATGAATGAACTCAAGATTCCCTTCATAATCGTCTTTTGTAGCTGTAACCTTAGTGTCACATGTGTAGATTTGTGTTCAAAGTAAGTTGTACAAGTTATAAAGATGTCTTGAAAAGGTGTAAAAATATTATTCTATTCTACGAAAGACAAAAGTGTTTCTGATCATTTACTCAATCCAATTCAACTCGAGTAAGGTCGAGTAATTTTGCTAGTAGTCTCTAAAATCTGCTCTCTGTGCAAGAAATATGTTTGTAGAAAGTGTTTAGGCAGAGAAACTTGGATCTGTAAAATATATATATATAGATATAAATTATTATCCAAATGGAAAAGGCTCATTTAACCCGTTTTGGTAAAAAGTAGGTACAAAATTTAGCTTTAAAATAGACGACAAATAGGACGTCTATACAGATGCTCATCAAAGTTCCAATTTCTCTTTTTTTTTAATCATCGAGCTACTTAAAATATTTTCAGTTCATGTAAAAACAAATGCTTCTAAAACATGAATGAATATAGATGGCGACACGAGACTCTTCACTTCCGAAGAAAGGATCTGCTTCCGAGCAAAGGATTAAAGAAATTTTTTAATATTCACTTACGAGAAAAGGGTCGTTAAAATGGTTACAATTCGATTCAGAGGAAAGAGTCAGTGATATTTTATCAAAGGATGAGCTTCCGAGGAAAGTGTCGTGAAAACATTTTAAAACAGTTCGATTCCGACGAAAGGGCATTGAAATATTTCGAAATGATACGTTCCGAAGAAAGGGTTAATGAAATATTTAGAAAGGATTCGGTTCCGAAGAAAGCGCCAATGAAATGTATCGAAAGGATTACCTTCCGCAAAGGATCAGAGAAATGTTTCTTAAATATTCTCTCCGAGAAAGGGCATTTTGAAATGCTTGTAAAAAACTCGATTTCAAGAAAAGGGTCAGTGAAATATTATCTTTCGAGGAAGGAGTCGGTGAAATATTTTGAAAGGATTCGGGAAAGGGGTCAGAGAAATATTTTCAAAGGAAACGCTTCCTGAGAAAGTGGTCAGCAAAAGGTTTCAAAAAATTCGACTAAGAGGAAATGATCAGATAAATGTTTCCAAAGGATTCTCTTCCGAGGATAGGATTATCAAAAAACATACAGGGTATATAAAAGCACTGGTAACGACAGGAACAAGGAGGTATATCTGAAAGCCAGAAAGGAATTTAAAACTATTAGTCGGAAGCAAAAGGTGTCCTTGGAGGAAAAACTAGCAAGGGAAATAAATACAAACCCAAAAGAATTTTTTGCATATGCAAGTGGTAAAAATAAATTTAGTACTACACTGGGCCCGTTGGAGGGGAGGGGAGGTGAATTAATTCAAGACGAGGTGGGAATGGCAAACCTGTTAAATGACTTGTTTTGGGGGGTTTTCAATGGTAACTACACATTAAAAAATGATCCCAAGGATGGAGCCTTTGCAGGGGGTATAATTAAAGAATGTAAATTTAACAGGGAAGAAATAGTACAACAGTTGAAAAGTATTAAGTCATCTAAAGCACCAGGGCCAGACGATATTTATCAGAGAGTACTAGTGGAATGCGCGGAAGAATTGGGGGAAGTAATTCACACGATATTTAATTCAACATATAGCACGGGTTGGGTACCAATGGATTGGAAGTTGGCCAATATAACTCCAATTTTCAAAAAGGGAATACAAAGTGATCCGGGCAACTATAGACCAGTAAGTCTAACATCAGTAATTTGCAAAATATTTGAATCTCTGTTAAAAAAAGCATATAATGTTATACTTGGAGGAGGGGGGACTGTTATCAGGTAGTCAGTATGGGTTTAGGAAGGGCATATCCTGCTCTACAAACCTTTTGAAGTTTTACGAAAAAATTACTGAGGAGCTGGATAATAAGAGCAGTGTAGATATCATGTACATAGATTTTCAAAACGCTTTTGATAATTACTGTTTAAATTGGAAAGGTTGTGGATTCAGGGAAAAACATTGATATGGATAAAGAATTGGTTATTGGGTAGAAAGCAGAGAGTGCAGGTAAAAGGAAATTCTTCACAGTGGACAGAAGTTATAAGTGGAGTGCCTCAGGGATCAGTTTTGGGTCCAATTTTATTTATAACTAACAAAATACCCGACCTTACTCGGTTTGAATTCGTTTACTCTAGATTGAAGAGATAATCAAAATATATAATGACTTACGTTTTTTGTAGAATAAAAATTTATTTTAACACCTTTCGCCATCTTTATATTTTCTACAACTTACTTTGGACACAAATCCTACACATGCATATCCATTAGGGTGGAGCGAAAAACACGAATTTCGGAAATTAAAAACGCCTATGGTGGGAATAGTTGGGGACTACCATGCTTATTAACAGTACAAAATATGAGCTAAATCAATTAATATCTTCAGGTGCCCAAATCACTTTGAAATTTCGAAATTTTGCCAATTTTTTCACAAAAATAATAATAACGCATTTAAAAAAATTAAATACATCTTATTTAAAGCCATGGGTGGGTGAAATGAACTTCCCTGCTTGTAAAAAAAAAAGTTTTACACTTAACATTATCTCGGAAAATAAAAAATTTCCCCCTTTTTTTAGAGCGCCATCACGCGCGTCTCCACTCCTCTCAATAGACTCATCATTGCGAACACGCGTTTACACGGGCGCTTCCCCTTGTAGACCTTCGCTGTTTTTGCATTATGAAAACAACCCAGAACTCAGCACGAGGAGGTGGCTGCATATCGAGTTACCCCCCCCCCCTTAAAAATTTCAATTTAAGTAACTAGCTTACCCTAAAAAATTAAACTGAAGTTAGTGGCAAGTGGTTTAGCTTAAAAGTGGTTGATATTGGATTTTGGTTTCAAATCTTGGTAAAGCAAGTCTGGAAGCAATTCTTGACCGAATAAATCCATCTCGTGCTTTTGTACCACATACTGTACTATATGCTTCAGTTACTAATTTAACGCAACGTTCTACTGCTTGTGAATGGCATGAAAAGTTAAACATATTACTATTGGTTGGAACGTCTAGAATCATAGACTTGAGTTGATCATTAGAAAGAGATACTGTAAGTGGTGGATATGTAATGGAATCTGATTGCCATTCAATTCAATTTATGTAATCGTCTGCTTCGAAGTTTAACTTGGGAATTTTGAACTCTCGAATATTCTTTTCGACTTTATTTTTTTTTTGTCTTAATTTTAAATTTTTCTGAGGCTCAATTCTCTGACGTGTTTTCTATCATCAGCTAACATTGCCAAAATAATATTTTCTGGATGGGCATAATAAGCATTTCTTATCTACAACAATTTTTATATCCTCAGGCTAAAATCTCGATTTATTTAAAATATGGTAAAAATTAGGAATTCCCTTACCGACATGATGACTGACTTTTAATTTTAAACCACACATATGAGTGTACCTTCACAACATACTCTGTTAATATTTTCAAGTTATGGGTTGGATCTTCTGTTCAAACATATAACCTTAAAATTATATTTGTCGTGGTCAACCATCTGGAATGATTCAATTTTCCTGGATTTTTTTGTGACAAGCTTAATGGAATATATTTATTTGATATACCTGTGCACATTTCGTAAATGTATCGTTGAACAGTGATAAGATCCTCTAGGACAATATCTGGCAAAGTTACTTATATCTTTTCAAAGGCAATTTTTCACAAGATTCAAACATTTTTCCAATTTTTCCGTTGTATCCTTTTGGTCCTGTGGTTTTCCCTTCTAAATGTTGCAACAAATGACGTAAAGGTAGCTGGGTAGCTCATTTGTATGTAATAAACAAATAAACCAATGCACAGGACATCCTAAAAAGAGCTCGATATGTCGAATGACTCCATTTTTCAAACATGTATTTACCACTGTACCATCACAACCAACCACTTGCATCTTAGAAAAATCTATATTTTTCTCCAAAAAAGTTAAAATATTTGTTTTAATATTTTGATAAGAGTCAGTTGTAGGAGTGACACGTCCCATATATTTTGATCCTGGTTCTTGTATTAGAACGATATGTTCTTCTGTTACCGTCTTTCTAGAAATCCTTTCTCTTTCTTTAATCATTACTAAAGTTTAATCCTTTCGCTCATCGAAGTATATTCCATATTCTGATAAAGAGGTAGTTTCCTCATTTTTCCTTTTCAGGTAGCTGCGAGTCTTTGTCCTTTCTCTTCTAAGTTTACTACGATCAACTATGTTTGAAGAATCATCCTTGGAAATTTTTCCCATATCCTTCAAAGCAGCATTTATTAGAATTGCTGCTGATCTATCTGAAACGCCAGTTCTGTCACAAGCCTGAGCTACATTTGGAAGTTTAGTTCTCGTTTGTGAAGTTGAAGAAGAATTATTATCAATGACTGTGTTTATAGTGGCATTAGAATTCTGAAGCAAATTTAAACTTAAAGTAGCTCCCGTAGTAGAGGGCGAGAGATTTTGGATTGTTTTCCTTTACAATCTTTGAGCTAAACGTTTTGGCTCTCTGCTTCCCTTTCTTTGCGCTGCAACCTTTTTTTCAAGCATTCTGCTGGTTTTAATGCCAACATTTCAAATGACCATTTTTCGAAATGTCCTTTGATCTGTTAAAAAAGCTCTTTCAGCAATAGGTACTTTAATTTTGAAAGTACAACTGGGAAAGTTTTTACATTGCAGCATATCGTTTGGCATGAGAAATATCAACTGAGCGACCTTCTGCCTTTCCCCCAAAGCGTTCACACCTCACGGTCGACAGGGTAGGGTAGCGAACAAAAGAAGGAACACTGTAGAAGTCAGTCGCTGACAGCTCGCAAATGGTGATCAATGCCAGCTAGCTGTCACTTAAAAGGGGCATAACATCCACAGTATACAGATCTATACCGTTCCGCAGGTGTAAACTATGTTTTAATGGTAACAATTGTCTATCTTCCGTAGCCCAAAGGTTAAAATGCCTTCCCGGTGAAACCCAGAATCCAAATGAATGAATGGTGCGATATGGCAGAGTACCAAAACATGAATTCGTTTGCCTAGAAACTTAAAACATTGAGGAGAATGATACTCTGATCCAGTTTAACAATGGCTTTAAAGCCTGTTTATCAATTTAAAAAAAAAAACTAAAAATTTCTAATCCTGCGTATTTTATTTTGAAAGGATATAGTTACTTGGATCAAGCGAGAATTAAGGATGCGAAAGACTTTCTACTCCCCAATTAAAAAAGCGTAAAAAGTTGCTATAAGCACTTAGAAAGAAAAAAAAATATGGTTTTTGAATCTAAAAAGGGTGAAATATATAAATATGGTGGATTTCAGTTTTTAAAATACATTTATATAAACAAATTTGATACACAAAACTTGTTTTGGGCATTTTCTCATAATAAGATTTTTAGTCGATTTTGTTTACGCAAAACATCATAAAACAAATTTTTAAGTATGAAATGCTTTAAAATTTGGCATGATTACGTTTTAATTGCTTATGAAGGGAATAGACTCTGCTCATGATTGTAGATTAATTATTTTTATTTTTTATATCAATTTATATTTATTGTTGCAATATATTTTAATAATTTTTCAACAATGTATTTCTCGATCAACCATAACTCTTAAAATATCTTCAGAAATATTATGTGAAGAGTCTATTCCCTAGATAATATTGTTAGATTTCTTATTTAATGTTTAAAATCTTGATATTTTGATTGAAATTTGAGTTATCAGGTATGACGTATGAGTAATTTTTGTTAAAATTTCACACATTTTTCTTGCATAAAAATTTTTTTTTCAATGTAAACAAAATTTGTATAGTATTTTTTTGTGTTTTATGTTATGTTTCAATTTAAAACGTAGTTCTGAAAAAGAAAAATTAATAAATAAAAAAAAACACCTCCGAAGGTGTACTGATACCTTAAGTCAACATTGATTATCTGGAATGGTTCGTCTGGAGGAGTTACTGGCGTACTAGGAACTTCATCAAAGGAACGCTTTTTAGCTTGAATTTGACAGGAAGTGCAAATGCTACAATGATCATTAACATCTTTCTTGATCCCAGGCCAATAAAAAGAGTATTTCAACCGTCTTCTTGGTTCGAAGGTGAGCTCCCCATAAGCTTGAATGAGCTAACTCCAAAAGTTGTTTTCTTCTTTCGTTGGGAACAACTAATTGGTGAACACTTTCTCGTATAATTTTATCTTTATGGTATAAAAATTTGTCGATAACAAGGAATCTATTACTTCCGTTCATAACATGTTTCCAACATGATTATAAAGATGGATCATTCAATTGTTGATTTCGGAACATTTCTTAATCCGAAACTGAGTTATTTCGTTTGATATCATCCATAGAATTATCCTTAGACAATAATGCACAACATTCAATTGTTTTCCTAACCGTTTCCTCGCATTTCTCATTAACACTGCTTTCATTATCATGGTCAAATATTTCACAATAATCTTCAATTTCATAAATAAGCATTTCAATAAGACTATCATCAATAGCATTTAAATTATTGCATTCAAAATTTAAACCTTGTTCATCATCTCCATTTAACTCTTTAAAAGCACTCAATGACAAAAGGATATCATTGCATAATTTATCAACCATAGCACATGTAATGTTAATAGGGGACTTAAATTAACCATCTTCAGAATACTTCTATAAAGGTAAATTGATGAGAGGGGCTTTTAAACTTTGTCCAAAAGCTGACGTGAGAATTACTGATCCTTGAGGCGTTCTATAAATTTTGGGCACTATATCAGTCTTAACACCCGTATCTGCTACAGCATTAATTAAATTACCCTCAAAAGTAAGCTTAACAATCGGCAAGTCAACGCGTAATTTGTTTCGGTTTTTCGTTTACGTTCGAAAAACATTAGAAAGAAATCTTTGCGGTTAAGGCGTTAGATTCATTTTGATTTTAGACTTTATTAAACCTCTTCGTGTCTTCATGCAAAAGCTTATTATGAAATTTTGAATTACATTTGGTGCAGCGTAATCTCGAAGTACAGTTCCTGGTAAAGCAATTCTTTTCAAAACAAAGAAAGCAGCGATTTGCATCTTTTAAACTATTTTTTCTTTCTTCGGGAGCCATAATACATTTTTCCTTAACATGAGTTTCGCTTCCGCAAAATAAACAGAAACATCTGTCCGTTATAATTTTGTTGATTTTATGCGTTCGTTCCGTGTTGCGCCGACATTGAAAGGACTATGAGAAAGGAAATGGTTTATTTTTTACATCGTGAATATTGAATTATCGTGAATTATAAGAGTTGTTATGGTAGTTCTTATCATACCAAAAATTTTTTACCATTTCTCTGCTTCGCAGTTCTAATTTCAGAAAACACATTAATTCGTCAACATTAAAATCTTCACTGTTTGCTTTTAGTAGTGCAAAATCAAGTGCTAAATCACGGGGGATATTTTTTAGTAATAGCGGGTGAAATAAATTTCCGTATGATTCCGGTTTAATTCCTAATGAATTCAGTGACCTGATTTGTACGTTACAAGTATCATATAATTTTCTCGATGAATAAATGTCACTCGAATTTCGGACGGATTGTAAATTTAAAAGTTTATGCATATAGGAGCTAATGAGAATGTCTCTTTGACCAAATCGTTCTTTGAGAATTTGAATCGCTTCGTCATAATTCTCGGGGATAATGAAAATCCTTTAACGGTTTTTAAAGCTGCGCCGCTCAATAGACTTAGCAAATAATTAAACGTATCAATTTTGGATAGTTCGTTATTTTGATTTATGGCAGTATCGAAAGAATTAAAGAATGTTTGTCATTCTTGAGGATTCCCGTAAAATTTATCAATCGTAATTTTTAGTAGCTTAACATTAAAATCAGATCTTTGGTTAACAACGGTGTCTTCGGCTTAAAGTGCGCATGCGCGGATCATGACAGCCACTTTGATCTAAAAGTATTCTTCAATTTACTGATTAAGAAAATTATGCTACTTGAATTTTTTTTTGAATTTTTATAATGGTCCTTTTTTTATTAAAATAAAACATCGATAATATAAAAACATCGACACGTATAAACATCGATGTTAAAAAAAAACATTGGCTCCAATACATCGATGTTTTTTTTTATAAAACATCGACATCGATGTCTCATCCCTAGTAGATATGCACAAAACAGTGAATAGGAAGGCCAAAGATAATTTCTCCTAGGCAAGAGAGGCTCGCCTGCAAGGAAATATGTCTTCCTCGCTAATTAAAGATGAGATGCAGTTGCCCTCTACCAGCCGAACAATAAGAAATGCATTACACAGAAATCCTAATGTTGTGCACAAGAAGTTGAAAGGAACAGCTCCACTTTCTAAGCGGCATATTGATTCACGTTTAAAGCTTGCCCGGAAATATTTAACGGCTGGCACCAACTGGAATGATGTGGTGTTTTTGGAAGAAAGAAAAGTTTAATTTAGATGGGCCAGACGGATTTTTAAGTTGAACCAGTATGATCTGCGTAAAGAACACCTTTTTTTAAAACGCCAATTTGGAGGGGGATGGTTAGGGTCACATTTGCAGCCGGTGGTTCAACTGAAATGGTTTACCAAAATTAATTCAGTGTTATATCAGGACATTCTGTCAGATGGTTTGTTTCCACCAAGCGATTGGAAACTTCAAGAAGAACTCCACGAAATCCTGGATGAAGGCGAACGAAGTAAAAACTCTTCAATGGCCATCTCGGAGTCCCGACCTGAATCCAATGAAAAACCTTTGGGGCATTCTAACTCGAGATATTTACAAGTATGGGCCAGCAGCAACTCTGATCTAAACACCGCAATTAAAAATTCATGGAAAATTGCCCGCGTACACCTTCCAAGCTCAGTCTGGTTCTCTGAACCAATTATTAATACAAGTAATAGAAAAAAGAGAGGTTCACACTTATTAAACAATAAGTCTCATATACTTTTCTTTTTCTTATTAACTAAACTTTTTTCCACGTTAATTTCTTTTTTCCATGGTATGGAAATTTCTATAATTTCTTTTAAAATTTTACATAACTAGTAGGCTTCTCCTCCTGCTCGCTTACGCTCGCCCACCCCAGGGAATTGTTACGTAATCCCATTTGGTTTGTGAAGCAAACCAAATGGTACCATATGGTTTACTTCACAAATCAACACTACTTTCGCAGAGTCAATCATCTGTGTGTGTGTGCGACTGTGAAACTATCTTAATAATTCTTATAATCCTGATTTTACTTTCCGGTCCATGACGTTACAGCGAGGGCTTCGCCCCGTCCACTTTTACGCTCGCGGGGAACAATTTGTACACCTATCGCGAAATTATACTTTTTATAGCATCGAATTTATATATGAACCAATATTTAACAAAAAATAACAAAAGTTTCACAATATTCCGAAATTTGTCCAAACAACTTTTGATCGCATCGACTTTATTTATTAACCAATTTCAAAAATAAATACACCGTAAGAAAGTAAATTCTAAGGTTCCCTGCTATATTTTCAAATTTAAAAACTAATAGTAATAAGATATAGATATAACAGTTTTAAAAAACAAGAACGAAAAAGTCCTGATTTTTTAAGAATTTCAAAAGAATATTATCAGGAACCAAATTGAAATTTCTAAATAAACTTGATGAGCTGCAAAAATTCAAGTTTAGAGGTACTCCATAAAAAAACTCACGGCTGAAGACTGAAAATGTGTATGTGCTTTGCTCACTCGCGGTGGAAATTTTGCTCTTACAACTTTGACACTTAGTAAACTTTAAACTAATAGCCGCATCGGGAAAAAATCTTCTTCATCGTGTTGACTGGACAATTTTGAACAAACCATGATAATTTCGTATTTTTCTGATAATTACTTTCTCGGAAAACCGTCTAAGAATCAAGTTAAACAACACAGTTTTCAATCCTGCGGCAGTAACTTTTTAAAAAACAGAGCTATTCCTTACTTCCTTACTAAGGTAGATCCTTCTCTACCATTGGACAAAGAAACTCTTCTACCAATGATATAAATTCTGTGTACCAAATTTTTCCATTCAGTAGCAGCAACGTTCCTGAAGAAGGCTTATAGCCCAGGACCTTCGGCCCACCCCTCCATCTCACTAAGGTAGGTTCCATTTCTTATGACAATGTGGCGCCATCTTCTGCTTTATACGTGAATCAATTATAAGGATTGTTTTATCACTACCATTATTTTTGTTTCACGATGGTTAAATATACCATCAACACCAATAATTCGCCAGTAATAAAAATAAAGTCGATTAAAATAGTATTTGAACAAGAATTCTATGTAAAAAACCATCTAATACTTTAGAAAGGGAATGCTTCAATTACGGTAAATGAAAAAATTAAGCGTATGGATTTATTTTGAATAGAAATTGATTTTCTTAAAAATCGATTTACTGAGAATCATTCGATTCAGACTTTAGCATTTAAAATAGATTATGTGTCACAAAACATGCCATGTGAATTAGTATGCATTGTACAGAAATATTAAACAGTAAAATTAGGAATGAATTAAAAGCAATAAACATATTTTCTTACATTAATTTTTATAGAAAATTATTCTACAATTAAGTAAGATTTTTCTTTAAAATTTTTATATTTCCGCTTAAAACTTTTTAATTGAGTTCTTCATTCAAGAATAATTATGTGATGTGGCTAAGAATTGAATATTGGCTTCACAAAATCTTCTAACAAGTGTCTCATTCAGTAAGTAAAAGGACCACAGGGTTATCGTTTTAATTTAAATCGAATATTATAAGTGGTTTTGGTATAAATTAAATTCACTTTTTATTAGATCCAAATTAAATATGAATGTATCCTTGGCTTTCAAGTAAAGGACACGAATTCTTCAAGGTGTTCATTTTTTTACCATTTCTAGTCCTGATTTTAAGCGTCACTGCCGATACTTTTTCAACAAATCAATTTTGAACTTGCAAGATTCGATGGGGGAAAAATCCACCGAAATCTATTTCATATTTTTACAATTTACCAAAAATTTTAAATCCCATTTCGGTTTTTCTCTAAGATTTGTTCACCAAAATCTTCAGCTTCAAAGCATCTTTGACTATGACTCATTTTTATATTGATGACAATGATAACCTCATATTTCCCTGTTAAATCATGGCGTTTAAATGGATTTTTGTTTTAACATTCAATGTATTTTTTCGAGTATTGTTTTTTTTAAGTCTTTCATTTATTGTTGGTAAGAAAATTCATCTTTTAGTACTTTTATTGATAATATATCTGCTTATGTTCTATCTTGTGTTTGGCTCCGCTTATCCGCTTTTGGACCTTGTGCCATAAAACACATACCAACCAATAATTTCGAATAGTGTCTTTTAAATCTTTCATTTATAGCTTGTTAGAATATTAATCTTAAATTGTTTTCATCTCTAATATATTTGGCTTATGTTCTATCTTGTGTTTGGCTCCGCTTATCCGCTTTTGGACCTTGTGACATAAAACACATACCAACCAATCATTTCGAATAGTGTCTGTTAAATCTTCCATTTATAGCTTGTTAGAATATTAATCTTAAATTGTTTTCATATCTAATATATTTGGCTTATGTTCTATCTTGTGTTTGGCTCTGCTTATCCGCTTTAGGACGTTGCGAACCAACCTTCAAATCAACCAACCATGATGGTCGGCTTTCCTCTTGAGAAACACCAAAGTTTTCACAGAACTGTTCCAAGAGGATGTTATGTCAAATAATATCATAATTACCATTCCCTTTAAAAACAATTTCCGAAACAAAAGTAATGGTATTGTGGCAGTAACAACGAACTAAGAACATGATGAAAAGAATATAAGATAATAAGTTGAGTTAATTTCCTTTTGATTTGTAAGTTAGGTTAGGCTTACATAAGAAAACATGAAACAGTTGCATCTCTTATGAGATAGCATTAGTGATTGCAGCAGGAATGCACAGACCACGGCCCGAGGGCCTCATACGGTCCTCCGTCAATTTTTTGGCAGCCCACCTCACCATGTGCTGTTTTAATTTTAACAAGTCACACGATTGGTTATTTAGGTTAAAGGTTACAAGATGATGCATAAAAATGCTCAAGACTCTTTAGACCAGCAAATATCTGTGAACAAACTTTATTTAACGTGAATTTTATATATACACCAGATTAATACCTTACATCTCGGCGTTGCCCGTGGTGTTGGTTTGCGAAGCACGGGCAACGCCGGGCTAGCCACGCAGTGGCTAGTATTTAATAAATTGTAAATTTGTCCCACAGCACTAGTTGCATTTTCAGGCAGCAGAATATTCTTGAAAAAATTCTACTCTAATTGTGCTTTTAGAGAGGTGCTTTTGAGCAACATTCTGCGAATGTTCCTCAAGCCACCTAAATTGACTAACATGAATCCCATCGAACATATGGGACACGATTGTAAGGTCAGTTCGTGCACAAAATCTTACACCGACAAAAGTTTCGCAATTATGGACGACTGTAGAGGCAGCATGGCTGAATATTTCTTCAGGGACATCCGACAACTTGTTGAATCAATGCCACATCGAGTTACACTTAACCGGGCAAAAGGAGGTCCCACACGATATTAGGAGGCATCCCATGACCTTTTGCACTTCAGTGTACATGAAACGATACCTAAAAATAACCCTCTTATACAATTTTCACCAGAGATAGTCCATTAACGTTCCACTTTCCTTCCAGTCCTCTGTCTCTTTGTCCAATAGGTCAATATATGTCCCCCCCCATTTACCTATAAATTCAAGCCCTCTCATTATTTTGACCTCCCACGAACTCTTTTCCTTTCAAATCGCCTTTACCAATAACTCCTTCGTTAAGCTACAATCTTCTACCAATGAAATTTCTTGCTATATTCCATGGTTCATTAGTTTTTATCCCTCTAGCGAGTTTATTGTTCAATTTTTCATAAGCTCCTTTGGAATAGGGAGCTTTCAGAACCGTTCCAAACACCTTCAACAACGTCTTAGTTTGTTATTGAAGTAATAAAGAATGCCTCTCCATTTGTAGAAACAATGGATCATCCTCTTATACCACTCTTGCTACTCCGCCACGACT
Organism: Metellina segmentata; assembly: GCA_947359465.1. Lineage (NCBI taxonomy): Eukaryota > Metazoa > Arthropoda > Arachnida > Araneae > Tetragnathidae > Metellina > Metellina segmentata. The sequence goes on from OX375872.1 coordinate 7,883,926, forward strand.
GCAGGCTTATAATTTCTGTTATTATGCACTCTGGCCCTGGAGGTCTTAAAATCCCCAATACAAGTCTCTTAATCTATAGGTGAGTCGGGGTGAGTGTGGATCTGGAGAGAGGACTGGTGCATGTTAAATCTGTCGTGGCCTCAAATGTTCTTACGTTGGCGTGGTGTGGAAGTTTGGAGAGTGGGGTGCTAGTTCAGGGATTGTCTTGTCATCTGACCGTGGTTTAAAATTATGTGGTGTTGTCTTGGAATCTTTACTTCGGTCTTTGACCCCAGACCGTCGCCAATAGCCCGTTGTGTTGCTCCAGTGTGAATTTAATTGAATACCTACCTACCTACTTTTTAATAGCACATCTCTAATCTTATAAAAGTAAGCGTTTGTTTGTTATGTGCAAGTTACTGACGAATCTATGGCATTTACAGTAATGGGATTTGACACACTGGTAGTCCGAATTTTTTGCAATTTTAAAATTCAATCTAGAACATTTAAAAAATAATTTAATGACATATTTAATTATTATTGTTTTCCTTAGAATGACAACAGCATAAAAGATCAAAGTTTCTAAATTATTTTTTCCGTTTCATTTTGCGGAGGAATAATTTTTCAGTGAATGATAAAAAAACAAATAAATTTTCAACTGGAGTTATAAAGTTCTTTTTTCTATCTCCTAGACCGTTAAAGATAGAGTAATTTCAACGGATTTGAAATCTGCGGAAAATTTCACATTCGATTGATATATAAAAATATGATTTTCTTTAAATAAATAATTTTTAAATTGTAACTTTTACATTTTTTACAATACAAACGCCGCTGCGAAGAATGACCTTCGTTTGATTCGAGAAATCACAGATTTCATTTCTTACGCTCAAACGATTCCACAGCGAAGGAAAAACAAACAAAAAACATTTTGACTGGCATTGTTTAGTTCTTTTTTGTTTTGTTTGTAAAATCGGGATCGTTATAGATAGATATATTGAAGATCAATAGATGGATTAAAAATTTCAACGGATTTGAAATCTGCGAAAAATTTTACACCAGATAGATACCTTATACGTTTGATTTTCTTTTAATAAATAATTTTTCAAGTAAATATTTATATTTTTGCAAGAGATTGTGACGTCACGCCGATTGAATCTCTTCGCAATTCGAACTGGCCGCATTTGACAATGAGCGTTGCCCGTGATGGCTGTTGTCCAATAGGCTACGAACACCATGGGCAACGCCGTTATAAAATATCCAATAGGTTACGAATTCTCATTTGGTTTGCTTCGTAAGCCAAATGGGAATTCGTAGCAATCACCGGGGGTTAGCGAACAGTGGTCCCACCTGACCCCACGTAAAGAACTGTCACGAGTAGTGCTTACTACGCAGTGACTATTTTTATGATAAAGCAATAAAAAATATTTTAAAATTTAGAATCTAGGAAAGAGTGTTAAAACAATGCAAAAATGAGCCTCAATCGAGGCGACTCTCCCATATTAGGGACCATATATTATACACGAAAACTCTTCTTTGGACATCAATAAATTGTTCGCCTCATGTGAAATAATTCCCGGAGGTGTCAAAAAAGTACGGCCTCGTTTGTTATTATCCAACTGCGTACGAGGGCCGTAATTGCTTTCAATTGGTAAGCTTATTGGGGAAATGCGATCTCTATCTGTGTTTGACAACCAACTCTTACCAGAAAAGACCGTACTACCATGATGGATTGCAGAATCGTGAGGCACACCCTTGGGCAACCCCCATTTAGGCGCTAATATGATGATTCAATAGGTTTCAACCATAACTCAGTAGAGGATAAGGCTCCACTTCATTAGACGAAATTAATCTTCTTGTTTGATATCATGTTCTTAAAGAGAGCAAGAATTATCGATATACCACGACTAACGGGAAGGGTGTGTGGAAGTTAGAGAACATAAATCACTTCTGAACTTGAAAGGGAAATCCTGAAATCGCCCTCTTTGGAAACGTTCATTACTATCTCGATACCAGAGTTTCTCTAAGTGATATGGCACTCCTTCGTTTTGCATTACATAAGAGTACGCGGTTTGGTCAACATTTTTGGACGACATGACCGGTATGAATGTCGGAGCTGTATACATCGGGCTTTGCAACGGATCAATCCCGAAAGAAAAGATCCTCGTAATTTCGAACACGGTCAGATGACGAAGTCAACACCTGAGAGAGCATCCCACTCTCCAAACCCCCACCTTAATATGAGGCAGATTTAACGTTCACCAGCACACGTGTGCATCACGAAAAATTGTCTAATTTAGAAAAGGGTTTGCACAATCCTAAGGTGTGTCATATACAAGATTTCCACATTAAAGTAATTTATTTACCCAGGGAAAAAAAAATTTTCGGTCTACCATATAATTGGTTTGGCGATGAATATTTTGATTAACTTTCGTTAAAACTCCTATGTATTTGAAGTTACGAAAAGTAAAATAAATATTAAAAGAAGATGTAATCCAGACATTTTAATACAAGTAATTGTTCAAAGATTTTAAAGTTTTGGAGAAGGTATCTCTTACAATACCATTATACCGTTTAAATTTTAATGTTTTTTTACTTATTTTTAATTTAACAATTGTTTTTCATTAATAAATGTACCGATTGAACATCTGATCAAACCACGTTATGGCTCTAAAGATATGTGTAATCTTTGTTCAGAAATTGATAATTTCTCACCTGAAAATGAGTGCTGTAAGGATCAACTGTGTGCATGTCGAATGAGATATAACATAAGTTTTAAAGGTTTTATACAAAACTGTATCATTATCTCGAAAGAATATAAACATTGTATTAATTACTTAAAAAATAATAGTAATTTTTTGTCGCAATGACAGAAAGTTGTCAATATTATTAGATGAAACGAAACTTTCCTTTAACCTATTGACAGTTATATTTGTCAATAATTGAAGACACTTTTTTTTCAAAAACGACAGATCGATTTTTTATGCTAAAGAAAATCTATGTTAAAAATTCTTTAAACTGTAAGTCCGGAGTTATTAAAATACTTAAGTGATATCTGTATTTTCTCTGAAGGAATTAAGAATTTTATTCTATGACTACTTTTCAACCTCCCCTAGGAGCAGAGGGTCATTCTACTAGTAATTAAATGAAAACTAGCTATCGTAATTGATGACTAATATTGTCCATAGTAATAGACAAACGCATAATAATTTTGCAAATTCCCATACGAAGTTAAGATAGCCTAATTGAATTAAAAAAGAAACAACTTAATGGATTTGAAAATATTGTACTTCATCGCTACCCTAATTGCACGAAAAGAAATATGTTACAATATAAAGCATGCACAAAGGTTTTAAGATTATTTGTCCGTGATCAAAGATGAATTTATGTGAAACTTCGCTTATGCGATACAGTTATAGGAAAATAATTTGAAGTGGTGAATATAACTTCCATCAAAATGAAGGCTGAGAAAAAAAAGCCTAGAAATTTATTTGAAATTGAACATTTCAAGACCATTTCTGTTTAATCCATGGTCTAATTTCTTTTATTTTAAATGCAGAGTCCGAATTATATATGGATAAAAGGAACTTGAAATATTGAAATACCTATTACTTCAAAGTCTATGTCAGCTCAAGCATCGTTCTAACGCGTTGTTGAATCGTTTTATGTCGCAATTGAGTGAATATCGAGCATGAGAAACACGCACCTGACGAACACTTTAGACGAGAGTAATTTTTAAGTTATCCCTCACCAGAAATTCACTGCCCTGAGAGTGGTTCTTTCCTTCCCATTTCTGAAATTTTCACCAGAAGCACCACCCAAAGTCTCCCCTCTGTAAGGTTGCCAGAAATGTCCGCTCAAGAAACGGTCGGTCAAGAAATGTCCGGACAGGACACGATACCGTGATGGTTATTGATATCCCGTTCGGCGGAAAGACATTTATCCTGGGAGGAGACAGGTCCTTCCCATTGTGAAGAAAGCTAGTCGACATCAAATTGCGGACGAGTGCATTAAATCATCACATCTGTGGATACTCTTCGAGATTTATCACCTGAAAATGAACATGCGAGCGACTGCTGGAGCTGGAAACTTTTGAGACTGGCTTTTGTAATTCGGGAATGGAGACCAACTTAGCGTGGAAGAATCTTCAGATTTTGTTTGAGTGGATTGGGTCCATTGGTTTTTTGAACATGTAACAGATGTGATCACTAACCTTCTCACCAGAATTATACTGTCTCCCCAGAACGATGAAGTAAATCGAATAAATTAGAAGATTTTGTCCAGAATAATAGGTAAGGAAATAGGTAAGCTACAGCATCGACCTTTGGTTGGAATCGACAAGAGTGATTCAAAGTTAGAAGAAGTACGCTGACGAGTATATGCATTCATTGACGCCTGCTGGAATGCCACCGCATGAGTTGAAGTTGAAAGTTGGTTGCATCGTGATGCTGATTAGGAATCTGCGTAGCTGACTCCTTCCTTAAATAATTTTTTTTCTCTTCAGGGAAGGAATGAGGCGACATGCCCGTGTCATTTTGGGTGGTCATGGGACTGATTTATTTAAATAATTATTTTTCCTCCTTTATAGAAAGAATGAGGTGACATGCCCGTGTCATGTTGGATTGTGGTGGGACTGACTCTTTAGAATTAGAACTTGCGCAGTACGCAAGCCTTTATTTCGTGTGTTGATTTGAGAAGCCAAAACATACTCACACCTGACCCTCACCAAGACGCTTGTAAAAAAGATTCGCAAACCAAATGGAATTTCGTAGCAATCACCGGAGGTTAGCGAGGGATAACGAGCAGTGGAAGGAGCCCCCTAGTGTTCTGTAAAGATTCTTTCTGACAGGCAAGTGAAAGGACTTGTTATTCACTAGCTAAGATATCTCGTCTTTTTGGGGAGAAAAGTTCTCAGGCACCTTAACTGAATACAAAAAATAAAGGTGAGATAAAGAAAAAGAAATGCAAAATTCGTGCAAAATAATGAAAGTGAGAAAAAGGGAAAACTAATAATATTCGTGTAATTGTTCATTGTTGGGAAAGTGAATTGTTTCGGATGAGGTCTTAACTTGAATTTCATGGCTTTATAGAATCGACAGTAGTTGTTTTCAAGTATGGGCCTTCAAGTTGACTGTTTTTTTTTCACATCGTAGCGATCATTGGGTCACTTTAACTATTTCGTTGGGGACAAAATAAGTCGAAGTTTCAGTCCGGGGCCAAATTGAGTTCTTTGATTTGCGATTAAATCACTGATTTTGTAGATATGAGGTTTCTTTCTTTTACGATTGTATTGGCGGCGGTTTCCTTGTATTTTTGCAATGTTTTGTTTGGCGTGCTGACGCATATCTGCTCTGTCTTGGTTAACGCAATTCAGATATTCTTCTTCGAGTTTATGCGTGATATTCACATCTTTTTTCTTCATTTTAGTAGAAATCATGAGCTCAAAGTTAGCAGAAGTAGACTTAATGGGATGAAGCCACACAAATTTGGCATCAACTACAGTGAAAATGTGTTGATACTTCTTGTTAGTTGATGGGAGTGGACCAAGAAAATCACAATTATAACAACTTAAGGGTATATCTCATTTAGGAACTGGATTTAAGAAACCTTCACTTTTTCCACATTGCATTGCGTAACAGGCTGCATTGTCCCACTACATCCAATAAGTCTCGTCCGTTTTCATGCTTAAAAAGTGTTTACTTCTGTTGTGATGTGTTCGTCATGAGCTTGAGCAGCGTCAATTTTAGCAGTAACTTCAGTGTGTGGAGTAACAATTACGTCAACGTGTTGCATTTGTTTGGCTGGTCGATGGACTATATCAGTGCTCCCCAACCTTTTTATCGCCGCGGACCGGATCAGCGTTTGATAATTTTAAGACGTTGATTGTTTATATTTTAGATTGTTTTGATTTAATAATTTTAATCTAATTGTATTTAAACATGCCTTCAAAATAAAATACGTTTACACCAAAAAATGAATATAATGTGACTTTTTAACTCGCTAGAACGCTAAATCAATGAGAACCCTGAGCTTGTTTCTTTGCAACGAGACGGTTTCATCTGTGGGTAATAGGAGACAATGACACCCGAAGAGTGTTGCTTATGTCCAGTTTATTCCGTCGTTTTGATTTGGTTGCTGTCACTGCAGAAAATCCCGCTTAACACAGATAGGTTGTCGGATATGGCAATAGGGATTTAAGTGCTGTGGTGGCAATCTCAGGGTATTCCGCCATGACTTTAATCCAGAACACCGGCAGAGTTGTTGTCTCGAACGTAGTTTTAAGGCCGCCTTCATTTGCAATCTCCAGCAGTTGATGTTCTTCTTGCACAGAATTGCTAGATTCGCCTGATTAGTTGACAAATGGGTTGCGGATCCATTCCTTACTAGTTCGTGGGTATTTTGTGGTTTTCCAACCACAAAATATCCACGAAGCGCTCGAACTCTTTTAAAAGCAAAGACAGGTGATCGTGCACCAACTAGTTGGAGAATGAATGTTTAGGCTCAGTCTCGCCTAAAATCCCCACTAATGTCTGAAACACGTCCAAAATGCCTCTGTTCACGCGCCGTCCCCACAACTTCAGTTTGGCTTTAAATGCAGCTACTTTGTCTGCCAACTTGAAAACAGCTGTCACATTTGTCAAAATTAGAAAATAGAGACATACAGAATACAGAAATCATAATTGAGGCTCTAGTAACAGAACAAAGTTCAAGTTCTGATTTACCGTCTCCTAATTTGAGTGGACATTTCATAGATAATAACCGCACAAACCCGAGATAAATACACCAAAGTAAATAAAATGGAAATAATTTAATATTCCTTGGGCGGCCCCTTACCATTTGATCCACGGACCGGGGGTTGGGGACCACTGGACTATATCATAGTTGAAATCTTCTAGGAAAAGAGCACAACGAGCTCTTTTAAGAGGAATATCTGTCTTTGACATGGTCATTTGAAAAACGGAACAGTCTGTAAAATTTTCAAACTTGCTATCTGGATGCATATTGACATGAAAAAAAGCTTACTTCAATTCTAGAGTTGTGAAAACTTTAGCGTCTTGTAGCTTATCAAAAATGTCTTCAATGAGTGGCAATTGGATTGGATTGAACGCCGTAGGCGGACACTGTTTCACCTGTGCGGCTTTCAGCTGTATAGTCCGCCTTACGGAGGAGATTCAGGGATAAGGGAGAGCTGAGCAATCCACAATACATACATAAAACATTTAAGTACACAGAAGGGGAAAGGCAAGTGAAGGGCAAAACGTGTAAGCACAAAAATACAAAATGACAAAAGAGGATGACAAAGTTTGAAAATTGACATAAAACAAAATGAGAAAACAAAAAAAGGACATAAACATAAACAAAAAAACAAAATCAGAACAAAAAAAAATCATTTAAAAAAATAAATTATAATATTAAATACAGATGTCAAACAGCCAAAATGACCTATAAAAGTTTCGAAAGAAAAGAAAAGTTATTTTGAGAACTTTCGACTTAGACTTCTCAGCTCTCACAGATGTAATCAATGTTGGAGCTGAGAAATTCCATCACTTTAACGATTTTGTGGTGGCAGTGTCTGTTCTTGGCAGTATTTTGGCACCAATGTGAGTAGTGTTGCAGAGAAAGTTTCAACAAATGCCACTGACTTGTGAGATCACAGTGAAAAAGGTAGTGGATGGGATCACCTTCTCGGCGCAGATACACAGCGCACTAGTTCGAAGGAGGAAACGCTCTAGATATGCCGGAAATGGTCCATGGCCTGCGAAAAATTGTACCAGCTTTGAGTTCTTGTATTTTTGATAGGTTGAAATCTTCGTGACCGTTTCTACGATTAAGTCGGCGAAAGTCAACACAAATCCTAGTGGAGCCGTCATGTTTCTTGTATAGCGCCCAATTGGTGTTTCCAAATCAGAAGAGCTTTCAGTTATGATCCCGTCAGTTAACCATTTTTGTATCTGCCAATCGACCACTTGTTTTTCGCAATGTCAAAGTCAACGTGGTCGTTGTGCGATAGGTGTGTCTTCCGTGAGGACGATTCTCATTATTGCATTAGTGCTTTTGTGTTATTTGGGAGACAAGTGGTGACGAGTCGTTGAAGGTCTTTGCGTAGTGACGTAGATGAAATATGAATGAGATCAGCAAGATTTTTTTTCCTCCAAAACATTAACAATATTAATTAGAAAATTTTCGTCCTTAACAATTCGTATTCCATTTTTCTCTATTGTAATCTCGGCCTGTTGTATGCAGTCAGTTCCCATTAATACTTGTACACCAAGAAATTCAATCTTGACTCCATGAATTCGAATTTGGAATGTGATGTTATAGATTTCAAACGAACCATGAAAAAGTCCAATGGGTTGTATTATCGTCTGATCGATACTGGTAAATGGCTTCGGAAATGTTAGCTGGAGGGATTGAGGTATGGGGAACCTATTAAAACGAACAATAAGTGAAAAGCAAGATAACTATTTTCACATAAAAAAATTCAAACGTCATAAAGACATAAATGTATTTACGACTTTTAAATATCGTGTTCGGAAAGTATATGTTCAATATGGTGTGTTCAATATGGTTCAATAGGGAGTATATGTTCAATTTGGTGTTGGGAAGTAAGAGCGCAATTTTTAGGGTACTGCTGCTCATGCGAAGAAAGACCCATCTTGTGTTGTCTGCTCATGCGTAGTAAGCACCATTTTGTGATGTCAATGCCACTGTGTACCATTTTGTGTCTCCTCCTTGATGACGCCCTGATCCATCAACAATCAGTAGAAAATAGGATATTTTCATTATGATTTGAATGCTAAAAGCCATTGCAATCCATTTGGGGTGATGAGGGATATAGCCCAATGGGTGATATATCGAAGTTGATTTAACGACGTTTTAATCCGACTTGTGAGGAACATACGATGTTCTTATTCAGTCCCATTTTACTGCACAATTGAACCCCAAAACGAAGACCATTTTAAGTTGTTCTGTTCGGAAACAGCAACGCTTGAGACAGAAGAGCTTTGTGTTGGGAAAAAAATGCCTTTTGAGTAATCATTCTAGTATGGATAAGCTTGATTCATCGCAACAGCGCTTATGGGTGACAATCCTAGACATCAGCTATTTGCTTGCTATTGTTAGCCTATCATCTTTGAAGGAAAGGAGCATAAATTGATGAAAACCTTGCTATTCATTTTAGATTTGTTTTAAAAGTGCCATTCAGATGTTGTATTTTCAGTTCCTGTTGTGGCCCCAAATATCCTCATTTGACGTGGATGTTTGGTTGAGGTTCTCGTCACCTGAGCGTGATTCAAAATTAGTGGACGATGTCCTCGGATATTTCACTTATGGATTGATCCAGTCACCAATAGCCCGTTGTGTTACTCAAGTGTGACGTTAAATAACTACCTACCTTCCCTGGGTATATCTCTTCTGCATCAGTTAAGCATTCCTTGTTTGTGTATGTCTGAATATTGTTTGTTTTGTGCCTAGCACAGCGTGACCAAATACAGCCTTTGTGCCACAAAACCCCTCAAACCGACCCAAAAGAAAACACGTGGGTGAAAAAAATGGTCTGGTTTGAGTTGGCGCGTTGTTTATTTCTTTTATTTCGCATTCGGTTGAAGGTCTACCTTCAACCAGTGATGTTGCTTGAAGTAGACCTTTGTTTATTTCTTTTATTTCGCATTCGGTTGAAGGTCTACCTTCAACCAGTGATGTTGCTTGAAGTAGACCTTCAACCAGTGATGATAGGATCCTAATAGCAATGCATGGAGGCTCGAAAGAAGGGATTTGCTTTCGATGGTGGTATGGAGAGTCCTTCTTTAAGAGATGATTCGGATTTAAATCCATACAACCGAGTCAATGCAATCAGCTGAGAAATGCGGGACGCGTAGAGTTCACAAGAAATCACGAAAATCGATCTCAATATCGCTCCCTTTTTATTATACCGAGATCTTGTAAGTATTCGAAATATTTTTACAGTTCAAGGGAAATTCGTTGGTACTGTCACCATGTACACTCGTCAAAAAAAAAATCAATTCACCCGATCGTAATTGCACAATTTACATCACAGAACAAAACGGAAGGTAGCAATCGATAGGGATGAATGTTTTCTACAAATATCAATATTAAAAATTTCTCTAAGAGGGAGGCCGTCTTAAAATTAAATTGGGTGCTTGCTCCGAAAATTTCAATATGGCCCCCCCCCATCTTTTATCACAAATTTGGATTCTACACACAAGTTCAGGCTGATATAAAAAAAGTTCATCAATTTTATTGGATTTTCCACCGATTTGTAAGTGTTTGAAAATTAGATATCCTAATGTTAAATTGGTGTTTCACGTTTTTTTGTTACATTTGCTAAAAACGTAAATTTTTCTGGAAATTGTTTTTCCAACCTTTGCTACGCAAAAACCCAAACACAATCTATAAACATTTTAATTATCAAACTAAATTGTACTATTTTTTATAAATAATGAAAGCACTATTCATAAAAATTATGAATAGAAACCTGGGCAAATTTTGATTCCATGCGATTCAACTGTTACTGAAACATCGGAATTCCAAATTTCAGTTCATCACGTGCATAATTAGTAGCGCATTGAGACTGTTTGCAAAATTCGTTGATTATTATCGTTATTGGCGATTGTTCACAAAGTGAAAACAGAAATTTCTGCCAACAGATCCTGGGATTCAATCAAAATGGATTCTGACTTTGTCACCATCGTAATGGACTCCCTTCCAAGGCGCCAGCAACAGGTCATTGACTGCGACGGCCACTACACGTCTTTATTAATATTTATAATGTGATTGAACTCCGAACATTTACATGCTCCCTCAAAGCTTTTTATGGAATTTCTCGGTCAATTTGACACCGTTTTTCATCATTTTTTCATCAAATCCGCCTGGAACTGTGTGTAGAATCCAAATTTATGATAAAAGACGATTGGAAATATCGGAGCAAGCACCCAATTTATATGAAGATGACCCCTTAAGCAAATTTTAAATATTGGTATTTGTAGAAAACATTCATCCCCATCGATTGCTACCTTCCGTTTTGTTCTGTGATGGCAATTATGCAATTGCGATCGGATGAGTGTTATTTTTTTTTGACTGGTGTACATGTTTCCAAAATTTAAACTCAATTTCTGAAGAACTGTGTTTTTGCCATGGGATGCTTTGTTTCAACAGTGATAACGATGAATGGATCGATTCTAATTATTTAGAATTATTATTATCTGTAGTGTTCTTATACAGTGGACGTTTTGACCATCAGTCAGTTATTAGTTAAGAAATGAATGTTGATTTTTCAATGTTAAAATTCCTCTAAAAATGTTTTATACTTCCTTGGTGAAACGAAAGAAGCTATTCCCTGTAGTATCTGGATGGAGGGTAAAAATATGGGAATAATAATAGGAATAATTTCCAATAAGAGTTGTCTTTCTGGAACTGTTAAAAACCATGCGAATTAGCAAATTATATCGAAATTATATAATTGATGAGAAGCGTAGTCGGATTTTTAACACTCAAGTCATCTTAAGCACAAACCATAGTACAATACTGGATTTTTAAAAAAAATCTACCGTTTGCCTACACCTCAAAAGCTCCGTTGCTATTTTAAATTAAGGTATCCTTTAAGGTACACCTTTAAAACGCTATTTTGATACAAATTTCACATTTTCCATATTTTACATATTATTAGAATACTACAACTCTCTTCAAATGATTTTGGATTTTACTTCTACGACCTGGAGATATAAAAAATTTTAAAAGTATATAAATCTATATTTGACATGGGGGCTTATTTTTTATTAGCTTCTTCTCGAAATGCAATTTTTACTAAAGCGTTACACTCCACCAAAACACAATCCATCTCAGAATAAATTAAATTATTGTGAAATTTTTATACATGTTCGATAGATTCAAAGAACTGTTATTAAAAAGCATGCACTTAAAGAATTGAGCAGGATGTAAAGCTGAATACCTTTTTACATATTGCTCTTTTTTCATGTATGACTGAAGTCAAAATCCACACACAATCAATTATTTAACTGTAGCAATGATTGTAATTCAATACCTGAATCAATGAATAAATGCTTTTAGCAGCTGATTCACTTTAAAAATCAGATCTTGATGGACGAGATATCTCTTTATTAGATAAAAACTCAAAATATCTTTATGTCGTCATCTCAAAAAAATCGATAGGGGCCGTGGAAGCTCGGTTGGAAAAGACCCGGCAGCTCAGCCGAGACCTCGTTATCTGACCGTGGTTCAGAATTATGTGGTGTTGTCCTCGGTTCCTTCGCTTAGTATTTGATCCCGGACCGTCGCCAATAGCCATTGTGTTGCTCCAGTGCGACGTTCTTTCTAATATCTGCTTATCAAAAATTCGATAATATGCTTATCACGAAGCCTAACTGTCTGTAACCATGACGCTACCTCCACACCAATACTTCTTCTTGGATCCTACACCATACCTGTCTATAACCATAACGCTACCTCCACCCTAGGGATGTCAACTTTCAGAAAATAACAGGTTTTCGGTAAACCGGTTTTTTTTCGTCTGGTTATAACTGCCCCGGTTTAACTGAGTAAAAAAAAAACGGTTTTTAAAATAACCGGAAAAATAACCGATTTTTAAAAACTTCAAGGTGTTTCTATTTCGTTGTATATAAAAAATGCCAAATGTCGTTAAAATTTTTACGGAAAAAGGTTTGAAGTTTTGTGGGGGCACTCAACCCATTTACTTAAAGGTCAAAAGGAAAAAATATTTAAACTTACCTTTTCATCTTGAAAATTCGGATGTTTGTGCTTGAGATGTTGCTGTAAATTCGAGGGGTTCTTTCTCCACTTTTGATTGGCTTCAGGCGAAAATTACATTGAGTTTTGTTTTTATTTAGTTTAGCAAAATATTTCCAAACATTCGACGAAGGCATAGCGGTCAGACGGTGGGATGAAAACTGTGAAGTTCAGTGTCCGTAACTAATAATTACTTAAGCAGAACACTAGCAGAGGAAAAGGCAATAAGAAAAATGATTCTAAGAAAACTATTCTAATAGTACGGAAAAGGTTCTCTCTAAGTTCAATAAACACGAGGTAAAATATTTTTTTGATTGGATAATATCTTCTTCCCCCGCATCGTACTTGAATTTTGGAAAGTTGGGTAAAAATTGGCAATTTTTATTCGGCATAGGAAATATAATTATTTTCAATATTGCTATTCTAATAGTGCGGAAGAGGTGCCCACTGGGTTCAATAAGAAAGGCGTAAAATATTTTTTCGATCGAATAATATCTTCTGTTACCGCATCGCAATTGAAAGTTTGCAGTTTTTGAAGAAAATTGCCCTTTTTTTATGTGTTATAGAAGTAAATCAAACACTAAATATAGATGGGTACAAGTACTGTTTATTGCTGTATTGTATTTTACATTTGATTATATTGCCTGAAAATTATTAAATAATAGCTGATTCGCAATATATTAATATAATATTTGTTAAGAAAATTGTAACCATAGAAATGTTATGACATGCCAATACCAAAAATTTACTTATACTTCATTAGCAAGAACAGGCTTGAAATCAGCCATATGGTCGAATTCAGACATAATAAATCTGGAAAAGAATGTGGATCTAATGAACCCGTCTCTACATTGAAATTTATAAACCTTTGCGTATGCTTCTGTCACTAACTTGGCAACTGCCTGTGTGTGTGACATGGGAAGTGAACAAAGTCCCATTCTGGATTTTTCTTATCACGAACAATGGAACTAAATACGGCAGTGGATATATCACGGAGGATTGGTGGAGAAGTAATAGTAATTGATGACCAGTCAATAAATTCCGAAAAGTCAGCAGCTACAAAATTCAGTTTTGTTGGGAGAAATACATGTACTGACTTTACATTAGAAGATGACTCTCTAGAACTTAATTATACGTCGTGCAGCAAGTTCTCTGATGTGCGGTCTTTCATCGTTCAACATACTCAGACAATACCAAAGAACGAATTTCTACACATTACTCCATCAACGACGTCCTTGAGGTCTTGAGATTTTTTTATCCAATGGCGGGCACATATGAACTTAATCATTGGCCACTACAAGGCCGAAAGTTACGGCCACTTGTGAAGGAGCACCCAGTGGGAGGACCATCAACGTGCCTAATAAGGACAGCACAATTAGATCCATGCCCTGACCCGGATTCGAACCAGGAAATTTCCGATCCAGAGGCCAACACCTTAACCATTAGACCGGTTGGTCGGCGAGGTCTTGAGATAAATACCTGGATCTAGAAATAGTATTCCACACATGCTTAGTTAGCTCCATCTTTCAGCTAATGCTTAGACTTTATATTAAACCAGTTTGGAGTGTAAACTTTCATAACAAATTCAGCGATTTGTTTCAACTTCAAAGAAGCATCTGGAGAACTAACATACTTATAACTCTGTTCGCTGTTGTTAGCCAGCGTGAATGTGATAATGGACCAGGACTGCGTCTAGCCTGTTCATCAGAACACTTACCCAATAGCACCGCTTGATATATTTCTAGTAAATACATTTGATCCTTGCTTAAGTCACGTCTATCAGTTGTTGGTAACTCGCCGCCAATAATTTCGAAAATTGTCACTAGCAAAGTTTCACATGTAAGGAGCGCCTTCCCAATATTTACAAAATATGATTTTGGACCATTTGTTGGCGCATCCAACGTTTCAAACAGATGCCTCAGAGTTCATTAAAATGCAGGAAACATATTACCCACTGCAGAAGTTTAACAAATTTCAATTCCGAAAACCGAATTACACCGGATTTCCATTCGGTATTAACAGGTGTGCAGTCACAGCCAATTGCCAGAAGCTGTGAAAGATCTCTTGTGATCCCTTCAAAATATCCGTTAATAGTCGCGGAAATCTGTTTTGCGGTGCCAAATGATGGACACAAATGAGTAATGTAACGTGAACCCGATTCTTCAATCAGAGATAAATGTTCCCCTTTTGCTTTTCTCGTGTATCTTTTAGTATCTACTCTCTCCTCTATCAATGTAGAATCTTTACGACCATCGAAATACAGCCCCTTCAACGGTAATGTCTGAGCTTCCCTTTAAAACTTGAAATTTTAAATCCTTTCTAACTTTAGCCTTTCCTATCGCAGCTTGTGTGTTTTTGTCAACCACCAAATCTGAGTTGTTTCTAGTTATGAGTCCGGCATCGTGAATAACACTTGAACAAAATTGAAGCCACAGCCCTGTCCGTGCGAGACTCCAAACCTGTCGGCAACCATAGCAGTTAAAGGGAGGCCAAGTTGCATTTGTGACGAGTTAGATAGAAACGGAGTTAGTAAATTGTTTGTACTTACGATCAGTAAGAGAGATTAAATGGTTCGCTGTCGATAGTTTGTAAATGTCCAGATTTAAATCTACTTCAAATATATCTACAGAAGAATGTCAACTGTGAACCCCCGCAACCCTCCTTTCACTTCTTGTCAAGGAAGTCACTCAACATACAGGGAGCATAAAAAGATGAAAAAAGTGCAATTTTCTTCAAAAATAGCAAAATTTCAATTGCGAAGCGATAACAGAAGATATTATTCCATCGAAAAAATATTTTACACCTTTCTTATTGAACCCAGTGGGCACCTCTCCCGTACTATTAGAATAGCAATATTAAAAATAAATATATTTCCTATGTCGAATAAAAATTGCCAATTTTTACCCAAATTTCCAAAATTCAAGTGCGATGCGGGGGCAGAAGATATTATCCAATCAAAAAAATATTTTACACCGTGTTTATTGAACCCAGAGAGAACCCTTTCCGCAATGTTAGAATAGCGATTTCGAAAAAAAGTGTTTTTCGGCCCACCCTATTACTCGCATGTATTCTAATGAATTATTGTGATTGCTATCTTGAATACTTTTTTAGATCTTATTCGCTTACTTTATTGCTCGTTTTTCATTTTGTTGATGGATACTTGTCATTTCTGTTTGCGAGAACCAAAATTCAGACCATTTACAAGTAAGCACACTTATTAAAAACACGAGGCGAGTTGCAATGTACTACTCCATAAATCAGATACAAATATATAATAAAAAAGGATAACGGAAAGCGCTTTCCCAAACATTACTTGCCCCCTATTCAAACTCGACGCCTGTACAGATATGTTTTATGTCCTGTCATCGTAATTAAACGTTGTTTGGTAGAAATGTACTTTAGTTCATCGTTCACCCCTTTGTTTATACCTCAACCCGCATAGACCAAACAATACTAAGTCAGAGAATGAGAACAAGCTATGTCACGGGAGTGGTTGAAAATAAAGCCCTGGATAGCGGATCCAGGGCTTTAGTTGAAAAGGGATATAAATTGGGGATCTTGAAAAATCAGTTTTGAAAAAAGAACCATTTGCATCCCATAAACACAGGCCTCGAATAAAATTCTCTTGAATTTTCGGGGCCGGTTTTTTCCGGTAACCGCGGTTATAACCGTGCCAAGAAAACACCCAATAAAACCGGTTAACCGAAACGAAAAAACCGACTTATCCGTTTAACCTGACGGTTTTTGACATCCCTACTCCACACCAATACTTCTTCGACCCCTCACCCTACCTGTCTGTAACTTCATGGACTCACCATACCTGTCTATATAACCATGACTCCACACCAATAACTACCTCCTACTACCAATACTACCTCCCAGCAATTTTAGCTTGTTTGAAATTTCTAAATAAGCATTTATGTCTTATTTGTGTAACACTTGATGACTTACGTGAACCTACACGCCTCGTCAGGTTTCAGATACCTGAATTGTTCTCCGTTGAAGTGTTCCGGCATATACAATTGTCCAACATCGGGTATCATATGCGTAAGATATATTCAGGGATACACACCAATACTGTTAACTAATTGCCAACTGATATTTTGTGAAAACACTGTTGTTTAAATTTCTCTTTGAATAACAACAAATCTCAGGATTTCTATTATTTGAAAAGGGGCATTATAAAAAGAAAGAAGCTTTATTACTATTTATTTTGTAGAGTTACTCATTCTTTTGTTCTTATTCAAGAGTCACACACAGGTACTTATTGGTTGGTGAAATCTGATCAATTTTTGCCTATTTTGTATCACGTCATCAAGATATTGACAATTTTTTGATGATGACTAGATCAAGACCTCATCAGTTCCTTCTAATGGCGATACATCTCATCCATCAAGATCTGATAAGTTTTTTCTATTGACGAGATATCTCGTCCATCACGTGGTCCGTTTTGACCTAATCTAATCCATGACGAGAAACCTCGTGTCGAAACAACCACCAGGTGGGTTAATAGGAAAAGAACAAAGCCTTACTCGAGGGGAGTTCATTGAATACAGTCATTGAAATGTGTTTGAAATAGAAAACAGTGAACTGTTACAAATAAACAATGAAATATACTCTTTCTATCATTATACAACTATAGCCATTAGTATTAGCTTAAACCGTTCTAGTGGTTGGTGTGACGAGCTTTCTCGTCATTATCAGATCTTGATGGACGAGATATCTCGTCATTGGCAAAACCACTAATTTTTGTTGACAACAAGGCTGATAGTTGTTGAAAGCGGTCAAGTGATGCTAGAAATCTAAAAGTATCTGTCCAGAAAAAGGTGAGACGTGAGAAATCCCTTATCATAGTAATAAGTATAGATATGCCACATCATCAACTGTTCAAAAGTATAGTTAGAAACAATTCATTTCCCATAAGTCATTAAATCAATATATTTCGCTAAAAAGAACCAAAATTCCTTTCACAAGATAGTCATTGATTTATCACCTAATTTATAAGGCGCTCAAAATGTTTCCAATTCAACATTTTATATTTAACAATTCAAAGTTCTCCAATCTGAAGCCGGTCGATTATATTACATACTAGCCACTACGTGGCTTTACGGCGTTGCCCGTGACAGTTCTTCTCGTGGGGTCAGATGTGAACACTACTCGCTAACCCCGGTGATTGCTACGAATTCCCATTTGGTTTGCTTCGCAAACAAACACCACGGGCAACGCCATGATGGCCTCGTCATTGTCAAATGCGGCCAAATTCAATTTGCGAAGAGATCCAATATTCGTGACATCACAATCTCTTGCGAAAATATATTAAATTGAAAAATTATTTATTAAAAATTCAAACGTATCGATCTAATGTAAAATTTTCCTTTCCTGTGTGACCACTGCTCGTTAACGCTCGCCAACCTCGATGATTGCTACGTATTCCCATTTATTTGCGAAGAGATCCAATAGGCGTTGTCCTCGGTTCTTTCCCTTAGGGGATTGATCCCGGACCGTCGTCAATATAGCCCGTTTGGTTGCTCAGGTACGACTTTAATTTAAAATTCCCAATTTTAATTTTCCGCAGATTTCAAATCCGTTGAAATA
This sequence comes from Metellina segmentata, assembly GCA_947359465.1. Lineage (NCBI taxonomy): Eukaryota > Metazoa > Arthropoda > Arachnida > Araneae > Tetragnathidae > Metellina > Metellina segmentata. The sequence continues at coordinate 7,902,280 of OX375872.1, forward strand.
TTTACTCTATCTTTAACGACATGGAGATAGAAATCCAATCGGAGTGATGTCACAATCTCTTGCGAAAAAACAAATATTCAATTGAAAAATATTTATTAAAAGAAAATCAAATGTATAAGGTGTCGATCCTCATTTGACAAAGCACGATAGAATCGGAAAAATTGGTATGGTTCCAAAGGCTGACGTCACACGCACACAATCTACTTCCTTCTTCTTTCGTAGGTCAACCGAGGTCACCATAAAAAAGGAAGGAAAGATTGTTCAAATCAGTCTTCCTAAACGATTAGACCAGACGGTTCGATTCACGGAACTCGTTTCGCGTATTTCTCGTGAGCCTCGACCGAGGTACGGGTGATCCGAAACAGGGAAGTTGAAGAAAACACAGGCTGGGGTAGGTCGAAAATGTCAAAATCGAGGTGCTTCTTCCTTCTCCGAAACGGAAGAAAGGATGATGAAAAAACTAATAAATTCATTTTTAAATGATCTCGATAAAATTTTAAAATTCGTGCGCGATAGAAAAATTGCAAAAAATTCGGACTACCTGTGTGCCAATTCTTATTTTTGTAAGTGCCATAATAAAGAATTTAATTTGATACATGAAGTTGCATTGATTTAACAACTGTTTTAATATTTGTTTCTATTTTTGTAGTAGACAAGTGCAAAATTCAACTTTCATAAGTCAAGCGGTTTCTATTTTTCGATTTATTAATTAATATCCGTGAGTGTAAAATTTTGTTTCCAAGCATGTTGACCCAGAGAGGCTTTAACATTTTAATGCATCATCTAACAACGATATATTTGTCGTTGTTTCTATCAACACAAGCGAAGTGTAAATCGTTTTCATCTCTAACATTATAAAAGGAAGTGTTTGTCTGTCTGTTTTTTTTCGCGGTGATTATGACACCATTAGTGCGCTGACTAAAGTAAAACAAAATCCCACAGGTCTACCACGTGTTCCTGGTCAACTGTTTAGTCGCGGGAATTTATAGGAAGTAAGTTTAACGCCAATTTCGGTCTTCCTGTTCGGGTAGCATTATTTCTTCAGTTGGACCGCGATGCTGTTTACCCATTACTTACTCTTCACGCCTCATAAGGAGAGGTGGGCAATGACCCAAGAGATGAGGACTGTTCCCTATGCGACAAGATAGAAGCCAGACAAGCTGTTTTTTTGTAATAACTCGATTGAAACACTTGGCGCTAAAGGGACTAATTGGCGACAAAAATAAAGACTTATAAGACTTTTTCATGTATCGAATTTTGCTTAAGGGGACGGTGGAACTTTCAAAACAACGTTTTTCAGTTTTCTGATTATCACCAAATTTACAGTCTGTCTTCTACTAAGAAGCATATATAGCCTGTATAGGCAGTAGTGAGACTTCTTTGTGCATAGAATTTTGCTTAAGGGAACTGTGTATATTGAAAACAAAATTTTTTTGCAGTTGTCTGATTGTTACCGAATTTGCACTCTGTTTTCCATTGAAGAGCATATATGGTAGGCTGTAATGAGACTTCTTTATGTATCGAATTTTGTTTAAGGGGATAGTGGACTTTCAAAACAAACTTTTGCACTTGTTATTAGATTGTTACCAAATTTGCATCGTCTGTTTCCTACTAAAAACCATATAGAGAAAACTTAGAGAAGGAACTTATTACAACAGACATTTTTTCGGAATCACTCAATGCTTTTTTTCACAGTGAGAAAAAGAATGTAATATGTTTAAATAATATAATTTTTTTCTGACCTAAAAACTAAAACGTAGTTTTTAAACAAGTGTCATTTTGTTTTGTCAGTTAATGAGTTCCTGCTCAAAACCGAAGTTTGGTTCAAAACTATTAAGTTGTGATATACATTTTGAATAAATTAGCAACAATTGATGGGTTTCAAACAATAGTTTTCCATACATTGCTATTATTCCACGCTCCATGTGGTTGCACAGCTGACCAGATCTTGAGGGACGAGATACCTCGTCATTCGAAGAGAACACATCTTGATAGCATCAAGTATCTTGATGATCTCAAGTATCATCAAGTATCTATCATCTTGAAGTATCACATTTCCTATCATTAGCAAATTATCTTGATCTTGGAAATTCGAGCACGTCCCCGAAATAAACATACAAAGAAGGAAGCTGCTACAAAAGAGAGAAATACAGAGGAATCGAACTTGCAACTCTCAGGTTTCTAGGAGGTAGGCCAGTTGGAAGAGCATCGGATCAGCAACCGAAGAGTTATTTTTTACTCATAAATACATTCATTTGTATTTCAGTTTTCCAATTACTTATCCAAATATGACCAAAATAGGTTTGGAATCTCTTCAAATTTGTATGTATGCTTCAAATCATACTTTTCATACTAAGACAATTCGATTTAGGTTATTAGATAGGCGGAACAAATTCTCAGCTTCAACTATAAAGCAATTTCTCACCAAAAGTTTACAAACATTGAGGCTCATTAATTATGAAAAACTCATTTGCATTTCAGTTTACCAATAACTTATTCAAACATATTACAAATATTTTTGAAATTTCACTATCAGATTTCTATGTGCGCTTCATATCCTACTTTTTAGGTTGAGAGCTTCAATTTTATAAGAATCTATAACAAAAAAAAAATCGACGCATCAAGAAGGAACAGCACTGACTGGGGACGTATAGTCTTTAGTGACGTTTCCAATTGTGACAACCACAGACGGGTTCTGAGACGTCCAGGGCAGCGTGGGGTTCCTGCCCTTACTATCGGACATGCCCACAAAAGGGTGTAATGATCTTTGATAGCCCTTTGGAAGCACAGATAGATATTCTACGACCGGTTGTGTTCCAACCCCGGACAACAATATAATGCCGGCTGTTATGAATTGTATTCAGCTAGATCTTTTCATCTCTCTCCTATAGAGCAAATTTGGGACGTTATGGGAATATCCCGAAATGTTTAGCAGTTGGAGACAATTTGGGAAGAATTTGCCATTTGGTGATATCCAGCCAACGCATTATTGACTTATTCTCTTTGTAACGGTCATATTGTGAAATAAATCATTCTGAAATTTTAATCGTTTGTTTTTCTATGCATGTTCTTCACATCCGCCCAATTTTCTCGCAATCGGACGACTCCTTCTAGGTGAGTCGATTTTTTTCGTTATATCAAGTAAGATTTTCTTATTGATCATTTATATCATGAGAGCAGGTGAGCATTTATTGATCAAGGACTAAAAGTCCTCTTATGACATTTAATGTATTTGTGAATGATATATAGGAAAGTGCGACCCGATATTTTAACATCTCACACTTCAAACTCAGCGGAAAAGTTATACATTGTAATGATTCCTCAACGGATATATTAGGTGGAAAACAGAAAGGTACTTATCTTTTAAGTATTCCCAAAGTAGTGTAAATGGCTATACTTTTCTTTCTCCTCTTACCGAACCCCACAATAAGACGGCAAATTGAGGTACAAAGAACTGCAACTATCAACCTTCATCATTGTCTTAGAGATTCGTAATACCATACTAGGTGACGTTGCAACTATCGTTTCAGAACGCTTGATTTCGGCAGGTTCGTAATGATTTCCCTGTTTTTTCTTCAATTAGTCATCATGCGAGTTTGACATGCTGTGTGAGTACAGAAGTCTATCTTTGAAAGGACGACCAAGAAACACGCGATATTTTTTGAAAGCGACAGTACGATTTAAGTTGTACGTATGTATATACCAGAAGATTTGTTTTTAATATTGACTAAAACTTTTTTTACAGTAGGTCGTTGGTTTGTACTTAAACTAATTACAGTTTGAAAAATTCAGATTAAGCTAATAATTAATCATCTAATTTAGATATAATTAGCATGTTTTTGAACAATGATAGCTCAACTTCTAGTTTGTTCAGAAAGACCAATTCCTAATACTCTTCATGTTTCGACTCAGTTGATAGAAAGCAAAGGCTTTTTTTGACAGCTGTTTTCACCAGGGAAGTCTAAAAATGAAGAGATTTTATCAAGAATTTAAACATTTAAAAATTCATTTCTTAATTTACACATTTCTTAACTAATCTATATAATAGTGGTTAGGTTACGCACGCTTGATCAATCCTTTTGTACAATTTCCCACGATACAAGTATGCTTGAACAATTGATGCTTTCAAAATGTCAAGCTGCTTTTGTCTAGGCATATCAGAAAAAAATGAGAAAACTTGCTGTGAAGACTGGTTAATGGAAAAACCTATTCCTACATTAATTTATTGAGTGAATTGTAGATATATCCGCGTAATTGGCATAATTATATCAGAATGGATGAAGAAACATACTTGTAACACCTTTTATTAAAAAAAAAGGATACAATCATGAAAAACTATGAAAGATTGACAGCAACATTGCGATTTCTTGCGACTGGAAGGAGTTATAAAGACCTCAAATGTTCCACAATAATTTCCCCTCAGGCACTAAGCTATGTAGTATAAATCACAACAACTGACACTTGCTTGTAGAAACTTCCACATCCTTGGTACGCACGTTCAGTCTTGCTTGCGCAAACGCAGCTTGTTCAAGCTTGCATAATCAAAATTGTTCAATTTTCAAGCCGCTTGTACAATTCTAATTGCTTGCTCAAAATTATCCTACAGTCGTTCAAGCATGATTGTACAAAAATATTGATCATACATGCTTTTCAAGCTTTCACTTACGTGTGTAGCCACCTTTAGTGATATGTCCAGTCAAATTGAGTTTAAAGTTTTGGAAACATATTTTATACCGTGATAGTACCTAACGAAAACCCTTGCAACTAGAAAACTATTTCGAATACTTACAAGATCTTGATATCGTTTGAAAGGAAAGTTCTAAAATATTTTCAATTAATAAAAAAATATTGATATTCTGTGGTTTTCGTGTTGTACATAATGTGACCATATGTCCCGTTTTTAGGTAGGTTGTCCCGTTGTCCCCAACTTCGGGAAATGTCCCGTTTTCAGAAAGTGATCAACCCACTGTAATAATTTGAAAAAAAGGCGCTAAAAATTCGAAAAATCCGACAAACCTCATCTTTTTGTAAGTACTTGTAATCACTTTAGGCGTCTAGAATTTTGGAATTCACACTGTAAAATATTAGATTGTTATTTTCCTTCATACCTAGTGAGAGCTAGCTCGCTCCTCGATTCAGAGTCTTTCTTGACGATGGTTTATTGTTTTTTTTTTATCGACTTGCGTTATTAGAGTCAATTTAAATTTCTTGTACCTTCATTTCAACAATGCATAAACGTAACTTCACTCTTTTGATGTTAATTTATAAACCAAGTACCCGTTTATAAAACACAAAAGTAAATTTTAAGTAATCAAAATCAACAACAAATATACTTGAGCAAATTTATTCTTCCGAAATATAAGACTACAAGTTATTCATTCCTGTTTTCTTTTCATTAATGAGTTCATAAAAACTATAAAGAAATATGTGTTTTCTTGAATACTATTACCTAAAAATGAGTACATGTCCCGTTTCGAGGAAAAAAATAAATGGTCACGTTACATATACACCTTAAGACATACACGAAACCTACGGTCGACTTCCAACTTACATTTCTTGTGACCTGGAATAGTTTAGGACAGAGCGGATATTTTGTCATAACCATTCATATGGTTAATTCTTGGAGTTTTATAGCGCACAAATGCATTTGGTCTTGCTGTGCCAGACACAAGTCATATAGTTCTGGAAAAAAGTATAGAGTCGGGTGAAAAATCGCCAAAGGTGGAAAACTATGCAAATGTTTTACGACTTAAATTAATGCTGCCGAATAAATAAATAAATAATAACTCAAATATATATGTTTTTACATATATATTTGAGTTATTACCCTGATATTTTTTGGATTATATGTAAAAATAATAAAAATTGGCGGATGGCAGATTGGAAAAAAGTATAAGTCGTCTGCTGATTACATCATCTGAAAATATAAATAAACTGAGAAAGCATTTCTCTCAAAGACGAAGATTTCTAGAAACGAATACAAGTTTTGTGGATACAGAATTGTTTTATTCTTGTGTATTTTAATGCAATGCCGAGAGGATTACACTTATCAGAAACTGAACAGGGAAAAATACTAGCTTTTAAAGATGCAGTGGTGTTGAAATTGTATGAAAAATTGGAAGATCGAAGGCTGTAGTTAACCGCCTCCTCATTATTACTGGTAGCTATGGCACAAAACAGCGAACAGGAAGGCCAGATATAATTTCTTCAAGGATCCAGAGGCTCGCCTGCAAGCGAAAAATGTCTTCATCGCAAATTAAAGATGAGATGCAGTTGCCCTGTACCAGCCGAACAATAAGAAATGCACTGCATAGAAATTCTGATGTTGTGCACAAGAAGTTAAAAGGAAAACCTCCACTTTAAAGCGGCATATTGATTCATGTTTAAGGTTTGCCAGGATACATTTAACGGCTGGCACCAACTGGAGTGATGTGGTATTTTCGGACGAAAAAAGTTCAGTTTAGAGACAGACGGATTTAAATTTTACTGGTATGACCACCTTTTTTTCAAAACAGCAATTCGGAGGGGGATTTGTTATGGTTTGGGCCGCATTAGCACCGATGAACCACCGATGATTAATACAAGTAATAGGAGAAAAGAGGTTCCCACATCACTTAATAAGTAAACAAATCATACCGAATCCATACTTTTTTCCAACTTCAACTGTATGGTAATTTCTTATAAAATTTTACACAATGTAACTTAATAATAAACTTAAATGTATTTGTGTTGTGTGATTTCATTATGTCATGAAGTATCTTTGCATTTCATAAAAATACGATGTATATTTCTTGTCTTAGGTCATCTTTTTTTTTGCGACGTTATACTTTTTTCCACGGCTGTACAATATCAGCTAACTAGCCACTGCGTGACCAGCAAGGCGTTGCCCGTGACAGTTCTTTTCGTGGGGTCAGGTGTGACCACTGCTCGCTAACTACGAATTCCCGCAAACCAAATGTTGACGACAATCAATCCGAAAGGAAAAGATCCTAGGACAACATGTAAAATTTTGAAGATTGGTTAGATGACGACATACTGGCGCTCGACTCTCCAAACTTCCATACCACACCAAAGAGGAAATTTGAGGAACCCGGGAGTTGGCGAGTGTAAGCGAGCAGGGGATGGAGTGATATAAAATAGTGCCGAGAAAAGTGTTCATTGTGCAAGTGGGAGAAACACTTCTCTTCACAACTTCAGACTTACTGAAGATCAAAAAACCAATCAAGATTCACATATTGATTTGGAATAATAGAACATCTTACAGTCTACGCTACTGTGACAACCATCACTTTTCAGTACAAAAGTGGTTGTCAGTTTGTATGACCACATCTGCATTTCTGCCATTCAAATACATCCAAGATAGCTTCATCTCAAAGAAAAATGAACCCATTCGTCAGCGATATAAATAATGCAACTTGTCACAAATGTTAGCTCCAATTTTTTAACAAACCACTGTATAATTAACACTAGTCTGTCAACTAGGGTTGGTTCGTTGGTTGTTTTGGGGGTTTTATTGCGCAAGGGCCATCTGTGGTATTGCTGCGTTAGACACAAGACCTACAATATCAAGTAATAGACACAAGTTTTAGTGACACAGAGGATGGAAATACACCCAGGGAGGCATGTACCAGACAGGAATCGAACCTCGTCAAAAGCGCAGTGGGCACATACCCACTAACTAAGGAACGGTAAAGAGGTATGTCCAACAAAATCGAAACAAGTAGTCGAGTAAACGGTTTGATATAAAACGGTGCTAAGAAAGTGGCGTTGACGGTGCAAGTGGTAAAACCATTTCTCTTCAGAACTTCAGAAAGACTTCGTGAAGCTTAAAAATTCAATCAAGATCTGGATCTTGATTTGGCATAATAATACATATAACTTTGAAAAAAATCTAAGCTATGCTACTCTGGAAAGCCTTTAGTCGTCAGTAAAACAGAAAAAGTTGTGAAAGATTCGATAAACCTAAACGGTCCCATCTGCATTTCTGCCATTCAAATCCATCCAAGATAGCTTCATCTCACAGAAAAATAAATCCATTCGCCAGCGATATAAATAATGAAACCTGTCACAAATGTTAGCCCAAAGTTCGCAACAACCCATTGAGTCATCTGTCAACTAACCAACAGTGCACAGAGGTCGAGTCCAAAAAATGTAACCAAGTTGACGAGTCAACGGACTTCATTTGTAATCCAATGATGCTAAGAGAGCATGTGAGGCTTGAGGGACCTCAGTGAGGAATAATTGAAAACCCATCCACTGGTGTGTTGACTCCGACTGTAGAACCAAGGTGACATAATTGTAGGATCCACTTTCGAAATTAAGTTTCCGAAGGCAGCAAAAGAAACACAGAAAAAGAAATCCCCTCCGCTTCTATTTTACTTTGTGTTATCATTATTACAATCACAGAAGTATTTAGATTAATAGTTTCCTTTAGAACCCTGTTATTCCAGGGGTTTGGAATGAAGACGTAGCCCAGTTGGAAGAGCAACGGATTTACATCCTCAGGGTTGAGAGACCATCGCGTAGACGTGGGCGTGTTGAAACCGTCGTGGCCTCAAATATCTTCATGTTGGCTTCATTTGGAAGTTTGGAGAGTGAGGCTCAGGTGTTGAGGTGTCCCTTAGGGATTGACCATCGTTAATAGTCCTTTGTGTTACTCCAGTGCAACGTTAATTAACTATCTACCGATTTAAATTTTAACCCATTTAAATAATAATCCTTTTTTGAATTGGACAGAAAATGCCTCTCCCATGAAAGTTTTAAAATGAAAACGAAGGGGGGTGTCGTTGAAATTACATCCCACTCCAACGGGGTTTTGAAACTAAAGGGAGAACTCAATTTTCTCAAATGAACCTTTTCGAACAGTCGGTATTTTCAATGAACACTGGAGTAACCCGGTACAGAGATATACACCGAAAGACCCCTCCCTCTTCATTCAAACAATTACAACAGTATTCGCAGTGGACAGGGAATAACTATCGATTCATATGCATATGGAATTGAGCTGTGTTGCTCCAGTGAATTAAAAATCCCATTTAGCAATCATAGAAAATTCAACACAAACTTCATAATATCTAATAGCGATCTATTTTGACACGAAATTTCGAATCTTATCATATTTTAACTTCACATACTAAGCTTCGTGTCATTTATAAACAGATCGTCATTTGACCGTGTTTAAAAATTACCCTGTGTTGTCCTCGGATCTTTCCCTTAGAGGATTGATCCCGGACAGTCGTTTGGGTTGGCGTGGAAGTTTGGAGAGTGGGGTGCCAGCTCAGGTGTTGCTTCGTCATCTGACCGTGGTTCAAAATTACGAGGTGTTGTCCTCGGATCTTTCCCTTAAGGGACTGATCCCGGACCGTCGTCAATAGCCCGTTGTGTTGCTCCAGTACGACGTTAACTAAAAATTACCAATTACCCGAACAGTCGTCAATAGCTCGTTGTGTTGCTCTAGTACGACATTAATTTTAAATAAATACTAAAATTACCAATTACCATGATTACAGAAAGTTTGAAGCTCCTAATGTTAAATACGTTGTGTTGCTCTAGTACGACGTTGATTCAAAAATTACAATTACCAATAAATTACCTAATTTTAAATCAATAGCCCGTTATGTTGATCCAGTGCTACATTAGTTAAATATCTACCTAATGTTGAATCATTTTCTCAGACTTTTATGGATATCTTCTTAAATAATATTTCTATTACGCCGATATTTTGCAGCATGTTACTAAAGTACCCAAACATATACATAAGTTTAGTTTTTATATAATTTTTAGATTTCAACATATATATAAATTATTAAATTAATATTCGAAAAAAATTATGGTAATGTGCTAATTTTTGATTAGCGTTGTACTAGAGCAACACAGCGGACTATTGACGACCGAAAAAATTATGAACAGGAACCTTGATATGTATTGACAGAAATCGATTCAGAAACACAGTATATCACCATTTCAGCTCTTTTCACAGGATAGGTTTTGCGTTACACACATTAGAATTTTCGTTACTATGGTGATTTAAGGGGCATGCATCTAAAGGTGAACAGAATTATGACACATCTGAGGAATACGTCAAATTAATGAAAATTTTTACTAACATCATTTATGCAACATACAATCTGTAATTGCATAGACTGACAAAACTGTTTTTACGACGAAATAGCTTAACTGCTATTGCAAACTTGCGATATCAGTGTTATTAACTATTATGATTAAAACCTCATTTAATAGTTACTGAATAAGTTTAACAATTTTACCCTTAGCTGTTAAAAATTGAAGTTGACTGTGAAATCAAGTCATTGTTCATCATTCTTTCCAAATTTCCCGTCCATTAACACCTTGTCGAAACTACCACTACACCCGACGCCGTCCAAATCTGAACCGCCTTTGTGTTCGTCGAAAAACCGACAGTACGCTCGTTCGTCGCCCAAAACCCCGTCCAAATCATGAGAACTGTTCGGCTTTAAATAGCATAACTACCATCAAGTGTCTTTTAATTATTAGATTCGTCTTCAAAAACCAAAAAGCAGTAAACAATTAAGATCGCAGAAGCGGGAATTGCTATTCGAGATATTCTTCTAGATCTTTCTATTACACGCGGTCAATTGCATGTTCTATCATCAAGTGTTGTTCTTCACTTTGGATTTGTCTTGAAAGGTCCAAACAATTAAGATCGCATAATCGAGTATTGCAATTAGCTATCCTAATTTCTACGTAATGACAAGGGCAATATACCTTTCAAGAAGCGTCTCTCCCTATCTGTATCCCAGTTGGCTTTTAAATGCATTCGCATACAGAAGTAAATAGGACGCCAAAAGTAAAAACACAAAAATGAGAAAAGTACGGGGAAAAAGAAACATGTTTTTCCTTTTGCTTGCTAAGCCAACTGTATAGATGGTTATCGGTGTGTTTGCTCCTGCCGACTGCGAAGGATCGCTTTACATTGCGAGATTTCTCAATTCGGTTCTTTGGGATGGGGAAGAAAGCATCATTAGCAAATGACTCGAAGGCAGACCTCAAAAATTCATTTAAAGCTCTATTTGAACACATTCATTTCGCTTGTATTTGATGGATCCGATAGCGAACAAAGACGATCCAATAAAATGTTGAAAATATTCAAATAGTCTTATTAAAAGTGCATTCAAAGTAAGTAGGGGAAGGCGGGGAAAGTGTTACATTGAATTTCAGTTAAAAGTGGTAGCAAAATTAGCTCCAATTTGTTTACAATCTTATTAGCATCTTGTTTTCCAGAAGTCCATGTGTTTTAGATCATGAGTTACATTTCTATAAACAAATCTCTATATTTGCATGTTAAAAGTAAAATTTGTGTTTGTAATTAAATTCTCTTTATTCATAAGTGGTGCCTTTTTATAATGAATAATATTTTAGTTGTAAAGCTAATTGTGTTTAGGTTCTGTTGAGTTAAAATGGATGATCTAAATTCACATTATGTTGTCATAAAGAAATTGTGTTACAAGCTATATCAGATGGGGTGGAGTGTTACAGAATGAAATGGGGCACACTGTTCTATACATAATTTGTCCAATTAACGTATTTTAAACAAGCATGTTTCACGATGTAAATTGTATTGCTCTTATAGCTCTGCATTTTTCTTTTTCAGATTTTTAATTATAAAAATGAATGATAACATAACTAAATTGGTTAATTTTTTCTAAAGTTTTTCCTTCATATAGGTTTGCATATCTTTTTATGTGATGTTTACAATCGTTCTTTACATGATTAGCAGTTTTATTTTGTTAATTCATTCGAAACATTCACAAGCTAACAAAATTATTCCTCCTTAAGAAGTAAGGTCTTTTACTAAAGCCCCACACCGAAAAACTGCACAAAATAGACGACGGGTGAAATGTTGGATCTTGACTGATAATCCAGTTTAAAATATGATTACAGAGGAAATGTCGAAAAGGAAAAAAGCACTAAACCCTAAAAAGAACGAAATTCCCAAGAAGCGAGCCAAAGTGAACATGAGGCATAAACCTACCGAGATATCATCCACAGAAGATGAAGATTTATCATCTTATGCTGATATTGATAACATCTTTTTCAGAATTGCAATCTGACATTGCTGCAGACCACAACAATTAGCAATGGTGATTACGTTATAGTTGAAGGACACCTTAAAGAACATAAAATTCACTCTATTGTGGAAGTCGTGAATCAGAACAATATTGGTTTTGAAGTATTGTAGGTCTAAAGAATTTTTCCATCTTATAAATTTTCACGAACAAATGAATTTGAAAAATCTAAAATCACATTACCAAACTTCTCCCAATTCCATCAGGAGGGACAATAAGAAAAGCAGAAATGCTGATACGTAAACTAATAAAAAGTGGTATTTTAATTTGAGCCTGCTGAAGGAATCATTATATATCTATATATATTTCAATTAAAATGAATTTTAATAAATGCTCATTCATTATATTTACTGTTGCTACTATAACGTAACACTGTATCCCACAATATGTACCCCGACAGTGGGGCACAGTGTTACAATGTACATCACTACCAAAAACATTAAATACTGAAAATAAATGTTACTCTTTTTAATTTTAAGATATATAACATGTATGTAAGAGATCAAAGATCATTTTAAGGGTTTTGTTTGCTTCATATAGATACATATCTTGATGCCACAGCTGACCCTATATAGGCTTGTTGAATTAAAATATTTTGGTCCCCAAAAAATAATAGCATTTAAATATCCATGGAATAAACACGAAAGACTATCCATTTGTCACGAACATAGAGATAAAAGGTTTTTGTGATGTAGTTTTATAAAACATTTTATTTCGTAAGAATTGAAATCGGTTTGGTTGGGGATTTCCCCCTACCAAATCAGGCAAGTATAAAATTGTGTTAATAAAACAATACTAATGGGTGACGATTATAAGTACTTAAGATAGAGGGATGGTACAAACACGCGTTAAGGACACTGAATGCCTGTGAGTAAACACGTTTAGGGAATATACGTGTTGAGTTACTATAGGAAAAGTTACAGGAAAAATGTCAACAAATAAAGATACTTTATATTGAATCTAAAAATTATTAAACCCAATTCATACAGACATATCTTGAGAAGGACCTAACAATATAAAAAGCGATGTGGAATCAAAAAAAAACATTTAAAATCGAGAACATAAAATATGAATCGAAACAGCTTTCGATAGGTAGAGAGGTCTAGGTATTAACAGAACGCAACAGCAACACTTTTGGCGACGGTCCGAGATCAATTAAGAAGGCATAGAAACAAAGAACAATGCCTCGAATTTAGAACAACTGCCAGATGACGAGAACACATGGCACCCCACTCTCCAAGCTTCCACGCCAATGAGATGACATTTGAGGCCATGGCAGATTTAACATGCGCCCGTATACATGATGGTCTGTCTGAACCTAGTTTCACGGCCCTCCGGTCATCGAACCCAATGCCATTTGTATATATATATATATATATATATATATATATATTGAAAGTAAAATCTTTCCAATTCGGAAGGAAGGTTTTATGAAAATGCAAGAAAAATGAGTGAACCCAGTTGGTTTGGGTGGTTCAAAAGTGTCTGTTCCATAGATGTGGAATCGAAGTAGACATTGCTATGGAGAGGAGCTTCGAAACACTCTGTGAGAAATTCACTTGCTTGTATCTTATCATTTGGCAATATAACATCTTATAGGCATGCGTATTTCGATGGTGGAAAAAGTGGCGAAATCTTCAGTCTATCAATGAAAGGACAGATGATGTATAAATAGTTGATCTTGTTCTGTAAACCAATTCGATGACGAATTCCACCCAGCAAACGAAAATAGTCAAACGGTCGGGTCATTACTAGTAGTTTGGGTCACATGATCCTAAGCACACAAGTAGGTTACCCCACTGTTTCTTCTACTCTTATATTTCCCTTATGCGTAGGGGCCGCGGTAGCCTGGTTGGAAGAGTTACGGTTTAGCTACCGGAGGGTTGTGAGTTCAAATCCAACCAAAGACAGTCGTTTACAAAGGGTGCACGTTAAATATGTCTCGACTGACCTCACGTTGGCCTGGTGTTGAACTTTGGAGGTGCCAGTTCAGGTTTTGCCTTGTCATCTAACCGGGGTTCAAAATGACGTGGTGATGTCCTTGGTTCTTTCCCTTTGGGATAGATTCCGGACCGTCGTTAATAGCCCATTGTGTTGTTCCAGTGCGACGTTAGTTAAAATACCTACCTACCTCTGTGGGTAGGCCTCAAAACCGGAATTGAACCTTCCAAAGGGTTTCGATGTGGTATCTCGTTCATCAAGATTTTGTCAGTTCTGTTAATGACAAGAAATGGTCGATTTTATGATGACAAGGGGATGAATATCTGTTTTCTTCCAATGACGAGACATCTCGCTCATCAAGATCCGGTCACTTTTCCTCTAATGACGAGATATCTCGTCTAGACACAACCAGCAGTTGCGCGCCTGGATGACGTCATCCCGTGTTTTTGTTTCGCAGAGACGCTAAACATTGTAACAAATTGCCTCTCCTATCTCCCCGATCTTGGCTCTCTCCTCAGTCCACATTCTTCCCGACTCCGAAAATAACGAATGGTTAAGAACCGGGGAGCGTGAAATCAAGGAGACACTGCGGAGGCTAAAATTGGGTCTTTTGATTCGCAGATCGCTTTATCAAGCTCATCGATGGGTGACCAACGAAACTCAGATGTATGCCACGGATCCTGAAGACTTTTTCCCGGGCTTGATTAATAATCTCCCGTGATAGCACCCCATCTGTACAAATTAATGACAGGAATGTACTTAAAGCCAAGAGGGATGTTTGGGCGCACGGTTCAAAAATGGACAAGTTGCTCCCACTCAAACAGTGAAAGTATTACTACGAATGCTTTCGATATCTCATCTTCAAGATGTGGTCAGTTTCTTTCGAATGTCAAGATACCTCGTCCAGACAACCACCTGGAGCCAAGAGGGATGTCTGGGACGAAACATTGAGATAAGCTTCAAAAGTGTGACCAACATATCGTACTAGTATTCAGGGGACTGCTGTGTGAAAATTGAAGGGGTTAACCCATTTGCCATTTTGTCTTCTCCTTTGGCAATATAAACTCTATAACAAGGCGATGTAACATCTAATGATGACAAAATCGGTGGCATTGCTAATGTTTACTACTATGTCGCGCTGACCAATAAAATGAGGAATTCAATGGATGGGCGTCTTCTCCCGTCCTGTGGACCAATCAGATGATGAATGTTCGTTTCCTCCCAGCAGATGAAAATAGTCCAAGGGTCATGATATAACTACTAGTTTTAGTCATGTGTTCATATACAAGAACTATCCATTTGGGAATTTTAACTAAAATCTTAATTCCAGGAACGCCGGCAGAGGGCGTAGTCTTGCACGCGTGGGTGTCGAGAGCGCATGGCCTTATGGAAACAAAGTAATTGTTGAGAAAAAGAAATGTGAAAGCTTGGAACGCTGAATTAAGCTTGACCGAGACAGCCGGATTTTTGTTGATTACCCCTCTTGACCTCTATCCACGGGATTTAAACTATTTGGGGCATCTTGACATATATATATATATATATATATATATATATATATATATATATATATATATATATATATATATATATATATATATATATATATATATATGTCAAGCTTTCAAATTAGAATTCTTGCACGACGTTAACTAAAATTACCTTACCTTACCTCGGATCTTTCCCTTCGAGTTTGATCCCGGACTGTAGCAACTAACCCATTGGTGTTGCTCCAGTGTGACGTTAATCAAAATACCTACCTAACGGAAGAAATACCATGAAGATGCAATTTCATTAAAAAGGTCGATGTTTTTTTCTGAATGATAAAAACGACAAATGTCATTTCATTAATACAATACGTATTGCGTTTATAATAAATTGAATTCAAGTTTCATATAGATTTACATTTTCTTGAATAAAAAAAATTGAAGAAAGAGTTTTTCTTGTCGATAATTTGCTATTCTTTCGCAAAATCTGTATGAAATAAAAATAAGCATTTATGCGTATAAACTAAATAAATAACTGGTAATCATCGAAGAGCATATATATATATATATATATATATATATATATATATATAATGTGATCGTGATAAAGAAAATCGTGAATGCTATGCTCTCCCATTCATGGCGCTTGAAAAACTTGGATTACTTGGAAAGTGCTTGATCAGCATAAACATTTTTGGTGCCTAAAAACCGGGACTGAAATAAGATATTTTCTTATGCTGTGAACAAAGGTAATGCTTTGAACTTTTCTTGCATGATTTTGTAAAATAGATTTCGGAATCAACGATATGGATGCAACGGAAAAAGCAAAATTAAAGAGGAAATCGTTGCGTGCAAGCATTTCACAAAAGCTGAATCAAATTTGGAGTCATCAGCCGAAGACACTAATACTGACGAACTGTTAGAAATCTTGGAACAAATAAATAAAAAAAGAAAGCGAATTGAACATCTTGAATTCCGAAATCGAAACTGCCATAACCGATCCTGTTGTATTTGAAAATGAGCTAAGGAGCAGTGAGGATTATTCTGATAAAATTACAAGCATGAGATTTAAAATAAAAAGGAGACTTGGGAAAAGTAAAAGAAGATGACTGTGGTTCTACTATTTCTAATAATTCTCAGAACTCTCAATGCAGTGTAAATATAAAAAAAAACAAGCCCTCACTGCCCTTTAGTTTAAAATTGCCCAAATTATCGATTAAGCTTTTGTATGGCGATCCTAGTTTGTTTCTGGAATTTTTCAATAGCTTTGATAGTGCAATAAATAAAAATGACGCCTTCTCAAGAATTGAGAAGTTCATGTAATTGAAATCTTTATCATCAGGTCAAGCTTATAATGTAGTTTCTGGAGTTTCTTTGACTGAAGAAAATTATGCTGAATGTTTGGAACTATTAAAGTATCGTTAAGGTAGAAAAGAAAACATTATTGCATGTCATATGAACAAATTATCAAATATAGAAGCTGTTAAATATTCTTCTAATTTGAAAGGTCTAAGAAAACTATATGATGCTTGTGAAATTAGTTTTAGAAATTTAAATTCATTAAGAGTAACTTCGGGTACTTATGGACATCTTTTAATTCCATTTTTTCTAAATAATTGCCTTCAGATTTAGTTCTTGATTACCACAGATAGAGAATCCATCCAAAACCGATGTATCCCGGTTAAAAAATGAGGTCGAATGCAGAGAATGCTCATTTAAATGTGTTTGTAAAAAATCACGGCTACGCCTCGGTAGATAATAAACAACACATCGCTTTCTCTCCGCGTCATAGACTAAACACTCCAAACAGGCCATTCACTTCTGCTTTAATTCTGTATCTTTTGTAGAAGTAATCAACATTACGGAGCGCAATGTAAAAGCTTATCAGACGATAAGAAGCGAGCCAAATTAAAGAAGGAACGCCGATGGAATAGATGTTTCAGGCATCATTTATCAAGAGACTGTGGAATTAAAATTAGTTGCGAAAAATGTAAAAGCCCATCAGGAACCAATTATCGAAACGGTTGTACGCACATCTCATTCGAAAAATTCTATTAGTGTCTTGCTACAAACGTGTAGTATATTGACTTCTTCTGGAAATAAATCTGTAAACGTGAGAATATTATTAGACAGTGGAAGCGAGCATACGTTTAAAATAATTTGAATCAGCATTTAAAGGCTCTGTGGGAACTTGAATCGCTTGATATTCACGAGTATGACTTAGAAAAGGAAACAGATACATCAGTTGTTAAGGACTATGAACAGAGGTTAAAATTTGATGACGGGAGGTATTCCACTTGCCTTTTGTGGAAGCCCGGGTTAAGAGGAAAACTTGGGTATAACTATGCAACTGCGAAAAAATGTTTAGATTCTCTAATATCCAAATTGGAAAACGATAAATGGTTAGCTCAAAATTATAATTCAATCATAAAGAAGCAGTTCACTTAGGAATTATTGAAGAATGGAATTTGGATAGGGAAAATAGCAATTTGTGTGTGTGTATTACATTCCCCATAGACCTGTAATAAGAAAGGATAGTCAAACAACCAAAGTGCGAATAGTTTATAACGTATCATCTAAACAAGAAAATTCTAATTCGTTAATTGATTGTTTGATGTCTGGCCCTAATTTAAATTCGAATATGTAAGATTTGATAATAGGTTTTAAGCAACACAGAATAGCCTTTTCTGCAGATACAGAGGAAGCTTTTTTGCAGATCCAGACAGCTGAAGAAGATAGGAACTTTCTATGATTTTTATTGTTTGATAATCTATGTAGTAATAATCCAGCTCTCAGAATTCTAAGAATGAACCGAGTAACTTTTGGTGTGACTACTAGTCCAATTATTCTTTTTAGCTACAATAAAACATCATATTAAAAAGTATGATAAGGAACACAGCGAAGCTGTAAAAATGTTGGATTCTTCACTATATGTAGATGATCTTTTTTATGGAGCAGATTATGACAAAGAAGCGTTTTCATTGTCGTATGATGCTGTCAAAATATTAAAAGACGCTGGTATGAACCTTGAAAGACCAATGGCGTAATCGTGGAATTGTTTGTGAAGAGGAAGATAACGTTAAGCAAAATCCCTTGAAAATGTTGGGTATAATTTGGGATACGGATAATGATATTTTGCAATTAGATATGCTACAAATTTTAGAGATTACAAAGCGATGTATGTTACGAGCAGTTGCCTACTTTTTGTATTTCGAACTAAATGTCTATTACAAGAACTGTGGGAATTACGAATCGACTGGGATCCTGAGTTACCACCTGATATAAAAGAAAAGTTTCAACAATGGTTCTTCGAAATTAAGGACCTAGTGAATTTGCGTATTCCCAGAAAATATCTATTGCCTATATCTACTATTACTAATAAGGATACAATTCAACTGTTTGTGTTTTGCGATGCCAGTTTAAAAGGATACGGAGCTGTTGCATATTTGTGGGATCCAGATTCCTGTTCGACATCTTTTGTACTCTCCAAGACTAGGGTATCTCCGTTGAAAAAACTGCCTTTACCACGATTAGAATTTATGGGTGCAATTATCGCAGCGAGAATAGCAAACTGGCTGAAGAGGCTATTCCACATTAACGAAAGTAATGCATTTTGTTTTAGTGATTCCCAAATTGTTCTTCATTGGATAAAGGGTAGTGCGGACAGTTGGAAACCCTTTGTGTCAAATCGCGTACGGGAAATTCAAAGTCTGATTTCGCCAGCTCAGTGAGATTTTTGGAGGGACAAAGACAATCCTGCCGATGTACTTTCGCGACGATGCTCAGCGGCAAGCCTTGTGCAGGATGATTTTTAGTGGCATGGTCCAGTTTGGATGAAAGAAGGCAGTTGGCCAACACTATCTACTCCCGTTGATTTATCGGAAATGGAAGTTATACAGGAAAGACGTAAACGGTTGTTTATTCAGTGAATTTGAATCATGCGGAATTTAAATTACTCTTCAAATTCTCCTCTTGGATATAGTTAAAACGAGTTATGGCTAAGTGTATAGTATTAATCAATAACATGAAGTCTTCTACTAAAAGAAGAACTGGAAATCTAACTGTTGAGGAACTTGATGAAGAAACGCTTATAATTGCGAAAATTGTACAGAATCAGGAATTTCGTGAAGAAACAAGTCTTCTAAAATCTGGGATGGTTTTATATTCAAAGAGTAAACTTCTCTCCTTGAACCCTTTTATTTAAGAAAATGGTTTGATACGTGTTGAAGGAAGGCTGAGAAACAGTAATCTTTCAAAAAACCAAAAACCTCCAATTATCCTTCCAAATAAACACCACGTAGCAGATTTGATTATCAGGTATTTTCATGAAGCTCATCTTCACGGCGGAACTGTGCTGACTGTTTTAGCTATCCGACAAAAGTTTTGGATTATAAATGCAAGAGAAGTAGTTAAAAGAACCAACTGGAAATGTATGAAATGTTCCAGAACTCGAACTAATTTAGTGTCTCAATTAATGGTGGACCTTCCAACTGCTCGTGTGATTCCAGACAGGGTGTTTTCCAAAGTTGGCATTGATTTCGCTGGCCCATTTATTATTAGAACCCAAAAAGGAAGAGGTGTGAGGCCAGTTAAGTGTTACGTTTGTTCATTTGTTTGCTTTACCACAAAGCAATCCATCTTGAAATTGTCAGTGATCTCACTTCTGAAGCATTCTTGGCATCACTAAAAAGATTTGTTGCTCGTAGGGGAAAGCCTCAAGAAATATATTCGGACAGAGGAACTAATTTTGTGCGAGCTGTCAGACAGTTAAAGAGAATTGTGAATACAGTTTCATCAGATGAGAAGGTGCAGAGGTACCTGTCTGAAGAAAACCTTAGGTGGAATTTTAACCCTCTTTTTACACCACATTTCGGTGGACTCTGGGAGGCTGGTGTGAAACAGATGAAAGTCCACTTGAAGCGAACTAGTGGAGACCAAATTCTTACCTATGAAGAATTCCTCACCTTGATCACTCAGATTGAATTTTGTTTGAATTACAGACCAATTATATCTGGCCGCTAGGTGTCGAGCAGTGTGCGTCGCGTTTTCGGAGCTCCCGCGAAATTCAAGTTATTTTTAAGTTATTCTTCATTTATTTAGTACTAAGCACTGTATTACTTCTTTTTCTATCAGTTCAAACATTTCTAATTGTTTTTAAAGTGTTTTTATAGTCCTTGTACTTAGTTTTTGACTTGTCAAATAGTCCTAAGTCAAGTCTCGTTAGGCCTAATTCACGTATGTCTCGTTGGGCCTAAATATTTTGTGTCTTGTTTGTTTTCATTCATTTCATTTAAGTGCAGTGCTTTTTCTGTGTATTTGACTTAGTGCTTTTTCTGTATGTTTGATTTTGTGTAGTGCTTTTTCTGTGCATTGAGTGTTACTTTGCATAAGCATGGGTATAGTTAGAATGTTCAAGGAGATGAGGACAGAGGGAGCCAGTGGGGAGTTCTATGACTTGTGGAATGTGACTTGTGTGGGAATATGGTTGAGGAATATGAAGGGGTGTGTGAGCGGGGTTAAAATGTCAGAGAAGGTTGAATTTACATGCAAGAGTTGCTTAGAGGTGGGTGATTTGAGGAAGGAGCTGGAGGCTTTGAAGGTGAGGGCTGCAGAGGGAGTGGAAAAGGGTGTCCAATGTGTAAATTTGGGGCATGTTGATCAGGGGGATAAGGTAACTAGAGGGGTAGTGGTTGGTGATTCAATGGTTAGGGTTTTGGGAGAAATGGTAGAGCGTAAAAAGCGCAATTTTGCAAGGTGTTGCTTGCCAGGTGCCAGGGTAAAACATGTAGTTGAGGCAGTTAAGGCATGTGTGGTTAAAGGGGAGGAAAAGGCAGTAGTGTGTGTGGGAACAAATGACGTAGAGAGGACTACTAATGTTGAGTTTAAGAAGGAAGCAGAAGCACTTTTAAGAGGCATTAAATCTCATGGGGCAGAAGTAACAGTATTAGGATTACTACCTAGGTATGGGTTAGGTAATGGGTGGTTAAATCAAAGGGCCAATAAGATGAACGGGTTGTTAAGGGATTTGTGTGAGAGGGAGGAGGTTAGATTTTTAGACGTTTGGAAGGAGTGTAGAAGGGATTGGATAAGCAGGGACAATTTGCATTTAAGCTTGATAGGTAATAGGGAGGTTGGCAAGCGGGTTTTGAATATTCTGGAGTCAAAAAACTAGTATACAAGCAGGGATGGGAAGGACATAGAGGGTTGACAGTACACAGTAATTGCTTAGGAAAACTAACAGGGTCTAAATTGCAGGAGACAAACAATACAAAGGGAAAGTGCAATGTAAGGGAGAAAAACAATACCAAGACAAATAATACAAGGGGAAAGTGCAATACAAGGGTGAAAAATAAGCTAAAAGTATTTTATTGTAATGCTCGCAGTGTGAGAAATAAAATGGATGAGCTCAAGGGAATTGCACAAGCAGAGGATATAGATATCATTGGGATTACTGAAAGTTGGGCAAGCAGTGAAGATGCACAAATTTTAGAATTAAGTGGATTCACAATGTTTAGGGAGGACAGAGAGAATAGGAAAGGGGGTGGGGTTTTGATTTATGTGAGAGAATTCTTAAACTGTACGGAAATAAAGTTAAATAGTAAAACTGAGGGTATAGAATCAGTCTGGGTGAAACTGAATACAGACAAAGGCAAAGGACTAATTCTGGGTAATATATATAGACCTCCTGTTTGTAGTGAAGAGCAGGAAAAGGACATGTGCAATCTGATAAACGAAGCATGTCAAAAAGGAGAATTAATTTTAATGGGGGACTATAACTATCCAAATATTGACTGGACAAACAATCTAGCTACAAATGGGAAAGGGACAGAATATTTGGAAGTGATACAGGATTGTTTTTTGTACCAGATGGTGTATGAGGATACTAGGGACAATGCAATATTGGATTTGATTTTTAGCAATGATGAGGATAGGGTGCAGGATTTGGATATAGGTGAGCCACTGGGAGAAAGTGATCATAGAAGTATCAGATTAAGTATAAATTTTCAGTCAGCATACACAATCAATAGTAGAATAATTCCAAATTTCAGAAAGGTAAATTTTCATAAGATAAGGGAAGAGTTAAAGGAAACATTCAAAGGGGGATTATTAGCACCGCATCATTCTGAACAATGGGAGGAATTCAAGAATAAGTTACACAGGGTGTTAAAAAAACATGTAACGTTCAGGAAAAAAGGAAAATCTAGAAAATTGCTCCCTATGTGGTTTTCAGGGGAAACACACAAAGCTTTAAAATTAAAACAAAGAACATACAGGGTATATAAAAGCACTGGTAACGACAGGGACAAGGAGGCATATCGGAAAGCCAGAAAGGAGTTTAAAACTATTAGTCGGAAGCAAAAGGTGTCCTTGGAGGAAAAATTAGCAAGGGAAATGTCGGGAAATCGACCTGGTAGCATCATGGCCAGCGTTATAGCGTGAAATAGCACGAATCCAAATGTTGTTAACTACGAAAGGAAGGATCAGCCTTGGTTCCCAATCATTTATTACTTCTAAGGAACACAACACAGATGAAACATAAAACATACAATTAGCTGTATCTCCAACAGCACCGGACAAACACGTCCGATCCTCCTCGAATTTCCCGATTGACTCCCCCACTCCTTTCGCCTTAGGCGAAATCCTCTTTTTCTCGCCAATTGCCACCTGGCAACCTTTTTTCAAACCGAATGTTCACGACACGCCCCACCAGAGAGTAAAATTTGCCCTCTGTGGCTGATTTTACCAAAAAGAGAACTACTAATAATGCACCTATAAAAAGTCCAAAGGCACAGTTCATAACAAGTGAAAGAACAAAGACATGGAAGTGACATCACTCCTGGACCACCTTCGTTGGGATCAGATAAACAAATCAATATAATATCACTCACACAAAATCAATATAATATATATTTCACAAACAAATAACAATACAATATTATACATTGGTATTTTATAACCTAGATAAGGCATCAGCCCCTTCGTGCAGCTTTCCCGGTTTATGTGTGATGGAGTAGTTCCATCTTTGTAACGCTAGTGCCCATCGGGTTAACTTGGGACTCTTGGGAGTAGTCAGATTCAGAAATGTTAAAGGATTATGATCCGATATTATTTCCAAACGACTCCCATAAATCCACTTATCAAACTTGTTTAACCCAAAGAGCACTGCCCACGCTTCTTTTTCGATGCTCGACCACTTTTTTTGTGTTGTAGTCAATTTTTGACTTGCAAAAGCTATGGGTTTATACCATCCATTGCTGTCTACTTGAGTTAAGCAGCTACCAACTCCATAGTCAGATGCGTCATAATGTATCTGAAAAGGCAGACTAACATCCGGAGTGGCCAAACCAGTTACACGACATAACGAATCTTTCAATTTCTGAAATGCCGTTTGTTCAACTTCACCCCAAGAAACATTGTTAGGTTTATTTTTCTTGGTTAATTCTGAAAGAGGTGTGGATATTTCAGAATATTTGGGAATATACGTTCTATAAAATCCCATTAACCCTAACACGGATCTAACATCTTTGTGGCGGGAATAGGCAAGTTCTTAATACACTCTATTTTGCCTTCGTCAGGTCCATGTTTTCCGCCTCCTATCACATGTCCTAAATATTTTATCTGTTTGGCAGCAAATTTACATTTGTCTAACCGAACCGCAAAACCTAATTTTTCTAAATCATGTAAAATAAATCCTAAATGAGCGATGTGCTTTTCGAAGGTCCTCGAAAAAACTACCACATCGTCCATATAGGCTTCCGCATAATCGGAATGAGACTCTAACACTTTATTCATTTCCTTTTGAAAGGTTCCCGAAGCTCCAGCCAAACCAAAAGGCATAGTTATTCATTGTAATACCCCCTGATTTGTCGTGAAAGCGGTTAGAGGCTTACTAGCGTCGTCCATTCTGATTTGCCAGTACCCCTTTAGCATATCTGAACTTGTCAACCAATTTGCAGATCCTGCCGTGAAAATTAATTCCTGCATATTTTTCATAGGGAATACCGGTACCTTTGTCACAGTATTTAATGCCCTATAATCAATGCACATACGTATGGTTGAATCCTTTTTCGCAACGCACACAATAGGGTACGCTATTTCCGAACAGGAAGGCTCTATTAAATTTAAGTCTACAAGCTCCTGCACTTGTTTGTTAATTTCCTTTCGATACGCCATTGGGACACTATAACAATGTGGTTGTTTCCTTTCCACCCCCGGAACGAGTTCAATTTTATGAGTACCTACTCTAGCAGGTTGAACCGGTTTAGTGAAAAGATTCTTAAACTGCTTTAACAAATTTTTAACAATTTTGGATTCACCACTAGCCAACGTAATTAAATCCAGATCACCCAATTTTTGAAAAAAATCAATCTCACTAGTAGTGGTTGGCAACATTTCGACAGTTCCGAAATCTTCCTCATCCTCGAAAATAACGTTTACCGAATTCAATCTTGCTATGAAGTGCCTTAATTTGTTTTGGTGAACGTGTTTTTTGGATTCATCCGGCATTCTAACAATAAAAGAATGGGGATTTCTCTTTTCTACAATAACTGAGGGACCTTGCCACCTGGCATAAAGTTTATTGTATGAATCTGGAATTAATACTAGAACTTCATCCCCAACTCGAAAAGTTTTGTCAGAAGATCTCAAATTGTAGTGGTGAGCAGTTTTCCCTTGCTGGATTTCTGCAGTAATCTTAGCTTGTTCAGCAGCCTTCTCAAGTTTTAATTTCAAATTTTGCAAGTAAGTAGCTACGGGAGTGGTGTTCAACTGAAGGTTGTTATGTTCCCCAGTCCATTTGGACTTTAATATGGACAAAGGACCTTGTGGAGGTCTACCATACAATAGCTGGAATGGCGAAACCCCTGTGGTCGTATTCGGAATTTCTCTATACGCCCACAACACATAAGGAATCTGTGAGTGCCATCCTCTACCTTCCTCCCTTATTACGTTATGCAACATCTTTTTAAGAGTTTGATTAAACCTCTCCACCAATCCGTTAGATTGTGGATAAGCAGGAGTGGAAAATCTTGGGCTACTACCTAATCTCCTTTCAAATTCCTTTGTCAGCTCGGCGTTAAAGTTTGTGCCGTTATCTGACGCTATAACATTGGGTATTCCAGTCCTGGAAAAAATACTCAGTAGTGCTTCACAAGTGGCTTTAGCAGTGAGACTGGTTAATGGTACAGCTTCGCCCCACCTGGTGTGTTGATCGACCAGACACAAAATGTGCTTGTGCCCTTTAGCACTTGGCGGAGTTATTGGGCCAATAAGGTCAACATTTACCACCTGAAAAGGTAAATCAGGTCTAGTGACAGGTGTAATCGGAGCTCTGTCCCTAACCTTTATAGATTTAGTTAGATGACACTCCTTACACGAAGCACAAAATTTTGTCACGTCGTCCCTTAGACCCACCCAAAAAAATGAATACTTGATCCGTTCGATCGTCTTTTTGATTCCCATGTGACCCCCGAACACAGAACTATGAGCCAAATCCAAGACGTCCTTACGCCTACACTTGGGTAACACTAACTGTCCTACGGTCTCCCCTAAAAATTTATCCTTGTGAAAAAGATACCCATCGGAGATATAAAAATTACCCTTTAAATCTCGAGCCTGTTTCCACAAGTCCTGTAACTCAGTACAGCTCTCCTGTTCAGAGCGAAAATTAACGGCAGAAATATTGCCCTGGTCCCCTTCAGCAGTTAGTACACTAACCCCTTTAGTATCCGACACATTGTCATTGAACACCGACAAAGTATCTTCCCCAGCCCTTTCCTGCTCAATGCTTTCCAGCACCCCCAGAGCAACTAGAGACTGATTACCACCTGTTCCCTTTTTAGTCCCACTTAACATGTTAAAGACATCCGGCGGAAGCAAAACATCTTCCACCAACGCCTCTGGCAAAGCAGACAAAACTTCCTGGTGAACCACATTACCCCGGTCACCAGAAGCGAGACCCATTGGAACATACACTATAGGACACTTCACGGCTGGACCAAAAATTCCGTTTTACCACAGTTATCTCACTCCCCGAGTCAATCAAAGCTGAAACTAGCTTTCCTCCTATACTTATAGGTATTTTTTTTAATTGGCTCAATTTATCTACAATTGCTTCCCTTGGGACCACCTTCCCAAATACGTCAACCCTAGCAACTACCGTATCAGTTTTCGGTTCTGGTTCCTCCGCGATCACATTATTTACCCTTATTTTTTTACTCTCACTACCCCTATTCCTCTCCCTTTCCTTCCCAAAAGGACAGTCCCTTTTAAAATGTTTATCTGACCCACAAGAAAAACAGACGAATTTCCTGTTTTCTTTTTGTTTATCCTCATTTCTCCGAAAATGGAAATTCCCATTTTCTTTCTTTCGGTCGATGAATTTACTCCCAGCACCAGCCAAAAATCTCTCGTCACCATCTTTCGTTTTCTCCCTTACCGAAGCAGTATACGACTTTCCCTTTGATGTATAAAAAACATCACAATGCTTACCTAACTCTTTAGGCTTAAACCACCCTTCCCCCTGTAAAACCCCAATATGTGTGGCAGTTTCACAATCAAGAGTATCAAGCATTCTGTCAGCTACGATAAGTTGATTAAGTGACTCAAAATCCTTTGCTCCTCTTACCTTAGAGTAATTTCGCCACATAGCCGAAAGCCTGGACGCAAATTGAGCGAAAGTTTCATCGTGATTTCGTTTTGCTTTCCGAAAATTATCTAAACATAATTTTGGAGATGGTTCGAATTCATCTAACACTAACTGCTTCAGGAATTCATAATTCCTAAATTCCTCCTCACTCACATCCAATAGTAAGTTAGATATCTTATCCCCCAATAAACACAATAAAACCCTAGGTTTAATCGCGTCCGAAATATTTTCATTCACAAAGGCCTTTTCCAAACTAGAAAAATAAAAATCCCAACCTTCTGATCTGGCTGGAGGTTTTACCGTTAAAATCCTGATCATTTTAACTATTTCATCCAACGACCTTTCACGCGCACCAGGATTAACATTTAAATTTCCATTTGGAATATTCCTACCTAGCTCCAATTCTAAGCGTAATTTTTCAACCTGAAATTTCTCAGACTCAATTTTTAATTTAAGCTCTAATTCCTTTTCTTCCCTATCAGACTGAAGTTTTTGCGACTCAAGCCTGAGTTTAAGCTCTTCTAGTTCCCTATCATGACTTTCTTTGTCTGACTGAAGTTTTAATCTTTCCTTCCTGTCAGCGCATTCCTGATCTTCGATTCTTTCAGCCGCGATAAATTCAAGCAAGTCCATAGCGGTTTGCTCCTCATACTTATGATTTGCTAGAATTAAATCTTTAAGCTTTAACTTAGTTAAGTTAACATCAGTCCCGAATTCTTCACCGAATTCTTGAGCCAGACTAACTAAGTCAGCCTTTTTGGCTCGTAGCAAAAACGCCATCTTACCAAATAAAAAATATACACAGAATATAAAACAACTATAATTCTAAATACAATATAATCTGCACACAAGTAATGCAAAACTCCAATGAAAATATTTCAACCACAACGTATCCATTAAACACATGCAATAAAGCAAGTACTGCAAAATAATGAACACATAAACAAAACAAATCCATCCTGATTATGACTCTGTTATTTACAACAGTTACTATAAACATCCCCAGAACTCAAAATAAAGAAGATGAACGTGAAACAAACGCGACACACTGGCGCTAGCCTTTAGGTTTACCACATTCCTGTTAAAACCACTTGGCGATTTCCATATATATATATATATATATATATATATATATATATATATATATATATATATATTTCAATTCTGATGTCACAAAAGCTTTAATATTGTTTCACAATCACCGTTTTTCTTTTAAACAAACAATAATTAAATATCACTAGTTTAAAATATATCATTTTCAAAACGTTCCATATTGCAATTTGACACTGATTAAACGCAATATTACAAAACCTTTCACAAATCACATGTAGTTACGAAACAAAATATGCCACGAGAAAAATCTGTCCCAACGTTTAATAAATTTGGAAGTCCAGAAATAATGGCACTTACCGCCGATTTCAGAAGACTTGGATAATCCTTGAGTTGAGTCTCCTTCCTGCGCACCAACCTCGAACGTCCAGTCCTCCAAACCGAATGGCATCCTAAAGGGTCATCATCCCTATGTCCTTAGGGAAAAGATCCGGCAATACCTCCAGATCCCAAACAAGAAGTAGACCCGTAGCAACAGCTTGCACCGGACCACCAGTCAGTCACAACGGAACCGAACTCATCCAGCCACTTTCTCGCATCCACATCCGCCGGTGAACGTTCACGCCGTTCCTTTCCTAGTTTAACATGACGCCGCTGTAAACCAAATGTCGGGAAAATCGTCTTGGTAGCATCATGGCCAGCGTTATAGCGTGAAATAGCACGAATCCAAATGTTGTTAACTACGAAAGGAAGGATCAGCCTTGGTTCCCAATCATTTATTACTTGTAAGGAACACAACACAGATGAAACATAAAACATACAATTAGCTGTATCTCCAACAGCACCGGACAAACACGTCCGATCCTCCTCGAATTTCCCGATTGACTCCCTCACTCCTTTCGCCTTAGGCGAAATCCTCTTTTTCTCGCCAATTGCCACCTGGCAACCTTTTTTCAAACCGAATGTTCACGACAGGAAATAAATATAAACCCAAAAGAATTTTTTGCATATCCAAGTGGTAAAAATAAATTTAGTACTACACTGGGCCCGTTAGAGGGGAAGGGAGGTGAATTAATTCAAGACGAGGTGGGAATGGCAAACGTGTTAAATGACTTTTTTCTGGGGGTTTTCAATGGTAACTATAGTTTAAAAAAGGATCCCAAGGATGGAGCCTTTGAAGGGGGTATAATTAAAGAATGCAAATTCAACAGGGAAGAAATAGTACATCAGTTGAAAAGAATTAAGCCATCTAAAGCACCAGGGCCAGACGATATTTATCCGAGAGTACTAGTGGAATGCGCGGAAGAACTGGGGGAAGTAATTCACACGATATTTAATTCAACATATAGCACAGGTTGGGTGCCAATGGACTGGAAGTTGGCCAATATAACTCCAATTTTCAAAAAGGGAATACAAAGTGATCCGTGCAACTATAGACCAGTAAGTCTAACATCAGTAATTTGCAAAATATTTGAATCTCTGTTAAAAAAGCATATAATGTTATACTTGGAGGAGGGGGGACTGTTATCAGAGAATCAGTATGGGTTTAGGAACGGCAGATCCTGCTCTACAAACCTTTTGAAGTTCTACGAAAAAATTACTGAGGAGCTGGATAATAAGAGCAGTGTGGATATCATGTACATAGATTTTCAAAAGGCTTTTGATAAAGTACCTCATGAGGCATTACTGTTTAAATTGGAAAGGCTGGGGATTCAGGGAAAAACATTAATATGGATAAAAAATTGGTTATTGGGTAGAAAGCAGAGAGTGCAGGTAAAAGGAAATTATTCACAGTGGACAGAAGTTATAAGTGGGGTGCCTCAGGGATCAGTTTTGGGACCAATTTTATTTATAATTTTCATAGATGATATAGGTCAGGGGATCAAGAATAGAATCAGTATATTTGCAGATGACTTAAAAATATGGGGGACAGTGGATACCAAGTTACAGATAGAAAATTTACAAGGAGATTTTGATAAGATATCCGAATGGGCTGTAAAATGGGGTATGTCATTTAATGTAGGGAAATGTCAAGTTCTGCATATGGGTTACAGGAACAGTGGAGCCGAGTACTGTCTGCAGGGAGTAAAGGTAAAGGAGGGAGAAACAGTCAAGGATCTTGGGGTGATAATTCACAGGGATTTTAAAATGGGTCACCAATGTTCAGCTGCGGGTAAAAAGGCTAATAGGTTATTGGGGTATATTAAAAAGACTGTAACTTCAAGGGATAAGAATATAATCTTGCCATTATATAAGACCACATCTAGAATATGCTGTACAATTCTGGGCTCCATATATGAGAAAGGACATAGAATCAATTGAAAGGGTTCAGCACAGATCTACAAAAATAATAAAGGGGCTAGCAAATTTCGACTATAATGAACGTTTAAGTAAGCTAAACATGTATACACTGGAAAAAAGAAGAAGGAGGGGGGATTTGATTCAGCTTTTCAAGTTTGTAAAACAAGGGGACACAGAGGGCTTAAATTTCAATAGGGATAAGAGAACAAGGGGCCATGGGTATAAATTGAATAAGACACATTTTAATCGGGATTTAAGGAAAAACTACTACTTTAATAGGGTAATAGACAGTTGGAACGCGTTGCCAGAAAATATAGTTAATTCAAAGGGAGTGTACGAATTTAAGACACAATTGGATAGTCAGTGGGAATTGGAGAATTCATAAACAAAGGACCAGCCTTGTTGGGCTTGAGCCTGTAGCTGGTCGTCAATATTTGTATTTGTATCCATTTCCAGTGATCCCAATTATCTGAGTCCTCTAACACCAGGCCATTTCATCATAGGAACTGCGTTAACAGCCATTCCGGAACCTGACTTGTTAGCTGCCAAACTTTCCTTTTCTCAAAGGTGGATACTAACCCAACAGATGTTTCAGAGTTTCTGAAAGCGCTGGTCCTCTGACTATGTTTCGCAGTTACAACAACGAACGAAGTAGTGTAAACTCAAACCTAACTTAAAAGTTAAAGACTTAATTATCATTAAAGCTGATAACTTACCCCCTCTTAGGTGGAAGATGGGAAGAGTGCTTGAACTGTATCCCGATGCAGACGGTCAAATACGATTAGTAAACTTACAAACTTCTATGGGCGAACTGAAACGTACCATAACTAAACTTTCTCCATAACCTTTTTCTAATTAATTTTGTATTAATTTAATGTCTAAATTTTTGATTGAAAATTAGTTAAGTTACATGGTTGATTGCTTATTTGAATTGTCTTTTTAATAAGTTTGAAATTTCTTGCATATTGTATATATTGTATAGTTTCGATTTCATTTTTTAACTTGTTTGAAGTCTTGCTTTCTTTTTCTTGTGTTAATTCTCTCAATTTTTCAGTGTTTTAAGTTTAATGTTATTTAGCTATTGCTTTAATTTGTGAATTTGAATATAGTAATTATTTAGTTACTTAATAATTTTATTAATAATATAGTAGTTGATTCTGTTCTGTAATATTGATCGATTTTGGAACTGTAATATATAAATGTATATGATTGGAGCTAAGGTAAGAACTATTGGCACATGACAATTTGTATTTGTGATGATTGAACATTCTGGTTTTTAACAATTTGAAACTATGGAATTTTTGGTAATTACTTTAAATTTTTGTTTACTCTTGAGTTGATTTTTGTTGTTTTAAAATATTGAGTATGAGTAATTTTGGCCTGAGCTCTTAAATTTAAAATGTATCGTATTTATCAAAAACTTGAAATTATTTTTGGAACTGTGAAAGTAGCACTGTGTTTAGTTTTCTTTTGATTTATAAATGTGCTCTCGAGATGATGAACCTCCGTTCATCCGGGAGGAGTGTGTTGGTAATTGACAAAGAAGAAGAAGGGGCGCCTTATGAAAGCCTATATAAATATGTGGGAGATATAAAAACGAATTTTGTTATGTCTTGTTACACTGAAATACGAGTGTACCTTCTACGAGAGTACTAAAATCTTAGTTCAGGGAACGTCGGCAGAGGGTGTAGTCTTGCGCGCGCGGGTGTCGTGAGCGCCTTGTGGAAGCAAAGTACTAGTTGAGAAAAAGAAATGTGAAAGCCTGAATTAAGCTTGACCGGGATGCATATTACCAACCTTTACTTGAATAGAAGACTTGGAGAAATTTTAAGTCCGCTGATTCCTTTGTTTCAAACTCTCTACTATGACGTCACTACGTGACATCATCATTAGAGGCGATGCTTCACGTGCACGGTATGAAGTTTGTTTCTACTTCAAAACCTTTAAGTGAAAGCAGCTACACAATGGCGAGCAAGGTAAGAGAATGAATCTTAATATTTAAGTTTAGTATGTACTATTAACTATATATACTTAGTACACTTATGTGTAGGCTTAAAAGGTTTTTCTCTTTGCTTTCAAGTTTTGCTTTTATTTCTGTAAACGTTGTACTGAAGTTCATTTTCTCGCGCGTTTGCTGTTTCTGTTTTAACTGCTTCATTTATGTAGTATGAACGAGTATTAAAGATAGAAGGTAAAAAATGTGTTTACAGAAACATAGGCTATAGCATTTAAAACTTAATTACCTTTATCCTCGAAGAAATTTACTTGTTTTCTGTGATATTTAATTACATGGTTGTTTGTTTTATTTAGGTAGAATCACTGAATGCTGAAAAAATTAGATTCAAGTTTCAAGAAGAGTTATTTCTTGCGAAGACCTCATTTCTACAAGGTATATATTAATTCCTTCACTGCATACTAAAAAGTATTTCATGTCTTAGAGCAGCAATTTTTCAAATGATTGTGTATTTATTATAATTTTATTGGGATTAGTGATAATAGCTTGATGTATATAATCTTAATAAATTAATCATATCTTTTTTGAATTGCTGAATCAGAGTATTTTTTTGACAGGATACCATTTAAATGCTGTAGAAATTAGATTCAGAAACACCCACCCACCAAAAAAAAAATAATAATTAATTAATCTAGAAAATTTTAAAATTAATTTATTGGAATTTAATTATTATTGTTTTCTTTAAAATGGCAACAATATAACGAGATCACATATTCTAAATGTATTTTTTCCGAGGAACGATTTCAGCGGACGAACAAAACAAATAAACAGTTTTAACCTTGGAAAGAAATGATTTTCATTTGAAGACAAAATAGCCGACCAACCGGTATAGTGGTTAAGGTGTTAGCCTCTAGATCGAAAGGTTCCTGGTTCGAATCCGGGTCCGGGCATGGATGTTTGTAAACGTATGGTGTAGAGGCGGCTGGTGCATCTTAAATCTGTCGTGACCGAAAGTCCTCACGTTTGGTTGGCGTGGAAGTTTGGAGAGTGGGGTGCCAGCTCAGGTGTTGCTTCGTCATCTGACCGTGGTTCAAAATTACGAGGTGTTGTCCTCGGATCTTTCCCTTAAGGGACTGATCCCGGACCGTCGTCAATGGCCCGTTGTGTTGCTCTAGTACGACGCTAACTAAAAATTACCAATTACCATGAAGACAAAATACTTAATTTAACTATTGAACTCGAACATTGTTGAAATGCAAGGCAATATCCAGTATTGGCAGACATCATTTAATTTAAAAGATGTAACTTGAATTGGCTGAATTTTAGAGATAATAGGTACTTTGGTCGCACGGGTATAAACATTTTATTCATCTTCACAGCTTGATAAAGTTAGAAGAGTTGTTATTGTGAGCCTTAAAAAATGTTAACTTTCGTTAATTTTTTTGTAGATTTGCCGGAAGCATTTCAAGATTAAAGAAATTATACGTCGGTTTCTGATGATAAATCGGGTAGGACTATCACTGCACGTCTTCAAAGACCAATGTTAAAGGAAGGATCAAAGCCAAGTTATGCTGCTAGACCATCAAGAGAAGGTCTATCCAATAATTGGCTAAATCAAAAAATATTGAGACTGCAATGTATTTCCCTGATTTGCTTTAAACTCTTAAAGTTGGTGCACTGCTTCCTTTCTTACACTGAAGAAACTTTATGAAATTGAATCAGGGAACTTACTAAAATATGGTTTCTCCTTAAGTAGAAAATCATTGTGGCCATCAAGTTTAGAAAGGCAAAAGGTTAATTTAGCACTGCAGGTTTTTAATTGCCATATAAATCAAAGTCTTGTTGAACTCGGCCCAATGCCTAATTTAGCACATTTTGAAAGCACTGTTATTACTATTACTAGGGAAAATTCAGACTGATGAAATAGTGTCGTTTCGGCTGGTATCGTCTAATGGCTGGTACACAATACCATATATCTATTAGGCAGGTCTTTCAAGTGGAATACAAGCTTCATCTGTATCAAAACTTTCCTCACATTCTACTTCGAATGGAAAAATTAGCATTGATATTTTTGTTAAGCCATTGATAGTGAATTGTCTTGGCAACAAAACTATAGCATTGATAGTTTTGTTGCCAATTCACATAATTTCAATCATTCAAGATTTTCCTGAAGTATCTGTAACAAATGATGATCTATCAAAGATTTGTTAACGTATTTAGCTGGGTACTGTTCACATTCAGCCTTAAAATAATTTAAATGTGAGAGTTGTTAAGAAAATTTAGTTGTAAACAAACCACTAAACGAAAACGAATCTTTCATACTGATTAATGATATAGGAGTATTATTCTATACTACCCTTCCAATTCTGTTGTTAACGTAGTTGTACATAATTACATGTCAGCAAGTATGAAATTGAGAGTTTTTTTATAAGTCTCAAATTAAAGACAATTGGGAGCAACATTATTTCGAGATATTCTGCAAGATAAAGAAATGCATATTGAAATGTGTTTCAATGGACATTCTTCTTTCAAAATAATGAGTTTGATAATAAGATCCTAACTGACACTTAGTTAAATAACTAGTCTAAATCTAAAAATGATAATAAAAAAGAGTGGTAAACAAAAGAAAATTAAAGACTTTAACAAAATAACTATTTGTAATTTTCATACTGACAACTTAATTTAATGACAACTTAAAAAATACTTAGCATAATATTTTTTTAGAATTTTAAAATGTTTGCGAAGTAAAAAAAATCTTAATGCTCCATTTAAATCGTAAGAACTATTTTCGCAAAACATCGTGAATAAACAAGTTTTTTGCTTGTTCATGTTTTCATACAATATATGGGAACCTTAATTCAATTTAATCGGTAATGCAAGAAACCGATGTTTGTCGTAAAAATAGTTTGTTTTAATTTTTTTTTACGAAAGGTTAACATCAAGGTAGGTAGTTACTTGACATCGTACTGGAGCAACAGTATTGATGACGGTCCAGGATTAATCCCGAAGGTAAAGATCCAAAGACATTCCTCGTAATTTTGAACCACTGTGAGATTTTAGCACCTTGCACACCCAACTTTCCAAACACCACGCCAACGAGAAGACATTTAAGGCTGCACATTAAATCTGTCCCATGTACACGACGGTTTTCGGGTGGACTAGGTTTCGAACTCGCAACCCACCGGTTTCTAATCCACCGCTATTCCGCCACATTCACGAAAGCTGATGGTGGCACGTGTAACTGCTTCATATCTAAGTGATAATTCACCGAGAGAAAAATGATTAATCGCCTTAATTCGTACTGCCTTTCATTTATTGATGGTTCAAAATTACTTACTGTTGTTCTTTGCCTTAGGGGATTGACAGCCCGTTGTGTTGCTCTGTACAACGTTAACTAAAAATTAGCATACCTTCATTTATTGAATAATAACTTTCTCTGTATTTAGAAATCCAGCATGAAGTATTTGTCGTCAGTGAAAATTCCCAGCTGAATTGATTTCATTTCCTACTGGGCCGTGATAGCCCAGTTAGAAGAGCAACGGTTTAGCAACAGGAGGATTGCGAGTTCAAACTCGGTCCACCCAAAGACCGTCGTATACACGGGAGCACATTAAATCTGTCGTGGCCTCGAATGTTCTCACGTGGCGTGTTGTGAAATATTGGAGAATTAGGTGGCAACTCAGATGTAGACCTCGTCATCTGACCGTGGTTGAAAATTACGGTCGTTGATCTTTGCGTGTGGAATGGATCCCGTCGCTAAAAGCTCGCTCTGTTACTCTTATGTAACGTTAATTAACTATCTACCACCCAATTATTTTCCCCGATTGTCAAAAGCGATTTGAATGATTTCCGTGATTAAGGTATCCTTGATCACTTCTGAGTTGTTTTTAAAAGTGGTAGCGTCGCATGGGAACAGTTTATTTTCCATATTTTGTTATTCGAAATGTAATAAACTTCACTTTTAACTGAAACCTTTTAACGAAAATGTTGGAGATTTTTCATTCCCTTCTCTCCACGAGGTTGCCGGGGCTCATTATCATTACTGTAATAACTTTTCTGTGGCACACAATTGTATTGTTTCATTGGAACGTTAATTTCCCTACCTTTTGGCACACACGAGTAAACCATAGAGTTTTTAACAAATTGTCTCACAAATCGCAGATGTAATACTCTCTAAAAAAATATTTAAACTATTTCTACAGGTAGGAATGCAATTAATTAACTCACACTGGGAACGCAACACAATGAATGATGAACGCAAACAAAGGTTCGTTCAATCCCGAAGTAAATTTTCCGAGTTCAAACCTGGCGAAAATATAAAAATGAGCGATGGTAACCCTTTCATGAACCCAGGATCACGTGACCCAAACTAGTAGACACGTGACCCTTAGACGACTTTAGTCAGTCAGGTGGTCACTGTATGTTTTATCTCCAAACAAAGCGATACGATGCCAATTTTTCACACAGTACTCATGTGAAAAACCACTGGTTAAACATGTTAGTCACATTTTTTAAAGCTCCTTTCAATAGTAAAGTCTACTTTCATCTCATGTCTACGGTTTTTACTGACACAGAAGCGAAAAATAGACTAAATGACAGGAATCAAACCTGTTCCGCACTACAACTTGGAAAATTATTGAATTGACTTCGCACTGGAGCAACTTAACGGGTTATTGGCGAGATCAAACCCAAAACGAAAGATCTGAGGACAAAATCACGTCATTTTGACAGATGACACTAACTTGGTAATTTGCTTCTTCGAAACTGACTTGTGAACCCGAATTTGATTTACCCTGTATTTGTTGATTGATTTCCTTTAGGTACTCTAGTACGATAGCTCTAGCACGCGCGATATTAATTTTAAAAAAAACCTGATCAACAAATACCCAATGTGATTTAAATTCAGGAATGATTGCAAGAATATTTAACCAGAAATGATTACGAACATTTTATGTGAAAGTAATTGAATTCCTTTATTTTGCACACATGCACACACAAGGCACTGAGTTCCAATTACTTTTTGTTTTTCGTTTAACCTTTCGTGCGTTTATTATCAAGTTTCAATAACCTGCATCTACTCTCTGTCACAGAAATCATTCAACTAATTATTTCTCTAAGCACTTTTCCAACGGTCCATCAATTAGAAACGTGACAGTACAAGTGTACTTTTCTGCTAATTGCATTTTTTACTTCTATCCCACAGCATCGGCTTTCATAATCGTCACCAGGTCGAGGGGACCGTCCAGTTTTATGGTGCACTATCCATTCAATTAGTATTCACAGAAAAGCGTGTCATTAGAACTTTTAATAGCTGAAATGCGTGCTCAAATGTCGCCTTAGAAGGTTCATTATTTCTGTTTCCCTGGTTTGGTTAGTGGTCCATTGTCATTAACTAAAACAGCTTTCAGGAGTTGGGATTACCGTCATTAATAATAGGCACGTTTGAAAAACAGATGAAAAACGACGCTTCGTCTTGTAGCAATTTCGGATGAAAGATATCGCCGCAATCGATGAAAACCGCGTTGGTACAATGAGTAGTCACCACCCGGGATTTAAATCCGGATGAAGCTACATTAACACCATAAGCATTTTAGAGAGGTTGCAATTGGAGATGATTAAACGTCGAGTCGAGATAATCATACATATAAGTTGAATGTCGAGCCATAAATGTAAGTGAAAATTAGGAAGTTAAGAAAGCAAACCAAGCGAACCATAAAAGTAGGAAGTTAAAACGACAAACTAATCGAACTATAAATGAAAGAAGATAAATACTCGAGCTAAGTGAACTATAAATGTAAGTTAAAATGACAGTCGACTCTTAATGAAAGATTTTAAGATGTCCAGCTATGCTATTAGATAAATGTGAGACGTTAAAACGACGAACTAAACGAACTATAATTGAAAGTTAAGAAGTCGAGCTAAGCTATCAATAAATGTTAGTTGAACGTCTAGCCAAACAAACCACCAAAGTAGTAATAACATTTAAAACAACAAACTAACGAACTATAAATAAAAGAAGTTAAATTGTCGAGCCATAAATGGAAGAAGCTAAAAAGACGAAACAAGCGAACTAAAAATGAAGGAAACTAAATTGTCGAATTAATCGAATCGTAACTACACTGGTGTGCAAAAATAAAGGACAGTTTTTCGAATGCCGGCAGAAATGTTCTACATCGACCCAAATCATATCATACGATTCCCAAGGTGTGAGAATTTGGGTGTGCAAAAACATCCAAACAAGGAATCAAAAGGATACAAAAGCACTTTATTGAAAAGGTAGCTTCGAGCACAAGTGAACAGAAGACCAGAAACGTCCAATTGACAGGTGCCTGGCAAGAAGAATACAGTCTTGTAGGGAATATGATCACCCCTGACTGCGATGCAGGATTTACAACGCCTGTCCATGCTGAGGACGAGGTTGTCAAGGAGCTGTTGAGGCATCGCGGCCCATTCCTAACGCCAATTACAGCTGCAGAATCATTGCTGGTGGCTGGTCACGTGCTGCCAAGGGTTTTCCGAGAAGGTTCCACACATGTTCTTTAGGATTTAGATACGAGGACCTTTCAGGCTAATCCATGCGTTGAATATCTCCAAGAGCTCTGCGACAGCCACTGAAAGATGAGGTGTAGCGTTGTCGGCCAAGAAGAGAAAGTCATGACCCACAGCACCTACAGACGTACGTGAGGCATGAGAACCTCGGTACAATAGCGGACACCAGTGACTGAACCTCCTTGGAAGATGGAGATCTGTACCGCTACCAAGCAGTATACCTCTCGAAACGAGAACTCCCGGCACCTCGATTACGGTCCCCTTCGATGATGTTGTAGGGGTGATTGCGTGTTTTCTACTCTCTCCAGATGTGTATACGTCCAGTATCGGTCGTCAGAGATCCATAGAGATCTCTTGCCCCCATATTTGTTGTGTCCAGTTCTTGTGTTCCCAGCACCACAGAAACTAGCGTCTCCGATGAGCAGGTGTTAATGGTACACACCGTATTGGTCGTCGTGCTAATGGACCCCGTTTGTGCAACTTCCTGGCCACGGTAAAACGTGATATCGGACGTCCAATTGTCTGTTGTCATGTGCCTGGCGATTTCTCCCACTGTCTGCAATCTGTTTCTTGTCACCTGTAGGACAATATTCCGGTCGTTCGCCGTCGTTGTTGTTCGTGGAAGACCACTGCTGAACGCACGGATAGCTGTTTCTGTCGTTTCCAGGCTCGTGAAAAGATGCTAAGGGCGATCCCGAGCTCCTTCGCCATAATGTCACACTTCGACCTTCTACCAACTTCCCAATGAATCGACCTCGGGTAAAGTCATAGACTCCTAGATTGGCCATATCTCGTTAGTAAAGCAAGTCGACGTCGTTGAAATGACTGCACACAGTGCAATAGCTTTCACCGAATTGCTGAGCGTACACTACCCGTGTGCTTTTCCCCTTCCGACACTCCTTCCCATACGTCATGTGCCATATATGCGTATGCCCTAATGTACCAATCCTTAGTCTATCTCCTGATTGGTCTTTTGGTCCGTTCTGCTGCCTCTTTCCACTTTTGTGCTAATTTCTCCACTTCGTCCTTAATTTTTGCATTTTTGCATATCTGTGTATAAGAAGCTAAAACGGGTAGGTAGTTCATTAACGTCGCACTGGAGCAGCTCTGGCTATGGGAGAAGGGGTTAAAACCCGAAGGGAAAGATCCGAGAAGGTAATTTTGAACTACGGGAAAGATTCAAAAACAACGCCATTTTGAACCACGGCCAAATGACAACATCTGAGCTGTCACCCCAATCTCCGAACTTGTACATCACGCCAACGTGAGGAAATTTGAGTCCCGACCGATTTAACGTGCACCAGCTCCCTTTGATCGTGACCCTCTTTGGTTAGATTCGCAACCCTCCGGTGCTTGTCCGTTACTCTACCAACCGGTCTGATGGTTAAGGTGTTAGCCTCTATATCGGAAGGTTCCTGGTTCGAATCCGGGTCAGGGCATGGATATTTGTAAGCATATGGTGTAGAGGCGGCTGGTGCACCTTAAATCTGTCGTGGCTGAAAGTCCTCAAGTTGGGTTGGTGTGGAAGTTTGGAGAGTGAGGTCCGCTCAGGTGTTGCCTCGTCATCTGACCGTGGGTCAATATTACGTGGTGGTGTCCTCGGATCTTTTCCTTAGAGAATTGATCCCGTACCTTCGTCAATAGCCGGTTGTATTGCTCTAGTACGACGTTAATTAAAAGTTACCATGTCTTGTCTTTCCCAATTGCTGCGAAAAACCCGTAATGTTGGGCTTTTATTGTTGGAGCCATATGTTCTATACTTTTAAATCAACTAAGTGAGATCTCACGATAATATCTTTCTATCTTAAGTCTTTTATTGGATTTTTCATTCAGTTGTATGTTGTTCACGCAGTGCCCTTTTTCTTATATATACAAGTGTGTATTTATTTTGAAATAGATAATTCCTTTTATGGAACTCCGGATCACTCAATACGAGCAGGTATTTAGTGTAGGCCTGGTCTTTATTTTCAGCTACGAGATTCATAGATAAATTAAAAACACTACGCATATTTATACTAATCGCTACCCGCTAAATAATGAGGGACACAACACATGTCACGCTGAGATTACCGGCAATGAATGCGGTAAATTTCTTGAGTCTTTGCGTTCCATACAAAGATCTCGGACAAAATGTCAGAGACATCATTTGGAATGATTGTTTTTACTCTGCGATTCATTCCTCCAAACTCCACAGAATTCAACCTAATAACTCATTTTGGTCTTCTTTGTGTAGTCTCGACGTAACTTTAACTAGGCTCCGTATAAGACATTCGAAGATTACTCATCGATACTTGGTGGAATGAGAAAACCCTCATTTGTAACACCACTGCAACGGAGATTTCTTGCATTTCTTAACTTCATGTCCTGGTTTATGGCATTGTTACGTTCAATTTTTTAAGAATTCCTCACCTATTTTGTCAGCCTTGTTGGGTAATCCTCTCCACTCTGCACTCCTTCCTTTTTTTATTTACGATGCGCTGAATTTTTAACACGGATAGAGTGGTCACTTTCATATTCCAAATGCTCCATCACTTCATCAATACATTTTATTATGTTCATCACGAGGATAATCCTATATACTTTTAAGTTCCCCAAGTACTAATTTCTAATTTACTATTATTTGACTGGATAGATTCTTAAATATTCTATTGATTTTACTGGGTCAAATTTCGTCAAAAAATGTCTGGCGCAGCATATTCTACTATTGGACCTTGCGCCATAAAACCCAAACCAACCAACCGATTGTGTTGCTCCACAGTGCGACGTTAAATACCTACCTTAAAAAATGCCTAAATATACCATTCATCACCTAATTGAATCTCTTATACGGTTATTTTATCATCGCCTTTTATTTTTCTCAGACTTGATGATTTCTTCATCAGTCAGGATTTTTACCATTTATATGGAGAAAAGTATTTGGACATTCCATCTTAGTGTTGTTTTCCTGGTTATGACTCGGGCCATTGCTTTACATGCCTGATATTACTGACGTGTGCCGTTCTGGATAATTCGAGTCTTGCTTACACTTACTACGGCGATGCTTCTTCTAGCAAGATCGAGCTCCATGCCATACTGCAAAACGTGTGCTGGACTGAAAATAAAGCGAATTTGCTTGACTGGCCGATCGAGTGATACAAACTAGAGTGAACAATCGTCACAACAATCTCCTTGACATGGTGAGCTATTCCTACCCAGACGAACAGAGAACTTGTGGAAAGTGTTGCAACTGTAATATAGCAAAAGGATTACTAAATAGAATAATAAAGCACCTTTTCTCAAAAACATGCAGTGTCCAAATATTTTTAACGGTTTTACATTTCTTGTGCCTTTGTATTTAATTTTTATGTCATCACTTGTTTTTATTCATTGTATCCATCC
Organism: Metellina segmentata; assembly: GCA_947359465.1. Taxonomy (NCBI): domain Eukaryota; kingdom Metazoa; phylum Arthropoda; class Arachnida; order Araneae; family Tetragnathidae; genus Metellina; species Metellina segmentata. The sequence continues at coordinate 7,944,691 of OX375872.1, forward strand.
AATCCAAATGAAGCAATCTAAAAGAATCCGGTTTGCATATTTGAAACTCCTTCCGAGTTCACTTTAGGAGAATGATATGAATCGATCCACTCCTCTGAGCACTCAATCAAAGTGAGAGGACTTATTACAGAGCTCACTTAGCACCCTGATCCCGTCCGAATGGCAGGAATGAATCACACTTCCAAAGGTCTCCCGGGAGCATTTAGGAGAGGTGTTGACCAGCACCCCGGGGGACACGTAAGGTCGGCAATAACCGTTAGCACTCGTTCGAAAGAAAAGGAGCGTAGGCTGGACGCTGGTCGCGTGGCCAGTCGGGAATGTCTAGAGCGCAGTGATAAACCGTTTGTAATTTCCGCTCATCGCTTAGCTCCCGTTCCCGGGATAAATATCACTTCAGAGTCGTGCTTAAAGTCCAGTTTTTCCGTTTCACTTTACCCCGCGATCCAATCACAAACAAATCATTAGCTACTTCTATCTGGGCCGCTAATGCGTCCCCTTTGGGTTTCGCTCTTCTGAGTTATGGAACCCAAGGCATTCCGACTAGTACAAGGCACCCTATATTTCTCCCGAACTATCCTCATTACAGACAGCTACAGGAGCTCCTGTCTTTGGCAAGAGTTGCTCCAAAACATTCCTTTAAATGTTTCGTAGTTCTATGTTTTGGAATTGAGGCTTTCTGCTTCGAACACCTTCTTCTTCTTTCTTTCACCTGAGTATACACCATTCATATTGCTATTAAGAAAAGAGACAGATCGTGAAAATTTTCATCTCCCTCACGTGTAGTAGACATTATCAAAGTATTTTGCTACTTTTTATGCATATTCGATAAAAAGTGGAAACAAAAATTACTAACGGAATATACTAATTAGTATATTTCATACACACCTAGTGATTAAGGTGTTGACCTCTGTGTCGGAAGGTTCATGGTTCGAATCCGGGGTCAGGGCATGGATATAAATTGTTCTGTACTTTGTTAGGAGCAATGATGGTCCTCTCACTGGGTGCTCCTTCACAAGTGGCCATCACTTCCGGTCTTGTAGTGGCCAATGGCCAAGTTCATAAGTGCCCGCCATTGGAAAAAAATATATACACTAATTATTTTAATAATATATACATCATCATTTTAAACAGTAAATTTTGTTTTGGACACAGGGCAACTTCTGTCACATTCGCCCCAGATGCCAAAAAGTCTAGCTACGCCTGTGCAAGAATGTGTTGATCTACAATGAAACATTTTCCATGATTACAAGACATCCAATATTACACATACGCGCTCTAACGAGGGGTTACTGTAAGAATGCAACATTTGAATGACTTGGAGTTCCATCGAGTAATACTGTAACTCCTCACTCTAGTAAACATCTGGTCAATTTCTTGTTTACCCGTCTCCTTAAAGATTTTGGGCCTCGGTGGCGCAGTTCAAAGAATAACGGATTAGGGTTGCAAATTCAAATCCAACCTAACACCGTCGTATACATGGGGGTACGTTAACCCATTGCAATTCAGTCACTAAGTTACTGTTCTTAAAGTAGGATCGAAAGTTTCGAAAAGTTGGTTGTGCTTAATGGCGCCTATTGAGCCAAGCAACGCAATTGGATCAAGTGTGGTTTTTTTCTTTCCATGCAGCTTGCGAATCAATGCAAACCGTCATTCAAGGGAGGATTGCGAGTTTGAAACCAAGTCCAGCTAGGTAAACACCGTCGTACGCACGATGCACGGCCAATCGGTTGGCGTCAATTGTCCTCACGTTGGTGTGCAGGTTTGGAGAATGGCTCAGGTGTTGTTACTGTCAGCTGACCGTGCTTCAAAATTCGGAGCTGTCTTTGGATCTTCGCGATCGATCCATCGTCCATAGCAATTGGCTCTAATGCTCTAATGCGACGTTAACTAACCATCTACCTAGAATGCAAAACCAATTCGTAATAATTTGGAATAACTACTCGGATACAAAACTCTTAAATGTTTGAATTTGCTCTGTATCACCCAATAAAATCCGGCTGTCTCTAAATGAAAATATCGCCTTCAAATCAGTCGCCAATTTGAGAAATCCATTTTTATTTGTTTTCGTGTGTCACTCGCTACACAAGTAAAACCGAATGTAGCGTAAATTCAAAAAAAAAAAAATACATAAGGACAAAAACAAACCAATTTCATGCCGATGCAAAAAATCACGGATATGCTTTGTTTCACTTTACTTGAGTTTTTTTTTCTAGGGTGTAAGCAGATGCGGTGCAGATTTACAGTTTCATTGCCTTTGATCAACCTTGAATCCACCAAGAAATGTGAAATACAAGTTGGTGTTGTATGTGGCCCAATTGGGGGTGCCATTGCCCAGGAGGGTTGGACTTCTTCATACATGACACATCCGTTTTACAGGAAGCTCCCTTTTACACATCCATTCACTCACACATATCGTAATTTAGATCCCAATCAGAGACCGATAACCCCCTTATCAGGTACCCCAGAGGTATTGATTTGGTATAGGAACATGGGGGACTTTGTGACCACGACCTATTTAACGTGCCCCAGCCACCATTAGCGAACACGACGGTCTTTAGCCAGGTCTAAGAGCCGATCTCGCAACCATCAGAATTGCAGGCTCCGCTGAGGACAGAACCCACAACCCTTCCGATGCGAGCCCGACGCTCTACTGACTGAGCTACCGCGGCAGATAGAAGTAATCTAAATATTGCTAGTGAAAGGAGCTTCAAAAGTGACCAATATGTCGACTACAGCTGCTATGCGAACACTGACTGGGTTGAGAGATTTGGCATGATTCGTTCAGCGAAGTAACGTCTTAGAATAGGGTAGATGAGTAAATTTCTATAGAATGGCAACCGAAATGGTATAATGAGTACTGCTATGTCCAATCCGATCGTTTCATTTGACCGGAGTCTTTCCAGGGGGTAAACAGAGCAGTTTCATTGCCTTGAATCAACCCGGAAAGGTGAAATCGAAGCAGTCTAACCATTGCTATTGAGAGGAGCTTCAAAAAGTGGGATCAACATATCGACTAGTAGTCACGTGACTGCTTTGTGTAACACTTACTTGGTGGGTCGATTTTGCATCTTATCGTTTCATTTGGCAATGCAACATTTTATGACGGTAGATGAGCGCATTTGTGTAAAGGGGTGACAAAAATGGTGAAATCGCCAGACTACTTCTGTGTCGCGAAGACCAGTCCGATGACGAATATTTGCTTCCTCCTGATTGGCAAAAGTAATGCAAGATCCAAGTTACTATTAAGAGGGTAATGTCGCAATTACTCCATTTTTATATTCATACTATGCCGTAACCTGGCACTGTTTTAGATGTTGCGAGATGTAAACATCCGCCAAAACAATAGGGCCGCGGAATACCAGTTGGAAGATCAACCGGAGGGTTGACAGCTCTGAAATTAGTTCTGCCAAAGACCGTCGTGTACAAAGGGGTCTGATACACTTTCCCTTGGGGATTGATCCCGGACCGTCATCGATAGTCCATTGTGTTGATCTAGTACGACGTTAAAAGTTACTACAATTACCAAAAAATTGGAAACCGACAGAAAATGCTCTAGTCAGAATTATATTGACTACAAACCTAGGTGTATTGAGATATATTAAACCAATTTAATTTGCTTGATAAAAATAATTAGTTATGTATATGAAGAGAAAAAAAATACGTGAACCAGCCAATTGGTTCTAATGAAAATAGTTCCAAAATGAGTATAAGATGAACGTAACTGAAATATTTTCGAACGATCATTTTGATTTCTCTTATTTGTGGATGCTGCGATCAACTACTGTTTTTTTTCTCTTCTGGATCTTTTTTTTTTGGTTCATGGGGACACCGTTGCCCGGTTGGAAGAATAATGGATTATCATCTGGAGGGTTGGGAGTTCGAATCCAAACAAAGAATTTCATATACAAAGGGGCTGGTGCATATTACTCTGTCGTGGCCTCAAATGTCATTACGTTTGTGTGGTGTGGAGTTTGGAGAGTGGTGAGCCATCTTAGATGTGACCTCGTCTTCTGACCATGGTTGAAAATTATGTGGTGTCCTCGGATCTTTCCGTTGTGTTGCTCTAGCACGACGTTAACTAAAATTACCTTACCTTACCTCGGATCTTTCCCTTCGAGTTTGATCCCGGACTGTAGCAACTAACCCATTGGTGTTGCTCCAGTGTGACGTTAATCAAAATACCTACCTAACGGAAGAAATACCATGAAGATGCAATTTCATTAAAAAGGTCGATGTTTTTTTCTGAATGATAAAAACGCCAAATGTCATTTCATTAATACAATACGTATTGCGTTTATAATAAATTGACTTCAAGTTTCATATAGATTTACATTTTCTTGAATAAAAAAATTGAAGAAAGAGTTTTTCTTGTCGATAATTTGCTATTCTTTCGCAAAATCTGTATGAAATAAAAATAAGCATTTATGCGTATAAACTAAATAAATAACTGGTAATCATCGAAGAGCATATATATATATAGAACACCGCCAAATGTATGTTTTCTGCAAAATTTAAGGGACTAATAAATTAGTTTCAGGTTGTATATAGGTTTAAATGTTCCTGAGCAAACAATTAAAGAGGTTTTTTTATCGATAATTTTTGCTGTTGTTTCACAAAATCAATGTAAAATAAAAAAAAGTACTTATGCATATAAACTGAATAAGTAGCTGTCATCGCCGGGCCTGAATATACAACCAATCTTTACTGAAAGATGGAAAGCGCCAAATGTAATTTGTTTTCTGCAATATTTAAGTAGGTAATAAAAATTGATTGAGATTGCATTTATAAATTCACATATTCTTGAAGAAACAATTGAAGAAAGAGTTTTTCTTATCGATAATTTGCGCAAAATCAAATAAAATAAATAAGCTCTATTATGTATAAACTGAATAAATAACTGTCATCGTCGAATCTGAAAATGCAGCCAACCTTTAATTGTGAATGATGAATAACCCCAAATGGGTTTTCTGCAATATTTAAGGGAATAATGAATTTTGATTTGAGATTACATTTCCATTTACATATTCTTGAATAAACAATTGAAGAAAAAAAGTTGTTTTTATCGATAACTTGCTTTTTTTTTCGTAAAATCAAATGAAATAAAAATAAAAAAGCGCTTATACGCATAAACTAAATAAATAACTGTCATCGTCGAAGCTGAAAATGCAGCCAACCTTTAATTGTGAATGATGAATAACCCCAAGCGGTTTTTCTGCAATATATAAGGGCATAATAAATTTTAATTTTAGGTTGAATTAAGATTTGCATATTCTTGAATTGAAGAAATAGTTTTTCCTTTCGCAATAATTTGCTTTTCCTTCGCGAAATGAAATAAAAAAAAAATAATAAGCACATGCGTAAACTGAATAAATAGCTGTCTCTGCTCGTTGAGGCTGAGGATCTTTCGCCAAATCGAGCAATAATCACGCGCAGCTAGTAAACCTTTGTGGAAAAGGTGCAAAAAAGCACCCCTTTAGTAAATAGCAGTGCCAAGTTATATAGCTGACTTCTATGGAGCTAACCTCATCGGCCCTAGGATTACGGATTCATTGAAGCACGGACATCTGAGCGGGCTCATCAATCATTCCTCCCCCTTACTTCCGAGAAAAATCAGGCCCTCTCGTTTTTGGTTTTGAATTCATTGAAATGGCACCTTGGTTTTTCGCAAGATTTGCACCACTGAGGATTGATCCCAGTGTTTTCGAGCAGAATTGATCGGAAAGGTAACAAAGGATTTGTCTCTCAGAGCTAGAAAAAGGTGGATCGAAAAGAACCGAATGCGTTTACCCTCCTGGTGTCATCGAGGTTGTCTTGACGCGGTATCACGATGGACGAGATATCTCGTCATTAAAAGAAATGGGACCACATCTTGAACTCGCCATCATAAAAAAAATCGACAGTATCTTGATGACATTTTTCAAAATTGGTGAGATCCTGATCTAAGAGATATCTTGTCGAAACCACTTAGAGAGTTAAGCTGTCTTGTAAAGCTGGACTAGATATGCTTCCGGAATGTTAGTCATGGTACCAGAGAAAATGCAATAATTGTGTAAAATGCAATAATTGTATGGAATGGCTAGGAAATTTATGGGCTGCGTGACGTTTTTATCAAAGCACAAAATCAAATGTTTTAAAATACTTTTCCTAGCCATTGCATATAACTAGGCTAGGCACAGAACAAATAGGTAAATTATAGAAAGATAATCATGAAACGCCCTTTATATTGAAAAGACGTTAAGCCGTCAAAAAAAAAAAAGATTCACCCGATCGCAATTGCGCAATTTATATCGCAGAACAAAACGGAAGGTAGCAATCGATAGGGATGAATATTTTCTACAAATATCAATATTTAAAATTTTTCTAAGGGGCCGTCTTCATATAAATTGGGTGCTTGCTCCGATAATTTCAATACGAACCCCCATCTTGTATCACAAATTTGGATTCCATACACAATTTCAGGAGGATTTGATGGAAAAAAATAATGAAAAACGGCTTAAAATTAACCGAGAAAATCCATAAAAACCATTTAGTGAGAGTGTAAAAATTGAACGCTGTAGAAAGGATCCGATCAGATAGTCCGCTTCCGGGAGTAGTTTGTCGCTTTCAACGACTGCTTGAGGAAGTTTTGTTAAGGTGTGCATACATTTGAGAGCCGAACCGTTCACGAGCCGCTCGTGAACCGTTCGTTGAAATTATTGTCACAACGAGCTTCCAGCGATCCATGGTAAAGGAAGGAACCAACCGCGAACCCCCGAGCAGTCATTTGTCATCCACCGGTGATGACGATGGAGTCTGACTAGCAGAAAGAAAAGCAACGAACTACTCCCGTCCAAATCTGAACCGCCTTTGTGTTCGCCGAAAAATGACCCATTCTTTACGAAATCGGCGCATATTCACAAGTGCTGCGTATATTATCGTTGACGATTTATTAAAGAGAAAGGGAAAAAAAGTTATCGAAAAAAAAAGGCGTCATGGGTGAAACCCGTGCTAGAAAGTCGAAAAGCGTGTGGCGGGTTTCGTTTTATGAAGGATTTATTTGCCGGTTATTTTAACTATGAAAATATTTTCTCAAAAAAGTAAAAAAAGTTACCGCTGCCACAGGATTGAAAACTCGTTTTTTTTGCTCGATTCTTAGACGGTTTCCCGAGAAAATACGGTTCAGAAAATTACAAAATTGACATGGTTTGTTCAAAATTGTACAGGGAACAAGACGAATAAGATTTTTTTTCCGATGCGGCTATTAGTTTAGGGTTTATTAACCCATTATTGGCGGTTGGTAAGAAAATTTGCCATTCGACATTTTAATTTTTTTCTTTGCCAATATATGACGGAAATGGTTCCACTCTGTGTTTTTCTCTTTCTCAGAATCAACCAATCAAAATTCTGCACTGGTTGTGTATTTCCCAAAGAGCTTTGACGGTGAAAACGTGGTTCAAAGCTACACTTTCTTGCGAATGATGTCTCGGCAATCATCGCTAAAAAGGCAACAAAAATTACTTTTAGTGCTGTTTTGAATCTGTTTTTTGTACTTTATAATCCATTGTTTATATTAATACACTAAAAGAATTCAAAAAAAATTATTTTATAGACGTTAGGTAGACGTATTGTTGATTGGCAAGTAATGTTGCCAATCGTCGAATGTGTGAAGTTCGGTACTATCGGTAGTTAGTTATTACTTTGAAGGTTTCTTTACCGATTTGATTATTTATTTTAATTTGAAAGCTTAAACAGGGTTAAAATTTAATTACGATCTAAAAATAAAATATTTTAGGTAAATATTTAATTTTTTTAAATAAATTATTTATTCCCTCTTCTTTTCAGTCTCAAGTTTAATGAAGCTTTAGATGTGTTCTTTGCTCTCGAAAGTGATTCTGTGTCAGATAGTGGCCATAAAACTGCCAAATATAATAATGTGGTTATAAAGTCACCTATTGAGAGAGAGAGAGAGAGAGAGAGAAGATGCTGATGCAGAGAGACTGGCAAAGATTCCGACACAAGTGATGACGAGGTGCAAAGAGATCTCAATCACTTGCCGTGGAGAATACTCTCCATCATACGTAAAACAAGTCATCAATTGGACCATGAAAAGAGCGATGCATATGATACATCGTTATCAAGCACTTCTGTTACCCGAAAGAGGCCAAAGCAAATAAAATCCGAAAGTAGAAGATCTAAAAACCCAAAGAAAAAAAGAACGAAACTGGAACAAAAATCTAGAATTTTACTCCCATGCACAAACCAACTGCCATGGATTTGTGTCACGAAAGTGAAAAATCCTCTTTACAGAGTCTGCAGCGTTTCCTTACTGATAAATTGCTAGACCACATTTTGACACAATCATTACTTTACCCATCTCCAAAAAATATATTGCAAGAAGTATTGGGAAGATTTGGAACATCTCCCATCGGTTCAATAAAATCTTTAGTGCTGCAGATGAATGCATCCGACCAACAAAGATATGATAGCCGGGATCATTGGCTTTACAAGTCAGACCAACAGTTTGGACGATGCAAAATTTGTGATGGAACTATAGATGCCAGAAATGTCAGGTTCCTCTACATCCTGAGTGTCATATCTCGCAGCCTAGTCTAAACCAAGAATGTAGCAAATGTTTGAACTTTAGGGGTGATGCTCGTTCTCAAAAAAATTGGATTGCTTTATATGATAGTTATTAAAAATGAATATTGAATTACTTTTTAGATTATATACTTGGATAAACTGTTCATTTGAATTTCTTCCTTAAATACTGAAAGTAATTATATGAGAAAAATTCGAAGTCACTGAAATTGGTGTTTGAAGAAGGTGGCTTAACATATGTGGATCCACATCTGGTCAATATTCCTTCATATTGTTTGTTTTAATGTGTTATATAAATTTTTCATTGTTCTTTTTAAGAGTTATTTGTGCCTTTCTATAAATGTGTAGAATATATAATACTTTTAGATTTAAGTGCACTACAGACAATTGGTCGAAAAACTTGCAAGTTAAAAAATCATAAAAAAATCTTCGAAAAAATCTGAAAAATTCAATGTATACTTCAATTGTTCTAAATAAACAAGTTATAATATAAAAAATTAATTTTTTAAACTATTTTAAAGTCGCCTTTAATGGGTTAAGTGTCAAAGTTGAAAGAGCAAAAATTCTAACACGAGGTGAGCAAAAGACGTACAGACGTCTTCAGCCGTGATTTTTTTTACAATACCTCTAATTGTAAATTTTTGCACAACGCCGAGTTTTTTTAGAAATTTCAATTTGGTTCCTGATAATGTTTTTTTTTTAATTCGGGAAAAATCGGGACATTTTTGTTATTTATTTTTTTTTAACTCATATCTATATCTTATTACTATTAGTTTTTAAATTTGAAAACATTGCAGGAAACCTTACAATATAGTCCTTCTTACTGTACAATTATTTTTGAAATTGGTTCATAAATATCATATTGGTTCATTCGCGATAGTGTACAAATTCTTCCTCGTGCAGATGTGCGTAGATCCAACGTCAAACGGCTTTCATGAAACCTAGGCTCACGAGAATTAAAGCCTCTATGCAGCTCGCTGTGACGTTAATGAACAGAGGCGAACAGGAGCGGAGGTTTCGCCATCGAGGAGATTGACCGACGCTTGGCTCTGTAGGAGTGCAAAACAGATGGGATGTTCAAAAGGAGTGTTGGTTTTCGAGCGTAGGTGAGCAGGAGGCGGAGGTTTCACTGTCGCAGGAGATTGACTCTGCGAAACGAGTGTTGGTTTGCGAAGCAAACCAAATGGAATTCCATAGCAATCCCCGGAGGTTGGCGATTGGAGGCGAGCAGGGGGCAGAGCCCCCTTGTCTTTCAAAAAGTCTAAAATGCTGATATTATTTAAAACCGATTTTCTAATGAATTTTAATAAGTAAGCATTAATCGATTCCAAAGGCAACAAGATGAATACCGAATGGAAAGATCCAAGGTTGATTGGTTACGGTCGATATTTTAATTAACATCCCACTGGAGCAACACAGTGGGCTATTGGCGACGGTCCGGGATGAACCTCCGAAGCTATTAATCCGAGGATAACACTGCGTAATTTTCAACCACTATGAGATGACGATATAAAACCTGAGCTGGTACCCTACTCTCCCAACTTGAACACCACGCCAACGTGAGGACATTTGAGGCCACGACAAATTTAACATGCACCAGCACCCTTGTACACCACAGTCTTTGCTGGACCGAATTTCGTACTCGCAACCCTCCGTCTGCTAATCTGTTGCTCTCCCCACTCGTAAACCTGTCTGATTTTCGATCGAATAACAAAGCACAGCCTGGGTGAGTACCCTATCATGAGTAAGGGAGATTTCCATACAATATTTCTTCGGATCTTGTACGAAAATATCCAGGGACTTTAATTGGTTCAATAATGTTGAAATCTCCAAGGAACCATCCGTAGCCAAACACTCTCGGCAAACTATATTTCTTTCAAAAACGCACTAATGTTTAGAGATTTCTAAAGGATGGGTTTGACTATTTTTAACGAATGAAGCATTCGTACACTCAAGATGGTTTCTTCTTAAATAATTATTTGCAAGCCAGAAGGGAGAGATATTTCCGGTGTTTAGCCTTCTAAGAGGTTTACGAGCATCATTCCACCTTGCAGTCTTCCCTAGATCTATTCTTGCTAGTTTTGCCTTCTTGACCAATAGAAACTTTTCAGACTTCTAACCGTGTTTGAACACAGCCGAACAGGGGCGTTGTCATCTCGGAACACAGGTCGTTCGTTCTCCAGGAAACAGAGTCTGAAGCAATAGGTGAAAATGATCTGCGAGAATCTTCCCCTCAGGACTACGAATGGTCCCGCCTAGATATCGTGCTCCACACCATCAAAGAGCCACTTTCATGTTTAACGGTAGGAACCAGACAGTCAACAGGAACTGTTGGTCTCGACACCACTGTCGTTGCTTAATGGGTAATTCTCAAAAGGTGGGAACCTACTCTCCCACCTTCATGCTTAACGGTAGGAACCACAGTCAACAGGAACTGTTGGTCTCGACACCACTGTCGTTGCTTAATGGGTAATTCTCAAAAGGTGGGAACCTACTCTCCCACTTTCATGCTTAACGGTAGGAACCAGACAGTCAACAGGAACTGTTGGTCTCGACACCACTGTCGTTGCTTAATGTGTAATTCTCAAAAGGTGGGAACGAGACACATTTCGTAACTTTAAGCCTTGACAGCAAGTAAATTTAATTCTTAAAATTATGTTTTTTTTTCTCAATTTCTTTTTAGTTCTGTTCAGAGACAAGAATAAGTATGATTTATTACAACAGTTTAGTGTAAATATCATTAAAATTAAATTCTTTATTTAAAAATGTCGATTTTTGACATCTGTAATGTTAACTGATACAGTACATCACCCAGAAAATAAATTCGAATGTGTTTTCCAAAATTGCAGAAAAAAATAATAAATGAATAGAGTATAACGATAGTTTGTTTACTATTTTGATCAGTAGATGGCATGATTAGTTTATAATTTTGAAGAATTAACAAAGAAATAATATTTAGCTATCTAGCATGTTTCGCGATATCAAAAAGTAACAATCGATATAAGTCTATACCTGAATCAAAATATGTATTGGTAAGTACTTTAAACTGCATTTATTTGTCTTTAAAATAACTTTTTTAACGTTTTTAAGCATTTTTATGTGTTTTTGTGCATTTTCTTTGCCGTAAACATACATTTCTTATTTTTTAAAAAGCGATGTCAAATATCACGTAACCATCAAATTTGCCTATTTAATTTATGTTACGAAGGTGCCGATGTCCCAAAACATAAAAAAAAAACATGAATTACAATATCTTTTTATCAGATTAATAGTTTTTTGTCGAAAAATAAAGTGAATTTAGCAGATACAAAATTAATACCATTACTAGGCACGAGTCCAGCAAACGTGTAACGATCGATATCAAATGGCGACGGCTGCGATCGTTACTTAATTTTGGACGTAATGTAGCAACAATATCAATAAGATTGTAAAGAATTTCGTTTTTTTTAAACAATATTTTTCTTTCCTTTTTGTTTTCTGCTTTATGGTTGTAATGATCCTTTGAATAAATTTTTTAAGATGAAACTTAGATTTTTAGAACGTTTTCTTTCCTGATTAATTTTAAAGGAATTATAACTTTTCCAGGAGTTTTTAAGAATAAAGTTATTTTTATTTTATGATCATGTTTTCCTTTTTGTATGATGTGTAAATATATATTATTTAAAAAATCACAAAAATAACCAAACCCAAAATTTTTGAAATTAGTAATAAAACTTTACAGACTTAAAAAAATCCATGATTTAAAAATCTGGAAAAACAAAATTCTAATTTTAAAATATTCAAACCTACTCTAATTTTAAAGCATTAACAACTTATAATATATATATATATATATATATATATAATTTCTAAAACAAGAGGAAATTCAAAAAATAAAAACCAAAAGGAATTTATTGGAAATGAAGGGAACTATTTCATCGAGGCGACGGATCCGAAAGTCATTAGATTTTGGGAAAGTCCAAAGTTGTGTAACATACAGGCCAGCAATGTTCAAAATCTGTAATCTACAGGAAAGCAATGTCCAAAATCTGTAACCTACACAGGAAAGCAATGTCAAAAGTCTGTAACCTACGGATCATGAAATTAAATATTTTAATTAGTAATTTTGGAGAACAATTCCTGTCTTTGAATGATTGTATATTGTATTCTAGGCCTATAAACAATACACTAAAAAGTATTGATGCTAAGTTTCAAAATTTTAAAAATTACTCATAGTTAACATTTAGTGTTCCCACATTTTGAGAATCCCCCTTTCCATTACGTGGCAACACAAGGATTGGAGTGGCTTGAATGTTCGCAGCATGCAGCTCCCGTTAAGAAATTTTGGTTTATACGGGATTCTGGAAATAGTGTTCATATAGAAGGTTGTCTGCGGCCGTGTAGTATTGCGTTTTCGGCCGACTCTCCTCTTTAACACTCGTCTATCCCTGTCGGTCAACTTTCACCCACTGTTCTGCTTCGCAGATGAAATCTTTCCAAGTTTTGTGTAGGCTGTCATAATCCTTGAGGCAGGGGTCCTTGCAACACCCACAAGGTCGGCTGTTCACGTCCCGCGAGGCGAGCTCCAATGATCATGCCTCTTTGCACGTCGGATATAACTTTGCTGGTGACATTTCTCATACAACTTTCACACCGACTCGATTGATATCATCGCTTTAGATCGAAGGCTGCTGCGATACGGGGCTGTTGTGGAATTACTACGCATTTAGAAATGGGTGTCCCTATTATTTTGTCCACCACCTGTACAATGAAGGTTTCACCGATACAGAAGAGAGAAATACACCCAGGGAAGAATGCGTCGCCTACTACGAGCACGTGGCTAGCACGGTGGGATACAAACGGAATTATGACGACTCACATTTCATTTTTTGGACCAAAAGAATCTTTCAAAAGGATTCTATTATAAGGAAATGAGCAATTAAATATTTACAAAGGTTTCTATTTTAATGAAAGGGCTAATAGAATCTTTCAAAATAATTCTATTTTAAGGAAATGAGCAGTGAATCCTTCAAAATAAAAAAAAAAATTCTATTCTAAGGAAAAGAACAATAAAACCTTTCCAAAGGATTTTATTTTAAGTTAAGGGCTAATAGAATCGTTTAAAAGGATTCTATTTTAGGGAAAGGACCAATGGAAGCTTTGTAAATGATGAAAGAATCCACATATTCTTCCAACCAATAGAACATCATTTCTCGCAACAAAGGGTTAAGTTGCAAGACTATAACAACTATCGTTTCATTTCCTTCTCATGCATGGCAGCGTAAAACTGCGTAGGAATGATTAGAGGGACTACTTCCAAACTCCCCTCATTTTCCCCCCATCCGACCACATTCAGTTTTATATCAAATTTTAAATGCTCGCTGGTGCTTTAGAAATTATAAAAACCGATTGGATGTGCCGTCGGTAAGTAGTTAATTAACATCGCACTGGAGCAACACAACGGGCTTGGTATTACCAGAGGCTACAGAACTACCTCCACAGACGCCGTCCTTTTACTGGCCGGTCTAGAACCAATAGACCTCCTGGCAGCAAGAGAAGGGGCTAAGACTGTTGTTACCGGACTCGGCAGACCAGCTACAACATATGGTATTTCCTGGTTTCCCTACCAATTCGAAATCAAAATTCCCAGACATCACAGGAATCCAATACACAACAAACACATCATTCGTTTCACCAAGTCCCTCAGCAACATGCTACCAAATCTATACAGATGGATCTAAAACCCAGGATGGAACTGCCTTTTGTGTGCTCCTGGAGAACAGAAAGATCTTTGAGTGGGCACGCAGACTGCACGACGACAACTCAGTTTTCCAAACTGAGTTACTTGCTATTCGAGCAGCTTCATCCAGGGCACTCCGAAATTGCTCAAAAAACACATGTATTTTCACGGACTATCTGTCCAGCGGGACTATTTTGACCAACCTTCTCACTACTAACCTGATGGCACAAAGAATACATTCCATTATTGAAGCGGCAGCTCTATCAATGTGCATTTATATATCTTGGGTCAGAAAACATTCCTGTGTTGAAGTAAACGAAGCAGCAGATCATCTTGCAAAAAGTGCCACAGGTAATACGTCCATTCGCCTGAATCCCTTCCCTCTCCCGGCGTCTCATCGGAAGAGGTCCCTTAAGTTTGCATCAACTAACAGCTGGCAAGAGAGATGGATAAACTGAATCAAAAGTCGGAAAACAATCGGGGTTTTGGGCCATGGCCCGTTCCTACAATATCTATTTAAGATGAATATCCACTGTAGAGACCTCTGTATCTGTGGTATGGAAGCACTACGTTACCACACTTGCCCTATCACATCTCATCTACACATCAAGGAACCAGCACCTCATTACTACGACACCTGGCATAAACGCCTGGCTGTTCATCCCTTGATTCAAAAGAAAATAATACAAATCGTGCGATTTGCGGCCTGCAGGGAGTTTGAACTTAAGCAAGCGGTGTAGATTCACTTTTTGACTAACACACTTTAATTGCCTCTATAACCTCATAGCAAACTTTTATTAGAGTATCACCTGCGTGTGCATTTCTTAACTTAACACAAAATTATTTTTCTCTCTCCTTTTCTCATTTGGTCACCTTCACGTCATGGGAAATTTTGTTTACTGTAAACTCAATGGGTCGGTATCCCATGACGGAGTAAAGTTAAGTCAAAACCTGAGCTGGTACAACACTCACCGAACTTCTATGTCAGGCCAACGTCTGAACATTTGTGACCTTGACAGATTAAACGTGTACCAGCCCCCGTTTACATTACGGTCTTTGATAGGACCGAGTTTCTAACCATATGGTTGCTAATCCGTTTGTGTTCCTAATGGGTACCGTGGTGCTATCGGATCCAAGGCAAAAATCCGTGGGGGAAAAAAAAAAAAACGTATTGCGTTTTTTACGAACATGCTAAGTTTAAACGGTTGAATTTGTTTCTAGCGTAAGATCTATTTTCCAATGCAATTTAATAAATATGCCTTAATTGATCCCAAAGGAACAAAGACAAAAATAATAAAATTATATGTCATTTCATGAAGTGTTATTACAAATGCAATGGTTAAGGAGGCTGCACTTCAGATAGATTTTTGAGTTTGTTTTATTTCTGGGTTTATTAGTCACAAAGTGCTGTACATTTATTTTATCAAAACAAGAAATGCTTTTTAATTTTAAATTAATTTTTTTTTGTCCCACAAATTATTTTTAATAAAATGTGTGTGAAAATAATCCTTTCAATCACTCTATCTTTAGAGAGCATCATTTGAAAGACAATGCTTCCTTCATTTCATCCCCCGCAATCATATAAATATTCAGAAGACAAACGCACACAGTAACTTTAAAAAAAAAAACCAATCTTTTGATTTTTAGACCTTACTTTGTCCTTGTTGTAGAAATATCTTTCAGTTCTATGCGTGTGAAGTGATTGCATTCTATCACTTCATCTTTAGAAAACATCGTTTAAGAGTCAATATATTTCCTTCATGTTGTTCCTTGTAATAATTGTATATCTATTCAGGAAAGAAACTAGTCAATAATATTTTCTTGTCGGAAGTGCTTTATAATTTGTTCAAAGAAGAAATCTCTAAGTATATATAAAGCAGAGTTGGTGTCTGTTTTCCACACAAATCTACACCGTTTGACCAATCCACACCAAATTTGAGGCACTTATACTTTAGAACCCTGCGGGTAATGTATTAACCCCTATTCTCTTTGTTCTAGGTGCGCGAAAAAGGTTGAAAACTATTCGAAATCACCGCAAAATTAACATTGAGCATAAAACGAATGCGCACAGAACGAAACCCAGTTTGTTAGACTAGTATTGATCCCAAATCAATTTTCCAATAAAATTATTTTGCCAGTACCCATTGCTCGAAAAACAATTTTTTCCAAAACAAATTCAATTGTAATATTTATGTTTGAACTGACTTTTCTGCTCATGGTCTTATAAATAATTGACGAATATTTGATTGATGAAAATATAAAAATATTCGATGTATTTAATTTTACGCAACTGAGATTTTGGAATGGGACTCAAAAATCTCAAACGAAAAACTCGTGGATCATAAAAGCGTAATTTTGCTACTCTGGATCTGGTAACGCCAGAAAAAATGTTTACTTTTTTTAAACTTCAAGTAGAATTCCGTATTTGTGAACTTGAGTTGACAGCAAAATGTTGCGGCCATATTTGAGCATTTCCAATAAAAAATATGTTCTTTTTGGAAATAAATCATTGTTGTCTTTCTTTTTCTTCAGAATTCTGCCTTTTTCTAAGGATCGTGGGATTTCAATTCCCTTTTTATTTATATGTTCTAGTATATTACATATTTCAGATATCTTATTTTGGAGTTCAATTTTAACGAATTATTTATTTTCTGCAAAATATCACTAGACATAGGCACTGTTTTGGCGGTGTATGTAAATTTCGACCAACTTCTTTTATGTCTTTGATTGAATACGTAATGGTTTGTAAAATGCTATTTTATAAAAATAAAATATACAACATAAAACACTTTTAAGTACGATGTGTAATTTCTTATTTTTAAATGATCGGTAAAGCTAAAGAAATCACTTCAAAATTAATGGGTCATGTTAATTGAAACGGGTAATCATATGCTGTAGTTCAAATCTATTTCAAAATATTTACAGATTTTCATTAGAAGACGATTAAAAACAATTAAATTTACATTTGTTTTTCATGTTTCATTTGGGTTTTATTGAAAGCCGTGTACTCAATAGTCAAGTAACTACAACTATCATTCTGAATAGGTACTTGGTTTTCACTTCGAAACCGAATCTCTGAATTTCAAAAAAGTATTATAAGGATTCGATTTAAAACTGAATGTCTGTGTTGGAGTAAGAAAACTCTTAAGTAAGACTTTGCTGATCTTGAGAATAATATCACAGTTGGGAATTTTTTTTAATTGAAAATTTTTGTACTAAGTGTCAGATGTACGAGGTTGCTTACTGTACAAATCGAAGCTATTCTTTCGAAACTTAGATACAAGTGAAACATAGTCGAAAGCAGTGATTTTCTTTTGTAAAAATGCTGTCAAATCGACCTACCGTTTCATGAAAATTTGTAATCGATTGAGTTCACTTTGACTAGACTGATGACATTTATTTTGAACACAAACTCCGTCATTCCACATGGAGCTGAATGGAATTTTCAAGAAAAAAATGTGTCTTGCTTCAAAATAAATTAATCACGAATACCGTAATTTACCATCCTCTCATATTGACATCTCATACAAGGTGAGAGTCAAACATATTGATAAGAAAACTGAGTGCAATATATACTACTAGAGGGCTAACGCCCCCTGCTCGCTGACGCTCGCCAACCCCCGGAACTGCAAGCAGTTCCCTCCGGATCGCTCCGCGATCCGAGCTCACTTCGCTCGCCCATAGGACACTACAATTCTTTAGTCTAGCTTAAAAGGGGCCCAATTTAGTCTACGTAGACCTGAAAATTGATCTGATTATGTATTGCTGAACGATACAGCTACAGTTCTGAGAGAGCAGCGAGAAAGGGGATCTCTTGAGACTACTATGTACTAAATTCATTTTCAGGAACAGTATGGGTGAGTATTTACACTGACAAATAGATTTTTGGGACAGTATATAACTGAATGTATTTACAATAATAACAAATTCTAAGGTATATGATATTTGAGTATTTACACGGTGCAAAACAGTTTATTCGAAGACCCTTTTTATGTATTGCTGAACCATACAGCTAATGTTCTGAGGGAGCAGCGAGAAAGGGGAACTCTTGGGACTACTATGTTCTAAATTCACTTTTCGTAACAGTGTAGGTGAACATTTACACTGACAAATAGATTTCTGATATGACTGAATGTATTTACAATAATAACAAATTCTGGGGTATATGATATTTGAGTATTTACACGGTGCAAAACAGTTTATCCGAAGACCCTTTTTGCGTATTGCTGAATCATACAGCTAATGTTCTGAGGGAGCAGCGAGAAAGGGGAACTCTTGGGACTACTATGTTCTAAATTCACTTTCAGTAACAGTGTGAGTATTTACACTGACAAATAGATTTCTGGGATATGATATGACAATGTATTTACAATAATATCAAATTCTGGGGTACATGACATTTGAGTATTCACACGGAGCAAAACAGTTTATCCGAAGACCCTTTTTACATATTGCTGAACGATACAGCTACGGTTCTGAGAGAGCAGCGAGAAACGGGATCTCTGGGGACTACTATGTTCTAAATTCACTTTTAGGAACAGTGTGGGTGAGTATTTACACTGACAAATAGATTTCTAGGATATGATATGACAATGTATTTACAATAATATCAAATTCTGGGGTATATGATATTTGAGTATTTACACGGTGCAAAACAGTTTATTCGAAGACCCTTTTTACAAATTGCTGAACCATACAGCTAATGTTCTGAGGGAGCAGCGAGAAAGGGGAACTCATGGGTCTATGTTCTAAATTCACTTTGAGTAACAGTGTGAGTATATACACTGACAAATAGATTTCTGGGATATGATATGACAATGTATTTACAATAATATCAAATTCTGGGGTATATGATATTTGAATATTTACACGGTGCAAAACAGTTTATTCGAAGACCCTTTTTACGTATTGCTGAACCATACAGCTAATGTTCTGAGGGAGCAGCGAGAAAGGGGAACTCTTGGGACTACTACGTTCTAAATTCACTTTCAGTAACAGTGTGAGTATTTACACTGACAAATAGATTTATGGGATATCATATGACAATGTATTTACAATAATAACAAATTCTGGGGTATATGACATTTGAGTATTTACTCGGTGCAAAACAGTTTATCCGAAGACCCTTTTTACATATTGCTGAACGATACAGCTACGGTTCTGAGAGAGCAGCGAGAAAGGGGATCTCTGGGGACTACTACGTTCTAAATTCACTTTTAGGAACAGTGTGGGTGAGTATTTACACTGACAAATAGATTTCTGGGATATGATATGACAATGTATTTACAATAATATCAAATTCTGGGGTATATGATATTTGAGTATTTACACGGTGCAAAACAGTTTATTCGAAGACCCATTTTACAAATTGCTGAACCATACAGCTAATGTTCTGAGGGAGCAGCGAGAAAGGGGAACTCTTGGGTCTATGTTCTAAATTCACTCTTAGTAACAGCGTGGGTGAACATTTACACTGACAAATAGATTTCTGATATGACTGAATGTATTTACAATAATAAATTCTGGGTACATAATATTTTAGTACTTACACGGTGCAAAACAGTTTATCCGAAGACCCTTTTTACGTATTGCTGAACCATACAGCTAATGTTCTGAGGGAGCAGCGAGAAAGGGGAACTCTTGGGACTACTATGTTCTAAATTCACTTTTAGGAACAGTGTGGGTGAGTATTTACACTGACAAATAGATTTGTGGGATATGATATGACAATGTATTTACAATAATATCAAATTCTGGGGTATATGATATTTGAGTATTTACACGGTGCAAAACAGTTTATTCGAAGACCCTTTTTACAAATTGCTGAACCATACAGCTAATGTTCTGAGGGAGCAGCGAGAAAGGGGAACTCTTGGGACTATGTTCTAAATTCACTTTTAGTAACAGTGTGGGTGAACATTTACACTGACAAATAGATTTCTGATATGACAATGTATTTACAATAATAACAAATTCTGGGTACATAATATTTTAGTATTTACACGGTGCAAAACAGTTTATCCGAAGACCCTTTTTACGTATTGCTGAACCATACAGCTAATGTTCTGAGGGAGCAGTGAGAAAGGGGAACTCTTGGGACTACTATATTCTAAATTCACTTTCAGTAACAGTGTGGGTGAGTATTTACACTGACAAATAGATTTCTGGGATATGAAATGACAATGTATATACAATAATAACAAATTCTGGGGTATATGATACTTGAGTATTTACACGGTGCAAAACAGTTTATCCGAAGACCCTTTTTGTGTATTGCGGAACGATACAGCCGAGGTTCTGAGAGAGCAGCGAGAAAGGGAATCTCTTGGAACTTTTAGGAACAGTGCGGGTGATTATTTACACTGACAAATAGATTTCTGGGATATATGAATGAATGAATTTACTATGATAACAAATTCTGGGGTATATTCATTCAGATAAAACCTCCTTGTACACACAGTTGTGTATTTGAGAACTCGCAGACACAACAGTAACAGTATTTCTAGCGGTAATTCTCTGAATTCGTTCGTCAAAAGATTCCCTAGTTCACTGCTCTCTTCTTCGCTAATTAAATTGACGCAAAGAGCTTATTTTTCTATCAAAAACCTCTCACAATTACCGGGAAGATTGATCAAGGCTTAAAAGCGACGCGCTTCCCGTTGTTGAAATGAGGGATAGCAATATTTACATTTGTAAAGGACAAAACCGTTGCCACACACCGGAGAGAAATACAGGCCGATTTTGCGCCACGCATAAGCGTATTATATATATAGATAGTCTGAAGATTCGCCATTTTTATTGAAAATGAACGAAGAGATATTCGTAAACACTCCCAAACTCAAAAACTTGTAGTAGTCATCTTAAAAAAAAACATTTGCAGTTTGTTTTTCAGCAGAAATGTGATGATTACGAAATGGATTATATGAATGGATATATCATGTGTGTATATAGTATTTGCGTCAATTGTAGAAACTATGAAACAGTTAAAAAGTTGTTAAAAACTCATTTCCCGTCCACTCAAATTGCATTCTTTTACAAAGTGATTAGCTTGATCACTTTCCAATCAACATTTAATTAGTTCAACCCGAGCAATACCGAATAATTCTTCTAGTGTTTTAGAATTTAAGCGCACATTTTCCCAGAAATTCCTTACAGTGCTACGTGAGTACTTTCAATCACTCTACTTTTATAAAATATGCTTTGAAAACAATAGAATTCTTTATAAGTTGTTTCTTGCAGTCATAAAACTATCCGTAAAGAAAGAAATCAATAATATTCTCTTGTCGAAAAGTGCTTTACAATTTATTACAGCAAATTTTTTTATAATTTTAAGCCCTATTTTCACCTTGTTCCAGGAACATCTTTCAGTGCTATGCGCGTGAAGTGAATGAATTCAATCACTCCATCTTTAGAAAACAACTTTTTTATTTCTTCCATGTTGTCCCTTTTAATTACATAACTATCAGAAAAGAAAGAAATCGGTAATATTCTTGTCTCAATGTGTTTTACTAATTTCTCCAAAGAAGGAAATGCTTTATAGTTTAAAGCAAAATTTTCCCCTTGTTCCAGAAATTCCTTTCAGTGCTTTCAAGCTTGTGAAACTAATGCTTTGAATCACTTTATTTTCAGAAGATATCAAAGTGGATATATTTCCGAATTCAGAAAACCAAATGAATACTATTATTTTGTCACAAAATTATTTCAAAACAAATCAGGGGTGCATTTTTTACTTTCGTCCTGGGGATACTGTTAACGAAAGGCAATAACAAAGCAAACTCGACCGCTTAAAAAATTTTATGGATATTCAGTAAAACAATTTCAAACAAAAGTTAATTTTGTAAGCAATATTATCACGTACCTACAAGTAAGTTCCTGTGATTTGCAAGTTAATGGTATATTTTCTCAACACTGATTTTTTTAGTGGTAAAACAAAATGTACGCATGGTTATCACGTGATCTGTTTAATAATTCTAGATTAAAGAAAGTATCAACTTTCAGCTTACCAAAGAAAAATGAAAGGAATTCAGTTATACGATTCTGTTAAAGAAACATTCAAACCTTATCTGACACATGGATTGTCAAAATATATAAGTGGCTCATTTGTCTCAGTTTTCTTCTGACGTTTCTTACCTAACCGTTTAGTACAAGGGGCACATGAAATCTGTCGGTATCCTCTCGTTGGTGTGGTATGGAAGTTTGGTAAGTGGGTTTCAGTTCAGGTGTCTACCTCGTCATCTGATCAAAATTAAAAGGCGTAGTCCCTTAGGGACTGAACCCATACTGTCGCCAATCGGCCGTTGTGTTGCTCCAGTGTCTGTTAATCAACTGCCTACCTACATTCCTAATCAAAAGATTCTCAGTTGGACATTGTAAGTTTATCAAGAGTATTTGTGGAGCGTTTCAGTTAACTTTTGGAGTTTCTTTGTTTTCAACTGTTTGATATGGCCTTGTGATTCTTTTGTTATTCTTTAGTTAGTGGTAGTTGATAATTGCGAACCACGGTCAGATGACGAGATCAACCCTGCACATTTCGACACCGAACCAATGGGAGAACATTTGGGGCTACGACAGATTTAACATGAACCGCGGACGTCTTTAGCTGGACTCTGATTGATAATTCGTTGTTCTTTCGGAAGGAAAAGAAATATGAAAAGTAAAAACCGATGCCTGTAACATTTTAGTTTTCCTTTCGTCAGTTTTTCTCAAAATAAATTTAATATTTGTGATTTTCGGACCGTTTTGGCAAATAGAAATAACTAACAATTTCTGGAAAGAGAGCTGGAATTTTGTAGTTTCAGTTGATTTTACTCAAAATATGAGTCATCAGCCATTCCGTTTTTAATAAATTACTATTTCAGCCGTTCACATTAACTCGTTTAAAGGTTTGTAAATTAACTGATTTAATTAAGTTTTAATTGCATTTGATTCACTTAGATTTCACACATGTTTGGGTACTTGAATAATACTAAAAAATCAATTAGCGTGATCGGAGGATTTGAATAAAAACCTGTAAACGCCTTTGACTTTCATCTCTTTCCATCCTCCTCATCTTTAACCCTCTGACGGCATAATTGCAGTCTTCCCTGGATGAATTCCAACCATTTTTGATCTTCTTTACGAATAAAATCTTTCCAAAGGGTTCTTTTTTACCGAAAGGACCAACAGAATCTTTCCAAACGTTTTTATTCCAAAGAAATAAGCAATATAATAGTTCCAGAGCATTTTATTCTACAGAATAGGTCAATAGAATCGTTGCAAAGAATTAAGACCAATTTTTTAAATTCTATTCTAAGGAAAGGAGCGATAGAATTTTTATAATGGATTATATTCTACAGAAGGAACCAGTAAAATTATTTAAAAAAATTATATTATAAGGAAAGGACCAATATATTGAATATTTTTTTTAATGATTCCATTGTAAAAAAGGAATAATAGAATGGGGTGAAGTGATTCTAGTGTATGGAAAGGGTCAATAAAATCTTTAAAAGGGATTATTTTCTACAGAATGCTCCAATAGAATCATTCCAAAGAATTCTATTCCGAGGAAATAAGAAATTGAGTCTTTCAAAATTATTGCATTTTAAATATAGGAGCAATAGAATGTTTCCAAGGTAACGGATTCGCAATCCGAGGGATGCGAGTTCGAAACTCGGCCCAAACAAAGTCCGTCGTGTACAACGGGGCTGGAGTACGTTAAATCTGTCATGGTGTCAACTGGCTTCACGTTGCCAAGGTGTGGAAGTTTGGAGAGTTGGATGCAAGCTCAGGTGTTGACTTCGTCATCTGACGATGGTTCGAAATTACGAGGCGATGTCCTCGGATCTTTCTGGATTGACCGTCGCCAATAGCTCGCTTTCTTGCTTCACTATGACGTTAATTAACCGATTGAAACCTACCGATTGAGGACAAAACCCACCGGAGACGAGCATAGGATGAAAAGAGGAATGTCCCCACATTTCGGCACATTGTTTGCAGCAAAAAATGGTACCAAAAAGAGTTAAATGTATTGGGTAATTAATTAGATCTGGAGCAATACAACGGGCTATTGGTGACGATCCGAGATTTAAAAAAAAAATCCCTTAGGAAAAGACCTCACCACGTGACATTTGAGGCCACGGCAGATTTAACGTGCTAGTCCCCGTTTATGTGATGGAATTTGTTTGGATTCGAACTTACAACCCTCCGTTTGCTAATCCGTTGCGCTTCCAACTGAGCTACGTAGACCCCCTGTTTATGGGTGAAAATGGTAACTAAAAGTTGTAAAAAGCCTAAATATAGCAGATATTAGAGACTTCAAAAAGCTCGCAACGAACTCACCTTTGAGTGAGGGAATCCTGTAGTATCTATTCAAGGCTTTGTAATAATTGTGTATAGTTGTCAAAGCATGCAATTTTTCGAAACCTTTCAAAAACACAATATTGTTGCAAAAGGGCCCTTTGAGGAAACGCCATTTTGTATTATTATTAACTACATGTGTTTTAACGAGTCTTGCCAAACCGCTTCCATTTCGACACATAAATTAACACGATTGAGTAATCCACATTTTGGCACAGTGAGTCATAATGTCCACGACGAATTTCATGCCATTTGACAAAATAAAGATTAAGAGCTGTGGGCGGGGAAAGGTGTAGGAGTTTGAAAATCGCCGACATCCAATCGCAGGCCGTCCCTGGAGCTCCGCCTCCCGGCCCATGACATCCATTCGAGGCCGCCGTATTCCAGAATTCCGAACGACGTATCAGCGCTCGCCGATGGAACCCAGTCTGGCTGCGTCGGCTGCTGCAGCGAGTGAAGTTGGTGGTACTAGCGGCGGCCGTCATTCAGACTTACGGCGGCATGAAGTCACCTTCGATGGGTCCGAACTCTCCGGGTGCCGTGGACTGAAAGAGTTGAGGACCGATCGGCCTTCCTTGCACCTGGGCTGTTCCCAACTGTGATGCAATTCAACGCGTGCTTTCGGCTTTCAATAAGAGAACATACAGCACACTATAGATGGTTGCACAATGTTTCTTTATGGAACACAGAGACATTCAAACACCACGTTCCTAAAAGGTCGCATGGCTTTGCAATCACCGAAATCTCTGCTTTTATAGTTCCTACTGTCGCTTTCTGTGTCTTTATTATGGTTTGTTTTCCATGTAGTTATTCCCGGTGTTCAAATAAGGCAAACAATCCAACGAATGGAATCATTGTGATAAATTTGCGCCACTTCAACAGTAGAAAGCAGATCTGAGAGCAAATCTGCCGGACAATGTGATACAGTTCGGCGAGGAGCATTCGAGTGTTCTTTCGAGATCAGCAACTGTCTTGAACAGTGAAACCATCTCCAAAACCATCGATGTGATTTGGAATCGGACAGTCAAATGACCTCTCCAATCAATCTTACCTCTGACCGCCGAATTTGAAAAGCCGTTGAATTTCAGACCAAATCCAGACAAACTTGACTCTAGTCTAGGATGTCCAGCTGCTCGGACGATCTGTTGTCTTTTTCGGACAAAGCCCTCTCTTTGTCCTCTCCGCCCGACCTGTTCGAATCTTCGGAGAAGGACGAGGAAGAGTCTGAGAGCCCGGTATCCCAGGAGCAGACTGAAAACGGCCGAAGTCCTGCTGGTCAAGACGACCTACCGGGGGAAGAGAACTCCGAGAACAAGCCGGACGACGAGTATTTTCGTCCCATTAAAAAGCTCCGAATGGTGGACGCCAGGGAAGAGATTGTCCCGAGTCCACCAAAACCTCTGACCTCGTTCTTCATTAAGGATATTCTGAGCCACAAATCGAGCGGTCAGCGAAGACACTCCATTTCCAGTGGCATAGTTCGGCCGTGGGACCTGACCGATGCGGCCTCCTCGAGGAGGAGGCCTCGGTCAGCGGATGATGACTCTCGGTCCGAAAAGTCCGAAAGCTCGTACGGGAGTCCGGCTGGACTGCCCCTCAACGCCTCCCCCCTAGATGCCCTCTTTGAGATGACCAGCAAGGCTTTCGAGGGACTGGATGCAGAGGAGAAGTCTTCAGGTAAGAGATTCCGTCCAATTAAGGTTGTTTGCTATTGTGAAGGATCCAGAGCTGGCCACGTTACCTTTAATGTTATGACCCACCCATTTGAAGCCACAACAAAAAAATAACTGAAACAGATTGGAATTAAAAGAGAAATATAATGACCACCATATCAAGATTCTTTCAAAACAATAACAGTATTAAGTGCAATAAGCTCCATGTGAAGATTCTTTAAAAACAGTATTAAATGTAATAATCACCATATGAGGATTCTATAAAAAACAAAAACGAAAGCAGTATTAAAAGTTGTCTCCATAGATTAACCCAGTTCTACACAAACCAGTCTCTTCCCATGTTATCTTAATGGATTTAAATCCGAGTCCTAGTTGTGTTTGCGTTGACATTGGCTCAGTAACTTAACTTCTAAATGGCATTTGAAAACAACAGCAAATTAATTGCAAGGATTTATTACACAAGAAACAAGGAAGAGCATAGAGCCATATAATAAACATCTTAAATTATCTTCGCTTCAACTTCGATAATATTTGTGAAACTGTGTTAAATTGTCATCTTCGTGATGTACTAAAGCGTTTTACGTGCCATTCTTAAACCCCCACTTCTAGGAAAATCACCACAACCACAATTCAATTTCATGGAATTTCAAAGTATCTAAACGTGTATATGATATTATCTACCTCATTCAATATATTAAAATAAGTAATGAATTCAATTCTTCATTTAATAAATTAAAATTTGGTCACTTCTTTCAAACGTAAACAACAATCGTTAACGGAGTAACTGCCCCAGTTCCAACGGATCATAGTGGAGATTGAAACCCGGAAACAGGCATTTGTTTTGATTAGTCCACTCGTCAGTACGTCAACCTATCAGACGTACTAAAACCCCAAATACGAGAAACATAGCTAAACAGTCTTATCTTTTATACTTATTTGTATTATTACCTTTTCACTAACACGAAGGGGACAATTAGCTTAGAATAACGGTTAAATATGAAAGCAATGTTTGTTTAGTAACAAGCATGTTTCTCAATCAAGAGAGCTTTCTTTGGAAGCAAAACATTTTGAGAGATCTGTCTTTCTGCTATACATATTTGCTCCAGTGCCCTAATGTGTCAGGATTTTCTAGTTTCCTTTTTGAATAGTGTTTGTGGAGAAAAGTGAACACTCACCCTGTATTGAAGTAGGTCACAAAGGAATCACATTAGTAGATTAATTTCGTATAAGATTAGTATAAAGTTTTACTTTATGTATTGAATGGAAGACCACTCACCCCGCTATTGAAGTAAACCCGAGTAATGAATGGCATAGTAGTCAATTAATTCAATAAGATTAGTGAATGAATTTTAAAACTCCATTTCATGTACCCAAATCCAAGTATCTCTTTAATGGATTTGATGACTCAAAGGCCGTTCAAGCTGAGCCAAGTAACCCGTGAAATGATTTCGATTGTCCAGGTCTGATATTAATGATATACAGTAACCAGCATTTGGGTATAGAAGCGGTTTTCAAACATTATACTTCCAGGCCTACTTCGAAACGCCAATTATACTCAGGCCCCACTAAAGTTTTCAATGCAGGAATAATACAATTATACGCGTAACGAAGAAACGCTATTTCCGGTTTTATTATCAAACACAAAAATAGAGTTAAATGCACTTAAGAAAATGCAGCATATTTCTTAAAAGTTAAAACTTAAGAAAATCAGCTACAGCGATTTTCTTTATCATTAATGTACACTTTTCTTTATCATTTATATACACTTATAGTATTACACTTGAAATGTGATGATCAATGAAGCTTTTGATGATTAGAGGCATGCTGTTTTCAGTCTCGTGAAGGATTGATACTGAAATAGGAATGACGAAATCTAAAGTTTTTAAACTTAAGGTTTCGTCGTTTCATATATAAGTCAGCCCACAGACCTTATATTCTCATACAATAAACATTTCGATGCATTCGTCTCTATAGATTTGTCCTATTCTTTGTACGATTTCTTTAGGGCTCATAAATATGGAGAGAATTACGGATATTCCATTTTACCTATCTCATTTGGAATGTCACCCACACGATATGAGCCAAGGGTTATTAATTATATATTAAAGATAATTAGATAATTTTCCACTTGATAACCTGGCATGTTTCAATTTTCAGTTTACTCATTGAGACTCCTTGTCAAATGCGTGATTAATAAACCATATAACAAGTAATTGATTAGCTCAATTACTCGGTGTTGCTCGAGTTGAATTTTGTTTGTAATTCATTGAAATATTACTCAATGTAATACCTATGGAGATTTTTAATTGTTTTTAGCAAATAGAACGCGGGGGTCAATATATTTCCCACAGGATTCTAAATAATGAATTTGTTATTCCTGTGGGATTTGAAATTGTGTTTTTAGCCCCCCTCTCGAAACCTAAGTCAAATAGTATAATAAGGGTTAATATGGAGTCCACGTTATCCGCAGGGTTTGAAAGAATAAGTGGTACAAAATTAACTGTGGTTTGGTCAAACGGTGTTGATTTTTATAGATAACAGACTCTACTCTATGTGTAGATAATTAGTCCAATGACGTAGATGATTCGTTGTCACAAATCACTTTAACCAAACTTGATGAGGAATGTTATCAAACTAATCGTAAATGGGTAGCTTTATGAAATGCACACCCATCGAAATTCAATATGCTGTTAATAACTCTATCTCAAATATCATTAATACTTAAAGTATAAAATAGAATTGAAAACTAAAGTAAAAGTTGCACAATTATTTGTATTATATTTACTAATTTTATAGGAGCGATTTATTTGTGATTGAAAGGTGCTCACGAACTATTGAAGTAAAGTGTAGACCTAACCTTGTTTAATGAAATACTATTTCCCAAGTTCTTAAGTACCACCCGATGTCTGAAAACTCAGTACAAAATATGAAAAAAAGAAAATAGTACTGTGAGAACAATAGCTATTCACATTAATGTTCTTTTTCAACTCTTAAAGTGTACTTCGTCGATGAAAATTCGCATTAACCCTTCACTCACATGAATATATTTTGTTAAATTTTTTAAATAATCATCAGGTAAAAAGAACTTTTAGCACTAAGCCCGAGTTTTTGTAGCATTCAAAGGCGTTTCTTTACTTCGGTCATTCAAAGCTGTCGTGGAGGTTTTCAATTATTTGAGTTTGGCGATTGAATATCTTTCGTCCAGATAACCACGTCTTTGTCATTTCTAGAGTGTGCCATTTTCGGGTGGTCGTTTGTTGCAAGTCAGTACAAGAGTGAAACAATTTGGGTTATTACGCCACTATTTTGGTGGACGTTAAATCGGTGTCAAATATACTCAATACTGTCAATACTGTTGTGGAAGTTTGGTAACTGGGGTTCGGAGCAGGCCTCTGACCGTGTGTCAAATTACACGGTGTTGTTCCTTACCTGCAAGACCATCATCAATAGCTCTTTGTGTTGATCCAGTGGGACGTTAATTAACTATCTACCTACACCACTATTTACTGTCAAGCGTACTTCATCGATGAAAATTTGTAAATATTTACCCAAAATATGGATTGCATTTTCAAGATCTAGAGATATCTGTTTGAGGCTGTGAGCATCAATGGAGTTACTAAGGGTTTCAATTCTCCAAATCCAAAACATAAATTTGATAAGAAAGAGTGAAATAATGAAGATTTGTGCATTTTGAGATAAGAGAAAACTTAAAGGAAATAGTGAATAGGCTTTTTAGAACGATCTTAGTATTTCAATTTAGAAAGTGAACGAAAGAAATCAAATTTTGATTTTTCAATTTGGGAAGGAGGTAGATAATTGAATTCAAGTGAAAAAACTCAGTGGGCTATTTTTGAGAAGAGGAAATTACGGAGAAAATTTATTTCATATCAATAAGTTTAATACTTTACATTCCCTCATGAATGCAACGCAATTTTCCACGTAACATCAGTAGAAAAATGCTGCTCTAGATGAGCATTAATACCTTTTCTCCTTTACAATTCCCATTATGAACAGTGCAATGTTTAGAAAGAATATTTTAAGTAACACCACATAGGGTTACTTAACTTTTTTTGGGTTTTCTAAATATTTAATTAAAATTTTCATATGAGTATTTTAAGTAACACATATAACTAACTGCATTTGGTTTTCTAAATATTTGAAATTAACATTTTCATAACAATTTTTAAGTACTATTTTAAGTAACACAGATAACAGTCTTTGGCTTTGTAAAAATTTCATTAACATTTTTTATTGTTCAACTCTTAATAACTGCCTTCCACTTCATGTAAATGCCAACACCTTAAGTGATAAATTTTGTCAAGTTTTTAAAATTTAGTCTTGGACTTTTCAGAACGCTTATGCTAGCTATATATTTTCCAAATATTCTACATACTGCCGTACTTATACTACCGTAATTATACGATCTCAAACGCACAAAAAACGAATATATAAACGAAAAGAATTGACATTTTCAAAAGGCAAACGAACGTAAAGTCTGTGTTGTTATAAGCGGTTTGCTTACTTAAGGAAAGGTAAAAACAGAATACACCGTAATTGCACAGCCTCAAACGTTGAATATATTTTTATTTCCTTTATCCTTCTTTGTTACAATGTTTCAGGGAAAATGAACCCAATGAATTTCACGAGGAAGTGCAATAACAAGATATCTCGTTCCATCAAATAATTGACATTCGTAATTAACAATAGCAGGAAAATGTTTTTACTGACTTTTTCATCTTCGTGTATGTACTAAATCAGTGCCGAGAGCATCATTTGTTGACACACTGCAATTACAGAAAATAAATTGCCCTGTAATATACGTAACCAGATCTAAATTTTCTTTTTTTACGCTGAACAAAATTCAATGAAAATAATTTCCATTCACAAAAATAAACGTTTAGCACACCTCTTTTTTAATAGCGTTTTAAGTGCAACTCATAACAGTAACTTTACATACAATTTTTGTAGTATACCAAACCCGAATGGATAAAATTGCGATAATACTAAAAAATAATTTGAAAGAGTAACCCTAACGTAACGAAATCTTGTTTATTGAGTCCGTGAAGATATTACTTATTTTTTAAAGATCTTTAAGTGGTTCAAACATAGATTTTCGCTCCTCCTTCGTTTAATTGCAAGGAAAATTGAACACTGCGTTAATTAAAATCACAATGGAACAGTAGACTGCAAATCACCATAATTCATTTTTTAATTTAGTGTTAAAATTGAATTGATATTAAACTCTGTAGGTTTCAATTACCATGATCTGTTCTGACGGAGTTCCACGTATAACTCCAACAGATACAACAGATATACAGTAAACAAGTATAGTGAGCCTACTACAAAAACGCGTTGTTTCCTATTCAGATGTTTTCACATTTTTTAACTTCCATTCACTAACCCTTCGCATTAGTGGTTTTTGATTGGCTTGAAACGATTTTTGAATAGATCCTGGTAATCTGTTATACATGTATCACTTGATATGTTCATCATGCTTCCAAATTTTGGTTCAAAATGTTGCTTAACCTATGCTTTTTTGTACTTTAAGGTATTTTACAATTTCTTTTGATTTAGAATTGAGTGATACACTCTCTTACCAAATGAAATTAATTTGATTGATCTGTGCACAAGTTATC
Organism: Metellina segmentata; assembly: GCA_947359465.1. Lineage (NCBI taxonomy): Eukaryota > Metazoa > Arthropoda > Arachnida > Araneae > Tetragnathidae > Metellina > Metellina segmentata. The sequence goes on from OX375872.1 coordinate 7,976,631, forward strand.
GTTAGGTGTTATGTATTATGCAATAACTTTCGAACAATTTAATATTTTGTTCGAAACTTCATGAATTTTTTTGTATAAAACAATCAGTAAATTGTATAACTAACAGACAGCAAAAGTTTGTTTTTGAAAGTCCACTGTACCTTTAAGAACCCACACATTTCGAAAATATCAATTATCATAATTTTAGATCTATTTTAAATGATACTTTATTTAGTTTTTATTAGGTTAGAAAAAAAAACCTTGATTTTTTAACTTTAAACTCAATTTTCTCAAAATGGACACTGTCTATCCTTCTATCTAATCAAACTTTCCCAACAGGTTTGGAAAGTATCATAGTTCTTAGTGAAGTGACCTTTTGTATAACTGGAAAGCAGACACATATCTAGAAAATAATTTCGATCGAAAAATTTTCGAATCAAAGGGCGTAATACTAAATGGTTTCACTTGGCCAAGCTTTTCCAAACACCGTAACCAGATACGGCCCTTGTGCCAACCAAACACCGTAAAGAAGTTAGAGCAATTTGGGTTCACCTGGTCTCCCAACAACAATACCCTCGATCCAGAATTTGTGTATCGAAGCGTTTTTCTCAGACACTTCCAAGCCTACTTCAAATCGCCAAATATACTCAGTAGTATATAATGCAGGAATAATACTGGAATACTATCGATTTGAATAGTTGAATTTATGGCACACGTCTCAACAACATTCATAGGTCTGCAACTTGATATAAGACAGTAGGGGGTATGTAACAAGCGATGAAAGTATAAAAGATCAATGATAAAAATACATGGTTTAAAACACGCTGGTCAACAACACAATGTGCAATAGTAAGTCAGGATAGACAAAAGCATTTGACGTTTGAGAATCCAATGGCTTTCAAAAATGAAAAGATATTTGATTGGTGGGTTCCCCTATCAAACCTTGCTAATTTTAAGTTCCAGAAAATTTTAAACGGTGATGATCAAATACAGGATACGAAATCAAGATGATAAAAGCAAGATGTTAAAAGATATAAGCTTGTGTTACATTGAGGAACTTTCCCCGTAAAAGATGAGTTAGACGAGTGTCGAAAGTGGGTTAGTTTGCGCCAACTCTTCGCATTGAGAGAGCTGAAAATTGGTGAATTAACGATTTGATGCTGTCTATAGCTTGCTGACGAAGGCTCCATGACTCTTGCCACAAGGAGTTTAATAACGATGCAAATGGTCTATAGTTATCGCACATCGCCATCAGAACGCACATCGCCATCAGAAACAAGGTAAACCAGAGAGCAAATCTGTTGTTTATTTTGAACGTGATAGTGGACGTTTTGTTCTATCGAAATAACTGTTTTCATCATCTTGTTCTCATCCTTGTTAGTCCTTTTTTGAAACTTACTGTTTGGGACTACATTTAATTGTATTTTAATCATCATGTTAATCCTTTTTGAAGCTTTAAAGGGAACACTCTCGAGATATTAGAGCAAACACTCCTATTGTTTACTTTGGTCCTAATGGTGGGCACTTCATTCCACCGAAATAACCACTTTCTTCATCTTGTTCTCTTCCGTATTAGTCTTTTTGAAGTTTTTAATGTCTGACAAAATTAAACTATATTTCCACAGAGCCTAAAATTTGAATCCCAAACAGAAGTACTAACGTCAACAAGAGAGGAAACCCTCTTGTTATTTACTTTGGTACTGATGATGGGCGTTTTGTTTTACCCAAATAATTATTTTTATCATCTTGTTCCTATCCTTAACGGTCTTTTTTTATCGAAGGTTTTAATGTCTGATTATATTGAACTATATTTTCTTTAAGCCTGAAATTCGAGTCGCAAACATCAAGACCAACGTAAACAATGGAGGAAAGCTAATTGTTTAGTTTGGTACTGATAATAGGCGTTTTGTTCTAACGAAATAACTATTTTTATCATATTGTTCTTATTCTTATTAGTCCTTTTTTGAAACTTTCACTGTTTGTGACTACATTTAACTGTATTTTCATCATCTTATTCTCATCTTTCATTAGTCCCTTTTTGAAGCTTTTAAGGTTTCACTATAGTTAACTGCATTTCTATCGAGAGTAAAATTTTAGACACAGACATCAGGACCAAAGTAAGCAAGAGAGCAAACCCTTTTGTTTACTTTGGTCCTGATATGATGGTAATTGTTTTCACCGACATAACTATTTTCATCATCTTGTTCTCATCTTTATTAGTCTTTTTTAAGCTATTAGTTGTTTGACAGCATTTAACTGTATTTAAATCAAGTGTATTACTTCAGTTTCAAACATCAAGACTAAAGTAAACACGAGAGCAAACCATCCTATTTACTTTGATCCTAATGATGTGCGCTTCATTCCATCGAAATAACTATTTTCGTCACCTTGTTCTCATCTTTTTTATACCTTTTTTAAAGCGTTTAATGTTTGACTACATTTAACAGCATTTCCATCTAGCGTAAAATTTTAATAGCAAACATCAGGACCAGCATAAACAAGAGAGAAAACCGTCTTGTTGTTTACTTTGGTACTGATGATGGGTTTTTGTTCCACCGAAATAATTATTTCGTCACCTTGTTCTCATCCTTATTACTCCTTTTTCAAAACTGTTACTGTTTGTGACTACATTTTCATAATCTTGTCATTCTTATTAGTCTTTTTTTTTTTCGACTTTTAATGTTTGACTACATTTGACTATTTTCATCATCTTGTTCTACCTTATTGTTTCCCTTTTTCTGAAACTTTTAAGGTTTGACTACATTTAACTGTATTTTCAAGATCTTGTTATCCTTATTGTTCCTTTTTTGAAGCTTTTGATGTTTGACCACCCTTTCCATCAAGCGTAAAATTCTAAAACCAAACATATACTTCCAAGAAACGCAAGGTATTAAATCATCTACGAGTATCAGTTACGACAAATGTTAAAGTAACTTCATCGAGTAAGCGAAGGGGTTTCTTCAGAGGCCCTGTCGTTGGGAAACAGATGTTGGAGCTCACTGGAACGATCTGCGGAACAGGGTGGAGGGATGGATACGGCGGGGAGACTTCAGGTGCCGATTTCAAGCGAGGAGGGGTGACTTTTTTTTTCCCGCAAATGATACTGAGTACACATTGTAGCTTACAATGTCGTGATTTTTTTTAGACTAGCAGAATGATGGGGTGGTAAAAGAGAGGAATCGAAACAAGTGTTTTGGATCGTGCAGTTTCCCTTACTGTATTGGGACTGATGTTATAAATTTGAAACTCTTATTTTTGTGCGGAGATTTATTTCTTGAAGAGGTAAATAAGGTGAGGAAGTGATACGAGTCTGAAAATTAAGGAATGCTAAAATTATCGAAAATCGACACGAATTACGAGATTTTTTTTTTATTGCTTCAAAATCTTTTCTAGCCCCATAGCTATCAAACAATACTAGGATTTTGTAAATATTCGGAACATTTTTTGAGTTAGAAAATTTTTCCTTGGTACTATCACCATGTATCACCCAAACTTTCAAATCAATTTCCGAAGAATTCTGATTTTGCAATAGGATGCTCTATTGAAACGATGATAACTTAGCAATCAATTGATCTGTTCGAACTAGTTTTGTATCGTTTCAATATGTAGAATACAGTAGATGTTTTGAGTCTCAGAGTTATTAGGTAAGAAACGAAATTTTAATTGATTTTTAGGTGGTAAAATCCCTGAATATAGTTTAGATTTTTTAGAATCCTCGGTGAAAAAAAAATGTAAAAAACCTTTTTTTCTCTAGCAACTTAATTGGGGGTCAAAACAAGAAGAATAATATCAGAAATAATTTCCAACAGGAATTCTTTCTGAACAATAAAGAATTTGATATACCACTGTTCAAAAACACGCTAATTTGTTAATTATATCGAAATTAAATAATTAAAGATGAGCTTAATCTAAATTTTTTACATTGAAATGAGTTTAAGCACAAACTAATGACCTATTGTAAATAAAAAACACGATTTTTAAAGACAAAATAAAAATAATCCTCTGGTGTGTTTTAATTCATTTGCATTCAGATTGACAATCGATTGAGGTTAGAAGTTTTCTGAAAGATCCATACCGTTATAAATACCGTTACTACTATACCAGAGGCACTAAAATGCATTTTTAAGATTTTCTCCTAACTGCATTTTTTGAGTTACCATTTCATGAGTTCATGACTATAACAAAGCCACGTATCTTGATTCTTAGTGGGAGATTTCCACGAGAAAACTTTTGAGTCGTAACTCAAATTTTTCCAAACCTTTGAACGCGTTTTTGTAGAAACGTGAATTTTGCAGATTCGTGCCTTCGGCGTGATGGTAACAACTTACCAACATTTCTTTTTAAAAATACAGAAAATATAAACCTTGACACTTCATGACCATTGCTACTTGTTAGCAAATACTTTATTTAATACTAAGGTTAGGTTGGTTTATCTTCATCAATGGACAATCTTCGTAAAACTTAAGACTAAAAAAGATTCAGTACAACAGATTAAAAATTCAAGCAAGAAACCTTGGGGAGTGGGCTAACAGCTGAGGTGTTGACCTCTTTAGCTGGCCGTAGTTCGAAATTGCTAGGTAATGAGGTAGGTAGTTAATTAACGTCGTACTGGAGAAACATTACGGGCTATTGACGAAGGTCAATACAACAAGGCAGCACCCTGGCAGGTACTCCACTCTCCAAAATTCCACGCCACTCCAACATGAGGATATTTGAGGACACATTTAATGTGCCCCCTTTCGATGCTGCTCTTCCAACTGGGCTACCGCAGATGTGCTATTTGGAGATGTTTACAAATGATTTCATGCAAAGATTTTAGCATATACATTTCAATAAATGCAAACATAATAAAATATATGCGATTATTAGCATGATGCTTGAATTGAGTAAATTAGTTAAATAGAGCAACAATAGAGTTAAAAAATTTTCAAAAGGTCATTCGCAACTAAAATTTTTCAAAAATTCAAATATTTGAAAACGTAACTCGTAAAGTTGATCTGCATATAATTGTTCATTATTTCTCAAAAACCTTCAACAGATCACTTATTACTTGAACACAAAACATTTCAAAGTGGAGAATTTAAGGGGACACAGTTCCTGAAAAATGGCAAAAATTTCCAATTGTTTTATCTTTCAGTAGTTATGCAAATTTAAAGAAAATGTGTGTGCATATTTGAATACCTGTCGTTATATTATTTCGCGAGTTATGAAATATTTTCTATCAAATGGAATTACCGAGAGCCATTTCAAACTACTTTCCGTTTTTATTTTCATGGCTACAGTGTATTTCAAATGCTAAGGCTTTTTTTTTGGAGATTCAAGTAGAGATTTGAAACTTTTGTACTTGTTTATCAGTATGTATTTTATAACTTGGTATATGGAATGGGATTTAGAAGAAAAGTTAGTTTTTCTAAAAGTGATGAAATATAAAATTTATGAACAACTATGATTTTTTTTGTTGTTGCTATTTTTTAGTGTTTGTTACAAAAAAGATATTTGTAAAAAAAAAACAAGTAATAGTGGTGTATGTAATACCATGCACAATTTGTGGGGAACTCTTAGGAATGAAAGATAAATAAAAATTACTTCAGTTTGTACGGGAATAACTTGAAACAGAAAACATTTATGATAAATTGATCGATACAACTTTAATGGCTTTGAAAATACCACATAAACAAGTTTTAACTATTAGGGAAATTTTATTACTATAATATTCCAGTATGAATGCCAGGAAATGCTGATTCAAATAAGATGCAGATTCTTGCGATTGTTTTAATTTTTGAAAAAAAAAAGCTGTTTGTACATATTTTCCGTGTCAGGGCTAATATTGAAGGGTCCAAAGGATTCGAGTGCATCGTTAATTTAAAAAATAACACAATCCAGGAGACAAGTTTTTGGGGTTTTTTTCCAGCAATACTTTCAACTAATATAACCAATGCTGCTGATAGTGGAGCTCCCTGACTACAAATTAATGAAGGAAACATCACTAAAAATAGTATAGTTTACTCTTTAAATATTGTTTATGAAAGCGTTCAAACTATATCAACTTATCCCTGATGTGGGGTGCGTTGGCATAACGCCTGGGGTAAGTTGGCGTAGCATATCATTGTGATAGGATCTAAGCAATAATGCGAGTTAATGACTTTAAAATACAAATGATTTAATACAAAATCAGGGAAACTAAGAAGACAAAACGAAAGCAACAAGGAAATTTTAACTCTTTCTGTCCACCAAAAAAGATCGTCCACTTGGATCGGTGGCTTTAACTTTTGCAAAATTTTGTTGAGGTTATAGCAGATTGTGTCCGCAAGTTTGTGTTTTCACTATTGTGAAAATATAGAATTCATCACTGTCGATGTACACTTTATTTCCTATGCCAACACGCCCCAAGACTTAAACGCCAACTTGCCCCACCAGGATTTTTGAGATAAGATCACTCTTTCACATACGTTTCACAAGCAATTCCAGTACATGGATACAATCGTATCAAATACTCTATCCAACACAGCCATTGAAAACGCCTCAACATATTCAAGGGCTTCATAGAAAACACAAAAAACTTCAGTTAAAAAAAAAAGATTTGTCCAAAAACCACACATCCGTTTTCTCTCTCTGGAAGATTCTATCACACTGAAAGTAGAGTAGATGATGCAACATCATAGTACAGTTAAATAGTGGTGATACCACTGCTCTGAAACCACTGTGTTAAAAAATACAAGGGGAATGCCAACAAGCCTCTGTCTCCCCTATGCTCAAAATCGAAACTACAATCTATGAATTACAATTCTTTGTATCCATGTCATACTTCTTTTTCATCCTAAATATTTGTGAGAAAGAGTGAAATTTTCAACTTAAGGTATGTGTATACCTTTAAAGCGCCATTTTCACACAAATTTCATATTTTTCTAATTTTACGTATTTTTATAATAGAATTCTTTATCTCTTCAAATCACTTCGGATTTTAGTTCTACGACCTTTAGAACTGGAAAAAAAAATTAAAGTATTGTAAAGTATTGACATTGATATTTTGCATGGGGTACATTGTTTTACCTTTTACTAGAAATGAAATTCTCGCCTAAACGTTACTTTCCGCAAAACACAATATCTCACTTTGCATCAATGAAATTGTTTTGAAACTTTTTATACGTGTTCGAAACATTATAAAGCAGGGTTTGAACTATTATTGTTTAGAAATCTGTATTTAAAAAAATTAATCAAGATATAAACCTGAATATTTTTTGCATTTTGCTCTTTTCAAGTTTTTTTCAGGAATGACAGACGTTAAAATCCACAATTAATTTTTATGTAAAAGTAATTTAAAACACAATATTTTCTGCCATAAAATCCATTATCTAGTAGAAATCAATAACAAAATCAATAAAACTCTAAGTTTCGTATTAATTTTAAAAATTTGCCTAAGAATACCTTAAGATTCTGTAAAGTAGCTCTTTTGGCTTAACCACTTTTGCATCGACACGGCATTGATCACCTAAGGTAATTAATTTTTTTAACATTTGATAGTCATGATACTTTGAATTTGGTTTCCTAATTTAGGATTATTTAAGTTTTGAGCTTCAAGGTGAGTAGATTCTTTCTGCAGTAATCCTCTGACGGAATCCTTGAAAACCAGAAAGTATCGAACTCAGAGGTAGATATCGGCTTATGCACAAACATTATCGACACAAAAATGTTGTTTTCTAGATGTACACTTAATAATTACAGGTAAAGTTCGCGATCTTTCTTAAACCATTCGTCAACAGGGTTATAAAAGACTCCAATTAGTTAAAACGATTAAAGATAGGAAACTTAAAATTGGTTCGGTGTAAGAATCTTTAATAAAATAAATATTGAAACAATAATTTACCGCAGACTATTTATGCAGCAAATTTATTTGCTGTAATCCAGTTATCAAATTTGTCATTTTTCAGTTATCCAATTTCTTCTAGTCATGTCATTTTGCAACTTAATAATAATTGTTTAATGAAGTTTAACACTCTAAGTGGCTCATCCATTCAGACCTGAACAGTTTTGTTAATGACGAGATACCTCGTCGAGAGTTAAATGAAATCAATTTGAGAGCTTTATAAATATTCATATTTAAAATATTCACTTTGAAATGAGATTTGTGAGGAAAGTTTTGACAATCGACATGAATTTACTTGAATATATAGTTTCATAAAATTGAATCGATGAGTTAAGTTTAAATTTGACAGAAATATGAAATAAATATCTCTTGCAACTCTATGCGATATGCATGGTTTCAAATTTTGAACTGTAATTTATCTTGATTACTATCTACCTTTACCATTCAAAAGATGCATCTTTTAAAAATTGCGCTACACACTGCTTATAAAAGCGAATTTCGTAGAAACATTTGTGAGTGTTTGAAAATGACGATCCTTTGACCTTTCTCTTAGGATCCCTCACTTTACATTTTTCCGTAACGAAAACCTCACCAACAATCCAATGTAACCTGAGCCAAGTAAGACATACTGTAAATGTTTATGGCGTGCAAAATTGTGTTTATCTTAGGCATGAAGTTACCGGATAATTAAAATACATTTTGATTTGAAATCAGAGTGATTCTGAGCTCTTGTATCAAGATGCTTCAAGGAAGACAAAGATGGATGTTTTCTGCTTGGCAAAGAGAGAGGATAGATAAGAGGTAAGTGAAACGTTTTCTTCTGAATTTTACTTGGAAAAAGAACCATGGATTTATGAGCAACGAAAGGACTAAAATATCCAGGATGCATAGGAATCCTGAGATACATTCTAGTAAGTAAATTGAAATTTAGTAGCCTACACATATTTATTATTCAAAAGCTAAGTGCTAAAAGATGTGACATTTTATTTTGCAGATAAACATGTTTTTTAAACTCACATTTCAAATGTGTGCTTTCATTTGAGATATAAGATAGCCAAGCATATCAAAATACCCGAAGGACTAAATTTTATTACTTCGGAAAGCGAGACAAAATAAATTCAGATCCACGTTGTTCATAAACACAGGTTCTTATATTTATTCGAGTTTTGCTACTTTATTAATTATGTTTAATAACGATTATGTTATAAACGATTAATAGACTATTGCTACAAAATGTATTTATTTAAGTTGTATCTTTTGATATAAAGTAGAAGATTAAATTGCTTATTAATTTATCTATGTGCTTAATAACAATACAATGCTTGAAATTGCTAATAAATTTATATCGATTGCAGTTCAAATATGGCTAAGTACTTATATTCATGAAACTGGCATTTCTCTAAATTTAAGCTTCTTAATTTACAATGAAAGCACATAAATTTTTCCCAATAATCTATTCATCCCCATTTCAATTTTTCTTCCTTTAGGAGATTTATCGAGGAATGTTTAAATCTGAGAAAGTTCCTAACCAAGTTACTATTGAGATGAAATATGGTAAGTGCGCTGAAAATTATTGCAATCAATTATAGTATCATCATTCCTTATGATTTATATAAACTTTCATAAAGCAAAATAAATCGTTTCATAAAAACTCTTATTTTGTACTTTATAGTGGTCTCGTCAATGTTGTTTTTATGTTTACAATAATAACTAGAACTCTATCCCAAACCCATTTGTAATATTTTTATTTCGAAACCATTTATTGCGTGGTAGTCCGCTCATTATTGTTTGTACTTGAAGTTTTACATTTATGTTCCTATTATTATTTTTAACCCTCCTGGCGATTGTCTCAATGAAGTATTACGTCTTTAACAAATCGAACCAGATTTTGATGGACAACATATCTCGTCATTACAAGAAAACTGACCACATTTTGATCTCGTCATCATAAAAAAAGTGTCTAGACAAGATATCTTGTAAAGTATTAGCATAATGGGTTCGATCTTGTTAGACATCCAGTCGAAACCACTTAGACGATTAAACAGTGTTCTCGAGCTCTCGTTTACACTGTACTCCGTTTTCGATCAGTTGAATGGGGGAATATTGATACTTGTTTATGTAGCCGAAGACAGGATTGAAAATTGTAAAGGATTGAGATTTGTAAAAGGTTTTGCACTTCCTCACTTCCAAACTCTTCCTATCTAAAGGTATTTGCATATTATCAAAATTAAAAAATGTATAGGACTCTGTGACGTTAGCATTAAAGTGTTGCAATTCATACTTCGCGTTATATTCGCATGCTTTATACTAAAAAATAAGACATAAATAAGTTCGAAGTTTCGTCGATTTAGAGTCGAAACTCATTAGCTGACAACATTTTTACTGAACTGAGGTTTCAAACTGCTGTATTTTACTACAATAATTTTATTATATTTTCGTTCCTTCTTGTTTTGTTCTCTAACTAATATTATAAGCATTTTAACAGTGGTATCATGGTTTAGAGTTCTGAACTTAGTAATTCTCATGTAATCCATAACTATCCTATGCTACGTTTCAAGTGTTCCAATTCATCTATCACAATGTGCGTTATATCCACATGTATCATGCTTAAAAACAAGGCAATAATAAGTTTTAAATTTCATCAGTTTACAGGTGAAACTCGTAAATTGACATTTATTTTTTCTGTATAGGTTAAAAACTGCTGATTTTTTGGTTAAAAATATGATATAAACATTTTGACAGTAATATATCCTTTAAATTGGTTACAATTACAGTATATTTTGTGTCATCAAGAAAATAATTTGTAGGACTGAAGTTACAATTCAAGTGCTACCATTCATATACCGTAATGCGTATAATATTTAAATGTATGATGCGTAAAAACAAGACAATAAATTTTAAGTGTCGTCGGTTTTGAGACGAAACTCATTAACTGACAATTTTTTTTACAGTACAAATGTTTAAAAACAGCTGTATTTTACTACACGAATTTTATAATTTCCAAAATATTGTTATGTTTTCGAAAAAATATAATAATTTTAACAGTGGTATATTGTCAACTTAGAGTAGAAACTAATTAAATGAAAAACCCTGAATTTTTTACTGTAGAGCCATTTAAAAACTAAATATTAGTTTTGAGGTCAAAAATAAAAATTGTATTAACATTTTGATAGCGTTATGTATCTTACACATATGGCCACGCACTTTTCATTCTCATGAAAATATGCATTTAGTGTCTTCTAAAAAGTGTCATTTAAAGAGCGTTTGCTCTAAGACCATGATATATCTTTATTTCAGTTACAATTCCAATGTATTTTGTGTCATCATGAAAATAAACATTAAAGGTCTCCCAAAAAAGGCCAATGATTTTCTCCTCTAAGCCGACGCTATATCCCTTTAAATCAGTTACAATTCCATTGCATTTCGTGTCATCGTGAAAATGTACAGTTAAGGACTCCAAAAAAATGTCAATTAATGGGTTTCTGCTCTAAGCAGACTTTAAATCCTCTTCTTTATGAAATTATTTTTGGTGCCGTGGGTTTTATTGGGCCATATATGGCCATGCTGCGACAAACACATGACAGACAGAGTAATGAACACACAAACACCATTTCGAAAATTATTCCTATAAGAATCAATAGAAATGGTTTCGTGGGGTCGTTAAGGTAGGTATTTTAATTAACGATGCACCGGGTGCAACACAACGGGCTATTGGCGAAGTTTTCGTTAAGCAAAAAGACATGTAGAAATGTAAAAGACGTTTATTTCATTCGTATGAACCTTAAAATCTATTTCATTTATGTAATTTTTTCGTGTTCTATGCGACACTGCTGATATCTTAATTTTTTTTTTAATTTTGAAAGAATAGTAAATTTTCCATACTTAATAAATATAGTATAAAATTGCAAAACCGTTTTTTTTTTTTTTTAAATTTTCATGCCGAGATCCAACTCTGGTGAGTTTTCTTCAAATAACGAGATATCTCGTGGAGATTTTCTTTTCGCATCTCAATAAGTAGATGGTCATTTTGACTACAAGTACAAGTGTACAAATAAGGCAATCGCACCGAGTTCTTAGATAAAAACTTCAACAACTCTCAACGAAAATCCAAAAAATGCAAAATAGTAAAAAAGCTAACAAACGGGGAATAAACATTAATCAAACAGAACTCTCCATGTATGTAAGCTTAAGCCGCGAGACGTAGTAATAGCAATTCAAGTAAAGGAAATTTAAAAGAACAATTCAAAGAAGCAAGTGGTGTAGGTGGATCATGGCGAATCAAGGAGGAGCCCAATCCAGGCAACACAAATGGTGTTTTCTACGCATGAGCAGCAGTATGCTAAAAATTGTTGATATTCTCCCCAAACGCCATATTGAACAATAAGTGGAAATCTTTCTATATTAAAAAAATGTTACCGCCGCCGCCGCAGGATTGAAAACTGTGTTGTTTAGCTCGATTCTTAGACGGTTTCCCGAGAAAGTACTGATCGGAAAAAAACAAAATTAACATGGTTTGTTCTTCATCGTATTCACTGGACAATTATTAAGATTTCTTTTCCGATGCGGCTATTAGTTTAGGGTCTATTAAGTGTCAAAATTGAAGAAGCGAAATTTCTTCCGCGAGTGAGCAAAACACATTCAAATTTTCAGTCTTCAGCCGTGAGTTTTTTTTAAGAGTACCTCTCAACGTAAATTTTTGCAGCTCGTCGAGTTTTTTTTAAAAATTTCAATTTGGTTCTTGATAATATTTTTTTGAAATTCGGGAAAAATCGGGACATTTTTGTTACTTTTTTTTTAAACTGCCGTATCTATATCTTATTACTATTAGTTATTAATTTTTAAAATATCGCAGTATACCTCAGAATGTACTCTTTCTTACGGTACTATTATTTTTAAAATAGGTTAATAATTAAATTGGATGCGATCAAAAGTTGGTCATACAAAATTCGGAATCTTTGGATATTTTCGCTACTTTCTGCTAAAATCGTTATATCTACAGCAAAAAACATTATTTTTTAAATTTGAAAACATCACTGAATACATTAGATTACACTCTTTCTTATGGTACAATTATTTTTCAAATTGGTTAATAAATAAAATCGATGCAATTAAAAGTGTTTCATACAATTTTCGGAACTTTCAGATCGTATTTTCCGATACCAAACTAAAACTGTCATATCTATATCGTTTTTCTATTAGTTTCTAATTTTGAAAATATCGCACTATACCTCAGACTATACTCTTTCTTACGGTACAATTATTTTTAAAATTGGTTCATAAATAAATTCGATGCAATCAAAAGTTGGTGACACAAATTTCGTATTTTTTATTTCGCGGAGCAAATTTGCGGAGCTGATGAGGGTTGTATTTCTTACTATCGGGTTTGCCAGATATCAAATTTATTGTAGCAACAATTGCCATTGAAACGATTCCTTTTTATTTGGCGAGGTAAAAGGCTCGCTTTTTTCTCTCTGTTCTCAGACGGTTTAACGACAAAGTACAAAGTACAGATCGTAAAGTTTGGAGATTAACATCGTTTACTTAAAATTGTACAGGGAACAAGATGCAGAAGATTTGTTACTGATGCGGCTATTAGTTTAGGGTGCATTAAGTGTTAAAGTAAAAAAAAGTGAAATCACTTGCCGAAGAGGTATTGGTTTGCGAAGCAAACCAAACGGGATTGCGTAGCAATTTCCGGGGGGTCGGCGAGCTGAAGCGAGCAGGTTGCGAAGCCCTCGCTGTGACGTCATGGACCGGAAAGTGAAATTAGGATAATACGAATTATTCAGATAGTTTCACTCTGCGAAAGGAATGTTGGTTTGCGAAGCAAACCAAATGGCATATGTAAAAGAAGTGTTGGTTTGCGAAGCAAACCAAATGGGATTGCGTAGCAATTCCCGGGTGTTGGCGAACGTAAGCGAGCCGGGGGCGGAGCCCCCTAGTAATATAAAAAACACGACCCTATAATAATGGACCGGACTGCAAAATGTTATGGTATCCGGGTAACCCTTCTGTGCATACTTTCAACAAGGTTTTGATACACAGCTATGGATATTTGTGTCCATTCCTGCTGCAAGAATGTCGCCAGCTCAACTGTAGATTTCGGACGTGGTTCCCTAGTCCGTAAGAGCCGCTCTAACTTGTCCCACAAATGTTCTATGGGGTTTAGGTCGGGACTCTGAGCAGGCCAGGGAAGACGTTTTACATCCATATCTTGATACCACTGCTTGACAGAGGCTGCAACGTGATATGGAGCGTTGTCGTCCTGGAAGTAACATTCGTCCATTCCATAAAATTGCCATATCGTAGGAAAAACCTGATTGTCTAAAATGTTCATGTAGGCGTCGGCGTTTAATTGACCAGGAACAACATGCAAAAGTCCCAGGCCATACCACGAAAAACATCCCCAAACAAATAGTCGGATTTTATTCAAATCCGCTGGTGTATATAATGTTTCATTTTTTGTTTATACAGCTCTGAGATAAATACTTCGATATAAGGGAAAAGCAGTACATTTTGCCTGTTGAGACAAAATATAAAATATGTTCTTGCGTTATGGTAAGCAAAACAATAAATCATAAATCCCCATAAACAAAGAGGCCGTCCCAAGATATTCTGAAAGACACGGTTTCATAACAAACAAGAATACAATTCAGCATTTACTAAAAATTAATATAATTAATCATGAAAAAGGCAACATGTCAGACGTTCTCTACTTCCATTTAGCCTAAAGAAAAGTGAATATCTAATAAGACTTAGTGCTTTACGTTAAGGATTGATTCTACTTGTCAGTTCTAACGACTCTGGTAAAATGTATTACTTTCAGTCTGGAAAACAACAAATTTTATGAGTTAAATTTTAATTTGGAGAGTGGGGATGCCAGCTGAGTTGTTGAACTCGTCATATGACCGTGACTCAAAATAACGTGATGTTGTTCTTGCCTTTTTTTCCTTTGGGATTGATCGCGGACAGTCGTCAATAAACGGTTTTTTCCCCCAGCGCGACGTTAATTAACTACGTGCCTACCGTTAATTTTCATATTTGGACCTTTGAATTCTTATAGATTAAAGAGAATTGAGCATCCAATATACACTGAAGAGACAAAACTTTATGACCACCTACTCAATAACGCGTCCTTTGGCCTGCAAAACAGCTGTAACTCATCTGGGCATAGATGCCACAAGTTTTTGGTACATGACTGGAGACAGGTTGTAGCAAATGTCTAAGAAGCGGTCACGCAAAGTCGAGATATTCGGACATGGTGTTTAAGCTCTGAGCTGTCGCTCCATGACACCTCAAATGTGCGCTATCGGATTAAGATACAGAGAGTTAGGTGGCAAGGACATTAAGTGTAATTCATCAGTATGCTCCTCGAACCACTTCAACACAATCCGAGCTTTGTGACATGGAGCGTTGTCCTGCTGGAAGATTCCATTTTCAGTTGGGAAGACAAACGCCATGTAATGGTGGCTTCACACCAACGGCGACAGGACAAAATACAAGTCTCTTCGCTATTGCGCATGCGTATTACAAACATATTCTGTTTCTCCCGGTTTGTTTCTGTCGCTGCGCTTTCAAGTCTTGGAGGAAATTCAACTTTGGCTGTCGGCACGGCGACAGAGACAAATCAGAATAAAGCCTAATCCGATTTCGGTTGATGTTTTTTACCCAGCAAGCTAAAAATGAATATTGAAATCCCATGGGCTCAGGAAGCTAAATACCTAGGTATTATCTTAGACAGAAGACTCACATGGAATCAACAACACAAAAAACGTTATCCATAA
The DNA here is from genome assembly GCA_947359465.1 of Metellina segmentata. Classification (NCBI taxonomy): domain Eukaryota; kingdom Metazoa; phylum Arthropoda; class Arachnida; order Araneae; family Tetragnathidae; genus Metellina; species Metellina segmentata. The sequence goes on from OX375872.1 coordinate 7,992,258, forward strand.
ATTCCGAGACGTAAAACGTAAACTTTTCCACCTAATTGTTCTGAATTCGCTAATGACTATTGAAAACAAAATACTCGTGTACCTATGTTATCTCAGACCAGTAATAGTCAATTTGGGGCAAGTCAAATTTGGGGATCTACTAATTACAAAAATATAAATTAACTTGAAATCTTTCAAATTTCTACACTCCGAACCATCGCCAAAGCAAGATGGTTCTAACGAAACACCGAAATTATAAGACACGATCTTAGAATTAACTTCCTTATTACTCATATTGCTAAACTTTTGAAAAAATTCTACCAAAAATTGTACAATATCGATAATGTCTCCATTCATCAGATCCCCAGGATGAAAATCTTCATGAAAATCGTTGTAAACCACGATACTTAATGCAGATAGCTGATTAAAATCTAACCCCTCTTTGAAGAGACATTATAAAGTCGCTCTCAGCACTATTTTTTCCTTGCTGAAAACCAACTCCTTTTTAAATATTCAACTTATATCAGCAATAAGCTAGGATAGTCAGCACAGCAACTTCCCAAATATGTCTCATTATTTTTAAGCATCTCCGGTCGCGGTCAGTACTTCGGAGGGTGACCACGCAAGCTCCCGCGACCTGCAATCTGTTTACTGATGCAATAGTATTTTTTAAACCTTAATTACCACTTCTTAGCCACTTATTTTTTTCCAAACAACTTATTTTTTTCTTACTATTTTTTAAATTCTGGGCATTCTGTTTTAGAATTAAGTCACTCCACCAAAATTGTTCTACCGGAGATTAAGGCCGCTACACACGTCCAACCAGAATAAAGGAGTTTTATTAAAGGTGGAGATGCGATCTGTCAACCATCTTGCATAATCAGAAATAAATGCATTGCTTTCGAAAAAGAAGATTATGCGCATGCGCAAATAAATTGCTGTCGCTGTCGGTGTGAAGGCTTTTTTAACAACAACAGAGACAAAATGCCGCCTGTCTCTGTTGCTGTCGCCGATGGTGTGGAGCCACCATAAGGGTGCAACTGATCCGCAATGATGTTCAGATAGTTCACAGCTTTCATGGCCTGTTTTACTATTACCACGGTCCCAGAGTCGCCCATGAGAACGACCCCAAAGCATAATACCGCCACCACCAGCCTATGTATGACCTGCTGTACAAGAGGGGAGCAACTGTTCGCCTGGCAAACGGCGTACGCTGACACGACCATCGACGTGATGAATGAGAAATCGGGATTCATCTGACCAGGCAACTCTCTTCCACTCATGCATGGTCCAGTCTCGATGTTCCCGGGCCCATTGTAGGCGTAGTTGACGACGACGCTTGGTCAACAGAGGCACACGAGTGGGACGTCTGCTGCACAGTGCCATATCCAACAAGTCCCATATCCACTGAACAGTGTGTTCCGAAACACGCTTGGACCTGCATTGTATTGGGCTGTCAGCTGAGCCACTGTCTCGTTCTGATTTTGCTTGACCAAGCGGGACAGTCTCCGACGTCCTTTTTCTTTGATGACGCGTGGACGACCAACACCTTGGCGTCTACTGCTGGTGTCACCGTCATTTATCTACTTTGCATGAACACAAACAACGGCAGATCGTGAACAACCTAACAGTCGTGCAGTTTTGGTGATACTCGTTCCGAGTCTTCGGGCCATTACGATCTGCCCTCTATCAAATTTGCTTAGATCAGCAGCCTTTCTCATCACTCGCAAAAGTAAGTGCAAGAATGATGACTTACCTTCTCCAGCAACAGTTAAATACCCTTCTCACTTAATCACGTACCCTCCACGTCATCCAGACGAGTTCATTGAAAAATGTGGGAAAATGTATTGTAATGTAGAAATGTAATCTATGTCATTTTTATTTCTCGACACGTAGAAATCCTTTTCTATATCTCGCCACGTAGAAAATCAATAGAGGAAAATAAATTGAACTCTGAAAGTATTGAAATTTAAGTCATTAACAAAAATAGCTTGCTCAAATAAGAAAGATTTTATCAATTGATAAAATGTTCTCATACCGCGTTGAGAGTAATTTCACGGGACCGTCAAAGGGTTGGTATTATCCGATTTTAGAAAAAGCATTGTTTCAACAGTCAAATCAAATACTAAAGCATTTACATTACTTACTGTACAATTTTTTTCTGATAAATTGTATTCTTCTTCACAAAGATTATACACATATGATTCTTGATTATAAGTATGATTCTTGATTATACATATGATTCTTGATTATACGTATAATTCTTGATTATGCAGATAACTCTTAGTTAACAGATAATTCTTAATTAACAGATAATTCTTGATTTAACAGATATATCCTTATAATTCAATTTTGGTCTTGAGATAGTTCTGTTGTCGATTTTTCTGTTTTGTTATTTTCGTGACATTCTTTAAGATAAATTTTGATGCAGTCAACGCTGTTTAATTGAGGAGATAAATTTTATGATTAACAAAAAGCTATGAACAATTTCTAAGCCAGTAGTAGCTTCTTAGGAAGAAGGCACGCTTATTCCTACGTCTTCTTTGGAATCTTTATTTAATCTTTCTTCTTCACTCAATCCTACAAATACATCTTCAATTTCGGAGTAACTTAATGTTTCTGATAAAGCGATTGAAAAATGATTATCAAATTCGCTTAGATCAGCAGCCTTTTCCATCACTCGCAAAAGTAAGTGCAAGAATGATTACTTACCTTCTCCAGCAGCAGTTAAATACAATTCTCACTGAATTATGTGCCCTCCACGTCATCCAGACGAGTTCATTGAAAAATGTGGGGATGGTCATAATGTTTTGGCTCGTCAGTGTACATTCTAAGACTAAAAACAGTTGCACCTGGAAGGAGTAGATCGGTATAAATAAAAATTTGGAGGAGTGGTATATCTCTGCGTTGGAGATGTAAACATCCCATTTTCAGAATCGTTTGAGCATGTGCAAGTTTCGTGGTTTGTTGTTCACCGTCACAAGTACAGACCTGGAGTCATGGTGTGATGCCAAATCACCTTGGGCATTCGTTACGGGCTCATTGACAGGCCAGCGTTATGTACAAGAAATTTTACAGCCAGTTACGCTCCTATTCCTGAACTTCCAGGTTCACCCGCTTGTTCTATCGCTTGTCTACGACAACGATATCTTACCATGTCCGGCATACTGTCCCCGATCGAGAATGTAAGGGATGCCATTGGACGAGATGTCACTACTCCACCCGTACCGCGTAATGCTGCATTAGGAATAATGGCGGTAATACAACATACTAAATGAAACTAAAGTTAGCATATTTCAGTCTCAAATTTGAATCATTTACTCATACATAAACTCTTCACCAACCTTGTAAATTTCTTTGTCTTGGAGTGTATTTCATTCTTGTCCAAACTGGATTGGTCAGTCCTGAATTTGACTTCCGTTATTTTTTAGACTTCCGAACCTTAAGTCTCGGGTTACTATTTCATAGCGAGGAAGAGTGGTTGATAGGGCCATATTTGGCACAATACATGATTTGACATTAAAATCGGAATCTTTTAGTGCGAAGTTTTATTTTCAAACTCCACTTTCGTTTGTCATTTCTCATTTCAATGGGAAAAATTAAGATTAAGCTAATCATTAATTATCTCATTTAAATTTTATTTCTATAAAGCATGTTATTTGAACAGTGATATCTCAAGTTCTGATGTGTTCAGAAAGACCAATTTTTGTGTTACTAAATATTCCTAATAGTCTTCTTCACGTTTGCTAGAGATTTATTTCTTAATTTTTCACCTCGGAAGTATCAAAATTATTTTTAGGACATCTAAAAATTAAAATTCATTTCTTGACTAACAATTGACTAAGGGTCCAAACATCCACTGTATTATACAGATACAAGAATAATATTTTAATTGATCCATTCAGTGTTGAGTTATCACTGTTTGAATAAAGCATCCTATTGCAAACACAATTCTTCCGAAATTGACTTTAAAATTGGGAAACATGTTTGGTACATGTTGCTAATACCAAATGAAAACCCTTGTAACTAGAAAAATATTTTGAATATTTACTAGACCTTGGCATATCGTTTGAAAGTTAAGGAGTTTGAAAATATTTTGAAGCAATAAAAATATCGACATTATCGTCGATTTTCGTAACTTGTTGTGTATAAACATACACCCCAGATCAAGGTCGTTTTGTGTTACCTTTGGTTACCATGCTATGAATTCTAAAAAAGTTCTGCAGATCCATTCAAGTGATATCTCGTTTGATCTATGTACACGAATGACAATGAAATGGTTGTCCACTCAAATATTTACGAAATCCTAACATTGAATAGCATTAAGAAAATATTTCAACCTTGTTTGGGATATTCCATTTGAAATAATGTATTTGATTGGTTGTTTTTGGTTTTTATGGCGGCCCTATGGCCAAACTGTGCTCCAAACACAGTGAGGGAGGAAGAAACCGAAATGTAGGCGAGAGTAAAAATGAAAGATCACTCGGGGTTGCGATGCCCATAACGATGTGCCCTTGAGGGCGTTTGACTGATAGAATGCGTTCAGTCAACGCAGAGAAATAATTTCATTCGGAGTGATGAAGAGTAAGTCCTTAAAACTACTACATTCCATACTAGCTGACATCGAAATAAAGGTGATTTGATTGCATGCTATTTGTTTTGGATTTCATGCATTTTGAGTGAGTGATTTGGAGAGTTTATAAAGCAACACTTTCTAGGACTGGTGGTTGTCTTGACGAGGGATCTCGTCAGTACCAAAACTCATCAGATCTGGATGAACGAGATAGCATTACAAGAAAACAGCTCACGTCTTGATTTTACCACAAAAAAATCAGCTACTGTCATTAACAAAGTGGGTCAGATGTTTATGGACATCACGTCATTTGAAAAATTGATAAGATGTTGGTGGACGAGATATCTCGTCGAAACAACTTGGAGGATTAACAAACTGAAATGAATCGAGCTTAAAAATGATTTTTAGCTTTATACTTATAACATCGGTTCTTCATTTTCACTATGTCGAGTAAATATGAAATAAAAATTTGCTTTAGTCTCCACTTAACGAGATTAACTCATCCTTCGCAACAGAGATGAAAAAATGTTTCATTTCGAACTTTCATTCAAAAGTAATTAATCACTCCATTCAACATCAAAGTGAAATGTCTTTGAACCGATTAAAATCTTAAAAATATATTTCATTTCGACTCGTTTAGTCTCAGCTGCAGAGTGTTAGGGATGTACCTAGTGTAAACTAGAGATAAGATCTGGGTGGCGCGCAAATAAGGACGGTTTGTTTGAAATGGATGATCTGAGGGAGAACGATGTCGGGTTAAGATGAATCGTCGCAGGTCTGGGAAGAAAGATGCTTGTGTCTGCTAATTAAGTGTCCTGAATAGACTCAATCCTTAACATTCTTTTTTAACTAAGATATAAATCTCGCCAATTAAAGCCCTCCGCAGGGTATTTTTTCACGCATCTGTTGCTCAGAATATCGCAGGGTACTTTTTTTCGGTTGCTAAAATCAAGTACCCTTAAAACACCAGTACATTAGTCTGTAGCAAACGTGGCAGTATTTCAAATTCATTTACAATCACTCGAAACAGAAGAATGAATGAATCTGTCTCTGCACTTCTCTTTCCACAGGAACAGTTGGTTTGAATGGGTTTGACGCCACTCTTAACTATCGTGGAATTTTGTTTCGACCCTCCAGTTGGTGATGATATCTCTCGGCACTGGAAAAAAACTGCAATTAAGAAGAACTACTTCACATTCATTTGCAATCACTCGAAACAGAAAGATTAATTGAATCTGTTTATGTTCTCTCTTTTCCCCTGATAATGTTGGCCTATTTGTCATGAAATATAATTTTGTGTATTTCTTGGTAAAAGCAATGTCTCACTTGATGTTAGTATATACTATAAACATTAGAAAAAAATGGTGTTGCTTTTTTTTCTTAACATTCTCATAGTCTTAAATCCAAGACAGCCGCCGTGACTTTTCATACGTGTAAACATTTACAGCTCAGCTTTTGAGTATGCATTAATTTTCTTAATCTTATGCCTACATAAGCCTTAGACTTGTAGGCATTGTGTGCAGGTACTGAAATGACATGATGACAGATCCTTGCCAGGAATAGAACCCTGGACCTCGGTAATCCAATCAACTGATATGGCTCAGGTATTTAGATAGGATTGCACTTGTCAGTTTGGATTGTATGTATACTACACATACACTCACATATCTACTATATTGGGTTATTTAAGATAAATACGAACGAAGCAGTACAAAAACATAAGAAAATTTTATTGAATCACATAAGCCCCATTTGGTTCTATGACTTTTTGCCATCTTTCTGGCATCTGGAAAATTCCTTTAAAAAAATCATTAGGCTTATTTGTAAATAAGTTTTCGAGATGCTGTTTGGCAGTCTCTGCTGTGTTTAAAGTATGGAGTACCCATACATCGTAGCGGCTTACATATCCAATCTTCTTCAGATGATCATGAACTGTACTTTTTGGAATATTTAGACTTTGATAGTTCCTGAACTGTGTAACTTGGATTTTCAACTAGAAACGTCTTTTAATAGGTCCTCATTTACAGAGGACAGTCGTCCAGAAAGGGCATCATCTTCGAGACTGAAATTTCCGAGCTTAAATTTTACAAACCACCTTCGAACTGTGGCCTCCGAAACAGCACTATGTCCATATACAGTACACATTTTACGAGCGGTCTGACTAGCACTTTTCCTTTCTTAAAATAAAAGAGCATAATATGACGAAAATGAACTTTCTGGTTCTCTATTTTTAGCGCTGCAGTGAAAGTATGCCACAACACATGATATAATTATGCAGTGTAGGCAGTAAAGACCGAATTTAGACATCTGCTTAAATCAAGGTCACTCCTTATCAGCGGTAGCATAATGATAATAACAAAGCTAACAATCCTAAATGATCCAAGCCTACAAGTGATTCGAAATGTCTCATTTATTAGATCAATTGGAATAGCTTTTCGTATCAAAGTAATCGATAATCAATAGAGTAGTGCATTGTAGATGGAAAACCCCAAACGGACATTTGATTATTCCACTTTAGGTTATTAGGATATGACGAATGCGGAGTTGTGTCTTGCGAATATAATTACTTAAAGAATGAATTCACGTCCATGCAGAGATTTGTTTACACCCAGTTTCTGCAAATATGCGTGTGATATATGCAATCATGCAATGTGTTTATCCATACAACAAAACTATTAGAAGTGAATGTATTTTGATTCTATGGAAAAGAACTGGTATGAAAAGCTATAAATTGTCTACTGCAGGCCTCGAAATAGATTTTTTAATACAGTTGGATACCTAAGTTTTTAAATTAGGTGCACAGGTTATATTTTAAGTGCATATTTAAAAATAAACGTAATGCAAGAGCATTAATGAAATATAAACTACTTTATAAGTTGGGTATATTTAAATAGGTTAGTAGTAGATGGTAAATAAAAATATTTAAACAACTAAATTCTCCCTTCTCTCCAGCGCACGACTGTCGCGACAGTCGCTTCAACAAGAGCCATCTGGAAAATGTTTCGATCATCGGAAACTTCTGGTGGCAGTGACACAAGAAAACCTTCATCCTGCATAAACGCGTTATGGCCCAGCGATTTTGTTTTGGCATAGTGTGTATTTGGGAATTTTAATTACGTTCCTTTAGAGCAAGAGAGGTTGATACAAATATTTTGTTAAGACATCAAAATAACATAAAACACGCCCCCCCCCCTTTTTTTTTTCTTAACATTTGGTGCACCTAGCGGGGAAAAATTAGATGCACAATTTTATTTTCATGTGCACCTGTGCACCCGGGTATTTCGAGCCCTGGTCTACTGTAACTTAAAGTTCGAATATAGATTGAAAATAGTGTTTCAACCCATTAAATAAATGCGTTTTTAATGACAAGTGAACAGATGTTATTTAAATGAAGTATCTTAAGGTGTACACAAGAAATCACGAAAATCACCCAAAGTTTTGGTATTTTTATTGTTTTAAAGTACTTTCCAACTCCGTAAGTGTCAAATGATGCCAAGATCTTGTAAATATTTGAAATATTTTTCTAGTACAAAGGGTTTTGGTTTGTACTGTCACCATGTGCAAACATATTATCAAAACTAAAAACAGTGATAACCAGTGACGTACACAAGAGAGAGGTTGGGGGTTCAAACCCCTCACATAGACCAATAGACTAAAAAAAAGACCGTAAATTTTTAATTTCAATTAAAATTGAAATTCACTATTCAGTTGAGAATCAACCCTTTTGGATTTTGATGGCAATCCTTTCTTTCTTCAAGTCGAAATAGGAAAAGAAAGGAAAAGAGTGTGAATTGAGCTTTTCTGACCTTGGTGTCCCGTTACATTTCCTTCGGATCGATCCCCTCAAGGGTATAGGGGAAAAATAAGAGGTCTTAAAGTTGAAAAAAAGGACACTGCGGACTGTTTCTCTCTGGTCAAGTCTTGACAGGTTCGACAGTGAGTAGAAGGGATATATCTTTGCCCTAACTGGTATCACCCAGGAAACTCTTCTAATTGGATGAGGTTGGGGGCAACGGATTTCTTAGAAAACTATTCACTTTTTTTTTTTTGGGGGGGGGGGGGTATGAGGGCTCTGCTCACATCAACCCTCTTCCTGCTCTCACTTCTCACTCTCAGTTTGACCATCACATGACACATTTGGACGACACAAAAATAGTTTTTGTTTTGAAGCGTGATTTTTAATTACGTTTTTTGGGTGAGTACAATACAAATGTGTACTTTTAAATTTCATTTTTTGTTTTCATTCTGTTTTGATTCTATTGATCAGATCTCTTAATGTAGTTGCTTTAATATTCTGTTGTGCTTATAAAGTTTAAATTACACCTAAAACTTTAAGCTATTGCAAAAATCCTAACACATAATTTTTGTTTAGAGCTAACGCAGAAATATAAGCTTATATAAAACGAAATCTATTTCATTTTCTGCAGATTTATTGCGATTAAGTTAGAGGTTTTGGGGATAATTTTACAGGGTCTTCTTAACTAGGATTTGTTTTATGTGTATGTAAAATATATTTTTGGGTCTTCAAGTCAAGTCAAGTAAAGTTTAATGCTTCAACAAACTTTTAAAGGGAAAAACAATTCATGAATATGTAATGGTCTTCTGAAATAAACTTTTTGAAACATATTTTTTTTTTCATCTCGAATTTTTTGGTTGATTCTTGACCAGCTCCCCTGGGAAGACCCCTTGACAGTATTCTAAGAGATAATAAAGTTGTGCATTTAACAAATACATTTAAATGAGACACTTTTTTACAAAAAGGAACAAATGCTAAAATTGGAATAATATCTTTTTTGATTGATTCTTGTATAATATTTGAAGCGGAATCGAATGGCGAGGCGACATTGAATTTGTTAAAACACGACCATAGTCACAAAGCAAAGGAAAATAGATATTTTTGATTAGATGAGTGACAGAACCTAAACGTGTTCATTGATCTCTATTCTGTGTGGCAGTTGTGACAGTCTGAGGAGGAAATCAATTGAGATAGTAGGTTTAAATATATCTTTGAACGTAATGCAATTGAATCGGACCTTCAGAAGGGGGTGACAAGTGTGTGAAACCACTCCGTTTGATCGGGCATTGAATTGAATTTAAAATAAAACACCACTCATTTTATTTCATTAGGTAGCTAGTTAATTAACGTCGCACTGAAGCAATTGGCGACAGGATTAGTCCGGGGACAGCACCACGTAATTTTGAACCACTGCCAGGCCACAACAGATTTAACGTGCACCATCTCCTAGGTACACGATGGTCTTCCTAGTTTTGAATTCGCAACCATTCTTTGGTCTACCTTTATTTCATTCGGAGATATGCAAATGGATAAGTTTCTTCTAAATGATGAAGTATGAAATGTGAGCCACTTTGTCGTCCAAACGAATATCGCTCTCTTCACCTGTTCATTCCCGTCATTTAAGATTGGCTTCTCAATGATCCGATTCTCTCTTAGAGTCGCTCTAAATAGAGCTGTCTGCTGCCTCCTCGAAAGCTTCGTTAGGCAACGCTAATTACAGTAGGATAGTGATAAGGGACTCTAGGAAGGCATCCCAAATGACAATGCTTAATGCTGATGCACCCCTTCAGATAACAGTTATTTTAAGTTCATCTGAGGAGGAATACCTCCATTAAACTTAATGACAGTGATACATGTACCATCCGGTAGACACATCACTAATGACAGACAAGTTGAAATTGAAACGTGAATTTTAAAGCCAACTTTTGGAGTGACTCGTGTGTTTGCGTAGCATTCGAGACCCAAGTTTCGTCAACACGTCGTTCGTCTCCGTCTCAATTTGTCTCATTTTTTTCTGTCTCGAGAGTTTCGCTTACCTATCCATGCTCACGCTTACTTTTAGTGTTCTACCTCTTGTGTCTTACTTAGCGGGGGCTTTAACTTGCCAAAAGTGCCTTCGCGTTGCAGTTAGAGGTAAACCTCGCAATTCCATGACCTGGCACTGTTAGTGAGCGCACGGGTGCTGTGATAATATTATATCTTAATTATGCCGAGGATTACTTTCACTTTTTTGCTCGATGACAGTTATTTATTTACTTAGCAAAAAATTCGTTTATTGAAAAAAAAAAACTTGGGGTTTAATCTTTTTTTTTTTTTTTGGTTTCAATTTTTGATTTAAGAATGTAAAAATGTAAAATAAATTTTTGCATTTATGAAATTAAATATGAACTAAATGTTTTCTATTTGATACACTCCCTGCTAAGCAGTTTCTGAGTGCCATTTTGAGGCCTTATGTACTGAAAACGGTCGATGTTATGAAAAAAAGTTTGATAAAAATTATCTATTTTTTCGCTTTTTGGAAACTTATGGAATAAATATAATAAAAGTACGAAATGGGACAATATACAGGGGTTGGACAAAATAATATGAACAATTGTGAAAAAAAAGCACTCGAAAGAAACCTCTCGTATACTCCTGCCCTCTAGCGGTGAAGGGTGCCACCTTGCGGATGAGAAAGTACACACATCAGTCTGCTACTAGCAGTGATAGAAGTCGGATGCGAAATATATTTCTGTGTTAAAATTGCATTATGGCTGACCTCTCTGATTTCGAAAGAGGCATGATTGTTGGGGCCTGTCTTGCTGGAGCCTCAGTAACGATAACGGCCACCCTTCTAGATGTTGGGAGGAGTACAGTGTCGACTGTAATGTCAGCATATTTGAAACAGGGAAAAACATCATCTAAAAAGCACAACAGTGGTCGAAAATCGAAGCTGAATGACAGAGACAGAAGTGGTTTGAAACGGATTGTGGCAAAAAAACACAAGACTACAGCCTCCCAGATAACATCTGAGATGAACACATATCTACAGAAAGCAGTTTCATCAAAAACTATCAGGCGTGAACTGCATATGGTAAATATTCATGGTATAGAGGTTATTTCAAAACCATTGATTACACAATGCAATGCTTTAAAGCGACGAATATGGTGTTGCGAGCATAAAAATTGGACACAACAACAATGGGAGAATGTAATATGGTCAGACGAATCGTCGTTCACATTATTCCCGACAAATGGGCGTGTTTACGTTTGGAGAACGCCACCAGAAGCCTATCAAGTTGACTGTCTTCGGCCTACGATTAAGCATGGAAGCGGTTCAGTGATGATCTGGGGTGCGATATCACACCGTGGTCTTGACCCACTTGTTATTCTGAATGGCCGTGTTACAGGAGAGGTTATGTAAGTCTTCTGGCCGACCATCTTCACCCAATGGTGCAAACTGTGTTTCCTGATAAACGACCAGTCTTCCAAGATGATAATACCCCCATAAACACCTGTGGAATTACCCGAGACTGGTTTTATGAACACGACGATGTAATAGAGCATCTCATCTGGCCCCCTCAATCAGATCTCAATATAATTGAACCTTTGTGGGGTATTTTGGAAAACAAGCTGCGCAGTCGATTCCCACCTCCAAGGACACTTTCTGAATTAGGGACTTTTTTGCAATTTGAGTGGAAACATATCCCTCTGAATGTTGTACGTGACTTATATTTGTCGATTCCACGTCTTATACAAGCTGTAATTCATGCAAAAGGAGGATCAACGGCCCTATTAATAAAAAAAAAATCTCATTTCACAGGTGTTCACATTATTTTGTCCAACCCCTGTATATAGCAAACCATAAATTTTCATATTGAAACTGCATCATACATTAAAATGAAATACTGAAAACGGGATTTTATAGTTGGGAATGGCGTCAATATTGTAGTAGAGGAACTCTATTTTTGAAATTTTCAATAATCCTATAGCTGAAATAAAATAAGTTGAAAATATTTCAAATGCGTGTGTCTTGTAATATATGTTTCGGAATTACTTTACTAATAGTTCCGTTTGCTTCATTTTTTCACTGAGTCCACGATTCAGTAATTAAAATCATTCCAATCATTTCGGTTTCTAATTCAACTCAATACAAGTCTGACTCTACTATTGCCGATAAAGCTTTTTAAGGTTCTCACAGTAAAAAAGACGGTACGAATTCAGATAAAAACTCTCCAAGTGCTTTTACCGAGGCATCTTGTTCATCCGGATCGGACGAATTGTGCAATTGACATCATCAAAATGTCCATTTTGGAGGATGACCTTTGTAGTTTTCTTGGAATGACGAGATATCTCGTCCATCAAGATCTGGTCAGTATTTTTCTAGCGACGAGATACCTTGTCGTGACAATCACAAGGGGGGTTAAAGGGGCAAAAAAAATCAATTTTGTATTTCCACGTAATTTTTTTTGTTGGAAACTAAGAACATGTGTGTCAAATTTGAAGTCGAAACATTGCTACGTCTAAGTTTAGCAGGGTATCATAGTACTTTATTTGTTTGGTGGGTAATTAATTAACGGGTAATTTAGAGCCCAGAGTTGTATAGCCTAGGGACCTATATGTTGACTCAATTTTGAAAGCATATCTGCACCTATGTAAATCAGGGGGGTATTTTATAGCACTTCACTTTTTATAAGGGTAGTTAGAGAACAAATGCATGTATTTAGAGTGACTCAATTTTGAAAATATTTTTGCGTCTATTCGGATATTTTGAGTGTTTTTTTGGTTAAACGGATTTTTCATTAACAAATGTATATTTTTAGAATCTAGAGTGTAGACTTCATTTTTTGTCAAATGGGCAATTGAATAACAAACGCATGTTTTTAGAGTCGTGTTGCGAAGTCCACCGGCTCTCAACTTTTTTCAGTGTGCATACATCTTTTAAGTGCTGCCCTAAGCGGCGTCATAAATCGCGTTCCCGTGCAGAAGCCGGTAGGATTCCTCCGCAGTTGAAAGCAATCCGCCGTGAAGAGCCGTGATTCATGAGGCAAAAGGGGAGCCCATTTGGATCCATCCTAAAGTGTTTAGTGCTCTCCACGCCTACTCGGTTTCGGGCGAAAGAGCATCGGTGTCCCCTTTCCAGTCATCTTTCATGATGTCAGATGGGGCTAATTAAGGATCGTGCAACCGACTGCAGTTCGAGTCCCAACAAATGACACGTATAAATAAAGACGCCGGGAGACAAATGGACGAGACTATTTGTGGCGGAAACAGTTGCGTCCTCGCGTCACCTGTAGAGCCTAGGACCTCCGAAGGAGCTGATGCTGAGGGATGAAGAACGTTGGAAGATTAGACTTCTTCCAAAAGTGCGATTCGGGGTTTTTCGAGACCTAGGTTAAGGTCACAACAATTCGTTATTCCGAGGGCTCGGATGTTCTCGTCATCTGATCGTGGTTCAAATTGCGAGCCCTAGGAACCTTTGGGATTGATCCCAGATCGTCGCCAATTACCGGTTGTATTGCTCAAGTGCGAATATAATTTTCTATCTAAAACATTTTAATTTTAGATTGGGCAGTAAGTATGATAATAAAATAAACTTTCGCACACATGCACGAAACTATGGTAACATCTGAACATGAATCAAAATGACGTAGTGTTGTCTTCGATCTTTCCCTTGGAGGATTTATCCCGGACCGTTGCTAATACCTCGTTGTATCGCAATTTTAACCTTTCCCAGGTTCATATGACTAAAACTTTTTAATAATCACGCGATCCCCAAAATCATGTCGGGTTTCTTTGAATCCCGAGATATCTCGCCAGTCAAGGTAGGTAGGTAGTTTAACGAACATCGCACTTGAGCAACGCAGTGAGCTATTGGCGACGATCTGGGATCAATCCCAAAGGGAAAGACCGAGGACAACCCCAGTCATTTTGAGCTACGATCAGATGACAACACTTGATTTGAATCCACGATAGATTTAACGTGCTAGAGTCTCTTGGTCGTGGCTTGTTGTAAGAGATTAGCACAACCTCAAATGTCCTCAAGTTGGTCTGGTGTGGAAGACTAGAGAGTTCCTGCTGAGATGGTCATCTAACCGTGGTTCAAATGTTGTTATCCTCGTATCTTTCTTTTCGGGATTGGTCCATCAACAATAGTCCGTTGTGTTGCTCCAGTACGACGTTAATTTTTTACCTAACGTATGACTTGTGTCTGGCGCAGTATAATCTAATATAGCCCATAAAACCTTTGGATCAACAACCCGGTATTTATTTAGCAACGTAACTGAAATGTCGTAGATTCATTTTGCTTTTGTTAAAGAAACGTATTTTTTAGAAATAAATTAGATGTTTGGGTATGGATTTTCTATCCACCTGTTCTGACACATGACAGAGCTAAATAAAAATGTCTCCATCACTTTATTGATATTAAATACAGCGCTGCAATTGGTTGAACAAGACATTTACAATGGGTGTACGAAATTGAATGCCGTAAAAATCGATACAACCCAGTAATACAAAGTTCAAGATGGAGCCAATTACAAAATGAAACTGGGTGGGGAGTTTCGTAACAGTTTCCCTTTTGAACGGATATGTAAATCAAAAGAATGACGTCTGAGTAAAAAATATACAATCTTTCACTTATTGTACGTATTGATGTTTTTTACTTTTATGCTATTACAAAAAAAAGCACGAAGTAATCCATCAGCAGTTGACTGGAATGTCATTTGCAAGTGGTTTCGTGCGAGACAGCAGGCAGTAGAGTTAACTGTGTCATGAAGTATGATACAGATTGCAAATTAATTTTGCAGTGTTTTTTGAATTACAGCCCTTCAACTTCTTTTATCGAAATATATTGATATCGAATAGAACTATTGCTTCAGTATTCATACTTCGGTCGTTATGTTTCTTGTATCATCACTATTCAGAATTTTGTTAGATATTATTAAGTGCCTATACTAGGGAAAGTTTTTAGTTTCAAGCTCAAATAACCAAAGTTAAAAAATTATTTGGACGACAAACACATGTATTTCAATTGTGGTCTATATTAATACTTTTAGGATTAGTAAATAATTTTTCAACACTATTAAAAAATTTAAATGAATGAAATGTGCTTGGTCCCAAGTTAGGAGACTGGTTAACTAACATGTGACAGCATATGTTTTGCCTATTTGTTCCATATTAGAACCTATATAACTTACTTGGTGCGCAGCAGATTGTTTTAAAAAAATACTTTTCAATGTAACAAATCTGCAATGAATTAAGGTTTTGCCAATTACATATAAAGACTTTCATTAATACAAACTCTGTATAATACACCACAAAAAAGGATTCCATTAATACCTCGGTATAATACACAAAAGGGTCTATATTAATACAAAGTATAGGAAATACAGTAAAATAAAGCCTACATATCATTAACTACCTTCATTAACTTCTTTTAAAACTCGTTTTTTATTCTTTCCAACTCTAGTGTCTCCTGTACATCCTTCCAACACCGGAAAAGAAAAACTTTCTTTGATCCATTATAACTTCGCTCGGAGCTCATTTTGTATATTCAGTGTTCATCTTTCCTATGATTTCACCACTAAACACTTTTGTAAATTTCATTCTTCTTCCCTTGTTATAGGTAAATACACAAACTTAACAAAATCATTTTCGTTGTATAAAAATAGGATAGCTCTTCTTTGTAGGACTCTTTCTTTCAAAAATAAATCTGAAAAAGAAATTAACTTGAAAATAATCTTAACACTTTTTTGCCCTAACTTGGGGCTCAAGTTTGAAAACCCATGCGCATTTTTCGGATTACATTTTGTGATAGTCTTAAGCAGGCCTCGAAATATATTTTTTAATACAGGTGCACCTAAGTTTTTAAATTAGGTGCACAGGTGTGCCTAGCTGGAAAAAATGAGGTGCACAATTTTATTTTCATGTGCACAGTGCACCTGTGCACCCGGGTATTTCGAGCCCTGGTCTAAAGAATTCGGACATCAGCATTCTCCATACTTTACTAAGAAAGATTGGAGAACTAAAGTTATATATTTAGACCCCAAAACACACCTCTTTTTTATGTTATATTTTAGGAAAAAGATATCTTCCAAACACTTTTATCTGTAGTTTTTAACAGTAGCGTTCGCAACAGGTGTCACTGTGTACACACATTCCATTCTTTTCAGAATGATAACATATCGCACCCCGGCAAAAAAGTGACATAAGTGAAAAAATATAAATTTTGATGTCATTGAAAAATATGTATGAGATGCCCCAGCGTGTTATATTACTATTCTATAGAATATAGTAGAATTTAAAGACATAAATACTTACCTAAAATTTAAAAGAAGCTTATACTATTTCAATATAAGTTTTATAGTATCCTTTAAGTTGATGTTTCTCAAATTCTGCAATTGGGAGTTGTGTCACTTTTCTTGCCATATGATGTGTCAGTCTGAAAAATCCCCAATTGCCTCAGGTTAAGGCATACACACAGTGCTAAATATTTCTTTCATTTCTATATTCGGATTGAATGCGGTTGGAAAAGAAAAGGACCTTGTACACCAAAGACCGTCGTGTACGTTATATCTGTAGTGGACTCAAATGTTCTCACGTTGGTGGGGTGTCGTTATCTGTGATTCAGAACTACGAGGCGTTGTCCTAGGATCTTTCACTTCGAGATTGATCCACTTGTGTTGCTCTAGTGCGACGTTCATTAACTATCTATAGACTGATTCCAATGAATACTAAAACTATAGTTAAAGAATGAATGTTTTGTGTTTGTTCTCCATGGAGCAACAATGCCGGGATCAGTTCCGGAGGGAAAGATCAAAGAATTCATAATTTCGGAAATTATGAGTTGGAGCCCACTCTCCAAACTTCCACACCAACTTGAGGACATTTGGGGCTGACTGAGTTTCGAACTCCCAACACTAATGCGTTGCTCTTCTAACTGGGCTACCACGTATCTAATTAACTGTAAATGAAAATAATATGGAATTATTTGTTAAAACGAACCCTTTACCTACATTTTCGACAACTTAATGAATAACAACACAAAAACAGTGGGTAAAAATTCATTATTTCTTTTGGGTTGTCACACTAGAAATACCTCAATTCTTTTCTACACTAATTCTATTGAAATTTATAACTAGTTTTTGTCATTGAATTCAAACACAAACACGAGTTTCTGTAAAGAAAATTTCCTACTGAATACTACATTTCAATCCAAACACTAGCACACGAGTTTCTGTAAAAAAAATTTCCTATTGAATACTATATTTCAATCGTTTTTACGATATGCTGATATTACCAAAATTCTTTCACCATTGCAGAAAAATAATTCGTGGCTCAATGTGTCCCACACTTTGATTTCCGGTTTGATCACTGACCGTCACCAATAGCCCGTTATGGTACTCCAGTGGGACGTTAATTAAAACACCTACCCAACAAAGCAAACTTTCTTTGGAGGGGGGTTGTTAATTAACGTCACCCTAAAGCAACACAACGGGCTATTGACGAGGATCTCTCAATCAAAATGAGACTTTCATAACATTTAAAAAATGTAAACATTCAGTATTTCCATAAGTACGCTGTTCAGCGTTCTTTATCAATGATACGTATTGCAACAATCTCTCGTTTAAGAAATCCCAGCATTTCCATTTCTATGTGATCTTGTCGTACTTTCATCAAATAAGAGTCGTTATATTTAAAAAATAAATGTCAGCATTCATCTTTCTATTTGTATAGTATCCAATGTCTCTCATCAATAGGACTGACTGCGACAATCTCTGATTTAAAGATCGCACCATTCGGTATTTCTATTCATAGGCGTAACTAGCGTTGGTGAATGGGGGGTTTAGTCCTCCCGAAAAGTATGGGCTGTACCCCAGTAAAAAAGGGAAGAGAGATTAAGTTAATTATATTAATACAATTAATTAATATTAAATATTAATTGTAATTTTATTAATATGATTAATATCTATTATATTTATTAATAATTAATTGATTGTATTTATTTATTAACACGTGATTTTTAGAAATCAGAAATATATTTATTAATACAATATTTATTAGATGACTTTATAGGGAATTTTTAAACTTCCAATACATTTAAATTAGAAATTAAAACGTCGATTTCAATTTTTTCTGAACTTCTTAGATTTAAATTTGATTTGCTTTGAAGCACATCGGTAAAAATTCTCTCGATTCTGACTGCCGCCTATGAGTGCTCATAATTTTTTTAAAGTGTATTCACTACTATATACTTGTGAATAACTACATGCAACTATAATATTAATGATGAGATTAAGACATGAAATCCTTCATCAGTGTTGGCAAAAACTTAAATAGAGATATCATGTTGTTACGTCAACAAGAAGAAAAACAGAGAAAACGACTGATTTAAGGTGCACCAGCCGCCTCTACACCATACGCTTACAAACATCCATTTCTTGACCCGGATTCGAATCAGAGTCTAACACCTTAACCACCAAACCAGTTGGTTGGCTGGTAAATACATGTAAACATTTTCGTAGTTGGTTCTTCAAAAAAAATATTCCAAGTTAAACGTAAAAATCAAGTGAATAAAAATTTCACTTTATATGCCATGCAATTATTTATATTATAAGCATAAAAATAATTTTTATTGAATGTGATCTAGTTTAAATATCCATGGAGCTTAAAGCTCTGATTTGCACGTTATTAACAAATTTGACACTTGTTCGACGAACTGAATGAGGGGTTCAAGCCCCAACTCTCCCTGGTTACACCTATGAATTAATGAACAATTGTTTCATTGAATACATTTATTTATTACACAAGTAAAACATTAATTAAAATTAAGTTATGATTAGTGTACGGTGTTATATTAGTGTACGTTATGATTTTGATACGGTGTTGTATATATACGGTTGATATATATATATATATATACTATTTGCAAGTTTTTTCTCGATCATGTCCCTCATGACTTACTGCGACAATTTCACATTCAAAAATCATCCCAGTATTTGGTATTTCTATTTGTATACGATTCCCGGTATGCTCTTAATGTTTTAAAACAGTTAGGATTCTGCTTTTCTATTTGGAACATGCAGTGTATTTCATCGATAAGGCTTACGCGACAGTCTCTCATTTAAAAATCCCAGCATTCGATATTTCCATTTGTAAGCGATCATGTCACTCTTCAATAACACTTAATGTGACAATGTCACACTTAAAATATCCCAGCATTTGGTATTTCCGTTTGTCAAGTCGTTCTTTCATCGAAATAAGACCTTCGTTGCATTTAAAAAATGTCAACAGTCAGCTTTGCTATTCCATCCTTTGTTTTTTTTTATCACTAGGACTTATTGCGAGAATTTCTCATTTCAAAGTCCCAGCATTCGGCATTTGTGCCTCTTCAAGAAGACTTCCCGCGATCATTTCGCATTAAAGAAATGTTTCGCTATTTCCATCTGTATGCGATCAAGTTGTCCCTCATCAATAAGATAAATGAGCTGATGAATCAAGACGAGTTGATCCTACGGTGTTAACATAAACACCGCTGTCCTTTAAATAATCTCTTTCGCATCGTCGGAAACTTGAGTAGCACCCTGGTATGCTTACTTTCGCAGATCTGTCGGAGATGCCATAAATAAACTCGGCTGCATTCACTACGCGTAAGACGCGCTTAGGATTGTCTTCGTACCGATGTTGTGCGCTGAACTTTTTTGTGTTCACGGAATGCGCCAAGGTTAAGCTAGACTTTTCGGAATGCCGCCCCTTCCGAAGCATAATTTAGGTGTTTAAAAGGAAAATGATGTGTATAATATACTTATTCATGCCATGTTATTAATAATTTATTATCGCAATCATTACTGGTTAAGCATAAAAACTAGCAAAAAAACGAGCGATTTTAACAAATATCCAGAACCAAGTAAGATGAAGCCTGTCTTGTGTACTGCTCTACGGAAGTTCGTGAGGAGAGAATTTTCTTGCTTTGTCTCTTCTCAATTGTTTGAAAAGCGACAGGTCCTTGCGCCTTAAAACCCAAACATCCATCCATCTGAAAAGGATTGCAGGGGATAAATGAAAGGAAGAATCTTTAGCGCAATATTATTATTGCAATTATTGCCGATTATGAATACAAATTATCAAATGGTCGAGTTTTCTAACGATTCTCCAGCACAAAATAAGAAAAGTAATTGCGACATTGACAGTAAAACATCGATATTAAAAATTAAAACATCGATGTTCAAAATTAAAACAACGACGTTGATAATACATCGTCCAAACACCATCGATGTTTTTAAAAATTCGTGTATTTAACCCCCCCCCCCCATTTCTTAAAACCGGTTTAGCAACCTGCAACTTTAATGTTCTCCGGGAAGGGGAGATTTAATTTGTCATTTGCCGTGTTTTTTAATTACTTTTTTTTAACAGTCAAAACAAAGTAAAAAAATTAATAAGAACAATTAACAAATCTTTTTATTTTCAAATTGAACAAAAAAAAGAAAATAATATTTACAACAATTTTACATAGGCACTACAAACTAAACTATACGTATAATTAGGTAGGTACACAACAATAATTATTGTTAGTTATAATTAATTATTTATCAACTTATGTGGGAAACACAACAAACTTATTTTTTTATTTACTGTAAATAAAAAATATTGTGGCCTTTAATTATTATCTGCCCCAATATTTGTGTTATTTACAGATTGTAAAAAAAAAAGAAGTTTGTTAACTTTCTCCACCTTAAGCAGACTTCTTTTTTCACTAATTATCCCACTAGAGTTAGGGAAAAACCTCTTTCTGATGGGACAGATGTCGCCATCACTGAAAAATACTTAGTTGCATGGTTATTTAAAAAAAATTTTACTATGGTACTTTTTTCGTTCAAAAATAAAACATTGACAATGTTAAAACATCGATGTTAAGCAAACATCGGCTCCAATAAATCGATGGTAAGTACATCAATTTTTTTTATAAAACATCAATGTTTTGAAAGCATCGACATCGAGTCGCATCCCTATTTTTCAGACCACCCTTGGCCACTTTGGTCTAAAAGTATGTTCAATTTACTGTTTATGTAAATTATGCTACTTGATTATTTTTTTAATTTTTATAATAGTTTACTGTATTTACTGTTTTTATTTAAAAATAAAACATCGACAAGTATAAACATCGATGTTACAAAAACATCGGCTCCAATGCATCGATGTTCTGAAAACATCGACATCGATGTCGTGTCACCATTGTGTAGTGCTCTACGGAAGTTTGTGACGAGAGAATTCTCGTAATTTTGAACTACGGTCAGATCACGGCAGCAGCACCTGAGCTGGTAGCCCTTTCTCCAAACTTACACACCTCGCCAACGTGGGGACATTTGAGTCTATGACATATTTAACGTGTACCACCCCCCATGTGTACGACGGTCTTTGGCTGAACCGTCTCGAATTCGTAATGCTTCGGTTTCTAATCTACTATTCCCACCGTATATTTATTTATACATATGTATGGCACATATTTTGTGATGAGACCTCATTGCAACGAGAAAAAACTCATCTAAAAGGGTCTATCCGTACATTTGCTAATCCGTTGCTATTCCAACCCGAGAAAAGCGGCAGAACTGCTTGGGTATGTAGGTATTTAATTAACGTCGCACTGGAACAACGCAACCGACTATTGACGGTCGTCCAATAACAATACCGAGGATCCAAAACCACGTCATTTTGAACCACAGAAAGGAATTTCAACTCGTGTTATCGAAAGTCTCACAACATGGTTCAGAAGCAGCGTCAAATAAGAATCGAAATCTGTCTACGAAGAGAGCAGTAGTAAAGTAGCCAATCGTTCTCTATCGTTTAATAATGATTCTGCCGCATCAGGTCTGCTGCGATTTCCATATGATAACGATCCCTGCTAACATTGAGGTATTATGTGACTGGGGTTTTGAATGAGAGGGAAAGGCACCCCAGAAACACGCACTAATAGTTCAATTTGTTACGCCAACTCGAGCCTCCAAAGCAAACTGGAATAAGAAAAACCCTTTGAAGTTGTGCGGGGAAATGGCAATTTGGCGCGTTTCTGCGTGTTTTGGATGAACGTTGTTTGCATTCCCCGAAAAGCCATTTCCTCCCTCTACAGGCTCATGCGTTATTCATGCAGAAGCGATTCAATTGGTGAATCGATAAGTCATTCGTTGATAGGACATAGATCGACAAATAGGGTCGGTGGTCTACCATTAAGGAAGAAAAACACCATTTCGTTTTTATTAATAGCGTTTTAAACACAAAGTGATTGATGTAGAGGATCACCACCAGATCTCTGCGATTCAGGAATAATGGTTTTTCGATGACACCAAGGAAAGTGGGCCGAGAGAGGTTGGAGAGTTCGAAACTAGCCAAAGACCGTAGTGTACAAGATGTCAATCTATCGAAGGCTCACAGAAGTTTGGAGAATGGGTTGTGAGCTCAGGTGTTCCCGTAATCTGACCGTGCTTCGAAGTTAAGAGGTATTGTTCTGGGATCATTCCCTTAGGGCTAAAGTGCTGTTCCATTGCGATGTTACGATTTCCAATGCCTACCTACCAAGGATAGGTTTCAAATTTGGCTGGGGAAAAAATCACCTGGATTTTGTGTTGATTTTCACGATTTTTTTTTAATTTGTAAAATAGATTTTGTCAGAAATAATTTTGACGCGTCTTAAAAATCAAACAAGTACCAGGTGGGCAGAAGGGAAACGAAAAAAGGAGCTTCGGATTCAAGCAAAAAACCATTCCATAGCTGAGTGAACAGACTAAGACATAGGAATTTAAATCGAATCAAGCGTTGGGATCGGTTTATTTCGGTGTTGAAGACGAAGATAGTTCTTAGTTAAGAAGGTGGGTAGATCATTTGAATTGAAACAACACTATTGCCGACGGTACGGGATCAATCCCAAATGTTAAATTCGAGGACATTACCACGTAATTTTGAACCAGGGCAAGATCTTAGATAAAAAATATATCCTAGATCGGTTTCTTCAACTTTCAGTTGAAAAATTTTAAAGATTTCAAAATGTCGGCATTTACTCGTCGAATTTGTAAGTGTATCTATTTTAATTAGCGTCACACTGTAGCAACACAAAGGTAGGTTGGTATTTAATTAACGTCGCACTGGAGCAACACAATGGGCGGAAGTTGGTTGCGTAAATCTGTCTGTATCTGTTTTTGTGTTTGGACAGGCATAACATGCGAGAGCGATGTATATCATTTTATTCCATATATTTGATTTCGATATGCTTTATTTTATATTTCATATATAAGTTTAGTGAATGCAATATTAAACGTTTCTTTATTTTTATACTTAGATTATACTTAAATCAACCATAATTTGGTAGTTTGGGAAAATCTGGGATGTATGTTGATTACTTCTATTGTTTTGTAAGTACTGCTGAAAAGCAATTATTTTTATAAAAATTATTTTTCTTCTGGAATTTCAACTCTGATACTTGATTTATTTCTAGACTTATTTTTGTTCTTTACGGAATCTAATTTATTTTCGAATACTTGGGACAGACGATATTTTTCAACGTACGGGAGCGGAAACTCGTTTTGGTTGTTCACGTGCAGTGATGTTTTCTATTTCTTTCACTCGGAATCAATTTCTAAATTTTGTGCACCTTTAGTTGTAAGCTATGGACTGTGCGAGATCCAGTGATAAAAAATAATTACAAATATCTTTAGAACAACGTTTTTCCCGACAAGCTTTATTTCGCTGTTTACTCATGTGTGCTTTCTGTTTTAAATATTTACTTTTTAATAAATTGCATCTGCTTTTCATCACAAACACCACCACAACAAAATATTCGATTTAAAGTGTGTGAGGTAAATCGGGAATAAAGCAAATTTAAAGTGTAGTTTTGACATTATTAAAAGAATTCAAATAATTATAATCTCGAATTTTTGAAAAATTAGAATATTCTGTCATAATGACCGGAGGTCAAGGTCGATAATTTTACGAACTAAGTTATATTTAAGCAAATTATTTATATGTGTTAAAATTTCGTTGAAAGCAATGATTTAAAAAAATGCTATTGAAAGAAATCGGTTTGCCATTATTTTAAATGATAATAAGTTTAGTACTGAAGGCATTCAATTTTAAAACTAGTTCTTTTATTATTAGACGTGGTACAAAATGTAATTTTCAAGAAAAATATATTCGCTGCTTTAAAAAACTTAGTGATGAATATCTTATCTCGTACTTCAGCCCTGTTGCTCTTTCTCTCTGCAAGGCAGAGGCCTAAAACAAACTTGAAACTGAGAGAAAAGTAGAAGAGTCATTTTCTTAGCTATGCAGTTTTTCTCTTGTTGATCGCGATTTATCAATCCATTTATACAAAGAAAACTCTCAAATGCCCTAAACGGAAAAGATACTGTTAAAAATGGTATTTTCCCGTAAAAAACGAGTAACCTCCTGTCTTTGTGTCATTTTTTCATGATCAAGATATTCTCGCAAAAGGTCATTTTCAATCCAAATCAGAAACTGGCAGGATCTTGAGCCCGGTGGCTTATTCCCTCTACATGGCAGTGGCATGAAACTAAGAGAAAATGCACTTGAGTCATTGTCTTCGCTTTGCAGTTTTCTCTTGTTGATCGCGATTTATGAATCCACCAGTTGAAAGTAGGCACGAAAACGATGCAACCCTTGTCATTCGATTGCAGAGGCGAAAATAGGCTGTTCCGTCTTTTTTGCAACAACTGCCGGAAGATGTTGGACAAGAACGGGATCAACCGACGGAATCGAATCGTAAACATTAAGCCTTACTGTCTTTTCTGTTGTCTTGATTTTCGAGACAAATCCGCCGCTTTTCCTTCCAGAAGCGCTAGTATATTCTCTAGAAAAAAAGTAAGGATGAGTTGGAGCTATATTTAAGGAACTTATTTATGTGTTTTAAAAGTTCGTTGAAAACAAAATGTTCTTTAAAAAAAAGCTATTGAAACAAATTGGTTTGCCATTTTTTAAATGGAAAAAGTTATTTTTGTAGTTTAGTACTGAAGGCATTCAATATTTAAACAAGTTATTTTTTTTTATTAGAAATGCCGCAAAATGTATTTTTCAAGAAAAGATACTTTTGCCTAAAAAACTTAGTGATCTTATCATTTCAATTTGTCATCCTTCCATTAAAGATGACGAAATTTGACAAATCACATGCTTGATGCAATCAAGTAAAAATAAATATTGTTTTGTTGACTATACCGCACTTACCATAGATTCTTCATCTTTATGAAATGAGTTGAGCAATTTTATATATACGAAAGCAACTTAAGAAAGGGAATTCGAAATCCCGATGCAAGAGTGTCCTCAAGTAAAAAATATTGTCTCGTTGACGCACCCTCCATAGATTCGTTATTTTTATGAATTAAGCTGAGCAATTTGATAAGAAATGACAAGAAAAGGAAATCTAAATCTCCCATCAAAATCGTGTTTAGTAGTAGTAGTAACCTTAGTGCCACCTTTCGTCATTTTGTAGCTTTGTCATACAGTAAAAGTGCGATGTATGTAAAATGTATTACGGATGGATAAGCACGTGTGTTTGCGTAAGATTTGTGCACGTAAGATTTGTGTCAAAAGTAAGTTGTAGAAATTAGAAAGATGTCGAGAAACAGGTGTTAAAATATTATTTTATTCCACTATAGAGACAAAAGTGATTATAATATTCGAATCATTTCTTCACTATAGAGTTAAACAATTTAACCCGTGTAAGCTAGCTTATAACAAAAATTGAATTATCATCAATGCTTTAAATAAAACCAAAATTTTACGCAAAAGCGATTTTTTCGAACATTAGATATAAGAAATTCTGCTAAAAATTAACTAAGGGGAAAATATTAATGGGATATTTCATATATTTGTGTGTTACTTGATTTAAACATTCTTTGGTTTTAATTTAAAATATAAGTACATTGGCATTGGGGGGGGGGGGCAATCATTGCTTTGGTAGAAAATGTAAGAGTAATTTGGTATAATTAACGTCGTACTAGATCAACACAACGGGCTGTTGACGACGGTCCCAGATCAATCCCCTAAGGCAAAGATCCGTGGACAACACCACGTAATTTTGAACCACGGTCAGACGACGAGGCAACAACACCTGAGCTGGCACCCCACTCTCCAAACTTCCAGACCAACCCAACGTGAGGAATTTCCCGCCACGACAGATTTAAGGTGCACCAGCCGCTTCTATACCATACGCTTACAAATATCCATGCACTGACCTGGTTTCGAACCAGGAACCTTCCGATCTAAAGGCTAACACCTTAACCACCAGACCGGTTGGTCAGTAGTGGTGGTCCGGGCCCAACCTCCGAAGGGAAGGATCAAGGACAACACCACTTTATTTTGAACCACGATCAGATGACGAGGAAAATGTATGGGTTAGTTCAGAAATGTTCATATTTTTGTGCTACTTGAGTTACATTTTTTTAATTTGAATATCAGTACTGCTTCTTATTTGAGCCACATTTCTTTGCTAGAATATGTATGGGTTTATTCAGAAGTGTTCACATTTTTGGGTTACATGAGTTACATTTTCTGGTTTTAATTTAAAATACCAGAAGGGGGTACAGTGTAACACATGTCAGTCGTTACCTGGTAGAAAGTACATTGGTTAAGTCATGCTTTTGTGGTACAAGAGTTATATTTTTTGGTATAAATTTCAAGTGTTACGCATTTCAGTCACATTACTTTGATAGAAAATTCATGGGTTGACACAGAAATGTTCTTATTTTTGTGTCTTCATTTAACATATAAGTATTGTTACTCATTCCCGTAAACCCAAATAATATGGCTATCTAGTGTTGCAATCGAATCGCAAAGAACTCCAATGCATTCAATCCTATGCAATCGCACTAATTCTTTTTTGACAAATCTACTCTGCCTAAAATAAATCATTTTATAAGAGACACCCTTCCTAATGTGAAACGCAGCATTAATTACACGTCTTCTGACACAAATATAATTCATTCTCGAAAGGTGTTAACGTCTCTTATTGAATAATTTATCAGGATCGCAACACTTTTCTTTTCTAGTTAAAAGATCAATGCCTCTGTACGCTCATTAGAGCATTTGAAATTCAGTTTTAACACACTTTCAGATGTCCTATTCATAAACGCGTATGTGATAAAGTATTTGCAATCGCGACCAGAATTGAGTATGAGCATTTATATTCAATGACCTCTGCCACTGCTTGGGGTAACTTTTCGTATGTTTTAATTAAGTCTGACTGCCGTATCCAGCACTGATGAAATTTATTAAAGTGTCCAACTCTGAACATCTTTGCCTTAGGGATTGATCCCGGACCGTCACTAATAGACCGTTGTGTAGCTTCAGTTCGACGTTACCTACCTACCTGACGGTGTCATTTTTTTCCTGAACAAGACTTTCTCGCAAAAGGGCATTTTCGATCCAAATAGTAAAATGGCATAATCTTGAACCCAGTAGCTCTTTCCCTATGCCCAGCAGTAGCATAAAACAAACTTGAAAATAAGAAAAAAGTACTAGAATCATTTTTTTTTGCTGTGCAGTTTTCTCTTGATGATCGCCGATTTATCAATACATCTGTACAAAGAGGACTCGAAAATGCCCTGAATGGAAAAAATACTGTTGAAAACGGTCATGGACAGTAAAATAACGAGTAACCTCCTGTCTTTGTGTCATTTTTTTTTACGAACAAGACTTTCTCGCAAAAGGGTATTTTCGATCCAAATAGGAAAATAGCAGGATCTTGAGCCCCGTAGCTCTTTTCCTCTGCACGGCAGTGGCATAAAACAAATTTGAAACTGGGAGAATAGTAATAGAATCATTTTTTCCCCGTTCAGTTTTCTCTTGCTGGTCGCGATTTATGAATCCATCTATTCAAAGTGGGCACGAAAACGATGCGTGAACTCAAACGCATGCACTTGTCATTCGATTGAAATAGGCCGTTCCGTCTGTTTTGCAACAAATTGCCGGAAGATCTTGAACAAGAACGGAATCAACCGACGGAATCTAGCCGAAAACATTAGGCCTTATTGTCTTTTCTGTTCTTTCTTGATTTTCGAGACAAAACCGTTGCTTTTCGTTCCAGAAGCGCGAGCAAATTCTCCAGAAAAAAATAAGAACTCTGTTCCGAGTGCACTCGTGAAGCGCGTCATAAGTTATTTTGTGGTTATCAATTATATCATTAATGGCCAGCAACATAGCTCTCTTTGTTCTTTGTGAGCTCACTTCCCCGAATCTCGAGCGCTAATTGCACGGAGGTACTTAATGATAAATAGATCATTATAAAGTAGTACTGGTTAACAGCACATGCCTCAAGTTTCGAGTTACAGCCGTTTCTCTGTAGATGCCAAGTTCGGCTCGAATACTAATGTCATTTTCCGCCGAAGCCATATGCCTGCTTTCAGTCGCCGCACTAGCAAGGTTACTCGCAAAAGAACTTTTTTATAAAGTCCTTCCTTGTGGATTTCAATGTTGACACGTGGGCCTTGTTAATAATGAACAAACAAATTGAGAGCATAGACGATCTCTGTCAAAGTGCTGAATGAGAACCCGTTAACGAAGTGTTAGATCTATGGGACAGCGGATGAAATTTTCTACACCACAGCTATTGTAAAACTCTTCTACCATGAAACCATACGTTTGCTAAACTCAACGAACAGTAAAGTTTTTAGCTGCTACTTTGCAGTGAAGAATCTTGGGTGTGAGGAAAAGACATTAAAGGTACGTACTTAAGGAAGCGTAAGTTTTTCAGTTACTACTTTACAGTGAACAAACTGGGATATGGAAAAATGATATTAGAGTTACGTACATAAGGAACAGTAAGTTTTTCAGCTGCTACTTTGCAGTGGAGAAACTTGAGAGTGGAAAAATGATACTAGTGATACGTAAAGAAGAAAAAGTTTTTCAGCTACTACTTTGCAGTAAAGAAACCTAAGTGTGCGAATATGATACGAAAGGTACGTCGAGATTTACCGAACCGATGAGTAAAAACAAAACGGTAACACGAACAGAAGTGAACAGCAAAAAATGTCTGAATTGGCACTGCATTCAGGTGAATGAGACAAAAGGGTAACTGAGAAAAAACAAAACAAAGAGAGAAGACTGCTTTTTTTGTATAACCACGTCGAACACCAACGCTGGCTTTGCATACAGATAATGAGATTGTGGATGTGTTCCTGTGGAAACAGAACCTATACGTATGCTAGAGCCTCTGGCATCGAGCAATAGCCAATATGTAAATGAATAAGCTTTGGACAACATAATGGCATTTTCAAAATTTTCATAACAATTGTTCATGCTTTAAAAAATACCAAAATTATCCGCTATTCAAGAGGTTATGCTATCATATTGAATATTATAGTATTAGGCATTCATTCAAACAATCAGAAACTCTTTGGATCCTGAAGAATGTTTTTTACTTATTTTCATTGCGGAAGATATTTCTGAGACTTATAACCAACGTCACACAAAGCTCCTCAAATGTATGTGAGTGCTTTGTTTTAGTTCATTTGGTTACTCAATGGTACATACATGGGAAGGCCTCATCTATTAAGTAATTGAAGGACAGGAAAAGTTCAAGCCTATAGTTGGCACCCGTGTTTTAACTAAATATTGGGTGATGCAATTTCTTATGTCCATTAGTTAGTGCGGTCATCAAATATTCAGATCATTTCAATCAAACACTACAATGAAACTCCAACTATTATCAACCATTCGGGAAATTAACTACTCATTTGAAGTTAACACCTGTCGTGACTCGTTACGTCTCAATTACACATCAAACACGTTTCTGAGGTAAAATGTAGATTCTTTCCCTATTTCGTTTTAGACACATTTCCAATTAAGATACATTTGGGTACTAAAAACATTTTTACAAAATGCTGCCACTGAGTGGCCCTTTTAAACCTTGTAACATCCTTTGTATTCGAAACGTCTTTCCTATTCTCGGCAAACGTTGGCTTCTATAGAAGTTACAGCTACATATTATCAAAACAAAAGAACAGGTTAGGGAAAAGAACCATTCAGGTAAAAGATAAATGTTTTCCTTCGGAGGAAAGTAAAAAGAAGTTTATAGGCGTATTTTTCTTTCGCATAAAGAAGTAGAACTTAGCCGAACTTCTTTAAATCCTACCTGACCTCGAGAAAGTGAATAGCTAAAATTCCCAGTGAGAGGAGGGCTGTTTTATGACTGTTATTTATTAGCAAAGAACACACCTTTGGAATCCAAAGTACTATCGTAGAGTGGAGCTGACAAGTCACGACGAGAGAGACGTTTCGCACTCGGCAAAGGAAGACATATTCATTAAGGAAATATTTGCGAACCTATTTCTTTGGTTTAATAACGGGGGAGTTACCATCAATCAACCTTGGGAACGAACTAAAAACTATTTTATACAGGGTGTCCATAAAAGAATGTCCCACTTTCAATGGTATATTATAACAGTTTAATTTAGACTATTTGCAACAAATCAGAAATCAAATTGAACGCACCTAGTTTTTATTACAAATGTTCAATATGTGCACCTTTAGTTATACGGCACACATGCAACCTAAAGTCCAATTCTTCCCACACTTTGGTTAACGAGTTCGGAGTAATGGAAGCAATAGCCTCTTCAACTCTGTGTCTCAACTCTGGCAAATCATTAGGTAGCGACGGAACGTAGACACGATCTTCTACAAATCCCCAAAGGAAAAAATCGCATGGCGTTATGTCAGGTGAACGTGGAGGCCAGAAAAAAAAAAGCTCTGTCGTCTCGACCATTACGACCAATCCAACGGTCAGGGACTTCAACGTTCAATCGCTCTCGTACAAAGAGATTCCAATAGAGAGTGGCTCCATCTTGTTGCCAAATAAACTTTACAGGTTCATCCTCTACTAATTGGGGAAAGAGACATTCTTTCAACATATCCAGATAAGCTACCCCTGTTACGGTAAGAATTTGACTTTAGGTTGAAGTGTGTCGTATAACTAAAGGTGCACATATTGAACATTTGTAATAAAAACTAGGTTAGTTTACCTTCAATTTGATTTATGATTTGTTGTAAGTAGTCTAAATTAAACTGTTATAATATAAAATTGAAACTGGGACATTCTTTTATGGACACCCTGTGTAACACACACTACTTGTGTTTATATAACCACTCGCACAAAAATACAAACTTTAGTGGGCTGTAATTACGTTTATTTACATTGATTGCTTGACTATCCAATGTACACAAGACAAAATAGTTGTAATATCCTAATTACACAAAGAATTGTACTTTCCTAGGTACCCAAAGAGTTGTATAATCCTAAATACACAAAAAATCGTACTATCCAAAGTACACAAAATAGTTGTACTATTCTAAAGCCGCGTCTGCACCGGATTTGCAAAACTTCTCTCCCTCCAAACATCGAAACTATTCAGAGAAACGGCATTCATTTGATCTCGAGTCGGGGTGGCGATTTGGAAAGTTTGCAGAGCCAAATTTGTTTTCCACCATGAGTCGGTAAAGATCAAAGGGTTGCAATTGTTGGGGGAGATTTCTACGAGACGTTTGCTTGAAAACAACCGCTTCCATCCGCCCTTCGGCCCCCCGTGGTCGCTCACGCCGTCTTTTGTTCACTCTGTGATATTTTGCCCTCATCGCTTGCCTTGACCACATCTGACGCCAAACTACCATTGAATGACCTATTCGATTCAAATGGCGTGGATGAAAGAGCTGGTAATAACATTAATAGAACTATTTAGAGAGATCCTCTGGGACCAAACTACACTCGAGTACAAAGACAAAAACAACAATTCCTGGAGTGCAATTGGTGAGTATCTCGATGAAAAGTGATCACTCTTCTCTGTAAAGGGGTGAGAAGAAAACACTCGGATGGTTGTCGTTACAGTGCACAAAGCTTTTACATCGGACGCATAGGGGACGCCACAAAAAGGGAGAGCTCCGGTGTAAACGCGGCTTAAGTACACAAGGAATGGTTCCTGGAACGAAACGCGGGTGGTATCGTCTTATCACGTCAAGATATAACTGGCACAAACTGAGAAGTTGCAACGAAATAGTAGTTGAGTAGTTAATACCATACTATCTAGGTTGGTTGGCTTTCGAGTTTTGTAGTGCAGTGTCCAAAGTAGGACAGCATACTAACTCGGAGAACACGTGACCTACTTATGAACTTGTGCACACACACACTACTTTTATCTTATTACTTATATGACTAGGATTGACTTTCAATGTAATGTTAAAAGTTTACAGGACAATATGATACTGTAGTGCAGTTGGACCTAAAGTGCGAGAGTGGTATGCAACTGTTAGGTAGTTGAACTGACGTCGCACACTGGAGCAACACAGCGCACTATTGTATAACTGTTAGGGATAATAGCTTTTAAATTGTGATCAGCTTTTATTATTTTCAATACCATTCGACGTATAAATTAGATTAATCGTCCAACTCAAAAATAAAATGTACGCCAAACGTAAGAGATTGCGCTATTCTACTGGAAATATATCCATCAAAATATGATCAGCTTTTATAATGGCAAGATATCCTGTTCTTCACGATCTGGTCAGATTTTTTCTAGCAACAAGACATCTCCTACAACAGAATCTGGTCAGTTTTTCTCGAATGGCCAAGACATCTCGTCGATAAATATCTCGTCCATTTTCTTTTCGGCGAGATATTTCGCAGAGGAGGGTTCATTCCTGCAATCAGCTACATCCTACTATTTGGACTCGGGTACTGTACCCAAATGGTATTATTTTTGAGGAGAGATTTTTCCTCGGGTTAAAAACGTTTCCCGCTTCGAGCACACCAAAAACGCCCCCGATTCTCAACTATCTATAAATAAGCTTTTCCAGTTGATGGGGCACGAAGCTGAGCGCTGATGGCTAGGTTGTTTATGACTCCGAGTGTTTAATAAGTGGGAATACACCGTTATTTATGAATAGTAGCGCCCGAATCCACCTCAGTGACCTCTCACTCGGCAGTATGTTTAGGAGGGAGGTGCCACCCGAAGGGAAACGGTGCCGCCGAGGTTTCCTACCGGCGTTGTCTTAACCATGATTAGTTCTTTCTTCCCTGTCAGCATCTGTCAGGCTGGCCTGACTTTTCTTACCTTTGGAGATCCCACCCTCCGTTTTAGCTCCATCCTTTCTATACACATCCGGGAAGTGTGCGGACTCACCTGGCTGAATGCTAACGAGGTTGCAGTACTTCCACAAAGAAAAGGTTTGTGCATTGGGTAATTTGATCAGCAATTAGTGGACGTTCCCTTTCGTCTTCGGCAACCATTGACTGGCGTTCTTTTCTTTTAAACCATTAGTCATCAGCTGTAGACTCTAATTGAAGAGCGAATGGCTCTCGGCAATCGTTTAATGGATCAATCAGACACAGCCGACTGCTTCGGGAGATGCAAGAGCCCTCAGAGGTCGATTGAATTCTGGCACTTTGAAAAAGAATAAACGTCCAAAATTTTTTGTTTGGGTTGCATTACATTGGATTAATTGTCCCCTCTTTCCGTCTTGATTATTCGACAAATGGATGCTAATATCTGTTTCTATGAGTGGGATTCGCGTTGCGATTTCTATGGCGGTGTTTACCTATCTTTTTCTAACCAGTTGACCCTCTACTTTATTCCTTTTCATTCTGTTGCTTTATTACATTAGCCTAATAGAGACCATCTTTCCGTCTTTGTCCTTCGGCAAGTGGCATTTTCTATTAATGTGATTCACGTTTCGCTTTCTATGACAGCGTTTACTAATCTTTTTCTAACCAGTTGTCCTTCTACTTTATTCAGTTTTATTACGTTGTTTTATTTTATTGTCTTAATTGAGTCCTTCTTACCGTCTTTATCCTTCTTCAAATAGTTGCTAATAGTTCTTTTCTATGAGTGTGATTTGCGTTTCGCTTTCTAAGGTGGTGTCTATCAATCTTTTTCTGACCAGTTGCCTCTCTACTTTATTCCGTTTCATTCTGTTTATGCAATAATATATATTGCACGGTCGACTTTTATTTTTATATTTTATTATGGTCAGTTTTCTTCTAATGTCTAGATGTCTTTTCCCTCAATATCTGGTCAGTTTTATTCTAATGACCTCATCGAGACAACCATCATGTTGAGGGTTTATCTTCGAATTGAAAAGTGACTTGTAGCTTAGCCCAGCAGCCCTGATACAAAAATATGTTTCAAATTGCCATCAATTCTGGGCATTTTCAGATTTCCTTGAAGGAATACATCCCAAAGGGTTTGATTATTCCCGGAGTATATTTCTCTCTTCTGTGTCAGTAAAACCTTCTTTGTTTGTGTATGTCTACTTCTTGTCGGTTGCCTGTCTTTTGTTTGGAACAGCATGACCAAATATGGCCATAAACCTGTCTTTATAAAAAAAAATATTTACCTTCCCAGTTGAATATTTATATCCTCCACAATACAATTGAACCTCATTCAAGGAATAATTTAGAAATCTTGAAGGCTAGTTAGCAGATTTAACTATGTTCACAATAGATTGGTTGGATTTTACGGCCAAGCCACTCCAAACATGCTCACACCGAAAATTCGATTCAATTCAATAGCTTTTAGGTATTTGAGAAAAGATAAATATAAGGTAGGTATTTGAAATAACGTCCCATTGGAGCAGCACGACGTCCTATAGGGAATCAATTCAGATTTTGAACCACGGTCAGATGACGAGAACAACACCTGAGCTCTCCAAACTTCCGCGCAACGTCAACGAGGGGACATTTGAGACCACGACAATTAGAACACAACGGTCTTTCACTGGAAACTCTTCGGTTGTTTATCCGTTCCTCTTTCAACTGAATTATGGGGCAGCCCGGTTGGAAAAGCATCGGATTTGCAACCGGAGGGTCCGAGAGGTCGAATCCAACGAAAGACCGCCGTTTACAAAGGGTGCATGCTAAATCCGTCGTGGTCTCACATGTCCTCACGTTGGTGTGGTGTGGATGTTTGGTGAGTGAGGTGCCAGCTCTGGTGCTGCTTCGTCCTCTGATCGTGTTTAAAAATTACGTGGTGTTGTCCTCGAATCTTTTCCTTCGGGATCGATCCCGCACCGTCCCCAATAACCCTTTGTTTCGCTCCAGTGGAATTAAATACCATAGAGTATCATACCATGGACAACTTTGAAGGATAACATTGGACAAAAGACTTAAAACAACTTTAAAAAATGAAATTTAGATTTTCTCTTCGAAAGCTTTATTTTAATTTTTTGTTATCGATCCTATTAAAAGATTTTCGGTTGACTGAGTTTTATTATGCAAGCCATATTTGTAGAAGCTTTTATTGGCATTTTAAGTTTTGCCACGCAGACACTTTTTTAAAGGTTCTCCGGTACAAAGCTCCAAATACACTGGTTTAAACATATTTAAAATGTCTGGGCAAACCAGAATGCTTCAATTTTTTCGGTCCCTTTGCTTACAGTTTGCTGGTAATAGCACCAACTGTCTTCACCAATATGGCACTGGCCATGCATCGGTATCTTTGTTGATGAAGCACAAAGGAATAAAGCTGCAATTACATTTTGCTGCATCATCTGTAAGTTGCCCACGTTAGAACGAATTACAATGCCATAATAATTTTGAAGTCTGTCGATAAATACATGTGTTAAAATGCTTTTACCAGACAGACCTTTGGTTTTGCTTTTCAATTTTTGCAAACGTGTACCTACCCAAACTGGATTGGACACATTCAAATGTGTCCAATGCATTCCAGTTTTAAAACACTTTTTTCTCCATGTGACACACAAATATCTCTTGGAATCACTATCACCGTAGTATTTGGTATACTTCATCTTTCGTGTTCTTACAGACATATTGAATATTCTGTCGATACCAATAGTTTCCATCTTTCCTGGTGACCCTTCAAAATTACATTGGCATGTATGGTAAGCTTTCTGTGATTCAAATGACGGGGTTCTCTTTAGTTTATTTAGTCTTTTGCAAATTCTGCAGTATGACTACATGACTTCTAAATCGAGCTCCTTTTCAGTGTCAACCATTCAAAGAAGTATACCCTCTACGCTGTCATTTCCATCCACAGAAACGCCACTTTTACTGTCCTTTCAACTTACTTTATCAGCTGCTTTTAACATTGGCGCTTCAGCAATTTCAGACACAGCTTTCAAGGGTTTCTCTTCGTGGACGTTATACGTAGCTTTAGAAATTGGTGGCAAATTCAGTGTGAGGCACAGTTTATACGTTGAAAAAAAATCCCTTTACAATCTGCCTCATACCATAAACTAATCTAGAGGTTACTTCAGGTACATTGTCGTTTGGAGGAAGCAAACATTTCACAAAGTCACAATTCTGACATTTCATGAGAAATATGAACACAATCCATACCTGGAGTCTTCAGCTAAGTGAAAACCAGAAGCAAAGCATTTGAGACATGGAAGCTCCAAAAATATGTTAGTTAAAATTTCCTGGTCAAAAATCCGATGGCCACACAATTCCTCATTCAAAACTGTAAATTTTAATGAGCTAGTTGCTTCCAGATTTGAAGCACTGGCTGTGCACAATCGATCCTCTTCACGACTGTCAGGATTTAGTGTTTTAGAGTCTCGATTACCTTTGAAGTGGCGTTTCTTCTTCCTTGCAACACTCTTTCCCACTTTTTACACAAAAATCACTTTATACAATAAGAATTGTCAAGTTATAAGTACTTTGGAACGCACAATCGAAAGTCACCAGTTCAAATTGTGTACAAACAGAAGATGAAGTTTGATGCCAGATAGAAAGTTAAACATGATTGGCAGATGTATTAAAAAAGTTTTTAAATGAATTCTTTTGATTAATAAAAAAAATCAACTCTTCAGAGCAAACGTCTTAATTTGTTAAATTAAGAATGTAAACAAAGTGTTTTTTTAAAAGTGTCGACTCGGAAGCATTAAAAGACCTGTAACTTTCGTTCTATGCAAGTCTTTCGATGTTTTACTATGCGCAGCGTCTTTCAGTCAGTCTCTAATTAAGACGTCTTCCTCGGTTCCGAAATTTATGCGCTGTCCAATCGGAAGCAAGTTTTCCCAGCGGTTTGTGGAAAACAATGCGAGACACGCCCACCCCCGAAATACAGGATGTGCAAATAATGTTCGGTCGGCATAATTGGTCTGCGTAATAACGTCAATACCAGTTGCGAGCATTTTTATGGGTTAAGCGAAAAGAAACCAGGCGGTGGATGCGATGTATTTTCGATTCGAAGGTAGTGTTTAAGATGGATTGAGAGAAAGGTCGTCGACATTAACCTCTTCATTTCCAAAGTTTTTAGTTTCAAATGTTACAGTATATTAACCAATTTCCACTCTAGCTATTAAGTAACATCC
The DNA here is from genome assembly GCA_947359465.1 of Metellina segmentata. Classification (NCBI taxonomy): domain Eukaryota; kingdom Metazoa; phylum Arthropoda; class Arachnida; order Araneae; family Tetragnathidae; genus Metellina; species Metellina segmentata. The sequence continues at coordinate 8,029,904 of OX375872.1, forward strand.
TAATATTCTGACCCGTGGTGGTTTTGTTCTCATCTGGGTACATTATCTTTATAGGTACCACTTTTAAAAGAATAGGTTTTTTTTGTTAACATAAATAACGATGAAGTTATATTTTGAAAGAGGATTTTACGTTCAAACCGTCCCAAAGTACAGTGAATAGGGGATCAAATAATTCTTTGAAAAGAGGATTTTCCTTCACACTGAGGGACAGGTTGAAAGAGCATCGGATTAGCAACTGGAGGGTTGCGAGTTCGAATCCAATCAAAGACCGGCGAAGGGGCCTGGTGCACGTTCAATTCGTTTTTGCCTCAAATGTCCTCACCTTAGCATGGTGTGGAAATTTAGTGAGTGGGGTGCCAGCTCAGGGGTTACCTCGTCATCAGACCGTGGTTCAACATTATGAGGCGTTGGATGTTTTCCTTCGGGATTGATGCTGGACGCATATAACCTACCTTTACTCGAATAAAAGCTATGAGAAAATTTTAAGCTCGCCGATTCGTTTGTTTCTCATCGTCATCTATGACGTCACTCTAGTACGCATGCGTGAGAAGTAATATCAATATTAACGTACAATGCCGAGTCTCACTGCTCGCAGTAAAACTCCTATCTTTCAGTTTTTTCCTCGTATTGAGCAAAGGCAAAACATGAGAACTTGTCCAATTCTTTTCGGTTGTTTGCTAAGGATTCTTTAAAAATATTATGTTATTCGCTATCAGTTTCTGACAATCAACGCGAAAGCTCTCGTTTCTAAATCTCTGAGTCAATTGAGCCCATGCGATTCAGTGCAAATACAAAACTTGTGAATTTGCCTAAATAACATCGCAAAATTGAAACTCTCGCTCATACATAGTTAAAAATAAACATGTAGAAATATTCTAAAGAAAGAGAGAAAACACATTAGAAAATCTTGGCAATTTTATTGAATACAATGATTTTAGTGATTTCGAACGTTGATGATATACCTAACAAGACAACGTCTATAATAATAATTCGAATGTGTCACTAGAAATGGATGCATTTGTCGTAAACTAAAAATGTTTAAATGCCTATGAACTGTAAAATGTAACTATAATTCTGTTTGTCAAGGGTAAACTATCGTAACTGACATTTGAAAAATTTTACAGTATACAAATAAAAGTTTTTTAACATTAGAACGTCCGTCGGTGTCGATTCGACACCGGAGCCTATTCATTTTGTGCTTCCTTTCCGCATTTGTAAATTGAATTTCAAAATTTTTGGTGACTTTTAATCTTTTTCCTAGATGAATACACTATAAAAATTTTGTTTTTTTTTTAGATTCATTTATAAAAATTTTACAGCTAAATTTACCTAGAATGTCCAGTGGTGTCGTTTCTACACCAAGTGAATTTATCATTCTATATAGCTTCCGTTCAACTTAAAACAAGATCATTGTGTAGTAAACATTATTAGCTAACCAAACAAATTCTTATCGCACATCTGTTTGACTTTGAATGAAATGTTTACATGTTCATAGCGGAAGAGAATAAATTATACTAGTATTCGGTCTAAGTATTTCGTCGTTTACATTTGTTTATATGTTCATAAAATAAACAGATTCGATTTTCGAACCTTGTGTACGTGTAGTGCAGACAAATAAACGATGGCTCGTTGGAAAGGTCAAAATCCTGAATAAATTGTTAGTAATTTGTTACGAGAACTTTCTGATAATGAATTGGATGGTGGGGAGCTCTCTTGTTCGAATTTCGATTCCGATGCCCCCAATTTACACGGAAGTAAGTGCGAAAAATCTGAAGAAAGTTCAGATGAACTGATAATATCCCAACTAATCCGAATATATATGCCGCTAGGGACGGCACAGAATGGATATCGCATAATGGCAATATTACAGGCAGATTTGCTGCAAGATTTGTTTTACGTCAAAGTAGTTGTCCGACTAACTGTGCGAAACAAAACGTCAATGAATACTTCATTTGTTCGTGGTTACTTTTCATCAACAGTTACACATTCCAACACATAATAAAATGCACAAATGTTGAAGCTAGATGAATTTTGAGTAATATCAGCTGGTCTGTATCCATTGATGAACAATGTGCTTCTCATGCGATATTCTATGCTCGCGGAGTAAGTGGTGTCAAGAACATTGAAGTAAACAACTTATGTAAACAAACAATGGGTTGAAATAGATTTAGAGAAATCCTTTGATTTTTAAGATTTGATTTAAAATCCACACGTTCCCAGAGAATTCAAGCCAACAACTAGGCTGTGATTAAGGAAGTTTGGGATAGATTTATCCCAAACTTCCGAAACTTATTTTTATATATATATTGTTTTTTGGTATATTAGGGTCATATTTTATGTAAATTTCATGAAATAATCAAAAAAGTTAACTCAACTGAATATTAGTCTTGGTAATAATTAGTTATTGCAATTATTTTATGCGATTTATTTACCGGTGTCGAAATGACACCGTCGGACGTTTAAGGGTAATTGCAATGGCGGACGTTCTAGTGTTAAAGCGCTTTTCTTTACATTGCTGTAAATATGCTTTAAAGACAAATAAATTGTTACTTACTTATAATAGTTTAAATGCTCGATGAAAACCCAACAATCGAAAGATTTGTAGAGACGATATTTTTACTCTGAAGTATGGAATTGTAAATATATCCCTATGTTTTGGGATTAAAAGAATGTCCATTATAATCTTGAAAATGTGCTATGTCTATTGTATAAGGTGTTCCGAACAGTTAATTGAGAATCATTAATAAAATCTCCACTGATGGACATGATGGGACGGACTGAGCACGAGACTCGCCATTGCAAATAAATATTGATAATTCTCATGCATGCGCACTATGAGTGAGTGCCGTCATAGATCACGTGTTGAGAAATAAACGAATCAGCGGGCCTAAAATTTCCCCATAGCTTCTACTCGAGTAAAGGTAGGTTATATTGCATCCCGGACAGTCGCTAATTGCCCGTTGTGTTGTACCAGTGCGATGTTAATTAAAATACCTTTCTACCTACCTTCAGTTTGAAGAGGTTTTCAGTGAGATGGAATTCCCAAGTGGATTTCCATGACTTCAAAATGTATCTAAGTATTATTAATAGCCGATCAAATGTTTCGGAAAAGAGAATTTTTCTCCAAACTGAATCGGTTTCAGTGGAATGGAATTTCAAGGTAGTTTCTCTCCGTGACGTTATAATACGTCTAAAAGTATCCTTATCTTTGAGATCGGATTTTAATCGAGACCTGCAGTTAGTGTTTGCAGTTAAGTGAAATTCTCCGGGTGATTTTAGTGACGTTAAAACAAGATAAATAAGGCCCCCTATCTTCTCTACACTTCCCCAAATGCATCTACGTAATTCAAGTGCTCAGAATTTAACTTGATAAATGATAATCGTTTTAGCTACCGTAAAATCGTGCGAAAAGAAGCACGAAGTGAATAGTATCACAAGATGAATAGAAGCAGTTTTGCGTAAAAATTGTGGCTTACAACAGTACCCTGTTGAATGTAATAATTAGTGATTTTGATCTTCGTATAAGAGAGATTAAATAGTTTCTTTTAATTTTTACTTTCAACAGGTTAATGTTATTAGCCACAACACCCGATTCTACGATAGGTGAGAAATAGCTGTTGTTTTCGTTGGAATAAGGTTGAACCAACCCGTCACAAAACAAAAATTTTCATGGAAAATATGCTAAAGAAATGTTGGTTTGCGAAGCAAACCAAATGGGATTGCGTAGCAATCCCCTGGGGTTGGCAAGCAGGGAGCGGAGGTTTCGCCGTCGCAGGAGATTGACTCTGCGAAAGGAGTGTTGGTTTGCGAGCAGGAGGCGGAGCTCCCTAGTGTCCAACAAAAGTCAAAGAGAACTGTACATGTATACGCGTCGAAGCCGCTGTCATAGCACATGGCAAGCAAAATAATTCAATTTAAGAAAACCAAGGGGAAATTTCAAGGACATTTAAAAAAATCAAGTGGGGTGTTGGTGGATCAAGGCGTCATCAGGGAGGAGCCTGACCCAGACAACACAAGATGGTGTTATCTGCGCGTGTGCAGTTGTACGCCAAATATCCCCCCCCCCCTCCCCCAAAAAAACCCCAGCATAATGAACAAAATTAAAAAATGTGACTAGTACGGCAAATTAAGCAAAATCCATGCATGAGTTAAAATTAGAATATCAATAGACGCCACAGATTAAAGAACCCTATAGATTAAAGCAAATACAAACACAATAGAATAACAAACCCGACACTGAACCGTAAAACACTGCAAAAAGGAACAAAGATGGACTCGATGTAATATAGACTCATATCAGAAAAAACAGCAACAGTCAACACAAGCTATATGTATGTACATGTATATACAGCCACAGTCTTTCATGTACTTGAGGGCTCGAGCAAATTAAATCCGTCGTGGCATCCAATGTAATGTTAACATGGGGGGGGGAGAGTTTAGGGAGTGGGGTGCCAGCTAAGGTGTTGTTCTTGTCATCTGACCGTGGTTCCAAATGACGAGTTGTTGTCCTCGATCTTTATTTTCAGGAGTAGTCCCGGATCGTTACCAATAGCTCGTTGTGTTGCTCCAGTGCGATGTTAATTACCATTACTTCTTCATCGAATGTTTCGTCAGTGTCATACATTTATCATGAGAGATGTTTTGATACTGGATGAATATTGATTCGATTTTTATGACAATTATCCTTCCAAGAATTGAATCGATTTGAAATGAAGACTCTCTTCGGAAACCCAGGGCTGCATTGTTGATAGTAATAGCAACAGGAGAGTTCCAAACCCGGTCCTACCAGACGCGTCTCCGTGGGAACTGGTGCATATTACATCGGCCTTAAAGGCCTTTCGTTGGCATGGGGTGAAAGTTCGGAGAGTGGGGTGCCAGTCCAGGTGTTGACTTAGTCCTCTGAACGTGGTTCAAAATGATCATGTGTTGACCTCGGATCTTTCCATTTGGGATGGACCCTAAACCATGGCCAACAGCCCATTGCGTTTTTCCAATGTAATTTAAATACTTACTTTTATAAAACAGATGGTCATGTTCGTGGAGACACGTTAAAACTGTCCTGTCCTCAAATATCCTCACGTTGGAGTGGCGAGCAAGTTTGGAGTGCCAGTTAAGATGTTTGTACGGTCCGAGGCTTCGAAGAGAGATAATGTCCAATGCCAGAAGGAGACGTCTCCAAGGCTTGTGACGTAATACCACCTCCGTCCGAAGAGGGGAAAGAAGGAGGAAAAGGGTGAGGTGCGAGAGGAGAGCAGTTTTTGCGAGGGACGAAACAACAGCTCGTGTGAAAATGGTGTTTTTTGGCTTTTTTAAGCCTATGTTCAAGTAATCCAGAGCAGAGATACATCTTACTCCAAATGTGTTCAAAAGTCCTTTTCGTGTTTTGTTAATTAAACGTTTTGTTTTTCTAAACAACGTTTGTTTGTCTGTCTTCACAAGACAAACACCTTTTCAATGACGACATCGGTATCAATGACGACTAAAAATTGGGAAGTGAGGAAAAGTTAACTATGTTCAACTCATTTGACTGAGATTCAAAATAGGGAAGTGTCCTCGTATCTTTCTGGGGCCGTGTGGTTCAGTGGGTATGGCCACTGCTCTAGCAATCTTCGAGTTGTAGGTGTCGCAGTTTCCATTCCTGTCAGGTGCATTTTCCTCTTTGATTAGATTTATCTCTTCTGTGTCAACAAAAATTTCATTGTGTGTCTTGAGACAATCGCAGAATGGCCCTTGCGCCATAAAATCCCCAAAAGAAACTAACATGTGATCATTTTCTTCGGTATTGATGACACACCATTGTCCGTGTGTTGCTCCAGTGCGGCGTTATTTCATCTCCAACTGCATTCCTTATCAAATGAGTTGGATTCTTCCTTGGGTGTCTGTGTCACAGCAAAACTTTTCTTTCCTAGACGCTGTCTGTCTTGTGTTTGAAACAGCATGGACAAATAGGACCCATCGCCGCTCAAATTTATCTACCTATCATGTATTGATCGAATTTGTTGTTAGCGTTGGAATTTTATCATGACTAAGACATTTTGATACCGGTTGAAAATGTATCGGATTTTTAAGGAGATTTTCTCACGCCAATTATCATACGAAGAATTACGCTTTCCTTTATAATCCTTCAAAGTTGCTGGTACGTAGTAAGTAGGTGTTAATAACGTCGCACTGAAGCACAACGAGCTATTGACAATGACCTGGGATCCATCCCGAAGGGGAATGATCCAAGGACAACCCTAGTCATTTGGATCTACGGTCAGACGACGAGATTAACACCTGAGCGGGCACCGCGCTTTCCGAACATCCTTACCGCGCCAACGTGAGGACATTTGAAGCCACGGCAGGTTTAACGTGTACCAGCCCCATGTACCCGATGGTCTTTGACTAGACCTAGTTTCAAACTCGCAATGTCCGTTTGCTAATCCGTTCATCTTGAAACCGGGCTTTTGCGGCCCCGTGTTTAACTGAGGACACCGAAATTTTAGTTACGAATAGGTCATAGTACAGCCAATTCAATCTTGCAAATCTCCTTTTAAATGTATTGCAAATGATGTAACTTTTCCATCCAATTTCATAGTAAACTTTCCTGGTCTGGACGAGGTATGATCATTAGCAAAAGTGACCGAGGTATGGTGTCATTCGAAGACTTGATATTCATTTCGCCATGATAATAAAAAATCGACACTATCTTAAAAACTTATAGAGAAGAAAAATTTGTCAGATCGTGATGTACGAAATATCTCATCATTTGGATGGATGAAGCAAAATACATAAATCTCGTCATTAGCAAAATTGGCTATGCCTTGATTCACGAGATATCTCGTCATTAGAAGAAAAGTAAACAAATCTTGCTCTCGTCATAGAAAAATTGGCTATACTTTGATGGACGACTTCTGTCGTATTAGCAAAAGTGGTCAGATCGTGATATATAAGTGATATAATAGCGAAATATGTTCGATCTTGATGGACGAGATACCTCGCCGAAGCCATTTGCAGGGTTCTCAAAGAGAAAACGGTTTCCGAGAAGTTCATTCCCTTGCACCGCGGAGTAGTGTGTCCAACATTGTTGCTGTTTCCCTGCCAACGAGAACAAAGACAACACTCGCGTGCCTCCGAAAGCCGTTTCCCAGTAATTATTGCCAGAGGCATGCATTGGGAAATAACGAAACTTTAGGAAAGGGAGAATGTTTACGAATTAGAGCTGCTACGAATCAGTCCCCTTTCCAGGAATCCCGGGCGGACGGGTTTTTTTTTTGGAACGAGGGAATTGAATGCAGTCGGAATTTGATAAACGATTGTGGCCCGAAAATGTTGTGGCCCAATTGGCTACCTGCAGATTAAGAATTGGAGGGTGGCGAGTTCGAAATTGCCAAAGATCGTCCACGGGGTCTGGTACGCGTTATTTCTGTCATGGCGTCCAATGTCCTAACGTTGACGTGGAAATTTGGAGAGTAGGGTGCCAGCTCATTTGTTGTCATCTGATTCTAAGTAACGAGGCCTTGATCTTTCCCTTCGGGTTGGTTACCGTACTGTCACACACTGGAGTATTTGTGGTAAAACCATGGCCAAAAATATTAAACATGTGTTCTAAAATTAACCCCTTGGGTACACATTATTGATTAGAAAAAAAGTAGGTTGAATTAGCGTTTACACATTAGTTACTGTGATTAGTTATTGTTTTCGTATTATCGTCTGTACACTAATTACTTTTATATTTTCGCATCATTTCGTTTGATAAGAATGGCAACAGTATAATAGAGATCGCACAGCTTCTGATCTCCGTGTTCATTCCAAAAAAAGAATGTCTGATAACGCAGCCGTGTAAATATTTCTATGTATGGATTAAATAAAGTGTATTTTTGTAGAGAACGATTGAATAATTTGTGATTCAGGGAGTTTCGTAATACCAATTACTCTTGCCATGAACAAGGATGCACATGTTTAATTTTATCCTAGTTTGAATGACGAATTAGACTCGTCATCCGTTAATTAGGCAAAACAAGTACATGACGAGTCTGAGTCGTCAAATATACCCAAGGGGTTAAAACCTTTGCTGTTGAATTTTGAATTAATTTTTTTAGCAGTATTTACTATTACAAAGTATCACTATAAATCAATCTTTATCATAAAAACACACTACCCTACAATAATGCACCGGACGCCAGCGGATTTGTACAAAATTTACATACTTGTTTGGGGTTGTTTTTCGTGGTATGACCTGGGACCTTTGCATGTTGGTCCTGGTCAATTGAACGCCGACCCCTACAGGAACATTTTGGACAAGCAGGTTCTTCCTACATTCTGGCAATTTTATAGAATGGACGAATGTTACTTCCAGGACGACAACGCTCCGTGTCATGTTGCAGTTTTTGTCAAGCAGTAGTATCAAGATATGGATGTAAAACGTCTTCCCTGGTCTGCTCAGAGTCCCGACCTAAACCCCATAAAACATCTGTGGGACGAGTTAGAGAGACGCTTATGGACCAGGGAACCACGTCCGAAATCTGCAGCTGAGCTGGCGACATTCTTGCAGCAGGAATGTACACAAATACCCATAGATTGTATCAAAACCTTGTTGAAAGTATGCCCAGAAGGATTTCTAGTGTAATTGCAACACGTGGGACCCTATTAAAGCATGTATTATTTCATTTATACCATCAGATCTTGCTGTTCGGTCCATTATTGTAGGGTAATGTATATTTTTTTTCATTTAATATTTACCAAAGTTTAGTCACTATTGGGATCTTTGTTTTCTAGTGAATTCAGAAGATTAACTTTTCTAATCTGATTCTCCTGAACTCTGATCTTCGTCATCTTCAAATTCATCACTCTATTCATGGGGTTTTTGAGAACATCAGACCCCTCTGGAAGAAGAAGTTGTAGAGTCTCACTACTATAAGACTTGCTCTTTTTCCTTGGCATTTGTCTAAAGCAGCTCATATGAGGATCACTGCTTCTCTGTTGCATACTTCTCTATTGAATTCTCTATTGATCTAGCTTCTGCAGCTTCTTCTGATAATTGGCCAGTGGGTAGTATTGAATCACATGAATCAAGACTCTGTGTATTGTTGGAGTCATAGGGTGCCAACTATAAACTGCTGTCACATACGTCTTGCTGTTTCATCAGCATATGTTTGACAATTTTGTATCAATGGGATGCTTCCAATATCACTTTCAACCTTTTTATCATTTCAAGATCTACTCCAGTGATTTGTGAGGCAGTTTCTGGATCTGAAAAAAAGCGTCTAGCCGTGTTCTCATTCCTTGCTTCGGAACATCAACGAGTAGTCCTAGTTCGTATTTGAACTTTGTTGTATACCTTTTTTAGTTTCTCCTACAATTCTTTTCTTTCTCCTACAATTCTTACCATTTCTCCAATAAATTAGCAAACGGACGGTTGCGAGTTTGAAAATCGATTCATCCAAAGACCGTCGTGTACACGTTATATCTGTCGTGGCCTCAAATGTCCTCGCGTTTGCGTAATTTGGAAGTTTGGAGATCCAGTTCATGTGTTCACGTCATCTGACCCAGATTCAAAATGATGGGGTGTTGTACTCGGATATTTCCCTTGAGGATTATTCCAGGACTATCGCCTGTAGTGTTACTCCAGTGCGACGTTAATTAAAAAACACCACTACCAAAAAAATAAAATGAGTGGGCTCAATAATGTCAGGATGGATTCCGGAGTGATCGCCGTGGAAATCAATTGGTAAACACTGGAATGACCAAACAGGCTAGTGGATCATTACCGATGGGAACGTCTTTTGGACCACACCAAGCCAACGGGAGGACTTAATCCGTTACATTAATTCGTTTGGTTCGAGGCTCGGAGCTTTCTTGCGTATGACTTTGAAGTTGATAAATTGGATTGAATTTGCGTTACCTCTGAAAATGTCCACTGCGGCTTTTACTCGGTTTCATTTTTAACTGCGCTTTACATCGATTGATTGGGACACGATATCTATCATTTTAAATGCCGAACAACCGCTCTGCTGGTTAAGGTGTTAGCCTCTAGATCGGAAGGTTCCTGGTTCTAATCCGGGTCGGTGCATGGATGTTTGTAAGCGTATGGTGTAGAGACGGCTGGTGCAAATTTGGAGAGGGGTGCCAGCTCAGGCGTTGATCCGGTCCAACGAAAGATCTTCGTGTATACGGGGGCTAGTGCCCGTTCAAACTGTCGTTGCCTCAAATGTCCCTGGATTGGAGCCTCGGAAATATAGGTCTCTCAGACTTGGTCATATTTCATTCTGTACATACGTCCATCGGACTTGTAATATTTAATTGGCTCCTATGGAGGAAGAATTCTAGTTGTTTCGATTCCCGTGCATTCCTCCCTGGGTGTATTCTGTGCCAGTCAAACTGTCTAGTACTTGATGTGCGCCGAATATAAAACTCTCAAACCAACTTATGGTTCCACTCACTCTTTGTTGGTAGGCTGGGTGGAACTGTTGGTTATTTTTTAAAAATCAAACAGTGCAACTATTCACAAATATTCGTAAAATAAAATTTTATTATCATAATATCGAATAATTGTAATTGTTTCGGGTGGTCAGAATGGAATGCACAAGAATCATCTAAAAGTAAGGTGAAATTTAATATGGTTATTTAATTCTCTCAAGCAGTCCAAGAGAATAGTCGTGATGAGGGTTGCGAATTCAACCAGACCATCGTGTACAAGGGGTGCGTCTCTCGTGGTCTCAAATGTCCTCACATGGGCTTAATATGAAAGTTGGGGTGCCAGCTCAGGTCTAAACTTGGTTCAAACTTTCGTGGTGTTGTCCTCGCATCTTTAGAAACCGTTACCAATAGCCCGTTGTGTCGCTCCAGTGTGACAGTAAATAAATACCTATCTGTCAAAAGAGTAGTTAAGCGTTTCTTGCTTTGAAATTTCGAATAACTGGTCATAAAACTGTTCCGTAATACGGTAGTGAATGATGGTGGGGACTTATCGAAGTATCGATCCTTCCCTTATAGCTTGTGGCCACGGTAGCCCGGTCGGAAAGAGTAGAGGGTTTCGAGTTCAGATCCAGTCAAAGACTGTACAAATGGGACACGTTAAATTCGTCGAGGTATGGAAGTTAGGAGAGTGGAGTGACAGTTCAGGTGCTGCCTCGTCATCATTTAAAATTACGTCCTCAAATATTTCCAGTTTGATACCGGACCGCTCGCTATAGCTCGTTGTGTTGCTTTATTACGACGTTGATTAAAATACCTACCTATCGATCTGCTCTTCCTTCAACTTCCACAAATTCGATTCTTACTTATGTTGAATATATACGCGACAAGTTTCAAAATATAAATTTTGTTATTTATATATTATTAAATATTATCCCTACTCCTTGTCTTTCAAACGCTACAAAGAAGAATAGTTTTCAAGTTACGAGAGTGTTTCGTTAGGTACCTGTCAACATGTACAAACATGTTTCCAAAACTTTGAAGTCAATTTCGGAAGAACTGTGTTTTTGCAATAGGATGCTTTGTTCAAGCAGTAACTCAACAATTAACTGATATATTCCAATTATTCTTGTATCATTTAGTCTTTATAATAAATTTTAATATTGAGCACAGAGTTATTAGTTTAGAAATGAAATTTTAGTTCTTTTTTAAATGTTCAAATTCCTCAGATATCTTTTTTTTATGCTTGCTTAGTAAAAAATGTGTAAAAAAACCCTATTCTCTCTTTCAACTTGAATGAGAGTCAAAACATGGAGAATATTAGAAATCTTGTTGAGTTGTCTTTGTGAACCAATTCGAATTGGAGATAACTCTATTAAAAAACCATGCTTATTCGCTAGTAGTATATAAATCAGATAATTAATGATGAGTTTAATCTGATTTTTTCCCATTGCAATGATTTTAAGCACAAACCCACGATTCATTGTAAAAAACGGGATTTTTAAAGTCCAACTAGTGAAAAACCTTCTAGTGTATACTGTGTAATCTTCAAGCTTATGTGTCATAAATATTTGTGAAGCAATCATTTTAAATATATAAAATATCGTGAATACGTATTGTCGGCCCATGTGTCATTAAACATAATTTCGTTTATTTTTTTCGGTTTGTTAAAGCCAAGTCTCACTTGATGTTGTTTGTATATACTATGGACATTAAAAAAAATTAGGGTTGCATTTTTCTTAACATTCTGATAGCCTAAAATCCCACATAGCCGCCGCAATTTTTCATACGGCTCAACATTTATAGTTCATCTTTTGAGTATGCATTAATTTTCTTTTTCTTACAATTGGATGCTGCCTAAACAAGCCTAAGGCTTGTGTGTAGGTACGGAAATGACATGATGGTGTTAAAATGTTAGATCCTTGCCAGGAATAGATCTCGGTAATCCAATCAACTGATAACACTGGTCAACAGTGAAATTGCATCTTAGATGAAAGAACCCAATCCTGAATGATTTCAACGTGCTGAACACGAATATCACCTTAAAAAAAGTTGACTGGCTCTCGTTGCAGAGATATGGTCGTTTTGTCCGCAGTGCTGTAGTCGTAAAAAAAAAAAAAACAGAGGGTATACCGTTGGCGACCATAGAACTTTTTCCATGGGGAGGCGAAACAAGTACTTACTACTTACCCCCCCCCACACACACACACACATACTTTCCACGGTTGCACATGCACATACATATATACACTGACGAGTCAAAACATTAAGACCATCCCCACATTTGATTAAGTGAGAATGGTATTTAACTGCTGCTGGAGAAGGTAAGTCATCATTTTTTCACTTACTTTTGCGAGTGATGGGAAAGGCTGCTGATCTTAGCAAATTTGACATAGGGCAGATCGTAATGGCCCGAAGACTCTGTAGAGTATCACCGAAACTGCACGACTAGTAGGTTGTTCACGATCTGCCGTTGTTAGTATTCATGCAAAGTGGATAAATGAAGGTGACACCAGCAGTAGACGCCAAGGTGTTGGCCGTCCAAGAGTCATCAAAGTTAAAGGACGTCGGACACTGTCCCGCTTGGTAAAGCAAAATCGGCGCGAGACAGCGGCTCAGCTGACAGCCCAATACAATGCAGGTCCAAGCGCAAGTGTTTCGGAACACACAGTTCAGCGGACACTGTTGGATATGGGACTGTGCAGCAGACGTCCCATTCGTGTGCCTCTGTAGACCAAGCGTCATCGTCAACTACGCCTACATTAGGCCCGGGAACATCGAGACTGGACCATGGATGAGTGGAAGAGAGTTGCCTGGTCAGATGAATCCCGATTTCTCATTCACCGCGTCGATGGTCGTGTCAGGGTACGCCGTTTGCCAGGCGAACAGTTGCTCCCCTCTTGTACAGCAGGTCATACACAGGCTGGTGCTGGCGGTATTATGCTTTGGGGGACGTCAACTCTTTACTCACTTCTTACTGATCAAAGACAAACATTGCTCTTGTTCCGACACTAATACGGTTACCACCAATTACGTATGACACATTGTACACAGGTCTAATGAAAGCTCGTCCTATCACCACTCATGCCATGGGATCGCAGCCTCACTGTTGAGACTCATCATCTTCAGTTGTATGATATGGCTATGAAGTTATGGATGGAACGTGAAGATTTGAAAAAAGGTTTTCTTTTCCAACTTGGGGAACTACACATCATGTTCTGGGCAGTGCATTGACCAAGCTTGGGATCATGGTGGACTTTACTCCTCTACAACAGTTTCACAAATCATCAAAGGGAAACATATCTATCGGGCATTGGAAACTCATACCTTGCTTGCTTTGTACAGCTTGTATTTCCAAACATTTTTAAAACATCAATCAGAAGAAAAATCTTTCTTGAAAGAAAGATCTTTTGGAGAAGCATATCACGAAGACATTAACAGTGATCCAGATGGAAGGCATAACCTTAATGATGTTGCAGCTAAAACAGTTGAAATGTTTGAATCTCGAGACATTCTCCAAAACAAATCAGTGAATGTAAAAAAAAGATAAATAATATATGGCGTTTCTCTCTCTCTCTCTCATAGGGACCTACATGAAACAGTTTGAGACTATTCTCCAATTTTTTTAGCCTTTAGATAGCGAGGCATAAAATGGATGTGCTGTTGTTGCTTATACAAGCATTTCCATTCTAACCACTGTTTACAACCTTCTTTAAAGGGAAGGGAAGGTAAAATAAGAATATTTATGAGTGTGTGTTCCAGACATATGCAATAACTTAGGACAAAAGCGCGTTTCTGTCAAAAGCGCTAAAGGCTTTCTGGTCCGTCTTTCGGTTCTATTTTCGATTTTTTGTGTTTGTGAAGGCATCACATGAATTTGTTTCCAGATATTTGATTACAATGTGTTTTATTTTATACATTATTTATTAGTTTAGGGACTGCAATATTACACATTTCTTTGTTATTATATATAGTTGAGTTTCATGCTAAAGCACTTGAGTAACTATATTTAAATCAACCATAATTTGGTAGTTTTTGAAAATTGGAATTTATATTGAATATTACGATTACTTTGATTGCTTTACCAATACTGCTAAAAACGTAATTATTCTTCAAAAAATTATTTTTTTATGGAATTTCAGCTCTGATACTTTATTTATTTCGAGTCTTATTTTTTTTCTTTGCGCAATGAAAACGATTTCCGAATATTTGGGACAGACGATATTTTTCAACGAACGGGAATGAAACAAAATCTTGTGTGGGTTGTTCACGTGCAGTAATATTTTCTATTTCTTTTGCTCTGAATTAACCTCGCATTTCTAAATTTTGTGGACTTTCTAGTTGTAAGTTGTGGCAAAACTACGAGATAAAAGAGGTAAAAATGAATCACAAATTAATATCTTTAGAACAACTTTTACCCAACATCTTTTATGTTGTTTTATTTCGCTGTTTTTTTTTCTTTTGTTTTAAATATTTATTATTTTAATAAATTGTGTTTCTTTTTCATCACACGCAATACCACCACAAAGTATTAGACTTCAAATTTTAAGTGTAATTATGCCATTAATGAAAGAATAATGCCGTTATTGAAAGACTAATAATGTTTAAAATATTAGAACTAGAACTTTTCAAATATTAAAAAATTCTTTGTCATAATGACAGGAGAAGATTGCGAAATTTCACAATGTCGCATGCCGGATGCAAGAGTTCCTCAAGTAAAAAAATATTGTTTTGTTGACTATGAGTGCGAGATCACTCGCCGTAAATCTCCGTTTTTATTAATTGAAGTTGAACATGAAAAGAACTTAAGAAAGGGAATTCCAAAACTCCCTCAAAATTGTCTTTTGTAGTAGTAAAACCTTTCGTAATTTTGTGTAGCTTTGTCATACAGTAAGTGCGATGTATGTGAAATGTATTACATGAATGGATATGTATACCGAGGATTTGTGTCCAAAGTAAGTTGTAGAAATTATAAAGATGTCGAAAGGTGTTAAAATATTATTTTATTCTACGAAAAACGTTAGTCATATATTTTGATCATCTTTTCAATCTAGAGTAAACCAATTCAAACCGAGTAAGGTCGGGTGTTTTGCTAGTAAATATAATACTCCTCGAAACGCTGAAAAATACGTTTGAATTAGTGTTCAAATTTGAAATTCAGGTAGCAAAAATTGCAATTAATATCTATCTACGAATAGTGACTTCCTATTTGGATATGATCCCTGAAATTGACACAAACTTTACTACCTTTATATCCAAAGATGCTATACAATGCTAGCGTCATGAAATTTCATATTTAGACTAATTTGACAATGCAGAATCTGATTATCGCATCAAAACATGGTGTTTCTATTAGAAATTTCGTTGTTAGTGCAAAATTTGACATGAAAACTTCCTCTTATGCAATTGTTTTTGGATTTGAATTTGTAGAGGACGTTATTCTCTATTGAATGATACCTTTAAAATTGCTCTACTATGAATAGTGTTTGAAATAAAGGAGGAGGTTCGTTTTTTTTTTCCGTGACTGTACATGGTGAAATAACCAAACGACAATCCTTGTAACTAGAAAAATATTTCGAATATTTACAAGATCTTCGTATCGCTTGAATATTTAAATGTTTTGATGTATTTATATATTGAAAAATATTTTGAAACAGCAAGAAATATTTCGATTCTGGTTGAGTTTTGTTATTCCTAGTGTATTAACGTGAAGGCTTGAAAAGTAAATTTGTAGATTATTTTATTGATAGCGCGCACACACACAGCGTGAAACTCGTTTAGACCTAAGCAATATTCTGATAGCGAATTACTTGCTGTTCAAGCTCTTTAGTGTCAATATTACGCTTGAGTAGTTACAGAGCGAATATCGAATGTTTGTGTGTGTGTTACATTTTTTAATATTTTTTTTACAGCTCAACATGAAATTCTAAAAGCAAATTCTATTGTTAGATCATGTGCTAATGCTCTTACAACAATTGTGGTCTGCCCTTTTGTCATTGGCATCCATTGAACTTTCATAGTGGACAACTATACTGACCATTTTAGTACCATATTAGTATTCACACAAACAATTAGTCTTTGTTACACAAGTAAAACGAGCAGATAAAGTATAAACCAAACGTTCTGTGTCACTCGAAAATTGCGTTGAACTGTGTGTAGGACTATGTGTCATTGCAAGGTGTAACCATTTTTAACACTCCAATCGTAGCGAGATTTCCAAATACTGTGGGGTTGATTTATGACTAATAAACCACCATCTTTTGAAAGAGGTTTCTCTCTTTTAAAAGATGTGGTTATTCAGTCAATCAGCAACCCCAACGAAAGAGGTTTCTCTCTTTTAAAAATATTCCATTTATCCTTTCGTCAAGAATATAATTTTTCTTTGGAATAATTCTGTCGTGTTTTTCCTTGGATCCTTTGAAAGTATTCTATCGCTTCTTTGCTTCGGATTCTTTGGAACGATTCTATTGGCCCATTTAGAGAATATAGGATACTTTAAAAAGATTAAATTGGTCAAGAAGTTTAAAATTTGTTACAAGTCTTGCAGGGGAAGTATGAACCCCTCGGAGGTTTAAAAGAGTTTGGTGGATTTTGACTAATAAACGAAGTGTGTCGAGGCGATTCCATCAATTGGAATTGCGTCTCAAATGTAAAACGGTGAGCCTTACAAATAATTTCATTATCGCCGTAAATCAGCAGTATGAAAATTTGCATTTTGGGCTAAGGAGCATTGGAAGCAATGTTCTTTCATCAATAAAGAGTAAAACTAAGGAAGCATACAAGAACCCAAACAGTCTTAAAACACCAGTAAATAAATCAGATTAAAGTTAGTAGCCTAACCAAAATGTAATGGATATCTTGTCCAAATAATGACATGCCAGCTATCAAAAGTTCAATTAAAAATGAAACTGAATAAAGTGAATGCGTCGAAACATAAGTCCAATCAAAGGTATCACCTTGTTGGACACATTATATACCAAAAAATCCACCAATTGGAGAAATAGGAAACTAGTGTTGCACTCTTGATTGACACCAGTCAAGAAATGTCCAAGTCTTCAATCATGCAATAAACAAACCCAATTAATGTAACTGATGAACCATTATATGATGGATAGCGTGATCAAATAAATCGATGTAAAGAGCTCACCAAAAAAATGAAACAGATGAAAAGGAGTGCATCGAAATAAACCTTTTCTGAGGTACCACAGATTCGATCGAATTGATCAACTTGGAAGTCACACAACGAGCCCAATTAATGTAACTAATGAAACATAATAGGACAGATGTCATGTCCAAATCAATCGATGTACAGATCAATTAAAATATTTTAAATTCTATAAAAGGAGTGGAAATAAAACCGTAGGTAACACCGATTCCAAAGAATGGATCCCTCGGAAACAGCCGATCCGGAAGCGCTGCTCGACTAGTCTAACAACCTCTCCGACAGCCTATATTTACAAAACCGAATAAGCAGATGGTTAAAACGTCATTACAGTCCTTCCGATCGCTCACTACTGGAAAGTCAGCTGCTATCGACGCCAAACCATCGATAACGCTGTTGCGTGCAGCACGAGGTAGTCCCTGTGATTACGCCGCTCGCGAGCTCATCCAGAGCAGTCACGGAAAATTTCGCTGATCACCTTCGCGTCGCTGTTTAAACAAATACCGAATTGGAGGAAAAAATTATTACTCCATCGATTCGGGCCTTCCTCCTGGGCTTTGTGCGGGCCATCGATCTGATTGCGAGTTGTGATTTCCTTCAGATCCGCGGAGATTATACCCATTTCAATAAATTCAAATCAATTACGTGGAGAATCAAGGGTGTCATTTCCTGAGGTTGAAATTTGGGTTTCGTTGCCCGCAAGCCAGAGGGAAGTGGGCTTGAAAACTTCCAAATTAACCCTCCGAGAGAGTCGCGTGATTGCCGAGTAGGTAGTCACACTGGCTCAACACAACGGGCTATTCGCGACGGTTGAGGATTAATCCAGAAGGGAAAGAGCAGAGGACAACACCACATCATTTTGAACCTTGGTCAGATGATCTCGTGATCTCTCTCAGAGGGATAATTAATAAATATTTGTGAAATAATTTAACTGATTTAAAAAGTAATTTATAATTAATCAGTCACTCGAAAAAAAGACAGCACAAAGTCTCTAATGGATCCATTTCAGCAGTCAATGGTATTCCCACTAGTAACCTTCACACACGCTAGTAACCTTCGAGTCGTACGAGGAAGAGGATCCTGTTCCTTGGGTGTCTATTTGTGTTTGTCTATTACTAGATAGTGTGGCTAAATAGGGCACCGTAAAACCCCTGTAGCTATTCAACGCATTATATAACATCAACATTTGAAAAGTCGCAAAAGCGAATTTCGATTGGTATTCTAACGTCGTATTAAAGCAACACAACGGGCTATTGACGGCGGTCCGGAATCAATACCCGAAGGGAAAGATCCGAGCATTTCGCTTAGTGTGAGATTCGTGTGTCTCTCCCACCATTGTAAATGTGATTGGTGTTCACACATCAACTTAGATGCTTACAGGATTTATATCCTCTATTATCATCAAATGGTTCAAAATGACTCGGATCCCTTGGGATTGATTCCAGACTGTTACTCCAGTGCGACGTTAAAACTACCTACTTGCCTGTTTAGATCCTCATCTTAAATCCAAAAAGAGAGTAAATCTTTGAAACTTCACTTGGAATTGAATCCTTTGGAATGATTCTATTCCTCATTTCCTTAGACTAGAAACCCTTCGACAGGTTTAATTCCTCCTTTATTTTCAATTATTCATTGTTATCAATCCTAAAGGTTTAAATCTTCATTTGACATAAAAAAAAGTAATCCTCAGTTTTATGCAGAAGGTATCAAATCACAGATTAAGAAGTAGTAAACTATTATAGAAGATGGATTTACACCTGTTACCATAATCTCTCTATATTGAAAAAAGCTGCCGTTGCAGGATTGAAAACTCGCTTTTTTTCCGTTCGATTCTTATACGGTTTCCCTAGAAAGTACTCGGATCTTACCCTTAAAGGACTGATCCCGGACCGTCATCAATAGCCCGTTGTGTTGCTCTAGTACGACGTTAACTAAAATTACCATTACCATTACCCTAGAAAGTACAGATCAGAAAATTACGAAACTAACATGGTTTGTTCAAAATTGTGTAGGAAACAAGATGGAGATTTTTTTTTCTGATGCGGCTATTAGCTTAGGGTGCATCAAGTGTCAAAGTCGAAAAAGCGAAATTTGTAACGCGAGTGAACAAAACACGTGAGTTTTTTTAGAGTACCTCTAAACGTGAATATTTCCACCTCGCCGAGTAGTTTTAGAAATTTCAATTTGGTTCCTGATAATATTTTTTTGAAATTCGGGAAAAATCGGGACATTTTATCTGTAGCTTTTACTATTAGTTTTTAAATTTGTAAACATTACGCGAAACATTAGAATGTACTCTTTCTTATGGTACAACTATTTTTTAAATTGGTTAATAAATAAATTCGATGTGATTAAAAGTTTGTCATACAAATTTCGTATTTTGTAGATCGTAATTTCCGATACGAAACTAAAACTGTTATACCTATAGCTTATACTATAAGTATTAAAATTTGAAAATACCAAGTGAAAATTTAGAATGCCCTCCTTCTTATGCTATAATTATTTGTAAAATTGGGCTTAAATAAATTCGATGCGATTAAAAGTATAATTTTGAGATAGTGTACAAATTGTTATCGTGAATATGAAACGTGAAACGGCCTTGGTGAAACTCGCTGTGACGTCAAGGCCCGGAAAGTCCAATCAGGGATATACGAATTATTAAGATAGTTTCACCGTCGCAGAGGATTGAAAACTCTGCGAAAGGAGTGTTGGTTTGCGTAGCAATCACCGGGGGTTGACGAGCGTAGGCGAGCAGGGGTGGAGCTCCCTAGTTTACTTTAAAAAATTCATTTGGTTATTCAGAAAACCGAATTCAATATTCGGTCTTTGAATATACTGTATTCTTTATTTGTTTATTCAATGTAGTGCATTTAATATTCCATTATTCAATATACCAAATTCCATATTCGGTTATTCAATATAAAGAATTCACTATTCGGTTATTCACTATTCCGAATTCAATATTCGGTTATTCAATATACCAAATTCAATGTTTGGTTGTTCAATATACCGAATTCGCTATGTGGTTATTCAATACACCGCATTCACTATTCGTTATACAATATACCGATTTCACTATTCGGTGATTCAATATACCGCGGTGGAAACTCACATTCAGTATTAAGTTATTCAATTTACCGAAAATTCTCTGATTTGTTATTCAATATACCGAATTTATTATTCAACATATCGAATTTATTATTCAATATACCGAATTCATTATATCATTATTCGGTTATTCCAATAGACCGTTTTCGCTATTTGATTATTCAATATACCGTCCACTGAGCCACTGCGTACATTAAAGAGGCATCTATTTTAAGAAAACAATAAATTTACCTCGTTTGATGACGATACCGAAATGATACCGGGTGAGACGCCCCACCGGTAGATATGCCCCCACATAATGTAATTTTGAAACTTTACGCTAGGCGTTCTGCTGAATGCTTCAGTTAGATGTTGTTTGGTGAGCTGTAAAAGTTTTGTTACATCACCTTTAGTTTTCTGCTATCACAATAACATTTTAAGGTGCCTGCCTACCTATAAAACCGCATTTGTGGAGAAAAATACGATTTTTGAATTTTGACTAACTTTGAAAGTATAGTTTCTTAGCTTTCTAAATCAGTTTAAATTTTGTTTCTATCTTACTTAGAACTCTAGTTTCTGAACTTTTAATATTAGTAAGTTGACAGATTTTCAAACCGTAAGTAGTGTTCTGCTAATGGAAGTGGGACGAAAAACCAGCATAGAATATTAAAATTTGTTCGATCACATTGAATATTTAAAAAAAAAAGGTTAAGTAATTGTTTGATTAAGTTTTTTAGTAAGATTTGTTAGAGAAATGTCTCCACGCGGCAAAACTCAAAACGTCAACGAGTGTTTCAATGGCGTAATTTGGCAACGAGTGCCAAAAGAGGTGTTTGTCAGCCTCAAAACTGTCAAGTTAGGAGCCTATGATGCCATAATTCAATTTAACGATGGTTTTAAAGGTTGCCTAAATGTTTTCACTAGGCTTAATTTGACAAATCCTGGGTGTTTTACAGTAGAAGGCCATAGACACTTGGACGGTTTGCGGATTCGAGATTCGAAGAATCATTCCATCCTTGTTGCAAGGAAGCGCAGGAAACTTTTAAAAGCCAGTCGGAAGAAAAAAACATTAGTTTTCAATGATCAAAAAGGTGACCTTTACAAATCAGGAGTTATTTAATGTCAGGTTTTTCAACTAATGTGTAAGTGTAGAAGTTTTTTTTTATTTTATGCTTTTTCTCAAAATCAGATTTTTTACATTTTGCTCTTCCGCACAACATTATAACTCATAACATAATGCTTCAAATAATTTTAAACTTTGGTAGAATATTGTAAAGGGTTCAATTCAGGTAACCTACCTTTATTTTAATTGTTTATGCATTATTTTTTAGCTTTCTGATTACATAAGTATAGAGTTGTAATCATTTTTTAAGATTTTTTTCTATGTCGAAAGGTTTAATTGCATAAATATTTTTAATTCAAAGTTTCAGTTATAAAATGGGTAGATATCCCAGAAGAGGGTTTTGATAACACAATACAATTTACAAAAATAGAATATCTTAATTTGAATTTGAGTTTTGTTGTTTTGCTTAGTTGTTAATTTATTGAGATCTTTTTGTTTATTTTTAGCAAAAAATGAAAATTAAAAAAACATATAACTATTTTATATATTATTCATAGTTTTTAGATGTATTTGATAGTATAATGCACATAACAAGTCAATTTTTGAAATATTTAAAAAACAGGTATCCGAACGTAGGCAGGCACCTTAAGTAAATACCATGTTTTTTCTACTCCGTTATAAGATTGATGTTGTAGTGTAAGGCTGGCACTAGATAATTTGAATGAATTTTTTTTATGTAAGAATAAAAACCTGTAGCCAGGAGTTGATCAGTCGACTTAAGGCAGTTTACCGCCATCTTCGCTGTCTTATACTTTGCTTAGATGTAGAGATGCCCCACGCATCTTTTGTAAATTGTTATGATTTACTGGACTTTGCTGACAAGAATCAGATTATAACTGTATGCCTGCCAAGCCATACAACACAAACTCTTCAGCCTCTTGACAGGTCTTTTTTTAAGCCATTAAAACTTTTCTTTAAACTTGAACCACGAAAATGGATTATTCATCAACCAGGACGAACAATTGGAATAATCAAAGCTTCCGAATTGATTGGTAGAGCGTGGAAAAGGGCAGCTTCTGTCGACATTGCTATCAATGGTTTTCGGGAGACGGAAATTTACCCTCTAAACCAAGCAGCGATTCCGAACTACTTGTTTGCCATCAATGAAGAAATGAACAAGATAGATGAAAAGTCCCTAAATTGTTTGCAACTATCGGGTCTTTGAGCTCAACAGACAACAACTTCGACAAAATTATTGCATCAGATTGCATCAGTACCCAGGCTAGAAGAAAGACCCAGAAAGATAAAGTGAGAGTCGGCTAAGATACTTACATCCCAAGAACACATCCAAGAAAAACAGTTAAAATCCGACAACTAACGTAACAAGGTATCAAAAAAGCTGATGGACAACAACATTGATCCTATATGCAACTGCCTCGAATGTGTGGAAAACTATAATTCAAAAATAATTGGTAGATGGGATTAAATGTGTTAGGTGTTCTAAATGGTTAGATGAATCACGTACAATGTACCGGGATCTATGCAATATTTGAGGGAAAGCAAAAGTTAGACAGGACAAAAAGAAAACTCTTAGTTGAATATTTTCGATATATTTTGAAAAACTTTAGTAGCGTAGTAATTTTTTTATACTTTTTAAACTAAGAAATTTGTAGCAAACGGATTTTTTAATAGTTTTAAAATGTTTTACTACATTTTTTGTTAGTTTTTATTTTCAATGTATTTCATTAAAAACTTTTTACATCGTGTATATGGTTGTTAAGTAATTCAATACTTTATAAATTAATGCTAAGGTAGTATATTCTTAAAATAACTTCCTTTTAATATGTCATTTAAAATGTTTTAAAAATAACTGATTTTTACTGGTAGGGCATTTCTCCCATGTAAGTGAGGCATCTCACCCGGAACTTGAGAGAGGGGGCCAAATGTAGTACTGTCAGTTTGATTTTTTTTTCCTATAGAAAATTTACAATAAAGTACAAAACTATACAGTATTAATAATCAATAACTATTATGTAATCCCACAAATTTTCGTTGTTATTGTTAATTCCTAATTTATTCTATAACGTATTTTCCTTAAGTGGGGCATCTGTCCCGAAATTACCTTAAATGATATAAGGAGATAGTAATATTTATTACTGATAACTATTTACGTCAATTTATTAACCACTTCACCACTAAAGCACCGTATTGACTACCCTAACCAAGTTAATTGAAACCTAATCCGATCAACCGTGCACCTTAATGCCATCAGTTGCTTAACTTGCATCCCAACCCCAAAACCGACGAACAAGGACTTCCTAATCGCTTCCTTCTTCAAAATAAGGTGCCAAAAATTATCTTTACATGCATAAAATCAAGGATTTCTCAGAAACTGAACTATCATTTTATGAATTTGTATGAAATGAGACATAAAACACATAAATACAAAGCAAAAGATTCAAGAACACTACGTATGATATAAAACTGTAGCGGAAACCTTAAAAATGGCAATAATATGTGACTAGGAGAATTCAGGAAAAAATAAATAACTCAAAAAAAATAAGGCTTAGGAATTTAATATGGAATGCGATCGCCCCTGACTTGTACACACATATCACAACGTGATTTCATACTGGCAATAATGTTGTTAACCAGAGTTTGGGGATTAAGTTCCACTCCTCCAGCAATGCGCTCTTCAGGGCATTTAGGAGGAGAAAGTTTTTGTACAACTGCTTTTTCAAGTTAGTCCCATAAGTACTCTATCGAGTACAGATCAAGAGATTTTGCTGGTCACGGTATTCGCTCAATGGTTTCATTTTCAAGGAATTCGTCAAGGAGGTTTGTTCGATGTGGACGAGCATTATGGTCCATAAATAAAAAATCAGATATAATGCACCTCTGAAAAGTCTTACATAAAGTTCTAAGACCTCATCTCGTTTTCTCTAGCCGGTCACAAATCCTCTGTCGATAACGTGTAGTGGCGTACGTCCATCGATCATTATTCCACCCCACACCATCACACCTGCACTACCAAAACGGTCACATTCCATAATTTTTGAAGGAATATTTCGCGTTCCTGACTCCCTCCAGATATAAAAACGCTTAGAATCAGATGTTAAACTAATCCTCGACTCATCAGTAAAGAGAACATGGGTCCATTGGTGTTGACTCTAGTTCTCATGTTCTTTGCACCAATAAAGAGATCCATCTTGTGATGTGAAGACAGTGAAACACATACCCTTGGCTTTCTAGCATAAAGACCTTTTTCATTAAATCTTCTGTATACATTTTGCCGTGATACAACAGTTTCGGTGGCGGCTGTAAGCTCTGAACTGAACTGCCGAGCAGTAGACTTCCTGTTACGACAAGCAGTTATTGCCATATATCGATCTTGAAAAGCAGTTGTTGAGTTCTGAAATTGTTTCCATAGCGCAGAGACTCTTGAAATATTCACACATCTCGCTGCTTCCATGATTGTCTGCCCTGCTTCTAAACGGCCGATAATGCGCCACTTCACAGATTCTTCCAAATGATACTTCGGAGCCATAAGAAAGCGTTTCGAGTCCTTACACACTGAAATCAAACGCTGTATTGCAGAAATTCATTCTGATGTTCACTTTTCGCAAAGAGCTTGATTCACCGTAGGACGATGAACCGCCAATTTTGATTGGATAATTCTAATCAAGCTTGTCTTTCAAACACTTCCTGCAAAAATGGATTGCATCGATTGGGTATTTCACGGAATATAATTATTTATGTAAAGATAAGTTTGAACATGAGTAGATTCGGTAATCTTGCATCCTATTCATTTGGGGGTTTTTCTCATCAACTACTGAAGTCTACTGTGAAAACAGGAGTAGATCCATAACTATCCATTTTTATGCTTTGTTTTTCTCGGAGCAAGGTTGCCCAGTTGAAAGAACAACGGGTTATCAAACAGGGAGTTGCGAAACTCGGTCAAGTCAAAGACCGTCGCGTACACTGGGTTGGTGCACTTTAAATCTGTCGTGGCCTTAAAGGTCCTCACCTTGGCGTGGTGTGGAAAATTGGGAGAGAGGAGTGCCAGCTCAGGTGTTGGCCATCGTCATCTGACCGTGGTTCAAAAGGACGATGTCCTTTCGGAAACGGCTAATTTTGTGAACTGTTCGCGTGCCGCCGTGGTAAAAGTATATCGTGCATGGCAAAATGGCACTATCCAAAATCAACGGCGTGGCACATGTGGTGCACCACGGGCTATAGATGACAGAGGCGAACGAAGGGTACGGAGATGCGTTCGGGCGAATAGACGTGCAACTGTTGAGAAACTGACCGCCCAGATGAACCAAGGGGCTACCAAGAGTGCATCCTCAACAACGGTTCAGCGAACGTTGCTGCGCATGGGCCTCCGCAGCAGACGCCTGGTTAATGCACCTATGCTGACTGCTGTTCATCGGCGACGAAGGCTGGAATTTGCACACCAGTACCGCAACTGGACGTCCACAGAGTGGCGACAGGTGGCTTTTTCCGATGAATCACGTTTTATGCTCCATCGGACAGATGGACGTTGGCGTATACGGCGTGAAACGTCTGAAAGCAAACACCCTGCAACAATTGCCATGGATCCTCAACCGCCTAATCTAGCGCAGCTGGCCACGGCACTGGAGTGGGCATGGCTCAACATCCCAGTGAACACCTTCAGAAACCTAATTGACTCTCTTCCTGCACGTCTCGCAGCGGTCCGCTTTGTCAAAGGTGGTTATTCTGTCTTTTGACAGGTGATATAGTCTCATATTGAACAAGAATACAAATATTCGCTTTATTGTAGTATAAGTGGCACATATTGAGTATTACATTTATGAGTTTGAATTGAGCAAACGTAAAAAAATTTCAATCCGGTATTTTTAGCATATTTTACCAAAAGGTACTTAGGAATTTGGTAAATTACCATTGTGGGATGAAACCTTCCACCGCATCTTAACTATAATTCAAAATAAAAATTACTTTGATTTCGAGTTATATAAAGACAATTCACCTGATGAAAACTCAATCCATTATTGTACTAGCAGTCCCTCCATAATCCCTCCAATTCGAATCCAGCCAAAGGCCGTCGTGTACAAAGAGGGCTGGTGAACATTAAATCTGGAATCAAATATCCTCACATTGGCGTGGTGTGGAAGTTTGGAGAGAGGGGTGCCAGCTCACTTGTTGCTTCGTCATCTGATCGTGGTTCAAAATGACGCGGTGTTGTCCTTGGATCTTTCCCTTCGGGGGTTGGTCTCGTCGTCAATTGCCCGCTGTATTGCTCCAGCGCGATGTTAAAAGTCTTAAAGTGTCATAGCATGAGCCACTTTAAGAGATTCGTTTTTTACTTCTATTTCAAAAAGAATCCTTCAAAACTGTCTCTTCCAAAACTTTATTCCAAGTGTTCGCATCTTCCAAGAGTTTCCAAACTGCACCAAAGATTGTCAAGTGAAGGTCACGAATAAACGTCGCACTGGTAGGTAGGGAATTGACGTCCCACTGGAGCATTACAAAGGGCTATTGGCGATTGGTTTCAAGATTAAACCCGAAGGGAAAGATCCGAGGACTACACCACGTCATTTTGAACCACAGTCAGATGACGAGGTTACACCTGAGCTGTCACTCCACTTCCACACTACACAAACGTAAGGACATTATAGGCACGCCAGATTTAACGTGTACCAGGCCCTTTGTGTACGACGGTCTTTGGTGGGATTCTAACTCGTACTCCTACGGTTGTCAATCTTTTACTTTTCCCACCGGATTAATTTCAAGTAAAAAATGTAAAAAAAAGACGGTGATAGAATAATTGGTTGGAAAACATAAAAAAATTTCGCTTGGGTATCCCTGTTTAGTTACCGTTTACTGAAGGCAATAAGCTCCATCCCTTTAAGTCCCCAAATCAAAAGCTCCATTTTCCTTTTTCAAACAATTTACAAGTAAACCAATCACCAATCTTATTTCTATCCAATCCATACCACTGCATACTCAAACGGGAATTGAAGCAGTCGTTTGTAAACACATTTTTTGTGGGGACTGTCTGAATAATCTTTGTTCATTTCATGACACGCTTTTATTCTTTTGAACGCACATTCCATTCAGCATCCATTTTATTCTTTCCTACGTCTTTTTATATCGAGTTATGAATTGGTTCTGGTTTCTTGATGAATGGCATGCATAAGCAGTTTCGTGCAGCGAGCTGATTAGGGTGAAATGGATAAAAGTTACAGGGAGGAAATTTCAATTCTTTTGCGTGCGATCCACGCCATCCATCATAGCTTATGAAATCGGTTCATTTGCAAATCGATACTAGCTAACTAACAGTTGGATCAGGTTAGCAACCGGGGGTTTTCGAGTTGGAAGCTAGGTTCTGTCTGCCGTAACTTCAAATATCCTCACGTTGCCGTCATCTTTCCGTGGTTCAAAATGACGTTGTCTTTGAATCTTTCCCTTTGGTATTGATACAGTATCGTCGCCAATAGTCCGTTCTGTTGCTTCAGTGCGAAAAAAAAGTTAATCCAACTACTTACCAACTAGCTCTCTTTATCTCTCGGTACTTTATACATTGAATATCATTTCAATTCATACAAATCTACTTTTCACAGTTGTGGTTCGGTTATGTTATCTATTTGAATTGGTATTAAGACTTACGTTCCCTTTGGAACCAACCTTTGCCGTTCCAAATGTGCTACCGCCCGTTGTAGGAAAGTTCTAAAAATGGATTCTTTTTTGATTCCATCAAGTATTAAAAATTCGTCCTAGCTTGACGGAATTTCCATTTTCATCTTTATTACAATATTGCACTTTAAAAATGCACTTTTTAAAAATGCACTTTTTAAAAATGCAAGACACATTTGAAACGTCTCATACGGTAGCCCAGTTGGAAGAGAACCGAAGACATTCGTGTCCAAAGGGGCTAGTGCGAGTCAAATATGTCCTCACGTTGGCGAGGTGTGGAAGCTTGGAGATAGCAGCTCTGGCGTGGAACTCGTCTTTTGACCAAGGTTAAAAGTTTCTAGGTGTTGTCATCGAATCTTCGGGATGGCTCCATTTCAACGTTAATTAACCTCTGTGCGTGGCTCTGTATAGAAAAATTGAACCTTCAAATGTGCTCAGATGAGCACGCCGTGGTCTTTGATTCATTTTTTTGAAGGATTCATTACTTCTTCCCTTCGAGGGGTCACACGCATGTTTCCAGCCGTTTCAAAGGTTCTTCGGGCACCATCATTCTCAACAAGTGCTAAAATCTTAATAATTTTGAATCTTAATAATACCTGTCGGGCATCTTATGAACACAAATGCTTGTCAGTGAAATGCTAATCCGTATATATACGTGTCAATCCCATAAATTAGCTGCTTCTCCTAATTCCCCAGTCACCAATGTCGGGATCCGACTTGAAAAAGAAACGCACCGACAGCCATAAATCAGAATTTCGGCGTCTCCGAGCGTTTGGAATTGGCTGCTTATCGCTTTCGGAGAAGTCGGGCGAGAGGATAGTACCGCGGTGATAATAATAGTTACCTTTTACACTTCATAACGCGGACAAAGGAGCCGCCGCGGTATACCGCCGGAGGCCCTTCAGAGCGTGATCGGACAGCTGAAAGCCGGGGTATAATTAAAACCCAAAAGGTGCAAATTATTGCAGTTTCCTACAATTCTGCCCTTGGAGCTCTTCCCCCAGTGGGGACTCCCACCCCATCCGAAATATTGGGGTGGATTGTATGTCTTCCCACCTACTGAGGTGGGTTTCCGGTTTGGTTACTTCTGGGCAGAGTGACGAAATTATCTTCATTTCGCACTGCCAGAAAGAAACGAGGGAAGGTCTTTGTCAGAGCATCCGGTCTACCATTTTCGGTACCCGCAATTGATTTCTCTGAATGGGTGGATGAATTGGCTGCGAGGACATTTAATGATCGTCATTAATGAGAAAAGTGTATAGCTTGACATCTGCGATTTGGGTCATTGGTTATTTATTCAGTTTGGTTTTTTAGACTAAAGATTTTCGGGTGGAGCATTTGAAAAATTATGGAAGACGCTCGAGTCGGTTTCATACCCTCTGTAATCAAGTAGGTTTTTTTTCTCAATTATGGAAGGTACCCAAATGCAGTGAGGTAGCTATTTAAAACATTATGGAAGAGGCTCTAGTTGATTCATTCGCAAATACAGTTGAAATAAATATAAAAATTAGAGTAGTAATAAAAAAATATGAAATAAATTAATAGTTAGTTCATACCCAAATACAGTCGCAAAGAAATACAAATAATGAAAAGCTAGTCAGTTTATACCCACTGTAATGAAGTAATTTGAAAACTACGAAAGGGACTAGTTGGTTCATATCCAAATGCAGTGGCATAGGAATACAAAAATTATGGTGGTGAATGACGACGGGAATTATCACTATCAAATAAATATGTGCTACCGTGGGAAACGAAAAATCTTTCATACCCTCTGCACTAGATTAAAGGGAAGTGAAGGAAGTGAATATTATATATAACAGGCATTTCTTCCAAAAAAATTTCTATTCTTAAGGTTGCACTCTTTTTTTTTTTAAGTTCTTCTTAAATAAGCAACTACACGTTGGATCCAATTTAGGAAAATTCTGCTTCAACACATTCCCAAAAAAGCTATTAGTTTCATTGTAAACGAGTAACAACTTTAGAAAAATGCTTGTTTTTATTTTAAGATTCAATGAACTTGATAGGCTTCTCAAGTGACCGTCGTTTCCGGTGTATTCCGTTCTCCCTCGTGTTTCAAGGACCTTGCGCCATAAAACCCCAAAAATCCAATCCAATCCCTCGTGTTTCAAAAAATGGTAATGGTAATTTTAGTTAACGTCGTACTAGAGCAACACAACGGGCTATTGACGACGGTCCGGGATCAATCCCTTAAGGGAAAGATCCGAGGACAACACCTCGTAATTTTGAACCACGGTCAGATGACGAAGCAACACCTGAGCTGGCACCCCACTCTCCAAACTTCCACGCCAACCCAACGTGAGGACTTTCGGCCACGACAGATTTAAGGTGCCGCCTCTACACCATGCGTTTATAAACATCCATGCCCGGAACCTTCCGATCTAGAGGCTAACACCTTAACCACTATACCGGTTGACGCTCACAGTCTGTCGTGTACACGTTGAATCTGTCCCGGCTTCAAGTGGCCTCACGTTGGCTGGTTATGCTCTGGTTATCTTCTATGTCATTAAACCACCAAAGCACGTTGGCGTGGAGTGGAAGTTTGGAGATAGGAATGAGTCCTTGGAACTCTCCCTTAGGGAGATTGTGTTGCTCGACGTTCATGAACTACCTGCCTGACGTTACGACTGCAAATCTAGAAAACGATCTTCTAAATTTCTGTCCTGAAAATTTGTCTTCCTTGTTTAAGGCAGGTATAAAATACTTAGTTTATCTTCATTTTAAATACCGTTAAATAGATTGAATTGTGGCCAGAGGGTCGCTTTAGTCGCATTTGAACCAGGTTGTAGTAAGTATATTCGCCTCTACAACAGACCCCTAATCCATCAACCTAGGTAGGTAGTTAAATTAACGTCAAACTGGGGCAACACAACAGGCTGTTGGCAACAGTCAGGGATCAATCCCCAAGGAAAGGATTCAAGGACAACGCCTCGCAATTTTGAACCAGATGACGAGAATAACACAAGAGCTGGCACACTTCAAACTTTCACACCACACCAACGTCAAGACATTTGAGATCAATCAAATTAAACGTGCTCTTTGGTTGGACCTAGTTTCGAACTCGCAACACTCCGATTGCTATCTGTTGCTCTTCCAACTGGGCTACACGTCACCCTCCCCTCCAAGTTCATATAATTGACTCGATCAAAACCACGTAACCCAACTGCCTTGTCGTAGAGACCGGACTCGAAACGATTAATGACAAACTAAAATTGTACTCTGCTTAAGTATGCGGTAGCCACTATCTCGCTGTGATAGTTCCTGCCTCCCTACACGATGGAGCATATAATCGGAAGTATACCGAATGCCCTTATAAACCCCAATCAATTAACCCTGAATCCATTGACCTTGCAATCAATTACTCATCTTTAATGATCACCCTGGGTTTGTTCACCTAAGTGGACAACTTCAGCTTAGACTTTCAAACCGCTGTTCATGTTTGAGTATGAAGAGTGTTTTTCAACAAGTGACAGCTCAAAAAAGGGTTGAATACTCCATTTCGACGAGATATTTCGTCCATCAAGATCTGACTAGTTTTGCTAATGACAGTCATCAAGCTAGAACCGATTTTTCGACGATGAATTAATGATTCTCCTGGGTTTGTTCACCGAATTGGGACGACTTGAGCTTAAACGATTGCTGTTTGCATTTTACCACGAAGACATCGCTCGACAACTCAGAGGATTTTAACTAGGTGACTGCCAATGCCAAGGACTCTTCCAATTGTGCTTCCATCTAGATTTCTCACAGCTAATGTACGTTTGAAGTAATCTTTACTTTTTTGGCTGACCTAGCTACATTTTTGGTCTACTAACCATTCTGCTCTTAAATTGGTTTTATGTTTGTTTTGCAGAGTAAGGATGTTTGCTATTGACTCTGTTAACACACAAATGCCCTAGCGTTGGAGTTGTGTAGAAGTTTGGAGAGTCCGGTGCCAGATCAGGTCTTGATCTCGTTATCTGACAGTGGTTCAAAATGATTCCCTTGCTGATTGATCCGTCGCCAACTGCTCGATGGGTTGCTCCAGTGCGATGTTAATTATCTACCTACCACTGTGCCCGGCCTTGTATAGAAAAATTTTACTAGACGGAATATTTTTTCACCATTCCATCATTCTCAACAGCTGCTAAAAAAGCTCGACAGAAATTCCATTTCCATTCTTAATAATACTATATTTCATGCTCTTTTTAACAAAAATGCAAAACGTAACCAGCCAAACGTTAATCCGTATTCATACGCGGCTCACAACTAACCTATATTAATCATTTGTGTTTGATTATTATTTTTTTTTTTCATACGATCGAGCACGTCTATTTTATCAACATTATTACTACACATATTTTAAATCTATAATTTGCTGCCTTACCTTTTATGATAGAAGACTACTTATTTCTATTTCAATTCCTTATTTTACCTTCCTGCACCCTTGTATTTTATATCCATTCTTTTAAAAGTTGAATTAATTTGATTTGATTGTTTATCTTGTGCTTGGCGTAGCTTGTTGGCGCCACGAAACTGGAACATTCAATCCTTGCCTCTCTTTGGGGGATTGATCCGTCGCCAATAGCCCGTTATGTAGCTCCAGTGGTACGACGTTAATTCAAATACTATTCACTTTTGAAATGAGTTTATGTATATCATGCAGTGCTTTTGTTACCTTAAACCTGTCAATTTGAAATCAGCGTTAGTTCTTACCCTTTATTATTTTGTTTAATAACAGGTGTGATTATGAGTGGCTTTCCCGGCATGCCTTTTCGCTTGCTAAATCAACCCTCCAATGCATGCGGTAAGAAATCTTAGTATGGATAATAACTATCTCCTTTTTGAACAAGTGTCACATACTTTTTGTAGTGAATGGGGACTCCATACACCACTAGATGGCGCGGATATCGTCCAATCACGCGCGGCATCATTGTTTGTTTACTTATGACGAAAAACTTGACTTCGAAAAAGGTGGTCGACCGAGAAAGTCCTGCTCTGTTTATGCCTGCTCTGTTTTTTTCTTTTTTATGCTATCTCTTTTTGTTAATAAACGTATTTCGTCTACTTTGTGAGTGACCCTCAGTGCATATGTAAAGAACACTTTTCATTTCCTTTCACACAGTCAAACGCATATTTTTGAGTGGTTCCAGTTGAACAGCGTTAACCCTTTCAGGTAGGCGTCACTCTAGATTAACACTACATGCTACTGGGGATGGTCTGGGATTAACCCCGAAGAGAAAGATTCGAAGACAACATCTCGTCATTTTGAACCATGGTGAGATGACGAGAACTTGATCTCCAAACTTCCACACCATGCCGAAGACATTTGAGGCAACGAAAGGTTTAACGTGCCCCCGTGTACATGCAGTCTTTGATGGCACCTAGTTTCGAACCCTCCGATTGTTAATCCGTTGCTCTTCCAACTTTAGAAGGTGTTGGGTGCATGTGCAATTTAGGTCTTAGGTGTGGAGGTAGGTTAGGTCTATTAGGTGTGGAGGTGGGTTAGGTCTATTAGGTGTGTTCAAAATAACGAGGAGTTGTCATCTTCATTAGGGATCCAGTTGTGTTCATTCACCTTCCCTTAAACACATTGTCGCGTGCAGGTGAATGGCCGCTCACCTTTTAGAAATGGTTAAAACTTGGTGATCCATTCAGAGGCTAGACTTTATCGGGAGACTGATACAGAACAAAATTGCTTACTTCACACAACTGAGGACGAGATGTATCATTAACTCGACGAGCTATTCCGTCATTTAGTAAGTTATTAACCATATTTATTTTTAGAGTACAATTCATTTATTTTTCTACCAATAGTTTGAACAGTGGAAAGCAGTAAAATTGAACAGCCTCAATGGATTTCATCAATTTCTGAAACATTGACTATTCTTTCAAATTCTTATTCCACATGTACAAAGTTATGATATGTTTCGTAATAAATAACCCCAAAATAGGCTTCAAATCTCTACATCAACTACAAGCAAATAACATTAGCATTTGAAATACACTGTAGTAAATAAAAAGAGGAGAAAAAGCGCTTTAAAGTTTTAAAAGGCTTTCGATCCTTGGATTCGATAGAATAGTTACAGCTATCAAATTTTGCTAAATAATATATATATATATATATATATATATATATATATATATATATATATATATATATATATATATATATATATATATATATTTTATTTAGCAGTAGTTAAAAAGCAAAATAAAAAAGCACTCAAAAGAGAGGAAAGTTTGAAATGGCTTTTGATTTCGGTCCTACCAATTGGACTGAAAAACTTTAATAACTCGCTAAATACTATAGATAAATAATAAAAAATTTTGCCAAACAAACACTAATGAAAAAAAATTTTAAGGGCTTTATTGCAATTGAGCACAATGTCTCTTTCGAGTGGTAATTGTCTAGATTTATCCCACCACATTGCAGCGGCGCGACACCGCAAGGATAAAAAGGAAGGATGCGAGCAGCCATCCGGAAGACGCGGCTGCGTTCCATGCGGGGCCGCCCCCTCGTGTACGCCCCCCTCTCCGAGCCCCGGTAAGCACCCGCAGGCAATCAGGGCGTAAACTCAATTTCATTTGGAATGTTAGGCATGAGGTCCGGGGAGCAAAAATGCGCGGTCGCAATTTGTTGTCACTTAATCGCAAACAATTGCGGGGGCACAAGTGCCCGTGCCATTACGAACACGTGACTTGTACGCTCCCCTTTTACCCATAATGGGGAGCACGTCTTTACCCGGGCTCGCGCTCACAAAGGCCTCCAACGATTCCGGAATAGATAAAAGGAGTCTTTTCAGCAACAAATCTATTTCGATAGAGAAACTTCCAAATATTCCGCGGTTTAAAATTGCATTCCGAGGGTTGACGCTTAATGGAATTATTTATCGCAGAGTGCGCGTAAATAACGCGCCTTCTTGGAACGTGTCGGCGGGGGAATTAATTTACATCTTGTTGCGCCGGGTGGCTATTTACCCCTGGAAAAGAAAGCGGGGCATTTTCTGCCATTAATAAAACGTTAAGAACGCTGGCCCTTTGGTGGGAGAAGGGCTTTATTTCGTGACTGCGCGTAGTTAAAGAGGATGGAAACAAAGGGAGCGTGTTCCCATTTGTCACCGGGGTATTTTCGAATAGTTTATGAACTCGTGACTTATTTTGTCTGCCGCAACCCGGAGTGTCGCGTGCCGAAAATCATTCGGCCGACTCGGGTTACGCGAAAATCTACGAAACGATTAATTAACGAGTTATCCCCGACTCGATTGAGCCTCAATCGAAGAAAGAAACAACTTAGTGACAAACTCAGGAGCCTGCATACCTAACAAGGATGGTCGCCCTCCACTGCCTCGATTGAGGCCCTCCCCTAGAAATCTACGAATTTTGAACAAATTCAGCTTTCCGGCTTGTCCACTTTTGAACCTTATATCTCTGACGGTTTCTGAGCACTAATTAATTGATTTTCCCCTACTTCGATTGAGGATCAATCGAAAAAAGAACTAGAAATCAACGATTTTTCAATATCCGCAGAAGCTTACCAGCTCGTCCGATTTCGGGCCCTGCATCTCTAACAAGGACAATCTCCGAGAATTAATTCACGTATTATTTCCTCCACGGTTTTGATTGAGGCACACTAGACAAAACCACGGAAATCTGTAGCTTTTCAAGAAACTTAGGAGTCTTCCGGCTCAGATGTTCAACTCGTAATCTGACGGTGGATCACATTGAAAGAGGTGTCCTCGATCCTCTCCCTTCGGAATGAATTCCTGACCGTCGTTAATAGACAGTTGTGTTGCTCAGTGCGACGCTATAATTTGACTACCATTTTGTTGAACTAAATTACTTATCTTTATGTAAATTGAATGAAAAGTAGATTTATATTCGCTTCAATTTTATTGCATGGATTTTACAAATCTTGTCCACGAATGCGAGAAATAATTATATCTTTTTAATATATCTAGCAATTTTATAGTCAAAGAAAAATGAAAATGTAACTTTAACGTTCATTCGAAAGGCCCCCCATAAAGACTATCAAACAATTTTAACAAACTTTACACTTCGAAATTCTTGTTGACTGTCAAATAACAAACTCTATAGGGGCTGAAATTAAAAACACTTCCTCATGGCTTTTAAAACATTCCTCTACGCTTAGTCGCAATGGAGATGATTACATATACATAAGGAAATTAAAACACTCATCGCTTGTGAACACATCTCTCTATGGTTAGTCACGTTTAAGAATTTTGCAAAACAGGGCACAAGTCTGAATTAATATATGCTTAATCTGACACTCTTTTCTCCTATCATACACAAGCTTTCTTTGTTGCATTTTTAGAACTATGATTTTTTTCCCAAAATTACCGCTTTTTTTCGGAGGGAGATTTTTGCGGACCAAAGTCAAATACTTTAAAGCTTTGAAGGGCTTCTGATAATTGTTTCATGCTTTTAAAAAAGTTCTTTGAATCATTTCCACGAAGAATCACGTTTGTCAACCCTCCTCGACCACCACGAAGCTCAGTGTTCGCTGGTTCGCGTGAAGTTCAAAGGATCTTAAACAAAAAAATTTGCGTCCTGTAGTTGTACA
Organism: Metellina segmentata; assembly: GCA_947359465.1. NCBI lineage: Eukaryota > Metazoa > Arthropoda > Arachnida > Araneae > Tetragnathidae > Metellina > Metellina segmentata. Next base: position 8,066,870 of record OX375872.1, read on the forward strand.
TGTAGCCTATCGTTTAATGAACCACGATTTAAAAAAAGGAATAGAGGAAATGTGTCCAATACAAAATCATGGATTTAACTCAACAAATTGACCGAATTTTTGCTAAAACAAATATATAAAAGTAACATCGCTTTTCTGGCGATAAAACGATGTTTGCTGGACATGCTGTAAAAATGCTAAGTCGATCAATCCAACAATATTGTACAGATATCATTTCAAACACTCTCGAGAAAGCTTGTCCCTCGAAAAACGCGTTTAAAGTTTCAGTGTAGATGACTGAAGCATGTTAAGTTTTTACAGTATATTCCTGCTTTTCTGCTCTAGTGCCGTACAGTATGATTATCTTTTCATGAAAAATCGTTGTAAATTGGCTTTATAGAATTTACATCTTTATAAAGTGGCGCCCACATGAAGATTTTTGAAATAAATAGAAGTTTCAGTGTAGATGACTGAAGCATGTTAAGTTTTTACAGTATATTCCTGCTTTTCTGCTCTAGTATTTTGTAATCTACTAATGCGAAATACTTAACTAATGCGAAATCGATAGCATTCGCCGAAAAAAAATATTTCGTTAAAATGACCCAGACATGAAGATTTTTGAAATAAATAGAAGAGATAAAAAATCCATTTAATTTAAAGTTCCCAAAGATTTAAGGAATAAATGCTTATTTAAGAGGAAAAATGTATTCAATTTCTGAACCCTATTACGTTTACAACTTCAGTTAATTCGGTAAGCAGGTCAAATCGTCTTGAAGACAACGCGAATTCGCACTCCTAATTCGGAAACGTACAGATAAACGCATATTTTTCTATGGAAATTGTAAGATAAATAAAAGAAACATCTATTGAATTTAAAGTACTCCAAGATTTAAATAAATGTCTATTTAAGAGTTTATCCAATTACTGAATCCTCTAGCTTTTACAGCTTCGGTTCAAGAAAGTGGCATCGTCTTCCAGACAACCCTCACTCCTAATTCTGATTCATCCCGAAAAGCAGGCATTTTTTGTTCTAATTACCGATGGTGCTGTAAATCTTAGCTGAATAAGCAGGGTGTCAGACGCGATCCACGTGCCCACCCATTTCTATCAAAATTCAAAAGGCATCAAAAAGGGTCACGTGAGAGTTGGCGCGAGAATTCAGTCTGTGGTTAAATGAACGGTTATTCATGCACATCACCAAGTCGGGGGATCATCCCTACAATTTTTGAGTAGTATACACAGGTCAGAATCCGACAAATAAATGGACGCATTGAGATGAGGAAAGCGGCTCTCACGTTCGGAGGCACACAGTAAACATCCATGTATGTTGTATATATAAACTGTTACATTAATCTCTTCAATTCCGACAAAAACCTTTCTCCAAAAATATGTTGCTGCCAATCTACTTAGTCTATGTTGAGTTATTGTGGATCTGAAATAATTTGTGATGGATTTTTAATTTGGAAAACCTTTTTTCACCACTTGCAACTTATATAGGCAAGGTTAGTAAAATTCTACGGGTAATATTAATATATAGTGATAGATAATAATATACCTGCGAAAAATTATCTTAAAAATTCCCCGTTTTTTCGAGAATGAAGTATTTAGTAAATTTTCTATTAATTAAATTTTAAGGCTCATATGTCGGACGAAAGTTTGGAACATAATTGTTCAGGTAGGAAAATTTATTAGATTTATTATTGCTTAACATTTATAAAAAATAAGTCGCAATTTTTACTGCTTAACGACCTCAAATATTATTCATAGCACCTAATATGAAAATAAGAATGTTTTTGTTAACTACAAATTGGAATAGGTATTTTTATTGAAAACCCGTTTTTCAATAATTGGGTATCACTAATGTTTTAAGTTAGAAATATCTAAGAGTCTCTCTATATATTAAAAAAAATCCGCCGCTGTCGCAGGATTGAAAACTGTTTTTTGTTTTTTTTTGTTTGATTCTTAGACGGTTTCTCTAGAAAGTAAGGATCAGAAAATTACAAAATTAACATGGTTTGTTATTAATTGTGTTCCCTGGACAATTTTGAATATTTTTTTCAGATGTGGCTATTAGTTTCTGGTTTATTAAGTGTCAAAATTGAAAAATCGGAATTTCGAGTGAGCAAAAGATGTACAAATTTTCAGTCTTCAGTCGTGATTTTTTTTAGAGTGCCTCTAAACATGAATTTTTGCAGCTCGTTGAATTTTTTTTTAAATTTCAATTTGGTTCTTGATAATATTTTTTGAAATTGGGGAAAAATCGGGACATTTTCGTTACTTTTTTGTTAAAAGCGTCATATTTATATCCTATAACTATTAATTTTTAAATTTGAAAACATCGCAGTATAGCAATTATTTTTGATTCTAAATAATTTCATATTTCTTAAATGACGGAGCGTTCATTCTTATTCACGGAAATTAAGGTTACATGTTCTCTGACTAACGAGTTTGCCAGATGTCCTTGAAACTCGCTGTGACGTCATGCTCGTTTTTTCTCTCGATTCTCAAGACGGTTTGCCAATTGAGTACAGATAAAAATATTACGAGTTTAAAATAGTTTATTCAAAATTGTACAGGGAAAAAGATGGAGATGTTTTTTTTACTGATGCGGCTATTAGTTTAGGGTGCATTAAGTGTTAAATTAAAAAAAAAAAAAAAAAAGCGAAATCACTTGCGACAGGTTTGCGAAGCAAACCAAATGGGATTGTGTAGCAATGACCGGGGTTTTTCGAGCGTTATCGAGCAGGGTGTGGAGCTCTCGCTGTGACGTCATGGACCGGAAAGTTAACGTTTTAACAGTGCACTGTTCTCACGTTTGCGTCACTTAATTACTTCGCAAATTCAAATGTTAACTTTCAAAACCTTAAGCTCGAAACCTCACTCGTCAAGGAAATCCGTTAGAAACAATCCATCGCCCGATGGATTCAAAACAGTTCATTTGCAGGCAGTTACCCGTATTTACTTAAAATAAGAAAGTCGACATTTTAAAAGACCCTATATTGCAAATCATCAAAATAAGCTTCGTGCATTCATTTTGGGGGTAGAACCACTTTAAAGCCGTAAAAAAGTGATAAAGTATCGGTATGCTGGGCCACCTTTCTCCATGTATTCAGAAGAAGAATTTAATTTTTTGGTACTTTGAATCTTTGAAACATTTTTCACTTTTAATTAAATAAAAACTTTCACGACATAAATAAAATTTGTTAGAAGTTTCTTGATGAGCTTTTCATACATTTACGTGTTGGAAAACTTTAAAATTCGTTTATTTCAAAATCTAATTTTGTGTTTCCCCTGACCCTTCATTTAATACCCATTTCGGGGAATATATCGAAGCTCTCAGAATGCGTGCTGACCCCTCCGTGCTTCTCTGACTATATATATATATATATATATTAATCAAAGTGCGGACCGCTAACTGCGTATTTCAGAAAAAGGGTGCCCTCCCTCCTTCTGTGCATTTTTTTACAAAAAAATGTCCAAAAATATCAGTTATACAATTTTAAATAAATCCATTCAACTAAACGCTGTACAAAAGTCATAACCTTTTCTGATAAAACCTTTGTAAAAAGTTTTTTATGTTTATGGATATGGATATTGAATCATGTGTGTGTGTGGAGATGTACGTCGGAAATGACAGTCGGTAATTGTTTTATTTTAATTAAATGGTCTGCAGTAATTTGACAATGTCATCGAAGGGTCGCCTACTGTCTTGAGTAAATGCAGAATGTTAACAATATACGACACGTTCATGTCCTATAATTTTTTTTTCATGCATTTTCTTTTTTTACACCAATTTTTGCACCCCACTGAAATCTGCAGACCCTAGCAAATGCCAAGTTTGCCCTTCTCTAGATCTTGGCCTGCATCTGTTGACAGGAAATAAAATTAGAATCCGAAGTTGTTGTAACGTACTGTTTAATGTTACTTTTGAAGTTAAAATGTTAATAATGTTCCTTGATAGTGTGTGTGTGGGGGCGAAATATGACTTTCGCCCCTTCTCCTCAGTGACAGGAGGGGCAAAATACCCCCCTGTTGGCCCGTGCCTGCTATTGCGATCCAACTATTGCTCGCAATTGTATTCGTGATTCCCGATGAATGAATAAGTCTTTCCGTACTTCCATGTATTACTTTCCATGTGTATGTAAATATCGTTCTGAATGTCCTTTTATTTTGAAGCATCCCAGAGATTGCTCGAATTGGAATTCCTAGGTACGGTCGAGTGGATATTTATTCCGTAGTGCCGCGGTTGGAAGAACAGCGGCAACCAGAGGGTTACGAGTTCGAAATTTGGTTCAGCCAAAGACCATCGTGGCTACAAATGTCCTCACGTTGACGCGGCAGTTTGAAATGGGGAGCCATACCAGGAGCTGTTCTCGTCATCTGACCGTGCATTCAAGTTACGAGATGGTGTCCTCTGATCTTTCCCTTGATCCCGTAGACCGTTGTGTTGCTCCAGTGAGACGTTAATCAAAATACCTGCCTAGCTTTACTGAATAGTAGTGCGATTGCAAGGGATACATGAAGGAAAAAAACAATCAACGAGATTTCTCGTCAAAGATCTGGTCAATTTGGTTGAAATATCTCGTCTAGACAAAACTCCAATGAGAGTAAAGATGAAAAGAGGAAAAGTTGCCCCCTGACCAGATTTGGAGACGGCTTATAACAGGTGTTTGCTAAAGGTAAGTAGTTAATTAACGTCACACTGGGCCCAATTAAGTTGTTAGTCTTTAGATAGGAAGGTTCTAATCCGGGTCAGTGCATGGATGTTTGTTAGCGTATGGTGTTGAGGCGGATGGTGCACCTTCAATCTGTCGTGGCCGAAAGTCCTCACGTTGGGTTGGTGTGGAAGTTTGGAGAATGGGGTGTCAGCTCAGATGTTGCCATGTGACCGTGGTTCAAAATGACGTGGTGTTGTCCTCTGACTTTTTCCTTAGGGGATTGATCCCGGAACGTTGCGCTGCTCTGGTACGACGTTAAATTAGTTAATTAAAAATTACCTACCTAACGTCACACTGGAAAAGACTAATAGGCTATTGGCTATGGATCCATACCGAAGGATCCGAGGACAATGCCAATGACTTCATATTCCATGTACCTTGTTGTTTCAAACCGTTGCTCTTCCAACCCACCACTGGCACACCGGGAGTGTTAATTAACCCAAACTATCTTTCTCGGTATCAAACTATTTTCAACTTTTTTCGTTTTATCACCGTGTCTTTTAATTGGCGAAATTTTGCTCCACAAAACCCAAACAATCTCCCTCGCATAACTTACGCGAAGATAAACGGAAGGGTTATATTACAATGATGGAGGGCATGAAAGCTTTCAATCAATCACATTACTATGGATAATACTTCTGGAACATGGGTGAAATTCTCTTTAAAATTATGAAACATTTTCTCAAAGGAAAAATACGCAATTTTGTGAAAGTTTCTCATATGCCGAATCCATAAACATTTGGCCCTTGGGTCCCTGTGGTCCTACCTTAGCTATGGCACTGATAAAATGATTAGATTTACACTAAATGGACACACAATCCGAGTCAACACGACATTTCTCGATTTGAACCAGAACATGCGGACATGAGTCTCTTACTCCAGATTCATAGGGTTTAAGGTCAAAAAAATTTCTTTTAATCCTACGAAAATTAGGTTTTTGCAACTTTTGCTGTTGAAAACATCCTATAAATATATAGCCTCAACTACTGTAGAAAGAGAAAATCCTTGGTCTTGAATCGCTCCAAAGAATTGTATTCTAAGGAAAGAACCAATAGAATTCTCTCTCCTTCCAAAGATTAAAAACAACTACTTGCTTTCTTTTGAAGGATGCATCTTAATGGGGTTAAAGTAACGCTGCACTACTTACAAATCTCGCAACCCTTAGAGATTTAAAAGGCAACACTTGTGCGGGATTATTCAAAAGAAATTTAGTTATACATCTATATTTGCAGTGCAAAACAAAGGAAAACAAAAGAAGATTAATTGATCCGTGTGAAACGTAGTCTGCATAAAAACAACTTACTTCTAATTAGAATGCCGTTTGTCGGAGAAATAATAAACAAACTGCTGATAAATTGAAAAACTTCCTCTTTTCACCTCTACTAAATGTTGAATATAAATTAGCAGGATTGTCATCAGAGTAGTTCATACTCAAGATTTTGCTCTCCCCGAAAAACATATTTTGCAATTTTCAAGATAAAATATCCTATAGGAAAACAAAATTTGGCATTTCTCCTTCTAATTTCCATAGAACTAGATTCGGTTCGGGGTCAAAATTCTATTTCGGAGGATGCCCAAAGAGATACAAATAGAATTTTGGAAGCTGTAGACTTTAAAATTGTTTTTAAAAGTTTTTTTATGCTATTACCAGACATTTGTATTTTTTTTAAATTGCTGTAAGCGGTTAAGAAAGTAACGCATCTCGGTTGACCTTAGTGCTAAGTACAGTGGTTGTTGAGCAAATAGATAAAAATAAATAGCAAGAATGGACATTAAAGCATACTTAAAATTACATTTCTTGAAACTCAAATGGAAATGAATTTGCATTTGCATTTCAAAATAATAAAACAATTAAAATTAATAAGATCAATTTTATAGTTTTCATTATAGTTAATGTACTTATTCAATTTTTTAATAAAAATAATAGAAGGTGTTTCTTAAATTATAATCCAAGCCTTTTTAAAACAAAATCATTTTGAACATAAATTCCTTATAACTGTTATTGCAATATTCATTTTGATACTGTTATTCGTACATTCATTTTGATACTGTTCTTGCTATATTCATTTTGATTAAAAGCCACTTCAGTAGTTTTTCATTTAAGATAACTAGAACTCAGGCTTTTGCATCCTTTATGACTTTTTAAATTTTTTTGTGTCCTTCAGAACGATTTTAGTACTTAGGGCATTTTCTGAGGTATATAAGGTACTTTGGTTTGGGGGCATTGTATTGAATTCTTAATTCATTTTCAATCTGCTTTCCAATCGTACCACTGAAAACCAAGATTTGACAGATATCTATAACTTGAGAGACGACTATCTACTTGACGTTGCGTTTCGAGCCCTGCGCCATAAAATCCCAATCATCCATTCATTATACAATCAAATAGTTTATTTGTCTGTATTAATAATATGGTAACAATCTGAAAGATATAATAACATGAGTGGTTAGCATCTTAAGCAAAAACAAATTCCTCCGCCAATTAAACTTCGTAATTACTGTAAATAAAAAGCTAGAAGAAAGCATTGTTGAGCTCAAATGTCCTTTTTACGCCATTTTGTTGAATTCGTGTTGAGGTCACAGATGTTTTAGTCAAAAAAGGATGTCCTTGGAAAATTCTTTACCTGAATGCAGCAAGGACGAAACTTGCTCTTCTTTCTTTTGCTTACATTGCATACACTAACCTTCGTATTATAAGTTTCTCCCAGCCTCATTTGAACAGGTATTGCCGTACTTGACATGTTTGGAACATTTACTGGATTCATTGCGCATACCCTACTATCGAAATATACACGAGTTTTCTTATTCTTTTATTATCAATAATATCTTTTATCATCAGGGTTTAATGGGTATCCCCTGTATTACTTTAAAACACCGTTTTCTCACAAATTTATCAAATTTTACACGTTACTTCTACGACCTTTAGAACTGGAGATATAAAAATTTAAAAGTAATAGCATCTATATTTGACGTGGGTTGGTTCTATTATTTCTAGCTTTTTCTCGAAATGCAATTTTCGCTAAGCGTTACTCTCCGCAAAACACAATGTCTTACAATGCATCAATTAAATTCTTTTGAAACTTTTTTATACAGGTTCTGAAGATTACAAAGCAAGGTTCAAACTAATACGAAAAATATAAATATTTAAAAAAATTCAGCATGATGTAAACCTGAATATTTTTTACATTCTGCTCTTTTTTCACATTTTATTTCGGGGATGAATGACGTTAAAGTTCACGCAATTAGTTTAAATATAACACTATAGTAATGATTGTATAGTTCAATACCTGTGTGTGTGTCAATGTTTCTATAAGATAATTCACTTTACAAACTGAGAAAATGAGAACTATTTTTTATATCTAACGTTTTTCGTAAGTGGTATTTTTGGCTGTTTTTTTAACACTTTTTACTCTACTTTTATAAAAAAATAAATTAAAAAAAAAAAATTTCTGCCATAAAAAATGCCTTTTCTAGTAAAAATCAATAAAAAAATCCAAATTTCAAGATAATTTCCAAATATTTCTTCAGAAGGATTACAAATACCTTAAAGGAAGAAATAAAACGTCTCAATAATGAGTGGAAATGGGGCGTGAAAGAAAAACGCTTCTGTCAAAATTTCTTGCTTTCAAGTCTATAATATTTGAGTTTACCAGTTTCCAATTTGTTTTGAAATTCGTGTCAGACCATTGTTTTTGAAAATAAGTTATCAGATTACATTGGTTGAAACTTTTCGCTCGCGCATTTATACAGGGTGTTATATTTGTAGAAAAGTTTCTCCATGAAATTGAAAGTGTATATACACTATCTACCAATAAGTATTTGGACACCTGTGATAGAAAAGAAAAACAAAATTTTTTCGTATTCAATAGTTGGTAGAGCCTCTACGAGAGGCAATTACAGCCTCAACCCTCCGGGGCATGCTTTCCACAAGTCTTTATATGACGGCTAGTGGTGTTTTCTTCCACTCGGCTGTTAGAGAAGGCATGTAAGTTCCTTCACCTATTTTTGGACGGTTGTTGCACCCCTTAATTCGGCGATCTAACTCGTCACAGAGGTTCTCGATAGGGTTCAGGTCTGTGCTCTGGGCCAGTCAGTCCATTCGGTTGATCTCATTGACGCCATACGAATCCATGGTGGACATCGCAACATGAGAGCTGGCGTTGTCGTCCTGGAAGTGACATGGATCTAACCCGTAAAACTGTCACAACGTAGGAAGCACACTGTCATCCAAAATAGTGTAGTAGGCCTCGGCGTTAAGCTTACCATGAATTTGGACCAAGGGTCCCAGTCTATACCAGGAGAAACACCCACAGACCATAATTCCACCTCCGCCGAACTTTACTGTGGCCACAATGCAATCTGACAGGAGACGTAGTCCAGGCAGACGCCAGACCTAGACCCTGTCATCCGAACGGTAGAGGGTGAAACTTGATTCGTCGCTCCAGAGAACACGTTTCCACTGATCCACGGTCCACTTTCGACGTGTTTTGCACCACATTAACCGAGCAGCGCGGTTGGACTTTATAATCAAAGGTTTATGGGCGGCAACACGACCATGAAAACAAAGCAGATGTGCTTCCTTACGGATGGTATTAATCAAAACAACACTATCGGATGCCTGTTGAAACTCCTGAAGTATGTGGGCCATCGGTTGGGTGCGGTTCTTCCGAATTTCTCTGGACAGCACCCGTCGGTCTCTAACTCCAAGTTTCGTGGGTCAGCCGACTAGGGGCACATTCCAACAATCACCACTCACCTGCCACTTCTGAAACACATAGGACACTGTCGATTTTGGGGGATTCAGCTCGCTAGATATGTCTCTTAAGGTTCGGCCATTTTTGTGATACCCGACGATTACACCCCTTTCTCGAAATTAGATAACTCTGCACTTCGTGGCATCTTGCATACAACTCATACCAATATTGTTTCCTACACGATATTTAACGGCAGAGGGAGTGACGTATATCAGGACGGCAGATATCGTCATTTGCATGGGTCTCTAAATACTTATTGGTAAATAGTGTATACACTTAGAAATCACAATAATTGATCCAGAATATCGATATTTTTTATTCCTTCAAAATATTTTCATGCTCCTTAGCTTTCTTAAGGATACCAAGAACTTGTAAATATTCGAAATGTTTGACCAGTTACAAGGGTTTTCGTTCGGTACTGTCACTATGTACATACACGTATGTTTCCAAAACTTTAAACGTAATTTTTGAAAAATTGTGCGCAATATAGGTTGCTTTGTTCAAACAATAACAATTCAAAAATGAATTAATCTATTATAATTTTTTTGTAAAATTATCTATAAATATAAAGCAGAGTTGTCATCTGTCTGTCGTTCTTTCTGTTCTCTATTCAAATCTACACCGTTTGACAAATACACACCAAATTTGGTACATTTATTCTGTAGAACCCTGCGAGTAACACATAGGATACATATTAGCCTGTGTTCTATTTGTCCTAGGTGTGTGCAGAGGGGTTAAACGATTCGTTTTGGTACTTTTTTTAACTAACGTCACACTGCAGCAACGCAGTTGGTGACGTTCCAGGATCAACCCCGAAGGGAAATAAACAATTCGAAATCCCACATAGGAATAACATTAAGTGTAAAACGATTGCAGTTAGCAACTCAGTTTGTTTTACCAGTAATGATACAAAAAAATTGTTACCAGTATTGTCTGAAAAACAAATTAAATTATAATATTTATGTTTGAAGAGATTTCCTCCCAAAAAATCATTTATGAATAAATGAATGACGAAAAATAGAATTCTTAAAATATTTAATTTTCCAAAACTTTTGTAATGGAACGTGAAAAGCCTAAAGGAAACCGGGCCGCAGTAGCCCGGATGTAAGAGAAAAGCAACAGGAGGGCTATAAGTTGGAAACAAACAAAAGACCGTCGTGTACAAAGGGGAACGATTAAATATCCTCACGTTGGCGTGGTTTGAAAGTTTAGAGAGTGGAGTACCAGTTCAGGTGTTGACTCTTCAGCGGACCGTGGTTCAAAATGATGTGGATCTTTCTCGTTGGGATTGATCCCAGACCGTCGTCAATAGCCCATTGTGTTGTTCCAGTGTGACGTTAATTAAAACAAATATTAAATAAGAAAAATAAATGATAAGGTAATTCCGAGACAGATGCCCCACTTAAATTATAAAATAAATTAAGTATTAACAATAAAAACGAAAATTTGTGGGAATACGTAATAGTTATTGCTTATCAATACTGAATAGTTGTTTTGTACTTTATTGTAAATTTTCTATAGGAAAAAAAAATCACAGTACTACATTTGGCCCCCTCTCTCAAGTTCCGGGTGAGATGCCTCACTTACATGGGAGAAATGCCCTACCAGTAAAAATCAGTTATTTTTAAAACATTTTAAATGACATATTAAAAGGAAGTTATTTTAAGAATATACTACCTTAGCATTAATTTATAAAGTATTGAATTACTTAACAACCATATGCACGATGTAAAAAGTTTTTAATAAAACACATTTAAAATAAATAAAAACCAAAATGTAGTAAAACACTTTAACTGTTATTAAAAATTAACTATTAAAAAATCAGTTTGCTAGAAAGTTACAAAATTCATAGTTTAAAAAGTATTAAAAGATTATCACGCTATTAAAGTATTGCAAAATATGTCGAAAATATTTAATTAAGAGTTTTCTTTTTGTCCTCTCTATTTTTTGCTTTCCCGCAAATATTGCACAGATCCTCGTACATTGTGCATGATTCATGTAACCATATAGTACACTTTAAATGGCAGAACGAATGGAATGAACAAACGGTGTAAAAACTCCATGCTATTAAACCAAATATTACTCCATGGAAATGACTACCTTTAAGAAGACAAAATGTTATATTAACACGCCTCCGTATTGGACATACGCGGAAAACCCATAGACACCTCCTCCTCTGAGAAGATCATCCTATTTGAAATTACTACATTTGCCCACTAACAGTAAAACACATTTTAACTGAATGTTCTCATTTTAATAGGCAAAGTCTTAAACATCTTAATTCATGTACCTTGGTTTTAGAAGACATGGTTGGAGAGAATCCTCATCCAAATATTTTTAGCTTTTTACATGACATTGGGTTTATCCATCATATATAATTTTCTATAGTATTCATTTTATTATGACATGACTAATTTCATTTATTTATTAGATTATATATCTGATTTTTTTATCTTGAGTTTGGCATAATATGTCCCAATAGGACTCAATGCCACAAAACCATATCCAATCCATCCATCCATTTAGTACACTTAACACTTTTAATCCTATCTACCAAATATTTTGTAGAAGAATAGTTTTCCAAACATTCGAGGCAGTTGCATGTAGGGTCACTTTTGTTGTCCATCAGCTTTTCTGATACCTTGTTACGTTTGTTGTCAGATTTTAACTGTTTTTCTTGGATGTGTTCTTGGGATGTAAGTATCTTAGCCAACTCTCTCTCTTTCTGGGTCTTTCTTCTAGCCTGGGTACAGGCGAAATCTGATGCAATGATTTTGTCGGGGTTGTTGTCTGTTGAGCACAAAAACCTGATGATTGCGAACAATTTAGAGACTTTTCATCTGTCTTGTTCATATTTTCATTGATGGCAAAGAAGTGGTTCGAAATCGCTGCTTGGTTTAAAGGGAAAATTCCAGTCTCCCGAAAGTCGACAGAGGGTGCCCTTTTCCACACTCTACCAATCAATTCTGAAGCTTAGAATTCTTCCAATTGTTCTTCCTGGTTTATGAATAATCCATTTTCGTGCTTCAACTTTAAAGAATTGTTTTAATGGCTTAAAAAAAGACCTGTCAAGAGGCTGAAGAGTTTGTGTTGTATGGCTTGGCAGGCATACAATTATAATCTGATTCTTGTCAGCATAGTCCAGTAAATTATAACAATTTACGTGGGATGTGTGGCATTTCTCCCTGAAAGTGTATATGGGGCATATCTCCCAAATATATGTGGGGCGTCTATCCTTTTGGTATGGGAGAGATGCCTCGGCAACTGTCCAAAGTAGAAGACAGCGAAGATGGCGGTAAACTGACTAAAGTCGACTGATTAACTCCCGACTACAAGTTTTTATGCTTACATAAAAAAATCCATTCATATCATCTAGTGCTAGCCTTACACTACAACATCAATCTTATAACGGAGTAGAAAAAAACATGGTACTTAAAATATTGGTGTGATAGCAGAAAACAAAAAGTGATGTAACAAAACTTTAACAACACACCAAACAACATGTAACAGAAACATTCATGGAACTAGTAGAGCCACCTAGCGTAAAGTTTCAGAATTACATCATGTGGGGCATTTTTACCGGTGGGGCGTCTCACCCGTCATTACCTTAATGGTAATAGTAATTTTTAATTAACGTCGTACTAGAGCAACACAACGGACTATTGACGACGGTCCGGGATCAATCCCCTAAGGGAAGGATCCGCGTCATTTTAAACCACGGTCAGATGATGAGGCAACACCTGAGCTGGCACCCAACTCTCCAAACTTCCACACCACAACCCATAAAAATAAATGAAATATACGAATCAAAACCTTTTTAAGAAAGGTGTGGTAACTTCCTCATCTTAGAATAACCGCGCGGTCAAGTTAAAATAAAATTATTTTAAACTAAGAGGTCAAATTAAAACTGGTAACTATACATTGTAGCTCAAAGATAACCAACTTTTGAAGTAATCTCGTTAGACCATTTTCTGAAATTGAACTTACAAAAGTACCGAGTGGCGGGTCTTCAAATTTGTGATACATTTTTGGTTACTTAAGTATATGCGCATATTAAGTCAATTGGGATTCGTACTTATTTTCACAAATATCGTATTTCCTTTTGAGAAATTCCCAATTAATGTTATAAATGACTGAATTTTCAAGTAAAAGTAATTACAAGAAAAGCTTATTTTTTATACCGCAATCACAATTTCAAAAAATTCAGACTGTTTTCTACTAAAAAGTCTATACATAACGCTTGGACCAACACTATGTTGTGTGAAAGTTATTACTTAAAGCGTGGTCAAAATGTTTAGATAATTTAACAAACATTGATAGGTGTCCTGAATTTTCCATGCATTGTCCCAATTTTGCCACTCATTCTAAATGGTATACATAGGAATCCAGTTAACTCAATTCGATAAATGCGCTGCTCAATTGTAAAACACCATTTCGAAAAAAAAAATAGATTAAGTAACATTTCAAATAAAAATTTAAAAATTGGGTTATAATTAATTTCTTAGTTTTGCACTTGGATACTACAAATTACAAGGAATAAAAAACCGAAATGTCGATCGACTGGTGATTTCAAAAGATATATGCAACGAATTATAAGGATTATTCCAGAAAATATTTCACACAAATAAATTAAAATCTGATGCTCAGGGAACATTTTGAAATCAAATTAATGTCACAAAAATCTTAATCGAAGACAAACGCGCTTTTGCAAAATTCTTAATGTACTCCTGTTTCATGTTGTTTATGTAACGTTGTTATGTACAGTTCAATTAATTTGAATGATCAATAGAATGATCAATTAATTTTTAACTCTAATATTAAAAAATAATAATTTTTTGATCAACTGTGGCGATTTTAAAATATATATCGCACAAAAATACGAGGGTTATTCCCGAAAAACTTTCAAAGAAATCAATTATATCTCGATACGTAAGGACATTTTCGAAATCAGATGAATGTCAAAAAATCTGAATGGGAAATGATAGTGGTAATTTTAGTTAACGTCATACTAGTGCAACACAACGAGCTATTGACGACGGTCCGGGATCAGTCCCTCAAGGGAAAGATCCGGGGACAACACCTCGTAATTTTGAACCACGGTGAGACGACGAAGTAACACCTGAGCTGGCACCCCACTCTCCAAACTTCCACACCAACCCAACGTGAGGACTTTCGGCCACTATAGATTTAAGGTGCACCAGCCGCCTCTACACCATATGAATGGGAAATGAACACGTTTTGTAGTAATATACTTATTTGTAGTAATATACTTTAATAATACTTAATGTTTATACTTTCAGTGTTGAATATGTTACTCCGTAAAAAGTGATCGTTATTGAAAAATTCAGTTTACTATCTAGTTTGACATCTTTTTTAACTCAGAAATTTAAAAATCGATTTTTTAATCGATTCTGAGGATTTTGAAAGTTGTATATGTAACTGTTAAAACTGATCGGATGATCGATGTTACTGTTAAAACTGATATTAACGGTAAAAATCTATTTAAAAAAAGCGATTTTTCGATCGTTTCTGCAGATTTTGAAAGTCCGTTGTCCACGCGATCCATTTGTGGCCGACCCCCGAAGCAGAGATTTGAGCGAAACCTGTATTTTGGAAAGAGAACTCCCCTTTAATTTCTCTTCTCACCCTCGCTCCGGTGCCGCCCCCCACCAGCGCTGTGAATTGAATCAATCCTGTTGAGCCAACATTTTCTGCCTGTCAGGCCCACAACCCGATGAAACGGCGCATCGCAACCAAGACTTGACACGCGCTGAATCGCGTCCAAAAAGATTTCTACGAAATTAACTCATTCCATTAGGGGCTGAGATTTCACTTGCCTCCTCGATCTCACTTATTTCCGAAACAGAGTCTCACCGGATGTTTACTACCCTTGTGCCTGTGTATAGATTCCACTAATGGAAGCGGCAGATCAATTGTTCCCATCTGACCCATGCCGACCAACCGGTATAGTGGTTAAGGTGTTAACCTCTAGATCGGAAGGTTCCTGGTTCGAATCCGGGTCCGGGCATGGATGTTTGTAAACGTATGGTGTAGAGGCGGCTGGTGCACCTTAAATCTGTCGTGGCCGAAAGTCCTCACGTTGGGTTGGCGTGGAAGTTTGGAGAGTGGGGTGCCAGCTCAGGTGTTGCTTCGTCATCTGACCGTGGTTCAAAATTACGAGGTGTTGTCCTCGGATCTTTCCCTTAAGGGACTGATCCCGGACCGTCGTCAATAGCCCGTTGTGTTGCTCTAGTACGACGTTAACTAAAATTACCATTACCATTACCCATCTGACCCAATTGGACCTTTCTCTTTAGGATTGATCCGATGGCCCGTTGTGTTGCTCCAGTGCGAAGCTATTTAACTACCGAGTGGTTCGAATCATTCCCGACATTCGATCCTATCGTATTGTTTTTCGTTCTACTAAAGCAACACAACGTTATATTGACGACGGATCAATCCCAAAAGGAAAGGTCTACAGCAAGTCATTTTCAACCATTGTCAGATGACGAGGCAACACCTGAGCTGGCACCTCACTCTCCAAACTTTCACACCACGCCAACGTGAGGGCATTTAAGTTTGCCCTTTGAACACGACGGTCTTTGACTGGATTCAAACTCGCAACCAACATTCCCGACATTCGATGCTCAGCGATCAAAACGGTTTCCTTTAGACGTTCGTCCGGTCGGAAGAGTGACTGCTTAGAAACCGGAGGGTTGCGAGTTCGAATCCCACCAAAGACCGTCGTGTACAAAGGAGGCACGTTAAATCTGTCGCAACCTTAAACGTCCTCACATTGGCATGGTGTGGAAGTTTGGAGAGTGGGGTACTAGCTCAGGTGTTGCCTCGTCATATGACCGTGGCTCAAAATGACGTGGTGTTACCCATCAAGATTGTTCTCGGACCATCGTCAATACCTACCTAGCTACCTTTTGGCGTCCCTTGTATTCCCGATATAAAATCGACACCTACGAAAGTAAAGCACCGTCGGATAGGGGAATCTGAATTTTACCCGCATAAAACCTCTAAGGCATCTTGTAGTTTGTTTTAGCCCCACAACATACTAAATTAGAAAATAGCCCCACCTATTGGTTGAAAGAAACCATGGATTCTGTAAACCTTTAAAAGGATTCAACTGCTCGCGTTAAATAGAATGCTTTGGAAAAATTATGTTGCTTCCTTGCTTAGAACAGATTACTTTTGAAAGATTCTATTGCTATTTTCCTTGAAATCTTCGTGGTACAAAATTACGAGGTGTTGCATTAGGGTCTTTCTCTTCGTTATTAATCTGGAACAATCACCAATAGCCCGTTGTGTTGCTTTAATGTGATCCTATTAACTACTTACCTGCCTTAGAATAAAATCCCTTGTGGAAAGATTCTAATGTTTTTTTTTTTGGTAGAATAAAATACTTTGTAAATAATCGAATGCTCTTTCTTTTCGCAGAATAAACACATCTGGAAAGATTTTATTGATCCTACTCTTGTCATAGAATTCTTTGGATAGATCCATATTGCTCCTTTCTTTAAAAAAAATATCCTCTGAAAGGAATCGAACGCTTCTTTTCTTAGAATAGAATCGTTTCGAAAGATTCTACTTGTAAAATGATACTTTATTTTTGTTGCAAAATGATTTTTATCAATTCATCATTATTTTAATATTTATGTCTTACAACTTGTCCGTTGATTGAAAATCCCGAACCGACCCTCTAGAAATACTTTTATCATTTCATCCTCTAACGAGATCTCTGCATGGTACAATATGTTATCATTTCATTTCTTAAATCACACTTTTTTATTTTTTATCCGAGTCACTAAATGTTTCGATTTGAAGGCCCCTTTTTTGACCCTCAAGTGCTGCCCAATGGAAGGTATACTTACGCGTGGTTTGATTATCTTGTCGAAACGATGCTAATAGAGCGACTAAAACATCGATACTGTAATTTCGCAAAGTATTATCATGGAAGAGAGCCTATATCGATAGATAACAGCAACAGTGTACAGACACATGGATGGAAGTTGCCATCGGAACTAGTTGATTGATATGCCAGCCTTCAATTGCCTTAGAATAGAGTTACCTGACTGTTCAAATAATACTGGATCGATATCCGTCTCTCCACTGTCTATTTAACCGAGCCTAGTAAGTAACAAATAAATAGATCTTTTGTATGCAAGCGTTAATAGGCAATAGATTGAAAGATGGATTCCGCAAATGGATTGAGGTTTTCCGTCATAAAAGCGATATTGGATTTGCTTATTCGTTTGGATGTGTGACACTCATCAATGCAGGAAAACAAGGCTTGTGTCGATTGGGCCTACGGATTATTGGGGTCGCGGTACCCCAGTTGGAAGAACTGGAGCGAGATCGAAACTAGGTCCAGCCATTGATAATCATGAACACGAAGGCTGGTGTGTTAAATCTGTTGTGGCCTCAAATGTGTCGTGGAAGAGTGTCAGCTCAGGTGTTCTCGTCATCTGACCATGATTTAAAATTATGAGGCGTTGTCCTTGGATGTTTTCCTTCGGGATTGATCCCGAACCGTCACTAATAGCCCACTGTGTTTCTCCTGTGCGACGTTAATTAACTACCTTCGGATTATTTGTCTTCCTTCTCTCGTTGTGCTTCTAACTTTAAATCGGGATTCACTCACATAATTTCACCTCGTAACTTGCATGACTTTGAACTAATTTTGACCTTCTTGACCAATAGAATCTTTCCAAAGGTTTCTATTCTAAGGAAAGGGCCAATAGAATACTTCTCCAAATAATTCTATTCTAAGGAAACAAGCGTTAGATTGTTTCCAATGGATTATATTTTAAGGAAACGAGAGCACACAAATCCGTTCTTTCCAAAGGATTCTTTTTGAAAGAAAGGAGCAATGAATATTTCTCCTAAGAATTCTTGTTTAAAGAAACAAGCATTAGATTTGTTTCAGCTTATTCTACAGAATGGGCAAATAGAATCGTCCCAAAAGATTCTATTCCAACGTTAGGACCAATTGAATCGTTCCAAAGAAAGATTCTATTCTAAGTATTCTATTCTATATAAGAAGAAAACTTGCTATGTAAATGTGTTGAAAGAATCCACAGGAATTGTTCAGAAAGATGTGGAATCATTTCACACTTCTCTTGAGTACACATTTGAGTATCACTTCACATTGTTCTTGAAAACACATTTTACTCTATTCTTGTGAGTACACATTTTACTCTATACTTGAGTACACATTTTACTCTATTCTTGAGTACACATTTGAGTATCATTTCACACTACTATTGAGTATCATTTCTCACTTCTCTTTAATATTTATTTGAGTATGCTTCCACATTACTCTTGATTACACATTTGAGTATGCTTCCACATTCTTCTGGAGTACACACATGAATATCATTTCACACTATTCACAGAGGGTATACTTTTAGGTAGCGATAATTAACACGTCCCTCGTGTTACGCCGTTTTTGAGTATCATTTCACACCACTCTTGAGTATCATTTCATATCACTCTTGAGTATCATTTCCCTTTCCTTCGTTTTTCACTATCATTTTCAGGCACTGAAAAAGGTACATTGTAGAGTTTTATAAATATGCTTAGGTGTAATTTTTTTTTCTGCTACCCTCTCTCTAACTGATCGATTCTATCTACGTCACTACAAGATGTGAACTATTTGGTCTCTTCATGCAGGATTTGTTGCACTAAAGTGACCTTCTCCAGGAAGCGTATTTGTAGTAAAGTGAAAGAGACTAAATGTGGATGCCAGTACCTCCCAGCAGTTTTACAGTACACTTAGTCCCAATGGATAATTGGAAAGACTACATACACAACTCCATACATAGCAATGACTTGGACGTGCTATGACATCAAAACATTTTTAACCCACAATTAATAAATTATGAATATATAGCTTGTTTTACACAAAGAGATCAAATGAATGAGCAACAATTTTAAGAAAATAATATGCAATATTGTTTCATTAAGAAACAACACAAAAATATTCAAGAACTTTCTTCTGCAATGAAGTATCAAGACAAAGAAAAGGAAATTCTTTTTTCGAAAATGAATTAACTCGACATTAACAATTTTTACAGAAAAATTTATCCAAGAAAATGCACAATAGGGGATCTTTATCACAATCTTTATCACAATCTTTATGGATTATATTCATAGCCACTGTGTGATCAGAACAGCGTTGACAGTTCTTTCGTGGGATAAAGGACCACTGCTCGCTAACCCCCCGTGATTGCTACGAATTGTCTACAATAGGCTACGAATTCGTAGCGTATTGGATAACAGTCATCATGGTTGCCATCACGATGCCCGTGGTGTTGGTTTACTTTGCAATCCAAATTACGAATAATATGAACTATGGTTTGCAATCCAAATTACGAATAATATGAACTATGGTTTGCTTCGCAAACCAATACCTCGGGCAACGCCGTGATGGCCTCGTCATTATCAAATGCGGTAGAATTCGATAACAGCCATCATAGCGTTGCCCGTGGTGATGGTTTGCCTCGCAAACCAAATTCTGAATATTATGAACTATGGTTTGCTTCGCAAACCAACACCACGGGCAACGTCGTGACGGCCTGGTCATTGTCAAATTCCAATTACGAAGAGATCCAATCGGCGTGACGTCACAATCTCTTGCGAAAATATAAATATTTAATTGAAAAATTATTTATCAAAAGAAAATGAAATGCAAGGTATCGATCTGTTGAAAAATTTCCGCAGATTTCAAATCCGTTGAAATTTTTAATCTATGTTTAACGATCTCGATTTTACAAAAAAGTGCTAAACAATGATAGTCCAAATGTTTTTTATTTGTTTTGCTGAGATCAGGAAATGAAATCTGTGATTTCTTGAATCAGCGACGTTCGTATTGGAAAAAATATAAAATTTCAATTTAAAAATTAATTATTTAAAGAAAATAATAATTTTTGGTATCGATCTATTGTGAAATTTTCAGCAGGTTTCAAATCCGTCTAAATTTTTACTCCATCTTTAACGATCTTGGAGATAGAAAAAAGAACTATATAAACTCCAGTTAGAACTTTTCATTTGTTTTGTTCTCGGCTGAAATCGTTCCTCGGACAATCAAACGGAAACGTAAAAAATAAATTTAGAATCTGTCATATCTTTATGTGTTTCCATTCAAAAGAAAACAGTAATAAATTCTATTAAATCTATTTAAAAATGTTCTAGATTGAATTTTAAAATTCGGCGCGACCTAAAAATTACAAAAAATTTGGACTTCCTGTGTGCCAAATCCCATTACTGTAAGTGCCATAGATTCATCAGGACTTTGCGTGCAGAAAGCACAAACACTTCTTGTTATAATAGTAGAGAAATATATTTATTTATTTATCGGTGCAATCGGAAGTGCATTTTATAGGGCTCATTCGAAAGCGTATTTTTATTGTACGCATTCATAAGTACAGTGTTTCTAAGGCACGTTTAGTAATTTTAGAAATGATAAGCACATTTTTAAAGCACCTTTGTAGTACTTTTTTATCATAAAAAATCCTAGCGCTACTGATGACTAAAAGATGTCACGCAAGTCTGTTTCTCTCCTCCCTGATTGATACTGACAAGAATACACTGTGAATCTCTTCAATTAGACTCGCATTCATGCATTCAGACTTGCACACTATTTAATCCTACGCAAGTAAATGTCTTAAGCGAAACTAACCAAGCATTTACGGAAAACTTGTCACTCGAAATCTACGCCGCTTCAATGATTTCTGTTCTACCCACTCTAATCATTCTCATCAATCATTTTACTTCTGACAACATTCGCCAATTAATGCCTCGTTTTTTGGTCTACTCGGTGATAATACACTGTTAAAAACACTGTTATTTGTCATTCCTTAGAAACGGATTCCTCGAAACATTTCCGACCCTTTTTATTTCATGCGTTCAGGAAGAACACAGGCGTTTGAACTCTGATTCGATTTGCCAAGGTCTTTGGACTGGAGTTTCAAATGTGGGGATACAACACCTTGACTAGTTTTGAAATTGATGCGGTGGAAGCGGACTTTCGATTCCACTTGCATGGGGGCAATTAACGTCACACTGGAGCAACACAGGGGGATATTGGTGACAGTCCGAGATCAATCCCCAAGGGAAAGCTTCGAGGACAACATCACGTAATATTGAACAACACCTGACTTGTGTGCAACTGTCCAAACTTCCACACCACACCAACGTTGCGATATTTGGAGCTATGACAGATTTAACGTGCACAACCCCGTGAACACGATGGTTGGACCTAATTTCGAATCCGCAAAAATCCATTAGCAATTTCTAATAATAATTATTATAATATTAGTCAATCACTCAAAGAGTAATTAAGTGTCAATACTTGCTGTGAATTTTGAATTAGTAGCAGGATAAAATATTTTCCGGTCCTTCTCTCTAAAACTTGCTGTTTTGTTTTAATACTCGTGGTTATATAAGGCTCATTATTGTCATGACTTTATCTTTTCCAAAATTCAATTCCTCATTCAATTATTTTGTGATTTAGGGCTACATTTCAATATCGTGACAATCTTCAGAAACAAAACACTGGAATACAAAATGAGTAGTATAAAATAAACACGTGTATTCCAAAATTGTTAGAAAAGGGTTTGACAAAAAATGTGAACACAAAATTTCGGATCTTAAAGAAAATTTAAAGTATGTTCTTATAAGAGAGATTCAACTGTGGAGAAACTCAACGGGACATCCTACAAGATCGAGTAAGTTTTGTTAATGACGTGACCCCCCCCCCCACCAAGAGGGTTAAATATATAACTAACTTTTATTCCTAAATTATTAAACGAGACACTTCATGCACACCCAGCGAGATTCTATTGTGGGGGTTTCAGTCTTCCTTGACTAGTGTTCGGAATTGTAGGTTCGATTACGTTAATGAATTAACGTCGCACTGGAGCATCACAAAGGGCTATAGGTGAAAGGGATCAACCCCTTAAGAGAAAGGACAACGCCTCGTAATTGTGAACCACGGTCAGATGATGAGAACAATACCTGAGCTAGCATTCCACCTCTCCAAACTTCCATACCACACCAACGTGAGGAAATTTGAGGCCATGACCGATTTAACGTGTTCACGGCGGTCTTTGGCTGGACCGAGTTTCGAACTCGCAATCCTCTGATTAGCTAAACCTTTCCTCTTGCAACTGGCTACCGAGGCATAAAAAACGGTAGGTAGTTAACGTCGAAATGGAACGGTAGATCGGGCTATTGACCATGGTCCGGGATCAATCCAAAAGGAAAGGTTCCAGTAATTTTGATCCACTGTAGGTAAGTAGGTATTTTACACTGGAGCAATACAATGGGCTATTTGCGACGGATCAATCCACCAAGTGCAAGATTCGTAGACAACACCACGTAATTTTCAACCACGGTCTGATGACGTGGCAACACCTGAGTTGGCACCCCCCTCTCCAAACATCGACACCACACCAACGTGAGGACATTTGTGGCCACGACAGATTTAACATGCAGCAGACCACCTTTGTACACTACTGTCTTTGGCTTATTCGTTACCCTTTCAACCACGGTCCGACGACACACGTGAGCTGACATCTCCAAACGCACCGCAATTAACAAACGGAAAAGTCGTTTCTAATTTTTGCTCCTGTTGCAGTTATGATAATTCCCACGGCTAAATGAATTCCTTTCCGTGACAGTCGCATCTAATGAATCGGAAACATTCGGCCAAGTATAGCTTTTCTTGAAGAGGAGTTTTGTCTTGAAAAAAAAAAAAAAATGATTGCCCCCAATTTCGGGGTGTGCCGGTCGGGTCGGTTACTAATGGATGTTTCTCGTTGGACTTTGACAGGTGTTCAGCGGAAGTGTGAACCTGGCCCAAGGGCCTTTAAATAGGGATCGAAATCGCAGTCCTAATAATCATTTTGTTTTCTTTATAACTGTAATCGAAACAATAGGGGACTTGTCTTTGCCTTTAAGAGAAAAACTACACCTCGCCGTTGTTGGCCTTCAGGCACGGAATTCCACCATCAAGAGAGAGCTTTTGGGTGGGCAGTCTCGTAACAAGCAACCCAAGTCCATGATTGTGCCGTTTACCGCGTCTTGCATAATGGATCAGACAACTATCGCACTCAATTTGTTTTGGAATAAATTACGCATTTTCAACTTTCCACCCTGCGACAGCAGGTGCTGCTTGTCCGAAGTGGACGAAATAATGGTCAAGTGGTACAGCAAAGTGATATTTTTAACTCCAAAGCGGATTGATCTCGAGTAGGTGTTATTTTTGTCTTGTGTCACAGTTCACACGCGTGGTACTGGACTGGGAAGTACATTAGTTTGCGTTTTATGGTGCAAGGTCCTATAATGGACAAGCTCTTATGATTTTGAGAAGGTATTGGGTTCGCCGTTTTTTATCGCATTTCACACGCATACAACCGATCTGAAAAGTTTGTATTTCTTAGGCTTTTTGTGAGTTGGGAATGTATTTATGATCAGATAAATATTGAAACTAATGAAATGCGCACTGTAACAAATAGGTTTATAGAAAATGTACAAAATCTTCTAACATTTGTCCTGAAAACTAGTTTGTGTTGAAAGTGGTACTCGTTGTAAGGAATGTGTTTAATGAGCTCGAAGTGCCAGTTGGAAGAGCAGTAGGAGGGTTTGCGAAAATAGGTCCAGCCACAGACCGTCGAGTAACATGATGGCTAGTGCACGTTCAATCTGGTGTGGCCTCAAATGTCCTCACGTTGGTTTGATGTGGACGTTTGGAGAGTAGAGTGCCAGCTCAGTTGTTATACTGATCATTTGACCGTGGTTTCAAAATTAAGAGTCGTTGTCCCTCGACCTTTTCCTTCGGCCGTTGTCAATAGCACGTTGTGTTGCTCCAGTGCGACGTTCAATAACTACCTATCAACTAATTGGCATGCTTAAGGGTTCCCTTTTGAGTGATGTGCTTGGGAATACTAAAGTGTTCCGTTTATTCATTAAATACTTATTTACACTTATTAACTCCTTTGTGTTCCAGTGCGACGTAAATTAACTACTAGCTTAAAACTTATTGATAGATTAATAGTTATTTTTCTATTGAGTTATACACTTAAATAGATTGCGTGTGTTTTATCTATTGCAGAATAAAAAAAAAAACCAGTTGAGAAAAATCTCTTCCAAACTTACTTTAATAATCATTTCTCTTGACCTGAAAAACGAGCATCGAACCACTGAAATATCTCCCGAAATCTATCCGTCGGCATTCTCTGCTTGGTTTGTGAGAACTTTCCCCTATCACCTCTATGTGTTTAACTCTTAAATCAGAGATCTTAACTTCGCCAGGCGACGTTGCATCGTGTTGCGTCTGTCGTGTACATACGGGGATCACGGTTGCTTCATTACCTACCAGATGTTTCAATTGAGTTCTGGGTTAGAGTATATCCGGGAGGTATATCAACTAACGTCACTCTGGAAGCAACACAACGGACTATTCTCGACGGTCCGGAATTACTCCCAAAGGGAGGGAAAGATTCGAGAACAACATCTCGTTATTTTAAGCCAAGGTCAAATGACAAGATCAACACTTGACCCCACTCTCCAAATTTCCACAAGCCAACGTGAGGACATTTGAGGCAGATTCAACCTTCCTGCCTTGTGAGGTGGTTGTATTGACGAGGTATC
Organism: Metellina segmentata; assembly: GCA_947359465.1. NCBI lineage: Eukaryota > Metazoa > Arthropoda > Arachnida > Araneae > Tetragnathidae > Metellina > Metellina segmentata. The sequence continues at coordinate 8,091,984 of OX375872.1, forward strand.
TCGTGATTATGAAAACCATTAGCAAGTCGACGAGATTTCTCGTCACTAGAGGCAAACTGACCAGATATTGATCTCGTCATCATCAAAACAATTGGCAATTTCTTGATGCCGATGCGATTCGTCTTTAGCAAAGTTGGTCAGATCTAGGTAGACGAGATGTCTAAACAACTTGTAGGGTTACCGTGCACCACGTACACGATGGTCTTTGGTTAAATCGAGTCTCGATCTCATGCCCCTCTAGTCTACTGATAGAGGAAATATAAAAGTAGAGTGAGTTTAGAGTTTTTATGTGACCAAAGTTAGTAGTAGTAACGTGACCAGTAGACTGCTTTCGTCTGCTTGATGGAACCTAACATTCATCATCTGATTAGTTCGTGGGACTGGAGCAGACGCCCAGCCATTGGTTCATCAACTGATTGGTCTATTGATCATTGGATTGGTCCGCGGGACGGGAGAGGACGCTCTTCCATTGATTGATCATCTGATGGTAATAGACTTTGGTGATTTCACCATTTTTGGCTCCACTCTATAGAAATGCAGATTCACACACATTTCTTGTCATAAGAAGTTACATCGCCAAACGAGGCAATAAGTCTCAAATATGCCAACCTCGTCAATTTTTGAGGAGAGCCACGTCACTACTAGTCGTTATGTTGGGCATACTTTTTGAAGCTCTTTTCAATAACAATGCTCAGGCTATTTATATTTCACGTCTGTGTAGTCTATTACGTTCTGCAGTCGCTCTGCAAAATATACTCCCTTTAATAATGCAATTCAGTTTTGTCCATTCAATTATCATTCATTTTAACGAAGCTGTTGCTCATTCTTAGAACACGAAATCAATTTTACAATATAACAATTTTTTCAGAGCACTGAAAAAAGGGAGAAAAGAATTGAATATTTATTGTTTTTTCTCTATTTTAGCTGGTAAGTTATTGAATGCTTACACAGATCCCCTCAAACCATGCCGCGTACATCAGAGGATCCTCGGAACGTGCTTCGGGGAACACTGATATTAACATAAAGGAATAGCATCAAGCAAATATCCAAGCCACGTTTATGGAAGTTTGTTTTTTACTGTTTGTATTACTGTTCGAGAATAGATAGGGTTTGTAAGTATGTAAATATGAAGTGAGTGAGGGTAAGCCAGGAAAGTCAATGCTCATAACCATTGCTTTTCTGATAGCGCTTCTTTCAATAGCAAAGCTTAGTCGACATGTATTTTTTTTCTTTTAATGCCTGTACTTTTTCGGTTGATGGAATTCAATTATTTTATTTCATTTATCGTCTAATCTAATTTAGAACTGCCAATATGCTAATTCTGTATATAATAACTCATTGCTCAGCAGCACACCGTTTAAAGCTGAATGTAAAAGCAATTTGCCTTGCCTGTTTCCTTATTTCATCTTCTAGATTGTTATAGCTCAGGTGTGACCTCCTTTCCCTTTTGATTCCGGACGTCGCCCGTTATGGTGCTCCAGTGTGACATTAATTAATACAATTTATCTGGATTGTTATTAAACCTAATTTTGATATTTGTTTCCTTCAATACTTTGATCCACTGTATCTTTACAGATCCCAGCAGAGACCACCTGAATCTCTTCAGCACTCGCCAACAGCCAAAGAAGAAGAGGAAGTCCAGGACAGCCTTCACCAACCACCAAATCTTTGAACTCGAGAAAAGGTTCCTGTACCAAAAGTACCTGTCGCCAGCGGACAGGGACGAAATCGCGCAATCGTTGGGCCTGACCAACGCACAAGTGATCACATGGTTCCAGAACCGCCGCGCGAAGTTAAAGCGCGACATGGAAGAGCTCAAGAAAGACGTGGACGCCGCCAAGGTGACTGGACAACGAACCATTATGGCATCGCTGCAAGAGATCAGCAAACAGAGCAAAGCGGCAGACTCGTGAAACAATAGAAGGAACAAAAGTGTGCTTCGATTCTTGAAAAGAAATCTATTAGGTTTAAAATGTGTTCTATACCACTGGTAAAAAATATTAGAGTTGTTCTCATTGTGTTGCGCTGTGAGCGTAAAAGTATTTCATCTGTATCCCTCAAAAAGCGAAAAAATATAAATCATTTCATTGCTTAGTTTTGGAAATGGCTTAACCCACCTACTGGTTGTCTCGACGAGGCATCTTGCCATGAGAAAAACTAACCAGATCATTAACGTCATTAGAAGAAAGCTGACTAGATCTCGTCCTTATCAAGCAACGGCAATGACAACGAGATATCTCATCGAAACCGTTTGGAGGGCGTTCAGTAAACCCAAAGAACCCAGTTAGAGGTATTCGAATATTCCATTGCTGTTAGGAAAATTATGCAGTCACTCTGAAAAATGTCGTTTGAAGAGTATAATTTTGTCAAGTTTTCATTTTCATATACGCATCAAGTTCTGTTACTGGGAAACTTGTCTTTTGACAAGCTAATATTTTCAATAACGAATACAACGAATTTCAATAATGAATGTTCCGTTACCAACTGAACTCAGGTGTTGTTCACGTCATCTGATCTTGGTGAAAATTACAAGACGTTGTCCATTCCTTTCGGGATTGGCCGACCAACCGATATAGTGGTTAAGGTGTTAGCCTCTAGATAGGAAGGTTCCTGGTTCGAATCCAGGCATGGATGTTTGTAAACGTATGGTGTAGAGGCGGCACCTTAAATCTGTCGTGGCCGAAAGTCCTCACGTTGGGTTGGCGTGGAAGTTTGGAGAGTGGGGTGCCAGCTCAGGTGTTGCTTCGTCATCTGACCGTGGTTCAAAATTACGAGGTGTTGTCCTCGGATCTTTCCCTTTAGGGACTGATCCCGGACCGTCGTCAATAGCCCGTTGCTCTAGTACGACGTTAACTAAAAAATACCAAATTACCTTTCGGGATTGATACCGGATTGTCGCCAGTAGCCCTTTGTGTTGTTGCAGAGCGATGTTCATTTACAACCCATCTACCCCCTTCCACGAAGAATGTTCCAAAGGGCTGTCAGATCGTCATTAATTTCTTGCCATAGCACCCCTAAACACCTTAATCTGCAAGTGGCTTGGACGAGATAACATCAAGTTATGACTAATTTTGCTTTGACGAGACATATTTATAAAATATTGCTCACGTTTTAATGGTGACGAGATTAATATTTGTTCAGTTTTCTTATTAATGATGAGATATCTCGCCCGTCAAGGTGTGGTCAGTTTTGCTTATGACAAGAGACCTCGTCGGGTCAAGGAGGGTTAAGTAAAGTATAAAAATGCTATACATCCATCTTGAAAATACTTTTCATGAGGCTGTGTTAAAATTCTGATAAAGAAATAATTGACTTTAAAGCAAATTGAAGTATCAAATGACAGATAATAAATATTTATTTAAATAACCTCCAAAGCGGATTTTTGATACATTTTTGTAACTGATATAAAATTCAAACTTTTCTAAAATATGTGCATTGTTCAGATGTACTTAAAACCAATTTAATTCTATACAGCCGTTTCCGTGATTTAAAAATTTACACTTCGAACCACATGTTTATTTCTTTCTTTCCTTTTTGGCATTTTGGAGATTTTCAATTTCTTTCTTTTCATAAATATCTGTATTCTTCATTTTTACATGCAATAACCAGCTCTTGACGCTATTCGAGAGCGTAGACTAAAGAAAAATAGAAATACGAAAATTAAAAAAAAAGGAAATGAATTTTAAAATTTAACTAAAGCAAGGAAATAAACAGGACTTGCCGTACAAAACCCAGCGATTACTGAAGTACACCATAAAATTAGTAATAACCAGGGCAAGCAAATCTCACTTATAAACTTAAAAATTAAAGTGAATGAAATAAATTTTACTAATTTTATGGTTTTATTTTGAAGACTATTTTAGATAGAAATCTGTGAATTGGATTGGACGGAAATGAATAACGAAACCAAATGCAGCTTAGTAGTGATGATAGACGAGAAATATAAGTAGACTTAACATTGCAATTGAGAAGAGCATCAAAAAGTGTGACCAACAATGTCGACTATCTGTCAGGTGACTACTCTTTGGTATCGTATTGCCATGACATTATGACAGAGTAGGTTTGCGAATGCGCATTTCTAGAGGGACGACAAAAGTGATGAAATCGCCAAAATCTACTACTATGTACCGCGGACCAATCAGTTGATGAATCTATGATGGGCGTCGTCCCGTGGACCAATCAGATTCGGCTCTATTCTACAGACGAAAGTAGTCTAAAGATCCCATTACTTCTAGTTTTGGTCACATGATCCTGTGCACATAAAAAGTTTAACATTGCTCACTCTACTTTTATACTTCAGCTGTACTTTAAACAAAATTTGTCTGATTTGTCGATCAATTTCTTCTTGATGTGTCTGGACTAGTTGTGAGGCGATAATGAAGTACTACTAACCGTTCCTAACCGCGCTAGTTTTGACACGCGCGATCTACAATTTGGAATAACTCCATGCTTTACTTGAATCACAAAATGAACAAGAATTTTGAAATGTTAGGGTGGGTAAATAAATTTCCGAGCCTCCGGTGTTACAGTAAAGTCAAAAAAGTCAATGCTTTTGCTTAAGATCCTTTCTACGATTGCAACTTGGCAGAAATCTAAAATATATTGAAAAATCTGATTAATATTTAAGTTAACTGTGTCAATCTAAAGTCTACGATCAAACGTTTTAAGGTAACTGTACTAGGGATGCGACATTGATGTCGATGTTTTCAAAACATCGATGTATTGGAGTCGATGTTTTTGTAACATCGGTGTTTATACTTGTCGATGTCTTATTTTTAAATGAAAAAAGTACCATTATAAAAATTTAAAAAATAACCAAGTAGCATAATTTTTACAATCAGCAAATTGAACATACTTTTAGACCAAAGTGGTCAAGGGTGAAGGTTATGAAAAAGTAGGATTGCGACATCGATGTCGATGTTTTCAAAACATTGATGTTTTATAAAAAAAACATCGATATATTGGAGCCGATGTCGCATCACTAGTAGCTAAACAAGTTTTAAGAAATGTGGGGAAAAGTTTAAATACACTGAATTTTAAAAACATCGATAGTTTGGGAAAGATGCATTATCAACTTCGATGTTTTAATTTTGAACATCGATATTTTGCTGTGTCGATGTCGCATCACTAGGTGCTAAACCAGTTTTAAGAATTGGGGAAAAAATTTTAATACACTGAATTTTAAAAACATCGATGGTATGGGGCGATGCATTATCAACATCGATGTTTTAATTTTGAACATCGATGTATTGCTGTCGATGTTGCATCACTAGGTGCTAAACCAGTTTTAAGAAATGGCAAAAAAGTTTAAATGCACTGAATTTTAAAAACATCTATGGTTTTGGAGCAATGTATTATCAACATCGATGTTTTAATTTTGAACATCAAAGTTTCAAAACATCGATGTTTTCTGTCGATGTAGCATCACTAGTTGCTAAACCAGTTTTAAGAATTGGGGGAAAAATTCAAACACACTGAATTTTAAAAACATCGATGTTTGAAAACACCGATGTTTTGCTGTCGATGTCGCATCCCTAATCCTTCGGAGGCAATCATTCTGAATTATCACAGAATTCAGATTTTTTTATATAGATTTTGTTACTGATTTCTACTAGAAAACGCATTCTATGGCAGAAAATAATGGGTTCAAAATTTAGTTTTCATAAAAGCGTAAAAAACAGTCAAAAATATTTTACGCAAAACGATAGTTTTAAAAAAATAGTTTTCATTTCCCAGTTTGTATAGTGAATTATCTCCTAAAAAACAATAATTCAGGTATTGAACTACAATCATTATTTTATTTTTATATTGAAATTATAACTGTGGATTTTAACGTCAGTAATCCTGAAAAAAATATGTAAAAGAGCAAAGTGCGAAAAACATTCAGGTTTACATCTTGCTCAATTTCTTTTAATGTAGATTTCTTTACAATAATAGTTCAAACCCTGCTTTATAATGTTTTGAACATGTATAAAATTTCAAAAGAATTTAAGTGATGCATTCTGAGATATTGTTTTGCGAAGAGTAACGCATAGCGAAAATTGCACTTTGAGATAAAGCTAATAACAATATAACCCCCATGTCAAATATAGGTGTCAATACTTTTTAAAATTTGATGTATTCAGTTGTAATAGTCGTAGAAATAAAATCCCAAGTGTTTTGAAGAGCTAAAGAGTTGTATGAAAATTGCAAAACTTGGGTGACAATTGCGTTTTAAAGGCGTATACACACAGATACCTAAAAAGAAGATAGCTGTTTTGTTTCTTATTTTGTTTTGTCAAATCCTTTTAATTGATATTGGAGAAATTACTTTTATCAATACTGTCCACAGAAAAAGTGTAATTTAAATAGAACATTTCCAGAAAGGTTTCAGACAACGCAACAGCATGAGAACTTAAACCGAGTTACATTCGAAACATACATAGTCACATTAGTGACTTGGAGCGACTCTCGTCTAACTATATTGTAGCTTGTTAATAAAGAAAAAAGAATGATTGTCAATATTATGTCAATATGTATTTGAGTTCCAATTGTTTTGAAAGATATTAGGGCTTCTTTTGTATGTAGTCCAGTGAGCTGTAAATATTTTCGAAAGTATCGTTTAATACTGTGCTATATTCAATGTATTGTGCAATCTAGAGATGCTATGTTGTCGATTATAAAGATATTCTACTGGATCAGAGGTGAATAAAAAATTTATGATTCAGGACTTTGTCTAATCATTTATTCAGTTTTTAAACACGGGTGTTTCATTTCGAATGGTCTATTTAAATTGCACTTGAGTTCCGGTTGCTAATCCGCTACTCTGGCAACTACCACATACCACGAAATGGAATAAAGCCATGACTCATTGGCTCGGTGAGCTGTAGGCGACGCAACTTTGATTCATCCCTGCGGTCAAATACGCCGTAGCCCAGTTTGAAGTGTATCAGATTATTGACCGGAGAGTTGCGAATCCAAACAAAGATCGTGATGCAGACAGGACGCCAACAGCCCGTTGTGTCTATCTGTCTACCCTCCGGTTACTTATCTTCCAACTGGACTACTCTGGCCTTCAAATCACGACGAAAAACAGCATCATTTCGATAAACTACCTTCTAAAATTGAATGTGGAAAAATGTTTACATGTAAACATTGCAGAAGAATAGGTTAATATTTTAAATTAACTAACATTACCATTTAAAATTACAAAGGCAATCTTGAAGACGTATTTACAAGGACGAGTGCGTCACTTTTTGAAACAACCCATACATATCCGACTAAAATGACGTTGGGTTGGTGTGGAAGTTTGGAGAGTGGGGTGCCAGCTCAGGTGTTGCTTTGTCATCTGACCGTGGTTCAAAATTACGAGGTGTTGTCCTCGGATCTTTCCCTTAAGGGATTGATCCCGGACCGTACGATGTTAACTAAAATTACCATTACCGACTAAAATGACTGAATAATAATGAGTGATATACACTCTAAGAGACAACAAAAAAAGTTGCACCTGAAAGAAGTAGATCGGTATAAATGAAATGAAATTTGTAAGAGTGGTATAGATGCAAACGTTCAAATTTTCAGAATCGTTTGAGCATGCGCCACGCTCAGGGCAGATCTCAAACACGCTGCATACCGGGGCATAAAAGGACATCCAGTAGCGGAAAAAATTCATTTCGACTCATGGCTACCGTGTTGGTTACATCGGTTCGCATTGAGTTATGTTTCGGAAAAAGTTCGCAAGCAAGTTAAGCAACTAGGAGAATTTGACAGAGTCATTGGCCTCCGAGAATGCGGATGGTCTAATCGACGGATTGCGCAACATATTGGTTGTAGTGATGTTTCTGTTGTACGCTGCTGGCAGCGGTGGGTACATCAAGGCCAGCTTCAACCAGGGTCAGGAAGGCCTAGAGAAATCGGACCGAGAGAGGATCGACGTGTTGGAAGACCGACCCAACAATCACTGTTGCAGACATCCAACGGGCAGTGGGAACCTCTCGATCATCCAATAAGTGATCGCACCATTTGTCGTAGACCGTTACGATAATTGCCTCTAACAGCATCCCCGTTAAAGATGGATATGGGGCGGCGAGTCCCGCTTCTGTCTGTATAAAGACGACAATCGAATCCGTATGTGGAGGCAACATGGCCATACTGAATGATACCAAGATTCACGGTTTGCTGCGAAGAGACACAAGTCCAGAAGACATAGTGTCATGGTGTGGGGTGCAATTGCCCATGATGCCAAATCACCTTTAATATTCGTTACGGGCTCTTTGACAGGCCAGCGTTAGGTAAAAGAAATTTTCCAGCCAGTTATGCTCCATTTCTGAACCAGGTTCACCCGCTTTTTCAACACGATAATGCTCGACTCCATATTGCTCTTGTCTTTAGAGCTTGTCTACGACACAGCGATTTCTTGCCATGGCCAGTATTCCCACCGGACCTGTCCCCGATCGCGAAGGTATGGGATGCCATTGGACGAGATGTCACTCCTTCAACCGTACCGCGTAAACTGCTGGAACTACGTGACAGGTTTCAACCAGCATTGGATAGCAGGACTTGATAAAGAACCTTTATGACTCACTACCAAAGCGCTTGCCATACTAAATGATACCATTTTTGTTTCAATCTTTCTCAATAAAGTTTGTATAGTGCACGTTACCAACCTTGTAAATTTCATTGCATTCTGACAATTCCTTCTAGGTGCAAGTTTTTTTTTTTAAACAATATTTGTAGTAATACAAAATAATCTATTAATAATTTCACTTAAGTAATTTTAAGCAAAATTTCTCGTAATTATATCCATAATTTTTTAATACAGCTCTTCCTATTGTGTAAAATGTTGGTATTAGTTTTTTTGAAGCTTTAAAGGTAATTTAACTTTTATCCAAACTTCATTGAGACGCGGTAGTTTAGTTGGAAGAGCAACAAGAGGGTTGCGAGTTCAAATCCAACCAAATACCGTCGTGTACAAAGGAGGCTGGTGAATGTTAAATCTGTCGAGGCCTGAAATGTCCTCACTTTGGCGTGGCGTTGGAAGGTTGGAGAGTGGGGGGCCAGTCAGGTGTTATCTCATCATCTGACCATAGTTCAAAATTACGTGGTGTTGTCCTCGGATCTTTCCCTATGGGGGTTGATCTCGGACCATCGCCAATAGCCCATTGTGTCACTCCAGTACGACGTTAATTAAATACCAAAGTACCTCTCTACATATGAAGCAGAGTTGGCATCTGTCTTTTCTCTATACAAATCTACACTGTTTGACCAATCCACTCCAAATTTTGAACACTTATTCTTCAGAATCCTGGGGGGAAATGTAGTCTACATGTTAACATATGATCTATTTGTCTTGGGTGTGCAAACAGGGCTAAAAACAATTCGAAATCCCCATAGGAATAACATTGACTATCCTTACTATCAAGTTTGACCCATTCACATCAAATTTGGTACACTCATTCTTTAGAATCGTGCTGGAATCACAGGCTAGATATTAATCATGTTTAAATTGACCTCTAGAGGGAGTAGCACTTATAAAAGTCCTTAGGATTAACAATAAGTAGTATTGCGATTAATTACAAACCGGGTTCATGAGGCTAGTGAAATATAAAACACAACCAATTACCGATGAAATAGCCTATAAAAACGCGATTGTAGAAGGGATGGAAGGATCGATAACTGCATCTCGGAATGGATAAACAGGCATTTTATTAAACAATGTAAAACCAAGGGATTTTCAAAAAATGGGCTAAGTAACAACAAGGTCTGAAATAAAGAAACATTTTCTGGTTTGTAGGTAATTAACGTTGCACTGGAGTAACACGACGACATATTTGTGACGGTCCGGGATCAATCCCTAAGGGACAGAACCAAGGACAACAGTCAGATGACGAGAACGCCACTGCTGAACTGACACCCCACTCTTCAAACCACGCCAACGTGAATTAATTTGAGGCCATGACAGATTTAACGTGCTGCAGACCCCGTGTACACGACGTCTTTGAGTAGACCAAGTTGTTGCGCACTACAAAACAACACAGACGAGTTCAACACCACAGCATAAAAAAAAGGTTCGGAAGAAAAAATACACACGGAGTTACCGCATCCATTTTGCAGCGAAGCAGGTGAGCAAGTGTCTTTCGCATTTAATCAACCTCTTTGAATGTATTTTAATCGAGACTATACTTCTCTTCAGTCTTCAGTGCATTTTGAAACATGACTGCGTTCAGACATGTCCCTTAAGCACTTTATGTACCCTTTAAATGCATTTTAATAGAGACCATGCGTTTTCAATACAGTTTGAGGCACTGGTGTTCAGACAAGTCTGCAGCACTTTATCAACAACTTTGAATGTATTTTAATCGAGGCCATGCGTTACAGTTCAGGTTTGAAACATGTTTTCAGAGACACATGTTCAGCGCTTTACCTATACTTTCCAACGTATTTTAATAGTTGCAATGCGCCTTCAGTTAGAATCAAGGAGTTGCATCTACTAGTTTCATGTTGAATGCTGTTAAAACAATTCAAGTTATTGACTCGGTCTGTCTCTCTAATTTTTTAGTACACGATCGTTAATTAACACCATCTAGGCATTTAGGTAGATATACTTGTACGTGATAATTCAAACCATATTAATAACGAAAGGGAAGCTCAATGGCCACGCGTCGCCATGTACCAGAGCCCCATTTCAACACCTACAGGTGATTATCGTACCCTTGCTACCGTGTCAGCTAATCTGGGGGATAGATTTCCATATAGGGGGAGATAGCCTTGTGCTAAAGCAATTGTAGATAATAACAGTGCTGTGTGACATTCGAAGCGACACCCCACCTTTACGTCGGCAGATGTTCTAAAGAACAGAGCCTGTTCTGTTCGAACTGATGGGCGCCGGCGGTTTTTTGATGAGCTTTCACACCAACCAGACAGTTGCAGAATGAAAGGTGAGTCGCTTTGAGTAATTAGGGAAATTAATCTTGCTGAGTGTTGCACGAAGAAATAAATGCGCATGAAATGCGACTCGTGGAATCAAATTAAAGGTATATTTTCTAACATTGGGTCACCCTTGGATTACGGTAACTGGATGACTCCTGGATCTATTTAAATGGACGATAGACTTTCAAAATCCCCCAAATCGATCGAAATGTCGATTTTTTTAAAGATTTTAGTGTTACAAATTAATTAATACAAATTCTGTAGATATTGCAAGGAATCAAATTAAACATATATTTTCTAACATTGTCACTCTTAGATTAGAATAATTGGATAATTTCTGGATGTATTAAGAGGGCAGTAGATTTTCAAAATCTCTAAAATCGATCGAAAGGTAGATTCTTTTTTTTTTTTTTTTTTTTTAGCATTAAAAAATAACTAATAGTAAATTCCGTAGATTTCAAAAATGAGTTCGCCATTCCAATAAATTATCAGAGTTGCATAAACAGTAACGTAAAACACTGTTAAGTATAGTAAGTCTACAACGAAAAAGCGGTCGTCTCCGAATGAAAATTTTGCTTTGAACTGTTTCCTGCGCATCTAGTTTCTCTTGATTAATTTGATACATATTTTTTGGATAATCCTTATATAATCTGTTGCTTAATCTATACTTTTTGGCAAACGCATAGGGTGTCTTAGCACAATAAAGAATTTGTGCCTATCAGCTTTTGCTTAGTTATCAAAAATCTTGGCCATGTATTATGTAATAACTTCCATACAACTTAATATTTTAAAATCAAACATGATATATAACTTAGAAAAAAGTCTTCAAATGTTATAACAATCGGATACTAGCTTCAAAAGTTCGTTTTAAAAATCCACTGTCACCTTAAGGGCACTCAGTAACAAGAACTGTCCAACGAATCAAATTATTTTTTGGTTAAAACAGTTGTATTAATACTGAAAAACAGTTTCACAGTGTTTATAGAAACTTAGAAGCCGGGAAACCTCTACTAAAAAATGTAACTTTGTTGTAAGAGATAAAACTGATAAAACCTGATGAAAAAATAATGATTTCTTTAACGTAAGTCTGAGTGAGTTTCTATTTTAAAATCCCCTAATTTCACAGAAAATGCATATCAGATAATGCTGATACCCCATAGTTCCAACCTCAAATAGTTTATTTCTATGATTGATTAATTGAGCTTGTCATAGGTACTTGTTATGGGTCTCTTTTTATCTCCACCATACTTCTTCCTGATACTAACATCCAGTCAAGTAAAAATGCGCAGTGGGTCATTGAGCATGACACATCATTATTTTCTATTCATCTATCTTTAAAATGTAAGATGAAAGTTACATTTTAAAGTTCTCCCCAGTATGAATTTCGTACCATGAAACCCAATCAACCTCAATGAAAATTCCCAAAAATTCATTCCACGCTGCCATTTTAAAACGACGTACTCGTGTATGCTTAAAATTTAACACTTTAAAGTTCTCCGTGTTGTATGAATCTTATATCATAAAACCCAACCAACATGAATTGAAATCCCTAAAAATGCATTCCACACTGCGTTCTGAAAGGTACTTGATCCATGTTAAAGCACACAAACCGTCAAAACCTTTACAATTCACTTGGCCATAAATAAAGACAACTCGCAAGCCCAGACACCCTTAAAATGACGAATAGCCCTCGGACGTAACATCTAATTTAAAGCCACCAGACAATCCCTTTTGGGATCTATTTTGGAATCAGGAGCTGCTTATGAAGTTATATTATCCCGAAGATTAATCGCGGAGGTCGAAAACAAATATATTTTACACATTCCATTTAATTCAAGGCATGCCACGGCAACAAAAATTGCAAAGATAAATTCATTCCTGATGCAGAATCCCATTGGGTTTCAGGTCACGTGCTTCAGGAGAGAATAATTTGTACCTATATTAAAAGCTAATACAGCGGTCAAGCTACAGGGGCTCTTATTAGAAGACACGGGCTGCTGGTCACAGCGTGGGGGCTTGTTAGGAATTGTTCAAAAACTTTAAAAAACATAATCGCTAAATTACATTTATTAGCTGGAAAGCTTTCAGAATATTGATGGCGTGCTATTTGTTATCAATAAATGAGACGATGGGGTCCGAAAAGTGCATCGGTAATGGAAAAGAGGTATCAGAGCGAGACACTTCCCCCACCACACTGGACGAGCGTGAGTTGAAAATGAATCTCAGACGAAGGGAAAAGAATGCTTTAAAAGAGTAATTACCACGAATGGATGGAGATCTTGCGACTGAGATCAGAAATGGTGTAAGTACAAAAATGAATCAATTAAAGTGCAGTAAAATCTTCTTTACAAAACACATCTAGAGACTTCTAACTACCAACCAAAGCTGAACAGCAAACCTCTAATCGATGTTAAATGATGTAAAGTGCAGTAAAGTGTACTATGCTTGAGACAACCTGAGACTTTCAACTACCAACAAGACCAGCAAGGTATAACAGCAAGCCACCAATGGGTAGGTGCAAAGTTAATTAACGTTGGAAACGGGCTACTGGCGGTCCGGGATTAATCCCAAAATGAAATTTTCAATGACAACGCCTTGAAATTTTGAATTACTGTCAGATTACAAGAACAATACCTGAAGTAGCGATCCCCAGAGGCAGTAAACCCCATGGAAAGAGATCATTAAGGAATCTCGGGATTATGAAGTCCATACACAAGTAAGATGTTCCCCGGAGCAGCTTTTTGGTAATATATTTGAAACGTGGCGAATAAAAATAACTAGTTTTGTTTATTTATTCAATTGAACTCGAAAGAAAAATATTCAATTACCGGGAACAAACAATGTGTGAGTTCATAAAACTTTGCTTTTGCGAAGGGTACCAGTATTATGGTACTCGTAAAAGCGATTCACAATACTGATACTCAGTTTTAACTAAAGCTCTATCAGTATTGTAAATTGTGAATTCAAGTATGTAACTTAGATTTCTAAGAAAAGCTTAGCCTCGCTCACCATGCTCTAGATTCACACCCAAAGGAGGAATCCAAGGAAAATCTATATGGTAGAAGGATGAAAAAAAAATTGGTGTATCTCACGCAATTAGCCTTATCAAAATGGGTAGAAAATACAGATATCATAACAGTGGTAGGCATTGTTAGGATACTTTCCAATCCATTTCTTCGGTAATTCCCACGTTCCAGGCTATCCACATTGTACTTAAATGGGTTAATGTAGAGCATTTCGGTACTTTAATTTTACTCATTTTGAGGCCATCACTGATATTTGATAAAAATGTATGCAGAAAAGTTGGAAGAAGTTTAATCGCTCCATTATTCATTTCTATTTCATTACATGTTATTCAATCTCTATTTACTCATAAGGAAATTTACAGCAGAAAAAGATTCAATTGCTAAATGTAGGGCATCGAATTGTGATGCGTTTAGACAGATAGGTTAGAATGGTAACTTTAAAAGTTGGTTTTGAAAGTCCTCGGTCCCCTTAAAACTATTTTTCGAGAGTGAAAGCAGTAATAACTTTCTTAACTTTTAAAACCTACAATACAGAATATTTACATCTCACCAATCTCGAATGGATTCAAAATTTTGTTATTTGGTTGATATGACCGAACATTTTAATTAGTTAAATCTGAAGTGACAAGTAAAGGAAATACAGCTTTAAACACACACACACAATTATTAGTCATTGCATTTGAGCAGAAATTAAGAGTGATTTTGGAAGACATTACCAAAGATGAATTTGAACTTTTTGAAAATCTAATAAATTATAGGTTAAGTTTAAATATCGAAAAATGTATTGCAAGATATTTGTTAGAATGATTAATTTTATTTTAGTTTCATTTTAAACATATTTCAGTATTTAAGAAATCATCAGAAGATGATGAAAGTTATACTACATCCACTGAAGTGTTATTTAAATTAATAGACGTCAAAACTTTTCCTGGAATATCCATTGCAGATCTACAAATGGAGATTCAGGAAATTCAGAATATAAGTATCTGGATGCAAAAATTCTGGAAATGGTAGCACAGGTTGAAAAAAAGAGACAACTGTGGAGGAAACATCAAAGGGCATTATATTTAAATGCTGGAACTTCTTTCCGACTAATTATTCAAATACTAGGAGATAAGCTTTTGGGATTTAAATCTTATTTGGGTGCACATATAATTTTGAACAAATTTTCTCTACGATGAAAGTAAACATAGATGCAGACTAACGGATGCAAGTTTAAAAGCGGAACTTGTAAAATGCACGAAATACACTCCAAATATGACTAAATTGGCGGAGAAAGTCCCAAAATAGCATTGAATGTGAACTGAATATTGAAATAAATAATCGTAATATTATTTTTACGATACATTGTATTTACATTTACATGAATAAATAAAAATTTACAAAAAAATGTCGTTTTATTTACTGTACACACAAAAAACAATAACTGAGAATTTTTTTTGAAACTTGCATTTGTATAATATGTGTTTGTAAATACTAAAATAATTAAAAAATAAATAAAATAAAAAATAAATACGGCTCCCTAAATTTAATTTTTTGTTGGAATGGCTCTTCGTTTCCGAAAGGTCCCAGACCCCTGCCCTATGCTAACCTGGACCTGCAAGAAGAGTTTTATGACAACTCCTAATGTGGTGCCGATGACAGACGGATATTTTTTAAAGACGCATAGACGGAACGGAAACGACGAATAGACGAAAAAGACGTGTAGACTAAAATACGCTGAAAGTAAAGAATTTTGTTTGAGGCCCGAAAAGCAGATTTGCTAACATTAGTAGATGAATTAGGTCTGATAGCGCAAAGTGGTCGAAACCTAGATTAGATTCTTAAAAACTATGACGAGGAGAGCACAAAAAATTTGTTGAACTGAACATGAGAGAAAATTGAAACACTACAAATCAAAACTTAACGGACAGGGCAACGGTCTATACAAAAAAAAAATGATTTATTGAAATTGATAAGCTGTTACGAGACGAATAAGGATATAAGTAGTTACTTAACTTTATTCGTAAGACAGATTAGTCGAATTGAGATACCAGAAACGGAATGGGTTACCCATTTGTTGGGTTTACTCCCATTGGAAATGGCTAATTTGATCACGCGTGAGCCAGGCAAAAAGTCTAATGACTATGACAATATTTCTCTTTTTGTGTGTTTATTAAAAATTGCAATGTTTTACTTTATCTTTTGATAATGTTGATTTAGTTTTTTATTCTTAAGTGATGTATGTTTAATTTTGTTTAATGTTCAAATAAAATGTTAATTGTTAATTTTTAACCTTTTGTCTTTTCCTCATCATTGATCACATGATGTGTAATGGAAACATCACTCGATATATTTTTAGTATTATGTGAATATTTTTATTTGTAATCCTAGATATCGAAACTTTTGTCCAATAATCCCGCAGTGAGCAGGAGTTAGTGATTCCCTTCCAAAATATTTAGCTAAATAACCACTTGTTCATGTCTACGTTGTGGTCTTCCGCGAATCTAGGTTTTTGCTAATGTTAATGTTAAGTATGATAACATTCTACATCCCGTTAAAGTGTAAAATAACCGAGTAAATAAAGTTCCGAATTCAAAAGGCTGTAAAGTGAGAACAACTGGTCATATTTTTGCAATTAACGATAATTTACTGAACTTGATATGTAGAGATTACTGTAGCTGAATATTTTTTTTTGCACCAGACTCAACATCAGAAGCACGAGATACACTTACCATTTACTCCTACTGAATTTATGAACTCTTCCAGAACAAAGGGGGAGACTTGTTTGTAGACCGACCGTCTAGTGTGTTGCGAAACTTCATAGAAGAAACCTTCATAGAAGAAAGCCTCCGCACTCAAAGCGTGACGTCATTAGGGTAGCCCGAGCCTTGACTCGGTCAGAAGAGTGTTGCGGATATGATCGCTTATGCGCTTATATGCTACCTAAATTAATAAGTGAAGGGGAAGGCATTTGAAAAAAATAGTTGATATCTTCAATGACATTGAAGCGTTAGAAAGACCTTACCTACAATTTTTTTATGAAACAAAATTCATTTTTATATTTTCTTGCATACTGATTTGTTTTATGTTCAACTATTGCTTTGACTTTCATTCCAGAATAGTGTTTGAAGCATGCTTTACAATTGTTTCTACTATGCCATTAATTTTATGTATTTGGCATTGGTTTAGGATGCAATAAATTTCCTTTTCTTTTATTATTTTTAATGTTAAATTAGAAGCAACTAATCGTTGATACTTACATTTTAAAAACATCATTTCTTGCTTGTCTGAAATTAATCTTTATATGATAATGTAAACATGTTAACAACCTCTAAAACTTCATGTTTTAGATAACATAATTCTCCTTAATCCATACTAAGAATATAACTGCTTTCGTTGTTATCAAGAATATCGAAACAATCATCTACATTGTCAAGAATCAACATTTTATTGCAGTTAGCACATTTTTTGCTTTTATAACAGAATGAAAACAATAACCAGCAATGTATGTTAGTAAACGCAATATAGTAACTAATGTAACAAAATCTTCAGAAACTGTAATTTGTTTAAAACACGAAACATGAATTTTTTGTAGTTTCTCCTTTTCTTTGATATTAGAGAATGATAAATTTAATTTACCATACTTTGATGAAATCAAAGGAGCAAGGGTTTGAAACCTAAGCTTCGATTCATTTTCAAAAACCTGTCTCAACTAGATATTACATTGCGAGCCAGACAATTGGAGAAACTTTCCAAACCGATTTTCAAGAATGTCGATTTGAATTTTCCCAGTTAAAAAATAGGCCATCCCCAATTCATTGCACAAATATGAACGCATTTCAAGTACAGCATGTGTAGTATGAGAAAGTGCTGTATATGTTTCTTTAGATAAAAAGCCAGAAGTATATTTCAGAGAATACCAAGTATCCAGCCAAACTAAGAATTTTTCTAGGTACATCACCTTTTCATCGGATGCATTAGGTGACAAAGGCCCACAGTACATATTTCGTTTACGACTTCCTTTAAATTTACTTTTCACATTCATTATCTTCCACCATTTAATAATGATTGAAATCTATTCAGATGTTTCCAAACAAGAAGGCTCATCGGTATGTGTGGAAAGTACTTTCAGCCCTTCAACAACATGGTCATTAAAAATTTGAAGACTAAGTTTACATTTTGTCTCTCCATAGAAGATGGAGAAACAGCTTTTAAAGTTAAACCATAAACATATTTTGCTATTTGTCCATCCTCTAAAGAATGTATAGTTTTAATGGTTCTAAAAGAGGCAGTTTTAGTTATGTTTTTATCATTAAAATCAATAAAATATATGCATTGACCATAATTCTTCTGATTGAGCCAATTATTTCTGACACATTTCAGGTGTACTGGATCAAAAATGTAAAACAACGGTCTATTAGGATTTGAAGGGTGATTATAAACAATACTTAAACAAGGGTGGGTAGCAAAATGGAACATTGCTTTACTTTGTAATAAGTTATTATCGGTTGTAACACAGACTACAAAATAACCTATACTTTCTAGCCCAACAATGACCTTTTAATGTACACATGAAGAAAATTTTATTCAATGTTTTGAACTGGCAAAATGTGCGCAACATGAAAGCTTGAGCAAATTCCTTGCACCATAAAAACATAAGCAATGGATGCAGCTTTATCATTATTGACAGACTTGCCAACAACTTTACCACCTTTATAATCAAGTACTGCTTAATATGTATTTAATCAATTATCAATGAAACTTTAGTTTCTTCGGGATTTAATAAATGAAATAGTCCTTTGGCGTACACTAAAATTGTTTCTCCTGATTGCTTAAGTTGAGGATTTAATTTAACAGAAGAGCACAGTCGTTCTATAGTAGAGGGATGGGGAAATATTAATTGATTACTATCTTTAAAAAATTTATAGGCATGAGGTGAAATTAAAAAAAGTATACTACAAAATACCATTAATTCGGAACCATAATGAAAGGCATTTTTTTGTTAATAGTAAAGTCAGTTGTTCAGTCAAGAAATCAATTATTGATTTTTTTATCATCAGAAATTTTGTCTTAAAACATCAAGCAATTCAATTATCGTATTTGATATACTTTCAACATCACACTCATTACTGTTTACATTTGACCCAAATTCTTTAAAATATTTAATAACTCCTTTGTATTATTTGTTTTAAAAGGAAATTTATAATTATTAAATTTTGAAATCTTACAATTCTTAACAAATGCCGTAATATTTAGATTATTATGAATAAGTATTGATTTTAAAATACATGGTGCTGGTGAGAAATTTACCTGATAAAAATGAACTTTGTCTTCCATATACTTTATCGTCCATGATGAATGTATATCATGGATATTTACTAATAAAGTTTTGAGTTCATTTATAGCATGTTGCCTTTTGATATTTTTCATAGTCCTTTAAACTTTGCTGTATAGCCAGACTGACATGTTTATCAGCAGCTACAATCTTTTCTGCAGGACTTGGTCTGGAAGGTTTGGGCGTATTTATGTAGCTGGGATAACTATTGAAGGTGTCACTATATCTCTCAATTTCGGAAAGGAAAGGGGTACCGTCTTCATAATACCAGATGAAGAATCCATCACTTTTATATTCCAGATAACTGCCTCTTTTGGAAAGTGATGTTAGCAAACCTGTATACAAACAAACGATATTTACTTTGCTACAAAATAAAATAACTTAGTTCATTTAAATACAAAAGAACTAACATGAATGTATACCTAAATTAAAAAGTGTTAAAATGAAGTAGCTGGGATATTTACAGCATTCAATTACATTAATTTCGTTTTCATATCCTACAAGAATTGTAATTTATAAACTCAGTTAATTCTACGATCTTTTTACGCCTATATATATATATATATATATAAATTAATGTATTTACAGCATTCAATTACATTAATTTCGTTTTCATATCCTACAAGAATTGTAATTTATAAACTCAGTTAATTCTACGATCTTTTTACGCCTATATATATATATATATATATATAAATTAATTTTGAACGTTGAAAATTGAGAACAGTTAATTATTTTAATAACTGCTATTAGTTTAATCACAAATTTCCAAATAATAAACAACGCTACTTACCCTTGAACTGGAGGTAACTACGAAATCTTTTCTTGAGATGGCTGTTATCTACTTTTTTCTTATTTCTGGATCTGTAGGAAAACTAAATACCGAAACCTTAGGTCCGGTTTCATAGTTTCCATTACAATTAAAAACTCAGCGTCTAAAAGGCATTTTATTGTAACTTTAAAAGATTCAATGCACACGTTCACATATCGCACATTTTCGAAGGAAAATAAGAAATGGTTGTTTTGGCATCGTTCCTCTATTCCAGAGAGAAGCGGCAAAACAAATTGACGAATCACAAGAGTTTAAAACGTCAACTAAACAGCGATAACTTCTTTTGAGCGGCACCCACTACGAAAGAATCTCGCAGTCCGCGTCGACTACCCGAAGTACGTCATGCATTAAAGTGGCAACCCGTGCGAAGGCTTTCTACAAGCGGATGGACAGAGGAAGAATCCTAATGTTAAAATTTAGACGAATTGCCGCCAGATAACATATACTTTTTTAGTTTTGTCAGGTTTTTTTTTTGCTGGTTTAAGAAAATCCCTGTTTTGATATTGAATGTTTTGTTTATGCTTGAGGAGCTGATGGATTTCAACGGACTTTCTATTGAAAGTGGAATAATTTAATTAGGAAAAGTTGATTTGTCTTTAGGCGTATTCTCTTTTGAAAGATTGGTTGTGTAGCTGAAAACTAAATACAATCTCCTTCAATTTTGAAACGTTATTTTTGATGTGTTAGAGAGATGCAAAAAAAAATTTTTTTTTCAGCTTCGATTTTGAAAATTGTTTTACGCTGTTGCGTTTAATTATATTTGTGAAGTGTAATTTTAGTAGAGGCAGTGAGATTGTTCGTTCTGCGATCAGTAGTTAATTTTTGATGCATAATTAGATATAATCTGTAGTTTTTGAGATTACATTATATGAAAGTCTAGAAATTGAATACATTTGATTCTATTAAAACAGACCATTTCTTTCGATTTTTAGATTGTTACAGGTTTTTATATGCCAATTTAAAATTAAATGATTTAAAAAAAATCAGTGATTTAAATAAGAATTTTAAATTTCATTTTCCTTTCTGTATTATGCTTAATAGTATTGAAAATGAAAAAACTATAGAGAAGATATGCTATTTTATTCAAGTTAGTTGTATATTAAATCATCCTTCCCTTGAAGCACGAAATAACCTTTTTTGATAGGGATCATAATTACCTGACAGCTCTGTCTTTCTCTTGGGTCATTGAACAACATGTGCCACTCACAAGCCTGTTCATCAGCATAGGTTTTGTTTTAATCATTCCATGCGACTATAAATCCAATGGGCAATTTTGAATCATTCTTCTCCATATGATGGGTGAAGATTCTCTAAATATATTTACCCAAGCATTATACCTAGAAAAGTGCTGGGGCCAGAGCGATCCCATTAGTTTTTATAGAATGCTGGATCAGATTAGATAGACATGCTTTTTCCTAATCCCTGCAGCTATTTTTTGTGTGGTTTCATTTGCAAAATCTTTGTATTATTTTGATCCATCATATGCCTGTGCCAAAACCTTTGTATTATTAATTCACTGCATTATTAATTGTACAACTTCCATACACTGATGGGCTAAAAGTCATGGGGTAGCAGTATGCAAATTTACTATTGCTCACATTGCATTAAAAGTGTATAAAGAGTCAGATAGTTATCAGTGCTGTCTCTTGAACTCTTGAATGTCTTTACCTGCCAAGAATTAACCGAGTTTGAACGTGGAAGGATAGTTAAAGCTAAACCCATAGGTTTAACATTTCGGACATAGTTGAAACCTTGCTCCACATTGTCAAGGGTGTATCGAGAGTACCTCATAGAAGGAATTACACATCACAAGTGTAGTTGTGCTAACAGACAAACGACACTGTGTGAACTGGCTGCCTCATTCATGAGGGACACACTGCATACTAGAGGCGTGCCTGAGGTCCGTTCATTGAAATAGATTTGAAGCTATCTATGACAGAATTTTGATTCGCCAAAAATGCCTGGAAATATTCTTTTCACGTCAACATTTAAGCTTTGCGATAACTGCGCCAACTGTTAAGCTTGGCGGTTTTTTGGTACCCAGCTAACGGAAAATTACCGTATTTTCTCAATATTTGTTTTTAAATATTAGTAAGAGTTGTTTTGCTGATTGTTTATTTGAAATTTTATTCTAAGTTCTCATATATGTTAAAATAAACAAGTGATATGTCGATCTGGTTTGGGTTTTCCCAAACCTCTGTTGAACAAAATTAGGATAGTACTAATGATTTTGTGCTATTCTTTTGATACATCTATGGAGAGATAACGTAAAAGGGAGGTGAGGTGTAGAGGGAATAGTATTGCTGAGGGCATGGAGTGGGGCAGCAACATGCCGGTGGTTCAGTGGGTTTCTTACTGCATTAGTAGCTTGCAAGCTGTAGATGACATGTGTATTTATTTTTTGTGTCAAACATTTCCTGTTTGTGTACGCACACCTAATTCTGTTTTTGCACAAACTTTTTTTACTCGAATTCAAAATAAATATTTCATTCTATATTTACGCGAGTCATTTTGATTTACCGCGAGCGGGCCAAACCAATTGCTATGAATTTATTTGCCCAAATTTGAAGAAATTTTTTTTTTCTATTTGTGGCATAGTAGTATTATATGTTAGCAAACCTAATGAGAATTTGTAGCTATCACAGGGGGTTAGCAAACAGTGGTCACACCTGACCCCATGAAAAGAACTGTCACGGACAATGCTATGCTGACCACGCAGTGGCTAGTCAGTTACATTACACACACAAATAGATTACATAACAGCTAGTGTATGCGTTTTGGAACGCATGCTTTCATTTACCAATGTACACATCTATGTATCGACAATGTTCTTATTGTATTTGGTTCCTAACACGACTGAATTTCCCAATATCATTACAATAACATAATTGGTGGAGAAGGATTCGATGATTTATCATTTGAAGATATTCATGAATCAGTCGATAAAGTCCTAATCGAAGATGAAATATTAGAGGTTGTCCTGGAGACTCTTAATCGCACAGAATGTAGTGTTAATGAACAATAAGATCTTGTTAAAAATGCAGGTTTAATAAAGGAACGCGCTTTGAAATTTCAATATGAACTGAAGTTTTGGCAGCCTCTTACAGAGAATTATATAACAGCCTAGCCAAAACACGAACACAATAATTAATAACTGAATTCGTTCGTAAAACTGGTGAAACATCCGCTCGAGATGAGAATTAGGTGTACATTAAATTGACACGAAAAGGCTAGTTTGTGATCGCATTTGTATTGTACTGATGTGCACACTTTATATTTTCAGGTTCCTCATCCATCAGATTTCTAACTGGCCCTTACTCGTATTTATGTTTTTGTAATTTGAATTATCAAAATGTGTTTCTATGTAGTTTTGTTTTTATTTCTTGAGGCAGCTGTTATTGCTATAGCAGTTATTTAAAATCAGTTAGAATTATTGCCAAAATGTTAGTAATTTTTTTAATTATCCAATTTTTTACAAAAATAAAAATATTTCCTTTAACTTTTTTTGAATAAAGTTTAAGATGAAAAAATTTAAGACTGGAAATACATAAATTTGAACAAATCACTTAATGGTCATTAGTTGTTAAGTTTTGCCATGCAAAGAGTTTCTTCTTGAGTCTTGTGCAATGTATTATATTTACAGAAAAATAAATTTTGGTACCGTATGACTGAATTACTTGATATTTAAATTTCATCGTGTATTGAATTGAAAATATAAGTTTTTATGTGCCATTTGTTTCTTTGTTTTTCTTGTACGACGTTAATTAAAAAAGACCTTGTATAATGAATTGAAGTACACAAATTCACTGTAACTGTTTCACTCCTTTTTGTTTACCTTCATGTGTTTGTGTAAAAAAATATCTTGCAATGTCAGAATCAGTCTCAATAAATCATTCTGAAAATATTAAATGTTGCTTACAGTTTGTATTAAACGATTTATATTTAGTTCTGATTTTCATAATTATTCAAGATTACCAATGCTGTCTATGGTACACGCAAGTATTGTAAAAAATTGAGAATTGGTAACGTAGTAATTTTTCTGGATTGAACTGTTTTGGAATGTAATTTACATAGAACTTTAGAACAGAAATTATTATACTTATTTATGGAACATAATATAGTCCAAGTGACTGCATGCATAAAGAAGGCATTTAGAGCTTCGATGAAAATCGAAATTTTCCCCATATTGTGTTTGGAGAAAGCCTACTTGTGTGTAATATCAACAGAGTTCCCTTGTTTTTCAATAACACTATCATACAGTATCAATGTTTTCTTGGGAACTTTCTGTAAGAAGTCAGTCAGACTTTTTCATATCTTACGGGGGAACAGTGTTTCGAAAATATTTTTTACACATATTTGTTTTGAAGACACATGATGCAACCCAAAGTAATTTTACAATCTTCTAGAAGTATCCACCATAGATAATGCATTTTTATTAAATATTTTGCTAAACGTGCTGAAGCTTCACGCTCACTATCCTAAATCAGCTTCCTAAATAGATGACAGTCGAATCCAGTAAAAGCTTTAGAGGAAAATAGTCTGAAGAAATGTGGTCGAAAAACTAAATTTGCAGTGCTGGCAATCATTTGACCGAAATCAAACTCAATGAATAATGTCATTAATTGAGTGCACAGTGAAATTATAAATGTTTTATTCAACGGTTATTCCAAAACAAAATGATTTCCTATCCTGCATAACAACTGAAGAAATTCTAAACCAATTTTTAGGGTGGTAAATATCTTAAGTCGTGAAATTTTCTGTACCTATACAATCTGATTCTTGCAACTTTAGCAATATTGGGTTTGGTCAAATTTACATTCAAAGCTTATCTAGAACTATGAGTCAGCTATACTTTTTAAAATAGACTTCTATGAAACTTACATAAAATGTGCTCATGCTATCTCCATACATGTAACTCACTCATAACATCTGTCCTGATCAGAATATGAAAATTTTAGGTAACAAAATCATTTTGAATAGCCCTCTTGAAAAATAAATTAAACCTGCATCCAAGTAGCATAAATAAACCTTCCAAGTTATTTAAAACCCATTTAAAGTACTTGTAAGTGAAACATTGCCCAGATATGTATCCCATCTGTTTTCTGAGAAAATGACCTACAATTTTAAGATGGAGTAATTTTTACTTAAATCAAAGATTAAACAGAATATGGAAAAGTTTTCCTCATTCCTTTTCCATTCATAACTAGGTAAGGTCATTAATATAACAGGTGCCGCGGTTAGAAGAGCAACGGACTAGCAACCAGAGGGTTGGGAGTTCGAATCCAGCCAAAGACCGTCGTATAGAAAAGGGGCTGGTGCAAGTTAAATATGTTGTGTTATTACATTGGCGTGGTGTGGAAGTTTGGAGTGCCAGCTCGGGTGTTGCCTTGTTATTTGAAAATTATTCAAAATTGTGTTGTGTCTTCTTTCCATTTAGGGTTGATCCTGGACTGTCACAAATAGCCCATTGTGTTGCTCCATTACAACGTTAATTTAAAAATACCATCACCGTTGCCTGTTGTTGCTCCAGTGGGAGAGAGAGAGAGATAGAGAGAGAGAGAGAGAGAGAGAGAGATGTTTATTAAAAATACCATTAGATATACCACATTTCATCAAAATCTTAGAGGTCTTAAGACTAAATAGTAACATGATGTGACTTGCTAAAGGTCTTGTGAATAAATTATTGCACACTTAGTAATTAAATGAATAATATTACTCAGATTAATATTGCCATTGTATTATAAAACAAATATTACTTTTCTTCTATTCATAATAAGGAAAATTACATCATAGCAGTGAAAAATTATATATTTAATCATTAATTATGTACCTATTTTTGGCATACAGAACTTGCACCTGATATAACTCCTAAAAAAACTACACCTTTTTAGTATATTTAATAAAATCTCAATTTGCTCATCTCTTGGCAAGCATAAGATAAATAATTATTTTGTTTTTGTAAATACATTGAGACAATTGGAAACCAATGTAGTTTTGGCACTTAAAGTTAAGAGATGAATGGGTTCTAAATGAGCACTAACATAATCAAGAATTGGGATGGGTATCCATTTGCTAGCTACAAAGCAATTCCTACTTGCCAATTTTCATTCTACCCAAGTTATAATCAACATTGATTTTCACATACCAACACCTTTAATTTGTGAATTTCATCATAGGATATGTAGAACTACTTTGTTAGAACCTATCCACTCAAACACTTCTCTTTCCCTTGCTCTAGAAAATCAACCATGATAATGCTAAAAAAATGGTTCAGATCCTATTTACTTTGGCTGTTCCTCTACTGTGTATAACCTGAAAAATATTTATTTTTTTCAGTCATTTTTCCAAGCAATTAATAATTTTGATTGCTAATACAATTCCTCAGTTTACTGAGTCAAATCATTTCCAGATGTGTTCCTCCAAAGAATTTTGGATTGAAATGTAATTGGGGAACCAAACATTTTACATTCTTCAACTGAGTTCCACAAATCTGACTTAACACTTTCTCATGAGGTAATATATATTGGTATGGTCGAGAATGCTTTTTATCATGCTTAACACAGGAGTTTCATTTAAATCATGCTTGTATATCAACAAAAAAAGAGTAACTACCTACAAAATCACTCAATACTCCCTTAATAAACAAACACTACTCCTGTATTTATATCAAGTAATGCTTCCCCAAAATCAAAATGAATAAAATAAAACTCCTTAAATTTATCCGATAGGAGCACAAGAAAGGTTAGTTAAAATATACAATATTAATCAACCCAATTAATTATCAGATTGTTAACTTAGCAAAAAATTAATTGAACAATTATTTATCTATACAAGTTTCACGAAATTAGATTGAATTATGAATTGCTTTAACTGTATAAATTTGAACACAATTAAATAATCCAATACAATGAGCGAAATTTTAAATCTTGTATGAAGATAAATATTACATCAAAGGATTTTAGTTTGCAAACCATAAAATATATGGCCGATCAAGAAATACAACACGCAACCGCAATGTTATAAAAATCAAGTTAACGTAAAAATACAAAAGAAATGACCTGTGAAATGTTGCAAAATTATTAGCCAAAGCATGCTAAAATACTCGAATGAAGGTGATGAAAAATAAACTAAATGCCGAGAGGTTAGCCAGAGCAGGAATCCTAATGTATTAAAACTATTCGTAATGAAACAGCAGAAAAGTAGATAATTTCAAACGGATCATACACCAAAGTAAAACGACAAGAAAATATGAGTATATATTTCCTAGAAATGGAACGTAACGCCGAAAAAATAATGGAATTATGGAACCAAGATTTGACGAAGGAAGAATCCCTCATGATGGAATAATGTTAAATTTACCAATACCCAGATTTTCCCCATTTGCACGAATATCCCTCCCTAAAGTATTTTTCCCCATCCGAAATCATAGCTAATGCGCATGCGCCAACCTTTAAGTTTACCTCGCTTAGTTTTAACAATACAATTCCTCCTCTGTCCATCCGCTTGTAGGCTTTCTTCTATAGGGGGTGTTGGTTGGCACAAATTCATTCCAGTTAGTTGATTGCTTCCATGTGCCGGCTGCTGTGCGTCTAACAGTACTTCCATGAGTCAGGTAGTGAGTTAAAGTTATTTTCTCAAGTTTCATAACTACATTAATTAAATTCGGTTTCTTACACACGTTGAAGTACAATTTTCTAAAACCTTAAGTTGACTTGAATAACGAATTCTTTAAGCGATGGCACAAAAAATAGACGCAATAAAAGATGGGTTTGAATGGGATGAATGAATATCTCAGCAATAAAACAACATCGTTTTTTAATTATTCCTATATATACCCGGTTTTATCGGACCAAGTCGGATAAAACTGGGTACTTGCATACTTCCAAAAAATAACCCATTTATCCTCCAAAATATAGTTTTTTCACATTGAAAAATACTTATTTTTGGAACTAAAAAAAGAAATTTATCATTCAAATAGAAATTGAATCAATTTTATTCACGTTGGTGCTTAGGGAAAATCACATTTTGAGACCCGGTTTTGTCCAACTTTACCCTAAATATTCACCCGTTAAATATTAATAAAATCGTTGAAATTAAGTGAATTGTCACCTCAATTCCATTAACAACAAAGGACGGTGGAACTCGTCCATAATACATGGAGGCTCGGCCGAACAACAAACTCCCCATAATGCACTCATGTCCAAAATTATCTTTATGTACGCAAAAATAATTATACTCCATGACCCAATCGATGTAATCCATTTTTACAGGGAATATGTGAAAAATAAGCCTAATTAAAATTATCTAATCAAAAAAGTGTTTAAAAGGTTTCTGATATGCAAATCAAGGCGTTACGTCAGCCGACGGTGAAGCAAGCACTTAGCAAAAAGTGAATATCTTAGTGAATTTCTGCAATACAGCGTTTGATTTCAGTGTGTAAGGACTCAAAATGGTTTGTTATGGCTCCGAAATATCATTTGGAAGAATCCATGAAGTAACGCACTATCGGCCGTTTAGAAGCAGGGCAGACACTCATGGAAGCAGCGAGATGTGTGAATATTTCAAGAGTCTCTGCGCTATGGAAACGATTTCAGAACTCAACAACTGCTTTTCAAGTTCGAAATATGGCAATAACTGCCCGTCGTAAGAACTGTGGCTTTTGGACTATGTTAAATTTCCAGTTGTCCATGGTAAGTTCGCAATTATGACTCGTATTCGCAATTATGACTTCCTTTACTTTGGATAACGTCCCTTTTCTTTCAAACTTCTTAAAAAATGGATCTATTCGGAACATTAAATTGTTATTTTCAATAGTATACCCTAACGAAACTTACGACCTCACTAGTCGAAGAAAACTTTGTGTTTTCGCAGGTTTTGATCCTAATTTTAATTTGCAAAACGCTAAGGAATCCCTGCTGAAAACGTTATCTTTAACAAACTTCATCTGTATATGCAATATTTAAAATTTAGATGTAGATGGTTCTGATGAAGAATTGTGTGAACGAATTTAACTTTCCCTTTCTGATTTGAAATCATTGCATGAAATGTTCGACTCAAATTCGGACGATGAAACTGCCGAAAAAGCAGAAACGGAAATTTCCACTAAACCGTTAGCGCACGTGGCTTTCCCCCTCAACAAGTAGCTTCGCTAATTTAAAACACACTCATAAATTCGATGCCACAAGAACAAAATATCCAAACAAATCCATTCAATTCTAAAACACTCTCATGTTCTGATGATTCGTGTAAATCGAATGCAGCTGTTGTTGACCGTTTTTCTTGGTTCTTTCTGAAAGATGTGTTAATCGAAGAGCGTTCGTTCTCATATCTAAATTCTTATTCTGTATATTCATTTATTAAGGATGTGGAAAATTTCTTTTCATTGTATGAAGTAACACTTGCATTGCAAAAGATTATAATATATAAAAAATTGTTGATAGGCGCAGCAAAAACTTTCATTCGGAGTCAGAATGCCTTAACAACCTTTTCTTCCTTGAAAACCGCGTTGATTAATGAATTTGGTCAAATATTTAACTCCCCCGAAATACATGTCGAATTAAGCAGACGCAGATCTGATGCACAAATTGATGAAAGTTCAATTATAGATTATTGCATTCTTGGAATAAATTATTCTGACGCTAATAAAATGATATTATTTGGTAGCAAATCGATGACTGAATTTAAAGAAAAGCTTAGTATTTACGAAAAGATTTTTCAAAGTAAAAATCGTTTTTCTAATAATAATTCTCGTACCCATGATGAAACAAATACTCGACGCACTTTTGACTCGTAAACTTCATCATTATCATCAAAATTCTAAATCACAAAACCAACCTTCGAATTACTTAACTGCAATGGTTCAAACCATCTTTCGCGAAATTGCCCAGATAAAAATGGTGGAAAACGCTGTTTAATTTGCAAAAATTTTGGTCATATTACATCCCAATGCCTAAAAACCGCGATTCAGAAATCAATCGATGTTGTTAGTTCCATTAAAGAAATTACCCCGCACACATGTAACGTAATTACACTTTTAAATACCAAATACTCTGCGTTAATTGATACTGGAAGTCCCGTAACTTTAATGCAGCATAGTATATGGAAATTCATTGGTTCTCCTGAATTTGACGCACAATACTTCCCTCCTTACTGTATTTGGTTCAGCAAAGACCCCAGTGACAGGTACATTTAATTGTTCCATCCAAATTGATGGAATTAACTTTGATACAACTTTTCGTGTTGTGCCCGACTCCTCCATAATGAACCCCATTCTCATTGGTTGTGATGTCATTCACCAAGCAACCGTGACTGTTTTTTTTTTTTTGTGTGTGTGTGTGTGTGTGCCCAGGATTAAATAAAATTTACAAAAACTGACCTTCCCACTTCGACATCTTTGCCCGAAAATTTAATCCGGCACATCGAGGACGATACACCAGAATTTGATAGCATTCCCCGAAAAATCCGTGATGACGTTCAACACTTACTCCAATCTTACTTGCCGAAAAAGACTAAATCAACTGATGTCGAACTGAGTGTTACTTTGGTCGAAGAAAAGCCAATCTATCATTCACCCGATGTTTGCCTTTTGTGGAGCGTGACATAGTTGAAAAACAAGCCATCAAATGGCTTGCCAATGATGTCATTGAGCCTTGCTCATCGCCGTACTCGTCAAACACTTGTGGTGCGCAAAAAAAAATGGTGACCCCCCGTGCCGTTATTGGTTATCGCCAAATTAATAAAGTGATTGAAAAAGATCGATATACCCTCCCACTCATTGAGAATATTCTTGTTATAGAGAATATTCTTGACCAGTTGCAAGATGCTAAAGTGTTTAGTACTTTGGACATGAAAAGTGCTTTTCATCAAGTAGCAGTTGCAGAACTAAGTCGCCCATACACTTCTTTTGTTACATATCGTGGACAGTACCAATTTAAACGTATGCCTTTTGGTATGATGAATTGTCCCGCTGTGTTTCAACGTTTTATCAGTACTGTGTTTCGTGGTCTGATAGTCGAGTGAATTGTTCTACCGTACATGGATGATTTAGTCATCCCTGCCAAAAACGATGCTGAAGCTCTGTCCCGGTTTCGTTTTTTCTTGATGTCGCCAAGGACTATGGACTTGAGATAAACTTCAAGAAACGCCAATTTTTTCACCGCCGTGTTGAATTTTTAGGACACATCTTTGAGTCTGGAAAACTTTTTCCTTCGCCTTCTAAAACTGATGCTGTCACCCGTTATCCAGAACCCAATTTTCGTAAATTTATACCGTCCTACTCATTCATCGCTAAACCTCTTAGTGATTTACTTCGTAAAGACTGTCAATTCCATTTTGACGCAAACGTATGATCTGCATTTCTTCACCTCAAACGACTTTTATGTGAAAATCCCGTTTTGGCCATTTACCGCCAAAATGCTGAAATTGAAGTGCACTGTGTTGCTTCAATAGATGGTTTCGGTTGTATCCTACTTCTGAAGGACACTGACAATAAATTCCACCCCGTGTATTACCACAGTCGCAAAACAAACGACAGTCAACGCAAATACTCTAGTTACGAACTCGAAGTCCTTGCAATCGTCAAGGCCTTACGCAAATTCCATGTGTACATTCTAGGTCAACACTTCGCCATAGTAACCGACTGTGATGCATTTACTAAGACAATGACAAAAAAAGATGTCTGTACGCGCATTGCTCGATGAATTTTACTTCTTCAAGACTTTGATTATTCGATAGTTAATCGCTCAGGAACAAAAATGGCTCATGTTGGTGCTTTGAGTCGTGTGCAAGTTGTTTCCGTATCTCCTGATCCACTTACTATTCGCATACACCGTGCTCAACAGCAAGATGCTTCTCTTCGCGCCATCTGTGAACTCGCATCAAAATCATATTATAATGACTTTACTACACAGAATAATGTTCTTTACAAATTCGTAAATGGCAATGACATTCTTGTGGTACCAGAATCGATGCACCTTGATATAATTCGTAGTGCCCACGAACGAGGTCACTTTGCCGTTAAAAGAACATGGGATCTCATTAAGCAGCAGTACTATATTCCTCATTTAGACCAAAAGATCGAACAGTATATCTCAACTTGTATACCTACCTCCTCTACATACATGCCATCTCGATCATCTCGGACTGTTAGTAACTTCAAACAAAAATTATCGTCATATCTTAGCTGTGATCTACCCATTCAACAAGTTCTGTTGGCTTTATCCGTGTAAATCGACCACATCTAAAGAAGTTATTGCTAAGCTTGAAGTGCCAAAAGCTACTACCACCATCGCTGGTTACATTAAACCATTTACTTAATATTTTTATATAATATTACTTTTTATTTTTTTCCATTGTGTTTATTGCATATTTTATGTTTTCTTAAATTTTTACTAAATATGAGTGTATGAAGATGAAAAATATTATTTTTTCCATTTGTGTTTAAAATATTTTCTTTTGATTGAAACATCTAATTTTTTTTCCACCCATTATAATTTTTTTCTCAGATTTGATTTTTGTTTATATGTGCAATTACCTTTTGCATTCATATAAACCTTGAAATTTATAAGTGTACTTCCCTGTTACTTTGCATACAAGGTTACGTATAGAAAAAAAAATTTTTGGTGATCTTTTGTTTTTCATTTTCATGTTCTATATACTTGATTTAGAGTGTTTGATTACTACTTTTAATTTACTTTTCTGTTTTGTGCATTATTATTTGACCTTTAAAACTCTTTGTATGATATTTTTTGAATTTATTGCTAATCAGTCAAATATGCTAGTTGGTCAAATGTGTGAAATATATGTATAATAGTGTCATATTCTATTTCTGTTTAATTTTTCGGTTTGATGTATATTTTCCCAATGAAGTGCTTTATTTCCCTGTGTTATATTGCTTTCATGCGAGGTCGCATGCGTTGTCGGATGGCCGATTGTGGGAAAATAGTCCCCTCGGTTGCCATCCCACGCGCGGAAGCATACATCATAGGTGACGCGCCGCATCACACTGTAACTAATCAGACGTTGAATGCAAGCCGCGAAAGAAAGAGCTTTAACTAACTGAGCTATGACGAGCTCTATTGAATGTTAGGTGACGATGTTAATTGCCGATGATTCTTCCTCATTGCTTTAACTGTTTTGTTTTGTCCCATGTCACTTTTAAATAATAAAGTGTCCGTCTTAACTTGCAGTTGTCTACTTGATCCCATAGAACGTTATGTAAGACTTTTCAAAATTGCATATGGATTAGATTTTTTATTTATGGACGATAATGCTCGTCCACATCGAGCAAACCTCGTTGACAAATTTCTTGAAAATGAAGCTATTGAGCGAATACCGTGGCTCCAGCAAAATCTCCTGATCTGAACCCGATAGAGAACTTATGTGACTACCTTGTAAAAGTAGTTGCACGGAGACATCCTCCTCCTAGCGATATAAATGCCCTGAAGACTGCAATGCTGGAGGAGTGGAATTTAATTCCCCAAACTGTGGTTAATAACATTATTGCCTGCATGAAACGTTGTGATATGTGTGTACAAGTCAGGGGTGGTCACATTCCAAAATAAATTCATAAGCTTTAATTTTTTTTCTGAACTCTTGTCAAATATTTTTGCCATGTTTATGGTTTCATGCTACAGTTTTATATCATATGCAGTGTTCTTAAATTTTTTCCTTTGTATTTATGTGTCATGATTAGGGCAACTTTTTTGTTGCAGTAAAAATGGGTAAAAGTTGCATTTATCGTTCCCTTTAGTTGCATTTATGGAAATAAAGTTGCATTTAATTTTAATACACTAAATTTTAGAATAAATTATCCGTAAAAAAATAAAAAATTAAAAACATATTGACAATTTTAGTCGTTTATAACAGTATTATAATACATTCTTAAATACAGAAGAACATTGAATGGCCGATCCTTGGCCAGTAATTTCTTTAACATTAAAAAACTGCTCCAGCCGCATTCATATAATGTGCTATATTGGATAGCAGAAGCGCCAAATCCTTTCGCTCAACATTCAGATATTTTAAAAAGTCATATCTACGAGGCGAATAATTCAATTACGCAAGTTTTCTCTGCATTATCAAGAGTGCCAACCAATGTGTTAAAAGTACTTACTGCCATTTCACTTTCATCTGTTAGGACGAACAGCTTCTTTCCGTTAACTTCTTGTTTGATCCGCAATACTTCGGCGTTCGCAAGATCAGACACACGTGATCAAAGAGTTGTTTCAGAGGGCAAAAAATAAAATAATAATTTCATATTAATTAATTTTAATCTAAATTTTAAAAAGTTGCAGGTGGGTTGCATTTATGCAGAAAGTTGCATTTATGTTGCGGTTATAACTCACTTACAATACACTAGGGATGCGACATCGATGTCGATGTTTTCAAAACATCGATGTTTTTTTAAAAACATCGATGTATTTAACATCGATGTATTGGGGTCGATGTTTTGGTAACATCGATGTTTATACTTGTCGATGTTTTTACGTTGTCGATGTTTTATTTTTAAATGAAAAAAGTACCATTATAAAAATTTTAAAAATAACAAAGTAGCATAATTTTCATAATCAGCAAACTGAACATACTTTTAGACCAAAGTGACCAAGGATGAAGGGTCTGAAAAGTAGGGATGCGACATCGATGTTGATGTTTTAGAAAAAACACATCGATTTATTGGAGCCGATGTCGCATCACTAGTTGCTAAACCAGTTTTAAGAAATGGGGAAACAAGTTTAAATACACTAAATTTTAAAACATCGATGGTTTGGGGGCGATGTACTATCAGCATCGTTGTTTTAATTTTGAACATCGATGTTTTGCTGTCGATGTTGCATCAATAGTTGGTAAACCAGCTTTAAGAAATGGGGAAAAAAGTTTAAATACACTGAATTTTAAAAACATCGATGGTTTGGGGGCGATGTATTATCAACATCGATGTTTTGCTATCGATGTCGCATCCCTACAATACACCCCATGTAGGAGGAATTTTGGTTTTAGTACTTTACATGCAGCGTAGAACGTGTGAAAGAAAGTTACATTTGTTGCAAAAAGTTGTCCTAGTCATGATGTTATGTCTCATTCCAGACAAATGCATAAAATTATAGCTAGCAGTTTCTGAGAAATCCGTGATTCTGTGCTTGTAAAGATAATTTTGGACACTAGTGTACCTGTGAGCACAACCACCCAAGACGATGCCACAAGCCGAAACAATTGCTTACGATTTAAGGACGACGACAGCGGAGACAAGCCAGTTACAAGACAAAACTTTATAGCCAATACGGTTAGGTCACCCCAAGATAGAATTGAAGACACTGCAAGATTGATGTCCTGGACGCCTCTGAAGCAACTGCCTTCCTGTCAAAATCGGGAAGTGGGCTCTCAGCCGAAAAAACCTATGGATTATCATTAGCAATCATCAAATCCGTGAGTACAATCTCGTTTATTTTGTTTTGGAATTTTCAATATTTGTCACGATGAATTTCCATTTATCGCAAAGGGTTTGGAAATTGCAAAAACTAAGATTATCAAGATGTTGCATCTCCTAATTTTTAACTCTTTTGGTTGGCTCAATTACATTTACAAAACCTTCAATTTAAGGTTAGTATTTTGTGCATTTCCAAGCCTAAGCAAGCAATTCATCTGTCATTCATTCTTTTTTATGTTACTTAAAGCCGAGAAAAAGGTCTCGACAAAGTACGGAAAAATTGTGAGTAAACCCATAGCTTGATTTTTCAGTACTAAAAGTGTCCGGTAATCGGTTACAAATACTCCAAATTTCCTGATCGTAGTACCACTCTTCTTCATTCTCTAAACGATTTTTTCCAGATTCTCAAGTTTGGACCTCACGTCGACAAACACTTAAAATTCTGCATGTTGCATCTCCAAATCATTAAATTGCATCCATTGGAAAGCATTTAATTCCGAAGAACAATATGCTACTACGTACGGATATTTAATTATGTTGTCTTTTCCAGGCTTCTCGAAATCGATTAAGTCTTTCGAAGAATTGGTCAAGTAATGACTTTACAATATGCTGCTACTTTATATGCATGGGCTTCATTTAGTTTTGTACAGCTGTACTAGCCTTCTCGAAATACTTTTTTACTCGGGGAAAGTACTTAAAAGTTTGTCTTTAAATATCGTTTAAAATTTTAAATTTACTGTCCGTAAACGTCATCTAAAATGTCTTGGCGTGTCATAGGTTCGCCATCAGACTTTGATGCTTCGGAAGATTACGTTAACAGATTACGCACTAATTCCTTTCGGACGTTCAATGATTTGTCCAAAATTCAATGGAACAACCGATTTATTTATTTGATTCGAATTATGGCTTAAAGACCCTGAGGAAATACATTTTCTTTACGGAATAATTAGCACCAAATAATTTCTTGCAAAAGATGTCTTTCTTCATCAGCTCTGAAATAAGTGCAATTTTTACATGGTATTGTAACTTGGAATTATTTGTGAAACCGAGATTAATAGAGGAATTTTCATCAAATCTTATAACATCGCAGGTGTACAGTCGCGGGAAAAAAACGAACCCCCCCCCCTCTTCATTTGTGCAATTTTAACAGTAGAACAAATTTAAAGATGGCGTTTGACAGGAACTAACTCCTTTCTATTTATTCAAATTCATAAAATTTGAATAAGGGGCCGTCTTTATATTAAATTGAACACCAACTTCATAATTTCCAATAGGAACCCCTTATTTTAACACACAATTCCTAATCCATAACAATTTAACTTCAAATACCAAATTTCATGTCATTAGGACTTGCCATTTCTAAGTTATGAGGACAGAAAGATTGGAGCTCCTGATGTTAAATCAGTTTATTAGACTTTTATGGATATCTTTCTAAGTAATATTTCTATAGCGCTGACATTTTATGTTACTGTTAAACAATCCAAACACAATTCACCTAGTACTTTATTTAAAAATTGTTTTTAGAATTCAATAATAATTATTAAATTATTGTATGAAAAAATTATGAATTTGAACCCTATTATATTTTTACAAAATCGATTCAGAAAGACCTCTATTATGGTTACGCAAAATTTTAGGTCTTTCCGATGGTTAGCATTTGAATTACATTAAATTTTCCAAATTATTGCAATTTTAGGGACAAACCAAAAGTTTATAAAACGTCTGACAAACCTCGAATAGTTCTCGGATCGTTTGCACTTGTGTATATTAAAAATAATTCTTTGATTGCTGAAAAATACGTTTGAAATAGTGTTCAAATTTGAAATTCGGGTCGCGATAACCACAATTAATCTCGATCTTCGAGTAGCGTCTTTCTATATGGAGATGATCCCTGAAATTGAAACTAACTTTAACATTGAATAACTCGATATATATTGATAGTAAAGTCATGAAAATTTATATTTCGACAAATTTAACTATGCATAATCTAATTATGAAATCAAAACACGGTATTTCCACTAGAAATTTTGTTGTTTGCGCAAAATTTTATATGAAGACGTCCTTTTATGCAACGTTTTTGGGTTTCAATTTGTAGAGGACGTTATTCCCTGTTGAATGATACCTTTGAATTTGTTAGTATGAATAGTGCTCTAAATAAATAAAGTGGTTCGTTTTTTTTCCACGACTGCACATAAAATGTTGCAACAAAGACGTTTAAAGCCTAATGAGTCATTTAGTGATTATTTAATTGATATGAGAGAAATTGGTTCAAGTGCAAATAATGACGCAACTTCTATCTTTGTCTATGTTATTAATGGAATTCCTAGTTCTGTAAATAACAAAATAAAACTTTATGGGTGTAAGACATTTCCAGAGTTTAAAAAAAAGCTACGAATATTTGAAAAATTTTACCATCAAGATAAAGGTTTTCTAACATTTCCAGTGAACGCCACGGAGTGATGCCAGATCATTTCTAAATAATAAACGAAATTTTGATAGGGTAACCAGAACTTTGAACATAACCCAACAATACTTGAAGCCAAATAATCTGCTTTAACTGTGGCCGTAGGAACCACAAATCTCGTGATTGTACATCTAGATCTCCAAAATGTTTTAGTTGTAATTCTTGGGGACATAAAAGTGATGCTTGTCCAAAATGCGCGTCCTCAGCGTTAACATCCAAATCCAAACCTTCAGCAGACCACACCGTTCCTCTTAACATGAGTTCAACATTGAACTCTAAGGGCATTGAAGTTAAAATAAACAATGCTCTCATAAATGCCCTTGTAGATACAGGTTCGCAAGCTACTATTTTGCAGGAAACATGGCATAAAAAAATAGCATCTCCATTATTATACTCTTCGCAAATAACTTTCAGTGGTATTGGTAAACTCAAAATTCGCCTCTCGGACTTTTTCAAGGTTCAATCATAATTGATGATACTTCTTTTCAGTCGAACATACACGTTGTTCGTGATGTAAATGACTATATTCAGCAAGAAAACTTTTCAATTGGAAATAATGGAGATCCCAATCTCCTCATTAATTACATCACAACTGAACTCATTCATTTGAATCATGTTCTCAACGTTGAACACAAAACTGAGTTGCACAAAATGATTAGGGACTACACTCCCCACAAAGAAAAAGTACTGATATCAAATTGAACATTGTTTCTTCTTATGATATTCCTGTATGTCACTGAACAACAAATCATTCGCGAACAAATACTGAAAAGAATGGTTAAAAGATGGAAAAATTCAACATAGTTATTCTGAGTATGCTTCAAATGTTGTTCTGAGTAGCAGGAAATCTGGTTATTATCGCTTGTGTATTGATTACCGATAACTTAACAAAAAGATTATCAGATAGGTATGCCCTTCCTCTCATTTGTGATGTGTTAGACAGACTTAAACAATCACACACACATATGCCTTGACAAATTTAGATTTCAAGAATGCGCTTTCTTTCAAAAGATGTAGACTCTTCGAGCTATAAATACACATCATTTGTCACTTCATATGGACAATTTGAATTTTTAAAATGTCCCTTTGGTTTAAGTTCCAGTCCTGAAATTTTCCAACGCTTCATTAACACTGTTTTCCGAGATTTATTAAATGACAATACACTCGTCATTTATCTTGACGATATTATCATTCCATCAAAAGACGAGTCTGAAGGTATAGCCAAACTCAAACATATTTTGCTAGTTGCTTCTGAATATAGTCTTGAGTTAAATCTAAAAAAATACAACTTTTTGCAAAGAAAAATTGAACTTTTAGGACACATTCTTGAGAAAGGAACAATTCAACCATCCCTTTCTAAGACTCAAGCTGTCCAGAATTTTCCTGAACCCAAAGACAAAAAAACAGGTACAAAGTTTTCTCTGTCAAACGGGATATTTCAGGAAATTCATCCAAAACTACTCAATACTTACCAAACCATTGAGTGATTTATTAAGAATATCCACTTTTTTTTCACTTTGGTCCTCTAGAAAATGAAGCGTTCCATACTCTAACTTCCAACACTAACTTTCGCAAAACCCAGTTTCACACATTTGCCCACATTGTTCATATGTGCCTGCCATTGGAAAAAAAAATTTTTTTTTTAACATTTACAACCAAAGTTCTCTAGAACTACACACAGACGCTAGCTCACATGGATTTGGAAGTGTTCTCTTTTAACAATCTGATGACGGAGAATTCTATCCCATCCATTACATGAGTAAAAAGACCACACCACAACAAGCCAAATATTCGTGTTATGAACTTGAAGTACTTGCAGTCATTGAAGCGCTCAAGAAATTTAGGACTTATCTCCTTGGAAAAAAATTCAAAATCATCACTGACTGCGTTGCATTTTAAAAAACGATGCACAAAAATGATTTAACATCTAAGTCGCTAGATAGGTCATTTCTCTATAATATTTTGATTATGTAATTGTTTACCGACTCTCTGCACAAATGAAACATGTAGACACACTAATTCGTTATCCAGTCATGCTCATTTCAAAGGACTCGATTACACAAAAGAACGCTGATGCTCAAAATCAAGACGAGTTCATTTCAGGCATCAATAAAGTATTGCCACACACACTAATGAACGACTATACACTTTGAAAAACGACGTGCTTTATAAACTTGTTGACTACCAAGACCACAGTCTATGCAACATGATATCGTGCACACCGCGCACTTTCAAGAACACTTCGTTATCAACATACAGATACTCCCGTAAAAAAATAATAAAAATTTATTCCTAATTGAAGGAAAATTGTTGAAAATGTAATTTCGAACTGTATACCGTGTATTCTTTCCTTAAGAAAGAAAGGAAAATCTGAAGGATTTCTTCATCCCATTCCTAAAGGTAACATTTCATTGGACCGTAACACATAGATTTTCTTGGACCTCTCCCGTCCACCAACAAACAGTATCAATACCTTTTCACCGTAGTAGACGCATTTACAAAATTTGTTTGGATCTATCCATCTAACACGCCATCAGCTAAAACAACTATCGACAAATCAACTGTGCAACAAACCAATTTCGGCAACCCTTCACGTATCATTCTCGATCGAGAATGTACTTTTACTTACAATGCCTTCGAAACGTATAGCCGTGACGAAAACATTGAACTAAACACATAAATACTGGTGTTCCCCTTGGAAATGGTCAAATTGAACGTATGCACCGAACGTTAATTCCTGTTCTTTCTAAGCTTAGTACCAATGATACAACACACTGGTACAAACATGTTCCACAAGTACAACGCATTGTAAACAGTACTACTTCATTAACAACTTAATATATACTCCATTCAAATTACTTATTGGCATAAAAATGAAGAATAAAATTGATAAAATAACATCAAACAAATTTTGAAACAAGAATACATACAATCTACTATTGACGACAAAAACGATCGACGTAACATAGAAAGGATAAACATTTTGAAGGTGCATGAAACCAACGAAAAGCACTACAATAAACGCAGAAATCGTACCAAATTGGAGACCATGCTTCGATACAACGAATTTGAGACCGGTTTTAAACTGAGACCTAAATTTTACGGCCCGTACGAAATTATACAAGTTCTGCCAAACTATCGGTATAACGTACGAAAAATCGGTTCCCATGAAGGACCAAACTCAACATTCACTTCTGCTGACCTCATGAAATTTTGGTCAAGAAACTAACCTTAATTGACATTTCTACTTATTTCTTCATTTGAACTTTAAATTTACATTTTTTTTGTCATTCATTTTTTATTCTTTATCACCATAAGTTCCTCTCGAATTCCATCATTTCCACTTTCAATTCACTTCATCAACTCTCATTAAGAGATGTGTTCCCAAAGGACGAATAAGACGTGGCAAGACGAAAAGGCAAATTGTAAAGGAAACGACGCGTAAGATGCAGCTCTCTTTAAGACGAATGACGGTCCAAACAGGTGTTTTCCATTTGTTTTTCCTCTATCTTTCTTGGTTTTTTGTATATTCAAACACCTAGCTGTGCAGGAATTCCTGCAGGGACCGAGTGTGACGTCAAGCATACGCGCAATCACGAGGACTCTTGCATCGCCCAAGTAAAACAAGGATTGCACCAACCCGTGCAATCAGGAAAGCCCTGTCAGCAGGCCAGCTACTGGAGGAAATCAAAAAATGACGATGCAGTCAGCACTTGAGCAGAAACACCAACGCGAAGTTAGGAGCAGTGTCCAAAAAAGATGAACGTGGTCAAGATGTGTAGTTGCAGGAAGCGAACAAACTTTTTTCACTACCATTGTGGTAAATATTCACCCGTTAAATGTTAATTAAATTGTTGAAATTGAGAGAATATATATATATATATATATATATATGAGTGACAAGCTGCGTATCAACAAATTAGTTATTCCTTGATCAGCAATACTCAGACAGATTTCATTGCCTTATATGGTATCATTTGATGGGGCATTTTACAGTAAATAGACGGGAACAGATGGATCACGCCGTGGGAAGATGAATTTAGCTTAGCTTGCAAAAATTAATTATTTCTGATGCAATGGGCTGCGAAACTGTAAAAGACACGTGAAAAAATACTCGGAGGCGCCGGCCAACCTCGAAGCTACTTTCTCACGAATCATTTTTAATGTTACATATATATATATATATATATATATATATATATATATATATATATATATATATATATATTTCGCGGCAGAGCAACCTGAATGTTGCGAGTTCGAAGCTCGGTTCGGTCAAAGACTGTTGTATACACGGGGTCATTTGAAATCTATCGGGGTCTCAAATGTCCTCACGTTGGAGTGGTGCATAAGTTTGGAGAATGGAGTAGCCAGCTCAGGTGGCCAGCATTCGACCGTAGTTCAAAATGACGAGACGTTGTCCTAGGATCTTTCCCTTAGGTATTGATCCCGGACCGTCGCCAAATGTGTTTCTCCAGTGCGGCGTTAATTAAATATCTACCAACATATTTTTATTAATATTTCTATGTATAATCATTTTTCCATAGCCCATAAAACCAAGTTATCGGTGCAGTTTAAACATAATAATTTCTTGTTTCCTAACAAAACTTGCTTATTTTCACCAAGCATCCTCTTACGTGATCAATGATTAAGGATATTCTATACGCAGGTCTGAGAATACAATAATTTCGGCGTATTATACATAGAACGAATCGAGTACTTTCACGTATTAGATATTGACAAAGCAACCAAAACAATCATTTGGAACAGTTATTTGGTATACAAATTCCTCATATTTGGGGTAATTTGGTATTAAAATACTTTAATATTTATTTTGATATTCCAGTATTCAAATACTTTGGTATTTATTTTGATATTCGAGTATGCGAATACGAGGAGAAATAATCGAGTCCTTTTGTAATCGAATACTTCCATCG
This sequence comes from Metellina segmentata, assembly GCA_947359465.1. Lineage (NCBI taxonomy): Eukaryota > Metazoa > Arthropoda > Arachnida > Araneae > Tetragnathidae > Metellina > Metellina segmentata. The sequence goes on from OX375872.1 coordinate 8,134,892, forward strand.
CTTGTATAAGAGACGTCGAGCACTTGGCTACAAAAAAAGAAAACTACTTTCTTACTCTGCAGATTCACTGCATGTTCATTTCATTTTTTCATTGATCTCAATGCGGTCCCAAAGCAATTCTGCACTCGATCTAGCTAAAAACAACTACGAAGAGTGATTAATCACCAACCGGGAGTGAGCGATTGAAGAAGTGATGGCACGTACAAAGCGCTTCTCTGCAATTAAACAATGCATCATTCACACCAGACTTGACTCGCCGATATGAAAGAGAAGTTTGTGGTTGTGCGAGACGGACTTAATGGGATGCAACGATTCCATTGAATCATTTACAAGGGAAAATCTTGCCACGTTTCGCACCCATCGGTACAATATAGAGGGGAAATGTATCCAGCTGTTTTTGTTTTGGGGTAGGTAGGTAATTTTAATTAACGTGCTATTGACGACGGGATCCATCCCCTAAGGGAAAAATCCGATTTTGTCTTTGGGAAGAACGGACGACTAAGTTATGCAAAGGAGGTTGTTTGGTGGGTTGTTTTGGGGTGTTTTGGCGGACATATTCGGCCAAGCTGTACCAGATGCAAGACAAACAGTTTTAAGTAAAAAATGTGGGGGGAAAAGAAGGGTCCTAAATATTTTAATTAACGTCCCACTGGAGCAACACAACAGGCTATTGGCGACGTTCGGGATCAAACCCAAAGGTCCAACGACAACACCACGTAATTATGAACCGCGGTCGGTTGACGAGGTCACACCTCACCTGTCACCCACTCTCCAAACTTACAGATCGCAGCAACGCGAGGACATTCAAGGCCACGACAGATTGCACCAGCCAACTGGGCACAACACGGCTGGATTCGATAACCTCCGATTGCTAATCCAAAGAAGGGTTATCCAAAGAAGAGGGAATATTGAAATGGAAGTTGACACCACGTGGGAAACATATGTTAGAGCGGTTCTAAGATTTTAGCTCCAAGAACAAATGTTGAAGAACATTAGTGGGAACGACAACAGGCAGATATGTTTTTATTTTGCATGAACACCTGTCACAAAGCTCCAATTGGAACCAGCATTTATAATAAAAAGGTAGATATTTCAATTAACGTCATACTGGAGCAACACAACGGGAAAGATCCGAAGACAATGCAACGTAACTTTGAACCACGTTTAGATGACGTGTAATAAAGCAGGAAGTTGGTTTCTTTCTTTTCTCTTTTGTCTTCCTTCACGGGTCGCGGTAGCCTGGTTGGAAGAGCATCGAATTAGTAACCGGAGGGTTGCGATTTCGAATCCAACCAAACACTGTCGTGTACAAATGGGGCCCGTTAAATCCATCGTGGCATGGTGTGGAAATTCGGAGAGTGGGGTGCTATCTCAGGAGTTGCTTCGTCATCTGATCGTGGTTCAAAATGACGTGGTGTTGTTATTGAATCCCGTCATCAATGGCCCATTGTGTCGCTTCAGTAGAATTAAAATTCCTACCTACAATTCCGACTCGTTGGAAATTGCTTTTAACAAGGTCTCGGATACGTTTAAGTAAGACTCAATGCCGCTCTAGAGCAGTGGTCTCGACTTTGTTACAAGCCTCTTTCAAGTGTATTGTAAATGTCTTTTCTGATGCATGATTTTCGAGCCATCAAATTGTGTTCCATCAATTGTGAGCTCCAGGAAGAGCTCAACTTCTTACGCAACGTAGCTCTTGACTAAGATTTCAATCGCCCGCTACACGATAGTTGTTTAACACAGCTAAAAACGACAATCTTACTATTCTTCCTCCATTACTCCCTTGAGTTACGAAACTCCTCAAACGCTTTGATTTCAGACAGCTGTTTCTCCCGTACAAGATCCAATTTCATTCGGTTATATGAGGTTGGTTGGTTTGGGTTTTATGGCGCAACACGGTCAATATGTATAGACAAACCAGTAGAAATAAATCGAAGGAAAAAACAAAAAAAAGTATTTTTAAATCTTAGATTTATTGTACAGATATGTATTTTTTTGCACGATAAAACCTATAATGTATATTGCTCATCATTGGTGAAAACAAATTATGAATGCTGAAATAAAAATGGAGGAACTTGTGATAAAATCCCCCATCTTACTTGATTGTCAAAATCTCCAAATGAATTGCTATTTAAAAACGTTGAAAAATAACAATGGCAAAATACCCCAGTGATGTAACAAGACAAAGAGTGATTAAAGTGTTCTACCAATAAGTAATAAAATTGATGATGAAAGATTAAAAAAGTGTCGATAAAAATGTCTAAAGGTACGATTCCAATGTGACGACTGAATCTACTATTTCCGCGCGACTGTAGCATCGCAACGCTGCATCAATGGACTGCTACAAGGTAAATGAATGTATTTCCAATGTGCGACAGTAACGACTGCAGTGAAACGGGCTCGAAACGTAGAACTCGACTGCTCTTTCGATCCGAAGGTTGGGCTACTTGCACACACATCGATTTCGGTCGTACGATAAAATGACGTAACACAAATTCTTTTGATAATGGTAATTTTAGTTAACGTCGTACTAGAGCAACACAACGGGCTATTGACGACGGTCCGGAATCAGTCCCTTAAGGGAAAAATTCGAGGACAACACCTCGTAATTTTGAACCACGGTCAGATGACGAAGCAACACCTGAGCTGGCACCCCACTCTCCAAACTTCCACGCCAACCCAACGTGAGGACTTTCGGCCACGACAGATTTAAGATGCACCAGCCGCCTCTACACCATACGTTTACAAACATCCATGCCCGGACCCGGATTCGAACCAGGAACCTTCCGATCTAGAGGCTAACACCTTAACCACTATACCGGTTGGTCGGCTATAAATTCTTTTGATGGTATGAAGAAGAGTACTGGCACTTGCACGCAGTTCGATCTACTCACGACACGACAGGATATCCGTTTTAATGTCGTCAATTGCCACTACAACAGACGACTGGCGTTGTTTATTTTATTCGAGAAACGAAACAAAAGGGCTTTTTAACTCTCGAGTCGAAGTTACTATCTTCGCGATCGTTAAAGATAGATTAAAAATTTCAAGGGATTTGAAATCTGCGGAAAATTTTACACCAGATCGATAACTTAAATTTGATTTTTTTTTAAATAAATAATTTTTCAACTGTAACTTTTTTATATTTTTGCAATATGAATTTGGCCGCATTTGACGAAGATATTGATTACGAACACAAAAAGGGCTATTTATCTCGATTAATAGAAAATATATTTATACTAGCCACTGCTTGGCTAGGCCGGCGTTACCCGTGACTGCGGTGTTGGTTTGCAACGCCAAGATGTAAGATATTAATCTAGTGTAAAATTTTCCTCAGATTTCAGATATGTTGAAATTTTAAATCTATCTTTAACGATTCCGATTTTACGAAAACGAACTTTACAATCCCAGTCAAAATGTTTTATATTTTTTTTCTCTCATTCGCTGAAATGGACAGGAAATGTAATGTTTTTTTTTAAACGCGAAAGGCAGAAGATGCAATCTGTTTATTTTTGGAAAGAGAAAGTTCACGGTGACGTCACAATCTCTCTTGCGATATGTAAAAGATATATTCAATTTAAAAATTATTCATTTAGAGAAAATCATATTTTTAGGTAACGATCTAAAAAAAGATTTTTCCGCAGATTTCAAATCCGTTGAAATTTTTACTCTGTCTTTAACGGTCTAGGAGATGGAAAAATGACTCCAGTTAAAAGATTATTTGTTTTTATTGCCCTGGCTGGAAAATCATTCCTCCGCGCAAAATCAAAACAATCCAGTCAAAATGTCACTGTGGAATCATTTGAGCGTAGACTACGCATTCCCATTTAATTGCGAAGAGCAAAATTAAAAAATTGGCATGGTTTCAAAGGCTGAAGTCAATAGTGACGATTGTGACGTGACGTCAGAGGGGAAAATAGAAGAATTCCGTTGTTTCTTCCAATGCCGGAGCGGGACGAAACGAAAAAAAAAAGTTCCAAGAGAGAAAAAAATATATATTAAATTCATTTTAAAAAGTTCAAGATTGAATTTAAAAAATTCGCCGCGACCCTAAAAATGCAAAAAATTTGGACTACCTGTGTGCCAAATCCCATTACTGTAAGTTCCATAGATTCGTTAGGACTTTGATCATAAAAAACAAACAAACAGACAGACAAGCACTTCCTTTTATAATAGTTATAATAGCACTTCCTTTTATAATTAGAGATAAATAGCAACTAAAAATAGGATGAATATTTCGAGTTTAAAACAACGGGGGTAGTAGATAATTTTATTTCTGAGATAACGTATACCAACAATGGTCCGTTTAAGTTTTCATACGTGGCAAATTTTTTTTAAATAAAGCTAAATTTAAACATTCAATTTTTAGTTATTTTTTTATGTCTTTACCGCGTGAAATGTGAAAGATAAGTTTCAATTTCCATTAATTTTTGACATTCTGGTGTTAAATTGAACACGATATGGCTTTTGAAAATGAACTTTATTAGCCTTATTTGTTGAACTTAATTTACTGTGTGCTTATTTTCGTATAATTTATATTTTAGTCTTGAAGTTAGTGCTATTACTATTTTTATTGAAATTTTTATACCATACATTATGGACAGAAATTCTCTTTGCGATCTTCCGGTTTTTGATCTAAACTGTTTTTTCGGTCATTTCTTAGATTGCTTTTAGTTTAGTATAATTCACATGCTTTGTCGTGGGTTTTAATTAAATTTTTGTTGAAATATTCCCTAGTCGTTATACCATTCGTGCTTCCATTTGTGCTGTAGCACAATGCCGTGAAAGAGAGAAGGTTGGAGGTAGGGATTGCATTGCGGCACGATTTTCTGGCCGGATTGACACTAATCCAGCTGGATCCGGCCGGATTGGTACTTTGTTAATAAGTCTATCTAACCAGTATGTATTTTTCCAAAATCGGCTGAGTGAAAGTAGGTAAAAAGGATATTATACCAAATTGATGAACAAAACGTTTATTTTAGCTTTAGAAAATCAACTTTACTAATAATTATCCATAGGTAGGAAATCATTCACAAACAATAAATTATAGTAGCTACTAGTACTACTAGTAGTAGTAAGTATTAAACGAATTGATGATGATCAGTCTTACTAGTTTTCACACCATAAAACATCAGTTTGTTTTATACGTAGTACTTTTCAATTTATCTATAATTAAGTAGTCTCTATCTCTAATACCGTTGAGCAAGTGACATATAAATTGTACCTAGCCTTGTCTCATACTAACATAAAAATATAATCTTTGGCAGTTTTTGGTCAACATAACAAACAAGGGAACTCTTAATTCTTCTGAATTGCTTAAATCGAAGTTATATAGTAATGAAAATCACTTTTGAGTTTGAAAGAACGATCTAAGGAAACAAATCGTATTAATTGTGTCATCCCCCAACCTACTTCTCAATGAACTGCAAATATAACCAGCGGCCGAGAAGACCCTCTCAGCTTCGACCGATAGTAGTTGGTTTAACCGTCATTAAGTAGTCGTACGTAAGAGACAAGTATTTTCCTATCAAGTCATTTCTTTTTTCAGTATCTTCTCAAAATCTGTTTCTTTTCTAAAGTTTGTCTTTTTGCAATAGTCTCTTGCAGAATTTGCTTTTCTAATTCCTCTTTATTAAAAAAATATTATTGACGATTTAATTTATTATTTTTGCTAGAATTCTCCGTCACGTCAGACACAGTTTCGAATATGTTGGTTTAAGGAAGAAAAATACTAATAAATTCCTTTTCAAATGTTCTAGATTAAATTTAAAAATTCGTCAAATGGGCTGCCAAATTCGTACTGCGAAAATATTTGTTATAATTTAAAAATTATTTATTCAAACAAAATCACATTCAAGGTAACGATCTGGTGTAAAATTTTCCGCAGATTTCAAATTCGCTGAAATTTTCTTTCTATCTTTAACGATCGCGAAGATAGAAACTTGGACTAGAAAGTAAAAAAGCGTGTTGATGTTCACGTAGCGACTGAAACTGGTGGGATTGGAAGTTGCACAAGCTACTCGGATCGGGCTGTTTTGATTGCTCACATCTATTTGCATGGTCGTTTCAGTCGTCACATTTGAATCGTACCTTGACGGCCATATTCACAAGTCTCGAGGAAACCCGAGGATCAGTTGATCCGCGGATCAGAGTTAATCGCGGATCATCAACCGTATTCTCAAAAGTCGGGTGATCCACGGGTTAAAATAATACGCTCGCTGTGATTGGCTTCTACCGTCTCCTCACGATCACGTGACATGGTTTACATTTGTTACAACGCCCGAATCTGCATTCATACTGATCAAGCACGTTCTTCACCGGCAGAATTGATTCCAAATTGTGATTTTAGTAGAACGCATACGGCTTTTTAATTTGGGTTTGGAAAAAGAAATACAAATGTATTTAATTTCAAATTAGATTTTTATGGAAATCTTGCAAGTCAATGTAATAGGCCTATCTTTGTACTTGTCAGTATGGGTGTGTGTTGGTGTAAAGTGAAGTAACTTGCATTGTCAATTTTCTTTCATTCGTAATAAATCAACAAATGATTTTTATTCCAAGACGAATTTGCATCTGCCATGGTCATATTGTTCGCTCTCTTTGGGTTCAACTCTGGCGAGCCAAAATATAGTTGGAACCAGAACACTTCTGGGCATATTTATTTTATAGAAAATGTAACCACGTTCTTATTCCGATTTATATAAGATCAGTTGAATGCGCTGTCGTTTCAATAATACTGTAATATAGCACAGAATGAAGTATGTCGACGATTTTGATTTGTTTACAGTGTATCTCTCTTCAAACAGATATTACCGTGTATGCGTAACACTCGACCGAGAGTTAATTCACCAATTTCGGAGGATCAAAATATAACACCGAAACTGCGGTTTAAACCACGGACAAGGCATTATGAATACGGCTGTAAGACCTGTACAGGAAGTTAAAATGTGATTGATGGAGAGTTTCTTGGCAACGCTAGCACAATGGAGAGGTTATATCAGGCTCCAACGCAAAGTACGCAAACACAGGTGGTAAATATATTATACTAAACACTGCGTGGCTAGCCCGACGTTGCCCGTGCCTATGGTGTAAGGTATTAATCTGGTGTAAAATTTTCCTCATATTTCAAATCCGTTGAAGATACGCTCTATAACAAAAAAATTGACGCACCAAGAAGGAATCATCCGATTATTTTGAAATTTCGTATGCAAAAATGTTTTGACAAAATATGCAAATGATTAAAATTTGGTGTTCAATGAATGAATAGTGCGATCTCCAGCGCATCGGAACTGCGCATCCAGCAGATGTATATAATGAGTTGTTCTTGAACTGTTGTTAAAAATTTCTGCTGCATTGCAATTTAGGATACCTTTCAACGACTGAAAAAATGCCTCGCCGTAGGATTCGAGCTCATTACGAGCAACTTTCAGAGTTTGAAAGAGGTCGTATCATTGGATTGAAAGAGGCAGGTTGGGCAAATCGGAGAATCGATCGTCATGTGAGTCGAAGCGATGCGGCGATTAGAAGATACTGGCAAGAGTGGGTGGACAATGGCAGATTTCAGCGTCATGATGGTAGCGGTCGACGTAGGGCCACAACAGATCGCGAGGACATAGTGATTGTCAGATCAGCTGTCACAGCGCCTGATTCATCGCTATCAACCATCAGTCGTGCGACCCACACACGAGTGTCCACCATGACCATTCACAGACGGCTGAGAAAGCGAAATCTACGCTCGTACTGACCGTTACGCCACCTGCCACTCACGCCTGCACACTGTCGAGCCAGATTACAGTGGTGCTAGGCTCGATCAGGCTGGAATGATACTGACTGGGGACGTATAGTCTTTAGCGTCGAATCCCGCTTCCAACTGTGTCCTGACGATCATCGAAGACGTGTCGGGAGACGTCCAGGGCAGCGTGCCGATCCTGCTTTCACTATTGCACGCCACACGGGCCCTCAACAAGGAGTTATGGTCTGGGGTGCCATTTCCCTTGATTGCCGGACACCTTTGGTGTCCGACTATCAAGGGAAATGGCACCCCAGTTGGCACGTGTTGCTATGAACTGTCTTCAAGCTTGTCAAACACTTCCTTGGCCAGCCAGATCACCAGATCTCTCTCCCATCGAGCATGTCTGGGATATGATGGGAAGGCGACTGCATCCGGTAGGGAATGTTGATGACGTAGTCCGACAATTGGAGCAAATTTGGCAAGAAATACCGCAGGAGACCATCCGGGAGCTTTATCGGTCCATGCAACGCAGTGTGTCAGCTTACATCCAGGCTAGAGGCGGGTCAACACCTTATTGAGCTCGTTACTGTAACTCTGAAATAAATCATTCAATTGTTCTGAAATATTAATAATTTTCTATTCTGTACATAATTTTCCTATCCACCAATTCTTGTCTCCATCGGACAACTTCTTCTTGGTGCGTCGATTTTTTTTATAGAGTGTATATTCAATTAAAAAATTATTTGTTAAAGAAAACAATATTTTTAGGTATCAATCTAAACTGAAATTTTCCACAGATTTCAAATCCGTTAAAATGTTTACTCTATCTTTAATGGTCTAGGAGATAGAAAAAACAACTGACTTCAGTTAAATATTTATCGTCTGGCTGGAAATATATTCGTCCGCGCAAAATTAAAGCGGAAATGAAAAAAATAATTTTCTCCGCGTTCTGCAGTTGAAAAAAACTAGGCATGTTTCCAAACCCTGACTGCAAGGATACACGGGTTATAAAAGTTTTCCGCGTGTAAAAAAGCGATGGAGAACAAAACTATTAAATTCATTTAAAAATCTTCTAGATTGAATTTTAAAAATCTCAGCGATACAAAAATTGCAAATAATTCGGACTACCTGTGTGCCAAATTTCATTGCTGTAAGTGACATAGAATCGTCAGGATTTTGCGGCCCCAAACAAACAAACAAGCACTTTTTTACATAACTAGGGGGCTCCGCCCCCTGCTCGCTTACGCTCGCCAACCCCCGGGGATTGCTACGAAATCCCATTTGGTTTGCTTCGCAAACCAACACTCCTTTTACATATGGCATTTGGTTTGCTTCGCAAACCAACATTCCTTTCGCAGAGTGAAACTATCTGAATAATTTGTATTATCCTGATTTCACTTTACGGTCCATCACGTCACAGCGAGAGCTTCGCCCCATGCTCGCTTACGCTCGCCGACCCCCGGGGATTGTTGCGCAATCCCGTTTGGTTTGCTTCGCAAACCAATACCTCTTACGCAAGTGATTTCACTCTTTTTTGCTTTAACACTTAATGCACCCTAAACTAATAGCCGCATGAGTAAAAAATCTTCTGCATCTTGTTCCCTGTACAATTTTAAGTAAACCCTGTTAATCTCCAGACTTTACGATGTGTACTTTGTACTTTCTCGGTAAACCGTCTGAGAACAGAGGGAAAAAAGCGAGCCTTTTTCCTCGCCAAATAAAAAGAAATCGTTTTTATGGCAATTGTTGCTACGATAAATTTGATATCTGGCAAACCCGATAGTCAAAAATACAACCCTCCGCGAATACAATGCTCCGTAAATTTGCTCCGCGAAATAAAAAATACGAAATTTGTGTCACGAACTTTTGATTGCATCGAATTTATTTATGAACCAATTTTAAAAATAATGGTACTGTAAGAAAGAGTACAGTCTGAGCTATACTGCGCTATTTTCAAAATAAAAAACTAATAGTAATACGATATAGATAAGACAGTTTTAGAGTTCACGGCTGTAACAAAAAATAGCGAAAATATCCAAAGATTCCGAATTTTGTATGACCAACTTTTGATCGCATCCAATTTAATTATTAACCGATTTCAAAAATAATAGTATCGTAAGAAAGCATACATTCTGAGGTATACTGCTACATTTTAAAAATTAAAAAATAATAGTAATAAAATATAGATACGGCAGTTTTAAAATAAAGTAACAAAAATGTCCTGATTTTTCCCGAATTTCAAAAAAATATTATCAAGAACCAAATTGAAATTAAAAAAAAAACTCGACGAGCTGCAAAAATTTACGTTGAGAGGTACTCTTTAAAAAAAACTCACGGCTGAAGACTGAAAATTTGTATGTGTTTTGCACACTAGAAATTTCGCTTCTTCAATTTTGACACTTAATAAACCCTAAACTAATAGCCGCATCGGAAAAAAATCTTAATAATTGTCCAGGGAATACGATGAAGAACAAATCATGTTAATTTCGTTTTTTTCCGATCAGTACTTTCTCGGGAAATCGTTTAAGAATCGAGCTAAACAGCACAGTTTTCAGTCCTGCGGCGGCGGTAACTTTTTTTAATATAGAGAGATAGTAGAGATATCCTGCGCACGTGGGTGATTAAAAATCCAATTACAAGAAAGAGTCGTGGTAGCCCAGTTGGAAGAGATTAACAACCGGAGATTTTCGAAACACACACACACATCAAAAGACCGTCATTTACACCGGGGCACGTTTACAAGTCGTGGCCTCAACTGTCCTCCTATTGGCGTGGTATCAAAGTTTGTAGAGTGGTCGTTCTTGTCATGTGACCATGGTTGAATATTACGTGGCGTTGTCGTCGGATCTTCGAATTTTCCCTCGACTCTCACCAATACCCCATTTTGTTGCTCCAGTGCGACGTTCATTAAGGATACCTACCCAAAAAGACTTACTAGCTTGTCCAAGTAGGTAGGTAGGTATTACTGCAGCAACACAACGGGCAATTGAGGACGACCTATCTCGGAAAGGAAAGATCCGAGGATAATTCTACGTATTGAGACTTTCTATCACCGATCTCTGAGTCGATATAGTCCGGATTGTGATTACCCAGTCAGGAGGGTCTTATTATAAGTAAGGCGAAGTCAAAAAAATGAATTATCACTGTCTATCATCGATCTCTGAAATGTAGACCCGATTGCCTGCCCTTCATCTCGCTGCGAGGTGATAGTTTAGTCTAATTTGCGATGAATCGCTCACTGTCCAATTCACTGCACCTTGAATTTGACGGATCGCTCTTCGAGGAAGCTGGTTAGTAAAGACATCAAAACGAGCAGTTTTTCGTCACTCATTCTCCCGATTGGCTGGCGCGTTCGTAATCGGTCATTATCATGATTGTTTCCCGTCGAGGATTTACATTCTTTCCTTTGTCTGAGACCATGTGGAACCGATGCACGCGATAGCAATAACACCCCAGCAAGCAGCTCGAGTGTCAAAGGCAGCCCGTTTCAATGAAATCTGCCGATTGCGTGTCCGAGGAATGAATGGGAAATTTGACGTCATGCCTCTACTGACAGGCACCTGGTTGAGACTTGATGGCTTTCGGGAGAGATCTTTGTCGTCTTATTTACGTGCGGTCCGTGGGATAGTAATTATGTGCAAAAAGAAAATTCAGATGACAGTTCGAATGGCAAATGCCAATTTGCAATGGGAATGGAAGCAATTGTTTCCCTCGCGGCTTTTTTGCTGTTTGGAATAACGGTAATCTGCCAAAGACTGGAAAAGGAAACGTTTTTATTCAATACTCGGACTAATGTGTTTTATAAAAGGTTTCAACTTGATTGGATGCTTTTTTAAGATGAACTAGGTGAAAAGTACGGATGACAGGTAGGTATTTTAAAGAACATCGTACTGGAGCAAATCACGGGCTATTGACGATGGATCAATCCCAACGGGGAAGATCAGAAAACACCATGTCATTTTGAACCACGATCAGATCAGTGAAAAAACTACTACAGAGTTATTAAGAGATTCGTCCATCACGAACTGATCAATTCTGCTAATGACATGTTGCCATCAAGATACGTCAACATGTTGACGCTATCAAGATGTGGTCAGTTTTCTAACGAGACGGACCCTCGTCAATCACCCGTTGTGTTGCTCCAGTGCAACGTTCATTCATAACCACCAATCCATTTGAAATACATCGAAATCTCTCGTTTGGACCATTTTGAAACTCCATCAGAAATTTGCTTCCTACGGGTATCACATAGCTTCGAGGGAAATACGGACTATTGGCCACAGTCCAGGATCAATCCAGAAGGAAAAGATCCAAATATAAAACACTCAATTTGGTAGAATTCAAGTCTCAAAAGTTTGAAGCACCAAAGAACTTTTGAAGACAGATCAAGTCTTGTTTAAATAAAGCGGGCCAGGTTGTGTCGGCACTTTCAACCCTTAACTGGCGAATGAATGAAGATACCTCCAAAATACCCAACGGTTGTTTATTGAGACAGTTCCCTAATATGGAGCATATAAAAATTGAAATGAGTTCAATTGTGATCCGCTTCACATTCATTTAAGTTCATAACTGCTTTGATTTGCACTTTCTTGGATTTGTTAGCTGCGCCAGGTGTCAAGAGTAGCGGATTAACAATCAAAGGGTTCCACCCAAAGACTGTCTTGTACGGTGATGCACGTGCAATCTGCCGTGATCAAAGATGTCCTCACGTTGGCATGGTGTAGCGGTTTGGAGAGTTGGGTGCCAGATCATGTGTTAAATCTGACCGTGGTTCAAAATGTCGAGGTGTTGTCTTCGTATTTTCCCTTCGGGATTGATACCGGGCATTTAGCAATAGCTCGTTCCGTTGCTTCTGTGTGAATTCAACTGCCTGTCAGTTGGCTTCAAATGTTTCAAGAAAACTAAATGGAAGAAACGATTCGGCCTTACAACATACAATCTCTCTTTTCCATAGCTATACTTATTTCACTAGAGTACGTAGTAGCTTAAAGGTAGTTAATGCACAGTAGTAACAAAACGAAATATTGGTGACGGTACGATCCACAAAACAAAGATCCAACACGTATCGGAACCACGGTCAGATGACTCTCCAAACTTCCACACCAGGCAAAGCCATTTGAGGCAGATTGAACGTCTAATGATCTCACAACCCTCCGGTTGGTACTAGGAGGCTACCTCTGCCCGGAACTATGACTCAACATTCTACTTGGATTGGGAATTCGTTATCACACCATTTGCAAAAAAAAAGTCTTTTGATGATATTTTGGACTCTTTATTTCTTTGGATGGATCAAGTGCTTTTATTCATTACCAATGGATAGAAATGAGGTAGGTAGTTAATTAACACTGGATATAGAACGGGCTATTGGGTGACTGTCTGGGATCGATCCTGAAGATAAAGGACAACGTCATTTGGAAGCTCAGGATAGAAAGGATACTTGAAATGGGAGTAACGATCATCAAAAATAGAAAGTGGCGCTAAAGAAACTAGCCAAACTGATGGGTCAGCTAGCTAGTATTATTGTTCGCCTTTTTCTGATTCAAACAAATAAGCATTCAAAAATTTACGCTCCGAGTGGTTCCGACGAGGTCTATCAAGTACTGACCAATTTCGCTAATGTCAAATCAAGATATTCCATATCTCTTATGATATTTTTCGAATCACGAGATATCTCGTGCATCAGGTTCCTAATCACCTCGAGACCAGGACTATTAAAAATCAAAAGTTTTGCACCTATGTATTTGGGTACGCTTTTGTTGCTCAAAAGAAACAGTTGGAACGAAGATAAACTTTGCTACAAATGTTAATAGTTGTCAAATGTTAAGTCATGTTTTTAAACATCTCTCTTATTTTCAGTGACGAATTGAGATGAGTTTATGAGGTTCCACCACGAGAAATCGAATGCTCTGTTTGAAATTTGGATAACATTTCCCTCTTGACAGCAAAGTCGACTATATTTTTTGATATCGTACAAATATATTTGAACAAGAACATTATTTAATAACATTAAAAAAATTTATAAAAAATTAAAAAAATAATAAGAAGAATAAATAAATAAAATGCGTGTCCTTTAATCATGTACTCAAGAGAAGAGTGAAATTATACTGAAATGTGTACTCAAGAGTAGTGTTGAATGATACTGAAATGTGTACTCAAGAGCAGTGTGAAATGGTTCTCAAAAAACAAGGAACATAACGAATATACTCTTACTAGGGGGCTACGTCCCCTGCTCGCTTACACTCGACAACCCCCGGGTATTGCTACGCAATCCCATTTGGTTTGCTTCGCAAACCAACACTCCTTTTGCAGAGTCAATCTCCTACGACGGCTAAGCTATTTTAATAATTCGTATAATCCTGATTTGACTTTCCGATCCATGACGTCACAGCGAGAACTTCGCTCCCTGCTCTCTAACACTCGCCAAACCCCGGTGATTTCAACGCAATCCCATTTGGTATGCTTCGCAAACCAAGACTCCTTTCGCAAGTGATTTCCGGGTTTTTTTTTTACATTAACACTTAATGCACCCTAAAATAGCAGTCGCATCAGTGAAAAACATTCTCCATCTTGTTCCCTGTACAATTTTGAATAAACCATGTTGAGATCTCGGAAAATTTTGTGATCTCTACTTTCTCGGGAAACCGTCCGAGAATTGAGCGAAAAAAAGAGCCCACACCAACACAACTCCTCCCCCCTGCACCTTCATGACGTCACAGCGAGCTGGACTTGGTTTCATGGAAGGCGTTTGACGTTCCATCGCGTTGACGCGAGGAACAATTTGTACACTATCGCGAAATTATACTTTTTATCGCATCAAATTTATTTATGAACCAATTTTTAAAATAAATATACCATACGATTGCATGCATTCTAAACTTTCACGTGGTATTTTCAAATTTTAAAACTAATAGTATTAAGCTAGAGGTATGACAGTTTTAGTTTTATATCGAAAATTAAGATCTAAAACTTCCGAAATTTGTATGACCAACTTTTAATTGCATCGACTTTATTAACCAATTTCAAAAATAATTCTACCATAAGAAAGAGTACATTCTAAGGTTTTCATTGATGTTTTCAAATTTAAGAAAAAATAGTATTAAACTATAGATATGACAGTTTTAACAAACAATAACGAAAATTTCCCAATATTCCGAAATTTGTCTAACTAACTTTTGATCGCATCGACTTTATTTATTAACCAATTTAAAAAATAAGTATACCGTAAGAAAGGACATTCTAAGTTTCCCTGTGATATTTTCAAATTTAAGAAATAATAGTAATAAATATAGATATGACAGTTTTAAAAAACTAACGAAAATGTCCCGATTTTTCCCGAATTTCAAAAAAATATTATCAGGAACCAAATTGAAATTTCTAAAAAAACTCCACGAGCTGCAAAATACACGTTTAGAGTTCACGTTTTAATTCACCTTTAATAAAGACTCTTTATTTTACTCTAAATGTGTATGTGCTTTGTTCACTCGCAGTTGAAATTTCGCTCTTTCAACTTTGAGAATTAATAAACTTTAAACTAATAGCCGCATCGGGGAAAAATCTTCTTCATCGTGTTGACTGGACAATTTTGAATAAACCATGATAATTTCGTAATTTTCTGATCATTACTTTCTCGGGAAACCGTCTACGAATCAAGCTAAACAACACAATTTTCAATCCTGCGGTGGTAACTTTTTTTTAATACAAAAAGAAAACTGTCACTAACCCACCGAGCACCGCATGATTTTCTAGCAGTTTAGTTTTGTTTCTTCTCTACAGCATATATAATTAAGGACTCGAAAATATATATTAAAGAACCCATGGATTCATTCAATTCCTATAAAGATTATATTAGTCTTGTACTTAGAATAGAACCTTTCTTTGGAACGATTCAATTGGTTCTTTCCTTGGAATTAATTCCTTTGGAAAGATTTGAAGGATCTATCGGTCAAGAAGGTCAAAATCGGTTAAGTTAAGTAGGAAAGACTGCAGGTTGCAAAGTGGAATTATGCATGTGGAGCCCCAGAGGGTTAAAGTTAAATAGGAAGGCAATAATTGATCTATTTTACTCTTAAGCTTGTAGAAAGACTAAGGAAGAGAACACATATCGATGGATTCAATTGTTATAGAACAGTAATACAGTTATAGAACAGTAACAGAACAGAAAATAAGTTTTGCAAACATAATTTTTTTGTTGTTGCTGTTTCATCATATTAACATACTTTGCCCTCTTTTGTGGAATAGTCTCAAAAAAGGTTTTATGGCAGCTATGTTTTCGAACTGATGGCTTCCATTCGAGTCAATTCCTTTAATTTTTGACAGTTGAAAGAGCACTTACCACATTAAAATAAAAAAAATGACTCCATTTGAATGTATTTCAGTTTGGTAGGTAGTTATTTAATTAACGTCCCACTGGAGCATAACAACAGACTATAGACGATGGTCCAACCCCCGAAGTGAAAGTTTCGAAGACAACGTAATTTTACAGTTTGGAATTCACACCAGATGATAAATTTTAAAATATTATACACTTTGGACTTTGATATTCATCTCGTATCTTTCATCTTTAAAACCAAATTATTTTTGTGCCTCTCAAATAATGCCAAAATGTATATTATTATTAAAGAAATACGCAACCTGTGCCACAGGTAGGTGCTTGTCCTTTTTTTGGACCTTGCGCCATAAAACCCAACTATCAATCAATCAATCCACAGGTAGGTAGATAGTTAATTAACGTCGCACTGGAGAGAGTAACACAATGGGCTATCAATCCCGAAAGGAAAGGTCCCCATGACAACGCCTCTTAATTTTGAACCACGGTCAGATGCCGTGGTAAACACCTGAACTGACAACCCACTCTCCAAACTTCCCCACTACACCAACGTGAGGACATTTGAGGCCTCGACAGTTTTAACGGGCCCCATGTACACGACGGTCTTTGGATGGACCAAGTTTCGATCTCGAAACCCTCTGGTTGCGTTACTCTTCAAAGTAGGCTACCTAAAGGGCGACAGAAGGATATATTTTGAAAAAAATTACAAAATGTTCAAAAAGAAGAATTCTTGATTGCTTGAATGAGTGTTAATCACTTGAAAGTCCTCTTGAATAGTGGATATGGTATAATTTCGGTCGATTGGTTGGTTTAAGTTGAATTGCGTATGGTCGAGATAAAATTTCACTTCTTTCTAATACTTATCAGGTAGACAACCAAATAAATATTAAAAAGTAGATTAGTAAATATACATGAATCGGTTAATAATATGATTCAAAATATATTAAAAGTGTGCGTTTAAAAGTTAGGTAAAATATTATGACATGTAAAAGCTAATAGCATTTCCAAAAGAAAAAGGATTTTAATCCACTAAATCTTTCAAGTTTAAAATTGAATTATTAAAAAATGCAACGCGAGTTGAAAACAGGACAGGCAATGGAAAACAGTAAAAGGTACGTCACACACGACCCTTATAATCCCTTTCTGCTAAGAAAAGATGCCTGTGTGGAAAACGCGTTCAAATTACTTCGAATCGACGAATTGTTAAGCAGTTGTTTTAAAAACTCGCTCTTGCAGTGACAGTAAATGTTATTACAAAGAAGCTATGGGATTTTCCTTCGAGAAAATGTTTCCTAATTTTCCGGACAATTTGTGTCAACGAGATGTCTAGCAAGATCTCATCCATTTTACTCTATTGTTTCCAAATACCTTGGCATCAAGAGATTGCTCCATTTTTGATGACAAGATCTGGCCAGATTTCTTCGAGTGACGGGATATCTTGTCCATCAAGACCTGGTCAGTTTTGCTAAAACCTTCGTCGAGATAACCACCATTGAATCTGAGTGAGTCGTCGGTGACTTCATAGGTAAATAAAAGACGACACTATCTCAACAGGAGGATTAAAAAATAACATTTTTGTGATATTATTTCTACCGCCATGCAGTAGGTGCAAAAACCTGCCCTCAACTGGGAAGTTTGGGGCAAGGAGTGATTCGTTTTTCATCTTATCTTTATTCCCCTTGAGTAACCACATCTTGGACATCTCGTCGAGAGTTAACAGAATTACCTGGCCACGGGTAATTTGTTTTCCTTAATTCTATCTTCATTCGCCTGGGAGTAATAGGGCAGTTTTGTCTCAACAAGTTGTCCTTAGCAAAGCTGACAAGATATCTCGTCGAGAGTTAACAGAATTACCTGGCCACGGGTAATTTGTTTTCCTTAATTCTATCTTCATTCGCCTGGGAGTAATAGGGCAGTTTTGTCTCAACAAGTTGTCCTTAGCAAAGCTGACAAGATATCTCGTCGAGAGTTAACAGAATTACCTGGCCACGGGTAATTTGTTTTCCTTAATTCTATCTTCAATCGCCTGGGAGTAATAGGGCAGTTTTGTCTCAACAAGTTGTCCTTAGCAAAGCTGACAAGATATCTCGTCGAGGGTTAAGTCAATTTTTCTTGTAGCCAATCGCATTAATATTCATAGAAGACAAGGTAAAGACATTGACTTACAAAAGCTTTGAGAGCACAAAACATGACAGGTGCTTTCTGACCGGACTTTGTCTACATCTGAATCTCCGGTCTACTACTGACCGGAGACCCTAACTGGAGCCATTTAACAGAATCCAGATTTTGTCTTGTTTTTATGTGATGTCAATAATTAATTGCAATCAAAAATACTTTATTTTCATTATTTTACGTTGGACCGGGGATGCATTCGGAACAGGTTCTAAAAAGTTTCACTTCGCCTTAATTCTTGTATGGAATTCATCAAAAACTCTGAGAATTCAAAAGATCAGTGTCGAAACAATCGGATTCTTTTGCAAATTTTATCTCACCAGAATTACTAATTACAATCAAAATTACTCCGAATAAGTACCTCGAAACTCGGTCCTGTAGTGTACACGGGAGATGGTGCACATTAAATCTGTCGCAGTCTGAAATGTCTTCACGTTGGCATGGAGTGGAAGTTTAGAGAATGGGTTTCGTCTCTGGTCCGAAGCCCTTCAATTTTGCACTTGGTTCTGTCCTCATATTATCCCTCTAAGTGCTTTGGACGAGTTATCTCGTCCATCACTGTATGACCCATTTTGCTAATCCCGTGATATATCGTCATCCAAATGTTCTGAATTTTCGATGATGACGACATCAAGATGTGGCCAGTTTTATTCTAACCAGCAGATGTCTCGTCAATCCAGAACGGGTCAGTTCTGTTCGTTGGATGAGATACCTAGTCGAGACAATCACCAGAGGGATCGCGGATGGCTTATCGTACAATTTGTAAACGGTCCCCTATCTGTCTTCAAAGGAACGCCGCCGTTAATGTTCAGCTGTAGGGTCACTAATAGCTACCTCCCGAAAGCTCTGTGAGATTGTTTTTTTTGTTTGTCCCCTCATTTCCCCTCTCGATGCCTGGACCTCCCAAAATTATTTATTAGTTTTAGAATTGTGACTTTTTTGTCGGAAACGCTCGTGAAACCGTTGCTCAAAGAGCCGCTTCATTTGATGGGGTTAATACGTATCTCATAGCACGGCTCTTGGCCGGAAATGTTCTTCTTAAACACCAGAATGAAATGACGTTTGACACAGAACTCTGTTTTTATTGACTGCAATGACCCCGGAAGGTATTTGAAGTAAAGTCGAACTGGAGAAACACACAGGGCTATTGGCGACCCCGAAGGGAAAGTTCCCACGACAACACCATGTTCAGATGACTCTCCCAACACGTCAACGTGAGGACATTTGACGACAGGTTTAACGTGACGCTCTTTGTTTGATAATCATCTAACACAAGAATCCGCCTGGACAAAAAGATTCTTCGAAATGATCGCAGATTTTTTCGAACAGATACTTTACAAGTGGGGCGATTGATTTGGGGTTTGATGGTGCAAGGGCCATTTTTGACACAGCTGCGCAAATAAATTGGGGAAAGAAATGTTGAATAACTCCTGAAGCAATGAACATACTCGCAAATACTTGAATCGGAAGCGATCAATACACCCAGGAAGGATTCGCATGTTGCTAACGTAGTGAGCATACGCATTGAGCAACAATGGTCCCTTTTAAGAGAATAACGGATTAGCAACCGTTCCTAACTGAGTCCATCCAAATACTAGCTGTGATAAGTTACCGTGATAATAATCCTCGAAGAATAACAACAGTTTAGTTCATTTTTGTTATACGGTAATTAGGTAACTTTTAATTAACGTCCTACTAGAGCAACGCGCTATTGACGACGGTCTGGGATCAATCCCTTAAGGCAAAGATCCGAGGACAACACCTGAGCTGGCACCCCACTCTCCAAACTTCCACACCAACCCAAACTGAGGACTTTAGACCACGACAGATTTAAGGTGCCGCCTCTACACCATACGCTTACAAACATCCATGCCCAGATTCGAACCAGGAACCTTCCGATCTAGAGGCTAACACCTTAACCACTATACCGGTTCGTCGACTTTTGTTATAAGGAGTATACAAATTAGAGTTAATGTTCTTTACGTTGTGTATCTAATTTTGTATTGTTGCATAGAAAGATTAGTGTTAACTATTAGCCCAAGCACATGATTTTCAGATAATTTTACTGATGTTTTACTGAGAGACACGGATTGTTTTCAAAACTGTTCTTCCTGAAAAGCAGCAAAGAGCTCTCTGACGATTTGAAGTAGAATTTCGTACACTTGACTGTCGTATTTTACTTCAGTGAAAATGAAATTCTACAAAGTTACGAATTTGGATTTTTGTACTTCGAACTACAGACTTAAAAATCTTTTTGAGGCCTTCTTTGCCTATTTTTCAAACTTCCTTGTGAATTACTTGATAGATCTCGAATCGGAGAAAAGGTAAGATTTCCTTAAGTCAAGAAGAATTATTTCTAAAGAATAGTCCGTTCACTTCACTCCTCTTTTGCTCAATTCTTTGGCGGGTAATTCGAGAATTTTCGCTTTAACACTATTTAAAACATTCAAAACAGTATCTGGTAACAAATATTCATCCATTTCTTGAGAAATATAACTTAAAATAGCATCAATTTTTGTTTGCTTCGAATTTATCATCCAAATAGCAAAAATGGACCGACTAAAAATTTCCATACTCATTCTGAAATTTAAGGTCTACCTATCAGTTCCGCAAACTTTCGCAAGAAATGTTTTGTTCTGCGCATATCAAATGGCTATAATACATATATAATGTTTTAGTGGGATACGGTGGTAAGTCTAGTTGAAATTTCAAATCACAGTTGCATAATAAATTCAAGAGGATCGTGCAAATTAATGAATTAGTACCCAAGAAACTAAAAGCACGTAAACATACCTCAATGATCAGAAGTTAATGATAGTATCTACCAAATAGCGCTAAAGAAAATATAGGACCTATATATTTTACAGTTTTCCTCAAAGTACTAATACACATTCGCCAGATTGCTTTTGCAGCCAACGCAGAAAGTTCGACTTTGGACCCCTGACTTCCTGTTAGGAGGAATTGTTCAGATAAATAAAACCGTGGTCTTGCTAAGGGGACATACTACTTTTAAAATATGATGTATTTTTGACAATATGCGGCACTAAGGCCCCGATCACATGAGGCTATTTCTAACGCGCGTTTGATGTTGACACAAAACGCGGTTAGTCAAAATACATTGAGTTCTACTGGAGCGTTTACATGCAGAAAACTGCTGAATCGGGCGTTTTTATTGCTACTGCAGGCCGAGGGGATCCGATAAATCGAGATACATACGTTTTGACTGGCGTTAGCTCTTTTTTTTTTGTTCTTCCATAGTCCAAGCTTCTATTTTCGTGATCGTTAAAGAAATAGTGAAAATTTCAACGGATTTGAAATCTGCAGAAAATTTTACTCCAGTTCAATACCTTAAATGGAATTTTCTTTAAATAAATAATTTTTCAATTGTAACTTTGATATTTTTGCAATACGAATTTGGCCGCACTGACGAAGATAATCATTACGAACACAAATCTCCTTTTACGAACACAAATCTATTTATCTCGTTTTTTAGAAAAGATATATCTTCAGTGGAATACTTAGTTGCCTTAATTTACTACTTTGTATTTAATACCATTAAAAATAGGATGCAAATTTAATCAGATTCTATGCTTTGAAGATAGTTTCCAACAAAGGGGAATAGTAGGTAATTTTATTTTTGAGGTAACGTATACCGACCTCGTGTTAAATTGAACTCCGATAGGGCTTTTGAAAATAAACTTATTAGCCTGATTTACCGAAATTAATGTACTGGTGAGCTTATATTTCGTACATTTAATATTTTAATCTTGAAGTTAGGGTTATTACTACTTCTATCGAAATTTTTATATTATATAGACAGAAATTATCTTTGCAATCTTCCGGTTTTCGATAAAACTGTTTTTGGTCATTCTTAGATATATATTAGTTTGGCATAACTCTCGCGTTTTGTCGTTGGTTTTTAATTGAAATATTCCTTAGTCGCTTTAAGTTTTAGTTGAAATATTCCTTAGTCGTTATTCCATTCGTGGTTCCCCATTAAATCCATTCAAATAGAGTCGATTGGAGGATAAGTTTTCATTTCGGATAGTCTAATTGTAGTTAAATTGTGCTTTCATTTATGCATTTTATTGGTAGGTACATAATTAACGTCACACTGGTTCAACGCAACGGGCTATTGGTGACGGTGCGGGAGTCAAGGGAAAGATCCAACGACACGTAATTTTGAATCACAATTAGATGACGGAACTGAAACACCACTCTCGAAACTTCCACATCACGCCAACGTGAGGACATTTGAGGCCATGGTAGATTTAACGTACACCAGCCCCCTTTGTACACGATGGTCTTTTATAGAATTCGAACTCGTTACCCTTCAGTCGATGTTTTACTGACCTTGATTTTCATACTACCTATTCTAATACTGTACTGGGTTTCAATTCAATTTTATTGAAAACACTCCCAGTCACACGCGTTACATGACTAATCTGTCAGTTTTTGACGCCATAAATGACCTTGCTTTACCCTTTAATGAATGCAAATTCCTTATAAGCCGTTATATTGACACCGGAAAGAGAAATTAGTTATCGTTACGGATAGTCGTTATTTTTTTATTTTTAATATATTCAATAAGGTTTATATCATTTTATGCTGCCATGATCACTTGATCTTCATTCACAAAGTAATCGGCCTATTTCTCTCATAGTTTTACCTGACAAATTTCCCTGAGGTATATTTTCTGTACCAAAGCTTTTAAATGGAGCCAAATGCGTTTAACAAAAAGAGATTAGTTACAACTCCAGAAAATTAATTTTTTTAAGAAGAACATAATGTTTTTGGTATCGATCTGGCATATAATTTTACACAGATTTGAAATCCGTTGAAATTTTCACTTTATCTTCAACCACCGCAAAGACAGACATTTGAATTAGAGGAATAAAAAAACATTATTTGATGCTTAAGGAAAGCCGACCTTGGAAAATTGGTGATTTTGGTAATTTTTAGTTAACGTCGCGTACTAGAGCAACACAACGGGCTATTGACGACGGTCCGGGATCAGTCCCTTAAGGGAAAGATCCGAGGACAACACCTCGTAATTTTGAACCACGGTCAGATGACGAAGCAGCAACACCTGAGCTGGCACCCCACTCTCCAAACTTCCACACCAACCCAACGTGAGGACTTTCGGCCACGACAGATTTAAGGTGCCGCCTCTACACCATACGCTTACAAACATCTATGCCCGGATTCGAACCAGGAACCTTCCGATCTAGAGGCTAACACCAACCTTGGAAAACGCTCAAATGGTGTTCACATGGACTTTTGGAAAACGCGCGTTAGAAAAACTCGATGTGAACGTGGCCTAAGAAAGCTGAATTTTGTCCACCTAGAATCGAAAATAACACACTGTACGGCGCACAGTGTGTCATTTTCGCAATCTAGGTGGACAAAATTAGTGCATCAAAAATACACTGGTTTTGAGTGATTATAAGAGGCTGTGAGTGATAAAATACTGATTTGGTGTATATTTAACGTTTTTAGTTACTATTTGGATGCAGAAATATGCTAAATTTAAAGAAATTTATCAACTTTGCTCCCTATATTAAATAAACTTCGATAAATTATTATCCGTATATTTTGCAATTTTATATTTATATATACCCCTGAACACAATGATCATATTTTCCCCTAAGAGTTCCATTTAAAAATAAAGAATAATTCAAAAACTAAAGGGGAAAATATTTGAAAATATTACAAAATTATATACTTGGAATCTCTCAACTGGGAAAGTTCTTTAAAAAATTCAACCTTTTTGGAAACATTTGGCTGCGTTTAGTTTTAGATCTTGCTCGTAACCTTACTATTAGTGGATCTAGGGTAATGACTACTGTATTCGTATCTTGACATTTTTATAGAAAATATTTATCTTATCGCCTATTGAGTTTGTTCCTTGTCTTGCGCTTTTGCGAAGCGGACCAATTACCAATTGGAAGAATGCAAGAAGTGAAATAATACAGAGGCTGTTCGCACATTTTTTAGACGATTTTGGTTAGCGATAATAAAAAATAGTTTGCAGCAAAAGAAATAATTGCAGTTGTACTATGTTTTTAAAAGTCAAAATTATCGTCTGCGGCTTGAGAGGTTTGTTTTTATTCAAAATGGCGTTTTTAACGAAGCAGTGGTTCGAAGGCTATATTTATGCTCTTTCCGAAGAGAAATATTCATATTCCGTTATCCAAAAACAATGTGAGAGTCATTGTTTTGTGATATCTAAAGCGTCGATAGGTAATATCGTCAACAAGAAAGGAAAAAAACACGTCAAATTGGAGCCTCAAGTGGGACAAAAATTCCAAACAAATATCCAAGGAAGAAACGAACATCTTCGACTATTGCAAAGGTACGTTGTTTAATGTAAAAAGAAAATCCCCCTAGTCAAAGGACAGTTGCACAATCATTAAAATGATGAGTGTCCACTGTAAACAAAATGATAAACGTTGATTTAAATCTTAAGAAAGCGAAAAAGCATATCGCTGAATGCAGGACACGCTGCCGAATTCTATATGAGAAACTTTTATCCAAAGAAAAATGTAAAAAAATTGTCACAATAGATGAATCATGGATGTATTTAAATGATTGCAGCAAAAAAAGAGCTATTTATTATCATAAAAGGGGAGAAAAAAGTTTAAGTACATGGTTCACAGAATCGAAAGAAAGTTTTTCTAAGGGATTCGTGATTGTTGCTGGTTTTTCATATAGTGGCATGTTAAAAATAAAGAGAGTGGAAAAAATGTCAAGATTAACTCCAAATACTATCAGGAACAAATTTTATCGCCAATTTTTCTGAATGAAATACCATCGCTTTACCCACAGTGCCATCAATCTGTGGAACTCCATCAAGACAAAGCTAGCAGTCACATATCAAAATCCACTGTAAATTTCCTAAAATAAATGGAACAGAACAAAATCTGCACTATCCAAACGTCATCCCACAACCCTTACAGGACTCTGGAAAGCTGTTCCGGAGGAATGGGATAGAATACCTCTTCTAACACTTCCAAAGGCATTAGTATCCTGGAAATTACGGTGTCGAAAGATAGTTCAGAATAAGGGCTATCAAATAGAACATTTAAAACACAAGAATTTTATGTAATTTAGTTTTGTGAATACAATATACATTGTCTAAAAAATGTGTGAACAGCCTCTGTATTCCCATGTACCATAGACCATTAAAGTTAAATCTACTAATTATTTGTCAGAAAGAAATTTGATGGAACGGACAAGGTCTAGTTGAGATTTTGACAATTAATATTTTTACCCTCATTAGTACAAGGAAAGATACCAAAGAGACACATACTAAACACACATTGTTTATAGTGATATTTTTCTGAAAAAAATTGCTGGAAAGTTTTTTGTTCAGCGTCATCACAGCCTCTCATTATAATTGTATTTCTGGTATTACAAAGGTGTGAAAATTATTAGAATAATTGTGATTTTTTCAGTTTTTCTTGATTCATTTTGTATATACTTGCAATATTTCATGAAAGGTAATTTGTTTTGTTGATCCAATCAATTTTCACTCCTTTAAAAAAATTTTGGGGACATAAATTTTGTTAAATAATGCCATTTTTTTTTTAATATTTGATCCAAAGTAATCAAATTGTTTGCATTGCATAAAAAATTTGTTTGATTAACAAACGAATTTAAAATACAATTTTAAAATCGTCTGCTTGCTGTGCTAGTATTTTCTTTCTTTTCTTGAGTTGGCATCAGTATTATTTTATTGTTAAAGCAATTCTTTTAGCTGCTTTGATTAGTTTATAATTGGTAGCTTTTTTTCGTTTATCAAAGGATTATTGCGTGATTATGGGTAAAGCAAGTGATATTTCTACTAGAAATCTAGCTGTGGTAAAGTGTTTCATCCAAGAAAATAACTATACACAACACGAAATCGGAAAAAAAAGGAAACATTTCTCAAGCATCTATGTGTAGAGTAAAAAGGATCTTTGGACTCCAGATGTGAATATGGAAATTCTAGAGTTGGGAAATGCGGAAGGAAAAGTAAATTTACTGCAAGAACTGAAAGGAAATTAATTCAAATTGCTAAATCTAACAGAAGAGCAACTAGTCATGAACTAAAAATCTCTCTTCAAGCGTATGGAGTAAATGTTTGTGATTCTTCTATCCGTAGAAAGCTCATCTCATCTGGACACGGTGCTCGTCGTCCTCGAAAAAAGCTAAAATCACATCTGCTATGGCAAAGAAGAGACTTTCTTGGGCAAAAGTTGTGCAAGAACAATTCGGAAATGACTTGAGCAATGTGAGAAATATTAATTTTCCTTTAATTAATCAGTTGAATTCAAGTTGTTCAAGCAATGGGAACTCCTTAAAGCCTTAAAAAGGGTTTCTTACTAAGATCGGTTAATAGTTTTTGTTTCAACACAATCCCACATGCTTCGTTTGGATGCTAGTATCCAGTCGAGGCATCATTAGATCTCTTTTCTCTTTCTAAAGCAGCGCATCCATCGAGTTGCCAGGTTTGGGATCTCCTTTTTAACTTTGCATAGGTCAGTTGTTATTTAACGTCTCATTGAAGAACAAAAAGGGCTATTGGTGACGGTCCATTCCGAAGGTCATCGGCTCAAATTCTTCTACTTGTCAATAAACGATTTTCCTTTTTCGTGGTGTTTAATAACCAACTTGAAAACTTTTTAGGTTGGTTGTTAAAAGTGACAGTCCATCCTGAATCGGGATGTTGAGATTTTGGCACTTTCCTTTGAATGTTTTCTCAATCAAGTACCCTCCGAGATAACCATCCGGAGGGTTTATTTTCGGTACTAGGTTGCCTGACGGGAGCATTTCTTGCAGTGATTTTTTGAAATTGAATAATCATGCAGTTAACAAATTCAAATACTTTTAAAAACAAGTATCTCCAACTTTCTACCATGCAAGTTGTTATGCGATCTCTTAGGTAATTTTATTAATGACTGCTAGTCATATATTTATTTGATTTCGAGTCAAAAATCGCAAATTTATTTTCGTGGATTTTTACACAGCTAATGTGATTTTCCAAGTTTGTTTCAGGTACATTTTAACTTCATTTGTTATACATATATAGGATCCATCGAACTTTTCTTAAACAATTTTATACAATGGTTACTCAATGAGATTTACCAAGAGAAAAATGTTCACTGTACAGTTCTGTATTAATGGATTGTACTGTATCGAAAAATTAAATAAATTAACACAAAAGAATTATTCGTGATAAAGGGCTAAAATAAAGGAATATGTATGGCAGTAATTTATCAGTTTCTCCGAATGGTATGAGCTTTCATCAGAGAGTAATAGATGGCAGCACGGGAAATGAATATTCTAAGATGCTCCTGTTTTTTTCAGACATGGGTAGGAATTGTTATTAATTTATATGTGCTAAAAAAGGATTTGAGCGGTCACAATGTATGGCTTTTTAGAATTTAATTCTGGTTTTTCAAGTTTCCCGATAATCCGCAAACAGCTCGTTATCGTTTTAAATTGCTCAACCATGAAAGTGAGCCATTTCTTAAATTGGGTGGAGGTGCCAGCTCAGGTGTTACATCGACATTTGACCATGGTTCAAAATTACGTGCTTTTGTCAGCTAACCCTTAGGGCAGGGATGGGCAAACTTTTTCGGTCGCGGGCCAAAAATCGAAAAAAAAAAAAATTTGGCGGGCCAAGATAAATTTGTTCTAAAATTTTAAAAACAATATACAAGTATTACAATTTAAATATGTTAATGAGATGAATGAAATTGTGATTTCATTTTTAAAAGTTCCTTACATTGAGGTTCGAAGTGAGATGTACTGATTCTAAGGAACGAGGCTAAATGCTCATCTGTCAATCTATTTCTGAAATAATTCTTTCCAAGGTTCATAGTTGAAAACACTTGTTCACATATATAAGATGAAGCAAACATAGCACTGATTTTCTGGGCGTGAGATATTAAATTTGGGAAACTTACTTTCGATAGTGATTGTAAAACTCTAACTTTGGCATATTTAGAAACAACTGCTTTATATGATTGTTAGATTGCAACTCAATTAATTCAAGTTGCAAATCTGATCTCACTGCTTCACAATTTACGTTGAAAGGCATCGTAAAAATATCCAATTCTGTTTGAATGGCACTGAAATCTTGAAATCTGCGTTCGAACTCAAAATGCAGTTTTTTCCATCTTCATAATTCTTAAGCTTTTCTTCATTTACTGAGGGTATTAAATTTAACCTCGAGAAATGAGACAAGTCGTTCTTAGCTAGCTGCCCAGCAAACAGATTAAGTTTTAGTTTAAAAGCTTTGAGATGGGCCCAGATATCGTCGATAAATTGATTTTTCCCTTGCATCTTGACATTCAAGTTGCACATATGACAAAGAAGATCTGTGAAAAATGCAAAGTCCGAAAGCCATTCTGTATCTTCTAACATTTCGCACTCCGTAGAACACTATTTCTTATGGAAGAACGACACAATGTCGTCTTTCAGCTGCCAAACTCGCTCGAAAACACATCCTGCACTAAGCCACCTTACTTTCGTGTAATACAGTACATCAGAGTATTCAGATTGCACAGACTGAAGAAAATATCGAAATTGTATGTGAGTAAGCAAACAAGATCGAATAGTATTTACAAGCTTCACGACTGCATCAAGCACAGGTTTCATATGCAATGCAGATTTACACAGAGCATCTTGATGTATAACACAATGTAGAAAAACAACATTGTTCCCGGGATAGTTTTGATTAAAGAGTCCAAGAAATCCAGATTTTTTTTCTGTCATATTTTGTGCTCCATCGGTCGTAATATTACATATATTTGTTATAGGCACTTTCAAAGTTAAAAGCCCTTCCTGAAATTCACGAAAAATATCCCATCCCGTTGTAGTTCCCTTTAAAGAACGCATGCACGCCAGTTCCTCGGTAATTTCAAAGTTCTCATCAACACCTCTTATAAATAATACTAATTGAGCAGTATCATTTATATCAGTGCTTTCATCCATAGCTATGGAGCAAAATTTAAACTGGCCAATCTTTGACTCTAATTGTGACGTCAAATTTTTATCGATGGCTTCGATTCTAGAAGTCACCGTTTTTCGAGATAAGCTTACTGTCTCAAAATTATTTTTCTTGTCTGGACATAAAACATCACAAACTTGGAGCATGCATTGTTTAACGAACTCCCCATCACTGAGAGCTTTATTATTTTTAGCAATATTGTATGCTACAATGTAACTTGCATGTGTAGCTGCTTCTTGGATAGTGTTTACCTTCTTGAAAAAATTTTGTCGGCCTGATAATTTTTTACCAAGACTTTCTACATTTTGTCTTTTTCATATTCGGTAATTGCTTCGTAATTGGAATTCTTATGCTTAGATGTGAAATGAGAGAGAGAGAGAGAGACGGGGAATGTTATATTCTTTGAAGACTGTTACAGCTTCATTGCAGATGAGACACACTGGTTTATCTTTAACAACTTACGTTTTTTAGTAGCCATTTTGGGGTTGAAATATTTTACGAATAACCCAAACAAGCACTAGCGAAGCTATACTTTTAATACTTTCACCATTATTCAGAATGATGCTATATGTCCGCAATCTTTCCATACGCAATCAATAATATTAAAACTCGCGCCAAAAGAAAAAGCCGCTGACTGGAGCTTAAAATGCGCAGTCTGCTACATGTGAGGTCTAATTCACCTATATTGGATTCCCATATGTCTGCTCCTCGAGAAAGAGATAACGCTTGTTGGCGCCAGTCTACCAGCTATAACTAACAAAGAACTTCTGCTTTTAACACTTTACCGATTGAAAGCTGTCTGTGCTTGCTATTTCCGTCGATTTATGTTTTGTAGAACAAAAAAAGAAAAGTAAAAATATCATCAGTCCTTTGAAAAAAAAGGAAGAAAAAAAAATAATATTTAAACAAAGTAGAAAAGGAGATGGATATATGATATATAAATCATATTTTCTTTTCCGTCGGACCGGCAAATTAAAATTCTATCCGCGGGCCGGATAAAACGTTCCGACGGGTCGGAGTTGGCCCGCGGGCCGTAGTTTGCCCATCCCTGCCTTAGGGGATTGATTCCGGACCGTCGTCAATCGTTGTGTTGCTCTAGTAAGACGTAAATTAAAAATTATCAATTATTTTAAATTGGGTATTAAGTTATGTTTAAGTCGCACTGGGGGAAAACACAACGTACTATTGACGCCGGTCCGTGATCAGTCTCGAAGGGAAAATACGAGGACAACAGCTTGTAATTTTGAACCCTATTCTTAAACTGAATAGAAATGAATGGGTACAGAGTTTCATTAAGTTATTGCATTCTATGATAAAATATGAAATAAAAAAAAAACTATTAAATTAAGGAGATTACTATTTAATCCTTAATTAAGACTTGAAATCCTCTGAGTTATTTCTTCGAGACATCTCATGCACTAAATCTGTGAGCAATTTTGTTAATTCCACTTGGTCATTAAAATATGGATGTCCATTAAATTTCGGATGTCCATCCCGATCCGGTCAGTTTTGCTAAGAGACAACCACCAGGAGGGTTAAGAAAACTTTCCTTGCTTGTTCAGTCATTACAGATCACGTGAATTTTAATCATGTCTCAGTTGGAAGATTCACCAAATAATTTGGTAACGAAAGAAGTGAATCTTAAAAGAGTGAAGGGATGAAATTGCTACTACTAGCAAATGATCAAACGGAGGACCAATTAAATGATGTCTTCCCGTGAACCAATCAGATGATGAATGAAATCACAAATGAATCAGTAGCCTATTATAAAATAGATTATTCTTCATATATCACAACCCGTCTGTAATACCACAGTCAATTAAAAAAATGAAATTCTTGTTTTCTGCGTGGGAAGACTAAATACACGCTTGTGCATGCTGTAAAATTGCTACAATGATAGACTTCAATGAAAGGTAGTTTTGTAGCATGCAGGCACTTTTATCTTTTGTCTTTCAACACAGAAAAGTAGAAACGAATTATTTTAAATTATGGTGGCACAGCAGTATCCACATACACGCGCGAAATCTATAAATCTAGAAGAAACAATAAAAACCTTCCTAGGTGTCCAGAATCTTGTGACCCAAACTAGTAGTAACGTGACCCTTAGCTGTCTGCTGAGTTGAACATTCATCTGATTGATCCTCGAGAAGGGACCCCTTTATTGATCCATCGTTAAATTAGTTCACCGATGGATCATCTGATAGTAGCAGACTTTGGCGATTTTTGTCGCCACTCTGCGGATTCACACAATTACCCTGTCATGTTCTATCACTAAACAAGGCGATAAGATACCGAATTAACCAATCAAGTCAATTTTTATATGGCTACAAGTATACCTACTGGTCACTCTTTTTAAAGCTCCTCTCAATAGAAATGCTCAGTCTACTAATAATTCACGTCTATAGCGATATCACGTTCATCAGTCACTCTTAACTGCAAATGCATTTACTATTGATTCAATTATCATTGATTTTAACGAAACTGTCACTCCATTTTAGAACTCGTAGTCATTTTGAGAATATAACAACCTTTTTGGAAGAAAAAGAAGGGGAGAAAATAATTGAAAAGTTGTTTATTTTTCTTAAGTTCTCTATTTTGAGTAAAATAGTGAATGCTTCTCGGGCGGACCCCTTGAAACGTTGTCGTGGACCCCTAAGAGTCCACGGACCATACTTTGGTAATAATGAATAGCATCAAGCAAATATTCAAACCGCATTTCTGGACGTTTGTGTTTTTTTACTATTATATCACTGTTGGAGAATTTATACGGTTCGTATTTATGCAAATGTGTAGTGAGTAAGCTCGGGATAGTCAAAGTGTTCAAAATCATTGCTTTCAAACTCGTATAATATGAATATTAATTGATTGAACTCCTTTTTTATGAACTGATTTGTAATTCGTAAAATATAGTTTTAAGAGAAAAATAATAATTTTTTTTATTTGAATGATGAAAACATACTTAATGCATTTATAAAATTTTGTTTGTAGATAGAAAAATTAGAAACCAAACGCTTTCAAGTCTTGTCCCTTCTGGCTAGGTATAGACAGTTAAACCCATCAGAATTATGTCGAAAAACTGTTCTAAATTTTCTAGATCGATAACAAAGATCTCCTTCAAAGATGATAGATGGCAGCACTATAGTATACAGAATTGTGTTAAAACCAAAGAATGGTTATGTGAAAGCTTTGAAACATTCTATTGGTTATTATTAATGGATACATTCTTAGTGCATACATTCTTAGTCTAGGTGTGTTAATGGGTGATCTTTTCTCTATCCCTACAGCAAACACGCTTTATTTCATTCCTCTGTTCCCCTTTCATGACATTTTTGACTTGACCTCTTGTATTCCCCGAAACAACCCATCCTTATTATAGAACTAGCAAAATACCCGACCTTACTCGGTTTGAATTGGTTTACTCTAGATTGAAGAGATAATCAAAATACATAATGACTTAAGTTTTTTGTAGAATAAAAATTTATTTTAACACCTTTCGCCATCTTTATATTTTCTACAACTTACTTTGGACACAAATCCTACACATGCATATCCATTCATGTAATACATTTCACATACATCGCACAATTGCTGTATGACAAAGCTACAAAATGACGAAAGGTGATACTAAGGTTACTACTATAAAAGACGATTTATAGGAAGATTTGGAATTCCCTTTCTTAAGTTCTTTTCATGTTCAACTCAATTAATTAAAATTACGATTTACGGCGAGTGCTCTCGCACTCATAGTCAACAAAACAATATTTTTTTTACTTGTGGCACTCTTGCCTCCGGTATGCGACATTGTGACAACGAATTTTTTAATGTTTGAAAAGTTCTAGTTCGGGATTTTTAAACATTATTATTTTTTCAATAACGCCAATTATTCTTTCAATAACGGCATTATTCTTTCAATAACGGCATTATTCTTTCAATAACGGCATTATTCTTTCAATAACGGCATTATTCTTTAAATAACGGCATTATTATTTCAATAATGGCATAACTACACTTAAAATTTACTGAAAATTTATACTAACTTACCCAACATTTTTAAGTCTAATACTTTGTGGTGCTGTTGCGTGTGATGAGAAGGAAAACACATTTATTAAAATAATAAGTATTTAAAACAGGAAACAGCAAAATAAAACAAAATAAAAGATGTCGCAAAAAATTGTTCTAAAGATATTAATTTGTGATTCAATTTTATCTCTTGATCTCGCACAGTTGCCACAACTTACAACTAAAAGTGTACAAAATTTAGAAACGTGAAATTAATTCAGAGCGAAAGAACCAGAAAATATCACTGCTCGCGCGATCTTGTTCATTCTCGTTTCGTTGAAAAATATCGTCTGTCCCAAATATTCGGAAATCGTTTTCATTGCGCAAAGAATAAAAATAAGACTCGAAATAAATGAAGTATCAGAGATGAAATTCCATAAAAAAAATAATTTTTTGAAGAATAATTACTTTTTTAGCAGTACTGGTAAAGCAATCGAAGTAATCGTAATATTCAATAGACATTCCAATTTTTCCAAAACTACCAAATTATGGTTGATTTAAGTAAACTTACTCAGGTGTTTTAGCATGAAACTCACCTAAATATAACAATAAAGAAATGTTTAATATTGCATTCACTAAACTAATAGATAATGTATAAAATAAATTACACTGCAATCAAATATCTGGAATACAATTCATGTGATGTCTACACAAACACACATACACAAAATCGAGCATAGAACAGAAAGACGGACAGACAGACTTTCGCAACCAATGCCACTCTCTAAATGAAGATAAGTACTCACTGCATGCAAATTTCCATGAAAATATCTTAAACCGTGTGGACGTGTATAGGGCACAACATACAGACAGACAGACAGACAGACAGACAGACAGACACCAAACGAGAAAATGGCGGATTCGGCATCAGAAGGGTCCAAAACGGATAGAAAACTTGAAATGGGTCGAAAATATTGAATGTACAAACAAACACTCCATTCTTATTTATATAGATTACGTTCGATCAATTAGTGCATTAAAAAGCATTGAATCTTCAATGAGTAGGACTCTTCGAAGGGGAATTTCCCGATTGTAACCAAGGGTATCAAAATAGTTGTAATATTTAACATGTGCTTTGAGATCACCACCCCTAACTGCAACCGCTACAGTGTGGGACCAAAAGGTGAGCAGGAAAAGAGGGACATTTCCTTAAGAAGCTGACCGACCAATAGCCCGTTGTGCCAACGTTTTGAATAGAGGAGTAGCGAGGATAGGCGTAACTAGGGTTGTTGAATTGGTGGTTCTCCCGAAAAGTATGGACTGTACCCCAGTAAAAAGTGGGAAGAATAAATTAATTAGATTAATATATATATAAATTAAGAACTATTAATTAATATATATTAATTATTAAAAATATATATATTAATATGATTACGATATATAAATGATTAATTAATTACATTAATAAATATTCATTAATTAACACTTGCTTTTTTTTTTAATCCAAATTTTTTCTTTATACAATATTTATTAAATGACTTTATGGTGAATTTTAAAACTTACAATACATTTAAATTAGAAAATAAAACGTCGATTTTTCTGAACTTCTTAGATTTATATTTTATTTGCCTGTAGCACACATCTGTAAAAATTATCTCGATTCTGACTGCCGCTTATGAGTGCTCATAATTTTTTGAAACAGTATCTATATTTAAAAATTCGGTTTCAAAGAAGCACAGTAGGCAATATTTTTAAAAACTAATGAAATAAGATAAACATTAATTTTAAAAAGATAAAAACTAATAACAATAATTAAAATATAATATGTATTTGAAAATTTGGTTTTAAAAAAGCACAATTGACAATAATAAAAAGTTCCATTTGAATCGAAAACTTTTCCTCTGACTTTTTATTCTGCATAATCTCGTACGAGTTCTTTAAAACACAATTTATCACATAACTCATGTTCGATAGTTATCATAGCCAATCTACTTAGTCTATGTTGAGTTATTGTGGATCTGAAATAATTTGTGATGATTTTTTAAAAGTGGTGGAAGCTTTCTTTCCATAAACTTTTTCACCACTTACACAGGAAAAGTTAATAAAATTCTAAGGGCAATATTAATATAAATGTGATAGATAATAATAAACTTACGAAAAAATATCTTGAAAATTCCCTGTTTTTTCGAGAATGGGGAAATGATTAAATTTTCTATTAATTAAATTTTAAGGCTCATATGTCGGACGAAAGTTTGGAATATAATTGTTCAGGTAGGAAAATTTATTAGATTTATTATTGCCTAACATTTATAAGAAATAAGTCACAATTTTTACTGCTTAGCGACCGCAAATATTATTCATAGTACCAAATATGAAAATAAGAATGTTTTTGTTAACTACAACTTGGAATTTTTATTTTTATTGGAAACCCGTTTTTCAATATTGGGTATCATTATTGCTTTAAGTTAGAAATATTTAAGAATCTCTCTATTTTTAAAAAAAAGTTACCGCCACCACTGTCGCAGGATTGAAAACTGGGGTTTTTCGCTCTATTCTTAGACGGTTTCCCGAAAAAGTACGGATCAGAAAATTACGAAATTAACATGGTTTGTTCTTCATCGTGTTCCCTGGACAATTTTGAAGATTTTGTTTCCAATGCGGCTATTAGTTTAGGGTTTATTAAGTGTCAAAATTGAAGAAGCGAAATTTCTAACGCTAGGAGCAAAAGACGTACAAATTTTCAGTCTTCAGTCGTGATTTTTTTAGAGTACCTCTAAACGTGAATTTTTGCAGCTCGTCGAGTTGTTTTACAAATTTCAATTTGGTTCCTGATAGTATTTTTTTTGAAATTCGGGAAAAATCGGGACATTTTCGTTACATTTTTATTAAAATTGTCATATTTATATCTGGTTACTATTAGTTTTAAATTTGAAACCATCGCAGTATACCTTAGAATGTACTCTCTTTTAAGGTACAGTTATTTTTGAAATTGGTTCATAAATAAATTCGATGCGATCAAAAGTTGGTCACATAGATCACGGAGCACGTGCGTTTATTCTTATTCACGGAAATTAAGGTTACATTTTCTGACTAAAGGTTTTGTGACAGATGCCCTTCAAACTCGTTGTCACGTCACGCACATTTTTTCGCTTGTTTCTCAGACGGTTTACCGATTGAGTACAGATCAAAATATTACGAGATTAACATGGTTTATTCAAAATTGTACAGGGAACAAGATGGAGATTTTTTCAATTAAGTGTTAAAGTAAAAAAATGCGAAATCACTAACGACAGGATTGTTGATTTGCGAAGCAAACCAAATGGGATTGCGTAGCAATCACCGGGGGTTGGCGAGCGTTAGCGAGCAGGGGGTGGAGCTCTCGCTGTGACGTCATGGACGTTTTAACAAATCAGCGTTTAAAGTCAACGTTTTAACAATGCACTGTTCTCACTTTTCCGTCACTTAATTACTTCACAAATTCAAGTGTTCACTTTCAAAACCTTAAGCTCGGAACCTCACTCGTCAAGGAAATCCGAAAGACTAAATTATCCATCGGGCAAAAATTCAGAACAGTTCACTTGCAGGCAGTTACCCGTATTTACTTCAAATAAGAAAGCCGACAATTTAAAAGACCCTATATTGTAAATCATCAAAATAAGAAATGGCAGATTTGTTGCGATTTCCTGAATGCCCTTAACTTCAAACGACATTTCCGTCAGTTGGTCAAGCGCTTCTTGTCTTGTTTGGGACCTAGGGCAATAAATCCATACCATACAATCCGTCAGTCGGTCATAAAAATAAATCACTTTTCGCAAGACATGCCGTCAAAGACATGTTCGAGCCCTCCAATACATTTGAAGGATCCAAAGGTGAAACCACTATACAGCAATTTCTTCGAAAATGATATAATCATCTCGTAGCATTCAAGTTCGAGCACCACGTGCATTCATTTTGGGGGTAGAACCACTTTAAAGCCGTAAAAAAAGTGATAAAGTATCGGTATGCCACCTTTCTCCACATACTCAGAGGAAGAATTTTATTTTTTGATAATTTCAATCTTTGAAACTATTTTTTTTTCACTTTTAGTTAAATATGAACTTTTACTACATAAATAAAATTTGTTCGAAGTTTCCTGATAAACGTTTCATACATTTACGTGTTAGAAAGTTTCAAATTCTTTTTTTTTCTTCAAAATCTAAAATTTGTGTTACCCCTAGACCATTTATTTAATGCCTATTTCGGGTAATATATCGAAGCTCTCAGAATGCACGCTGCCCCCTCCGTGCTTCTTTCTCTCTATATATATATATTAATGGAAGGACGGGCTACTAACTGCGTATTTCGTGTAAAAGGCGCCCTCTTGTGCATTTTTTTACAAAAAAATGTTCAAAACTATCATTTAAAGAATTTTAAATAAATCCATTCAACAAAGAGCTGATAAAACCTTTGTCCAAAGTTTTTTGTTTATGGCTATGGATATTGAGGCATGTATGTGTGGAGATGTACGACGGAAATGACCGTCGGTAATTGTTTTATTTTAATTAAATGGGGTCTGCAGTAATTTGTCAATGTCATCGAAAGGTCGCCCAGCTATCTTGAGTACTAGCAGAGTTTTAACAATGTACGACACCTTCATGTCCTTTTCATACAATTTAATTTTTTCTTTACACCAATTTTTGCGCCCTTACCCCAGGAATCTGCCGCTCCGAGCAAATGCCAAGTTTGCCCTCCTCTAGATCTGGGCCTGCATGTATTGACAGGAAATGAAATTAGAATCCAAAGTTGATTTAACGGTACTGTTTAATGTTACTTTTGAAGTTAAAATGTTAATAATGTTCCTTGTTAGTGTTTGTGGTGGGGGGGGGGCGAAATATGGCTTTCGCCCCTTCTCCTCAGTGACCGGAGGGGCCAAATACCCCCCTGCCCCCTGTTGGCACGTGGCTGGTTGTGCTCCAACCTTAATGAAATACCTGCCTTAAGAAGCCCCATTTTTTAATTATTGTGCCTCAAATCGAACCCAAGATGATCCGACAACTATTTGGCGCAGACGACAGGATACTAAATAGTTGTTGGATTATTTTGAGTTCGATTGGGTGAATTGGCATAAGATTTAAAAAATAGAGCTTCTTTAGGACAACGCGTTTGTTTGTAGTTAAAGTTGAGGTGGGTGATCTCAGTAATATATTGCAGTCCCTAGATCCTGAGTAATATATTGCACCCCAGTCTCCTGAATAGCGAGACCAAACGTGTGAGGTCTAGCCACTCTGCATTTTATTCATCCTCATGCATTTGGAGTCGGCCCCTTTAATAAAATTATTGGAGGAGACAAAAGGTTTGTGTCTCTGGGAGTTTATCCCAGTGTTCATGACCTTATCAATTTTCTTTCGTATACAGCCCCGCAGTTCATAAAATCAGTGAGTTCAATCTATTTAGGTTCTCAAGAACTAATTGCAATCAGGCAAAATTGAAAAATCACCGGTTGATAAAATAAGAATCTTACAATAGTTAAATTTTTTTAGTCTGTCAACTGAAACTGGACAAAAGGGATGATTCCATAATGCTCGGAAAATGAATTTTTAACTCTACAGAATTGGTTGTTCTTGATTGATAGATGCTCATGTAGTGTAGACCTTCAACCCAGTGGGAAGAGCAATGGATTAGAATCCATTGCTCTTTCCTCCCGGCTAGACCCCTCCAATTGATAATTATCAATTGGAGGGGTCTAGCCATAGACCGTCCTGTACTCGGAGCATATGTTAAATCTGTCCTCAAATGACCTCACGTTTGAATGGTGTGCAAGTTTGGACAGTGGAGTGACATTTCGGGTGTTCACATCGTCATCTGACTAAGTTACAAAATTGCGAAGCGTTGTTCTTGGGATTCTTCTAGATTGATCCCTCACGTCGCCAATAGCTCGCAGTATTTGTTGTTGTGAATTAACTACCTATCTACTCACCAGTACTTCAAATCATCAATACATCAGATCAACGTAACATATTTAGGTTCTCCAAGAACCGATTAAAATGAATTCAATGTTATTCCAAACAAATAATCGGTTAATCATATCAATATATCGCCGCTTATACAAATTAACTTTTTTTAGTGTACCAAATGAAACTGAACAAAAGCGATCAAAAGATGATTGTTTAGTATTTTGATTTAAAAAAAAATTCTGATATTGAAACTTTTGAGAGAGAGAGAGAGAATATGCTGTTATCTTACTATATAATCACATTGGACGTGTAGACCCACCAGGAAAATGAAAATTTCTAAGAGACTGGGGCTTCTGGGAGGCCTTTAGGGCTTTCAATAGAAAAAAGAATGTAACAATTAAAGTTTATTTTATGCGCAATTCAAACGTATTTCCTATTAGAAAGTATGTAGACAGTTTTCGTTCAATTATTAAATCAATCTATGCAATCATAATAAGACAATAACATGAGTTTTTGTTGTAATTGGAAGAAAGACGTTGTGGAATAAAGGATTGTGGTTGAATTGATCTGTCAAATGGATCTACAAGTCTTGAATCCAGAGTATGGCAGAAATGTGAAATATCCTAGATGATCTATATCCTTCTTGACTGATATATATTATGTCACATCTTTAGTTCAAAAATATACACCCATGGGCAGAGCCGTAACTTGACTTTTGATTCGGAGAAGGGTGATTAAAAAAAAAATCTTGAATATTTGGATTCCTTTGTACAAGCCTATTTTACCTCCCCACCTCTGCATTTTTAAAAATTTGTCAAATGGGTGAGGGGGTGCAAAAGGGCTTTAAAAAAGATAAAATTTGGGTCAAGAAAAAAATATGAAAATATTTGTGATTAAAAACATTTATTTGATTAACACCAGATAGATGGCGCCACTATATGGTCTATGTTTAGAACATTGAGGTTGGAAGTAGTGAAAATTAGGAATCTCTAACTGAAGTGTTTGAACATGGCTGTTTTATATTGCATTAAATAAGATATTTCTCTCACATTCATAATATATGTATCAAAATAGTCAGAATTATATTTAAGTACCATATTATATTAAAAAATATGTACTTAAAATATTTTTTATGCAGTTTGACAGTTTAACTCCACTTTCGTTTTATGGATTGTTGCTTTCGTAGAAATTTGCAAATGTGTTTTGATGTTTAAATTTAATACAATGAAACGACAACTTTCTATTGGGACTTTTTTTTAGTAAAACACCAAATAGGACTCGGAGAAAGGTGACATCTCAAAGAGTGCAAGGGATATAGGTGTTAACCCAACAAATCTGCAGAAGGCTATAGAACATGATGATCCTCGTAATAAGACCGGAGTGTTTAGTGAAAATGATGTAGGGTCCTTTGTAAAGATAAGTGTTGATGATCTAAACAAATAAATAAATGTTACTGAGAAACCCATGGGTCCCCCCTACTTCCTATTGTTTTCCAGTATCGAAAACTCGGAATTTAAAGTTCCAAAGGTCTTATCAGCAAACATTTTCATGGCTGGTGTATTCTCAAAAATTAGAAGGGGCACTGTGCAAGGCCAGTGGCGGATTAAGCGATAAGCTGACTAAGCGGCCGCGTAGGGCCCCGAAGTTTTAAAATGTATTTCATTAGGGTCCGAGGAAAGTTGTGACAGCGTCTTTACAGTGTGCGTACAGTCTTTAAAAACAGTGAACCGAGTTCATAATACAATGTGGTCAGCAAAAGCAGATGCTGTATTAGCTATAAACTTGGTTTCACACACATAAAAGAGACTTTAACTAAAATTTGTAATTTAAAAGAACCAAAATTTACCATAGTGGAGGCGACTTTACTTCTGAAGAAAATGGACAAATATGATACCGCCCTATTAACAGTTATTTGGAGTACTATGTTATAAATAATAAATACTACTTGTAAATCACTGCAATCAATGGAATGCGAACTATTAAAAGGATCCATCCTACTAAAGTCATTAGAAAATTTTATTATTAATTTCAAAGAAGTTGAAATAGAGGCCAATGATTTATCAGGGCTGTCATTTAATGTGGAAGATGGACATACTCGCAGACAAGAAAAGAGAAAAATGTTTTTTGATGAAAACAAAGAAGTCGGACAGGAGTTTACAATAAGAGAGAATTTCACAGTCAATTCATTTTGTCATATAATTGCCGAATTTGCAAGAAATAAAGCAAGACGGAAATTCATATACAAATATTTTTTTTAAGTAAATTTATTTATTATGTTATGATATGAAATTTTTTATTACATTTCTTTTTTGTTATTAACTTAATGAGTTTTCTAGAAACTTTTTTTCTTCTAACTTGAGTTTAAAGGGCCCAAAAAATTTTAACGCTTGGAGCCCTCACTTGACTTGATCCGCCACTGTGCAAGGCTTGTGTTTTATTATCTGCTGAAGAAGTTGGTAAAGGAAGTCATCAACATCTTGGTGCCTTAGTAAAGCCCACACTAGTTGGAAGAATGCACTTGAGGATTTTTCAAAACATGCAGAAACAACATACCACAAAAAATGCTGGCAGTCTGTGGCAGATGATTTTTTATCAGTGGCTGATGGAAGACCAAGAAAATTACCAACCAACTCTCTACTGAACGTACTAGGCAAGAAGCAGAAAACAGAGAAAAATTGCGATCTGTTGTAGAAACCATTATACTTTGTGGGAGACAAGAATTAGCTCTACGAGGGAACCACGATTTTGGGAAAATGGTGAGTAAGAGTTGCAGCAATGCTCATGATGGGAATTTCTGTGCTTTACTGAGATTCAGAGTTTCTTCAGGGGATCCATTGATTCATAATGATATACAAATCCATTGATTTAAAATCAATTAATTCAGATTTATGGAAATATCATTCAAGATAAAATTGTTAGGAATGTGAATGCCGCAAAATGTTTCACAGTGATGGCAGACGAAGCGGCAGACATTTCACACATAGAACAAGTTTCAATATGCTTACGATATGTGGATGAAGAAAAGGGAGGCATTAGGGAAGACTTTTTGGAATTTTTGCCCACTGTTGATCTCACTTGTAAAGGCTAAGCCAAATTTATCATTTCTTCTTTAAAAAGTAATAACATAAATTATGAATTTTTGGTGGGGGAAAGGGTATGATGGTGCTGCTGCGATGAGAGGTTATTTCCATGGAGTCCAAGCCTGCATACGAGAAAATCATCCCATGGCACTTTATGTTCACTGTAGTGCTCATTCATTGAACCTTGCCTTTAGCAATACATCTAGTTCACCTTTAATTAGGAACTTTTTAGGCACACTTCAGACAGTTGCAACATTTTCACACAATTCTGCACAACGCACTCAAGTTTTAAAAGATCCAATAATTGATATATTTCCTGAGTCAAAACGTACCACCCTGTTGTGTTTTTGTGAGAACCGCTGGGTACATAAACATGAAATCATTATTCGGTATAAAGAGTTTTATCCAGCAGTAATACTTGCCCTTGAAAAGTTGGAAGTTTCAGCTAACGCTGAGATTGCTAGAAATGAATACCAACTGTTGTGCGCTATACGAAGCAGTAAATTTGTGCTAACTTTGTTTGTAACTTAAGAAGATTTTTGCGTGCACACTGCCGCTATGTAAAACTCTTCTCCACACTAAGGAGGCTGATAACCTATTTAAGGAATTCAACAGGCAAAACTTGACTGAATGGCCTGTCCTTAATGTGCATTCATAGAGAGATAAATTTGAACACTGATGATGTCATCGATCGATTTTAAAAATCAGAAGGAAAACGGCGTTTTGTATTGTAAAATAAAAACAAATTTGTAGTGAAAGTTATTTCACTTTATGTTGTACTTGTGTAACATTTCAGCATCTTTATGAAGTACACATGTAAATGTTGGGATAGTATTTCCGATTCGCCACTGCTGAATTTATTTGCATATTTGTCATAAAATTAAAATTTGTTTTTTATTTTTCAAAAAATGCATCAACAGCAATTTTTTAGGATACATTTCGGGGGGGGGGGGGTTTGGAAACCCCCCCCTTTCTGGATACGGCCTGCCCATGGGCTGTCCTTAGAAATAAATATAATTTCATAATCTATTTTTTAAGTCGAACTTGGAATAATTTTGGAATGGTTTTTGCTTTGATCGAAGCAATATATTTGACTGAAACAAATAAAACCTTTTGCACAAGGTAACAATCGAAAAAGTAATATTCACTGAATTAATATTCCTAACATCATCGCCTAATTTATAAGTCGAATTAGTTAAAACTACCGAAGTCTAACTCCACCTTAGGCCAGTAGATGCCTAAATTTTCACGAACCAATCGTTCTAGACAGTCTGTCACTGTGTGTAAACAAAATGTAGAATTCTGAAAACTTATGAAATTGGTATTGTAATGTTATGCAACAAATAACTTTCCTACGTTTCCATAGATGGCGCCACAAACACTTGGAAACTAATTCTCGTCTGAAGTTCTTCAATTGCTCACACTTGGGCATCCGGAAAATTGTTTTGCGTTCGACGAAGAACAATTGATACAGCTGTGATCTAAACACTTTTGGAGGCAATACTTTTGATGAACTTTTTGGCATGCTTGTTTTAGCGAGTAGTAGCAGGCAAAGGCGCTCCCACTTTTTTGGATTGTGGCAACCTTGTGATTATTTGAATCTTTTTATTAATTTTTGTAAATCATTATCTTTTTTTATTTTACCACGCCTAAATAACTCGTTTTCTAATTTAAATGGGCTCTTTTTTAGCATTCATAGTCGGTTCCAATAGACACCAAACTAATAAATTATTTAACTTGGACACACTTCTTTAACAATCAGTTGTGTGGGGTCAGTTTCTATTAGAAAATTAGTTTCGTTTATTTTTTAATTATTTTTCGCTAAGCTTAAAACTTTTTTTTTAAAGAAATTCTTCATTGGCGACATAAAAAGCACGTCAGAAATGCGCTTAAAGCGTTGCCACAAAAAATCTTTATATCAAAGCTGTATCAAATAAATTAACGCCATCAATCTATTAAGAACGGAGTTAGAGATTGATTCTATCCATTTTAGATCAAATTAGATTTCATATTCAGTCAACATAAAAATGGCAAAGAAAAATGAGAAACATGTAAAAGAGTAAAAATTCACATTCACATTCTCAATATGTTTAATACTATTATTGCATTGCCTCCAGGCCCAGGTTTTCTCTGAAATAAATTTATTAATCACAATTTTTAGTCATTTTTTATGAAAAGAAATGACGAGTTTCACAAAGAGATGACATTTTGCAATCTTAAAAAATATCATGAATCGATTTCCTTTCAAATATATCAACACTCTTAAAATTTGCAATGGATCTCCTAAAATGAATACGGTACTCTCTTAATACTCTATCGAAATATACCTCGAATATTAATTTAATAATTCCTAAAGCACACTAAATAGTCAGATAAAAATATTTCAGATCTCAATTTTATTTCTTAGAATCTAAAAAATCTGTGGAGATA
Source organism: Metellina segmentata (assembly GCA_947359465.1). Classification (NCBI taxonomy): domain Eukaryota; kingdom Metazoa; phylum Arthropoda; class Arachnida; order Araneae; family Tetragnathidae; genus Metellina; species Metellina segmentata. The sequence goes on from OX375872.1 coordinate 8,179,563, forward strand.
TCATTTCAGAATATATACTTATGTCTTAGAACAGTGATTCTCAACCACTGTGCCGCGGCACTTTTGTGTGCCGCCACATTCTTAGAGTGTGCCGCCAAATTTTAGAAATGTGTATAGTAAAATTCATAATGCTTTTTTTTTATTACGAGTAAAGTTTGTTTAAATTAAAGAAAAGTACACTGCAAAAGAAAACTGCTGTTTTTACAGTTAAATCCATATTTTTAACTGTTTTTATCTTTGATAACTGTGACCTTTCATAAAGTGAAATATTCGCCCCAACGTGATGCAGTTATCCCATGATAGCCAAAAAAGCTTTAAAAATATTAGTACAATTTTCTACATCTTATTTGTGTGAATTCGGATTTTCAGTATTAACCAACATAAAAACGAAAAAAAGATCGAGACTGTTAAATGTAGAAGACGATATGAGAGTAGCATTGTCATTTTTAAGATCAAATATAAATGAAATTATCAAAAAACATCAAGCTTAAATTTCTCATTAAAAGTATTCTTATTATTACCTTGCTATTAATCCCTTAATAAACTTACTGTTGTTTTTGTAGTACATATTATATTATTTTATTTTACATTCAAAATTATTATCATAAACTATTTTACACAGTGTATTATAGGTAAGTAAAGAACTTTTAAACTTATCTTTTTCTTTGTGTGCCGCCAAATTTTGATATCGTTAAAAGTGTGTCGCGACAAAAAAATGGTTGAGAATCACTGTCTTAGAAAGAAAGGAATCATTTAGAGCTCAAGTTTTACATAGTCGTAAATACAAACACAGAGGCGGTTTGGACATTTTGATAAGCTGTAAAAAAAAATCGTATGCTACGAAATAATTTTATTTTCGCAGCAGTTAAATGGTTAAAGTAGGGGAAGGTGGTCGTAACTTGGGGCAGTTGTACCTTGAAACAGTTTATTTTGTGCAGCCTCCTTTGATATAACACAGTCTGGGTTTACAAATACAGTAATACCCCCGAAGTTAAGCGTTAAGTGGGACCGACGGAAAATCGTGTAAGTTGAATTCGAATAAGTCGGGGTACAACTTTGTATATAAATTTTATTTAATTGGGACCAAGGACTAACAAAAACAATAGTTTAGAATTAAAATACATACTAAAATCTAACATATCTTCAAAAATAATCTTCATAAAATCTAACAAATTCGTCTGACGACACAATGTCTTCTTTTTTATTTCACGCGGAATTTCTTCGTAGTAAGCTAATATATTTTTTTATTCCCTACTTTGTATCTATAACACGTTCTTCGTTTTAGTTTTTTTTCTAAAATTTTTAACCCCCTTTCATTTGTCCGGGTCACGGAGATGGTCTTTAACAGCCGTCCCATTGGTTTTGAGTTGAGGTTATTTTTAACTGATTCCCTGAAAAATCTGGTGACACAGAAATCTGCTGAAGAGCTCGAGATGAGTAGAAGTGTTTGCTTTGTGGTGCTCGTTTATGGGGCCGTTGAATTTTGCAGCGCCCAAGACACAGAAATGCAAATCTCTATTGTAATATAGTTTATATATAGTTTTTTATGTAAAATAAAAACAAGTTATTTGTAAATTAGTCTGTTTCGTTGTGTTGACAGGCACACCACTCGGCTCACTACGTTACAGCGTATCACAGCAAGAGAAATACGAAAATATAGGGACGTCAGTGTTGCCAAACAATAAAATGGTGAAATTTTTTATAAATACAAAATTTAGTTTGTGTGGAATTGATTTATTTTGTAGTCTACTTTAAACAATCTAAAAGTAACAACATGTATTCCATGGTACAATAGCACGTTGAACCGTGGGACATTGTCATCGATTAACAAAACTATTTATTAAACAGTTTGTGTTGGAAGTCGAAATGAATTGTAAAAGTAATGCCAAACTGCTGAGCTCCATTCTAGCCTCAAGAAAAAAATATTTTTAAAAAAACTGTCCCAAGGTAAGACATTTTTCTCTGTAACTTAACTAACTCCGAGTTTTGTTTGCTTTCAAAGTGGAATTTTTAAATAAGCAAGGCATGGAATTTCCGAAGAGGATTATGCTTATTCAATTATTGAAAAACGTTGTTATAGTCTTTCGATACATAAAAGTACGATAAGTAATAGTATTAATGAGAAAGGAAAAACGCAATAATGAAAAAATACTTACAAATACGTATCCCAGAGAGAAAATAATTTCTCAGAATATTTGTAAAGTGTGATCTTTAATTTTAAATGAGAATCCGCCAAGTCATATGACATAGAAAAGTCATTAAAATGTTCAGTTTCAATAGGTAAATAGAATATTTTTAACCGCGTTTTGAGTCTTAAAAAGGCCAAAAAATAACAATGTTCATCGCCTATCAACACGACATATTACAGAACGCATTACTCGCAGCAGAATTCTGTCGGAGTAGCATCTAGCTGGAGAAAGATGGAAAAAATGGTGTGACAGTAGACAAGACGTGGGTGTATTTAACTGACTGCAGTAAAAAAAGAACAATTGAGTATCAATCTTAAGGCGTGGTTCAAAGAATCTAAAAAAACTTTCTCAAAGGGATTTATGATTGTTGCTGGTTTTTCATATAATGGAAAATTAAAATTGAAGAGAGTAGAAAGAATGCAAAAATCAACTCCACATACTATAAAGACCACATATTTTATCCCCAATATTAAAAAAACAATACTATATATTTACCCACAAGGCCAACAATCAGTAGAACTGCATCAGGATAAACCAAACAGCCGCACATCAAAATCTACTCTTAAATTCTTGGAAGAAATTGAACAAGAAACTGGTATCCTGAAAAATCTCACCCATGGACTTTTGTGCTCTCTTGTGGACCACGAAAATTATTTAAAGACTTAGGAAAATGGAGGAATTGAACAAACCTCCTCTGTTGATACTACAAAAGTCGTAATTATTACGGAAATTAAAGTGCAAAAATATAGTTAACAATAAGGGTTATGAAATAGAACATTGAAAAAATATTTCATGTAAAAAAATTGCGCTCGAGTCCATTAAAAACGTTCAAAAAATGTCCGAATAGCCTCTGTATAAATACTTTAGTCTATAAGGTGACCTGTGAAAATATCAAATAATATTCTTTGCATTCAGAATTTTTTAAATTTATGAATCTTAGTGAAAAAAGGAGAACCCTCCGATGGTATCCGAACACATCCGTAATTAAATATATCAAAAAGTGCAAACATTTAATAGAACATGGAAAAAACATTCCGAGATATGATTTGTATTTGAATGCTCACACGTAGATGGCAGCACCTACCAACTTTTGAGTGGTTTTTTTTTCTTTCAGAAACAAAATTTGTGAAGGAATGTTATGAAGGTTCCTTTTTTTAATTTTCCTAAATGCTTCATCCAGTATTGTCTTGAAGAGTGTGTTCAAAATTTAATTTCAATTGGGATTAGGACTTTTAGAATAACATTAATTTGAAGTAGAATGTGTGTGTGAATTTGTCATGGAAGTTTTTCAGAGGATGAATCCTAGAAAACACACGCACACCTCCCATATTATTTAAAAAAATTAATTAATGGATTTCTGAGGGAACAATAAGCTAGAATCTCCACCTCGTTTTCAAACGCCTCATGCATTTTCAAACAATAATTTTCCTCTTAGCTTTTTCAACAGAACGTTTGTTTATGATGACCCAATCAAGATCTGACCGATTTTGCTAACGACGAGAAATATCGTCATCAAGATGTTGAAGATTATCTAATGATGACGACCACCAAGATATCTTTAGTTTTCTTCTTATGACGAGATATCTCGTCAATTGGGTCTGCTTTGCTATCGATGTCGAGACAACCATTAGGAGGGTGAATCACTTTAATTGTTTCTGTGGAGCAATTTTCAAGTTGAATGCAACTACTCGCTCGTTCATTACAAATGCGAGAGCATACGTTCTCTCAAGAGCATCTAGTACAAGACGGATTAGTTGAAAGGGTTAGTGGAGCAACGGATTAGCAACCGGAGGGTTGCTCGGTCCAGCCAAAGACGGGGGCTTGTGTACTTCTGTCGTGGTCTCCAATGTCCTCATGTTGCCTGGGTGTAGAAGTTTGGTGAGTGGGGTGCCTTCTCAGGTGTTGACCGGTATCTGACAGTGGATCAAAATGACGAGCTTTGTCCTTGTATCTTTTCTTTTGAGGATTATCCCAAACCGTTGTTTGTCCTATCGCTGTGTTGCTCCATTAGGACGTTAATTAACTGCCTTGACTTCCAATCGCCATCATCGTCGTACAAACCGTTCTCGTGTTTGGGGTGCCTGGAGAATTTCAGGTAAAAACCTCATCTATTTCATATTCATCCACAATTTCAATTTTCATGTAACTTACTATATCATCTTATAATTTTGAAGTTTCGTATTTTTCATGTATGGAAAACGTTTCTTGCAATAGTATATATATTTTTTGTCTTATGTTGATGATACTACAAACACAGTGGCAAAGGAAGCCAGATAATTCAATGCCAAACAAGCCCTAATAACTCTTACTGAGGTTACTGAGATAATTCTTTGGTAAAATTCACTTCTATCACAAAAAGTTAAAATAAAACAGTCAATTTGTAAAATTAACACACCGATAGTTAAACCGTCACACACTATCCAGACTCAAAATAGGACTTTTTAAAGGCATTCCAATTCATACAGGTATTGTAACAACTGTCTGCTCATTCTATATTTACCTGCCCTGCAACGGTAGCTGCTCTTCACGCCATCGATGACCATCCGGAAGAAGGTTTACAGCGGGAAAACAATCGATAGTGCAAAATCTGTGCAAACATCTTACTCAAAAATGGACACTAAACCAATGTAAGTTTTAATTCAGCGTCACTGAGGAAGGATCCTAAACGAGTAACAATGTTATCAAAATTCAGCATTACATCTGGATACGTAATGAAAGCAATCAAAATGAAATGGACAATCAAAATGAAAAAAAAAAGAAACAGTAGGAATAGAATGAGAGAGAATCACAACTTTAAGAGTATCCTAAAACTCGTCTCTTCGGCTCTGTCGAATATACACCCTCTTCCTCATCAAGGCAAATAAGGCACGCGAAAACGATTCAAGTAGGTCTGAGTTGCAATGTTTTCTTGAACAAGAAGTGCCAACTGCTCTAGAGATTTATTTGAAGTAATAGAGTAGGTGGTAAACTAATGTTGCGCTGGAGCTATTGGTACTTGTCCGGGATCCATTCCGAAGGAACCAAGGACAACACTTCGTTATTCTCAACACCACACCAATGTGAAGACATTTGAGGCTACGACAGAGTCAATGTTCACCAGTCCCCATTGACATCTTTGGCTCGACTTCGTTTGGAACTCGCAAACCCTTCGATTGCCAATCCTTGGCCCACTTGCAAAGTCGAAAAATTTCTTCCGAGTAGTGTGACATGTTTTTTAGTTTCAGCTATGCCATCAAGGGAATATTAACCTTAAAAGGATCTCTTACATACATCTTACATATCATTGAAATTAAAAACATTTATTTCCAGTATTTAATGTTTTGGGTAGTGATGTACATTGTAACACTGTGCCCCACTGTCGGGATACAGTGTTACGTTAGAGTAGCAACAGTAAATATAAATAATGGGCTTTTATTACAATTCATTTGAATTGAAATATACATATATCGATTGATTCATTAAGCAAGCTCAAAATAAAACACCACTTTTGATTAGTTTACGTATCATTGAACAGCTTTAAATGTGAGGAAAACATTAGCAATTATTGTAGCCTACAGTTATAAAGTAGATGTTAAAATAAGATGAAAGAAATTGTAAACTTATTTTAGATTTTGATAGAAAGAGTTAAATTTACAGGGAAAATCAGCATTTCTGCTTTTCTCATTGTCCTTCCTGATGGAATTGGGAGAGGAAGTTTGGCAATGATTTTGATATTTCAAATGAATAAACTTCATTTGTTTGAAAATTTATAAAATGGAAAAAATTATTTTGGCGTAAAACACTTCAAACTCAACATTGTTCTGATTCAAAACTTCCCCACTAGAGTGAATTTTATATTCTTTGAGTTGTCCTTCTTCAACTCTAACGTAATCACCATTGTTAATTGTTGTCGTCTGCATTAATGTCTGATTGCAATTCTGTAAAAGAGATGTTATCACTATCAGCATATAATATTTTATCTTCTGTTAATATCTCGGTAGGCTTCTGCCTCAAGTTCACTTTGGCTCGCTTCTTGGAAATTTCGTTTTTTATAGGGTTTAGTGCTTTTTTCCTCTTCAATATTTCCTCTGTAATCATATTTTTAACTGGCGTATCAGTCAATATCCAACATTTCACCCGTCATCTATGTTGTGCAGTTTTAGGGAAAGACCTTACTTCTTAAGGGGACATATTTGTGTTAGCTTGTGAATGTTTCGAATGAAATAACAAAACTGCTAATAGTGTGAAGAAAGATTAGAAACATCGTATAAAAAGATATGCAAACATATCTTTATATAAAAACATATATGGATAAAAAATTAGCCAATTTATTTATACTATTCATATTTATAATTAAAAAGATGCAGAACTAAAAGAGAAATAAAATTTACACTGTGAAGCACATGCTTGTTTATAACATATTAATTCCACAAATTATGTATGTAACAGTGTGCTCCATTTCATTCTGTAGCACTGTACCCCATCTGACATAGCCTATGACAAATTTTTTTATCACTACATAATGTCAATTTAGATTATCTATTTTAACTAAACAGAACCTAAACACACTTAGCTTTACTACTAAATTATTATTCATTATAATATAAGCACCACCCATGAATAAAGAAAATTTAATTACAAACACAAAATTTTACTTTTAACATGCAAAAATAGAGATTTGCTTACAGAAATGATAACTGTTAACTAACTAAAGATGCAAATTGTCTTCCAAAATCTGGAAAACAAGATGACTAACAAGATAGCAAACAAATTGAAGCTAATTTTGCTACCACTTCAAAATGAAATGCACTGTAACACTGTGTGCCCCACCTTCCCCCACTTCACAATTCTTCAGTTTCTGTTAAAATGGAAAAATTTAATATGAATTTTAAATTAAATAATTTATATAAATTAGATGAAATTTAAATTAATTACTTTAAATTGAATAATAAATATGACAAATCACAGGAAATTAGTTTAGTATTTTTATCAGCTAACCGAAGTCAAGCCGAACATTTGTTCCAGTGAGAAAAAATGTGACGAATATCTGCGGAAAATTTCGCTTTAGATCCATACCTAAAAATACGATTTTCTTTATATAATTAACTTTTAAATTGAATATATCTTTTATATTACTTTTATGTGACGTCACGGTAACTTTCCCTCTCCAAAAATAAACAGATTGCTTTTCGTCCCCTTCGCATTAAAAAAAAAAACAGATTACATTTCCTGCTCTCTTCGATTTCGGTGGAGAGCGAAAAATAAAAAACATTTTGACAGGCATTGTTTAGTTCTTTTTATATCTCATAGACCGTTAAAGATAGATTAAAAATTTCAACGGATTTGAAATCTGCGTAAAATTTTACACCAGAATTATACTTTTATCACGGCCACGGACAAGCTGCGGTCTAGTATATGTATATATATATATACACAGCTGGCCACCCAAATTGCAACACCAAGAAAAACAAGAGATATCACAACAAAATTTATTTTGTAGGTAACATGTTGACCAAGTATCAAATTATTAAATTTATAGACTTCTGTCAAGTGTGGTTCCTGCCAAAATCAGTAGCCAGAGTAGCCGCCATTGTTGGAGATCACCGCTGCCACACGCCTCGGCATTGATTCAAAGAGACTTTAGATGTGTTCTTGGGGTACAGCAGACCAAGCAGCTTCCACACGTTGCCAAAATTGATCTGGTGTGGCAGCTGGGGATGTAATCTGGGTCAATCGTTGAGCAACCATGGGCCACATGTTTTCTATCGGCGAAAGATCCGGAAAGCGAGCTGGCCAGGGAAGCAATTCAATCTGGCGATTGACGAAGAACCCTTGGACAATGCGTGCCACGTGTGGTCGCGCATTATCCTGTTGAAATATGACTGTGGGCAAGCCCTGAAGGTAAGGAAGGACAACTGGCTCCAACACCTCGGAGATGTAGCGCTGGCTGTTTAAAGTACCGGCAATGCGGACTAGAGGAGTGCGAGAGTGATATCCAATACCGCCTCATACCATAATACCCGGTGCAGGACCAGTGTGGCGGTGCATAACGCAGCTGTTCAGCATCCTCTCTCTACGGTGTCTCCAGACTCGAATCCGACCATCGTGGTGTTGCAGACAGAAGCGTGACTCGTCAGTAAAGACAATTTCATTCCATTCTGCCGTCCACATCCTTCTTTCATCGCACCATTGGCGGCGGAGACGTCTCTGGTTCTGCGTCAAGGGTAGACGAAGCAATGGACGTCTTGCGGACAGAACACTCTGCTGTAAACGGAGTCGAATGGTACGCGCATACACTGGATGATGCGTTACAGACTGACTGTGCTGTGGTATGGTTCGTGATGTGGCTGAGCGATCTGTGTCATACGCACAATATGCCTGTCATCACGTGAAGTGGTGCACTGAGGTGGATGTGATCAAACACGTCGGTCCGTCGTACCCTCCTGCATCCAATGATCACATATCCGCATTACAGTTCTTTGGTTTCGCCCAACACGACTATCGATTTCCCTGAAAGATAATCCACAATCTCGGTAGGCCACTATCCTTCCTCTGTCGAACTCGGATACTTGATCAAAAGATGATCGCTGTTTTCTACGAGGCATGATTGATCGATTTTTTGAAAAAAACCACAAGAAAAACACAACTGCAGTATTTGAAATCGTCGAAATCTCCAAGCCTTAAATAGCGCTTTGAAGTGGCGCCACAGGCGCGCGTGACGTGCGTCTGCGCTGAAATTCTAATATTTGCATATCTCACCTCCGCTAATGCATGTTGTAAATTTCATATTATTTGCATGCTTCCTTCAGGGTGTTGCATTTACGGTGGGCAGCAGTGTATATATCCATGGGTCCTAGTTTTGTTCATTTGACCCCAAGACACTCGAAAATAAATTTTTACCTTATATGGAGCACTGCAACCCGTGCCAACTTGATTGGAAACATGTTCGTACAAGTTGCGTCGCAGGTGCCGTGCATGCGCCGTGCTTGGCCTATTTGTCAGTTAAAGCGGGTTTTCCTAGCAGACTGGTTCCAGATCAGTCAAATGCGTCATACGCTATGTACTACTAGCAGAATTTAGTTAAAATAATCGATCATGTGATTGACGGTTAGCGTGGATGTGCTTCTTAGGAAAACACAAACACGCAGCGTTGCTATAAGTTGTGAATTCCAGTTGGAGTGGAATTCGAGACGTTGGACTTCAATCTCTTCGCGCATTTTACCCCTGACTATTGGAAAACCGGGCTTTACTCTCGGCTTGTCGGGTAATCAACGCGCATTGTTTTACATTTCGAAGATGTCAGTGGAACTGAGAAGCAGTAAAAAAAACATTTTCTTGGTTGGTGAGGCGAGTCACCAAATAACGGGTCCAAATTGCCATCTAGCTTTCAAGTTCACGCAGTTCTATATTTTAACATTCGCGAAGCTAAATTGACTGTTAGTGAAAGCGCAAATTAGTCAATCGGGAGTGTATTATATTCTGGGAAAAGGTAAGGATACCTAAAAAAGCTCTTCCTAACTGTGTGAAAAAGCTTTGGATCTTTATCAATTCCGGCGAGGGCTGCAAAAAAAACAAAAAAAAACACAGGATGATTATAAACGCCGCGAGGAGGATTTTAAAAAGGATTTGGATAATTTATTCGATATCGCACACGCTGATGATCTTGAAAAAATGAAAATAGAAGATAAAATTTTCTTACAAAAGCAATGAGAGCCAGGAAGGCCGGGTTGCTTGTCGGGTGCAGACAAGAAGTCATGTGAGAAGGAAGAAAGGGCAAGGCAGAGAAAACTAGAAGCAGAGAAAAATAGACTCAGGCAAATGTCTTCAGAGAGCTTATTGACATCTTCTACTTCGCACGGCTTTATACTACCTCAAGAACTACACGATCAATCTACCAGCTCTGAAGGAAGCCTGGAGGAACCTTTACCTACCACATCTCAATCTGTAAGTTCTGTAACTACTACAAAAGAGGATGGAAATATTTAATCACGTCCAAGTTAGTTGCAGCTTTAGATAGATGTCAACTAAGCATAAGGGATTCTGTTTATATACTTCACGCTATAGTAGATGCACTAGGTCTTAGTTGCGACGACTACCCAATCAACAAATCTTCTATTCAACGCAATCGAACACAAATGAGAAAGGATAGTAGATATTTGAAGTAGGGAGTTGAAAAGTCTGTAGTTTTGAAGTGGGTGTAATTTCTTTCTCTTTGGAATGTGTTGTATAGGATTTTGGTGATATGTGTTTGAAGATTTGATAGTTTGGGATTTATTGTAGCTGGGAAGAATTGGTATTGTTGTGTATGAGATGTATAGGATGCTGTATAGGATATGGTGTATAGGAGATGTTGTATTAGATATGTTGTGCTGTTAGGTTATGTTGCATAGGATTTTAGTTTAATTAGAGTTGTAAGTTTTTGGAGAGTGTTGGTTTGAGTTGATTTGAGTCAATTTTTTTTTTAGTTGATTTATTATAGCTGTGTTTAGTTATTTGTATATTCTTTGTGTGGATTTGTTTTGAATAAGTATGATAAACTGAAAATGAAACGTACGGTGATTCGTACTGGAACATCAAAATTAGTAAATAATACAGACGCTAAGATTCGGGAATTAGCCAATTTAGATTATAAAGATAATGCGTTAAAAGAATTTCGCGAGCAATTAGTAGGTATAGAAAATGTGCTCAAAAGTTTAAATTTAGAAATCGAAGCAAAAATCGATGCAGCGGAAATAGAATCGGAGGTTACATCTTCCGAAGAATATTCAGAAATAATTATTCTATGGAAGCAGAGAATAAGTAATCAAGTTGATAGATGGACGAAAGTTGTGACTAATATAGTCAATGTTGTACCTGAATCAGCTTTAGCAACAGCTCAAATGTTTAGTAACTATAACATAAGAGAGGCGAAAACGGTTAAATTACCAAAATTAAGTATTCGAACCTATTATGGAGATCCAACTTATTGGCTCTAATTCTTTAATCAATTTGAAAATGTCATTGATGCAAATACTAATCTAATTAAAGTTGATAAATTTAATTATTTGAAGTCTTATTTAGGGGGCACGGCAGCTAATTTTATAAGCGGATTTGATTTCTGAAAATTAGGATGCAGCTTTGGGATTATTAAAGAGTTGTTTTGGTAATAAAAATACATTAATTCAGGCCCATCTCAATGAGTTACTAAGAATTCCTCCAGTTAAAAGTATAAGTGACATAGCTGGTTTAAGAAAATTATTCAATAAAGCCGAAACACAACTAAGATGTTTAGAAGCATTGGGGGTAGAGAAACACAAACTTTCGGTAATTTGTTAAGCCCTATTCTGTTCGATCGAAGACCAAAAGATCTTGTGTTAGAATTCAATAGGAAATACACAGAAGAAAATTGAAATTTTATGGATTTCTTTGATTTTCTTGATAAGGAAATTCAATCTAGAGAAAGAACGTATTCATATCGGTTTAAATCGGAAAATTATCAAAATTCAAGCCGCGAATATAAAGGTAATTATAGAAAATCGGATACTTATAGAACATTTAACAACAATCGATATGCGTCTCCATCCAAACCTTGGTCTCCATCAACTGTTAATTAAACGGCTAGTGCAAAGAGAAATTGTGTGTTTTGTAATAGTTTTGAGCATGAGTTTTGTGAAAATAAAACTTTAGAGGAAAGAAACAATAAACTTCAAATGGATAGAAGTTGTTTTACATGTTTTTCTAAGTTCCATTTCGCACGTTTCTGCAAGGCTAAAATTCAGTGTAGAATTTGCAAGAGCACATCTCATAGGAATTGGTTACATAAAAACGAAACCGATGAGAAAACGAATGATAGAGCGGAGGAATCACCCGATTCAGTTATTGCTCAATGTAATTCGTCTGTTACCAGTTCAAATATTTTCTTAGCGAAGTGTTCAGTAATGGCTAGCTCAGAAAAAGGTTCAAAACTTACACGAATTTTCTTGGACAATGGTTCTGAACGTTCTTGGATGACGAAAAAGTTAGCGGATAATTTAAAAGTGTCAATTATTCGAAAAGAAATATTATCGGTCAATTTCTTCGGCTCGGTAAAACCAGTGGAAAAAATATATAACGTTGCAAAATTAAAGTTATCTAACAGAAATAATTCTAAACAATGTATAGAAATTGAGGCGTTAATTACAGAAACTATTACAGTAGCACATAGCAATTCCAGACTCGATCGTGCAAAATGATCTGAAAAGGCGAGGAATAATTTTAGCTGACACTTGTAAAAGTGAGGATCAAAGTATCCATATTTTAATTGGGGCAGATGTTTTTTGGGATGTAATCGTCGATGCATATATCCAAAAAATAAACAATTTGAGTTGCATACAAACGATCTTTGGCCTTACATTGCAAGGGATTCAGGGGAAAGTCATAAATCCCGCGAGGGTGTGGTGTCTGCTAATCTAAGCATCGTACCAGATGTTCAAGTGCTTTGGGAGTTGGAATGTATGGGAATCAGTGAACGAGACGAGTTATCCATTGCTGACAAGTGCGATCTAGACGATTTCGAAAAATATTTGAGGTTTGTTAATGGGAAATACGAGACTCAGATGTTAAAGAAAACTGAACCAAACGATTTAAAGAGTAACTTCCATTTAGCAAAGAAAAGGTTTAAGGAATTAAAAAGAAGTTTCGATAATAATGAATGGGTAACCAATGAATATAGAGAAATATTGCAGGATCAGCAGAATAAAGGAATAATAGAAGATTGTGATAGGGATACAAATTAATATTTTATGCCCCATAGAGCTGTTGTGAGAGCTGAAAAGGATACTACAAAAGTTCCCATAGTTTTCAACTGTAGTTCAAAAACTAAAGAAAACCTTTCACTTAATGATTGTTTAGAAACAGGCCCAAATTTGAATCCAAATATTCCAAATATTCTAAATGTTATTCTAAAGTTTAGGAAGTTTAAAATCGCGTTTAGTGCCGACATAGAAAAGGCGTTTTTAATGATCAGCATTGCTGAAGTGGACAGAAAATATTTAAAGTTTCTTTGGCCATCGGATGACAAAACAGAAAACTATAAGATGAAAAGAATGACTAGATTACCATTCGGATGTAAGACATCACCTTTCATTTTGAGCGCAACAATTAAAAGTCACATTAAGAAATACGAGGAAAATTCACCTGATGTTGTTGAGATGTTGAATTCTTCGTTGTATGTAGATGATTTGTATTATGGTACACAGACAACGAATAAAATGGCTTTAGAATTATCTACTAATGCAGTTTCTATTTTAAAGGAAGGAGGTTTCAATTTGAGGAAATTAAAATCTAATTTTAATGCCTTGAGGACATTATGAGTTAAGAAAGGACTTTATGAATTTGAGGAAGACAGTGACTCGCAGTTGAAGGTACTAGGGTTGAATTGGAATCATGAGAAAGCTATTCTATGGTTAGAGATAAAAGATTTGTTGGATCGTTTGAAAGACTCGAGGAGCACAAAGCGTAGTGTTTTGCAAAAGGTCATCTTCGATCCGGTAGGGTTCTTAACTCCATTTGTTGTACGGATTAAATGCTTGCTGCAAGAAATATGGGAAACAGGCGTTGACTGGGACGATGAGTTGCCGGAGAATATTAGAGTAAAGTGGTTGAATTGGTACTCGGAGATTAAGAAGTTGGAGCACATAGTAGTTGAGAGAAATTTCTTGTCAGAATGTGGAGATCCCGGTAAAGTGAAAGTTGAGTTAGATATCTTTTTGTGATGCGTCACCTTTTGCATAAGGAGAAATTAAGGTTTCCTTCGTAATGTCAAAGGATAGGGTTGCCCCTTTTAAGAAACTTACTTTGCCTCGGTTGGAATTAATGGCTTGTGTTATAGGAGCTAGAATGGGGAAGTATCTTAGAGATATCTTCAAAGATTTAATTGGTGAAGTTTCATTTTGGACTGACTCGATGATCGCGTTGTTTTGGATAAAAAGTTGTGATGGAAACAATTTGTATCGAATAGAGTCTTAGAGGTTCAGGAAAGATCCGATACGAAATCTTGGTTGCATTGTAAGTCGGGGGCAGATTTGGTTACCAGAGGAGTTCCGGTTCATATTTGAGTTGAAAAAGGAAAGTGGTGGACAGGTCCTTGTTGGCTAGGTCAGAAAAACGAAGGTGGCCTACGGAGTGTTGCAAGGGGTCACCTGCTTCTGACGTCCTAGAAAAGGAATTGAAAGGAACTGTGGTTCATTGTTTGGTTGTTAGATTGAGTTTGGTAGAAGAGTTGTGGACTAAATTTTCATAATGGACTAGATTGCTCAGAGTCGTTTCTTAGTGTCTCAGGTTTCTGGGAAATCTAGAGGCCTAAAAGTGTCGATTTAAAGGAAGAAAGAACGCACACAATTTGATCATAAGAGCTGTTCAAAGTAGTGAATTCGGTGAGGAAATCGGTATTCTACAGACAAACAAAACTTTAAGTTCGTCAAGTAAATTGATCCAACTGTTCATTTTTTGATCATGAAGGATTGCTGAGGGTTGGAGGCAGGCTTAAAAATACAAGCCTTCCTGAGGACACAAAACATCCCCTTATTATGCCGAAAACTCATCATATCACGTACATGATAACCCGATATTTCCACATAAATTATCTGCATGGAGCAACACAGTTAATTAACTCTGCAATTAGACTGAGATACTGTATCATTAGTGCACGAACTGCTATTCGTCGCATCATTAGAAAATGTATGGTGTGTGCTCGTCATCGAAAAGAACTGTCAAGCCAGTTGATGGGAGATCTTCCAACATCGAGAACCACTCCTGGCAAAGCCTTTTCTAGAACAGGAACGGATTTCGCCGGTCCATTCCAGGTCAAGCCCAGAAGAGGTAGAGGAGTAAAAGCTGTGAAAATGTATGTATGCGTGTTGGTATGCTTCAAAACAAAAGCAGTACACTTAGAATCTGTAAGCGATATGTCCTCGGAGTCCTGTATTGGAAAACTCCAAGTCTTATATAGCGATTGTGGAACAAACTTTGTAGGTGCCAAGAATATATTTCAGGCATGGCGTTCCAAATCAGCCATGAACTACCTCGCTGAGGAAGAAGTTGAATGGAGGTTCAACCCTCCATGTGCTCCACACTTTGGTGGTCTCTGGGAGGCAGTTGTGAAAACAATGAAGTATCACCTTAAAAGAGTGATGGGGGTACAAGTGCTGACACAAGAAGAATTTTGCCCGGTTCTAGCTGAAATTGAGGCAGCGTTGAATTCCCATCCTTTAGTGCCGATTTCAAGTGAACCAAATGATCTATCTGTGATTACACCTGGACATTTCCTGATAGGAACTGCCTTGAAGGGAATAAAAGAACCATACGTGACGAACAAAAAACTAACAACTTGTTATAGATGGAAACTAGTTACTCAACTATCCCAATCGTTCTGGAAGAGGTGGTCAAAAGATTATCTCACGCAATTGCAAACGCGTGGCAAATGGCATAAGTCTTTACCAAACTTACACGAAAATGATTTAGTGCTCATTAAAGAGGATGATTTACCACCCTTAAAGTGGCAAATGGGAAGAGTGATGCAAGTGTACCATGGAAACGACAATAAAGTAAGAGTAGTAAAACTAAAAACTGCTTGTGGAGAACTCAAACGTCCAATTCATAAGATTGTTCTATTACCAAATGAAAATTCAACATTCTTTGACTTTTGAATTGATTCTCAATTTTATCTATAATTATTTGATGATGTTATTTCTTTTTTGCTGTATAATCATTGTATATTCTTATTTAATCTAGGAAATTTTGATATTGATTGCTAAGAAGTAAGTATTAATACTGAAAGTAAATTTCAGGACTGTTTAAGACATATTGTAGATAATAAAATTTTTTTGTATAGTGGATGTTAATAATAATTGTTTCTTTGATGTCCTTAAAGGTCATAGGGCCCCAGTATGTTGCTTCAGGTTAGAAATTTAGATGGCGTTGCCTATAAACGCCGCCCTGTTATGTAGTATTAGTGTATCGTTAGTAGCAATAAAATTCTCGACCGAGAAGGTTGTGTCAAAAGTGCCTTCCTTGGTAGAGAAAGAAATGAGACACCAGGAGTAACGCCCCCAAACACTAACCGTAGTTAACTGATCATTTGTCATAACTAAGGAAATAAAAATGAATTTCGTGATTCTATAAACAAAACTTTTCCAAATGTCCTGTCACCAATGATCTAAAGGCTGGCGCGACAGGGCTTCTAATGACGGACCAAAAGAATCCCAGGTTCAGTCGCGCGACACTAAATGAAACATAAATTCCGGAAAAAATTCCCATTTTTATCCCAGTCGAATGCAGTTTGCTAAATAGTCATCGGATTAATTGAATTGGAGACGCCAAATAAAACGCTTCCCTTCCATTCAATCGTAATTAAAATAGGTAGCGATTCTTTTCCGAGAGACGATTGGATTCGATCTCCTGAGGACGCCAGCGATTTAATTTATTACGAGAGAGGCCACCGACACGAAAAAGAGTCGTTTTTAACGAGAAATTGTAATGAAACCTGCAGGGGCATTTATTAATAAGTGTTCCTCTCCACAATCGGAAGGCGAAGACGCTCCAGCTTCGTTTTCATTTGGAAGTAATCTTGCTGCCAATTTCGTACTCCCTCGACTCCTAATCCCGTAATGTGTCCTTAAAAGTGACAGCGGGGCTCGGGACCAGTGAGAGTTGCTCCGTTTCATACTTCGAATCACATACGGGGATGCAGTTTCTATTCAAATTAATGCCGCCCTTCTTCGCTTTTAAGTGAATTAGAGACTCGATTGAGTCCCGCTCGCCAAACAAATTGCTGCTCAAAACGTCGAGAGGAAATTTACAATTTCCGAATTAACTCCTCGTGCAGGGGTTGCTTTATGACACTGGGGGTGGAGAGAGGAATGATTAATTTTCTTCTATCGAGAACCGCGTTGGGTGGAATTAAAAATTTTAAATGCCTTTTAGCCATCCGAGTGGTTTGAACGAGATATCTCGTCCGTCGAGATCGGTCCGATTTTGCTTAGGACGAGATGTCAGCAAGATGGTGCCGGTTGTTTGACAACTATGGATACCTATGGATGGAGGTAGTGGCGATTTTTGGATGACGTCCAACAAGATGTTTGATCTGAATGATACCTCGTAGAGTTGAAGGAACCGTGTGAAAGACGTATTGTGACTGTATTTGTGACCCTCCAAGAGGACTCCCTCAAGATCTGACTAACTTAACTAATGACGAGATATCTCGTCATCAATATAATGCCAAATTTTTTAGGATGTTGAGATCGAGCCATGTTGAAATTTTTTTGAATGACGGATATCTCGATATCTTATTGATCTTTTGATTAGAATGAAATGATTTGGAATCATTTCAATGTTCCTTTCTTAAGAATATAATCCTTGGGAAATATTTTTCTGATCATTTCCTTAGAATGGAATCGTTTACAAAGATTCTAGTGTTCATTTCCATACAACACAATGAATTTGAAAGATTCTATTTCTCCATTACTATGAATACAATCCTTTGGAAAGTTTATTTTGCTGCTTTCCTGAGAATAGAATTCTTTGGAAAGAGAGTCTCGAAGGTCACAATTGGTTAAACGTCGTGCATAGAAGACTGCGGTTTGCAAGGTGAAGTGATACGTTTGAACCCCTCAGAGTGTTAAGGGTTTGATGGTATTGCTCTTAAGTTTCAGTTAAACCGGGGTGTACTGTAGCAAAAATTGGAGAGAAGAACTATCCATTCTACATGTAAGATTTCAGGTGTGATCTGTAGGGAAGGGGCTACAGGGTTACTACATGTTAAAAGTGTCATTGGAAGGTTTCGGTAGGTAGTTAATTAGCGTTGGAGCAACACACGGACTGTTGACTACGGTACGGGATCAATCTCTAAGACAACACCTGAGCTTGCATCCCACTGTCCAAACATCCACGCTGACGCGAGGACATTTAAGGCCGAGTTAACGTGCCCCCGTGTAAACGACCGTTTTTGGCTTGACCAAGTTTTGAACTCGCATCACTCCGACGACCGCCAATCTTCCAATCGGGCTATCGTAGCCCACGTGGCGTAGTCACGGGTCGAAGAAGCTGTCCTTAACGAATCTGTTGCCCAATGAAGATGCATTCGATTAGGCCGAAAACAGGGTATTTGAAGAATAGATTTGATGCATCTAGCCAAAAGTCTGGCATCATTCCCTTGAGGTCTAATAAGTTGGATTCCCTTGACTACAAGCTGACCACAAAGTTAAGCCACGTGCGAAGGGCTCTAGATGTGTTTTCCTGATAGATTCCCCTCTCGCCCATATTCAGATAAATAATACACCGCCCACATTTGGCTACTTTGTCTCCGTCAATCTGGATCCGTTCCCTCTTTAGGAGAAACTCTGAATCCTCGATAGCCCAGTTGTAAGAGTATACTACAAATATGCCGCGTAGACCAATCAGACGAGGGACCAATGGATGAACCCATCAGATGATGAATGTTCGTTTCCTCTCGGTAGACGAAAGTATTCTAAGGTCACGTTACTACTAGTTTTGCCACATGATCCTGACCAAATAGAAAGGTTGCCATTAATCACTCTACCTGTATACCTCCTTTATGACGCGGACCGTGGTAGTCCGGTTCGAAGTGTAGCGGCATTTTTAAATTAACGTCACACTGGAGCAACACATCCGACTATTGGACCAATTGCCGGTTGTGTTGCCAATAGAATTGGTGATGGTTCGGGAACAATCCCCGGAGGGAAAACTCCGAGGACAACGTCCATTTGAACCACAGTCAGATGACGAGGCAACACCAGAGCTGGCACTCTCCAAACTTCCACACCACTGGAATTGTAGCGAATTACAAGACAGTGTTTGCGATTTGGAATCCAATCACAGACCGTCGTGTACAAAGGTACACATTCAATCGGCCTCAAATGTCCTCCCATTAGCGGGAAAGATTGGAGTGGGATGCCAGCTCATGTGGTCATCTGTCCGTGGTTCTAAATGACGATCTACGGATCTTGAAATTCGTCACCAATAGCCCGTTGTTTTGTTTCAGTGCTACGTCAATTAATTACCATCGGATTTTTAAAAATAATTTCTTTAACTCCGATGGACACTGTGCTAGAATCGTTGAAAAATTCTTCATGAGTGTGGAGCTCATTATGTTAATGTATTTTATGCATAGCGAATATCAGTAGTTAATCAGAGTCGCACTGGAGGAATACTATTGGTAACACCACGTAATTTTGAACCACGCTGAGATGATGAGGTCACACCTGATCTCTCCAAACATCCACACCACGCCTACGCGAGGACATTTTAGGCAGATTTAAAGAGTACCATCCCCCGGGACGTTCTTCGGCCTTTTTAAGGAATTGTCCCATCCATCCCGAGTACTCCTAGACATTGAATTGGTCATTGAACCGTGGTTTCAAATGAAGTTCAAATGACGTGGGATTTCACCAATAGCCAATGCATCCAAATATCAAATGGGTTCGTACACTTTATAAAGTGAATGGAATTCAAATAGAAAGTCTTCGCATCATCTCCGTGCCATTTGGAATAAAATATTTTTTTTTAAATATGGACTCATTTTCTTTCATGAAAATAAAAATGCAATCACTAATGAACCGTTTCAGATAAAATCTTGCATTTTTTGAATTTTGCGATGGGGGTGACATTTAAAAAATCGGAGGGGGTGGGGGTTGCTTTAGTTCTTTGCTCTCTCTCTCTCTCTTGTTTCCTTTCGTAATATTATTTATTACTCAAAATGGTCGTATGGTCGTAAGAAAACAATGAACAGCATTCGAAAAGGTTATTTTTCCTTAGAGTAGTCAGTTAGGAATATCGCTAAATTAGTAAATTTATTCCATTATACGGTGCAGTATGTCATAAAACGCTATAAAGAAGAAAATCGGATCAAAAACAAGGAAATAAAAGGTCGTCCGGCTAAGTTAACTCAACGTGATCAGAGATTTATAGTTGAAATATAAACTTTTTGACTTCTGGTACAAATTTCTACAGAAGTTACTGAAAAATTTTCTACTTCAATTTCATCTGAAACTGTTCGAGGAGTGCTCATATCAGCTGCATTAAAAGAGCGTTGTGCCCGAAGAAAATTTTTTGGAAGTGCGAAAAATAGAAAGCTTAGGCTTTCCTTCGCAAAATCAATGATAAATAACCCGAAACGTCTTGCAATCATGTCTTATTTGCAGATGAATGCAAATTTAACATTTTTGGTGAGTGTATAATTGTATGGAGGAGTAAAAATGAGGAACTTAATCTCAAGAACTGTAAAGGATGGCGATAGAGGTGTCCTTGTGAGGGGGTGCATGTCAGAACTAGGTAAGTTGGAATTTCTCTTCCTATACACATTTTAAAAGACAAATTACAATTATCAGCGTAATAATTGGGTATTGGAAACAACTCTCTTTTTTTTTATCAATATAACGATCCTAAGCACATAGCTCTCAACGTTCGCTTCTGGTGTCTCTCTAATTGTCCGAAAGTTCTGAAAACACCACCTCAGTCGCCGGATTTCAACCCAATAGAACATTTGCAGAGAACTGGATGTAAGAATACGATGGCATGACGTTAAACTAAAAATTGTAAGGATTGAAGAATGGAGGAACATTAATTACAAAAACGAACCTAGTGAACTCGTGTTGCCAGACGTTTAAAAGCTGTTGTGCATATTATAGGATATCCTACTAAGTACTAATTTACCGAACTATTACAATATTTACTAATATGGAGAGTTTTATTTTACGAAGACTTTTGTAAGGTAACGTTTTGTTACTTTTTGATTTTCCAAAAAAACGTTTTTTACAGTATTATAAAATATTTCATGTAGTTTTGTTAAGAAAAAATAAGTGATAAAATTAAAAAATTCCCATTTCGAAATATTAATTTTTATTAATGGATAGAGTAGTATTTCATTGAAATTCGTAAGTGTTCGAACACTTTTGCGACTCACTCTATCTAAATAATAATATGCCTATAATATTTATAATTTAACTAGCCACTGCCAGCGCGGCGTTGCCCGTAACAAGTTCTTTTCGTGGGATTAGGTGTGACCACTGCTCGCTAACCCCCGGTGATTGCTACGAAGTCAACGCCGAGATGGCCTCGTCATTGTCAAATGCGGCCTAATTCGAATTGCGATGAGATCCAATGGGCGTGACGACTCTTGCGAAAATATAAAATTAATAATAAAAAAGTTAAGCCAAATAAAAAAATTAAAAAATTTGTTTCTATGGCAATAGTTGCTGCGATAAATTTGATATCTGGCTACCAAGTCAGCCAGAAAATGAAACCTCCATTTTCGTGAAGAACAAGGAAATGCTACGCGATCTAAAAAATAAAGCCCACACCAACACCATCGCAGGGTCCTCCTCCGCCCCTATGCTCGTCTCCGTTGCTTCATGACGTCACAGCGAGCTAGCCTTGGTTTCATCGAATGCGTTTGACATTCCACGCGAGGAAGAATTTGTACACTATCGCGAAATTATACTTTTTATCGTATGAAATTTATTTATGACCAATTTTAAAAATAATTATACCATAGGAAAGAGTGTATTCTAAGCTTTCATGTGGTATTTTCATATTTTAAAACTAATAGAATAAAGCTATAGATATCATAGCTTTAGTTTTGTATCGGAAATTACGATATATAAACGTTCCGAAATTTGTATGACCCACTTTTAATTTCATCGACTTTATTTATTAACGAATTTCAGAAATAATTGTACCGTAACAAAGAGTACATTCTAAGGTATACTCCGATGTTTTCAAATTTAAAAACTAATAGTAATAAGATATATATGATAGTTTTTAAAAAATGACGAAAATATCCCGATTTTTCCCGAATTTCAAAAAAATATTATCAGGCACCAAATTGAAATTTGTAAAAAAACTCGACGAGCTACAAAAAATTACATTTAGATGTACTCTTTAAAAAAAACTCACGGCTGAAGACTGCTCATCGAAAGCGTTTGACGTTCCACGCGAGGAAGAATTTGTACACCTATCGCGAAATTATACTTTTTATCGCATCAAATTTATTTATGAACCAATTTTAAAAGTAATTATACCATACGAAAGAGTGTATTCAAAGCTTTCATGTGGTATTTTCAAATTTTAAAACTAATAGAATTGAGCTATAGATATGATAACTTTAGTTTTGTATCGGAAATTACGATATAAACGTTCTGAAATTTGTATGACCCACTTTTAATTGCATCGACTTTATTTATTAATGAATTTCTGAACCGTAAGAATTGTACCGTAAGAAAGAGTACATTCTAAGGTATACTCCGATGTTTTCAAATTTAAAAACTAATAGTAATAAGATATAGATGTACTCTTTAAAAAAAACTCACGGCTGAAGACTGAAAATTTGTATGTGCTTTGCTCACTCGCGGTAGAAATTTCGCTCTTTCAACTTTGACACTTAATAAACTTTATACTACTAACAGCATCGGAAAAAAATCTTTTTCATCGTGTTGACTGGACAATTTTGAATAAACCATGCAAATTTAGTAATTTTCAGATCCGTACTTTCTCGCGAAACCGTTTAAGAACCAAGCGAAACAACACAGTTTTCAATCCTGCGACAGCAAGTTTTTTTTTTAATATAGAGATATTCTATTTATAACAAAATGGCGGCCTCTGAGTATATTTTATGTGCTTCTTTTTGATTGTCATTTGGTGATATTAATAGCGTATTATATGAGATTTTGAATGAATTGACGCTATAAACATTCGTGCTTGTCATAATTATATTTTCATATTAACTTTTTCCACAGGTGACACGATAAGAAGAAAAATAAGATAAAAATATGTATGTAGTGCATAAGCGATTAATCCATTCAATACTGATACACCTGGACAATTCAAAGAAACAGAGAAGAACAAGTGTTTTATCTGTCAAGAAGACAAGTCTGAAGTTCTTCAGTGTCCAAGTGTCCAACAGACATTAAGTAATAGCAGTAAGCGTGAAGAAAAGGGAACTGGTTATAAGACAATTTCTAATTTACTTGTGGGGTTTAGTATTGAAGGGTGTTTAACAAAAACAATACATCTGGAACGTCTCGATGATGCAGGAGATGTCGAGGCAACATTAGTACAGCATAAAGTTCACTTTTACGAATCATGTGGCAATAAAACAAAGCTTCATAGAGTTCAGAAATGGAAGATAGAACCTGCGGATAATGCAAATAGTACTACGAAATTCACCCGCCAAAATGTTGTGGTAAATAGTTCAGTGAATTCAAAAGCAATTTGCTTTTTTTGTGACCATCCTGCTCAAGCTGGAAGTTCATTATGTACTACATCTACTATACATTTGACCTAGATGTGTCCCTCACTGTACCCTTAAACTGGAGTACAGGCCTCTGAAATTGAGCGTCGGTGATCTTATTGCATTAAACTTGGTAGTGTACCGGATGAAATGGCGTGGTGACAGAAATGAAATGGTAGCGTAAAGGAGTAAGATCTTTGGTTTCACCACTACAACATTTATTCTAACATCCTACAGCTTAGCAGATATTTACAGCAAGTTTACAGATATTTTTGGGACAAGCAGGGTACGGCAAGTAAGCGAGCTTGTTCTCGCAGTCAGGTCTCTGTGGTCTCTGTGAAAAATTCTAACGTCTTGCAGGTCGCCTTTGAACTGAAAAACCACATGTCGATGGAATTTTGAGTTTTCTCAAGGGGCTTGAGATTTATGAGATCATGAAGTCAGTGTAACATCAGATGAAGAGGGTTTGTTTCAAGTGTCCAGAATTTTATGACCGATGTAATGTCAAATGGAGTGCTGTAATAGTACTTCTAGGGTTAGTTATGGATAGTTGATCACTTGAAAAGAGTTTTATGATCTCCAATTAGGGAATTCTGGAATACATCTGCTTTGTGCCGGCTTGATCAAAGAATTCGCGTTTAGAGTGGTACAACTAGCGGTGTAGTAGTCAACAAAGTTTTCTTGTACTGCTGGCAAAGGGCAGTCAGTTCTAACAGCAGGAACAGGGGTAACAGTTGTGTAGCTTTCATGAAGATGTTTAATTGCTTTCTCGGCAAAAGTTCTTGAAGTCTTAGTTCGATAGGTTCCTCTAAAATTACCATCTGGATGTTGAAATAGAGATATTCCTGTACCATGGAAATAATTATGAGCTGTAGTAGAACTTGGACTGTGGTCAATATTATCAACCGCACTTGTGAAAAGCCATCTGTTTAACTAAAGAGAAACGACAGCATTTTACATGTGATACAGTTGACATATTTCATTTCCAAGTTCTGATGAAAGGTATGGTCGCATGATATACTTAATCCGAGCTCGTGAAGATCTTCAACTAGTTCACGCTTACGAGGTTTTTTTATGAATTAAAATACCCAAGTATATAGGCAAATGTGTTTCTCGTTCTCGATTGTGCTTGTAGACTGTTTCAGAATGCAGTGGCGTAG
Organism: Metellina segmentata; assembly: GCA_947359465.1. Classification (NCBI taxonomy): domain Eukaryota; kingdom Metazoa; phylum Arthropoda; class Arachnida; order Araneae; family Tetragnathidae; genus Metellina; species Metellina segmentata. The sequence continues at coordinate 8,204,153 of OX375872.1, forward strand.
GAACGGGGATGCGGTGAGTGTGTCATCACAGACGAGGGTGACAAAATGGCAAAAATTTGTTTTGTTTTTTAATTAAAAAATGGGAGTGGCTCACGACACTTTAAAAAAACTTACTTAAAACGAGTTTAATAACTTCATCTGACAATAAACTTCAATGAGTCAACATAATGCGTATTAAAACATAAGTTCAGTCAACAAACGCAACGAAACTTGTCTGAATTCGACAGTGCATAGTGGCGAGCGTATGGATGAGGGAAGTACTAGGGGTTCTCTTCAGTTTGTACTAGGGGTGTCAACAGGGCCGGTCTCAGAGAACTTTTTTGCAGATGCAAGATGACGATTTGCTTTGTCATATTCTTTTTTTACTGAGGGGGGGGAGGCCAATCGGCGCCTTTTTATAACGGGCGCCCTTGCTGGGGACCCTCCAAGCCCTTCATACGGCACTGGCCAGCGCCCGCATCTTGACGCACGATGCGGCCGTATTTGTCGCATGGGCCTCTGACCGGCCCTAGGTGTCAACTCTAAAAATAAGAAGTCTGAAGATATTTTTGAAAGACAAAAGAAATGAGATTGTGGAGAAAGCAATGCAGTTTGCAATGAACACTTATGAAGAGATGGACATTCCTGTAGTGAAAAGAAAAATCGTCAGAAAGAAAAAATGATGGCTGGGGAAAAGGCTCAAGATGAAACATTGACATTGAATAAAGAATTGATAAGATCAATGTTGAAGTGCATTAACAGGTTTTTATCAAGAAATAGACACTCGCTGTAAAGACATGGAAAATATAACAGCTCGGTTTACAGTTTTGGAGCTCAAGAATCTCATTACAACTTCAGAAGACGAACTTCCCTAGTTAATACAAAACTTCGTCATAAACTATGATGAATTTTCTGAAGATGATATCTTTACAGAGATTCCACGACTAAGAAAAGTTGCCAAAGTTTCAAAAGAAGATTCTCTGGAATAGTCTTCTTTAAGACTTTTAGAGTTTGTTGTTGAATATGAACTTCCAGATTCTGTACCTGTTTCGTTATCCGACAGTGGTTCAAAATGACGTGGTGTTGTTCCCTTAGGGGATTGCTCCCTGACCGTCGTCAATAACCCTTTGTTTTGCTTTCGAACGACGTTAATTGATTGCCAAATCTAAATTTAGCCTTAACAATCTTGTTAACGTTATGTGTTCCAGTAGCATCATGTGAGAGGAGTTTTCAAAACTAAAATCAATCAAGAGTTACCTTATGTCTTCTATGAGTCAAGCTCAGCTCTCTGCGTTAGCTATCTTGTCAATTGAAAACAAAGTAGCGAAAGGAATTGATTTTGATGATGTCATTTCAAAATTCGCAGAGAACAAAGTTAGGAAAATACGTCTTTAAGTACTTATTTCTCAATGCTAAGTAAATAAACCAGGAAATAACATTTGTAACTGTATCTTATTTTTTTCTTTTAATAATTTCAATGGGGGTGACAAAAAATTTTCCGCACCGGGTACAACCTGACCTTGCTACGCCACTGCCAGAATGACACTCTCGACGTCACACCAAACTGTTATACATTAGTAACTGTGCAACAGTAAGGATAGGTTATGGTTGAAAAACTTGACTGTGCTTTAATATTTGGACCCTTCATAACCATAGCAACTAGTGCTAACAGAGATGCGGTACGGAATCTTCCTGACGGGTTACTCCAAATGATCCATTGAAGAGGTTTTTCATTTAAAAAAGTGTCTTCTAACTTCATATATTTACTGCTTTAGCAAGATGAATAGCGTCACTATCTGCATCATATTCACAAACTTTCTTCAGAACTAATCCAACATCATTATTAAATATTAACATCACATCTCGCCCTTGCTTATGTGCGTTCATGTCAGGAAAATATGCAAGTACTCAGTTTTTTTGTTTTGTGGAATGTATGCGCCCTGAAAGATCACTACCTAGTTGTTTTATACTCATGCTGTACAGTTTGCATAGATCAACAAGTTTAAATGTGGGTGCGATTTCGTTGTCACTACGAGCATCTCCGATGCATGATATAAGTTCGGCAAATGCAATACCATAGTTAGTTGGTTCTATTTCAGTTTCTTGTGTCTTCTTTTTGTCTCTTGCTCTTTTATATAATGATACGAGGCATTGAACAGAATACATGGCATTTAATGCGATAAGATCACCGACACTCAGTTTCGCAAGCAGAGGCCTGTCCTCCAGTTGAAGGGCACAGTGAGGAACACATCTAGGCCGAATGTAGATGCAGTACATAATGAACTTCCAGCTTGAGCAGGCTGGTCACAAAAAAAATTGCTTTTGAATTCACTGAACTATTTACTACAACATTATAGCGAGAGAAATTAGAACTATTTGCATTATCCGCAGGTTCTATCTTCCATTTCTGAACTCTATGAAGCTTTGTTTTATTGCCACACGATTCGTAAAAGTGAACTTTTTGTTGTACTTATGTTGCCTCGACATCTCCTGCATCATCGAGACGTTCCAGATGTATTGTTTTTGGTAAACACCCAGCAATATTAAACCCCACAAGTAAATTAGAAATTGTCTTATAACCAGTTCCCTTTTCTTCACGCTTACTGCTATTACTTAAGGTCTGCTGGATACGGAAGAACTTCAGACTTGCCTTCTTGACAGATAAAACACTTGTTCTTCTCTGTTTCTTTGAATTATCCAGATGTATCAGTATTGAATGGATTAATCGCTGATGCACTACATACATATTTTTATCTTATTTTTCTTCTTATCGTGTCACTTGTGGAAAAAGTTAATATGAACATATAATTATGACATGCACGAATGCAAAATCTCATATAATACGCTATTAACTTCACCGAGAAAAAACGGATCTGAAAATTACGAAATTTGCATGGTTTATTCAAAATTGTCCAGTCAACACGATGAAAAAGATTTTTTTCCGATGCTGTTAGTAGTATAAAGTTTATTAAGTGTCAAAGTTGAAAGAGCGAAATTTCTACCGCGAGTGAGCAAAGCACATACAAATTTTCAGTCTTCAGCCGTGAGTTTTTTTTAAAGAGTACATCTATATCTTATTACTATTAGTTTTTAAATTTGAAAACATCGGAGTATACCTTAGAATGTACTCTTTCTTACGGTACAATTCTTACGGTTCGGAAATTCATTAATAAATAAAGTCGATGCAATTAAAAGTGGGTCATACAAATTTCAGAACGTTTATATCGTAATTTCCGATACAAAACTAAAGTTATCATATCTATAGCTCAATTCTATTAGTTTTAAAATTTGAAAATACCACATGAAAGCTTTGAATACACTCTTTCGTATGGTATAATTACTTTTAAAATTGGTTCATAAATAAATTTGATGCGATAAAAAGTATAATTTCGCGATAGGTGTACAAATTCTTCCTCGCGTGGAACGTCAAACGCTTTCGATGAAACCAAGGTTAGCTCGCTGTGACGTCATGAAGGAACGGAGACGAGCATGGGGGCAGAGGAGGACCCTGCGATGGTGTTGGTGTGGGTTTTATTGTTTAGATCGCGTAGCATTCCTTGTTCTTCACGAAAATGGAGGTTTCATTTTCTGACTGACATGGTTGCCAGGTAACAAATTTATCGCAGCAACAATTGTCATAGAAACGATTTTTTTAATTTTTTTATTTGGCTTAACTTTTTTTATTTGGCTTAAAACGATTTTTTTATTTGAAAAGGACTTGCTTTTTTCACTCTGTTCTCAAACGGTTTACCGATAAAACACAAATTAAAAATTACAAGATTAACACCGTTCATTTAAAATTGTACTGGGAACAAGATGGAGAAGGTTTTTTACTGATGCCGTTCTATTAGTTTAGGATGCATTAAATGTTAAAGTAAAAAAAAAGGGAAATCACTTGCGAAATGAGTCTTGGTTTGCGAAGCAAGCCAAACGGGATTGCGTAGCAATCACAGGAGGTTGGCGTGCTTCAAAGAGCAGGGACCGAAGCCCTCGCTGTGACGTCATGGACCAAATTTTAAGATAGTTTCGCCATTGCAAGAAACTGACTCTGCGAAAGAATTGTTGGTTTGCTAAGCAAACCAAATTGGATCTGTGAGTAGTGTTGGTTTGCAAAGCAAACCAAATGGCATTGCGTAGCAATCCCCGTGAGGTGGCAAACGTTAGCAAGCATTGGGCGAAGCCCTCGCTGTGACGTCATGGACCGGAAAGTCAAATCAGGATTGTACGAATTATTAAGATAGTTTCACTGTCGCAGGAGATTGACTCTGCGAAAGGAATGTTTTTATGCGAAGCAAACCAAATGGGATTGCGTAGCAATTCCCGGGGGTTGGCGAGCGTAAGAGAGCATGGGCGGAGCCCTTCTAGTATATACAGGGTGGTCCCGAATTCATGGTACAAACTTTAATGGTAGGTACTGGACATTGTAACAATGATTTATTGTATAGGAATGTATAGTCGCAAGTGACGCGGTGAGGCGAAAACAGGGGAAATAACGGCCGAAAGGAAAAACAAAGATTTTATTGAAAGCGTTGTTGACAAGTGTCATGTTTACAGTAATTGTTCAAAATTGCGTCCACCAGTATCGATACATGCTTGACAGCGTCGGTGGAGCGATTGGCGTACACGTTCAAAGATGCCTGGTATTTCACGCACACCTGCAGCAGCTACAGATAAGCGAGCGATGAGATCCTCATCTGAGTCAACTGGAGTCTCATAAACAAGATGCTTTAGATGTCCCCATAAAAAGTAATCGAGGCTCGATAAATCGGGGTGGCCAAGGGACTGGTCCACCACGCCCAATCCATCGAGTACCAAACGTGGCATTCAGGTAATTCCGTACATCAATGCTGAAGTGTGCTGGCGCCCCATCGTGCTGAAACCACATGCGGTTACGAATGGCGATCGGAACATCATGCAGCAGTTGTGGTAACACTTCTTTCAGAAAAATAAGATAGCTTCCGCCAGTGAGCCGCGTGGGTAGTAAGTATGGGCCAATCAAAAAGTCGTTCACAATACCAGCCCACACATTAATACTGAAACGTTGTTGAAACGCATGTCGACGCGTTGCATGTGGATTATCGGTTGCCCACACATGGGAATTGTGCGCATTAAAGACACCCTCGCGTGAAAATGTCGCTTCATCTGTAAATAGCACATAATCTACGAAATCCGGCTGCAACGCACATTGCTGCATCACCCACAGGCAGAAGTTCACGCGGCGAGGATAATCTGCCGGATTCAATGCTTGTACTTTCTGAAAATGGAAGGGGTGTAAGCGATTTTCGTTTAACACTCTGCATACAGTCTGATGACTTCCACCTACGTCACGCGCAAGAGTTCTTGTGCTTGACTCGGGTCTATCAGCCACAATGTTCAAGATGCTTTCTTCCAGCCTTGGAGTGCGTACAGCTCTTACTCGACCAGCGCCATGTCTGTTGACGTCGAACGCACCTGTTTCACAAAGTTGACGATGTAACCGTTGAAAAATTCTATGATTCGGCATTCGTCGATCAGGATACTCCGCGCGATACATTCGTAACGCAGCTCTGCCGTTACCATTTGCACGGCCGTACATGTAATGCATGTCTGCTTTTTCTGCATACGTAAAGTCACCCATCGTCTACGGCAGCACAATTGTGAATGGCGCTTTTCCCTACTGCGATGCATCATGTTCAACAGCGGCTAGACATCTACTGCCCTCTACCGGCAATGATACCAACCGATCACTCCATTTCTCTTTCCTTTTATTTCCCCTGTTTACGCCTCACCGCGTCACTTGCGACTATACATTCCTATACAATAAATCATTGTTACAATGTCCTGTACCTACCATTAAAGTTTGTACCATGAATTCGGGACTACCCTGTATAAAATATGGTATGTATTATTAAAAATAGCAAAGTACATGCACAAAACAACAATTACTCGCCATTACTTTAATAGCTGTCATTTAACATCATCAAATAACATTTAAAAGGAACACAAAAAAATACTCAGAAGCCGCCATTTTGAATGTCCGCCATTGCTGCCATAGGTGAAATCTGCGGTGTACTTGTATCCAAAATTAAATCTTCATATATAGCATATGTGCCCCAAGTTGTATGTTTCTATTTTTAAAGGAACAATTATTTCACATATCGGCCGTTCTACAACACTCGCCAACTCCGGTGATTGCTACGAATTCCCATTTTGTTTGCTCCAACACGGACAACGCCGTGATAACCTCGTCGTTGTCAAATATGGTCAAATTCGAATTTCAAAGAGATCTAATGTGCGTGACGTCACAATCTCTTGCGGAAATATAAATATTCAATTGGAAAGTTATTTTTTAAAAGAAAATCAAATACATTAGGTATCGATCTATTGTAAAATTTTCTGCAGATTTCAAATCCGTTAAAATTTTTATTCTATCTTGTACGATCGCTGAGAAAAGTACTGAAGAACGCTTGTCATAACTTTTTATTTGTTTTGCTTCACTTGAATCCGTTGCTCAGGAAATCAAGATGAATGAATCTCGAATCAAACGAAGGTCAACTTCTAGGCGGAGGCCAAATTCTTATTGGAAAAAATATAGAAGTTACAATTTAAAAATTATTTATTTAAAGAAAATAATATTTTTAGATATCGATCTATTGTAAAATTTTCCGCAGATTTCAAATCTGTTGAATTTTTACTCTATCTGTAACAATCTAAGAAATAGAAAAAAGAACTAAACTCCAGTTAAAACTGTTTATTTGTTTTGTTCGTCCGCTGAAATCGTTGCTCGGAAAATGAAACGAAAAAAAATAAATTTAGAATCTGTGATCTCTTTATACTGTTGCCATTCTAAGAAGAACAATAATAATTAAAATTCAATAAATTCATTTTAAAATGTTCTCGATTAAACATCAAAATTCAGATGCGATAGAAAAATTGCAAAAAAAATAACTACCTGTGTGCCAAATTTCACTATTGTAATTTCCATAGATTCGTCAGGGCAGTACACACAAGCTACAGCCACACACACAGACAAACACATATTTCTATAACAGTAGAGATATGCTTAGAATATAGATATAAGCCTTAATATACCTAGAATATTTATTACTTTATTACATATCGAATATTTATCTACCATTAAATGTCTTGAATATTAGAAACCTTAACTTGCCTAAAAACTGTATATGCCTTAATATGCCTAGAGTATTTTTCTCTTAAAACGTATTCTCATCCCCCAAATTCTGAATATTCGTATCCCCAAAATATTTAACTACCTACTTATACATCGAATTATCAAATGTGAGAATATTTATATAAAATAATATATCTAGCATATTAATTTTTTTAATATGCCATAATATTTATATACCTTAATACGCGTAGAGCATTTATAAACTTTAATAGGCCTAATACATTTATATGCTTCAATATCCCTAGAAAATTTTTATACCTTGATACGACTAACATATATGTATACCTTAATTCTGCCTAGAATATATATATATATATATATATATATATATATATATATATATATATATATATATATATATATATATACGCTTACAGTAGAATGCCTAGAATTTTGTATACCTTAATATGCTTAGAATATTGATATATCTTAATATTTATTCGTATCCTCCAAATTCTGAATATTCTTATCTCCAAAAAATTAACTACCTACCTATACATCGAATTATCAAATCTAAGAATATTTATATACAATAAAATCACTATAATTTTTATACCCTATTATGCTTAGAATATTTTTATACCCTATTATGCTTAGAATATTTTTATACCTAGAATATTTATGTACCTTAATATGCCTAGAATATTTATGTACCTTAATATGCCTAGAATGTTTATATTGCTTAAAATGTCTAGAATATTATATACAAGGTGATTCTTTTTAAACTGACACTATTCAGAGCCACCTGTAGCTCGATCTAACAACCGAAATGGCACAAAACTCGGTACGGAGACTAATGATGACATAGAAAATAGGATTCCGTGAAAAAAATAATTTGTTCCAAAAATCGCCGATATTTATGGCGCTGTACAAACTAATGTTCTGAAGTCACGAAGAGCTGTGGATGCTTTGCACTGATTAAGATAATACAGCTTCACCAGTATGCACATTCACTTGAGCTGGCTCACTTCAGATGAGAATATTTTTATCTACATGTTTTTATAACCGAAATTAATGGTGCTGTTGTCGCATGCTAAAGAATAAATTTGCATTTTGCTTTGATACCCGCGTCATTTGGATTCACGGTCGTCACACCTGAGCTGGCACTCTCCAAACATCTACACCATCAACGAGAAGGAATTTGGGGCCACGACAGATTTAACGTGCCCCCTTTGTACACGACGGTCTTAGGCTGGATTCGAGTACTCTTCCAAATATCCATCCCGAAGGAAAAGCACAATGCCTTTTGAATCAGATGAGAAGAAGGGAAATGCACTCTGAGAAGAAGCAAACGTGTAAGTTAGTTGGAGCAGCCAAAGCGCGCAATCGGCGCAGCCAGTATGTTCTGGGCAGTAAATTCCTTAATGGCGCAAGACTGTTTGTTAGAGCGAACCATTAGGAAACTATTCTCCCACTTAGACTTGAGTGCTTGTAAAAGCTCGCGGAAAAAAGTGAGAAAGGGGGAAGCGGCGTCAACTAATCGACCAGCTAACAGCAGCCGAAACGGCATCGACTCAATCCGACGGAGTTGCTCCCGCTCTGTTTTTATACACTCATTTCTTGGCCACTTCCTTACTGTCCAATTCAGTTTACCACCCAGAAGGCAGAATCCCAATCTATATGCACTGCGGCGGCAGAGTTTTTCCTTATTTTGGGCCATCAATAGGCGAAGGCGGGAGCTCATGGGAGAGAAGGAAAACGGAGGCACGTTTGCTACTTGATGTGGCGAGTGTTTTCGAAACATTTCTTTATCCTTCTTTGGGCTGAAATGACGAGAGATGAAAGCCGAGAGAGTGGAGTGCGGGAGGAACCTTTAATTCCTTCCCGGCCGTGATAAACTATTCTTGGATCGCGATTTTTCAAAGACGTTTCGCTCAATAAGAGATGAGAGGAGAAACTCGGATATGGAGATCAAGTCTGAAAAGATGTTTTCTATAAATAGATTGCATGCGTTTCCTTACTGGCTCCTATTGGCCGGGACGTGCTCCGGGAATTAAAAGACAGTCTTATTTTAAAAAGTTTGTATGCAATTAGCTCTGTCGAGACAACTCTTCAAAAATGATCTTTTAACTTTATTCATAAAAATTTTGTCCCTTCTGGAACACTCAATGAATATACATACCCTTGACTATTTCACTCGCAACCCACCTGGTGGTCACATCTTGATGAAATCAGTGATGGAATCAGTGAAAGAAAACGATCGAAGATTATTGAACAAGAATCATACTGATGACGAGTTATCTCTTCATTAGCAAAATAGTATTTTGTCATTCCCCCCATATGTATGGAAATCAATACATAGTATCTGAATGCCTCAGGGCAAATGCTGTGAAAAATATATACCGTCTTCGTTAAGTGAAGTTATTTACACGCCTTTTCCTAATATTTGTATGGAAATTGACCATTGCAAATGATAATATTTGAATTACAACCAGAGGGATTGAAAATAAAAAGAATATATACCTTCATCGTAAAGTGAAGATAGTAAAAACATGTCTTTTCCCCAATGTTGTATGGAAATCGATCTGAGACCATTGCAAAAATCAAAACATAATAGTATCTGAAAGTAAAACCAGAGGGATTTGAAATCAAATGACCTTCGTTAAGTGAAGGCAATTTGCGCGAATAGAAACGCAACTTTTCTATCTTTACGGAAATTTCCCCGAATCGATTTCCTAGCCACGATTCGACTTGATTTAACTATCCGCAGCTAAGTCCGCAGAAAGCAAAAGAGCATTGATGGAACCCATTTGTAATAAGCGAGGCACACCTCTTGTCTGGGAGCGAAAAGAAACCAAACCAGCATTTCACATAATTGTGCACTCGCTAAAGGTACAAATCGCGCATTGTGTGGATGCACATAATATATACGTATATCATCTCGCGTAATTACAGGTCTGCGAGCCAGAACACACCCAATAAGGCCAAGAACGGGCGGAGAAAACTGTTTCCATTTGTATAGACTTAGAGGAATGTATTTCGCTTGTATCCTTGAGTGGCCACGTTGCGTTACGGCGTTTAATAATAATGCTCGGCATATGCAGTTGGATGCTGTGAATTCATTAGTGGCGATTTAACCTCAACCACTTCCTTCACCTTGGGATAGCTTACCGCGCTTCGATGACTTTGGCTTTTTCGGACGCTTTTTTAGTTCGAGTACCTGCATTTGCTTAGCGGTTGGGCCAACAATTTGGGGAAAATAAACCCCATGCCTTAGGTGTTTTCAAAACGGTTCAGATCATCCCTGATATATTTGTAATTTTTTCCGGTACATTTTAATATTTATAGACATATTTTTAATATTTATAGACATATTTTTTTATATTTATAGACATATTTGTAATATTTATAGAGACATGTTTGTAATATCTATAGACATATTTGTAATATTTATAAATATATTTTTAATATTGATAGACATATTTGTAATATTTATCCCAAAATGTGTAATTTTTACTGGCATATTTATAAGATACATCTGAGTGGGTTAAATTGATTGATGGCGTTGGAGGAGACCATAAAACTAATGGGTGACCACAAAGACCTCGACACAGGGCTTTGATGTCCACATTCGTCTCCTGATATAGTTGTTTGCTTTGGTAAGATATAATGGCCCAAGGGAGTCATATTTGGCTAAGTTGTGCCAAACAACACCAAGTAAATAAATATACAAAGAATTATTAGGATGAGGGGGAAAGTAAACCTCACATGCATTGAGGTGTTTTCGGAACTCTGTTGTTGCACCCTTACCGCTATCATCCGGTATATTTGAAATATTTAGCGGTACATTTGTATTATTTACTGGAAACATTTTAAATATTTTTTCGTATATTTGTCATATTTATTCGTATGTTTGTAATATTTGGAGATAAATTTGTGTTATTTACAGGGAAAATTGGTAGTATTTATCGGCATATTTGTAATATTTATCGGTACATATGTATTATTTACAGAAAAAATTTCTAATATTTATCTGTATATTTGTAACTTTTATCTGTATATTTGTAACATTTATCAATACACTTGTATTATTTATCGGAAAATATTTTAATGTTCATCCTTATACATTACCCTACAATAATGGACCGGACAGCAAGATGTGATAGTATAAGGGAAAGAATACTTGCTTTAATAGGGGATGGTCCCCCACGTGCTGCCCTTACACTAGCAACTTTTCTGTGCATACTATCAACAAGGTTTTGATACACAGCTATGCGTATTTGTGTCCATTCCTGCTGCAAGAATGTCGCCATCTCAGCTGCAGATTTCGGACGTGGTTCCCTGGTTCGTAAGCGTTGCTCTAACTCGTCCCACAAATGTTATATGGGGTTTAAGTCGGGAATCTGAGCAGGTCAGAGAAGACGCTTTACATCCATATCTTGATATCACTGCTTGACAGAGGCTGCAACATGACATGGAGCGTTGTTACATTCCATAAAATTGCAGAGTGTAGGAAGAACCTGATTGTCCAAAATGTTCATGTAGGCTTTCAATTTAACAGGAACAACATGCAAAGGTCCCAGTCATACGAGAAACACCCTCAAACATGTAGCAAATCCAAATTGTATGCAAATACGCTGGCGTCCGGTACATTATTATAGGGTAGTGTATTTGTAAGATTTTCAGTGGAATTGTAGTATTTACCGGAAAAATTTATATTTATCCGTATGTTTGTCAGTTGTTTCGAACTCTAAGACGATTGCTGACACTTTGGGGGAAGCTTTTTCCAGGGTGTCTCATGAAAGCTCTTACCCACAAGATTTTATCCATTACAAACGAAGTGAAGAACGCAATCAATCATCTTCATCTTCAATTTAATCATCTTCAGTAAGGAATTATAACGAAGATTTTACTTTTTTAAAACTAAAATGCGTTTTAAAAAAGTCACACTCAACCTCACCTGGATCTGATAAAATTCATAAAGTCATCTCAACGAAAATTCATTAAATTCTATTTTATCCATTTTAAATAGAATATGGAGGGAAATAATTTGTCCTAGTACATGGTGTAAATCCATTGTCATACTCATCCAAAAGCCTGGTAAGGAGCCCAGGGATCCAAGCAATTATCGTCCGACTGCCTTAACCAGCTGTATTTGTAAATTAATGGAGCGAATGGTTAATTCATACTCTCGAATTTGAAAAACATCTATCAATATTTCAAAGTGGATTCCCAATATGGTACCAACGATAATTCAATAATGCTTGAATCATCAATCAGAGATACATTCGTATCTAGAAAGCAATTAATTGGTTTCGATTTTTGTCTACATGGAAAAGGCTTAAGACCGAACTTGGAGGTATGGCATAATGCGTGATTTACACCAGGCTTTGGTGAAAACCTCCCAATTTTTATACAAAACTTTTTAATGACTAGGACTTTTAACGTCCGTATTAATGATGTTTTATCTGATGATTTTCCACAGGAAGAGGGTGTCCCACAAGGGAGCGTTTTAAGTGTAATACTTTTTATCATAAAAATTAACGGCATTGTACAGCAACTTCCCCCCTACTTAAATGGAACGCTTTTTGTTGACTTCCAGACCTTGTGTACTGGAACGAATATATCATTTGTCGAGAGACAACTTCAAGCGGCTTTACGAAAGGTGTGTGATTGGACCAATAAAAATGGTTGGGTTTTTTCTACACAAAAATCGGTATGTGTTCATTTTACAAGAAAACGTAGTCTATATCCCGATCCAAATATTTTATTAAACGGCAATGTCATTTCTGTTGTTCCTCAGGCTACATTTTAAGGTGTTTGTTTAGATTTACAAACTTTTTGTTCTTTGATTTATATTGTAAAAAGTTAGATGTTTTTGCACAAAAATGAGATACTATTACACACATTTTAATGATGAAGATTTAAAAAAACATACGATTCAAACATATGCATTAGATACTATTAAAAACTTCTAAATGCAGATAAAATTTTTTTTTTTTAATTTTACAGTTGAAACATTTAGCAGTTTGATTCGTAAAGCGTGTTTTTATGAATGATAAAAAAATTAAGAAACCTGTAAAAGTAAAATATTTTTAGCCTTTATTTGAAACTTTGCAAGACCTATGAAGATGTTTCCTTGCACATTTGAAGTGAAGTAGTGAAAAATAGTTTTAAAAACCATTTGTCCTTGAAGTTCTTAGCAAACCATACATTTTACTAAACATATGAATTTCCTTTTATTTAGTTGAAAACCTTGTGTTTATTATTATGTTTTTTTTTAAACTGTAGAGTCAAATACCAATACTGTACAAGTATTTTACAAGATACTTTGTATTAGTCGTTTAATTTAAAATATACAACATTGCTACGTTAAATGGATAGTAAATGGGTTTTCAGATTTTGAAAATAATGTGTACACCTATGTGCTACTAAACAAAATAAAATTTTGCCCTTTCTTGATAGTTATTGCATAGTCTAAAGATTTACTCACACCACTGATAGTTTTACACATGAATAAAACTAAATAACAGCTGAAAATTTTAAATACTAATTAATTTTTAAATGAACAAATATTTTTGAAATAATGGCAAAAAAACAAATTGTTTTAAAACATATTGAAAAAAAAATAGTTCTAAAACATATTGAAAAAAATAATTTTAAAATACATTGAAATTGTCTTTACTGACGAGTAACGCTTCTGTCTGCAACACCACGATGGTCGGAATCGAGTCTGGAGACACCGTAGAGAGAGGATGCTGAACAGCTGCGTTATGCACCGCCTTACTGGTCCTGCACCGGGTATTATGGTATGGGGCGGTATTGGATATCACTCTCGCACTCCTCTAGTACGCATTGCCGGTACTTTAAACAGCCAGCGCTACATCTCCGAAGTGTTGGAGCCAGTTGTCCTTCCTTACCTTCAGGGCTTGCCCACAGTCATATTTCAACAGGATAATGCGCGACCACACGTGGCACGCATTGTCCAAAGGTTCTTCGTCAATCGCCAGATTGAATTGCTTCCCTGGCCAGCTCGCTTTCCGGATCTTTTGCCGATAGAAAACATGTGGCCCATGGTTGCTCAACTATTTACCCAGATTACATCCCCAGCTGCCACACCAGATCAATTTTGGCAACGCGTGGAAGCTGCTTGGTCTGCTGTACCCCAAGAACACATCCAAAGTCTCTTTGAATCAATGCCGAGGCGTGTGGCAGCGGTGATATCCAACAATGGCGGCTACTCTGGCTACTGATTTTTACAGGAACCACACTTGACAGAAGTCTATAAATTTAATCATTTGATACTTGGTCAACATGTTATCTACAAAATAAATTTTGTTGTGATATATCTTGTCTTTCATGGTGTTGCAATTTGAGTGGCCAGCAGTGTAGAATAACATATTGGGTAATCGGAAAGTTCTGCGGGTTTTTTATGATTCATATCAACGAAGCAGTACAAAACCATAAGAAAATATTATTGAATCACATAAGCACCATTTTGTTCTACTACTTTTTGTCATCTTTCCAGCAGCTGGGAAATTGTTTTTAATCATTAGGTTTATTTGTAAAGAAGTTATCGAGGTGCTGTTTGACAGTCTCTAAAGAATTGAACTCTAGGCCGTTCAGAGAATTTCGAAGTGACCTGAAGAGGAGAAAATCTGAGGGGCAAGTTCTGGTGAATATGGGGTGACACAAAACAACTCAGCCATACTCATTAGGTCTTTGTCTGACATTCAGCGAAATATGGAACCGCGCATTGCGATGCTGGAAGACAACACCTCGACGATTGGTCAGTAGCCGCTTTGCTTCGATTTCTGCTTTTAATACTGTCATTTAAGAACTGTCTTTTTCCGAATTTATTGTCTGATTTTGTGTCAACAATTCATAATGAACAATTCCTTTTTAGTCCCACCATACACAAAGCATTACTTTTTTTGAATGCAGCCTCCTCGATATTACTTGGGAGGCTCATTTGACTTATCCCATGATCTTGTTCTATTATTGTATAGTATCCACTTCTCATCTCTAGTAATAAGTCGTTTCAGAAACAGCACTTTGTCCATTTACAGTACACATTTTACGCGCAGTCTGACTAGCCTTTCTTTCTTAAAATAAAAGAGCATAATATAACGGAATTTTTTTTTTTAACTTTTGGGTTGCTTCTCCATTCTTAGCACTGCAGTGAAACAAATATTATGACACAACACCAGCTAGAATTATGCAGTGAAAGCAGAAAAGACCGAATTTAAACACCTGCTTCAATCAAGGTCACTCCTTATCAGCGGTAGCAAAATAATAATAGGGACATTCTCAAAAAACATGTGGGAACGCTAAATGTTAACTATGAATAATTTTTGAAATTTAACATCAATACTTTTTTACTGTATTGTTTATAGGCCTAGAACAAAACATACAATCATTTAAAGACAGGAGCTGTTCTGCAAAATACTAATTAAAACATTTAATTACAAGATCTGTAGGTTACAGATTTTGGACATTGCTTTCCTGTAGGGTACAGCTTTCGGACATAGTGGCCTGTAGGTTACACAACTTTGGCATTACCCAAGTCTGATGACTTTTGGACATAGTGTTATTGATTCTTGAATCATTTATATAAAGAGACTGAGAATATGATAAATTGCTATTATATTGCGAAATGTATCTGATCAAAACTGTTTACAACAGATATACAATAGGAAACTTAACTGAATTTCACACAGCTTTTTTTTAAAGAAATAAATATATTTAATGTCTACTAATAGGTATAAAAATATGACATCAGTCATTAGTTATAACTTATCAATGCTTTAAAATTAGAGTAGGTTTGAATATTTTAAAATTAGAATTTTGTTTTTTCAGATTTTCAAATCATGGATTTGTTTAATTCTGTAAAGTTTTATTACTAATTCCAAAAATTTTGG
The DNA here is from genome assembly GCA_947359465.1 of Metellina segmentata. Lineage (NCBI taxonomy): Eukaryota > Metazoa > Arthropoda > Arachnida > Araneae > Tetragnathidae > Metellina > Metellina segmentata. Next base: position 8,220,164 of record OX375872.1, read on the forward strand.
GTATGGTTAATTTTTGTGATATTTTAAATAAAATATATTTACACATACAAAAAAGAAAACATGATCATAAAATAAAAATAACTTCATCCTTGAAAACTCCTGGAAATGTTATAATTCCTTTAGAATTAATCAGGAAAAAAAGCGTTCTAAAAATCTAAGTTTCATCTTTAAAAAATTTATTCAAAGGATCATTACAGTCATAAAACAAATAATAAAAAAAGAAAGAAATATATTATTTAGGGAAAAAAATACATTCTTTACAATCTTATTGAGACTGTTGTTACATCACGTCCAAATTGAGTAACGATCGACGTCTTCGCCATTTGACATCGATCGTACACGTTTTCCTGGACATGTGCCTATTAATGGTATTAATATTGTATCTGCTAAATTCACTTTAGTTTTCGATAAAAACTATTAATCTGATGAAAGGAGATTGTATTTAATATTTTTTTGTTATGTTTTGGGACATCGGCACCTTTGTAGCATACTATTAATTATAAAAAACTATTAATCTGATGAAAGAAGATTGTCTCTATTATTATAAAAGGAAGTGTTTGTATTTTTGTCTGTCTGTTCGTTTCGCGGATGCAAAATCCTGACGATCTATGGCACGTACAGAAATGGGATTTGGCACACAGGTAGTCCAAATTTTTTGCAATATTTGGGTCGCGGCGAAATTTTAAAATTCAATCTAGAAGATTTTTAAATGAATTAATATTTTATTCTCCAACGGGTTCTTCAAACGCGGAGGACTTTTTCTACCCACGTTGGCCTTGGAACCATGACACGTTTTTTTCATCTTTTATATTTTCACAAGAGATTGTGACGTCACGAAAACGTTCTCTTTCCAAAAACAAAACCAGATTGCATCTTCTGCCCTTCGCGTTAAAAAAAAGAAACAGATTACATTTCCTGTCCCATTCCATTTCGGCTTCCATTCTCATTTTCAATGAGAGCAAGAAATAAAAAGCATATTAACTGGGATTGTTAAATTTTTTTTCGTAAAATCGGAATCGCTAAAGATAGATTTAAAATTTCAACGGATTTGAAATCTGCGGAAAATTTTACTTTAGATTGATACCTAAAAATATGATTTTCTTTAAATAAATAATTTTTAAATTGAATATATCTTCAACGGATTTGAAATCTGCGGAAAATTTTACACCAGATTAATACCTTACACCATGGGCACGGGCAACGCCGGGCTAGCCATGCAGTGGCTAGTATTTAATATTTTGGATCAATTAAATCGGCAAAAAAATCGGCAACTCGTTCGTTACGCGATTTTGACATCGTATTTTTAAAAATAAGAAAAGTATATATTTACGACAAAGAAAATACAGAAAAACACATATAAATGCTTAAAAACGTTTAAAAAGTTATTTTAAAGACAAATAAATGCAATTTAAAGTACTTACAAATAAATTTTTGCTTCAGGTATAGAGCTATTTCTATCGTTACTTTTGGACATCGCGAAACATGCTGGAAGGCTTTAGCATTGTTTCTTTGTTAATTCTTCAAAATTTTAAACTAATGATGCTATCTACTGATCAAAATAGTCAACAAACTTTCCTTATACTCTATTCATTTATTATGTTTTTCTGCAATTCTGGAAAACACGTTAGAATTTATTTTCTGGGTGATGTACTGTATCAGTTAACATCACAGGTGTCCAAAATCGGACATATGTAACTAAAGAATTAATTTTTTAAGATATTTACACACCAATTGCAATAAATAATACTAATTCTTGTCTCTACGGAGAACTAAAAACCCATTGAGAAAAAAAAATTAATTTTAAGAATTAAATTTATTTGCTGTCAAAGCTTAAAGTTGAGAAATGTGTCTTGTTCCCACCTTTTGGAAACTACCCAATAACCCCGCGCTTTGATTTGAAAAACCGCAGAACTTTCCGGATGACCCATAATATGCATGTTAAATAGAATAATATCATAATATGATAAATAAGTGTACGTCGATTCCGTAGTTAGTAAACTATCCAGAAGCTCTCTTCCTCTGCATGACACTGGCATGCTAAAGAAGAAAAAACAATACAATAAAATTTGGTACGATTCGTTTGCGAAACAAACAAATTTTGTCTCTATAGTGCACCCATTCATGAGACTCCAGTGCTAGTAAGTCCCTAAATTGCCCTCTGGTAAAGAAACATTGTCATCACAGAGCGATGGAAGCATAATCAAGCATCAATAGTTTTTTAATGGACTCCTGTTATCCTTTGGCCATCCTAGAAATCATCATAATCTTCCGCTCACCGGAGCAAGGAAGAAAGTATTTGGTCGATAACTGTCTATCAACACCGAAGTGATCACTCCTTTCAAATGTCTTATTTATCAGGAACGGACATCGTTGCTTCAGCGCCTTTGCAATCTCATCTCTGGAACTTACAATGCGTGAATCATTTGTAACAGTCTGTCGAAGATAGCGTGTCTAACGCTGCAGTCATTCTAATACTTAATCTATGTTTTTTGAACATACAGGCAGCCATTTAGACATAGGTTCTGCTTTTTTAACAGGACAATTCAAGCGTTACAGCTTCTAGAAAGTCAACAAGGATGTCCATTAGTGTAACACTTTTCCCTTTTAACGCATCCCAAATATCGAGATAGTCTCCAAACAAGAGTCTTTCTTTTCCCCAGATATAACACAAAATGTTACAAGTATTAAATAATAAATGCCTCGATTGATCACATAATGTAGTTCTAAAAGTATTTGTTATTTAGTGTGGGGGGATCACACACATTCGATTAAATGCCACAGGAAAAGATAGTCAAACGTAAAAGGAATTGAATGGCCAACTCATTTAAGTTGTTTGTAATATTTTTACGTGTGTTAAGAAAACCCATAAACGAGATGGAGGAAATGAATAATTTATGAGTGATTTTATTCTATTAGTTTTTTATTTATGGATAAAAGATAAGCTTATAATGAGACCTTAAAGGGCGAATGTTGACATTCCTGCTGTGTTTTTCAAATGATGGTCTACGTCAGGCCTGGTTTATCCGCAGATCATATGTAAAATAGTGCTTGAAAAATAAAATTTTACGGCATTTTATTTCATCGCCTTTCTTGTATAAATGCGTCAGTAGTTTTTAATACTCATTTTAGATTACATCAGCGATATTAGTTTAACAGCAGTTGTGTGTGCATTTCTCTCTTCTGTGTCAGTAGGGTTGGGTAATTGAACTGGATCAACAGAATTGGCTATTAGCGACGGATCAAACACGAAGGGAAAGATCCGAGGATTAAACGCCATCATTTTAAACACCTTAGCACACGCTGGTACCCCACTCTCCAAGCTATGCCAACGTGACGGTATTTGAAACATATGAAAAGGTACACGACGGTCTTTGGATGGATCACAATATTTGGGAAATCATAACCTGACTGATAATCCACCACTTCTTCCGTAAAATTGTTCTTGTGTCTGTGTATATGTCCAGGACCGCGTTAACCTGGTTGGAAGATCACAAGTTCGAATCCAATCAAAGATCTCCTTGTACAAACTTTAAATCTGCCTCAAATATGCTCACGATGACGTGGTATGAAGTTTACAGAGTGGGCTACCAGCTCAGGTGCTGACCTTGTCATCTCACGGTGGTTCACAAATACGTGGCGTTGTCTACGACTGAGGAGTTTGACAAGATGTGATTTTGAATGCCGATGGGGTCAGTCAAATGTTTGAAGCTGCTGGAAGCTCATAATATCCAGTCAAGTTACAAAAATTAAATGCTCATGGATATATTAAATGTATTTGATTTCAATTAGTTTCACTGTGTTCTTTGGCTCATAAAACTTGCACTTGTTTTGTTTCCCACATAAAAGTGTGGAACAGCAGCTTTAAAGATGGAATCTGACAAAAGCTTTTTCTGAAGGCCTTCAACCAGCTGCAACCAACATTGATCGGTAGCTGACAATGCGAGAATTCGAAATGAATCTTATCTTAGGATCTTAGCTTGAAACGTGGAAGACCAGTTGGAAGAGCAACAGTTTAGCAATCGTAGAGTTCCATGTTTCAGACTCGGTACAGCCAAAAACCGACATATTGGTGGCTGGGGCACGCTTTCTCTGTCACGACCCCAAATGTCCTCATATTGGCTTGGTGTGGAAATTTGAAGAGTGGGATGCCAGCTCAGGTGTTAACTTCGTCATATCGATCAAGGATCATAGCCCATACCCCAATGTGTTGCTCCATTGTGACGTTAATTAACTACCTGCCTACACTTTTGGTAAAATATCAAAAAACCCAGGTGTCTCAACTCAACTCCATCATGGGATATCGTCCCTACAAAGTATTTACGGTTAAAAAAAACGTGTAAGATGGCTAGACGTGGAAAAGGAAAAAATGTTTTGCCAGGCAAAGCAGAAATTTTAGTTTAATGTACACGCAGGTGGCTACTTTTAAAACGTTTTACTGTGAGACAAGAGACTGAATTTAAGGGTCGTTCTTCTTAGATGGAAAGAGATTGGGCTTAAAGAAAATTTTGTACATAAGACTGCTAAATTTAAGCTCGTTGCTTTAGTTCAAACTCTCTGTCGGCCACAAAAACAAAATCACACAGTTTGCACCATTTGTATTATTTTTCGATGTAGTAATGGGTAAGCTAGCATGTGTCATAGTACTGCGTTTCTTGATGTGGAGTTGAGTTATGAAGGTACAGGGGTAATATAGTGATCCTAGTCTACTTACATGCCAAAGATGCACATGGCTCAGCTTCCTTACAGCCCGTATTCGATAAACTGTGTGAACCGGGCTTTTGCTACATCTAAAATCACTTGAGAAAGGGGAGATTTCAGGCCGTGGATACGAACACGGCGAGATTACATGAAGAGACCAGGAGATAAAGGAAGATATTTCATGAAGAAAAAGGGAGAATAAGAAGACATTTTAGGCCGAGAATACGGACACGGTGAGATTACAGGAAGAGGACACGACGAGATTTTAGGAAGAGATTTCAGGCTGTGGATACAACCCCTGTCGAGTAAATTCAAACAGTGAACTACGTATTGTTTGGCGCAGCATGGCCAGGTATGGCCCTTGTGCCATAAAACAACAACCAACAAACCAGTGAACTTTGCAGTGTTTTGGAACGTGGAAGAGAAGTATGGCGAGGTTGGTTTACTTTGATTCGGTGCAGGGAGTCCCGTGTATCGTATAACGTGACAGGATACGTTCCGGAAAGCCCTGGTATGCCCAAGAATCATTGGTGTAATTTAAAATCTTTATAAGAAGTAAATCACAATACCACGATTTTAAATTAAAATTTCATTTTCAACTCTACTAGTAGTATATTTGAAACTACTACTTTAAGACGAATAAAAGCCCTGATGAAGAAGTAATAGTAGCCCAATTCATTACTAACCCCTTGAGGGGTTCATACACATTATATACATTGCAATATGCAGTCTCCTCTCACGGCTTCTAACCAATTTTGACATTCTTGACAAATAGAATTATTTTATTCTAAGGAAAATCCAAATATGATTGTATTCTTAGGAAATGAGCATAATAATCTATCCAGATGATTATATACCAAAGAAATGAGCAATATAATCTTTCCAAAGAATTCTATTCTAAGGAACAATATAATATTTCTGATGGGTTCGATTATAAGGAAATGAACGATAGAATTTTTCGAAAGGAGTTTTCATTCTAAGGAAAGGAGCAATAGAATCTTTCCAAAGGCGTCTATTCTAAGGTAGGTATTTAATTAACGTCGCACTAGAGCGACAAAACGGTCTATAGGCGACGGTCCGGGATCAAACCCAAAAAGAAAGATCCTAGGACAACACCATGTAATTTTGAACCACGGTCAGATGACGAGAATACACCTGAGCTGGCACCCACTCTCCAAACTTACACACCACGACAACGTGACTTCTATTCTAAGTAAAGGAGCAATATAATCTTACTTGTGGATTCTTTTAAACGTAAAAGTGCAATAGAATCTTACTTGTGGATTCTTTTATACGTAAAAGAGCAATAAAATTTCCCATAGGATTCCATTCTAAAATAAGAGCAATAGAATATTTTAAAATGATTATTGTTTTGGAATGGACAATAGAATTTTCACCAGGGATTGTTTTCATATAAAAGGAGCAGCAAAATGTTTTTAAAGGTTGAAAGATTCCACAGATTCTTTCAACGAACAGATGGGTTTTGAAATTATTAAGTGTGTGGTGGGGTTAGAATAGAACCCTTAGGAAAGATACCATTGCTCCTTGTGCATTACATTGTACCGTTTTCTACAACATAATGCTTTTGAAGATACCCTACCTCCTTTCCTAAGAATAAAATCCTTTAGAAATATTCCATTGCTCCTTTCTTAGAGGGGCCTTCTTGACTCAGTGGGTATGCCCACTGAGCTAGCAACCTTCGAGTTGTAAGGTGACTCAGGTTTGATTCCTGTCAGTTGAATTCCTTCCTGGGTATATTTCTTTACTTGCCTTCTGTGTCAGTCAAACTTTCATTGTGTGTTTGTCTATTACTTGATATTGTATGTCTTGTGTCTGGCACAGCATGGACAAATATGGCCCTTGTTCCATAAAAACGCAGCAAATTAACCTTTCCTTAGAATAGAATGTTTTGGAAAGATGCCATAGCTCCTTTCCTAAGAATGAAATTCTTTGGAAAAATTCCATTGTTCCTTTCCTAAGAATAGAATCCTTTGGAAAGATGCCATTACTCCTTTCGTTACCCTTGGAAACCACTTGGAGGAATAGGCTATGTCCATCCCGCCCCCCCCCCCCAAAAAAAAAAATATATTGAATTCCTGTAGCCCTACTGGGCCTGATGAGCATTATCCCTTCCTCTACAAACGTGAAATCTTGTTGCAGTAATCAAAAAAGAAAGACGGACGCTTTCTTCCTGTAGCGTTTAGCGCCGATAAACTTCTTGAACGACATAATGACAGATTACACCATTATTGCTCTGTTCTTAAGAGAGCAGCCTTTCCTTTATTCGTGCACATCCTGTTTACTTAGCCGAGGAAGAGAGGTGTTCCAACACGATGCTGTGATATTTAAACATTGTTCGAAAGGATTCGTTTTATATATTTGCCACAATTATCTCTTCAAATAGCAGTGTCTTTCAAGGTTTACGATAACATTTCATGGTTTGTTGACTGCCACAGATTTCTCATACAACCGCCGCGTAGGGGCTTTCCCCAAATATTAACGTCTTGCTTTCACTGCTGCTTTCCCACGACTTATTTCACGCATGGCGTAAGTCATCATCACTAATGGTGCAGAAAAAATAATCTCAATGTTTCAGTGTTACCCTATAGTTTAAGATTATGGAAGTTCGGATTGTGTGCGGTATGTTTTTGAAGTGTCGAAAACTACAAATGTTTTAGTCAAATTTGTAAAAAAAAAATTATATAAATTTTATTCCTAATGTGTACCTTTAAAAAATTCTGAGTCTATCCTTGTAAGACAAAAGAGAAAAGAACTTTGTGGGTTTATCTGGATTGCGAAGTGGGCACTTTAGGAGTTTGAAATTCCTGAAATCTTCTCCAGTTTGCCACAATAATCCTGGCGTTTTGTTTGACGAAGCATCTCGTCACTATTAAAACTGACTAGATCTTGATGGACGAGATATGTCGTCATTAGAAGGAAACTGACCATATCTTGATGATGGATGAGTAAAATAAACTGATTAGACCTTGATTTTGTCATTATAAAACAATAGGCAATTCCTTGATGACGAGACAACTCGTCTTTAGCGAAAATGGTTAGATCTTGATGAACAGGATATGTCATCAAAGTTACTTGGAGGGTTAAGTGCACCCGCCTCAAGCAACCCTATTCTTGCTTGCACTCAAATGAGCCCTTCAAGCTTATTTCAGAGGACATTATAATTTCTTTCAGGCGAATGGAATTGCTCTAGCAGGCGGCTAGACCAGAAGGAGTAAGGAACAACAAGAAAAGTTGTGTTCCAGAGGATCCCTTAGTCCTCCAGTCGCAAGTTTTGCGAATAGTGAAGTTTTGATTTTACCCCATAACACTCTTAATGATTCAATAGCCGTATCTTTCTAATGAATTTGAGAATTGTTTTAACATTTGGAAAGATGACACTCCTTCACTTAGAATAGAATTCTTCATAAAAAATTACATTGCTCCTTTCCATAGAGTAGAATCCTTTGGAAAAATTACATTGCTCTCCGTTCTTTAGAATCCTTTGGAAAGATGACATTACTCCTTTCCTCGGAATAGAATTCTTTGAAAAGATTGTATTAATCAAGAAGGTGACTCATGGGGACTGGTTAGAACTCATGCAAGGAAGACTGCTAGGTATAATTATGCTTGTAAATCCCCTCATAGGTTTAAGTAGTGCATGTACGTTTCATCAATTGTACGTTTCACAATTGTAAGACCCACTGACTTTTGGAAATAATTACTTCATATTGATGATCACCCTCTGAGTTATTAACCCTCTAAGTGATTAAGACGAGATATCTCGTTCATCAATTTCAATGTATTGGATGATCGAAGAGATATCTCGTCAATCATTTGTCGCTAATGACAAGACATAGGTAGGTAGTTAATTAAGGTCTTACTGGAGTAGCACACGGGCCATTGGCCACAGCCTGGAACGAATCCCGAAGAGAAAGATCAAAGGATATATCCTCGTAATTTTGAACCACAATCATAATTTGGAAACACGGTCAGATTTTGAACCACAATACCTGAGCTGGCACCCTATTCTACAAACTTCCTCACCACGCCAACGTGAGGACATTTGAGGCCATGACGGATTTGCACCCGTCTACGCGACAGTCTTTTCGAACAGGCAGAGCTTCCAAGGCAGTTTTTTAATATTATCAAGCGTAACTTAGATTTTATAGATTTTGTTATTGATTTATACTAGAAAATTAATTTTATTGCAGAAGGTATTTAAAAAAATTTATTTTTTGTAAAAAGTGGAGTAAAAATGGGTAAAGAAACAGCCAAAAATACAATTTACGCAATGCGTCATTAAAAAAACACTTAAAAAATTTTCTTATAAAAACAAGGATTCAGGTATTGAACTAGTACAAAGTAATTACTATATTGTTGTACTTAAATTGATTGTGTGGAAATAACGCCAGTCTCTGAAAAAAAGTGAAAAATTAGTGAAATATATTCACGTTTACAACTTGCAAATTTTTTTTTAATATATATTTCTTTAATAACAGTGCAAAACCAGCATTAAAATCTTTAGAACATGTATAAAAATTTCAAAAGAATTTAATTGATTCTGAAATATTTGTGTTTTTCGGAGAATAACGCTTAGCGAAAATTGCATTTCGAGAAGATAAAAACGATATTAATCCCATGTCAAATATAGATGTTACTACTTTTTAAAATTTTATATCTTCAGTTCTAATCGTCGTAGACGTAAAATCCGAAGTGATTTGAAGAGCTTAAGAGTTGTAGTACAATATGTGTGTGTGTGTGTGTGTGTGTGTGTGTGTGTGTGTGTGTGTGTGTGTGTGTAAGATTTAAAAATGTCAAATCTGTATGAAAATGGCGTTTTAAATGTATGCAGGATACCTTAAAACCTTTCCATTTTTAATTTCCCATAGATTTTGATCGTAAATGTTTCCATCATCTCTGGTAACTGATGATCAAAACCGCCCATCGGGAAACTGAAGAGGCCGAAAATGGAGTTTTAAAGGTATAATGTGGGGATACCTTAAAACCTTTCCCTCTTTAATCGATTCGAAACATCGATTTGGAAAGTAAATTTTTGCATCCTCCCTCTGGTGACCGTGCATCGGGAAACTGAAGAGGCCGAACTCAAACAAAAGTGAAAGAGCGCTGTCCGAATAGAGACTGTCTGAGAAGCTTAGTTAACTAACTCGATTCGTTTGGAGCACCTGTGCGCGTTGGTTTCTTTTTTTGCTACCTCCACATCCTCCCCGAGGACGTTTTGACTAGCATCGGTGGGCAGTGGTGCGAAGAGGAGCTTATCCAAACACCACTTACCCCGTGTCAAAGTTATGCCTCTTTGACTTCGAAATGATACGTTAGCTGCTGTAGCAAGTTGAATGAAGACCATCAGTGTGCGTCCTCCCCCGTTTTTTCACGCATTTTTATAAAAGGGTCATTTTCGGAGCTTGCTTTTCCTCTGTTTCCTACGAAACCCATTCGCATTTTGTTTCTCGTAGCGAAAATAGAGATCTTTTGGAGTCGGCACAAAAATCGACTCGCTAGGGTGTGTTATTAGGTGGGTGTTGTTCGCACGATTATCAGAGAGAACAGCGTCTTTTGCCCCGATCACAAATAAAAGACATCGTAATGATTGTAATAGAGGAATAATGGATTCTTGTTTGTTTTCGGACGAGTATTACTGGCCAGATTTGATTCCTGTGCGGTTTGGCTGTTTTCATGCGTGTTTCTTGTTTGGCACATTCTCTCACCAATGACTCAGTCACAATAGCTATGAAGAAGATAGCTTCTTATAGTGCGAGCTCTGTGATCGAATTGACCAGTCAAAACGTGTGTAATACCATAAGGATTCATTTGCGATTGGTATAAAAAGAAAAGTTTGTTTCGGTAGATTGGTGAAAACAGAACTAAAGCTACTTGTTTCTTTATTGAAAAAGTGAAGCGTAGTGTTGCTCCTGTCAAATTCAACTACCGACCTCTTTAGATAAGGGTTTTTTTTTTTTTTTGGAACTCAAAATTCTCGGATCAAGTCAAACTGCTCTGTCAGTAAATCCATTTTTTATTTTATTTTAATTCGATAGCAACATATTCCAAATCTTTTATTTGTCTAGTTCTTTGACTATCATCGGAAGGGTAACCTGGTTAGAAGAGCCATGGATTAGCAACCGAAGGGTTCGAAATTCGGTTCAACCAAAGAAGGTCACGGAAGCAGGAGCATGTAAACTCTGTCGTGGCCTCAAATGTCCTCACGTTGGCGTGGATGTTTGAGGAGTAGGGTGCGAGCTCAGGCGTCGCCCTCGTCTTTTAACTGTGGTTCAAATTACGCGATGTTGTCCTCGGATCTTTCCTTCAACCCGTCGCAAATAGCCCGTTGCGTTGCTCCAGTCCAACGTTTATTAATTACCGCTACCTTTGACTGTTTGAAAACAATAGTTTCTGTGCCGATTTAGGTTTTAAATGTTAATTTGCTTGAAAATAGAGGAATTACCTCAATTATGAATGAGTCTCTGCGACTACCTCCCCACACACACACACAACCAGTGTGGAATTATTTTATAAAAATATTCTCTCTTCGCAAAAGCCTTTGCTGCAACTGCAAGAACATTGTTAAACATTGTTGTGTTAACATCCCAATCATAGAGGAGATAAATGTAGTGATTATTCGTAACCTTTTCATGTGACTAAAACAGTTGTAACGTGACTCTTAGACAGCTACCCTCTGCCTAACGGAGGCAAACATTCATCATTTCCATGGATTTCCAGCATTTTCAAGGAACAACATGGACGGGAGTCCATGGGAAAGGAATAGACGACCATCCATGGATTCATCATCTGATTAGTTCGTGCGACCCACTTGGGGACATTGAGGATTTCATCATTTGTATCGTCACTATAGAAAAGCGCATTTACACCCCAACACTGTCATAAAATGTCATCGCCAAACAAAGTAAAAAAAATGTGATTTAGGCCAGCCAAGTCAATGTTTCACAGAGCAGTCGCGTGACTGCTAGTTGCCATAATGGTCACACTTTTTAAAGCTTCTCTCAATAGCAATGCTTATTCTGCTTATATTTTCCTTCTATCGTCCCAATCGGTAGAAGAATGATATCTAAAAATGTTTCAAACCTGTCACAAATTTAACAGAAATAAAGGTGAAATGATAATGATGGAGAATCCAGAATTTCTTTCACCGGAGGAATAAAGATAGTGATCGCATTTCTGTCAGCGAAATCTTGAAATCAGATGCAGATCATAAATCAGATACAGATCATGATATTACGCTGAGCCTCCATTTTTGCTTAAAACAAATCTGAAAATATGAAGCCTCAATTCGAACCGATTTTATTTGCTATGCAACGCATTAGTAAGTAGCGTTGTAAATTTTAGAGTGCTTCTCAGCCTGTTTTACAAAATTGCTGAACCTTAAAAATATACAATAAAATACTAGATTGAGTTCAAAATATCTGACGTATTCTTTGATAAAAGTTGAACAGATATATTCGCTAGAAAGGCAATTCTAAAATGGAAGAAGGTTAAGCATCAAAAGGCTTTCTCTAACAATGGCTGGTTGGTATTGGGGTTTTATGGCGTCCTTTTCGGCCAAGTTGCTCCAAACATCAGACAGATAACGTTAAGTAATGAACATAAGTTAAGTTGGTAAGGTTTTGTGATGCTATATTTGACCAACATAAATGCAAACATAATGCGATGGCCATCTCAAGGAAAGTTTTTTGCAGAAGAGCACCGGGGGAAATAACCAGAGTGCAATTCACAGGTTGATGGTGTAGTAGACAAAGCCACTAGGCCAATGGAGTTTATCCATTTCTTTAACTGTTTTGTTTTCCAAGTCAACAATCCGTCACCGTAATTTAAATGCAATCAGTTTAATATAATGGTTGAACGAGGTACCCCAAAGGATCTCTCTATGATCGGGGGGCGAGATAGAACATTTAGAAGAGCAACGGATTAGTAACCGAAAGGTTGCGAGTTCGAAATGGTCCGAGATCAATCCGTAAGGGTAAGATCCGAGGACAATAGCACGAAGTTTTTAACCACTGTCAGATGTCGAGGTGATAGCTGAGCTGGCACCCCACTCTCCAAACTTCCACACAACACCAACGTGCGGACATTTAAGACCACGATAAACTTAACATCCACCAGTCCCCGTGTACACGATGGTTCTTCGGCAGGACCGAGTTTCGCAACCTTCCCGTTGCTAATCCGTTGCTCTCACGACTGTGCTACCGCAGCACGCTAAGTCTAAAGGATGCTGCTGAAGATAAATGAGGCAACTGATCTGATATCGGCACTGGACAACTCAACGGGATATTGGTGACAGTCTGGGATTAATCCTGAAGAGAAAGAGCAAGTTTAAGCCAGATGACGAGTACAAAACCTGAGCCTCCAGACTTTCTCACCAAAGTGAAAACATTTGAGGCCACTATAGATAGAATGTGCACCAGCGTACTTGACGATCTTTGGTTCAAACTCGTAACACTAAGATTGATTATCCGTTACTCTTCCAACAATTTCCAATATAACCTTTCAGACTGCATTCCCTTAAGGAAAATAAGAAAAGGGTGTTTTACGAGGGAATAGAACTTATAATAGCAATATTAACAATACCAGGGTGCGGAACAACTCTTAGGATCTCGTCGGACATTCATTTTTAAATATCATTTTTTTTTAATAATTTCAATTTGAAATCATAAATAGGTGGATTTTTTATTGTTGACTCCGAACCTCTTGTTTGGTAGTTTGGTTGGTTTGGGTCCAGAAATGGAGAAGCTGTGCCAAATGCATGATAAGGTTATAAAAACTGTAAAAAACATTAAACTGTACCGGTGAAAGTTATTCCAGGGCAAAATTTTTAGAGAATAAAATATCAAGAGAAAAAGGTCAATAACATGAGATTGAAATCCAGAGTTAAAACACGTTGATCACTATCTAGAAAATAAATTAAGATGAAAAGATAATTTTAATGAATTTATGATTTTAAAAATATTGATTAGGAACATGCAGACGTAAAAAAAAAATGGCTGAAAATGATAACTACACGTTATGAGAGAGTTTGGTATGAATGGAGATATAAAATATGTACTCTAAAACAAAAAAAAGTTGCATATGGAAGGAGTAGACCGGTATAAATGAAATTTGGAGAAGTGGTACATCTGCGTTGGAGATGCAAATGATCAAATTTTCAGAATCGTTTGAGCATGCGCCACGCACAGGGCGGTTCTCAAACACGCTGCATACCGGGGCATAAAAGGACATCCAGTATTGCAGTAAATTCATTTCGACTCATGCTGTTGTGTTCGTTTCATCGTTTATCATTGAGTTATGCCTCTGAAAAAAGTTCGCTAGCAATTTAAGCAACTGGGAGAGTTTGACAAAGGCGAGTAATTGGCCTCCGAGAAGGTGGATGGTTAATCGATGGATAACGCAACATATTGGTTGTAGTGATGATATTGTTGCGCGATGTTGGCAGCGGTGGATACAACAAGGTACATGCCAGCTTCAACCAGGCTCAGAAAGGCTTAGAGAAAAAGGACCGAGAGAGGATCGACATGTTATATGTAGAGCTCGGATTTTGCATATTTTGCATACATTTTTTTAGCCCCTAATATGTTGTTAGAAATATGTATTGAGTGTTTTTTTAGCAATTTGCTACAAAAAAAAATTTTTGTTTGCATGTTTTTGCATATCTGGGTTTCTTTGCATGTTTTGTGCATATTTGAACAATTTTTTTCTATTTTCAAACATTTTTACAAAAAAAATTCAAATTTTTTTTTTAAGACCTTTGCTTGGTACGTTTGGAAGGAAGATTTTCAGCAGCCAAAACGCATTTGGGTTGTTTGGCCTGACCTTTTCTTGTTTGGCCAAAAAGCTATAGATAAAAGATAAGAGGAACAGAAAAATAATAATGAAAGCAAAAGCACGTGAAGCAAAACACATTGCTTCGTTCTAAAAAATCGAATTGCAACGGAGACTACTCAGTCTGCAAGCTACTACCTCAACACATTTTTGGTTACCGGGCGATGTATCAAGGTCACCCATGAGACAGGATACCTCCCAAGCAGGCGCCATCTGTTCCAACTAGAGATGCGACATCGACAGCCAAACATCGATGTTCAAAATTAAAACATCGATGTTCAAAATTAAAACATCGATGTTGGTAATACATCGATCCAAAAACATCGATGATTTTAAAATTCAGTGCATTTAAACTTTTTTTTCCCCATTTGTTAAAACTGGTTAAGCAACTAGTGATGCTACATCGACAGAAAAACATCGATGTTAAAAATTAAAATATCAATGTTGATAATACACTGCTCCAAAACCATCGATGTTTTTAAAATTCAGTGTATTTAAACTTTTCCCCCCATTTCTTAAAACTGGTTTAGCAAGTAGTGATGCGACATCGGCTCCAATACATCTATGTTTTTTATAACAGATCAATGTTTTGAAACCATCGACATCCATGTCGCATCCCTACTTTTCAGACCCTTCACCCTTGGCCACTTTGGTCTAAAAGTATTTTCAATTTGTTGATTATTAATATTATGCTACTTGGTTATTTTTAAAATTTTTATAACGGTACATTTTTCATTTAAAAATAAAACATCGACAACGTAAAAACAACGACAAGTATAAACATCGATGTTACAAAAACATCGACTCCAGAACATCGATATTTTTTAAAAACATCGACATCGATGTCGCATCCCTAATTCCAACTACTCTGACGCCAGTACGTTACTGTTCGTTTGTGCAGCTAGTGTGTTTTTGGTATAAACTTCGGTTGGGGGGCAAAAAGCAAAAATGTCTTCTAAATTGTTCAAAAAGTGGATAGGGAATAGGGATACGACTTCGATATCGATGTTTTTGTAACATCGATGTTCATACTTGTCGATGTTTTATTTTTAAATAAAAAAAGTACCGTTATAAAAATTTTAAAAATAACCAAGTAGCATAATTTTTATAATCAGCAAATTGAACATACTTTTAGACCAAAGTGGCCAAGGGTGAAGGGTCTGAAAAGTAGGGATGCGATGTCTATGTCGATGTTTTCAAAACATTGATGTGTTTTCAAAACATCGATGTATTGGAGCCGATGTCGCATCACTAGTTGCTAAACCAGTTTTAAGAAATGGGGGAAAAAGTTTAAATACACTGAATTTTAAAAACATCGATGTTTTGCTGTCGATGTAGCATCACTAGTTGCTAAACCAGTTTTAAGAAATGGGAGAAAAAAGTTTAAATACACTGAATTTAAAAAACATCGATGTTTTTGTGGTGATGTATTATCAACATCGATGTTTTAATTTTGAACGTCGATGTTTTGCAGTCGATGTCGCATCACTAATAGGGAGTGACCCGGCGTTTACTACAGACGGGAAAAAAAATTTCTGCCAATTTTGTGGAAAAGAGGTACCATGTTACTATTTCAGATATTTTTTAAACTCTATTTCTATTCCGTTCGTTACTTTTTTGTTTCTACCACCTCAAATTTGAGTAATAATTTTGTGGAAACATTTAAAAAAGTGCCTCTTTTTGTTTTCCTTTACTGCCACTTGCAAAAATTGGTATTTAAATAGGTTTCTGAACAAAGAATTCATAGTATATAGGTTCCAAGATCTAACTTTTTATAGCAAGATGCTATAACATAGAAAATACTTTTAAAGTATATATATAAACAAGATTTTTCTTCCAGTTTTTAGTTTTTTTTTTTGGTGGTACTAGCATATTTCTTCTTCCCCCCCCCCCCCCCCGCAATCGGCGGCCTCTATCTTTTCTTATTTTGCTGTACAATTTACCTCCCTACGAGTTTTCGATTTTCTTAAAAATACGTAAATATTAATTTTCGATTTTATGGTTGTTTAGTTTTTAATTACTTAAATTAAACCAGAAAAAAATATCAGAACTTCTTTTTGTTTGAGTTCCGGTCATAGCTGAAAAAAAGTTTCAGTTTGACCAACACAAATCAACTGCGACTCACAAACAAAAAGTGAAAAGGGCGCAAAAAGTTAAGCATCTTCAACAGCCTTTCATCGCGTCAAAGTTTAAGTCAGAGTCTCAATCGTCGGAGAAGAACGAGATGTTCCAAGATCTCTGCGAAACGATGTTGAAATCCAATATTGCTCTTAATAAGTTGGAGAATGAACATTTTACAGCCGTCTTGAAGAAGTACACAGGTAAAGAAATTCCTCATGAATCGACACTCAGAAAAAACTACATTACGCCAGTGTACGAGAAGGTGATTCAAAGGATGCAAAATGAGATAGGGGATTCCCCCATCTGGATGCCAATTGATGAAACGACTGATCCCTGCGGGAGATATGTAGCCATTGTAATAGTTGGGAAACTCAATTCAGAGGAAGCTGGACGTGGCCACCTAATTTTATGCAAAGAGTTGGAAAAAACAAATCACTCCACGATCGCCAGGACAGTGGGTGAAGCGATTAATATTTTGTGGGGGTATCACGCGCAGCAGTATGGAGAGGAACGATTGTTGGCTTTTGGTACGGATAGTGCAGCCTACATGCTGAAGGCTGGAGAAAGCATAAAAGTGTTTTATCCCAAGATGATTCACCTAACGTGCAGGACTCATGGTGTCCATCGTGTTGCAGAAGAGTTGAGGAATAATCTACATGATTTGAATAAATTAATATCTTCGACAAAAAAGGTATTTGTTAAAGCATCTAGCAGAGTAAGGGCTTTTAAAAATGCATATCCTAATATTCATCTACCACCTGAACCAATAATCACAAGATGAGGTACGTGGATTTCTGCCTCTAATTTTTTTGCTGAACATCACCAAAAATTGAAAGAAGTGATTGAAAGTTTTGATGATACCGGGAAC
Source organism: Metellina segmentata (assembly GCA_947359465.1). NCBI lineage: Eukaryota > Metazoa > Arthropoda > Arachnida > Araneae > Tetragnathidae > Metellina > Metellina segmentata. The sequence continues at coordinate 8,237,700 of OX375872.1, forward strand.
GAAGTTATTTCGAAAGCAAAAGCTGCACAACTCTTCTGTGGTCCAAAATCTGGCTAACGTCATATTCAATTTTGGCAATTTTCCTGATTTAATTACCACTCTGGAAAGTAGAGAAATGGATCTGTGTAATTCTGTGTCTCTAATCGATGAATTGATTACGAAAAGAGTAAAGATTGTAACGGGCCCATCGGGGAAAGCATGAGGAAGATACTGGATACGGTACTGAAAAGAAATCCTGGATGGAAGACTGCTCAGGCTGTGTCAAAGATTTTGAATGGAGAGGTTGTACTAGAATGTGAGTTGACGGACCCCAAAGAAATACTATCTTACCGATCCCTCCCCATCGTCGCATGTGACGTGGAAAGTTCACTGTCCTCATTGAAGAATGTTTTAAATAACAGAAGACGAAGTTTCAAGTTTGAGACCTTGAAAAACAATGATTATTCAATGTAATTTCAATTAGTTGGAGGATGTTCAGGGATGTAACTAGACTAGTTTTCGCCCGGGAACTAGTCTAGTTACATCACTGAAAGTCGAATAAGAACTCGCCTTGGCACCCCCCACCGACCAATTAAATCCAAACCCTCCCCGACAACACCTGTAATCGCCACCACATATTACCCTAATCCAAAAATTTTAAATTCTACAAAGATGGTAAGGACTTGATTTCAAAAGTAAATCAATTAATTTGCAGCAATTTTCTTGACAAATAATCGAACCGCAAAACTGACGTCTCAACTAGACACTCTAAAAGCTAACCGAGTTCAGTTTCGTTCGCCGGTGCATCAAAGCCAATTGGGAAACAGGAAACTTCCGAGACACGAGCCCGTTATCCTAAACACTTCTTTATTCACATCAAACTCGTGCAAAACTTCACACATACCGCATTTAGCTCCTTTTATAGTTTTTGGTTTTTGTAGTCAACAAATAAATTTTCCTCTTCATTTTTTATCTTGCATTTTTTATCCTTCGCATTTTTTATCTTATACACTGCTGTTTGTAAAAAATGCAACACCATGAAGGAATCATCCGAATGAAATGAAATTTGCAGCAAATGTCAATTATAGGATGTTATGCAAAGTAGTAAAGTTTCAGAGCCACGACGCATGCATGGTGTGAGCAGCGTTCTCTGAACTGATGCTTAAAGCGTATAAATAGAGGGCTGTAGCGGGACGTTGAAAATAGTGCATGGTTATTTTTTAGTGGCGAACGTTTAGTGAGACCTAAGTATGCTTCTACGAAGAAAAAGGGTGAAATTTCAACAACTTACGGAGTTTGAACGGAGGAGAATCATCGGTGTGTGGAGGCAACGTAGTCAGCGCCATTATTTACGATTCGTTGTGCAGCGTTACACGTCCAGAAGACCTGGTGTCATTATGTGGGGTGCAATTGCGTATGATGCCACCTTTGGTAATCGTTACGGGCTCTTTAACATGCCAGCGTTACGTACAAGAAATTTAACAGCCAGTTACGTTCCCATTCCTGAACTCCTAGGTTTTCCCGTTTATTCAACAAGACAATGCTCGACCCCATATTGCTGCCGTCTCTAGAGCTTGTATACGACGCAACGATATATTTTCATGGCAGACCCACTTCTCAAGACCTGTCCCTGATCAAAAATGTGTGGGATGCCATTGGACGAGATGTCACCATTCCACCCGTATCGCGTAATCTACTGGAACTACGTGACAGGGTTCAATCAGCATAGGATGGAATATCGCAGGACTTCATAAAGAACCTGTATGACTCACTACCAATGCGCTTGGTATGCTGCATTAGGAATATGCCATACTGAATGTTACCACCTTTTGAATTTTTCTCAATACATTTTGCGTATTTCAGTCTCAAATTTTAATCAGTTGCTCATTCCTAAGCACTTTACGACTCTTGTAAATTTGATTGCATTCCGACAATTTTTTCTAGGTGCAACTTATTTTTTGTCTTCGAATGTATTATATAGAATTTAAAAATACAATGCTGTACAAGAAGTTAAAAATATTTCTAAGGAGGTTTCTACGCAATTTATTCCCGTAAAGTGAAAACACATTTACTAAAATAGTGATGCCGTTTATGGTTAAAAACGGGACCAATTGAAATATGTTGAATGGTGAACACACAAAAGCATTCTCTTATAAGAAAATGCGAAGGCGAGTCAAAATTACACCGAAATGGTGATATACAATTCTGAATACTGTGTGTGTGTTTGTCACGTGTTCCACACAATGTCTGGGACTGCGTGTCGGATATCATCGTAACCACCTGTATAGGTTGTACAGTGCATGAAACTCGCGAGTGGGAATAGGACCGAGGAGTTGATTAATCGAGGAGTGGGAATAGGACTTGCGGGCCGCGGTAGCCCGGTTTGAAGAGTAACGGATTAACAACCGGAGTTGTTGCGAGTTCGAATTCAACCAAAGACTGTCGTATAGAAAAGGGGCTGGCAGAGGTTAAATCTGTCGTGGCCGCAAACATCCTCATGCGTGCGTGGAAGTTTGGGCAGTGGAGTGGCAGCTGAGGTGTGACCTCGTAATCTGACCGTCACCTATAGTCCGTTGTGTTGCTCCAGCGCGATGTTATTTATCGACCCAACTTGCAGTGCGAAAGACCAAAACGCCCGGAGCGACCCAATCACCCTCATGGACACTTAAACAAGTGCCGGAACAGAAGAGACCGGTGGGGAAGTCGGTAGGGGCTTCTAATTGTGAAAAATTGCGAATTGATGACCACGTTTACGGTCGGGGTTCAGGGGTAATAACGGCCGGTGAGCTGTGGAGTTCCCGGGTCTGGCCCATTTCTCTATTACCGCTGCTGGATTCGGCAGTAGTCGAGGAATTGAATAATCGCAACCTAATGACATGTCGAACTTCGGAGCCAGGAGAAATATGGGATTTTAATGGACTGTGTGGTTAGTACTTGGGCTCACCGTAGCCGCCATCGTGGCGATGGGTGAGGTCAAAGGTCGGGGGGAAACGGCAGTTTTTCTTTCCACTTACAAGCATCAGGGTCCGAGACAACAAACGCACATCTTCCCAACTATTAGACAGAAATATGTCGAACCCATTTTATCGCGCTTTATACGGCAGTGGTGTTTATAGGTTTTATCAGTAGGAAATGTTTCTCAACTGTAACTCCCAGCAACCTGTATATATGAAGTAGAGTTGTGTCTTTTCTCTATGCAAAAATCTACGCAGTTTGACCAATCCTCGCCCAATTTGGTGCACATGTTCTTTAGAATACTGCGGGTAAAGTAGGCTGCATATTAATCCCCGTTACATTTGTCTCGGGTGTACAGAGGAGGTTAAAAGAAATCCCACAGGAATAACATTGCATATTTTTAAGATATCTGCCAAACCAAATTTGGAACATTCATTCATCAGAATCATGCGGGAAAAATAGACTACATATTAATCATATTTCTTTTTCTCCTGGGTCTGTAAAGGAGGCTAAAGACAATTCCAAATCCCCATAGAAATAACAATGAGTAATATTACGATGAACTACAAACAATTCAGCCCAAGTAACGCCGGGTAATTCAGCAAGCATGTAATAAAATCTTTAGGCGGATCACTGGATGCAGGTCTCCCCAAGTATCAGACGGAAATCGTTCAAACACATTTTCACCGCTCTTAATACGTAAGAGTGTTCACAAATTTATTGATAGGAAATGTTTCTCAATAGAAAAAAATCGCCTCCATAGAGACGTAGAGTAAAATCTACTCCCAGTGGCGTCATTTTTTAATGTAGCCACTTACAAGCATCAGACAACAAACTCGATGCACTCTTCTGACTATCAGACGGAAAGAGTTCCTATTTCTATTGCACTTACTACCCAGAGGTGGTGTTGACAAGTTTTATTACTAGGAAATGTTTTACATAAAATCACCTCCACAGAGATATGCAATGAAATCTACGTCCGGATTAAATCATATGACGATGTGCTGACCTCGGATCCCGAACCGTCAACTAGTTACATTTCTGCGTATATAAGTATTAAAAATGATTTGAAATTCCAGTTTATTTTAGTAGGTTAGAGGTCGTTAATTAACGTCGCACTAGGGCAACGTAACGAGCTATTGGCGACGGTCTGCAATAAAACCCAAGAAAAATATCCAAGGACAACGCCTCGTAATTTGGCACCACGGTAAGATGATGGACAACACCTGAGCTGGCACCCCACCTCTCCATACTTCCACACCACGCCAACGTGAAGATATTTGAGGTTACGACTGATTTAATTTGTTTTTATTTACCCCGACTGCACCAGCCCCCATGTATACGACGGTACTTTACTGGAACTATTTTCCAACTCGTAACTCTCCGACGGCTAATCAACTGCTCTATCAATTAATTACCATTTTACTAGTTTAAGAGCTATAGAGCGAGCAGTGTTGAAAAGTCTATTTGAGTTAACCCTCCTGGTGGTTGTCTGGTCATTAGCATAACGATCCCTCGATGGCCCTTGACCTTCACACAAAAAAGTTTCTTCATTCCTAATTCAAATGACATTCTTGACGAGATAGCTCGTCTTAAACAAAAGTCGCCAGCTATCGATGAATGAGACATCTCGTCCAAAGCAATAGGTATACAGGGTGGTCCCGAATTCATGGTACAAACTTTAATGGTAGGTACAGGACATTGTAACAATGATTTATTGTATAGGAATGTATAGTCGCAAGTGACGCGGTGAGGCGAAAACAGGGGAAATAACGGCCGAAAGGAAAAACAAAGATTTTATTGAAAGCGTTGTTGACAAGTGTCATGTTTACAGTAATTGTTCAAAATTGCGTCCACCAGTATCGATACATGCTTGACAGCGTCGGTGGAGCGATTGGCGTACACGTTCAAAGATGCCTGGTATTTCACGCACACCTGCAGCAGCTACAGATAAGCGAGCGACGAGATCCTCATCTGAGTCAACTGGAGTCTCATAAACAAGATGCTTTAGATGTCCCCATAAAAAGTAATCGAGGCTCGATAAATCGGGAGATCGGGGTGGCCAAGGGACTGGTCCACCACGCCCAATCCATCGAGTACCAAACGTGGCATTCAGGTAATTCCGTACATCAATGCTGAAGTGTGCTGGCGCCCCATCGTGCTGAAACCACATGCGGTTACGAATGGCGATCGGAACATCATGCAGCAGTTGTGGTAACACTTCTTTCAGAAAAATAAGATAGCTTCCGCCAGTGAGCCGCGTGGGTAGTAAGCATTGATGTACGGAATTACCTGAATGCCACGTTTGGTACTCGATGGATTGGGCGTGGTGGACCAGTCCCTTGGCCACCCCGATCTCCCGATTTATCGAGCCTCGATTACTTTTTATGGGGACATCTAAAGCATCTTGTTTATGAGACTCCAGTTGACTCAGATGAGGATCTCGTCGCTCGCTTATCTGTAGCTGCTGCAGGTGTGCGTAAAATACCAGGCATCTTTGAACGTGTACGCCAATCGCTCCACCGACGCTGTCAAGCATGTATCGATACTGGTGGACGCAATTTTGAACAATTACTGTAAACATGACACTTGTCAACAACGCTTTCAATAAAATCTTTGTTTTTCCTTTCGGCCGTTATTTCCCCTGTTTTCGCCTCACCGCGTCACTTGCGACTATACATTCCTATACAATAAATCATTGTTACAATGTCCTGTACCTACCATTAAAGTTTGTACCATGAATTCGGGACCACCCTGTATAGATAGGTTGTGAATTCACAAGAGCAACACATGATGGTAGTGTCGTCAGTTCGAGATCCGTTATGAAGAGAAAGATACAAGGACAACGTATCGTAATTTTGAAATTGACTTGAGAAACACCTGAGCTGGCATCCGACTCTACACTTCCCCACCACGCCAACACGTGCGGATGTTTGAGGCCATGCCAGATCGAACTCTCAGAGATTGCCAATCCCTGGGGCCTCGGTTGGAAGGGTAGCGGATTAGCAGACAGAAGGCTGAGAGTAGACCGTCGTGTACAAAGGAGGCAGATCTCTCGTGGCTTTAAGTGTTCTCACGATGGCGTGATATGGAATCTTGGAGAGAGGGGTACCAGTTCAGGTATTGTAATAGCATTTTTTCCTTCTGGTTTAATCCCGAACCAATAGCTCGTTGTGTTACTGCAGTGCAACGTTAATTAAGATACCTATCGATTGGCAATCCAATAATCTTCTAACCCCCGCTTAAGATTGCATTAACTTCCGCTGAACAGGTGCAAAGTGAAGAAAGCAAGTGATAAAAGCCGCCATTCTTTCGAAATTCCCTTCCAAGACATCAGGCAGCACCGAAATTCCGTTTCTTCAAGTGCATCCAAGCCTCACATCGGACTCAATGTCCGCGTCATCGGATCCATCCAAGAGTGAGATATTCGGGACATCTGACAGTTTCAAACTGTCAAACGCCGTTTATCTTGAGAATCTTCATTCAATCCGAAACTAATCGGATTCGACCGGTGATTGGCACAGGACGCGACAGGACACCTTGCTTTTTAGCGGCCCCGGTCAGGTAGGTATTTTAGTTGACGTCGCATTAGAGCAACACAATGGGATAGTGGCGACGGTCAGGGATCAAACCCGAATAGAAAGTCAACCCCACGTAATTTTGAACCACGGTCGGATGACGAGATTCCATCAAAGCTGGCACTCCACTTCCAAACATCCACACCACGCCAACGGGAGCGACCCTTGATCAGGGTGAAATTCAATCGAAATCAGAATAAAGCGAACAGGGATGTATTTTTAAATATTGGGTTGGAGAGTAGGTAGTTATTTGACCTGGCAATGAGGCAACACAACATACTGTTGCAAATGGTCAATCCCGGGCAATGTAGCTCAGTGGTCATGTCCATTGTATTAGTAACCTTGGTTCTTTTTCTATTCCTGGGACGCTGTAGCCCGGTTGGAAGAGTAACCTCACCGGAGGGTTGCGAGTTCAAATCCAGCCAAAGATCGTCGTGTGAAAAGAGGGCTGGTGCATGTTAAATCTGTCGTGACCTCAAATATCCTCATCTCGGTGTGGTGTGGAAGTTTGGAGAGTGGTGTCTAGCTCAGATGTTGATCTCGTCATCTTACCGTGCTTCAAGATGACGAGGCGTTGTTCGGGTATCTTTCGTTTCGAGATGGATCCCGAACCGTCGCCAATAGCCCGCTGTATTGCTCCAGTGAGACGTTAGTTAAAATACATACTTACCTCACTACGCATTAGCCATTTAAAATTGAGTTGTGAAACTGATCATTATTCAGCTTTTGCCAAAGCGTAAAGGAATTTCGAAAGCATCCCTTTTCATGCTAAGGGAAGCGGTCGATATCGCTTTTTAATGGTACCTCAATATAAAATGCAGATATCAAAATGAAAAATTCTTTTCCCTCCAGTATTGTTTATGATGCTGAATAATTAATCGCCATCGGAGGCAATCCTTTTTTGATCACTTAGCTAAGATTCCACGTAAAGAAGCATTAAGTGAATCGAGCGTTTGCAGAAACCATTATTTTGCAGCTATGGAGAGACATGCGCCGATGGTCCGCACGCGAAACCATTTAACAATTCGTTAGAATTAGACTCTTTCCTGAAGAGTACATCCTTTAACCCTCCTCACGCATTTGTTTGATACGTTTATTTTTCAGCTCCGAAGTACGAATGAATTTAAGTAGTGAGTTTACTTTCACAAATGGAGACGCTGTTTAAATATTTATGACGGAGAGCCGCCATTACCTTTCAAAAAATCTGACGCGTCCGGACGGGTAGAAAAAACCTCATCAAGGCGAAAAAAATGATTAAAAAAAGACAGCATTCCGACTACTAATAAACTCATTCATTTTTTACACCCATGCAGTTCCGAAAACAATTTAGATTTGAATACTGCCATAGCGAAGAACTTAACAGGTAAAACGTGCCTCTTTCTGGGGAGGGCGATAAAAAAAAAATTGTTTTTTTCCAGGAGGTATAGACATAAAAAAGATACCTGCTCATTCTGGAAAATAAAAACGATTTTCCGAGGACATAACTGTGAAGGAGAGTGTTTTAACTCCCCGTGAAAGTCAGAAAATAGCACCTGCCAGGCTAATTAAATAATTCGTTCGGCTCGCTTACAATGTCTCGAGCAAGTCGTCAACCTGAGTTGAAACTGATAGTGAAAATGATGACTAATCGCGATTAAAAACTTCGTTTGTGCAAAAAAAAAATGTTTTGTCCATGAAGAGATCGTCAATCGATCGTCGTTGGAAAAACTTTCAAAGTAATGACTAATCGTACTATGAAAACTTCGTTAGTGCAAAAAGTGCTTCGTCCATGTGATAGATCGTTAAAAAGAGAGACCCAAACCCCAAATTTCGAGAAAAATAATTCAAAAAGGGTTTTTTGGTTTATTGGATAAAACGATGCATCAGATTTTCAAGAACAAATGGACAAAATTTCTGAGTTGAAGGAAATTGCTAACAGCTGCTTTTTAACTTTTATTTGACCTTCCAACTACATAATCGACGGCCAACCATTGGTTTCGGTTTCCATGAAAATCTCCATTTAAGCAACATTATATCATAGTGTACTCTAACGATGATTATCCCAAACATTTTAATCATCCTATAAGTTTAAACACCCTTTTCTATCAATCGGCGAAAGCTAACGTGCAAAATCTAGGTCCTGATGTAAAACATGTGGTGACAGCATTGAATGAAACACATTGAAAAAATAGTTCTAAATGTCGTCACATGCGTTTCGCTATAAAAAAAAAGGCTCGTTTACAGAAGAAATAGCTGTAGAAAAAAAAGAAGGTGTTACATACAGTGCTGGTTTAATTTTAAAATAGTACTGATCCAATAAAATATTTTATTTCAGTTTATTAAACAAGAAATGTATAGTTTTTCCGTGAATTATCACAAATCACTCAGTTGTCATTAGAGATAAAACTGGCTTTAAAAAAATATATACGAGTTTACTGTAAAAACTCTTGTTTTTTATAAGAGTCTTAATATAATAGAAATTACTATATAATAAAAAGGTAAGACGTTTTTATTAAACTGTTGTATTTTGTAATTTGCAATTTTGCAAAAGTTCAAAGTACTAAGGCTTTTTGATATATGTTATTAGAGTTAAACTGTTTATATTTTTTAGATCTTGAATAACTATTTAACAGACACAGGAAGAGGTTTTTTGTATAAATAGTTCAGAAAAATTTATACAAATTAATAAACATAAAAAATAGGAAATTTTTATAGAAATTTAACGTATAAAGTGAGTAAAATATTTTTTTATGAAAACTCGTAATTAAATTTTAGAAAATCTCTCCCTAGGTCTTTTGTATACTCTATAACTATATTGTAAAAATATATTTTATACAAAAATATTGGAAATTGACAGAGGAGTAGAGTTTATAAAAAGTGTGTGTATCGGCTTAAAAAACATTAAAATCGTAATATAAAATATATTTGCCAAATAAAAGCTAATTTTTTATTGATTATTGCTTTAAAATATGTGCTTAATTATCTCGCCGTTGTAAATCCTACAAAACAATTCCTAACCGCGATTTGAAAATTTGGTCAATGTAAGAGATCGTCAGTGGAGCAAAGACGTCCAACATCATCCGCAGAAACAGTAGAACTCATCTCACCAAACTATTCATGACAAAACTATTCCGGAACATTGGGAGTTGGGGCAACACCATTCTAGAACAATATAAATTGTTGAAACTCTATTCTAGAACAAGATGAATTCTGGAAACTCTACTCTAGAACAAGGTGAAGTGTGGCAACACTATTCTAAAACAGTGAGGGGTTGGGGCAACCATCTAGAATACCAAATACTATTCTAGATGGTGTTTGGTATCTTTAATTACCGACACACTGGATCAACAACAATATAGTTGTGACAACACAATTCTAGAATAAGTGAGTTGTGGTAACACTATTCTAGAACAAATAGGTAGCCATTTAATTAACGTCGAACTGGAGTAATCCAACGGGCTATTACTAGAACAAGGTAAAATGTGATAGCATTGTTTTCGAGCAGGAGTTATTGTCATATTTCCGTTTCTTCTTGTCAATGGATTAGGGTTGGAAGAGACCAGAGAGAGCCAAAGACCATCGTGTACAAAGGGGGCACGTTAAATCTGCATCAAATGTCCTCACGTTGTGTCCATTAAAATACTTATCTACTGACCATACCTACCACACGTTAGCGTGGTGTGGAAGTTTAGAGAGTGGGGTGCCAGCTCGAGTGTTGCTTCGTAATCAGACCGTGGTTCAAAATGACGTCTCCTCGGATCTTTCCCTTAGGAGATTAATCCCGGACCGTCGTCCATAGCCCGTTTTTTTTGCTCCAGTACGACGTTAATTAAAATACCTACCTAACATGTGAACTTGAAATTGAAGCGCATGCTTTTCATTAAATTCAAAACCAAATCTCCTCATCAGTAAAATGAACAACAGATTAGAATTGTGAACTTACCAAGGTTTTATTGAGAATAGCTAGTATTCAAATTATTTTATTGTATGTTCTTACACGTAATATTTTTCATTATATGCAGTAGTATGAAACTAGTACCGACATGTAAGTACTAAACCACAGCTTTATCAGCCCCATCTCCCACTCCAGTTTTAAAAAACCTAGAACTAAACACCAGTACCTCTAATTTTTGTCAATAATTTACCGATATGGGAAATGACGGAAATTTTACAAAAAAAAAAAAAAAAATTATTTAAATCAGTATTTTGAATTTTTTGTTAATAATTCACCAATACTGAGAATGTCAGAAATTTACAAAAAAAAGGACTAGAGCTCTAAACCGGTATTTTGAATTTTCCATCGGTAATTTACCAGTATTGAGAATGACGAAAATTCCCAAATTCCAATTGAGGTTAAGTAGGAAACCTTCACAGCCTGAAAAAGTCTTTCCTTTTTATCGCTGAACGAATCCCCCTCCCTATGACATCCCTGGAAATTAGTCCCTACATTCACACGTCAATATTCCCGATGCTTACTACGTCATTAAGAGGGGAAGAGCAAAGCGCAGTGATAAAATCCACCGACTAGTTGACGAATGGATTGAGTGTCTCCTGCAACTCAATTTCAGTCTATTGCGAGCTATTGGACAATCCTCCGCTGTCGATTGAAGATAGTTGGTTGAAGTGCGCGTTGCAAAGGGCAAATAATGGATTATGGCACGCTTGCGGCACGCGTGGACCGTGGATCACGTGATGGGTCCGATTACTGGGTACCAGATGGTGCGTACTCGTATGTTTGACGCGATGGATCCGCTAGTTTCAGCTTGGTTTGCAAGGAAAGCAGTGTACTCTTTAAATGACTGTCACAAGGAATGGAATCGCTTCAGATCTGGATTGTACGTCCAGTCTTGTAACTTATCTCGAGTAGATGAATTCAGTCAGAGCGTGCATGCTAACAGACAAATCTAGTGTTCAGAGCGTGCCCGCGAGCAGATGAATGCAGCGATCAGAGCATGCATGCTAATTTAATGTGTTTTGAAATACTTATTTGACACTGCTACGTTATCTATTTCCTTCAATCTCTAAAATGTTGTGATCATTAAATACGACTATTCATATTTTAATTATTTTACTTACGCTTTGTAAAACCATGAGAATTTTCAGTATCTGAGACTTTTGTTGGAACTTAATCTTTTAAAATTGTAGTCTAAATTCAAAAAATAAAAAACACAGACTATTTTAACACCAAGAATGCAGAAGTACACTAGAGCACAAAAATACAAGATTTTAGGGCAGGAAAACGTGACTCATATTAAATTGTGGTGAAGTGTGAAGCAGAAATATTAATTCAAAACTAAACTGAGAGTTGTTATTCATCGTCCATATGCTATAAGACCCTGTTGACATCAGTTAAAAAATGCATAATTTGGCAGAGGTGAAAGCAGACTTTTTTGGTATCTGGAGCAAATGAGGTCAATCCCAAAATAATTTTGCTAGTTAAAATGATGAAAGGCATATTATTAAAATATTTAGTGGCATAAAACATACTTCTATTTTTATAAAATTACTATTCCCAATTGCACATACCACTGAGCCACGACGTCCCCAGTTAGAAACACTCAGTTGGTGTTACATTAAAGAAGGCAGCTTAGTCTTTTCTTCAAAACTTTGAATGGATGCACAGAAGAGATAATGGACGAAACAAATCTTTCAACTCAAAATAGAGCCTAATGTAGAGAAATTCAACACTCCTCCTTCCACTAGTGATTATTTTTAATTTTACTGATTGGATATTAATTACAATAATCCTGGGCAATTTAGTGTGTTTAATATGTAATTTATTGTTTATTTCATTTAACCTTCCGAGTGACGCGATACCTCGTCCAAAATCTGATCAATCAACTCAAGTGCCCGAGAGGAATGAAGATCAAAGTAGGAAAATGAAATTGTCCTCTGCCCAGCGCTAGTGAGAATTTCGAACAGGTGTTCGCCCCAAAGACTGGCCATTACAGGGCAGTCTTCGAAGATAAACCACCAGGAGAAGAATAAATAACTTCTGCTATAGTTAGTAAATCGAAGTTACCAAACCATGATGGCAAAAGACGCCAAAGAATTACCACCGAAAAATGGTGTCGAAGCTGGAAAGTAGCCATGAATGCATAAAAATCCCAACTTGTCATCATTAGAAAAAACTAAACAAGGACAAAAATGACTCAAAACCTAACTCTTTTTAACAATGACATACTGTAACAAAAATTGCAAATTACTTGGGAGTAATTCTGGACGAAAGATTCTCCTTGGTTCACTCAACATTTTATAGGTAAAATGTATGGGATTACAAACAAATTAAAACCCTAATAGGCAGACAATAAACTCCATCTACACTTCCAACATCAGGACTATAGTTACTTATGCAAGTTCAGCTTGGACAAGAATTACACCAAAAAGTAAATAAAATTCTATGAGAAATTGTAAATGCTCTATATTGACACTATTCAAAACTCTATAAAAAATGAACTTTTGCAACAAAGCAATACACAGCGACAGAGCAAATTTCAATCAAACCCTATGAGATCCTGAAAGAAAATTAAATACCCTTTGTCTTACCCTTTGTCTCATTTATATTCAGCGGTGTTCGTTGGACACGCAACTCTATGGTTGCTAATCCGTCCAACCGGACCACCCTTCTTATATTGAGTGAACTAATTTCGTACTGGAGCCACACAATGGGCTATTGACGACGGTCAGGGATCAATTTCCAAGCGAAAGATTCGAGGACAACACCGCGTCATTTTGAACCACGGTCAGATGACGAGGTCAACACTATAGCTGGTACCGATTCTTCTAGCTTCCACACCCTACTTTGAAGACATACGACGACGTGACAGATTTAACGTACCCCAGCTCTCGCGTACACGACGGGGTTTTTTGTGGACATAGTTTCGCAACTTTCCAGTTGCCTGCTCTTCCAGCTGGGGCAAGGAAACGAGTTTGAGAAATGATCGACTCGATGTTTTTCGTGCAATACTAGCCCATGATGAACTATGCTGGGGAAATAGTTTGTTGAGTTCGGGCAAGTTAAAAATATGCGTCAAACGTTCTTAGCTTATGTTAGGAATTTCTTAGAAAAGAAGACTTTGTGCTACCTATATATATATATATACATTTCCCTTTAATCCCTGACAAAAATAAACGAAGTTTACAAAATCCAGCATCAGTAGGACTCAGAGTATAAAATCATTTGATTTCTTCGAAAGCACAAAACTCATTTTTCTCCGACGAATAATTTACGTTTGAGGATTGGGAAACGTGTTTCAGTTCTTATGAGCATCCAGACTCATAAGATCTGACTAGACGATTAAAAAAAATGTGAAATCGCTTGTTTATTGATGCGCTCTTTCGAGTTTTGGAAAGATTTTATACTATTGTTTTTGATGGATTTCATACTACTTAATTTATTATTTGCTCCAAAGTTTTTAGACGCGATTTGAATACCCGAGACTTTTAATGCCGAATGTGTGGTTCTCGGGCCCATAGGGGTTCGCGGAAAATATTCAATATTTCACTGGTCAAAATAGAGCATTTCAAGAAAATATTCCACTATTTTCTCAGATTCCCCTTTATCTTATATATAATAATCTAATATATACGAGTGAGCAAAACTTAAGCAATTTCTGATTTTGCCGTAATTCCGCAATCAATCACCTGGGAGACATAAAATTCATACTACACAGGCACAATACAGTGCTTAAGGAATGAAAAAAGCACAGTAGCAAAAAAATGAATCGGACGTATACAGTATGGAACGAAGCAGAAAAAGGCTTTAGTGACAGAATGGAGTTGGTACAAACACTGTCTGGCCAAGAGGGATAACCAAAGTCCCGTAGTAAGGGAATCCCCTAGGCTGCAATGGTTTCGTGGCACCGTCTGTCTATTATCCAACAGTACATGAGGTAAGAATGCCTCAACGAGCATCTGTGCCAGTTGTCTGGTGTTTTCCGGAGGATACGATCTTGCCACCAGTCGTCTCTCCAAAGCATCCCACATATTTTCAATGGAATTTAAATAAGGGGAGAACGCTGGCCAATCTACGGTTTTTTTTTCACTTTCTAGAAGCTCCTGAACTGCATGGGACCTGTGTGGCTGTCGTCCATAAAAGTCTTGACCAGTGGCACCTCGGAAGAGACGCATGTGGATAACTTGATCACAGTAACGATCTCCGCTGACTGTCAATAATGTGGAGCTCTGCATGTTCATCCCCACACAAGGATCACCTCAACGGTCTCTTTCCCTGATGTTAGTGCGTTTCCACCGGATTTGCAAATAAATTTCTCCCCCTTTTTGAGGCTATGCTGACCCCTTTGCGTCCCTTTTTTCGATCGGTGTAAACGGTTTGTTGACTCTTCTCACCCCTTTGTAGAGAAGATGTCGAGGATGTTATGCTTGCAGCAGCAGCCTGCGTAATTTTATCGAAACAACGGGCACCCCGGAGGTATTGGGTGAGACCATCGTTAAAAGCGAGAGCCCGGTAAATTGGAAGTGAGCTGTTAAAAGATTTAAAGAAAGATGACTTTAACCCTTTGTCAGGTGAAGTAAGATCGGATGGAAGTTTTAAAAGTTTTTTGAGAATTGCCAGCTGTGATTTTGAATATTTGATTGTGATGATAGAGAATAAGATTGTGAAGCAGGATACCAATTATAGAGCAGCTATTCCGGTTAAAGAAAAACTTGCAGTTACTTTGAGCTTTTTAGCAAGTGGAGATTCATATACTTGTCTCAGTTACTTGTTCAAAATATCGAAAACTACAATATCAATGTTTATGCCAGAAGTTTGCGAGGCTTTGATAGAACTGCTCAAGGCCAACGTGAAAGTAAGTACCAAATGTGGAAGTTTTCTAGTACTTAAGAAATTATAACTCGCGTTCTATAAGGTTAAGTCTCAACAATACACTCTTTTTACAATATAAACATGGCAGTACTTTTTTAAACATTTCTGAAATATCCTTTATTGTTTAATGTTATATTTAGAAGTTTGCTAGTTGAAGTATTTTTAATTATGCAGAAAAAAATATTTTCTATACACAATATAAACATGACAGTACTAATTTAAACATTTCTGAACTATACTCTATTGTTTTAATGTTCTCTTTTGTGAGAATATTGAATCCATGTGTTGATATTTTGCAAAAAGAGTGTATTGTTAAGACTTAACCTTATAGAACGCGAATCATGTTTTCTTAAGTACTAGAAAACTTTCACATTTGGTACTTGCTTTCACGTTGTCCTTGAGCAGTTCTATCAAAGCTTCGCAAACTTCTGGCACAAACATTGATATTGTACTTTTCGATAGTTTGAACAAGTAACTGAGACAAGTATATGAATCTCCACTTGCTAAAAAGCGCAAAGTAACTGCAAGTTTTTCTTTAACCGGAATAGCTGCTCTATAATTGGTATCCTGCTTCACAATCCTATCATCACAATGCAATATTCCAAATCAAAGCTGTCCATTCTCAAAACATTTTAAAACTTTCATCTGATCTTCACCTGATAAAGGGTCAAAGTCATCTTTCTTTAAATCTTTTAACAGATCGCTTCCACTGTACCGAGCTTTTAACGATAGTCTCACCCAGTACCTCCAGGGTGCCCATTGTTTCGATAAAATTATACAGGATGCTGCTGCAAGCATAACATCATTCACACTCGACATCTTGATGAAAAGTGACCACTCTTCTCAACAAAAGGGTGAAAAGTGTTTCGATTTTAATGGTCACTCTGACATAGGAAATAACTTTTTCGGTATTTGATGGTCCTCCTGACCTAATGAACGTATTCTCTTTACATTTTTTATGGTCACCTTGGCAAAAAGAACTGCGTTCGATTTTTGATGGTCACCCTGATCAAAAGAATTGTATTTTGATTGTTAATGGTCACATTTCTGACCGTAAGATAGAGATACAAACTTCCCTAAAGGGTGTAGAATTAAAGTAGGAGCCACTTTTAAGAAGGTAGCACCCGATTCGGAAACCCGAATATAAGTTGATGATAGCTTTGAAACACGAAGGATTCCGAGATGTTACGGGTGCAACAGTACTCAGCATATTTTGTCCAATTAACAATAAAGAGCTCCGACGCCCCATTGAGACGGTGAATAATTTGAAAAGCTCGGAAGGAGGTTGATCCATTAGCGTCCTTTATTAGTCGCGGATTAGCGAATGGCAGAGAAATATAAATTTTGCGTAACACGGGCGCTACAATTTATTTGGTTTGTCAAAAATATGTGAAGTCAGATGCCTTCACGAATGAACATGGTTGTTTGCAAACCCCCTTGGATACAAACAAGATATGTTTACCTCTTACCCTGGTCATTGTAAAGGGAAAATTTGGCAAGGTGAGAACTGCCGTAATTGGAGATGAGCTAGATAGGGGTCGTTATTTATTAGGCAATAGAACCGCCGATCTTATAAAAGAATGAACTGGAAATGTTTTTTTTTCGGAAGGGAATCCTAAAATGTCATTCAAACCAAATCTCAGGCGAGAGAAATAGAAAATTTAAAAAAAACTTAGTGAGTCAAGAAAGGGCAATAGAAAGAGATGCTAATGAAAATGCAGAGGAGGCGATTCATGTTGATCTTAATACTGAGGAGCAAATAAAAATTCCAGAAGTGGAAAACAACGCACCTAAATTATCTTTAAGTAAGATAAGTCACGATGATTTCAAAGAGGGTCAACGAAATAGTTTAGGTTTGAAGGAGATGTCTGATTTTGTGTACCAGGTAATTTTCCATCTTCGTAAAAGGGGTCAAATTGTATTAAAAGTGAGTTGTTACTAACACAACCAGAAGGTTGATTAGGCAATACAAAGAAGTTATTAGTTGTCCCTGAGGAAACGCAGGATAAAATCCGTCGCGAAGATTCGTTAACACCTTTGGGAAGCACTAAATCAAAAGATAAACTATCGATGACTTTTACTCGATAATTCCCGACTGTTTTAAAGACATGGAAAATTTTGTCCCGACCAGTGCCAAAAGGCTGGGAAACCCAATGAAAAGAAAAAGGTCGCATTTCAAATTGTACATGTGATGCAGGAGGTTTTGTCAAAATTGCACACCGATGCGATTGTTTTACTTCCTAAGAATGAAGTTGAAAAACGTATCTGGTATTTCATAACGGACATGCGTATAGAAGGAGACGGTATCCTGAAGTTACGATCATTGACATAGATTCAGTTTATGATACAGAAACCCTGTCTAAAATATTTAGTCCTTTGGAATTTTCACCCAAGAACTTTTATTTTTTCAACTTACCAGTATGATTCAATTGGGTCTGACACTGAGAACTAAGCGGGAGAGGAAATGTGTCAAGTTGAAATTGATTTTGAGTATTAAAGTGTCAGTACTTAATGGCGTTGTTTTTTAAGTATGTTGATTCAAATTCCCCCCCCCCCCAAAAAAAAAAAAAATTGTATGAATTGCATTGATTAGTGAATTGGTGACAAATCAATTCAATTAAGTCATTTTAAGTGTTAAGGTATATGTTCAGAGTTTGTATTCATAGTTCAGTACTTTAGTGCTATGCACGTGACATCTGAGTACTGTAGGATAATCACAAAGTGAAATATTGATTAGCATACTTTTTTTTACAAATAATCTAATTCAATTATTCCGCGAGTTTCTTTCGTTGGTTTGTTACTTTGAATGCAAAAAGAAATAGAATACTAAGTAGGCTAAAAGAAATGATTATGTGTGAACTAAAATTGTAGTACATGAATAATTTTCATATATAATGGTTACGAATTATGACTCGTTATGAATTATGATTATACTATATAAAATGGTAATTGTGTTACATTTAAAAAAATACTTTGAGAACTAATTTTATTTGACTAAGTCGTTGTGTATATCATTCTTTATATGCTTAGTTCTCTTGTTAACCGAATATCTGTGTCATATTGGGATTTTATGAAAGGAGTTAACGTTTAATAGGCTTTGTTAGTTTTATTTATGTATGTCTTTTACATACGATTATCTATTTCCATAACTGCATATTTTGTGTTAAAGAGATAAGCTGGATGTCTAATTTTTGGTTTCCTCCTGAAATTTTACACATATTAAGTATGTTCCATGAAATATTCAAATGTGATCCTTTACAGGTAACTGCACTGGGAAGTATTTTTTGAATTGTTTATCCGTAGGTTATTTCTCTAATTCTAGTAGGTTTTGAAATGCTTGAAAATTATACAAAATGTCGCAACCTTATATGACAGTGATAGTTAGTGCTGTGAAAATACATGTGTTTCAGGAGCATTAATCGTGAACTGCATTGACATGAAGCTTTCTAAGGGGATTGGAG
This sequence comes from Metellina segmentata, assembly GCA_947359465.1. Classification (NCBI taxonomy): domain Eukaryota; kingdom Metazoa; phylum Arthropoda; class Arachnida; order Araneae; family Tetragnathidae; genus Metellina; species Metellina segmentata. The sequence goes on from OX375872.1 coordinate 8,256,479, forward strand.
CTGTAGTGTTATGTTCCCCTATTCTTCGAGATTCCCGGATGAGGGGATGTGATGTAGCCCCTCGTTTTTGAACTCGTTTTGCGTCGTAAAAACGAGGTACAAGCGAAGTGACGCTTTGAGGAGAATCGTTGGACTTTTAAGTGTGAATGGACGCAGAGGTAGTCTGCTCCGATGAAACCGTGGTACGGAAACCATTTTTGTCTCTTGCGTATTTAGCCTCCAAATTGCCTTAAACTGTTAACTTATTAAATATGTTAAATTCCTAATTAAATGTTCTGTATATCTTTAAGTTGTTTTTAATTGCCTACAAGCCACTTCAATTCATCTCACGACGTTACAACGCCAAATTTGGTACACTTTCGCGGAAACAAAGAATGTATATTAACCCCGTTCTATCTGTCCTAAGTCTGTAGATGGGGCTAAAAACTATTTGAAACCCCTATAGGAATGGCATTTAGTAGTATTACGATAAATTACAAACAATTCAACCCGCGCAACGCCGGATAATTCAGGTAGTATGTTCTAAAACATATTGTTATGTCCTAAAACCTGATTACTAAAAATGTCTGCTATATGCTCTAAAATGAGAACTTGCAGCTTAGAGAGTATTTTCCACTCACTGACTGATGATCTTTATGAGGTTCCCCGGCGTGGTGTGCAAGTTTGGAAAGTGAATTGTGAGATCTGTTCTCGCTATTTGACTGTTTCGAAACGACCTAGTCATTGCATCTTTCCATTCGGCTTCAATATCGCCATAGATCAAAAACTAATTTCTCTGTGCTTCCAAAATTCAAATTGTCAATCCTTTAATATGGGAATTTTAACGTTTTCGAATCTATTTAACCCTCCTGTTGAAGTACCTCGTCACTAGCAAAACTGACCAGATCTATACAAACAAGATATCTCGTCCTTAGAAAAAAACTTAATCTCGTCGTCACCAAAAAGTCGGCAAAATCTTGATCACGAAATATCTTGTCATTGACAAAATGGATCAAATCTTGATGGACGAGATATCACGTCGAAACCTCTAGGAGGATTCTACAGAGAATGGCCATTAAATAATTTGTATCCATGTAACAAACGATAAGTAGTAATGAATGTCGCAATGAAGAAATACAACGGGCAATTGGGAACGGTTCGGGGTCAATTCCGAATGAAAAGATGCTAGGACAACGTCGTTTCGAAACAGTCAAATAGCGAGAACAGCACCTGATCTCACAATCCACTTTCCAAACTTCCACACCACGCCTACTTGAAGGCATAACAGGTTTAACACTCGCAAGCCCCCGCGTACACGACTGTCTTTGGCAAGACCGAGTCTCCAACTCAAAAAGCTACGCTCGCTAATCCATTGCTCATCCAACCAGTCTGCCCTTTCAAGGGAGTGAAAAATGTGAAATGTTCTTTACTAAGAGTGATTTGTTGGGAATGAGTCTTGAAAAGTTTTGCTACTCTCATTTTTCACAACTCTCATCCAAGCAACACTTCCGGCATAAGAGTTTTAGGAACTAAACAACGCAATTTTGTAAATTCAATAATCGTAGGATCATTAAAACACTGTGGTGTAAAAATATCTCCATTCAAATGAATTTTAAGGATTTAAGTCCTTCCAAAACGTGTCGCTTTTTAATTTCTCTCCCTGCTCGGTAATCCAAGCCATTCTGGCTTCATTTTCCGATGCAAAGGAAGAGAAATTACCCATCTAATGCAAAAATAATCCAAGGCGCGTTTTAAATAATGGAAAAGCTGGATTATTTGCATTCACATGAATTTCAAATGCATTGTCTTAAAGTAAACATTTCCTAAGACTTCCCAACGAATATTTCCCCAAGGCTTTTCAACTGTTGATAGGAATTTCTTTGCCAATTTTGCATTTTCTCGCTTCGATTCTCTCGTTCACGCGCCTCATTGAAATGCAATCCTAAATGAGAAATGTCTCGAAGCTTATTTCTCAGAAATCCCGACGACTGAGTTCCCTCTTCGACAGCCGAATATTGAAATGAAGGGATCTGCGCCTTTGGCTGACAAAATTACTTATTTCTTTCGTCCTCCCAAAGAGCAGTCGCCAAATTATATTCACGGAATCCATATCCCTATGCGGTGTTGACCCACCTTTCCCTCAACTTAATCACCAGGAAATGAAGGATACTTAATAATAAATTGATATCTTTCACTCACGAGTTGACATTGCCTTTCCGAGAGAACAAAACCCAGCCAATTTTCCTTGTGACGAGATATCTCTACCATACAGATGTGAACAACTCTGCTAATGAAGAGATACCTAGTCGTATTTAGGTAAGTAGTTAATTAACGTCCCACTCTGGAGCAATACAACGGACTATTCATCTCGAAGAAAAGGACGCCTCGTTATTTTGAACCGCGGTCAGATGACGAGAATTTCCACACCACGCCAACGCGAGGACTTTGGAGGACACGACAGGACCAATTCTCCGTTAATCTTACAACTGGGCAGCCCTATTGAATTAAGAGACTGTGTAGGAAAATGGAACTGTTTCGGTTCGGAGCTCAATTTTCCAATTTTTGAATCAAGTATATAATAGTTTGGAGGGTTTACCTTAAAAAGTTGCTTTACCTTAAAAAGAAAAAACAGCACAGTTTGAAGGGTCGTAAAAAATGGCCTACCCAGACAGAGATACCTTCAATAAATATTTTTGAAATGCCGCCCCTTTTGAATGTGGCAAGCGGAGCCCCACCCAAGTCCCCTCCCCTAGCCACGCCACGCTTTCCATGTTCTTTTCACACCCGAACACTTGTCGCTTTTTCGGAGGGGCGAAAACGACAAGGCAGCCCGTATGCTTCTCGAGTCAAGTTGGGATGGGAGCATTGTGACTAACCACGCGGAACTTGGAGCGGTTCTGATTATTTATGCAAACAATGATTGATTGGTCTTTTGCAATCGAATATCAAGTAGCTGTCAAAACGATAACGGTAGATAACGGATTATAGCAACACGAGGGTTACGGCCAGACGATGCACGTTCAACCTGTCATGGTTTTCCTTTTCTAAGCGTGGTTGCGACAACAAATCCTAGGAATCTTTTAATCTTTCGAAATATTATACTGTCTCTTTTCCTTCTAATAATTATTCGATAGGTAATGGCTCTTCTCCTTAGAATCGAGGACCGCGATAGACGGATGCCACAGACCATCGCGTACGTCTAGCGCACATTAAATCTGCTGGGGCCTCGAATGTCCTCAAGTGGCGTTTAGGAAAAATTTGGAGAGGCAGCCGCTCAGGCGTTGTTCTCGTCATCTGACCGTGGTTCAAATTGACGAGGTGTTATCCTTGGACCTTTCCATTCGGAATTGATCCCGTCGACAATAGTCCGTTGTGTTGCTACAGAGTGACGTTAATTAAAATATCTACCTACAACTCGTCTTAAAAGTTTAATTTGTTTTCCCTATTCACGTTGGCGTGGTGTGGAAGTTTGGAGAATAGAGTACCAGCTCAGGTGTTGATCTCGTCAACTGACTGGGGTTTAAAATTATATGGTGTTGATCCCCCTTGCGGATTGATTCTGGACCGTCACCAATAGCCAGTTTTGTTGCTCCAGTGTGACGTTAATAAACCACCTACCAAATTCTAAGAACTCTAATTCGCTTATCTCCTTTCCTTTTTTATCATTGAATCATTTTCTTTTTATTAATAAAAAATTGTATAGACCTAGGTCCGGGATCAATCGTGGAGGGATAGAACCGAGGAAAACTCCACATGATTTTGAACTACGGTCAGATGACGTGGTCAACGCCTGGACTTGTGCCTCACTCCAAACTTTCACACCATGCTAACGTGAGGACATTTGAGGCCACGACAGATGGAACGTGCCCATGGACAGTCTAGGGTCGAATCCCTCATTTTGCAATTACTCTACTACGGTCCTCTATTCTAAGGAAAATAATACTTGAAAAGGATTCCATTCTAAGGAAAAGACCAATATATAATATTTTCAAAGATTGAAGAAAAATACCAACATAATACTTTCAAAGGATTTTATTCCAAGGAAAAGATCAACATAATATTTTCAAAGATTGAAAGAATCTACGCATTTATAAGAGGGAAATCCAACGAGCGCAACTGAAAACACGTCAATGCGAGCGGAAAGTAAATTGCGAACTCTACAACGTCACTTGTGAGGTGAATAAAATTCCGCTCCACTCAAGTGATTTGCGATCTTTGGTCAACCCATTTCGCTTTTCCGGTCCTTAGTCCGGAGTAGCTGCATTGCGAGTGATTTACTTGTTAGCAGTGTATACGATTCCCTGGAGGACCACTAGGAGTGCTTTTCTAAATGCAGTGGGGAAAGTATACAAATTGAGGAAGGAAGCAGGTGGGGTTCAAATGATGCCATATATCTTCCATCCTGTTAATACGTGATGAGAAATCCATCATCAATTAAATGCGAGATATCTCATCCATGCAGGTGGGAACATTTTGCTAATGATGAGATACTTCGCCGAAACAGCCACTAGGGTTAAAAGATTTCCAAAACCGATAAAAAACAGATTATTTTTTTTAATTTAAAAATCAATTGTTACAGAATTCAGTATAAAGCCCTGTGTCCACGAGTGAGAAAAATTGCGCGAGATTCTTGCTTGACTGTGTCCACGACGCCGATAATGCTGCAACTTTTCTCGCCAAATGGAGATCTCGCTTAGCTGTGTCCACGGAAGGCAACGGCAACCGCGCGAGAAATTAGTTACTTGCGCGCCCAAACTAGGAAGCACTATCAAACATGGATTCTCGCAAACAAAAGGCTACGGCCAATTTCTGCGATCTTTCATATTCTTTTACAGTTGGGAAGAGTGAGGCGTGTGGACAATTATTATAAATTTGGCAAAAAAAGTATACTACATATCGCGTTTTTGACAAATCAACTATTTTTTTTTTAATAATAATGTGCTTTTATTTTGGTTGATATATTAAAGTATTTACCAGTATAGTTTTTTAATAATATTTTTAATTAAAAAAATGTTTTTGTCCACACAGCCCCATGTCATGGGGCTAGTGTGAACAGGAAATCAATTTTAGCCGAAACAGTATAATTTCTTCTAAATGTCAATCTAGAAGCAATATTTCATTAATGTTCATCCCAGTATATTTGTAATTAGGAGCGACACTATATTATAGAATCTACTTCAAACACAAATCAACACAATATAAAGCTATTTTTAAGTTTTATTTAGTGGGAAAAGGAATTTAATGTAGAAATGGAATTATCCTTCTATTTTGCAATGTAGTTAGATAAATCAAAATTAAATGTCAACTGAGAACTAGTGCGAATTGTGATACCAGCAACATCTAGTGATGGTAATTAAGCTACAATTTCATTTCTTGAGATTTGTGATACGTCCTTTACATCTGGGAGAAAGAAAGATTCCCTCTGCTCATTAGAAGAGTTGCTATGTGTGTAAATACAATACATTTCCTTGTAAATTAATTTATCATTTTTCACAAAACTTAATTTAATTCAATACATAAAAGCTTAAAAGTAAAAAATAGAATTATTTGTGAATAAATTTTTTCACATAAACAATCTTATTTAATAATTAAATAGCCTAAATTGTAATATTTAACCCATGTTTTTACCACTGAAAGCTAAATTAGGCTAGTGTGGACATATCCACACTAGCCCAATAAAAAAATTCTAAAAAAATTATGAATTAAAATAGTCTAATCTAGTAATTAAAAAACAAATCGGGAACTTAGTTTTCCACCATGAAAACTGTGTTTTATAAATTGTTACTCAACTATGAAGTGTATTGTCATGCGACTGCACATGGAAGTTTATTTCATGTTGCTATTCTGCAAAAACTTGCAGAGATTTTGACTAATAGCGGATTTATTCAAGTTATCCACACTATCCCCCTTCTCCCCTATTGTTATCATAAAAAACGACAAAACTTGAAATATGTTTTTTTTCAACCTTAATTTTTATAGATTACATTATTTTATTTTACTGGACTTGTGCATGATTGATTTACTGAAAAAATAAACCTTCGTTCAAAAAATTCCCATTAATACTTGAAAAAATTATACTTGTAAAATAAAACTTATACTTTTATTTTCCATCTATCATAATCCAAGATAAATAAAGCACATGCAACCAAAGCTCTTGCTTACTAATATTAGTCTACTTTAAAAGTAACGATTACTCTGATTGCACAACATATTTATACCTATAAACTAGAATTATAACACTGAAGTTACAATTAATTTAACTATCAATAGTGAGGAATATGCATGATACAATTGATAATCTGAATGAAATGTTTAAGAATAACGTATAATTTTTTTATACTTTATTTTGGGGGCCAGAAACTTACTAAGGCATATCTATATACTATTATACCTAATGCATGCAAAATAAAAGTAGGTAACAGAAAATTAGTAGAGAAACACTAATTTCCTTATACGGAATTTTTTCCTATATGTTCTTTTATACTACAATTTTCATCATTTTCACTGGCTTCCAGCAGCAGTCTCTGAATGCTGAATGGAGAGCTTTGTTGCACTCCACGGCAATGGAGATTGTATATGAAGCAACAAAATTTCCGAATATTTCACAGTCATCTACCTTTGCTTCGATCTAAGGCAGTTGCAGCTTTTCGGAGCACCTCGTCTTCCAACGCTTGTAAGGTCTTCTTTCCGGGGGGGAGGGCATGTTCTCTTGTAGTTTCTGGAGAAAATAATAATGTACTTCTTGACAAAGAGGCTCGTGCCATTGCAGAGTGAAGGTGGATTAAGATTTCTGAGAAGCATAAACAATGCCCCAATCTTCAGCTCCAATATGTGCGAGAGTACTCCAGATGGCTCCAATATGTGCGAGAGTACTCCAAATGGCTCCAATGTGTTCAAAAACTCTTGTCGTGTAATTTATGACCTCAATGTGTGTCACGCGTAATGTCGATAGATCTGTAAATATTAATACTACCGGGCAATTCTTGAACGAGTTGCTTTTTGATGACATTGACATCTTCATTTCTTGGGGAAAGAATTGTCCTTTGGTACAGCCATGCATGATCAGTGCTTTGCTACAACAGCAATATCTCTATCTTTCGCGGGGATCGTAACCCTTTGTCGGCCGGCCACATGTCTTATGACAACTGTTTGCCTTGTTTGAATTGTTTCCATAATCGTGAAATGAAGTAATGATAAACGCCAAAGAAAAGAGCAACATCAGGGATTTATTGCCCTGCTTCAAGGTGTCCCACAGAACGCCAGCACTCACTATCTGCTATTCGTCTTCAGGAGTCATAGAAACACGTCTGTCTTGAAAACTAATCGCATGAAAGTTCTAAACACTTTTTACAGCATTTACCTGCAACTCCTCTAACCCTTCACAATGATGGCTTCTTATTCTTACGACTGCCTTTTTTGCATTTCTCTCGACACGAAACTCGACACTTTACTGCACTCTCGCAAATCTTGGATTTGGATCATTTATGCAAACTAAGAACATTTCTGCAATGTAATTCTTCGCTCACAGGATGATGATGCGCTCTTCGAATTTCAACGTTTTACTGAGAAGCAAAGACCTGTTCCATCAATTTATTGTCGATATGTATTCCAAGATTGAATCGGAAAGGGTGTCGTACATACAACTGAATCAGAGGACTCTGAGAGTGGAACAATATGCACATTTGAGAGATGCGTAGATGAACGATGAAATATTGCTATACAAAAACTGAAGTACACAGAAATTGCTAAAATTTCAAAAAGATATTCAAACCAAAAGTTAGAGTTTATGCTTTTGTAAATTTATGCGTTGCGTAAATTATCAAAATTAAATATTGCTATACTTTCCAAAAGACACCCAAACACAGAAACAAACAAAAAATTGCATAAAAGATCAACAAAATTACGACATTTCGCTATAACGGCCTTTTTTAATTTACGGCCCACAATGTTTCGTTATACGGCCAAAAAATGCTGTTTTTATGCTTCTGTTTAGTTTCAGCTTCTCCCTTTAGGCGGGACTGCAAAATTTTGCCTCATGAAAAAGGCACACTTGGATTTAAACATAATTTAGTTAATGACTCCAATGCTCTAAACAATGCTGGCTTCTTATACGACTGCCTTTTTTGCATATTTCTCAACACGAAACCGTGATTGACTGTTATATAACATATTTGCATTATTCCATCTACCTCAGCAGCAAATTGCAGCCTCATAAATTCAGATTGGCTTCTGAAAATTAACATTTTCCTCACCGTGCTTAACTTTTTACAGTGAGAGTATTATAAGACAAATATGAAAAAGTTACTTATATTTATCTAAACCCATCAGGCTGAACTGCCTGTATTCGTATTGCAGTTCGTATTGTTCGTGTAAATAGTTGTGACGTGGCTTTGCAATAGAGTCAATGTTAAACTAACTACACTTAAGGGACATTGCAGTAAAATGATGAGAATGTTGTGCAAAACGTTCCTATTATTTTCATGAGGAAAAATGTAGCAGTGCAGCCTAAAGAGAAAAGCCGAAACTAAACAGAAGCATAAAAAAAATTTGGGGCCGTAAATTAAAAAAGGCCGTTATAGCAAAATACGTAATTTTGTTGATTTTTATGCAATTTTTTGTTTGTTTCTGTATTTGGGTGTCTTTTGGAAATTTTTGCAATATTTAATTTTGATAATTTCTGCAACGTTTAAATTGACAAACGCATAAACTTTGACTTTTGGTTTGGATATCTTTTTGAAAGTTTAGCAATTTCTGTGTACTTCAGTTTTTGTATAACAATATTTAATCGTTCATCTACGCATCAATCAAATGTGCATACTGTACCACTCTCAGAGTCCTCTGATTCAGTCGTATGTACAAGACCCTTTCCGATTCTATCTTGGTATACATATCGACAATAAATTGATGGAACAGGTCTTTGCTTCTCAGTAAAACGTTGAAATTCGAAGAGCGCATCATCATCCTATGAGCGTAGAATTACATTCCAGAAATGTTCTTAGTTTGCATAAATGATCCAAATCCAAGATTTACGGGACTGCAGTAAAGACCATTTGAAGACTGTTGACACTTTTAGGAAACCAAATAATACAAAAATATAATAATAAATTAATTTTAAAATATTGTACATGAAATTTAAAAGTGGGATTAAATATCGCTATACTTTCCATAAGATATCCAAACCAAAATGATAAAAATTAACTATACGAAAACCGAAGTATACAGAAACAAACAAAAGATTGCATAAATGAAACAAACCAAAAATTGTATAACAGATCAAAATTAAATATCGCTTAACTTTTAAAAAGATCCAAACTAAAAGTTAATATACTTTAAAAATAATAATCCAAATTATCGTACTCTAAAAAAGAAACAATAACGAAGTATTACACAACCGTGATTCAATTCCAGTATAAATGAGAAAAAATTAAATATTCCGAAGTAAACAGTCAGTAATTAAAAATGAACTAAGTAATCCAAAGAAATTGCATAAGTGAGAAAAATTTAAATAATCCAAATAAATAGTATGCTACAGTAATTAAAAAATTAACTGCGTAATACAAAGTAAAGGGTACGACACAAATTTAATATCGCTAACGATTAAAAAAGAATACTCCAAACCAAAAGTGTTCAAAGTATAAATGAGAAAAAAATTAAATAATCCAAAGTAAACAGAACGAAACAAATTTTCAAAATTAACTACGCAATCCAAAGCAAACAGTACGAATCGCTAAAGATTAAAAAACAACACTCCAAACCAAAAGCGGAATACAGATTTCAAATCCAAATGTAAAAGTCGTAACGCCATTGTCTAATGCCCTAATGCAACCAATGCTGTTGCCATTCCAAATAAAACAATAATAATTAAATTTCATTAAATTCGGCAAGAAACAAACAAACATACAGACAAACACTTCCTTTTATAATAGTAGATACATATGTCGAGGAAGGAGAATCCTCGGATTAACTGTACTCCCTCCGAACTGTAACTGTGTAACTCCCGCCGATGATGGCAAAGAAGACGACTGTTCGTGATGACGACGTTCCTATGTTTAGTCCTTTTATGCTTAATTAAATGTTTTTTCTATCAATTGTGTCTTTATCTACCAAATAGTAACAAATGTGGATATATTTTGACATTGGCCAGCACGGCGTTGCCCGTGACAGTTATTTTCGTGGGCTCAGGTGTGACCATTGCTCGTCTAATCCCCGGTGATTGCTGCAAATTTTATAACAGCCATCACGGCGTTTCCCGTAGTGGCCTCGTCATTGTCAAAGGCGGCCAAATTCGATTTGCGAAGAGATCCAAACGGTGTGACATCACAATCTCTTGCGAAAATGTAAATATTTAATTGAAAAATTATTTATTAAAAGAAAATCAAACGTATAAGGTATCTATCTGGAGTAAAATTTTCCACAGGATTCATATCCGTTAAAAATTGCATTCTATCTTTAACGATCGCTGAAATAGAAAAAAGCACTGAAGAATACCAGTTATAACTTTGATTATTTCTTTTGCTTCGTTCGAATCCGTTTCTCAGGAAATCAAAATGAATTAATCTCGAATCAAACAAAGGTCATTCTTCGCGGCGGCGTTCGTATTGGAAGAAATATAAAAGTTTCAATTTAAAAATTATTGAAGAAAATCATATCTTTAGGTATTGATCTAATGTGAAATTTTTCGCAGATTTCAAATACGTTGAAATTTTACTCTATCTTTAACAATCTAAGCGATAGAAAAAAAAAGAACTACATAACTCGATTTAAAACATTTTATTAGTTTTGTTCTTCTGCTGAAAGCGTTTAAACGGCAACACGGAAAAAATAAATTTAGAATTTGTGATCTTTTATGCTGTTGCCATTCTAAGAAAAACTATAATAATTCAATATGCCATTAAATTAATTTTAAAATGTTCTTGATTAAATTTTAAAATTCGAGCTTCGTACAAAAATTGCAAAAAATTCGGACTACCAGAGAGAAAGAGAAGCTATCAAAGTTTTTCAAAATCAATAAGAGAACTACACTGCTGGCCACCGTAAATGCAACACCCTGAAGGAAGCATACAAATACTATGAAATTTACAACATGCATTAGCGGAGGTGATATATGCAAATGATTAGAATTTCAGCGCAGACGCACATCACGCGCGCCTGTGGCGCCACTTCAAAGCGCCATTTAAGGCTTGGAGATTTCGACGATTTCAAGTACGGCAATTGTGTTTTTCTTGTCGTTTTTTCAAAAAAGCGATCAATTATGCCTCGTAGAAAACAGCGATCATCTTTTGACCAAGTATCCGAGTTCGACAGAGGAAGGATAGTGGTCTACCGAGATCTTTATTATGGATTATCTTTCATTGAAATCGGTAGTCGTGTTGGACGAAACCAAACAACTGTAATGCGGATATGTGATCGTTGGATGCAGGAGGGTACGACGGACCGACGTGTTCGATCACATACACCTCAGTGCATCACTTCACGTGATGACAGGCATATTGTGCGTATGGCAGTGACGGATCGCTCAGCCACATCACGAACCATAGCACAGTACATTCAGTCTGTAACGCATCATCCAGTGTCTGCGCGTACCATTCGACGCCGTTTACAGCAGAGTGGTCTGTCCGCAAGACGTCCATTTCTTCGTCTACCCTTGACGCAGAACCACAGACGTCTCCGCCGCCAATGGTGCGATGAAAGAAGGATGCGGACGGCAGAATGGAATGAAATTGTCTTTACTGACGAGTCACGCTTCTGTCTGCAGCACCACGATGGTCGGATTCGAGTCTGGAGACACCGTAGAGAGAGGATGCTGAACAGCTGCGTTATGCACCGCCACACTGGTCCTGCACCGGGTATTATGGTATGGGGTGGTATTGGATATCACTCTCGCACTCCTCTAGTACGCATTGCCGGTACTTTAAACAGCCAGCGCTACATCTCTAAGGTGTTGGAGCCAGTTGTCCTTCCTTACCTTCAAGGCTTGCCCACAGCCATATTTCAACAGGATAATGCGCGACCACACGTGGCACGCACTGTCGAAGGGTTTTTCGTCAATCGCCAGATTGAATTGTTTTCCTGGCCAGCTCGCTCTCCGGATCTTTCGCCGATAGAAAACATGTGGTCCATGGTTGCTCAATGATTGACCCAGATTATATCCCCAGCTGCCACACCAGATCAATTTTGGCAACGTGTGGAAGCTGCTTGGTCTGCTGTACCCCAAGAACACATCCAAAGTCTCTTTGAATCAATGCCGAGGCGTGTGGCAGCGGTGATCTCCAACAATGGCGGCTACTCTGGCTACTGATTTTGGCAGTCTATAAAGTCTATAATTTTAATCATTAGATACTTGGTCAACATGTTATCTACAAAATAAATTTTGTTGTGATATCTCTTGTCTTTCTTGGTGTTGCAATTTGGGTGGCCAGCAGTGTATTTCAAAACAAAAATTGCGCAGTCTGGAAACATCTTTGTAATCAAGGATTGCCTGTATTACCAGGAATTATTTGTGTAATCCTAAGAATTATCTGTACATTCAAGAATCATCTGCAAACTGTATCACAAAGAATCATCTTTATAGTGTTTGTGATGAAAGATACCATTTCTCAAACAAAAATTGTACATTAAAGGCCATATTCACAAGTCTAGAGTTAACCCGAGGATCAGTTGAATCACGGATCCGCGAGTCAGAGTTGAATCACGAATCCTCAGAACCGTATTCTCAAACGGCGGGTTAAGTGATCCACGGATTAAAATGATTCGCTAGTTGTGATTGGCTACTACTTTATCCCACAATCACGTGATATTGTTTACATTTGTTACGACGCCCGAATCTGCATTCATAGTGATCGAACACGTACTTCGCAGGTCGAATTGATTCCAAATTGTGATTTTAATCGAACGCGTAGGCTTTTTATTTGAGTCAGATGACGAGGTTAAAACCTGAGCTGCCAGCTTACTCTCCCAACTTCCACACCACGCCAATGTGAGGACGTTCAAGGCCACGACAAATTGAACGGGCAATTTTTAATCCTCGCTAATCTCGTGTTCTTCCAACTGGGACTGAAGTATGATCGCAGAAGTAATTTGTGTACGCCCCCCTGCCGCAGGTGCCTGTGTCGTCGCACGCGACCGCGTAATTACTCATTGCGCAGCGTTGAAAGCGCGTGTGAATGGCCATTGGACGGGGACTCAGTGCGGTCGGAAACGAGAGTTTAAGCGGCCTTCACAAATGCGAATCAGTGCGACAACAATGGACCCCACAAACACCCCGATGTCTTTTTCACAGTAGGGATTTGGATTGAGAACTCGAAAATTAGAAGGGAAATTTTGGTACAGCTTTGATCTACACATCATTTTTTGTGGATTGGCGCGCTTTTATGAAGCCCTATGTATGTCGGAAAAGAGTGAAAATATTAACCGTAAAAATTTTAAAGATAGGGGCTGCGGTATTTCAGTTGGAAGAGCAACGGATTAGCAACAGGAGGGTTGTGAATCGGAAACTCGGTAGCGCAAAAGACAGTCGTGTACACGGTGGCTGGTGCACGTTAAATCTGTCGTGACCTCAAGGTTGGTTTGATCTGTGATGTGGAAGTTTGGAGAGCAAAGTGCCACCTCGGTTAATGTTCTCGTCATCTGACCGTGGTTCAAAATGACGAGGCGTTGTCCTTAGATCACAGACAGTAGGGTGGATCGAAAAAAATAAACACATTTTTTTCGGAACGCTTTAGTGCGGAAAAGTTGACTATTGTAATAAGAAGAAAAACGGCATAAAAAAAATTAAAATCGGTTAACATCTTCCGTTCGCCTATCGTACTTCAAGTTTATGAAAAATTGCAAAAATCACGATATTTTTGTAATTTTTTTTCTGTTAGTTAAAACTTTTAAAATAAACACGCTTTCGTTCTTTATGCTTTATTTATGGTTCAAATAACCTAAATAAATAAATTTCTTAGCCATAATCTAATTTTTTTCCGCCCGCGCAACGTCTTAGAAAAAAAAAGAAATTTGCCAATATTAGGAAATTTTTACTGTGCAGCTCTTCGCTCATATTGCTAGAACAAAACGACCCAGAACTCACGGAACCTCACCCACAATCATCCAATTGTTGGTCGTGGTATTTACATTATATTTACAACTATTTACAAATATTTTCCAGAGTAGGCTTTTACTGTGTTTTTTACTTCTCTTTTTTATATCTACTACACATTGAAAGTATGATTTTTTGGAGGCATAACCGATCTAGACTTGAGTGGTGTTCGGCTATCTCTAGCTTCATGTCCACATACTTTATTCGAGGCCACAAGTTTGACGCACTTCTCCATAGCTTGGGTGTGACAGGGAAACTTTTGTATTTCTCTGATGGTGTCAGAAATAATGAGTGATTTAGTATCATCTTCACTTAGGTTCCGCAGCGTTGGGGGAGGATTCACCACACAAAAATTACAATTAATAATTTTAATGGAATTTCTTACAGTCTTCTTCTTCGGGACAGTTTGTCTTGCTTTTAGATCCTTCTCTAACCGAGTTCCCGAATATGTTCTCTATCATCGACAAGCACTGCCAACAGAACATTCTCTGGGTGCGCAAAGAACGCATTTCGTTGTATTACTGGATCTACAGCTTGAAGTATATCGAAGGATAGATTAAAAATTTCAACGGATTTGAAATCTGCGGAAAATTTTACACCAGTTTAATACTAATACTTAACATCACGGCTTTGACCGTGGTACAACACCACGGGCACTGGCTAGCCACGCAGTGGCTAGTATGAAATAAAAATCTAAATATATATATATATATATATATATATATATATATATATATATATATATATATATATATATATATATATATATATAATGATGAATACCGCGTCAGAAATGCTTTCCTGACGCGGTAGATGGCGTTGTGCGAAAATCCCGAGCTTTCGTGTAGGGAATCTTCATTTCGCACAAGAACGCCAAGTTAGTAGGATGGATGATTACACGATCGCAGAGTTAGCCGATATGCATTTGGCGTATGGGGCTGCAAATTGTAGTGGGCCAGCCGCACAGCGTTTGTACGCGGAACGATATCCGACGAGGCGTATCCCCAGTCATAATTTCTTTGCAAGACTGCACCAGAGGTTAGCTGAGACAGGTTCATTAGAAAGAGCTGATAGGGACAGGGTAAGAACAGCACGGACCGCAGACGTCGAACAGAATGTGCTGCAGCATGTACAAGGGAATCCAAGAACGAGTACACGAAGTGTAGCAAACGCAGTCGGGGTTTCCCATTGCAGCGTCTGGAGGATTCTCCGAGAAGAAGACATGCATCCGTTTCACGTGCAGCGTGTCCAGACACAGCAACCGGAGGATTATGCACCTCGTATTGCTTTCGCACAGTGGTACCTTGGAAAATGTGCTACAAATCCCCTTTTTCCTGCTGAAGTGTTGTTTTCCGATGAGGCATCCTTCACAAGGGAAGGAATTTTCAACACGCATAACGACCATATCTGGGCAGTCGAGAACCCGCATGCAATACGACGTCGTGCAGCACAGATTCGATTTTCGGTCAATGTATGGGCCGGTATTATGGGAGATCACCTCATCGGGCCTTACCTGTTACCGTCTCGTCTAACCGGACCTAACTACTTGCTCTTTCTGCAGCAAGTATTGCCACAACTTTTGAGAGATGATCAGATTTCTGCATCGACGCAACAGACAATGTGGTTCCAACACGATGGAGCCCCTGCCCATTATAGCGGAGATGTTCGTAACTACCTGGATGTCACATTTGGATGTCAGCAGTGGATCGGACGTGGTGGTCCCGTGCGTTGACCTGCTCGGTCACCCGACCTATCATGTCTTGATTTTTATTTCTGGGGTCATCTGAAATCGCTAGTTTATGACACCCCTGTTGACAATGTTGAGGAGCTGGTTGCAAGTATTGCATTAGCTGCCGGAGAAATTCGAGATATGACTGGAGTATTCCAGAATGTTCGGATGTCCATGCGTCGGAGATATGAGGCGTGCATTGTAGCCCGTGGAAGAAACTTCGAACACTTACTTTAATCCATGTACCTTTTGCTTCTTTTCATGTATTATTAAAACGATTTATCACTTACGGTCTCTTTTCTTTACGGTGCTTCTGTGTACTTCAGGAAAGCATTTCCGACCCCACATTGCTATATGATTTCGAGTTGTCAGGATGTACCCTACCCCTCTTTGAAGTTCTGAAACGGTTCACTGATATATATATATATATATATATATATATATATATATATATATATATATATATATATATATATATATATATTAGGGTGTACCCCTTACTTATCAAAGTTTTTATTTTCTAACGCATAGGTTCTAGTTTTGTTCATTTGACCCTAAATCACTCGAAAATAAATTTTTACCTTATTTGGAGCATTGCAACCCTTGTCGACTTGCATGGAAACATGTCCGTACAAGTTGCGTCGCAGGTGCCGCGCGTGCGCCGTACTTGCTCTGTCTGTTAAGGCGGGTTTTCCTAGCAGACTGGTTCTAGAGCAGTCAAATGCGTCATACGCCACGTACTACCAGCAGAATCTAGTTCAAATAACCGATCACGTGACTGACTGTTAGAGTTGATGCACTTCTTAGGAAAACATAAACACGCAGCATTGCTCTAAGTTGTGAATTCCTGTTGGAGCGGTAATTGGTAATTTGTAATTAACGTCTTACTAGAGCAATACAAAGGGCTATTGACGAAGGTCGGGATCAATCCCTTAAAGGAAAGATCCGAGGACAACACCTCGTAATTTTGAACCACGGTCAGATGACGAAGGAACACCTGAGCTGGCACCCCATTTTCCAAACTTCCCCACCAATCCAACATGAGGACTTTCGGCCACGAGAGATTTAAGGTGCACCTGCCGCCTCAACACCATACGCTTACAAACATACATGCCCAGACCCGGATTCGAACCAGGAACCTTCCAATCTAGAGGCTAACACCTTAACTACTATAATGGTAGAGGAATTCGAGATGTTGGACTTGAATTTCTTCGCGAGGCGCTTCTACCCTGACTCTTGAAAAACCGGGCTTTACTTTCGGCTTGTCGGGTAATAACCCCCATTGTTTTATATTTCGAAGATGTCAATGGAACTGAGAAGCAGTAAAAAAAGCATTTTCTTGGTTGGTGAGGTAAGTCATTGAGAAAGATTAAAGCGGAATCCATAAAATCCGATTTTCAGAATAACGTGCCCGAAGTAGTTACCGTACATTACGATCTAAAATTGTTACCAGGCCTGGATGTGAGAAGTTCTAAAGAAAAACGAATGCCGCCGATCTTTATTTCATTTGGAGAGAAGGAGCAACTTCTTGCAGTACCAAAACTGGACAGCTCTTCCGGCAAAGATGAAGCTAAAGCAGTTTCAAACGCACTTCAAGAATGGAACCTCAATGATAAAGTACAAATAATGTGCTGTGATATAATAGCATCTAATACAGACAGCTTGAATGGAGCTTGTGAGCTTTTAGAACAAAATCTAGAAAGAGAATTGTTACTCTTTGCTTGCAGTCATCATGTTTATGAAATGGTTCTGAAAAGTGTATTTGAATCAAAGATCCACCAAGTCGCAAGCAGTCCCGATATTCCACTGATCAAAAAGTTCAGAGACAACTGGAAAAAAATTAATCCTAATGCTATCGAAACATGCACAGATTTTGCCAAACAGCATCTTTTTGACGCGACCATTATTGAGGACGTTTTTAAACCATGAACTGCAAAACTGTAACGATTATCGGGAACTGATCGAACTATTTGTTATTTTCTTGAGAGGAGATAACGATAGTAAAATTAAAATCAGACCTCCTGGCGAATTGCATCCAGCACGCGATGGATGGCAAAAGCTATTTACTCTTTGAAAATATGTTTGCTGCAGTATCAGTTCAAAATAAGCTTTGAGGACAAACGAGCGTTGCAAGATGTTTGTTTATTCATAGTGGCAGTTTATGTGATGCCCTGGCTTGGATGCAGTTTGTCGAAGAAGGCGCCGAATCAAGATTTGCGTTTTTTAACGACGTTAAAAGAGTATCAAACAGTTGACAAATTGATTTTTAATGCTGCCCTGAGCAAGTTCAGTCAACACCAGTGGTATTTATCAGAGAAAATAGCCGTACTATCATTCTTTGATGATATTGTTTATAAACAAACCAAGGCGAATATTGTAGCGAACTTACGAAGAGAAAGTTAATATGATTTTGGGAAGATATATGTTCCATCGAAGGAAGAGATGTCTGTATCTTTATACGATGAGAGTTTTGTTTGATCCGTTATTTTAAATTATGTTAATTTTCTTGTGATACTAATTGTCTTATTGTTGTAGGGAAATCATTGAGTGATTTCGTATCCATCAAGAGCAAAAATTAGTTTTCGCGATTAAAAATTGACAGCAGCTTCCTAAAAGAAAACGTATCTTAGTGGGAAGCAAATGCAGCCTTTCTGGAAGCTAAAAATAAGAATTTTAGCTTAAAAGCAGTAAATGACACAGCTGAAAGAGCTGTTAAGCTAATGAATGCCTTCCATGGTTTAATTACAGCAGAAGAAGAACAGAAACAGTTCTTATTACGCTGTGTGCAAGAACATATTAAGATGTATCCAGACTGTAAAAAAGAGACCTTAAAATTAAAGTATCCTGAATAATTATGTATAATTTTATTTTCTAATAATTAAAGGCATTACTTAAATTTGTCTTTTAATCAATATTTACCTAAAATATATATCCATAGTTAAGATGACCTAGCTACATATTAAGATCTGTTCAAAAACGTCTATTTCCATATACTTTGGGGCCCTGTAGGCACGGGTTAACATTAACGTAGGAAATTAAAGGCTTAGTATATTAAAAAGAATTAGAGAATATGCGTTTTGATAACTGCAACAAAATAAAAATTTCGCCCATATAAGGGTCACCCTAATATATATATATATATAAAAGTTTCAGTCCTTAATCTGCACCTGTAGCGTTAGCACTTAAGAAATACTCGTTGATGCATAGATTTTCGAATATTAAATAATAATACAAAAAATTATAAAGAACCCCCTTCCAAGAATAGATGTTTATTTTGATAAACTAAATTCTGCTAAGGTGTTTTATACTTTTGACCCATACATCCTAATGATACCGAAAAATTAGCTATCGACACAAACTTGGAACTTTATGAATGGTACCACCTACCTTTTGAATGGAAAAGGGCCCCAAGTGTGTTTCAAAGAACAATTCATAGAATTTCAAGTTCACCTTAAATTATTTCGATGATATTAATTTATCCGCCTCTGAAGAAGAACACTTAGTCTATCTCAGGACACTCTTTCAAATATGCGAACATAAAAGATTAAAATTGAAATTTGCAAAATGTACTTTTGTACAAAATAGAATAAATTTTCTATGAAACTCAAGCTGGTCAAATAGGACCAGATAACACGAATGTTGAAGTCATTAGAAACATACAATCTCTTAAGAATGTAAAGGAATTGCAGAGATTCTTGGGTAATATAAATGTGCAGATAATAAATTCATAGAAAATTATGCTAAAATCATAGTTATTCTAAGCAAATTATGGAAAAAAGACACAGTGTGGAATTGGACTAAGGACTGTCAAGAACCATTCCAAATGTTAAAAGATGTCTTAATCTCTAAACCTATTTAAAATTGTTTGATCCTAATTACCCACATGCCTCGAACGAAGCAATTTTTGCCATTCTTAAACAAGAAAGGCCAGATGGTATGCTTCACCCAATATTGTTTCATTCTAGACAATAAGATATTACGAAAAAACATTATGCGATCACAGAGCTTGAATGTTTAGCCATTGTACATTCTCTGGGTAAATTTTATCATTATATCCATGGTTTGAAATTTACAATTCATACTGATCATGCCGCTTTTAGTACGGCTTGAAAATGTGAAGCATCTTACATGAAGACTGTTCAGATGGTCTCTCAAACTCAAACTTAGCATGCATGATAGCGAAATAAAATATCTGAAAGGCTCAGTCAATGTAGAAGCTTGCAAGCTATCCAGATACCCTATTTCTCATTTCCTTCATCATAAAGTTCAGACCTCTCATCTATTAGACTTCAGGATCATAAAAGAGCATCAGCAAGCAGATGTATCATATTTGCTTATCAGCAAGCCGAGGTATTATACTCACTACTGTTTTCGAAAATTGGAACATCATGAAGGAATCATGTAAATTGAACGAAACTTGCAGGAAATGCTAAACATGTTAGGATATGCAAAGAGAATTAGAATCCCAAAGCGATCACGGATGTGTTGGCCGAGAAATACTCACTAAACTTCCAGGTGAGCCATGCATAAAAAGTACCGTAAAGGCTCGGGTGAAATGAGTGTATCGTCATTTGACTGCTGTAAATAATTGTTTAGAAGTCAATATGCCTCGCCAAAATCGCAAAGTGCCCTATGAGCAACTAACGGAGTTCGAATGGGGCCGCATGATCGGCCTCCGTGAGTGTGGACTTTCGTATCGTGAAATCACCACT
The DNA here is from genome assembly GCA_947359465.1 of Metellina segmentata. NCBI lineage: Eukaryota > Metazoa > Arthropoda > Arachnida > Araneae > Tetragnathidae > Metellina > Metellina segmentata. The sequence continues at coordinate 8,276,979 of OX375872.1, forward strand.
TGCACGGGGCGTAATGCCACAACAGTGATGCTTATGTGGAAGAGATGGACCATGGAGAACCGGACAAGTCGAAACCCCGGCAGTTAGCCACGTAATATGACGTCACCACGGTATGACAGACATCTCATTCGAATTGTGGTAACGGACTGTACAGTGTCCTCTCGTACGTTGGCACAACATTGGAGCACGTCTACAGGCCTGTCATTGTCTGCCCCCACGGTTCGTCGATGTCGTCTACTGCGCCATGGACTACGTGCAAGAATTCCTCTGTGGAGGACTCCCTTGACACTGTACCACCGACGCCTCCGGTTACAAAGCGGACCTGAACGAAAGTTACCTGAACAGCGGGCGCTGTTCAGGGAAGTTGTGTGGAGATCGAGGTCCTAACCCAAAGCATTCCAAAGCTAACCCAAAGCAACATTCAGCAAGACAATGCCCGTCCACATGTTGCTCGGAATGTACAAGCCTTCTTCAGTGCACGACAAGTTCTGATTCTTCCATGGCCTGCAGGTTCCCCGGATATGTCGCCCATTGATCATGTCTGTGATTACATTGGTCGGCGACTCGTTTGTATCGCTCGTCGGGCAGAGAGTACGGCTGAACTTTGGAATCAGATAGAAGCCATTTGGAATGCCATTCCTCAACAAGGCATTCAGAATATGTATGATTCGATGCCATGACATGTACAGTAGGGTGTCCCTTATTTTTCAAACTCTTTTTTTTTCTAACGCATAGGTTCTAGTTTTGTTCATTTGACCCTAAAACACACGAAAATAAATTTTTATCTTATTTGGAGCACTGCAACCCGTGCCGACTTGCATGGAAACATGTTCGTACAAGTAGTGTCGCAGGTGCCGCGCGTGCGCCGTGCTTGCTCGGTCAATTAAAGGCGGGTTTTCCTAGCAGACAGGTTCCAGAAGTCAAATGCGTCATACACTACATACTACCACCAGAATTTAGTTGAAATAACCGATCACATGACTGACTGGTACAGTTGATACGCTTCTTAGTAAAACTTAAATACGCAACGTTGCTATAAGTTGTGAATTCCTGTTGGAGCGGTGATTGGTAATTTGTAATTAAAATCGTACGAGAGCAATACAAAGGGCTATTGACGACTGCCCGGGATCAATCCCTTAAGGGAAAGATTCGTGGTGATCAGATGACGAAGCAACACCTGAGCTGGCACCCCACTCTCCAAACTTCCACGTCAACCCAACGTGAGGACTTTCGGCCACGACAGATTTAAGATGCACCAGCCACCTCTACACCATACGCTTACAAACATGCATACCCGGACCCGGATTCGAACCAGGAACCTTCCGATCTAGAGGCTAACACCTTTACTACTATACTGGTAGAGGAATTCGAGACGTTGGACTTGCATCTCTTCGCGCGGCGTTTCTAGTTTGACACTTGAAAAACCGGGCTTTGCTTTCCGTTTGTCGGGTAATTAACGCGAATTGTTTTACATTTCAAAGATGTCAATGGAACTGAGAAGCAGTAAAAAAAAGCATTTTCTTGGTTGGTGAGGTGAGTCATTGAGAAAGGTTAGAGCGAAATCCATAAAATCCGATTTTCAGAATAACGTGCACGAAGTAGCTACCGTTTATTACGATGAAAAATTGTTACCAGGCCTGGATGTGTTAAGTTCTAAAGAAGAACACATGTCGATCCCTATTTCATTTGGAGAGAAGGAGCAACTTCTTGCAGTACAAAAACTGGACAGCTCTTCCGCAAAGATGAAGCTAAAGCAGTTTCAAACGCACTTAAAGAATGGAACCTCAATGATAAAGTACAAATAATGTACTGTGAAACGACAACATCTAATACAGACCGATTGAATGGAGCTTGTGAGCTTTTAGAACAAAATTGTGAAAGAGAATTGTTACTCTTTGCTTGCCGTCATCATGTTTTATGAAATTGTTCTGAAAAGTGTATTTGAATCAAAGATCCAAGTCGCAAGCAGTCCCAATATTACACCACTGATCAAAAAGTTCAGAGACAACTAGAAAAACATTAATCCTAAAGCTATCGAAACATGCACAGAGTTTGCCAAACAGCATCTTTTTGAAGCGACCATTAACGGATTGGTGACGTTTTTTAACTATGAACTGCCAAAATCCATTATATATGACGATTATCGGGAACTGATCGAACTATTTGTTATTTTCTTGAGAGGAGATAACGATAGTAAAATTAAAATCAGACCTCCTGGCGAATTGCATCCAGCACGCGATGGATGGCAAAAGCTATTTACTCTTTGAAAATATGTTTGCTGCAGTATCAGTTCAAAATAAGCTTTGAGGACAAACGAGCGTTGCAAGATGTTTGTTTATTCATAGTGGCAGTTTATGTGATGCCCTGGCTTGGATGCAGTTTGTCGAAGAAGGCGCCGAATCAAGATTTGCGTTTTTTAACGACGTTAAAAGAGTATCAAACAGTTGACAAATTGATTTTTAATGCTGCCCTGAGCAAGTTCAGTCAACACCAGTGGTATTTATCAGAGAAAATAGCCGTACTATCATTCTTTGATGCTATAGTTTATAAACAAACCAGGGCGAATATTGTAACGAACTTACTAAGAGAAAGTTAATATGACAATATATTATATATGAAAGTATATACGTTTGTTCCATTGAAGGAAGATATGTATGTATCTTTATACGATGAGAGTTTTGTTTGATATGTTATTTTAAATTATGTTAATTTTCTTGTGATACCAATTTTTTTTATCCTTTTAGGGAAATCAATGAGTGATTTCGTATCCATCAAGAGCAAAAATTTGTTTTCGTGATTAAAAGTTGACAGCAGCTTCCTCCAAGAAAACGTATCTTCGTGGGAACAAAATGCAGCCTTTGTGGAAGCTAAAAATAAGATTTTTAACTTAAAAGCAGTAAATGTCACAGCTGAAAGAGCTGTTAAGCCAATGCAAGCCTTCCATGGTTTAAATACCGCAGAAGAAGAACAGAAACAGTTCTTATTACGCTGTGTGCAAGAACATATTAAGATGTATCCAGACTGTAAAAATAAGACCTTAAAATAAAAGTATCCTGAATAATTATGTGTAACTTTATTTTATAATAATTAAAGACATTACTTAAATTTGTCTTTTTATCAATATTTACCTGAGATATGCATAGTTGCGATGACCTAGCTACATATTAAGATGTGTTCAAAAATGTCTATTTCCATAAATTTTGGGGCCCTGTCGGCACGGGTTAACATTAACGTAGGAAGTTAAAATTTTATATTTAAGTAAGGCTTAGTATATTAAAAAAAATTAGAGGGTATGCGTTTTGATAACTGCAAAAAAAAAAATTTCGACCATATAAGGGACACCCTAATGTACAGTCTCTCATTGCTGCGCATGGCGGCTGCACGATATTTCTGATGATTATTTTATAGTGTTGCAAGTTTCACAAACATCAGAGTATATAACACAAAACATTTAAAAATGCAAATAACCAAACAGCCTGGTTGTAATGGAACAGAAGACGAAAGTCAAAACTAACCATGCAAGCTCGCTGAAATAATTTCCTGAACACAAATGGATATTTAAATTAAATATAAAAACTAAAGAGATTTCAAAAAGTAGCAAACAATTTCAAGATATTTTCGAAAATGAAAGTATTGATGGATCAGAGTGTCATTAGGAATAAGCCTTACAAGACAAAATGTTGTTTTCTGGTTGAAATCAACAATTATATTAGCAATAATTAATTCCAATTGCTTACTACTTCTGGAGCTCTCTTTCAGATCTATTAACTTGTAATTGAATTTATTTTAAAATTGGGGCTTTTTAAAATAGAAATGGGAACCCTCCTTTCTGGATAATTGGTTGGTTGATTTTGGTTTTAAGGTCCAACAGTGGACAAGCTGCGCGCAAGATGAAATTTTTGACCCAGTAAAATCAATAAAATATTTAAGAATCTATCCAGTCAAATCAAAGTAGATTAAAAATATAAGTACGTGGGGAACTTAAAAGTATTTTGGTCCTAAAAATGTATAGGATTATCCTCGTCATGAACATAATAAAATGTATTGAAGTGATGGAGTTTAAAAGACGAGAAAAATAAAAAGAATTAGATAAAATATTCGGAAAATTGATATTTTGTAAAAATTTAAATAGGTTTGAGTGGGGATTTTCCCCAACCAAATCTTGTAAGTTTAAAATTGTGTTAAAACAACACTGATGGTGACGACTAAAAACAGGACAATCTATTAAAATATGACGATTGGTAAAAGGAACTCCACACGGCAAGTAAGTATACAAAGAATATTCCCTCAGGATCCACGTTTCTTCAGATCCAGTAAGCATAATATTTGTTTTTTGCTTTTCTACCCAATCTCTATATTCCAATGCTACATTACAATACTGCAAATTTTACGTGCAACCTGTAGGAAAATCATAGCTAGTCAATGCGACATTCAGGAACATCTTAGCTAGCCAATACCACCTGCAGGTAAATCGTATTTAGCGGGTGTGACCTGCAGGAAAGTGGTAGTTTATCAGTGTGATCTGCATTAAAACCGTAGCTAGTCAATTCGACCTGCATTAAAATCGTAGCTAGTCAATGCAACCTGCAGAAAGGTTTGTGACTCTGAACTCGTACACAAACATATCAACGAATGTAACGCCTTCGCTCTTGAAGCCCAAAACCAAAATTTATGGCAGCAATATTCGATCGCACGTTTACATCTCTTGAATGACAAATATTGATCTTAGCATCTTGGTGTAGTAATCCGATAGCGAAAAAGAAATTACCGCTCTTCTCTTTGCTAATGCGATGATTTTATTCCCCGCAAAGTGAGTTCAACAAACCCACACCGAAAACATCTCTATACAAAAGCATTAACGCGAAGGGGAAATTCCGCATAATGCGAACCACTAGCACGTCAGGAGAAAGTTCCCAATTTATATAAAGTTTTCCTAATTTCTTCGCCTCCAAAAGCATCGTGGAGGGGGTTACAGCTCGTGATCCATTTATTTGGAAGAACAACGACTCGCATTTTGTCCTTCACTCGCTGCAATGGCATTTTAACTTAAGCTCTTTTCAATATTTCGTCATGGTTTTCAGAGATAATTTTGACAAAGTGGCATTAAAGTGCGGCTAAGTATCGCGTCAAAACTCTATCGAGGCCATTAATATCAGTTGCGGCCCATCAACTCATGTAAAATGTGATGCCGCCGTTTATTACGATTAGCCGCGGAGCAGCAGGAGGATGGAGAATCGATTGGGATCACTTCCCTGATGCAGGGAAAGGAGTCCCTCGATTGAAATTTATCTGTCCAATGAGTCTTGGAGTGGTCGGCCCAGTCAGTTGTAGCGTGTAGGGGTGACGTTCATTAATTGCAATCTGGAAATTAGGGGGAATGCGCCACTTAGAGCGCTTAAGTAGTGGAATTGCGTTTTAAGTGTCATTTCGGAAGGACAAGTGCAATTTGTCAGTGCAGCTGATAGAAGAAGGTCCAATACCGAATATGATAATTTACTTTCATGTACTTATACTTGGAATATACTGATGCTTTTTCGTATTTTACTCATAAGACCTTCGAAAGAAGTGTGTGCTTATCCATTTACAATCCATTTATTATCCATTTTCGGATACAAAACTTTCACCAATCCAAGGGTTTTGAGTAATAAGAAGTTGGAGGTACCTCGTCCTTAGCGAAATTGACCATATTTCGGACGAGTTATCTCGTCGAAACCTCTTGGAGGGTTAATGGGACAGTAGACTTTCAAAAACGATCGAAAAATCTATTTTTAATTCTAGCGTTAAAAATTAGTTGCTATCAAACTCTAGATAGATAAAAGGAATTTCGTTCACCGGTATTAGAAACAAAATCAAACTCGAGTTTAAATCTATTATCCTTTAGATGTTGCAAAGGAAATATAGTTTCGTTATGCTTTAGATAGCGAAAAGATGGTAATTGGTAATTTTAGTTAACGTCGTACTAGAGCAGCACAACGGGCTATTGACGACGGTCCGGGATCAGTCCCTTAATTGAAAGATCCGAGGACGACACCTCGTAATTTTGAACCGCGGTCAGATGACGAAGCAACACCTGAGCTGGCACCCCACTCTCCAAACTTCCACGCCAACCCAACGTGAGGACTTTCGGCCACGACAGATTTAAGGTGCACCAGCCGCCTCTACACCATACGTTTATAAACATCCATGCCCGGACCCGGATTCGAACCAGGAACCTTCCGATCTAGAGGCTAACACCTTAACCACTATACCGGTTGGTCGGCAGATAGCGAAAAGAAATTCAGTTCACCAGTATTAGAATCAGAATGAAACACGAGAGAACTCGAGTTTCAATGCGTAATTCTTTAGGATACGGGCCGTAGTAGCCTGGTTGGAAGAGTAACGAATTAGGTACGAATTCAACAAAGGCCGTCGTGTACAAAGGGGGCTCAAATGCCTTTACGTCAGTATGGTGTGGAAGTTTGGAGAGTGGGTGCCAGCTCAGTTGCTTACCTAGTCATTTGACCGTGGTTCAAAATTACAAAAATTAAGAGGGTCCTCGTCTTTTTGAATGGTGAAATAATTAGGGTCGATCAGAGCAGAGGGATGCAAGGGCCCTTTTACAATATCATGAAACATGAAAAACGATGAAACACTAATGGTAATGATTACAAGATAAGAATTAGACACAATGCTGATATAAAACACTGAATTAGATAATGACATAGAACAACAGAAGCTTATGACCAAAATAAATTTTGGAAAATATTACATTGAATTCACTCTGTGGGCAAAAAACACAAGTTTCTCACAGATCTTTTTTGATTTTACATCTGGTAGTCCTTTCCATCTGAGCCTTTAAACGCCTTTTTTTTATTCTATCACTCAGTCACTTAGTTCATGCTATGCGAAAGTACCCATAACTACTTTATCTTTGTGAAATTGCCATTTATTACGTTCTCGTAAATTATTTAAATCTCTCTTCCACAAGTCTTAGAAAGTCTCTTTTCATTGAAATCTAGAAAGTTGTGATTCGACTAAAGAGTTTCATCCTATCAGTCCAAATCAGTCCCGGTGAGAGGATCTGAAAGTCATCACAATTCAATGTTAAAAAAGTAATAGGTCGTGAATAGAACACCTTCAGTTTCGGATAATGCAGTTAAAAATTCCTCAAGTATCAGATTACAATTTCCAACAACGCGCTTTAAGTGGAATTGAAATGATCGTACTTCCTCTTCCCATGCTTTGGGAATTTGGAAGGGATAAAGTGCCAATCAACTCCTTCGTCGGCAAAATAACTTGCTAAAGTTTCATCTGGAATATTAACTGTTTTAACCAATGTTTTAGTTTCTGTATTGGCTCCAACAAAATTATTCCCATTGTTGGTGAATATTTTTGCGAACTTGCCTGCCAAAGAAACATTTGAGACTCACAGTGAAGGACTTCGTAGTTAAATCTGTCACAAGGTCAAGGTGTATGGCTCTCGTACATAAACAAACATTAAATTGCCACATATACCTTATTGGGCACGTCCTTCCATTGATTCTTAAATTTGTTATAAAATGGACTACAAATTCAATTCTAGTCACATTAAAGGCATAGATTGCTGTGATACATTCCCTTAGCAGATCTCCCATTATTTGTTGTGCCATCACAGATTTGTTTTTAGTCAAATTATACATTCATGTACAACTGATCGACACATATTACGTCCATATAGTAACCAAAAGCTTTTTACGAACGAGAAACAGCAACGATTGTGCACTTACATGCAAAAAACAAGATACAACAAAAAATGATGATATTTTAAAATAATTTTTTAGTTAGTTTGCTTTCAGAAGATAAGTGAGAATGGTATATTTGCTGTATAAATTTAAATCTTAATTTCGCAGTCTATCAACTATCACGTAACAAACCCTTTTCATTAACGAAACAGCTGATATAATGTATGGATTTGTAGATTAGCGACGAACTTGCAGTACGTACAAGTGGATAAGCTCTGTACACAATTGAGACCATAAACGTTAAATGTGAGGTGGGAGTTTGTCATCCTACGAAATCTTCAGAAGCCATAACTGTTGTAGTAAGCACTTGAGTCATAAGGCGACACGAGTCCCATCGGGTCGAATGTCCGTCCTACGGCCTGCAGCAAGGCGCGCTTTGTGCTTCTTCCTCCCCCTGTAGGAACTCTAGACCTTTGATATCCATTGTGAGGTAGTCTGAAGTAGAGTTTCAGAATAACCCCAATACCAATAGGCTGGTTGCGAACCGTCTGAATCCTTCCCACATACCGTACTAAGGTTTCGTCATTTTATATCCCCTTCTGCTGGAACATCCCTGAGTCTTACATGATTTTTATGGCATTTCTCGAGTGTTCAAGAACCTGAGCAGTGTTGTCACAATCTGAGACAAGGTCATCAACGCAATAACACGTGTCAAGTAATTCGACGATTTTTGGAAATTCGTTTCAGTACTTTTCTGTGTGTTCCTTTATTGCAGCTGATAACAAAACTTGAGTTTACCCCAAAAATCACACGTTTGAACCTATATGTTTGTGGTTTTACCTGCTCGTAAATGAATAAATCGTTAGAGAAGAGTAAGATTACATCTCTATCACTTAGGGTCAAGGAAATCTGTAAAAATGTTCCTCTCGATATCCGACAATAAAGCCACTTTATTTAACCAAAAGAAAATTAGCAAATGAAGAATGTGTTGGGGCTTAGATTTGTACAATACCAAAGACAGTCTTTTAATGCCAATTGCCCATCCTCATGAGCGCTCGCGTCTAAAACGATTCTCATTTGTTTACCCTGTCTATGAACAGCCTGATAAGGTAATTAAACACTGGTTTGTTGACTGATTTAGTTGTGTCAGAAACCCTTTCAATGATTTCTTCATTTAAGTATCCCTCAATTATCCCTTTAAATTGGTTTAGCAACGATTGATCCCGTTTAAAACGTTTTACAATACATTTAAATAGCCTTTCCGCGACAGCATAATTGTCCTTTAAATCCCTTCAATTTTTCCTGCAAGGCAAGTTACCCTCAACATCCGTCTTTGTAACATACCGTTTCTTTGAAAATATTTAAAGCTTGATCGTCCTTATGACATTTAGGGTTATAAAAACCGCCTCTAAACAAGAGAGTTTAAAATTTGTTTGTGTAACTCAATCTGATCACGGGCAAGGTGACAACGAAATGAATCACATGCTATTTCATACGGAACTGTGTCCCAGTCGCAAGCCAACCAAAAACGCTTTCCTGAAGGATTACAGATCCGTTTTTAAGTTTATTTGGTTACTACCCAGTAATTGGTAAAACATTTCACTACCAATTAATGCATCCACTTTTTGAGGTTTAAAAAAACGCTTATCTACATACGTCGAATGTCTGGGAACATTTATATGTGTTAGATACGTCCAATGGACTAGCGGATGTAAAATCCGTAATCTTGATTAAATAAAAATCAGTTCGCCTTTTAAAATCTCCAATAGCGTTCGAAATCAGAGCGTTAATTTTTTTCTTTTCCTTTCGAAAAGCGATTCGCCAAACCACACATAGATAGTATGTCTACATATGTTTTCCCCAAACCCAGTGAGTCACCCACTTCACTGCACAAAAAAGAAAATTGACTTGCTGACTCGATTACGCATCGCACTTTTACAAAATTGCGATCTTTGTTTTGAATAAGAATTTCGGCGGTTGAGAGTAGCACACGAGTATTTTGTTTGTTATTCGTGAAGGGGCAGCTGGGGGATTATTCTGTTGTGTAATACAATATATCCCACCGATAGCGAGGAGTCTTCAGGAGGACTAGAACTAATTTGCTGACTGTTTATGTGTTCTGGAGAGCTATGCGTTTTATTGATGTGCGCATCTATATGTATACTGGAGTGATGATTTGATGAACATTTTTTATATCGCAAAATTAATCTGAAACACTGATCTATTCCATGATTTCCTAAACAATTCCAACATACCCCAGACTTGCGAATCTCATCAATTCGTTCTTGCACAGATAATTCGTAATATTTCTGACATTTCTAATTTGGGTGGTTTTGTTTGGTAGAAAAAGCATTTAACTTAGTCGTTTCTTGACACGAGGGTTCTATGTTTCGAGGTTGAAAGCTCAAGGTTTGTTTTCACTGAAACGGAACTAAAACGTTTGGTATTTTCCAAAGCTTGACTATGCCTTACCAAAAATTCGATAGTCTCCCCACTGTCGATTATGATCTAATGTCATTTCCAACTACTTGCTCTGCTCATCTAAGCGTTGAATTATGATTTTCATTAATATGTTTTCACATAATTCTCGCGTTGGTTTCTAATTCTAATTCCTTAAGAGCACGGAGATGACTCGACACATTATCAACTACTTGACGCAGTTCTTTAGCGGATTCATATTTAATGTAATTAAAATTCAACAGTTCACTAACATAACCTTTGACAATCAGCTTTATGTTTTCGTACCTCGTTTGCAAGGCTTTGAACAAGGAAGTATACGAATCACTGACGAATTGCAAATGTGTCGCACTGCCTGTCAAGGTAGATTTTAAGTAGAAGAGATTTTCTGAATATGACAGTCTATAATTTTTATCAATTAAAGAGATAAACTGTTGTTTAAGGGGCAACTAATCCATGTACAAGCCTGAGAAAGAAGGCAATGTATTGAAGGGAGTTTAACTTTAACTTCACAGGATGACACATTGTGCTTTTGCACATGATTAATTGGATTAGAGTTCAATAAATGATGGAGATTGACCTCTAATTTTTCTTCCTATTCTAATGTCATCTTCCATCCCGCAAAGGTATCTTATTTCGTCTACAGTTTCTCCAAGGATCCCAGTTTCATCTTAATTTCACCTGGATTCTTAGGTGGAGAGTCACAGTTGACCAAGTTCATTATGCGAGTAATTTGTCCTTTGATGTAGCCTCGTTTTCGGTTGTGCAATGCAGGTCCAAAAAAAAAAGTCTGCTGAGTAACAGAAGTTGATTCGATATCAATTATCTTTTCGGGAAGCTGTTTCTTTCACGAAAAAGGTTGGAGGGGGGGGGATAGCTTGTAACTCAAACGTGAGTAAATGTGGACTGTATAATTGACGACACTTCATATAAACTCAACAACAACAATTCTATTGTATCCACGGGGAGTGCGATCACTTGTCTACACGTGTTGCTGGAACAATTACAAAAGTTAAAGTGATTACATCTAGGCGCGTGCAGCGCCCTCTGCCAATTGGGTCGTAACACAGGGTTACAAGAAATCGTATTTCTAGCGAAAGTTATTAAGATGCAAAAGAATTCAACAGAACTCACATTTAACACATTGTCAAATGACAAGCAAATCTAAATGCTTGAAGAATGTATTACGTATTATAACAAGATTAGAAGAAATTGTTTTTCCAACGAATGTTATTGTGATGCAAAAAATTTATCGACTCACATTTAAGGTATGTGTGCCTACTTTCGAAGCATTTTTTTAAAAACATAATATTTTAATGAAATATACACGTTTTTAATTAAAATGGGGTATAAAACTATGAATTTAAATACAATTTCAATGAAAATTTCATTAATTTCTAAATTATAGGCAATTTTTAGCAAAATTTTAGTGTGAAAGTTAACATTTACGCCACATCTCGTAAACAGCATATTACTAACAAATTTATCTGTGTTGTGAACCAAAAAAATTACAGTAGTTATAAATACTATTGAAATATTCCATACTTTGTACAAAAACTCAATTTTTTTCTTTTTAAAACTCTTTTTTGAAAAAAATAGTCAGTAATATAAATAAAAAAATATAGAGAGGTTAGATTTTGGTTCATAACATAGCTACAAAAGAAAACATCGGGGAATTTCATTTCAAAATCGTAAAAACATTTTGATATATGATATCTATTCACAAACACAAATAACGAAAAACTCAGTTTCTCAGAACACGCATTTAAAGATTTTAATACAGCACAAACAAGGTTGTTCAAGGTTTATTATTTATACTATAACTTTGCTTCTGGTTGTCGTAAAAACAAAAGCAAAGCATATTCGGAATCCTAAATCTGTGGATTAAAATAAACAGCAAAAAAAAAAAAAAAAACGAAATTTTTTCACCTAAACGAAGATTTTGGGGTAGGCACATACCTTAATATGACTACCACATAAAAACCATAATTCTAATTATCTCGACACCAATCTTAAAAATCACCAAACCAAATCAGAATAACGCCAAAATTGCTTCAAACATACAGTATTTGCTGATACTTGAGAATAGATTGATGCATATGAATGTTTTATGATTTGGCAGTTGGCTATGCGCTCAAAGGTAAACAGGAAGCACCTCTTTTCTGCATTTCATTTTCTAAGTACATAGTGCTAAGTAGGCAAGGTTAAAAAACAAAACAGCGTCAATTATGCAGCAAGAAGCAATTGCGTCTGTAGAAAAACGTATATAAATGAAGGCGGGTGTCACACATCTCAATAACATCGTGATTGTTTTGTTTTGTCATTGATTGTACGTCAATTGACAGAGTACTTGTAACTTCACACGTAAACTAAAATGAGAGCTATTTCTATTAAAATCTGCACACATAAAACCAGACCTTGGAAATAGTAAGCGATGACGAATAAATAAAAACACTGCATACATAATAACCTAAAATTACCATAGCATTTCGTTTCCGAAGAGGACATGATCTTAAGCAATTCAACTAAAACACCGCAATGAGTTCACATAAAGTAATATTGATTCGGTATTCATTTCCAATTCAAAAATAGTTGGGAAGTTTTATTAACCTCCGGTTGTAATTTTTGCTCCAAGTATCATCCAAGGTGGTTTAACTGATTACTTTTCAGAGCACATCGAGTAATGTGTATTCCAAATATCCTCTCCCCTATTATACCCTGTTATATATTCCTCCGCGTTATTTCCAGAAAGTCATGAAGGAACAAAGATAACTCCATACCATTACCTCAATTTTTCCGGAAATTCAGAATGTTCCAGCTACTTATCTAAAGCAATAACCATTAGTCACTGACAAGAAAATCAGCTAAAGATCGCGAATGTTAATAGTCAATAACCACGAAAGGCTTTAAATATGTACAATGCGAATATATGGATGGGGAACTCTGATATCTTGTGAAGGGAGTTTTAATTATATCCATCCAAATGATCCTTATCTTCTACCAATCATCATTACAGGACTATTTTGTCCATCTTAGGATAGTTTCGGAACGGTCCCACCCGGTGATTAAGTCCCCACTATCATGTGTAGGAACCACCCTATCTCTAAAGTTAAACCGCGCTCAGGCCCATCCCAAAGAAATTATCAAGTCCGGAGTAATATTTCTCGATCATCTGTGCAATAGATTTAGAATTCAGAGATCAAATGTGGTGTAGGCGCTTTCGTGATTGGATGTTTACGTTTCTGCCCTGCCCGGATATTTATTCATTTCTATTTTTTAACACAAGGTACAAAAATACTTTCCAACGTTTTGATTATTTTATAATGTATTGCAAATTACATTACCTTGTGAGAAGTGAGTGGTGGACTTTACTCAAACTCGTCGAAATCGGATGCTATCAAGATGTTACATTTAAATCTGCTTGTGCGAATTTTGACGTAGCTATTTTCAAAATTTAGCTGTTACGAAATGTATTAACCCTTTAAGTGGTTTCGACGAGATATCTCGTCCATCAAGATCTGACCAATTTTGCTAATGACGAGGTATATCTAGTCATCAAGTTATTGCCAATTTTTTTTATAATGACGCGATCAAGGTCTTTTTCTTTGTGACGAGATATCTCGTCCATTAGGATCTGGTCAGTTTTGCTAATAACGAGATACCTCGTTGAGACAACCAGCAGGAGGGTTAAAAGAGTGAACGATATTTTTTCTACTGAAATTCAAAATGCATAGCGTTTCACAAAATCTAAAAGAATTAGGTAACACGACTTTCATGTGCTCAATGGGGCAGACAGCACTTCTGCAATTTAACTCGTTGAAGTAATGAGCTCACTTATCTCACAATTGAGCGCCTCAAAAACAATCCAACTGTGTCTGGCTCGGACTGAAAGCCTGAAAGTGGGCTCTACAATGAAGTGACTTCTATCTTTAATGATCAAGATTTCTTCGAAGGAGCTCCTAAACACTAGTTGAAAAGTTGCCTCAGAATACGCAGCCCTAATTCATGCGCTCGAAGAAAGCAACAGGAAACCCATAACATTTAGTGACAGGAAATAACAATTAATTGGACTATTTGAGACAATTAATTGGGAGAGGGAAGGCCAATGTCCTTTTAGGATGGAGATGACACTCATTGCCACGCGCCGCTTAATTGAAATGGCATTCAATCCTACGCACCACGTTATAAAGCTTACTTCCGTCAAGACTCAAACTTCTTCACCGTCCAAGTGGCTTCGACGAGATATCTCGTCCATCAAGATACCACCGATTTTGATAATGACTATATATATATATATATATATATATATATATATATATATATATATATATATATATATATATATATATATATATATATATATATATATATATATATATATATATATATATATATATATATGTATGTATGTAAAAGTTATCGCCACCACCGCTGTCGCAGGATTGAAAATTGTGTTGTTTAGCTTGATTCTTAGACGGTTTCCCGTGAAAGTACGGATAAGAAAATTATAAAATTATCATGGTTTGTTCAAAATTGTCCAGTCAACACGATGGAGATTGTTAAAACTGTCATATCTATATCATGTTAAAATTATTTTTTAAATTTGAAAATATCGTGGGAAACCTTAGAATGTACTCTTTTTTATGGTACAAGTAGTTCTTAAATTGGTTAATAAATGAATTCGATGCAATTAAAAGTTGTTTATACACATTTCGGAACTTTTAGATCGTAATTTCCGATACTAAACTAAAACTATCATATCTATAGCTTAATACTATTGGTTTTAAAATTTGAAAATACCATATGAAAGCTTTACTAAACTAAAACTATCATATCTATAGCTTAATACTATTAGTTTTAAAATTTGAAAATACCACATGAAAGCTTAGAATACACTCTTTCGTATGGTATAATTATTTTTAAATTTGGCTCATAAATAAATTCGATGCGATCAAAAGTATAATTTTGTGAGTGTGTAGAAATTTTTTTTTACGTCAGTGCGCGATGGGGGACCATCAAACGCCTTCGATTAAACCAATGTCGCAGGAGGACTCTGCGATAGTGTTGATGTAGGCTCTCTTTTTCGCTCAATTTTCAGACGGCTTCCCGAGAAAGTAGAGATCACAAAATTACGAGATTAATATGGTTTATTCTAAATTGTACAGGGAACAAGATGGAGAAGATTTTTCACTGATGCGACTGCTATTTTAGGGTGCATTAAGTGTTAATGTAAAAAAAAAAACGGAAATCACTTGCGAAAGGAGTCTTGGTTTGCGAAGCATACCGAATGGGATTGCGTTGAAATCACCGGGGTTTGGGGAGCGTTAGTAAGCAGGGTGCGAAGCCATCGCTGTGACGTCATGGACCGGAAAGTAAAATCAGGATTATATGAATTATTAAGATATTTTAGCCGTCGCTGGAGATTGACTCTGCAAAAGGAGTGTTGGTATGCGAAACAATCACCGAAGGTTGGCGAGCGTAAGCGAGCAGGAGGCGAAGCCCCTAGTGTATTAGTGTATATATATATATATATATATATATATATAAACACATAAGCATATATAAACACATAATTCCAATTAGCTCTATTTGGCAAGCGTATCACTACATTGCAAAGATTGAAACGTATTGTACTAAAACACAGACCTTTGCATCAAAAGCAGAGGTTATGCAACATTTTAATCCAAAATTTGAAAACGAGTAAGTCCGACGCCTTTCTCACTTGCTCTTAGATATGTACAAGTGGTAAATAGTAGAAAAGTGAGAATTCAAACACAAAAAGGAGCTATGATAGCGAGGACGATAAGGAGGATACTAAGACCGATAAGGAGAAGGAAAGTTCAGAAGCAGGAGGATCGGAGGAAAAAGAATAAGCCGATAGAGGAAGACATGCAGTGAATTGGTGTATTATCATGTATTATTTACATAAGAGGAACTTGTTTAAGTAAGTTATGAATTTCAGTGACAGTAAGGTTTCTTATAGTTTCATTCGAATTTTCTTACAAGTATTACTACTTAATTTTCTTTTTTGTTATTTTTTTCCATAAAATGTGTGATAAAGTTACGTAATTGGGAATATTGGAAGTCGTTTTGAAACTGTCAACTTCTTTCCTCAAAACTCATACTTAAATATTTCACAGATTTTTTTAAACTTGGTTACACAGAACACACAAAACATATATTAAGATATAATTACTTCAGATTTT